>JAINEB010000018.1:4800000-6170000 GCA_022840565.1 Eubasilissa regina | reverse complement strand
TTTATTCTGTCCTGGACGATATATTAACCCTAAGCGTAGGTTCACACGGACCAAGGGTAGGTCATAATTCAGATTTTTTAACACCAGCAGAAAACGTTTTGCTAATGTCCCGAATCTGGAGTGGGTAGTTGTACAATACACCCTATTTTCTCTCATTTGTTTAGATATACTCGTAGGTAGCGTACTGACCGCATTATTAACTCAAATATTTTTTTATAAATCGTATAAAGATGTAATAATTCTACTAGGTAGGAAATATTTTTCCGTGCATTTAAATTATATTTTTATGGCTTTTAGAAGAAAATGACTAGTGAGAAACTCTGGTAGGCTACATGACTACTGATGTCGAGAGTAGTGATAAGTATAAATAGATCGATTTATTACTGTACTGTACAGTCGACCACTTATGAATCTATTACTGCACTGTACAGTCGACCACTTATGAATCTGTTGCTAGTATAATTTTTTATTATTACAATATAATAGAACATTCTCGTAGATTTGTTTAATATTTAATTATTTTTAAAATAAGGAATAAAATAATATTAATCACATCTTAATAATAATAATGACTCTGTCGATGCCCTTCATTATCTGAAACTAGTAGGTGAAGAAAATAAGTTTAACCGGTGATAACCACCAAGAAATTTAGGTTTTTTTATTTCAAATCGCCGATTAAAAAACACATATTAATAGGATTGATATAAATATTATTTGGTGAGAAATATAAATATAAAACATAATTTATATAGTAGCTGAAGCCTCAAACCATGTAAGTAAATATAATAAATTATTAAAAATAATTTGTATTCATTAACACAAAGTGTTTTAAAAACGTCGAAAATTGATCATATTTACTGCAAATTGAATGGTTTATAACTCTGTTAATTTTTAACATTTTTCTTATTTAATTCAATCCAAATATGTCTCCATAATCTTAGCATTAAGATTATATGAAAATATATTTTGTATATGCAAGAACTTTCTACATTAAGGCAATTTTGTGGCACGCTGAAACTACATTTAATGGTCGCGGTCTTTCTTATAATGCTTGTATTTTCTTAATTATGGCAAATATCATTAAGTTTATTAGTTTTTCATTAGTATAAAAATATTATCTAAGTAATAGTTATAAAAAATTCAAATCTAGTATATAACTTCTAATAAAAACACACATTTTCGTAAAAAAGGCGAAAATGTAAAATATTTTTGAAATGAAAGACTTAACAGAAGTTATCAAGGGCTCGCTAAATCTTAATACAATTATTATAATGTTATTTTTGCCTACCCCTGCGAGCGTATATGACATGTTGGTGAGTTATAATTATAGTTACATAATTTCTATTAATTTTAAGAATATTGAAAATAAGTTAATTTTATATTAACATTTAGTACAGCCTGCTTAACATGTGAATAAAAGCCTTCGAAAGCGAATCAATGATCTAAATAGTGTCTCCTGAATTAAAGATGTGTGGGCCAAGCACGTCCGTTCAAAGTGAGGTTCCTTTTCGTTTTTACATTTTTTTCTGATTTTGTCTTATCGACGATTTTTTTTTTAGTGTTATTTTTGTTATTTGTGTTAATTTTGATTTTTCTAAATCGGTTAGAATCTTCTTCAAATGGCGCATTGAACAAACTCGTGCAACTTTTATCGGCATGAAAAAGATGATCTCAACCTTAGATTAGGAATGTGAATGGCCGAATGCTATGTGTTCTCGATATTATTTAATGTAATGGAAGCATAGACACTTACCGAAGAAATGATAAGGCGACTTGAAGCATTTGAGATGTGGATCTACAGAAGAATACTCTGAATAAGCTGGGTGGATAGAGTTACAAATAAAGATGTTATGGTTAGATGAATAAAGAAAAATAAGTATTTAAAACAATAAAAAACCGAAAACTTCAATATCTCGGACATATGATGAGACCGATGCTGGAAGTCGGGGCCCAGGAAGAAGGAAAACACCATGGCTGAATAACCTAAGACACTGGTTTGACCAGTCTACGGTAGAGCTTTTTCGGGCCGCACTAAACCAAATTATGATAGCAAACGTCCATTGAACGGATAGGGCACAAGAAGAAGAAGAAGAAATCGGTTACTAGAATTCGAGATATAACGCTTCAGTCACTACCGCCTGGTATACAAGCACCTGATGAACAGGTGGGAACAGAAATGACATAATAACACCCGAGACACTACAAGTTTTACCCTCGTAAGGATTTTCTACGAAGCCTTATATGCCGATACAGTGAAATGTAAGAAATAATTTAAAAATATAAAGATGTGCCAAATTGTAATCCGTTAAACGTTTACTCACTCAGATTTGAGGGTGACTCTGCGGCTAAGGGTCACCCCCTCGTATTGTGACAGCGGAGGGGTGGGCGGGCGTATGCTGCACGTCCAAGGGATGAAGATTGATGTACCCTGCGGACCATTTTGTATGGATAGGTCGGCTGTTTGCCTGCTTTGGAATACGGCCACACAATGGAGACAGTTCCCACTGCATTAACACATGGTTGTACATATTGTTACATTTCAAATACCGGTCTGAAGTGGTTTCGGTGACTGCAAGAGGTTATTAAAAGAAAATTATATTATTTAAATCTAATATAACATTATTTTTTTAATAAAAATAATGATTTCTTTAATTATTAATTATTTTTTTACCATCAAGATGTTGATATGGTATGCTGGTTAGAAAAACGCAGATCTGATGAATATACAACCTTGATAATCTAATTTCTATTTTTCTGTGATAATTTCGGCGCACGTTCTATCCTATAAAAAGAAACGTTATATTATTAACGAGGAATAACAATAATTCATTTTTTTAATATTAAGAAATCAATGGAAATACAAAAGCAAAATATTTACTTTTTGACGAGATAACATTGACAAGAGAAGTTGTGTTTTTAATTCTTACACGGCTACATAGACTTTTATAAGTTATTATACCGTGTGTCTTCGATTTTTTTAGCCGACGTTTATATATTTGTCCATCTATCCAAGTGAAAATACATAGTTAACAGTGGCGGTTGATGACTTTTTGTAGAAGGGATGCTGGAAAATAAGTTTATACCTACTATCAAATATAACATATAATCGAAGGGTATTTAATGTTTCAATAATTCGAGTATTCATGCCAAACTGTCAAAAATTCGCAATATGTATGCTATTTTGTGAATTATACCTATAAGCATTATAGTTGTTTTTTGTACGTATACATTATTAGAAAACGTTGACTGGCGGAACTAAATACGCATGCGCAAAAGTCCAATACTTTTAAACTTTGTGGATACGGAACGAATGATAGAATCCACTGTTGTTGGTATGTATATGTATTTCGACTCGCTTCGTGCGCGCGCCGTGCCGTGTGTATTATGACTGGTTTCTAAAGGACAGGTCGAATTTATTTGCAGCAGTGCTATTTTCGGCTAGAAAAAAAAAGTCCGAAGCTTTTTAACTCTAGAACACAAGGGATGCGGAGCATCCAAAGCATGTATGAAGCGACCGCGTCCGATAGGTACATACATATACAGTGGATTATGAAGTTGGTAAGTACAGGAAGCGCGTGCAGTTCGTACATTCGTATAACGTAAGCATAACTAAATATAATTTCGGGAAAAAATCATAAAAAAACACTTTAAATATCGACAATATAACAAATTTTAAAATTGTAAAACTTATACACATTTTCGTACTAGAGAAATCTCAGAAAAATACATGACGAAAAAGCGACAAAACGTCATACTTGCAACCATGGTAACTACACATTTTATTTAATAACTATAAACGTCAACTTACACTTACGTGTTCGAAAATTAAAATGTCATTTTTTTAACGTTGACTAACACGATTAGTGCCTACCTACTACCTACACCAAGTACAGACAGAACAAATACAATTTTAAAATGTCAAAAATAAATATAATGTCATTACTTCCTTCCTTCCTTTTCACAAAACTGTACTGTACCGCTTCCTCGCACACTGACCAAACTAAACTGTTTGATTGGCAGTTGGTGTTATAAATTAATGAAAATAAATATATATATATCTGCTATCAGTTTTGAACTGATAGCAGAGAGCATCGCTGATTAGATCGCGAGTCTGCGCACTCGCATAGTACACCATACCGAATTAGCATTCGGCCGATAGTTGGCCGACTACAAAATTGAAAGAGAATCGGGCAGCCCATCCAACTATTCTATCGGCCGATTTCGAATCGTTGGGAGTGCGCACTCGCGTATGTCTTCGTGCTTATTAGGCAACATACCAAACTGTCAGCCGATCAAAAGTCACTAGTTTGCGGGGTCTGTTAGTGTTAGTTATTGGGAAAAAATAAAATTGATATATTATATTCATTATTATTATATTACCTACATTATTTAAAACTACCCGCTTATACAATAATGAATAATTAAACTTTTGTACCGACATTATCATGATTTTTTCAAATATTTAAATAATATTTTGTAATGTACGTTTAACGAATTTACAACCTTAACATAAATTGATTTAATAATAATATAATGCACCGTGACCGGAAACGGAAATGTAACGGTTTCACAATAGCATAGACAGCCACCATTCTCGACTGTGCACTTACCTTAAAAAAATGTGGCATTTATTCTTTGGTCCTCATAAGCCGCTTTTAAATCGGTCAATATGATTGGGCGCGCATTGAGTAGCGATTATACGGGCGATTCCATTCACCATTTTTTTTTATAAATTACATATAGCCATTTGCAATCCGATTACTTAAATGACATAACTAACAGTCGTCCATTCTGCAATAATGATTTAATTGAAATTATTTTTTTCCTTTAATCGATATGTTAAATTGATTCTTTAAAGAGTGCCGTTTTACTATTGAAAATGAATAAATTTTTTAATTATTATGTAATTTCTATCATTAGATTATATTTTATTGTGTAAAGTTTTCTGGGCTATTTTGCCGTGTGTCTCAAATGTCGATGATTGATGTTTAAGATTTCATTGCTGAATCCATCAGGGCTGATGACGCTAATGCAGAACAATTCGGAAAACTCTACACAGAAGAATGTGTACGACCTTGAAAAGCTGAGAGGATTTTTAATTTCCTTTTTTGTTCTTATTTAGATCAAAATTGATTAATTCTGGAGGTTTTGATGAGAAAATAGTATTGACATAGTCATAAACTAATGAAGGATTATGGAATTTGTTTCTATTAAATGTATTTTGCAGCGATCTAAATAGGAAGAAATCTGTTGGAAAAATGTCAGGAGAGTAAGGAGGGTGTGGAAAAACCAATCATAAAAGTCTTAATATTAAGTGGCGTGTTTGAATTCCCACAACATTACTTGGTAAAGATTCACTTTAAAATTGTCAATTTTGGGGTTTGAAAATTTAATATTTTTAAAACGATTTTTACAAAACATATACTACTTCATACGTGCTGACTACTATAGGCGAAATAAGTAAATGCCATAAAGTTTATTGTTTTTAAAAATAAATAATAAATACCTTGTTCATAACGGCACTTACTTAAACGTAGATCAAGTCAATAATACTACAATATTTAATACCTTATAATTTATATACCCAAACCATGTATCTCATTTTAGTAATCATAAGTTAATAAAGAAAGATAAGTAAATAAAATATTAAATGTAATCTGAAAAATTGTTCATTCAGTCAAAATACAAACTATAAATACAAACAGCAATTTCTCTAAGTCATAAATATTATTTTATAAAACCTTTCTACAAAAGAAAAAAATAATCGATTGTTGGCTTTCAATAGATATTTTTATACTATTGAAATTTATGAGCTTATGTAATAAATATTTTTCAAGACGGGATGCTGTGATAATTTTTGATGGAATATCAAAGCTAACCAAAGTCTATACAAAATAAACACATTGATTGATGTGTCTGGTGGTACGCGTGTCCGGATATAACCGCGTCTAATCATCCCCTATTAACACGATCCCCCGCGCAGTAACCAATATCGGTTTCACATCAGCGAATAAAGAATTCGTTATTAAATTAGATAGTTGTATTAACTATGCAACTTGTGAGAGACTTAATATCTCAAGAAAGGTAAGAATGTTGGTACGAATACATATATATATGTATATACTTAATTTTCTTGAGCTTACTTAAGACTTAAACTATAGGGTGAATATTTTATTTGACTATCATTTTGGTTTGGCAGACATCTATCAGTTACAATTTGGTAGTCATAGAGTAGATGATTACAATTTATTATCGAGCATCTAACGCCTCAACAATGTGTTGAAATCATTAAAACATTTTATCTATTATTTATATATTATCTAAAGAATAATGGAAATGCTGAAACTCTTAATACTTATTAACTACGGGACAATATTCGAAACGAAATTCCTGAAACAACACGAGAACGTGCGAGAATGTTATGAAAAATATGATTAAAAGAGCACACATTTGTGCCGCTGGCAGAAGCGGCCACTTGATCAATATCATATTTTATGCATAATTGTAATAAACCAAATAATTGATAAATAAAAATAAATTATAAAAGTTGTGTGTTATTTCTTAGTTATTTAAAATCAACATCGGCCTGGAACATAATATTCACCCTGCATTAAATATCATGGATGTATTTTATTTGGAAATTCGAATATGTGGAATAAGAAGAATATATTTAAAGAGAACACATTAATATTGTGAAGTTGCAGTTTTTTCAGAACATAGTTCTATGGCATTTAATATAAATTAAATAAATCAACTAGAATGATATACCTACTTACAGAAATAATATTTTAATTACCATAGAACTACGAGTATGTTCAATAATAATGTGTTCTCCTTATAAATACATTAGTTGTATCAAAATTTATCAAAATTTAATAAAAACGAATTTATTTAATTCTGGCGTCTCCTAGCGTATATAACTAAAACGTATTTGAGATTTGCTGCAATATAAAGGTGATAGCTTTTTAACAATGGAATAATAAACTATTCAGTTTGAAAGTGCTGCAGCATATAAGTTCGAAAATTTGTCGTCAACCTTCAAAATTTGTCGTTGGTATGGCAAAACTGGATAACGCATTTCCCCGGACAGGTAAAAGTCCAGGTTCGAATCCCGATAGCAACTAAAATATTTTTTAGATAAATTGATTAATTTAATTTGTATTGAAGAATATTTGATATTTTCGAATAGGCCCATGAGCTCATACCTCAAACTAAAACTTTTGAATTAAGGTTTCCCTTTCAAAAATAATTAATATTTCCGCGTTTTTTACTAAAATATTGTTCTTATTATTCATTTATATCAGAGATTATACAACAGAATTGACTTTTTTTAACTATTACTTAGATAGAACCTTTACACTAATGAAAAACTAATAAACTCAATGATATTTGCCATAATTAAGAAAATACAAGCATTATAAGAAAGACCACGATCATTAAATTTATTTTCAGCATGCCACAAAATTGCCTTAATATGGAAAATTGTTGCATATACGAAATATATTTTCTTATAATCCTGAAGCCAAGATTACGGATACAAATCTGCATTGAATAAACTTAGAAAAATATTAAAAAATAATAGAGTTTTAAACCATTCAATTTGCAGTACATATGATCAGTTTTTAAAACACTTTGTGTTAGTGAATACAAAATATTTTAAATAATTTATTGTACTTACATGCTTCAAGACTTCAGCTACTATTTCAAATTAAGTTTCATATCAAAAACATAGTAAATTATTACTAAATAATATTTATATCGATTCTATTAATGTGTGTTTTTTAATCGGCGTAAATAATTCATATTTTCATGTGAAAATACGAATTATTTTTGAAAGCGCGCCCTTAACTGATATGAAATTCAAAACGTCCTTAGCCACAAGGAAACATTTATAAAAATATTTATTATTAAGGAGAACACATTCTTATTGTGAAGTTGTAATTTTTCAGAATACTAATTTAATGTATTAATTATAATTACACATTTATAATTAATACATTAAATTAGTATTTAAAATATTTATTGAAATGTGAACTACTAGGGTAGTTAATTTATTATTGTTGTCAAAATTTTGAATTTAATGGCAATATCTGACATCACTTGAATTTTTCGTTCACTTTTGACGACTGCTTGAATTTAGCGTGTTTAAAGCTATGTTTAAAAATGCTAAATAAATAAAATTTAGCGTGTTTTAAGCTATGTTTAAAAATGTTCTAAATGTGAAAAACGACATAATAATTTTTTCAAGATAAGACATAATGAATAATGAAATATTTTCGAGTAATACAACGTAGAACGATTAGTCCCGCATACAAATAAATAACAGTTACGTTATTTGAATAACTTATGGCACCATTGTTACGTCGAGTTAAAATACGATATTATTATTAGTATATTGAAAATTTAGAAACTGTTCGTAGATTAGGTTAAAAATATAATTACAAATTTTATTTAAAAACATATTTTAAAATGTAATATTATTTTGACTTGGTGGGAAAGTAATTGCATTTTTTTACAAGGTCACGTTGTGTGATATGCATTAATAGTATAGCGTTGATGATGCATGCGGATTCCCTAGAAGATGAGTCTTAAACTGGAAATAACAAATATATCCTTAATATTCCTGCGGGTCTTATGACATGAACTTTCCGTTACGTTTCCGCCAATTCAATAATTGAAAAACATATCCCTGACACGTGTATCGTACCACCCCTGTATAAATTTTTTCCTACACATTTTCTAAAGACCTGTAAAACCTTCTAATATACTTCAGTCCTATACTCCTTTGAAATGTTCCAACTCTATTTCGTATGCGCTGTTTCAGTCGTTCTATATTAAGTTTGCAGAACATAGAACTTCTTGAGGAGGTTTTGAAAATACTTTTTTTTTTTTTTTCTAGTTTGTCTGTCTGTAAAAATCAGTAACAAGTTGTTAATATCAATTATTCCATCTTATTGTAATTATCAACTAGGGGCGTAGCTAGGATGGTACAGAACTCGCTTAGAATATGAAACCGGGTGCATCCAAAATCATTTTGAAATAAAAGTAAAAATAAAACGTTAACGTAAAAAGTGATAGTAAAAATATTTATAACGCGCTATTTTCAACGCAGTTTTGGATCAAATTTTACTAGGGAGCCTTTGAAAAAATATATTCTTTGTTAAAAAATATATTACCGTGATTAAAGTCCTCATAGATGTAAATTATTACAAATATTGCAGTTAATTTTTCAGCTGAGATCCGAACAATTCGCAGATCATAAACTACCCCCTGTCCACAAATATAATACAGAATTTAAAGTTATTTGTTCGCCACACCAAACGACCCACGTCACAATACAAATTCGGATTATTTGATTTAACCCGTGACCTTTCCAAGTTGTTGCTATGAGAATTCCACCCGTTTGGGACCATTTAGGGTTAAGTTCATTACAGCCGTCTCGCTTGCTCCGCTTTTGGGGGTATTTAAAGGGAGCGAGAGTGGTTCGTCGGTCCCTTTCTGCTGCACTGTGAAGTTAAATGATTGATTGAAATAGATTGACACTTATTGAGATTGTGTATTTTTATTATTCTTCCATATTGAGCCGCAATAATGGACGCATTCATTTTTTAATGACCATGCCACCGATTGGGGGGTGTGTAAGCTACGCTTAATAGAATCTGAATGCTTGGAAAAAAATCATCTTTGTGGCTTATAAGGCAATAAGCCTTATCAATGTAATATTTTTAATTGACCATTTGTGTGCCGTCAATAAATTATTTACGAAAGATGTACAGCTACAACAACTGGGGAATGTCTTAAGTAGAAGAAAAATATAAAATCGAATAAAACTGTTTTCCTGGAATGACAATAATCCATATAAATTCGAACTGTCATCCGTTGTTGATTGTATTTTGTATTCAGAGCAGAACAACTTTTTGATGTTTGCCGATCTTTACCGCCATTCAGCGGACATTCGGATCTCCGAGACGAGAGATTAATGTCTCGTTCGTGTACACGCACTATGCGCGTATGACAATCAAGGTGGCGGTATTTGGTTGGAAACAATCATCTCTGACAAAATGCAACAGAAAATACAATATTTTATTTTTACGATTTATTCTTTATCTTTATACGAGAAAGTAATATTTTGAATGTCACAATATATATATATTTATATTTATTGAACAATAATATTCCTTTAAAAATTTCCGCATACTATGAATTAGTGAGTATTTCATTTTTTAAATTCAGCCACAAAAAATAACACTTCTTTCCTAATGTCCTTATACTATGTAAAGCAACAAAAAAGTACTGGAGTACTAATTTTTGTTTTATTTACATCCCTCAATTTCCAATTCTCACCCTTCGATGACTACTGACAAATTGAAAATGTTTAAAAAATTCGAAACAGTATAATAATGAATGCAAAAAATATTTTTAAAAAAACGTGTATTTTAAAATAGGTGCCTATTGCAATCGGAAGGTTTTTGATTATATATTTACAAATAAATGTATCGAAGCGCGCTGCATCTCAAAAATATAGTGGGGAAGTAAAAACCGAAATATTATTCGAACACAAGCAAATTTTTTTCGACAACCAAATATTATATTTTTTAGTTCGAAATGAAATTATTTCAGTGTCTTACTGTAAAAATTTTAAGGAAATATTTTTTTTAAATCCATTCGACGAGATGGTGAATTTTTAATGGTGCAATGGTGAGGTGTTCAACTTTCACAGCTGATTGACGTTATCTGCGGGAGGGATGGAGGGGGTGGGAGAGGGGTGATGGAAGCGGGTCACGTGACACGTTTAGTGTTCGCGATTGTTGCGCATGGGAAAAGGCATTGTTCGAAATTATTACAGCGGAATATGACAACAATGACTCTTCAAAAATATTAATGCGGTTTTCAATTTAAGCTAACCACCCGACCTTTTATTTATCGTAATCTTTACGATCCTGTTGCGACATTTACAATACAAGATGTACGCGTTCATCTCGTGTGTATAAATATTTTTTTTATGTCCGTCCACCCGTCCGTAGCAAGGTAAAACAAAAACAGCTGTCCATTTGGCATCATTGTCTTTTAAAGAGCAAAATACAATGTAATTATGAACAAACACAAACGTATCAGAACGCTGTATGTATATTTCGATGGATCATTTTAAATGAAAGACTAGTGACGTTATGTGAAAAAATTAAAATAATATGGAATATCGTTAATCGATATAACATAAGGTAAGTGTATAAATAATTAATTACAATTAAAAAACAAGATGTCCGATTACTTTCTGCTAGTAAATAAATTAAATCAATTTGAATTAGCGAACAATTATTTATATGAATTATTACTTTTACGCAACCGTTGGTTGTAACCGAAAAATAAACATTATGTATGACACAAATGCATATTCAAAATTTCTTTTGTTACCAAAAATATCGGTCGTAGATCATGGCGATTCAAAAATACAAATAATGAATATTCAATAACACAAACTCGAAGGCGGGAGGGATGTACACTTCAATGGGAAAAGCTACTCTGAGCTCTACGGTCGATTTAGGGTAGAATACGCCATAATAGCTTTTTGATGAACCTTTTCAACATGACTTGACATCATCAAAACACATTTAATGGAATTACTCCAGGTATTGCGGGGTTCCTCGTCGATGGAAAAACAAATACTATGTTCAGGAGGCATGGTATTATTACTATTGCGTTGGCTGATGCTACACGACTCCTTTATAAGGGTAGGTAATAGATATTGACACATAATTAAAGGATTTTAAAAAGGGTGTAAGATTTTACTTCAAACGAATCATTAAAAAAAAGTGAATTAAAAAACTAAATTATAAATAATATATACAATTAATGTTATATATTAATTAATAATTCATATTTATAAAATTCAGGATTTCACCAAATAAAGTGATTTATGTCTTGGATTTTTTTTTAAATGATAATATAATACGCATAGATATATTCGTATTTGTAATAAATGCACGCTGGTACGTGGTATGGTTTACCTGTGTTTCTACTGTAATATGATATAGGATTTAATTTTCATATGTAATCATCATCAGCTGTTTTTTATTCACTGCTAGATGAAGGCCATCCAAAGTGCCTCCAACTTTTCTCTAACCATTGTTATTCGCTGTTACATATTTAATGATTAACATTTAATCTATCATATTAGTGTGCCACGTAAATATATATATATATATATATATATATATATATATATATGTATATATACACTACACTGTATATATACTCGTACATCATGAATTTACCACTTTGTTTTTAAATATAATGTGTTTTTTTAACAGATGTTTCAGCGTTCCTTAAAAAAATTATAAATATTTTATGCATTCTTTGACCCAACTCTGTGTTTTGAAGATAAATCAAATAGTAAACAAATGTATTGTCAGAAATTTGAAAATTGGAAGTCCATAATGCTAAATAATATTACTGTAGATAAATAATAATATTTAAAAATAACGTATTTCTGATATTAATTCCATGGACCGCGAAGTGTACAAACGTCTCTATCTTCCAGGAGTTAAAGATTATGGATGCACTTTGGACAACACGCAGGGAAGGACTCTCGCATGCTTTGGACATGTTGCCAGAAAAAACGAAAAAACGAGAGTTTCGAAAAGCTGGTCATCACAGAGATTCAACTCTCAGCTTTCGTAGTCCCCGTGTACACAACATGTCTCAGAGATTTCCCACCTTGCGCCTCGCTTCATTCTTATCATGCGTGAAATGTTATTTTCGTTCGTAGCGGTTAAAACGAAGTACATCAGGAGTGGCGTAGAACTGAAACTGAACTATTCCATTTAAAAACATAACAATTAAAGTAATTAAGTAATACAACAGAGGAAACAAATAATTATATAAGAATGTGTTTTTCTATTTTATGGTCACTGGAGGTCTCTTTATTTTATATAATGTTTAATAAATCTTTACTGATTTTATTAAATATTCATGGCACAGCATATTCTCTCGTTCTCTCATCGCACACATTGCACATGGCACTCTCATGGTTCGACCCGACGATCTGGTAGAATAGCTAGAGTTATGGCCAGAGTAACTAATTTACCGTTTCGCTGTTTCCCCGCAGAGTTGGGCAGGAGGAGACACAATTCTCGCCTCATTCACATGTATATATCTCTTGTCATACAGGCTTGTTGATTAGTGATTACCTGGTCTTCCAAGGACGTCCTCTATTTCTGGTACTATCAACATTTGCGTTTTATATATTTCTCATTATTCTCTCCTTATTCATCCTTTCCATGTGACCCAACCACCTGAGCGATCCTTTTTTAAATCTCATTTACTTTTCTAAAATACACTATACATTCTCTCATTATGTATATATTATTGAGATATCTGATAATAATACAATATTATGCCGGCACTAATAAATAATTTAAAACACTCACATTTCAAAATTAAAATGTCAAACAATTATTTTCGGCGTCTCAAGAAGTCGGTTATCAAAAATGTGATTAAGAATAATTGTCGCATTGAATCATTCGATCACAGCTGTAGCGCAAACAGCGGGAGGAATCTTTGTAAAATCACACATCTGCGTGTGTGGGAATCGCATGTGGACACGCATTGTGCAATAATAACAATAATGATTAAGCTATGTGAAATGACTACAACCGGCTGGGAGCTAATGTACCGCGGACGATGTTGTTATTAATATTATTTATGCTGGTTTTTCTTTTTTAAACCATGCGGGCACTCCAACGGCAACTCTCGGCGGACGAAATTTTGCATTAACGCATTTTAGATTTCACTTACATAACGGTGTTCGTGCGCCACTCCAATGTTCATTTGACAACACAATCAAACACTGCGAGCTTTCATGCCATTGATAGGGAAAGGTATCGTCGAGCCCGGGCCCGGACCAGCGCAAGTAAGGCAACTTCTTCTTCTTTTAAATAGGCAATCCACTATTCGAGAGTGATTTATGCCATTAATCAAGTTAAAACATTATTTTATATAAAAAAGTACCATAATATTATGGAATAGGGAATATTATATTACAAGTCAATACCATTGTCGTTCAAGAAATTTGCTATTATATAGATTAAATGTGGTGAGTTAAGGAAAAGACGATGACAGTCGAAAATTACCATTGACGATATTACTGTAAAAAAAACCAGTGATCCGCAATGGACAGGCTAAAAAGATATGGTCAAGGGTTTCCTCCTCGGCACAACACTCACACATTGGGGAATCTATTAAATTCAATCTGAATAAGTGTGAGGCTGCCTGGCAATGCCCAATTCTCATTGTTCTTTTACCTTTATGATTATTTGGATCCATACAGTTCAAATATAATTCGTATATTTTTTACCATATTAAATCTGTCATACGACGGAATATGGAATTGACTTGATTTGAAAGGTATGCCGCCGCACGTTTTAACATTGAATATTAGCGTACAAGTCCACCATGACTTTGCAACGGCACCAGGCTTTTAGTGGAAAAGATAATAAACAATATCATCGAAGATACAATTTTAAATGGAAAATTTAAAGGAGAAGATGTACTGTTGCCGCGCATCCCGATGTTTCTGACAGATATGGCATTCGAATTTAAACGTCTGCAGTTTCCGGTGCGACTCGCATTTGCAATGACTATCAACAAAGCACAGGGACAATCGCTACAAGTGTGTGGACTCAATTTGTAAAATCCACGCTTCTCACATGAACAGCTGTATGTGACCTGCTTGTGCATTGGAAAACCTCCTGATTTATTCGTATACGCACCAGACGGAAAAACAAAAAATAGTGTGTATCCAAAATTTTTGAGTAGCTTGTTGGTGTAGTTGTCAAGACGTTGGGCTAGTGATCGAGTGGTCGGGGGTTCGCGCCTCGTTCCAGAACGCCAGCAAGTTAGTCCTATTTTCATAGCACAAGCATTTAGCTTAGTTTGAAAATAGTAAGAATATCGATGTGACATGTATTCCGTGTACGCATCTCTATTTAAAAAAAAAGCACTTCAATAATTAGAATTAAAATACAAATATTTTCTTTCTTTGAGTGGCATTGCAATGCCGGGTACTCGCTAGTTGTTAATTAATATAAAAATATAAAAAATATACTGTACTATATACGAACAAAATTGGTCTCGCGTCTCTTATAATATTCACACTGTCATGGAAAAAAAACGATAATGGCTGGAGACGATGATGATGAGTTTGATTTATAAAAATATAATATGGGTGACATTTAGTCACATGTCTAAGGGTGGCATGCAACCTAGTCCCGGGCCTGGTGGAGCCTTCGTGAATTATTAGCGCTTTATCAGGCGCAGCTTATTTGTTCCCAATATCACTTGACTCAACTGCTACACCCTGAATGTGCCACTATGGTGGCTCACGAATTCTGGTGATGTTTGAGTTGCGATTAGATCCAATAGGAGAGCAGTAAAATGATAATTGTAATTTAATGTAGATCAGATAATAATCTAGATTTAATACAATACTATTTCATTTAAAGATTAAGATTTTATTACTCTAGATTACCAATAAATGTTAAATTTATTAAATTCTGCTAACGTAAAATATTGAATGTTTATATGCAATAGTTATTTTCAATCTAAAGTTGATCATTGAATTAATATTAATGGAGAAGTTATATTTAACCAACGCAGAATTCTCTTTTATGTGATATATATAAACCTTTTATTTATTTATTTATTAATTGACGAACTTGTGATCTAGTTGATGCCAAATGATCTAATCGTTGGAGGTTTGAGCCTAGTTCCAGGAAGCCATCAAGTTAATCCTATTTTCATAACATAGTTAGAAAATATTAAGATTATTGATGTGTTCCGTTGATGATTCCGTGTACGTATATTTATTTATAAATATTGCATACCGTGTGCATTCGGTTGGAATAAATTATTATTTATAAAATTTCATACAACTTACAGTTAGTAACTTGATAACATTACATATTAAGTAAGCACTGGCGATAAAATTGCATTTAATTTTCACTCGATAGGATCGAGATTTCAGAATTCAAACTATATATTGTATATATATCAGGGGCGTGCACTCTTTACAATAAAAAAAGCTATGCGTAATTCTGCAAAATACATAATTTATTTTATATAGGTACTACGTGTTAAATATGTAGGTCCACGAGCAAATAATTCAAAGTTCTCTTGTTGTGTTACTAAAACCATCTAGTTGATAATTTTTCGAAAAATCTTCCTCTAACGTACACCAGTTAAATACAGCACAAGCGCTGCGCGGTGTTCTGAAACACGTATTCGCTTGAACAGACGTGTTACGAAACGCCGCAAGTGTAGGTATATTCAAAACGGACTTGAATATATGGGTTACAATATACTTTAAACTTGGTGTTATTTTATATTCTAAAATATTTTAAGCCTTTCACTGAAGAATTTCCCAAGAAAAATATTAATATTTTTCAAAAAGAGGAATAAAATCCCAAATAAATCATACTTTAAGAAAAATATGCTTTTGAAAATATTTATTTCATTTGAATACAACCTTTTACGATAGTACCTATAGCTCTAATACTTTTATAGCATCGATATTAGGAGCATAACTCCATGCCTAGTGTACGCCACTGGTATATACACGATTATTTTGTAAGTTGAGGCATTTGTAAAATTTGTCACTATATACTACGGATAGTAAAAAAAAACGATTAGTAGTAGAGTTCAAAGGTTGACTAACAGACTAACAGACGACTGAGAACACGATATAGAGGAGCCGGGCCAGTAACACCGCTGGCGACTAAACAATATCTGAGGAGGTGTTATTCAACAAGTGATCAGTTCTGATGATGCAAATAAAATAAAATGCTTAGCACTTAAACGAGCGCGCATACGTCAACGAACTCTGATAATTTTCTTCATGGACTGCTTTCCCACCAGGTATAAAGACGTATTTTCATCAGCTCTTGGCTAAAATTTACATGAAAAAGGCTACATAAATTTGTGTTTACAGTGTAGAAAATTAAAAATGTTGTTATTTCTGTGCAGTACCCTATATGATATAAGCACATTAAATTAAATATACTCGTAATTAGTGACTAGCTTCAAATCACAATCGCTAACGGTGATTGAGTTCCAAAAAATATCGATTCGTGTGATTTGTGATTTTTATCAGAAAATATTGTCGAATTGTATAGCACCATCGAGTGGATTCTACCAAAATATCTACGTATGTACGTTAGCAGGCAAGTCATTTATATTACAGTAGGTATTTATTTGAATGTTCATATCACAATGAGAACGCGTGATATGAACATGTTTATAATGTGTTTCTGCATGTGTGCAAGAAATGAACTGTCCGTTGGATTTGACGATTTTATTTCAGTTTTTCAGTATCTACCTACTAGTAATGAGACTAATATTGAAAATCTCAAATATACATAAATAATCACTATTGTAAACAACAATGGTATTGAAATGGTGATCACAGTCATAGTTTTCAATTACTGATATCCAATATCAATCACACTTAACCAGTGAGTTAACAATGCCTTGCAATTTATCTCTTTACAGTAACTTAGATTTTTGTGATAAATTCTAGGAAACACTTATCATTAAATATTTTTTTATAAATCAGTGTAAATAAATCCATCTTTAAGTAGTCGTATCTCGGAATGATTGAATCGTACATTAATATTCAAAATCAATTCCCAGCCCGTATAATAATCGAGCTATAAACTATACAAGAGGACCTACCAATGAGCCGCACCAGGCCGAGACTTGTATTGTTAATGTGTACTCTTTTTCACTCTCATCTATCGTTTTGTTGTTGGAATGTAGCTACCCCTTCGTGTAAAAGAATCGCAGGGGTGGTTTTTCAAATGGTTCAGAAGATTTATTCTTTTAAATTAATTTTATACTCATAATGCAAAACGTGGTTAGGAAAGAGAATGTAACTATTAAAATAATTTACACTCGTACATTATGAGTAATAATTTCGTAGTGTGCTCTTTACTGTGCCCTTAGAACCATTTATCTCGCCACCCATCGCCTGCATATAAGCATTCATGTATAATAATAGTCAGTAGCGTGCAGTGGGTATTGACTTAGGTTATGCTGTTACCATGATATGATGTAATATACTATATGCTACATTGTACATAGATTTATGAATTTTCGTTTAATTGATATCATAAATGTGGAAGTAGATACTTCAATCAGCTCTAAGCCAAGTTAAAAAACTTTCAAATGTCATTCTGTTAGGAAACATCATAAGTATGGTCTCCATACTCATGGATCACCTGATTCAATTCTGACTCTGCCGAGTAGAATTTTCAATTTAGTATAGTTAGCAATTATATGGCTTAAATAGAATGATAGATTAAAACAGTAGCTGGCAATTGTAGTAGCTATAAATGAATAATAACCGAGTAGAGGTGGACATTACCGTAGTTATAACATATGGATTATTTAATGTATATTTGTTTACCAGAATTTTTAGTAATGAACAGTTTTTTGCTTCTGTGCAATGCACGCTCTTGATAATAGTCAATAGTGACGAACATCCTACAGTATAGGTATATAATCTATCTATATCTTCAAGAGCTCAGCATCCCAAAAAACTCGAATAGTAGACGTCAGTCGACTCTTAAGTCAGTCGGAGGAAAGATTGCAGAACCGATCAGTTATTACCATAAAACTACGTATAGTGAACGGATATTAGTAGTGGTAGGCCCAAAACGTGAAACTCTTTGCCCTCCATCATAAACAACAGTGCATCAGAGACATTACTTGGAATGACACTGAATACTTGCACCATTTCACAAAATCACACGTATAATTTTTAATGTTAAATATTATTGTATGACTAAACAGTTTTATGTGTAAAGCGCCCTTGAGGTGAATTTTTTTTACAAAAATGGCGCTATGTAAATTATCTAATGTTATTGTTACTATCATTATTATTATATTAAAGATAATAATCGGACAATTCTCGACGATGTTTGATAAACCCAGCCCTCAGTGTTTCGGCTAAAATTGTCGCGTGAAAATGTTTTATAATAATCGGAACATGCAACACTGAATGAGGGGGTTGAACCGTTAAGGCTGCAAATAATACAAATAGATACTAAAGCGGATATCCCAAACCGACGGGTGAACATTTAAAATATTTTTATTCAATCCTTTATTATATTATACATTTGACATTACGACCAATCGACATTGCGCTAATTTATAGCATCTGTATATTTAAATTGATTTATTTTAACAGTTGTTTAGATGGATATATATCTTTTAAATTTATTTATTGCTTACGAGTAATATACATTATGCGTATAATTTTGAATCTTTAATCTCCGTCATTCTAGATAGGATCTGTATTAGGGCCCGTATTCACGGAAAGAGACACGATGAAATAATCTCAGAGATTTAGGTGAGATACATCTCAATACCATGTACACGTGTTGAGGTTTTGATCTGAAGATAAACTCAGAGATCAGCTTGAGATTGATAGATCAAACCCAGTGTACATGACTGCAAGAATAGGCACGTGTCAAAGATCACCTAAAATCACCATAGATCCTTTCTTCTTCATCGTACGCTCAATACTGAGCCGGGGACCACAACCCCTAAAATATTTAGAGCTTTCTTTCAAGTGTCCCTGTGTGATCACCAGTTTTTTAACACATAATTTCGACATAATTCATTAAAGATTAACATTAATATAAAGTATTGAATTACAAACATTTACATCATTTTGACTGTTACTGGGGAGGTTGAATATCACCCAAGACGACTCATCTCTCAAATATGGTGTGTCCCGAGCTGTTTCCAAAGCATCTCATGGGAATAAAATCCGTATCTCAGAGATTATCTCGAGTCGAAAATCTCTTAAAAACCTCATTAGTGGACACACCATTATAATGACTGTACTTCGATATACTAGATTACTAGAATGGTAAAACTCTATTTTATCCGCGGTGAGAGTCATGGGACTGACCAACCATATTTTTAACCTTTTAACTGTCAAGTCTATTTGAAAAGGAAGACACCACATAGGGTAAGACTAGTCTTTAAGGGTCTTGACTTATCTATCAAAAGCTAGAATCTGTCGTCCACAGATGGAAAAATAATTTAAAAATATGACTTTAATCCCAACAAGTTTGTAAGGTCCAAAAGTGCGTGTTAATATGCTTATAGCTTGGAGTAACATACAAAGTTTGGCGTGTTAACGCGCTCGTGGCATTAAAAAGGAATATCCTAATGTTATTTTATAAGCAGGGCTGATATTGTGCAGTCTTTCTACAGACACAATAATTGACATGAAATATTGAATTAAGGCTTCAGATAATATATGACGTAATCATATCACTTGACAAAAAGCTCATTTTTTTTTAGTTCTAACATATATTTGAGGTTTATTCATCAACATTTTTTTTTAATTGCATCCATTTAAGTTATTCTAAGGAATTCTCAATCATTAAAATAACATAAAAAAGATTATAATATATTTTTATCTTAAATTTACCACCCTTATTGAAAACGCCATCTAAATACCTTACCTACCTATCTGTATATCATGTTTTAGGAAATTTGCATGGAAACGTCTCATTGAAATGAAATGTCAATTGATTTAGAAAATTTGGTGGATATATGACCTTTTTGCTATGAAGGTATCCAGTATTTTTACCCATACCCATGAAATGAAATTATTGTGGGTGATTTAAAAGTGTTTGAAAATAATAATAACATAAAACAATTAATCAATATTGTTAATTTAAGGACAAGTTCTCTAAAAAAATAAAATTAACCACTGTATCGAACTGAATTGCTTCCAAAGTGTCAATCATCATTAAGAGGTTTATCATCAATTTACTTAAAACTGAGTGTAAAAGTAGAAGGGAAGTTTTTACGAATTTATATGGGAAGCTCAGTAAGTAAATGCAACCGTATAAAAAAGTGACATTTGTTACTCTTTAACAGACGATATTTTATAGAAAATATTTTTAACTTTTTCAGTCAAGGACTTCAAAATTGTATCCGGTAATGTAAAAAAATTGTTCGGTGCAGTCGTATCGTAAGAAAGTTTTTAACTGGTAGATTGTTAAGTTTGGTCAGTGATGGATCAATTAATCTATTTGACCACGTGGTACAAGCGAGGGCTTCCAAGAAATACCCTTATTAATGTGATCGTTCAGATATTATCTTTTATCTTAATTAAGATATTTGAAGCTCTCCTTAATCGAAATGAATTATTTATAAATTTTGTGCATTCCCTACATGAAATTTCCGCGGTTACTTTGTAATTCTTTAATATTAAAAATGGCTTTTATATATATTTAGTATTAAGGAGTACGCATTCTTATTGCGAAGTTGTAATTATTCAGAACATAGGTCTGTGATATTTTTAAAACTAATTAAATGTATTAATTATTAGATATACATATAAAATTAATTTTAACGAAAAATATTATTGTTGCCACCGGAATTCAAACCTGGATTTCTTCCAATTCGGGGAACATGTATTAACTCATTATGCTATAGCAGCACAGTGCATTAACGACAAATTTTCGAACCTATATGTGACGCTTTACTTGAATGGAATACAATTCAGATATGTTTGTTTGAATGGATTATGTATATATGTTTAGGCAATGTAACTTCAGTCGTATTTTGATTTTAACAAAAAACGAGATACGCCTTTTTGGATGCAAAGCAACATTAGAAAAATCTAAATACGACAGTAAATTTGCAAACACTTCAAGCTTAGGTTAATCACCAAAATAAATTTAAGGTATATAGAGGTGTTTTTTTTAGAGAACTTTGAAATGAAATAAAATACATAAAAATTGTAGTAATGGCCATGGGATAGGCTTTATTGGAAAGGTAATTTTATGTCATTTGTGTTTATATATGATTTTGCGCATATGAGCGTAATAATAATTCAAAGGTGTTAAATCACACGATCTTAGAGGCCAATTCACAGGTCCATTACGCCAAATTATGCACTCATCGAATGTTTCCTTCAATAAATTGATTGTAGCGCGCGCCGTGTGGCATGTTGCGCCAGCTTGTTGAAACCACAGCTCTTCCACATTAATGCCATTCAATTGGGGAACGAAAAAGTCAGTAATCATGGATCTATAGCGCTCTCTATTGACTGTAACGTTCTGGCCGGCATCATTTTTGAATAAACAACAGCTTCTTCGGTGCACACAGTATGACGTCTCTCCGGATGCGTATTAACAATTAGAATATGCGTGGTGCGAAAACGATCCATGGTTATTCAAATTACTTGCTCGGATAGACGATTATGTCGACTGTAAAATGAACGTAGCGCACTGTAAGTTTCGCGAACGATTTTCGAAAAAATTTACAAGCGTTGTTCTGGCGTAAGTCTATTTATGGTGAAATGACAAACCAAACTGAGGATAAATCAGTTATCAGCTGTTAAATTAGCTGTAGCTGGAAAAAGTGTTGCCAATTCGAAAAACAAACCTCTAAAAAAAACACCTTTAGTTATGATTTATTTTTGATGATTGCTTTAGCCCGTCATTTAGAATATTTGAAATAGAATGACAGATTTGTTAATTTATATTCATCTTACATACAAACTGTTTTAATACAGAACATATAAGTATAATACTTTTCGCATCATATTAAAATGATAATTTTGAAGGAGGGGGGGCTGAAATGGTCATGGAAGATTTAAATTTGAATACCTACGGTTTATCTAGGCAGGATGGCAGTACATTAAAAGGAACACGCGCCATACCAGGTGTTGGAAATACCTGTCACGGTAGTTACCCCCTGAGTACGATCAGCACGTGCATGAGCTGCTACAAGGAATCAAAATATTAAAAACAATTTATTTTATTTTATTTTTTATATGTTTTTTAGTAGTTGATGGTTTCACAATGTAGACTTTTTTACAAATTTCACAATGGGGAGTTTCATCTGTAATAAAAACATGCTTGTCAGTCTAGTGATTAAGACACTCACCTAGTGATCCAGTAGTGGGGGGTTTGAACCTTATTCCAGAAAACCAACAAGTTAGTCCTAAAAATAAATAATATGAAAATATAACATTAGCGTTTAGTTTAGTTTGAAAATAGTAAGGACATAATAAGAAGTAAGTTTATGTAACACAATTTAAAAAAAAGTATTCTAAAATAATGTAATGTTGTACCTACTTGTACAGTATACGCGATTAAAAAAATATTTAACAGTTATAGCTATTTAAGATATATAAGTTCGTGTAAATCCAAGAAGTCATTTTTTGTCTCAATGACGATAAAGTTCGAAACGAATCAGTTGATTTAATCTTTTCTCCATTTGAAATGCAACAGACAATATTTAAATTAATGACTCAGCGGTGACTGCGTATTGAACATTTTTTTATGCTTATTAAGAACAAAATAGATTAGAGAGAATTAATGAGGTATCTTTAATAAAATGAAGAATATCCACTTTTTATTTTATTTGACTTATTTATTCTGAAATAATAAAATCAACATGCTTAAAGTCTATATTGTTATCTTATTATCGTAATAAATGAAACAAATTGATATAAAATATCCAAAGTGCATTTAGAATGCCCTTTTTAACCGTAAAAGCAGTCCGTAAAGTGATCAAATGGCGAACACAATGCACATTCACGAGGAATAGTATTCAGCAAAAGAGTTCTTTTATGGTCGAGCAGTGAAAGTATTTGATATCCTTTGTGGTGACCCTCTTTTCTGGGCTATTGTGCGGACTATTGTTGTACCCCGGCGACTTCGTACTGGGATAGCGACCCGAAAAGGACAACGCAACGGCCAGTAAGCTTATGGAAAAAAAACTTCAATAAACGCAATAAAATATTGTATTTTTATTTTTTTTAAATATATTTATTGTAAAGTTGCAAATTCAGAACACAGTTCTGTAGCATTTTAAAAATTGTTGGAGTTGCGAAATGGTAACGCGTTTCCTTGGAGAAGAAAAGTTCCACATTGGTACAGTATCCCGGTGGCAACCACACATTTTTCATTATTAAGAATAACGCATTCTCATTGTGAAGTTGTAATTATAAATACGGTTTTCAAATAATGGAACGATAGATGTATCAATTTAAAAGGTGTGACATATAGGCTCGAAAATTTGTCGACAATGCACTGTGTTGCTGTAGCATAGTCAGTTAATGCACGGATTGAAAGAGATCCAGGTTCGAATCCCGGTGGCAACAAGAATATTTTTTTATATAATTGATTTTATATATACACCTTTCTGATTAATACATTTAATTTGTATTTAACATATTTTTTGATAAATTTTTTTTCTGCACATCTTTCTATTTACCTTGTTTTAAAAATATTGTAGAATATTGAGAATAAAATAAAATTGAAAAAAAATAACTATCAAGAATTAATTTCAAATAACACTTTATTGTTTGTATTTTAATTCTTATTATTGAAGTGCTTTTGGATAAACAATATTTTTTGTTTTTCCGTCTGGTGCGTATACAAATAAATCAGGAGGTTTTCCAATACCCGAGCAGGTCACATACAGCTGTCCATGTGAGAAGCGTGAATTTTACAAATTTAGTCCACACACTTGTAGCAATTGTCCCTGTACTTTGTTGATAGTCATTGCAAATGCGAGTCGCACCGGAAACTGCAGACGTTTAAATTCGAATGCCATATCTGTCGGAATCATCGGGATGCGTGGCAACAGTGCAACTTCTCCTTTAAATTTTTCATTTAAAATTGTTGCTTCAATAATATTATTCATTATCTTTTTCACTAAAAGCTTGGTACCGTTGCAAAGTCGTGGTGGATTTATATTTTGGAGAAGAATGATACGTACGCTAATATGCCTGGCTAATCAACTGAATTCTTGACAACTTTGTCTTGATTCATTACAGTATCGATGGAATTATACGTTGCTTATTCGCCTAGTATTTAGTTTTCGGCAATAAACTATACGAAATACACACGTTTGTTGAAACGATTCGCGCGCCACCCATTGTAAAATGGTTGTACTAATTCAGAAGCCTTCGCGGGCGTGTGCACAACAACTTACCAAAGTTTCATCGCAATCGGATGAACGGTAAAGGAACGCATACTGGACAAACAAACAAATAAATATTCATTTATATATATAGATGATCTATAGTCCATGCTTCTATATGATTATGAAACGTGAAGTCTATATGTGGCATTAATGAACATGTTGGAGTCCTTCGAGATAAGGTACTTCAGGAGAATTTAATACATTATGGACAAATTTCGTTAGCAATAACACAATATTAGAAATCTTCCACAAAGTATGAGAAATAATATAAATAGGTAAGCGCCGTAAAATTTCATATTTTAAGCATAAAATCCGTGAATACAAATATCGCCTCGAAAGAAAAGTTAACGGTAAACTGATTCGGTAGAAAGGAACTGAAATGCAACGTTATTAACGCGCTCCGCTGATTACGCGATTGTTTTGACTTATAGCTTTTTTTTTAATTATTCAGATATTAACATTATCAGCATATAGCTAAACACATCTACTAATTGTCCGACAAAATCCATTTAAATTATGCATACATTATTTAAAATAATATTTTATATGGTTTGCTCAATTTACGTTTTGACAAGATCTAGAGATTGATAACAGTGTACTGGTCTTTTAAATTTTCAATTTATATATTTATCCAGAAAACCAGATTTGTACGCTTTTTGCAAATAGTTTAAGAACCATTTCTGATTTGTAAAATTGATTTTCTCACTCTCCATCGTTTTATAACGTATTTGCTCCCGCGGGGGAACAGCGGGCAGTCTAGTATTATTTAAAATAACAAATTTTATTGAAGACATTATTTGTACTCCAAGAAAAAAATTATATTTGAATGTTAAATTGGTAATAATTTATTCATACAATTATATTTTTTCTTCATATTTCCTTTTTTAGGTATATTTTATCTCAGAAATATACTAAGTATGTATAGGAAAATATTGATAGATTTGAAAAATTTACATTAATTAATTGAGAAAACTTTATTATATATAATATATTAGTATATAATTTAAAAAAAATATTATGTATTTATAATTTATTCTAATTTGACTTTCGACTTGGCTTCTACCAACATAAGTAGAATTTTATATTCACCTAATAAAGATCTGACCTCTTCAAATATTATTTATTAAATATTAGTAGGCACGAGCCCATCCGAGATTACATCAAAAACGGTTACAAATGATGTATTGTACGGAATCAGTCGCAAGTACAATATTGTACAGCTTTCCCTCCAAAACATGTCGTATCATTTGTTGTTGACCAATAAATTTTATTTGGACACGTCCTCTCCTCCACGGCCATTGTCTGATCGGCCTGTAAAAAACCGACAATTGGTCAATAATGCCCCGTTACCGACGAGTTCGTATTACATATTATGGAATTCATTGGTTATATTGAATTTGATTGTGTTCGATTATGATCGAGGGGGATGCTCGAATATTGTATTACTTTTTTTACGTAGGTACTTTTTTCTTAGCGGCGCGTGTTTCCGAACGCAGCTTTGCGGTCAGCGCTTGAAAGGAAATGACGGTGGTACCAACCTACGTATTATACATATCCCTATTTGAATGTTTTGTATTCGGAACAATGCAAATTTGATTCCTTCGAACGTTATGGTCTTGCATTTTGTTGTATATTTTTGGATTTATTTTATGATATCGGAATGAATCCACGATCCATTATTATTCATTGTGCTAATAAAGTATCCATGTACGTTCGAGGATATGAGTAATGTTAGTGGGTGTGTTGATTTGTTTATTTACTAAGTTCCTTAACGTGAGAACCAGAACTATAAAAAAATTTAATAATATGCGAAGCGGCAACTTAATAACGATTCTATACGCAGTGCCCTCAGCGATGGTCAATTTATGTTGGTAGTAATGTTTTTGGTAGTAATTCCTATTTTCAAATATATTTTATGAGTTCTACGCGTTGTTTATTTGTATATTTTAAAAAATCCATCGATAAAGTTAAAGATTGATGAACGGAAAAATAAAAACAAAATTGATCATGAACATAATTATTATTTATTTAAATGCATTATGTTGTATTGTAATATTAATAAGGTTAATAAATTAGAAGTATATACAATAATTTGTTTAGTTTATCCATATCACATAAAATACAGCAAAAATAAAATAGATTAAGCTTTAGAAATGCTACTAATTGAAAATATACCTTATAAATCATTAAAAAAATTAGTACTATTTTTGTTCACCTTTTTATCGTGTTCAAAATAATCCAGTTTATTTAATTAAAAATAATTACATCTTATAAAATATTGAAACTTATTAAAAAAAATGATAACTTTGATAATTTACATGTTTGTTTGATACGTTTTGAGATTGATTTAAAGTTAACTGATTAATTTAATATGCATGTATAATATTAAGATCTGCAATAAAAATATCAATAATAATGCTTTTTTAATGGTTAAGGATCTCTAAACTGTCGATATCTGACCGGATATTAGTGTTCGTAATGTCGATTGACAGCAAATATCTATACATATCGGTAGGCTCAATCAATTCAAGGAAAATAACAAAATATTAACTAATGACTCATCGATGACTGTCTATGATCGCTCATTTTTACCATTTACTTTTACTGTGGCACTCACCTTTACCAAAATAAAGTATTTTAAAACAAATTCATGAATCACTTGGCAAGATACACAGAAAAAATCTGTCTATCGAAAAAATATATAGTTACCAACGGAACTCGAATCCGGAACTTTCTCTTGACGAGAGTTATGATTACACTATGTTAACCGTATAATTTTACGTCAAATTTTTTACTTTATATGTGTTCTTTCCATTTCAGTGAGACATCTCTTTTTTGTTATTAAAAGTTATAATATTTTATTTGCAAAAAATCTTTGTGTAATTAATACTCACACATCCTAGACAATACAAGTACTTCTAACTATGTAATTCATTTTAATTATCAAAAACGTACATTCTAAAATTACAACTTCTTAATAAAAATGTGATTTCAATGAAAAAAAAACGCTTCCTCTTATAACATATTATCTATCTACCACATCTTGGTTGTACTATTGGTCGAACAATTACTAATAATCATATTTTTTATTTATTATCTTTGTTTTATTAACCACTGAATTGAGTTTAAATACATCTGCCGGTTTCGAAAAATACCATTTTCTTCTTCAGGATGTCATAACTAACTAAAAAAATATATTATTGTTTCTTCACCACAATCTATTTTTAAAAAAACAACAATTATTTAAAAAATAAATTTAGTACCTAACTCAAATTGTTGCTTAATACAAATTTAGTCGAATAATTTTTAAGAAAAAATTTTAGAATCGGACTCGTAGTTAAATTTAGTTGGTTGTTTATAATTTTTTGATTAATTTTACATGCTTTATTTATCTTCAACGATTACAAATTATTTAATTTGTGACCAACACCGTTCATATGCAAAATTGATAATCCTAATTTTTTATCAAAACCGTGACCATTTTTTAAACTCAATTCAGTGGTTAATAAAACAAAGATAATAAATAAAAAACATGAATTTTAACCACAAAGTTAATATTGCTAATTTTAAAAGTAATACTAATAATCAGTTACCGACCTTTGTTACAATCGAATACAATAACTATCACTAGTTGGCGGACTGTTGCATATTTTGACATTAAATATCCGAGGGCGCTTATCAATCACGTCGTTTCAAATATAACCTTAGACCATTGATCGCGAGAGTTTACATACAAATCACCGCAAATATGATACGACGGAACATCCCTATTATCGGGTTTACAGATTAAAATATAATATAATGAAGTATCCGGTGTCTCAGCCGGGAGGCGGGTTCCCACAGCCGGGCCCCCGCGACCCCTTCGCGTGGTCTAATAAAAAATCGTTACGTCACTCCAGGGTTAATTGATGGATAGATAGAGGGGTCTCTCGTTCCCGCCGAAGGGCCGTGATAATATTTTGATTACTCACCCCTTGAGGGTTTGTTAATCAGATTTAATAATTCTCACCATTTTAATCATATGATAAGTTCTTTAAATAATTCAGGAATACTCTACTTATATTGGTAAGAATCCAGAGAATTACCAAAATGTCTGAGTTTGAAATTTTATTCCGAAATTAGAATTTTCAAAAAACCATTTAGGTGTTCCTGAAGGTAAAACCTTTTACGCGACACAGCCAGTTACTAGAGAAAAGCGGGTGAATAAGGTAAAGTACGGCCAGCCTAACTTTACGGTTCAAAAAATCTGCGCAGAAACGCATTTTGGGAAAGAGCGTGGCCTAATCCAGTATGTCGCCAATCAGCTTTCATTTTAACTAGTCACCGCTTATCTTTCGAGCGGTTTGTGTACTCTGAACGGTTCTGATTACTTTTTAGTGTAGGTACACTCAACATAATCGATAGTTATAGAATTATTAATATTTACATAGCGGCATAATCTTCTTTAGGATACGGACGAGCAAATATTATTCAACGTATACAAGTTCATGTGTAATGAAGCTGCCAATGGGGTTGATGATTTGAAAAGAGTTCAAAGGCGAATTGCGGAAGCTACTGGAATTTCAATGCGCTTATTCCAAAAAAAAAAAAAATAAAGAAAAAACGGACAATGGACACGACTTCTAAAGTGAATACTTTATTTTCTACACCTGGAATTAATTAGAAAATTCCCGATAACAGATGTAGATAATTTCAACAAAGATTATCTACGGCTTAATTGATTATCAAAAGATACTGACTTTATATTTTGTGTATCTTTCAATAATGCCCAAATTGAAAAGTTAATTGAATTTAGAAGATCGCTTTTCGGTTTACCTACTGTAAGCATTCGGCATGTGCGCCCTTTTCCTGAAGTTTTACGAATGTCTTCGTATAGATGCGCGTGGCCGAAATCTCATGCGCAAACTTACATTCGCCGTACTCTACCTACCAGACTCGAAATTAAAAATATCGATATCTGGAACAAATTATGTTTTTGTGAAGGTACACGCGTGAGTTTATTGCTGTTCTTGAAAAATATTAATATTATATCTTAGGAAATTAGCGATTTAAGTGAAGAGATTAAAAAAATAATAGGTACCACATTCAAAGTGTATTGAAATTTTGAAATGCATACATATAAGCCTGCTTCAAATACACACTTGCTGCGTTTTGCAACATGTCTGTTCAAGAGAAGACGTGCATTCAGAACAACGCGCTGGCGAGAGTTACGTTTAGTTTGTATATGTCTCGTACAGATTTAGCGAAAAACACATGCGCAGCTTTATTTGTAATTTCTAAATTCTTCCACTAGCTATATATATGAACTAGATAATATTAAAATGAGAACTTTTAATTAATACATACATAATGTATCAAATAAATAATTCAGAAATTATAGTAATACACAGCTTTTTATATATAAATATGAGTATAAGTACCTATTCGTAGATAGATTATAATCTTAAAGTGGTGTTGTAGTACATCTTAGGTCTATAAAATCAAATTTCTGATTATTAAATTAAACGTAAAATTTAGTAAAGAAAAGCAAATATAAATTTTTTCAAGGTAGTCGCTGCATTATCAGGAACCAGAGAGCGAAGTGTAGAGTGAGTTTTAATGAAGCCACGATACATTGACAAGGAATGTATTTTTCTATCTACAATCGCGGATGTGCTGCCATGCTCAAGCTATCAAAAAATATTAATTTGATAATTCTTTAGCACCGACAAAAGTCGACAACTACGTAGAATATATAAGATTCAAATTTTTCGTAATCTTAAACGGTTAACATAGTGAAATAAGTTCCGGCAAGGAAAAGTTCCGGTATTTATTACATAGATAGATTTTATTTCGTATATCTTTCTAATTAATTCGTCTAATTTGCTTTTTTAAAATATAATTTACTGTATACAATTAACCTCATCGAAGCTTCAGATAACCTCTAACCAAACTCAATTAATTTCAAAAGCGGTAAGCTCCCAGCCATTAGGCTTTAACCACAATCAAATTACACCTTTAAACAGTGCGTGATATCTGATTTAGCCAATTTGATAGACTGCCGTGGATTAGTGATGACTCTGCTGATTGTCTACCAGGGATTTCCCACAGTCATTAAGAGTGGGGAGACTCTGGCCACCCTATCGGGGACCGCTGATTGATGGGCCCTGCTTTTACGGTATAAGGGAAGATTACACGAAATAAAATAGTTCATTGCGTGGAAATACATCTACTTGTTTTGTTCATTTGGAACATTTTTAATAAATATATTATACAGACACGATTTTTATATTTTAGTATTATTATTCTGTAATATTTGATGACTTTAAACTTTGCACAGGAATGATGATGAATAAGAAGAGAACATAAAGAGAGAGAGAGAAGAGAGAACAGAGAACTGCCAGAGACGATGAAGGTATCATAATATAGGCCTATAAAGGCAAATGTAAACTCCAATACGTGACACTCTTGCAAGTGGCTACTTTGCTAGCTGTTGCTTCATCTTCGTATATGTTCAGTCGTTAATGGTGGATATTTTGCTCACTTTCAGCATATGCTGCCATACTGATCTATCCCCAATACGCTCTTCATTAATATATATATTTTTCTTCTTCTTCTTCCCTTTTTAACAATTTTGTACTAGTATGACAGTATAGTCTCTAAGTATGCGCAAGTGTAATAGTATGTTCCTAGCTTGTTTTTCCACGTGAATTGCCTAATAAGATAAATTTACTTTGAATTTAACCATAAAGCATTACTGGCATACGTAAACATTGGTGTATTTCTATTAATATTTATCAATGTAATAGTGGACGTACTAACAAAGATTAATCATTATATCGCCATGCGTTTATTAAAAGTAATTCGGCAATGTATGTCATACAATGCAGGAAATACAGATGAAATCCCGAAAGGCCTTCAACAACATTAAAAATCATATTGCGAAATAATACTTGTTAAATTTTGATTTCTTCTGCTTAAATAATACGGAGACCACAATATTCCTCCGGGACTACCCTATCATTCTAGTGTCATTCATTTTAATAATTAATTAAAAAAATATATTTCTAATATTTTTTACTCGCATAATATAAATTTTTTGATTCAGTTAGTGCTTCAGCGTGCCATAAAATTGCACCTGGAAGTTCTCCATCTCGACCGTGCGGAGCTGCCCTGTATTCCCACGTCACGTTCATAATATCAATTTCTCAGTATGGTGCCAACGGTGTGACGTCTACATTAAAATGGCGGATGTCGAACCAATCTCGCCCCGAGATCTCGTGTGGCTGATTGTAAAATCGGAAACTAGAAAATTTTTAGAAATAGCGGCGGCTAGAGGGATCGGATCCAATCTCCATGTGAGATCTGTGACTTATAACTTCACTCAAAAGCAAAAACAATCATTATAATATTATTGGTTTTATTTTTGAACAATGGTGTAACAGTACCGCAGCGAGCTTCGCTCCGATGAACATCTTGTATTCAGGATTTTTAGCTATGATATATACGTAATATATCCGTAGAGTATTCAGACACACGAGTACAATTTTATTAAAATTAAAATAAAGTATATTTATCCACACAAATGTAAAAATATTTTGTAGTTGTAATAAATTAGATGAAACACAATGTTATGGTCCGGATTAATAAAGAAAAATAAGTATTTAAAACAAAATAAAACCGATGCAATAATCCGAAAACTTTAGTATCCTGAGAAGTAAGAGATCTTGCGCCTCATAATGCAGGGAAAGATTGCTGGAAGTCGGAACCCTGGAAGAAGGAGAACATCATGGCTGAAGAATGAAAAATGGTTTGGCCAGTCTACTATAGAGGGGCTGCAGAAAACAAAGTGATGATTGCCAACGTCCATTGAAAGGATAGGCCACAAGAAGAAGAAGAAGAAGATAAAATAAAAAAATCTCTGTTTAGAAAAAATATAACTGTCACCGGAACCGAACCCATAACTTTATTTTTCTGTTTTTTTCAAAATATGGGTTTATTCTTCAAATATTTCTAAGTGATAAATTTAATTTGTTTTAATTACTTTATTCTGAATAATCGCAACATATATTTGTGATTTTTTTTAAAATATATAAATTATGATAAAGGTGATATTATTGTTCTTTAAATAGCGTGGGGAACCTATTTTTTTTAATTACAACTCCTCCTACGTAAAGCAATGTAACTAATAAAAAAATATTTATAGTTTTTCGTTTAAGTTATTGTTCTCACCATACTTTAATATGAAATTGAGCGTTGGGTATCGTGGAGTCTGGAAATATTCACCGTATTCTTTAGATCCGCTAGAGCGATCGTGTATGTATCTAATGTCATAGTTATACATCGCTCTAAGTGTCATATCGAAGACATGTTCGCGGAAATGAGACTTAGATGGACCGGACACGTAATACGCATGGGTGATCATAGACTATGACCGAAACGTGTCATGTACGGGAAAATTAAAATGAAATAAAAAAAATAAAATAAATAACTGCTTATGTGATATCTGTGGAAGGGAGTATGCCTCCCGAATTGGACTATTTTGGACCGAAGAGCGCTTGGAAACTGAGACACAGAAACCCAACTATGTGGGAATGGCGAGGGATCATATTTGGAATACCAGGCCCGGCACCAACCAAACAAGTTTTTCGCATATATTTGATACGTTGTTCAAATAGCAGTTTTTAAAAATATAATTTATTTTACTGAATATACTTAAAAATCTATTGTCTAACAATATATGAAATACGTGTGATATACTAGAGTAACAAAAATGACCTATTTTTAGTTACCATGCTTTATGTAGAGGAGGTATAAGTATTTGGTACCGAAAGTTTGGAATCTATAAGTTTAGTTTAGATATTTTTAATTATATATCTATTGCAAAGAGGTGCTTAGAGGTAAATTTAAGTTTTTCTTTTCTACGCAGAATAAATTATTGTTTTTAATATTTCTATATAGAGGTCACATTCCAACTATACATGTTTGCATCCATGTTACATTATATGTCACCAGATCTTTACACAACACACCGTATCTCTCTAATTTAGTCAATCAGTAGTGACAGAAGAAACCCGGTAGCATTCTTCATGAAGTTAGCATATACTTTGGTTATGAAATATACAAGCTGATTTTGTAATCAGCTTGTATCTACTTTGGTTATGAAATATACAAGCTGATTTTCTAATCAGCTTGTATCTACTTTGGTTATGAAATATACAAGCTGATTTTGTAATAAAAATTAAAAATCAAAAGATAATTTACTTTATTTAACCATTAAACTTCATTTCTAATTTTGAAAAGAAATATGATTATACATTTTTGGAGAAAATCGTTTCCTGGTTCGTAGGTAATTGGTATGGCAGTACCGAAGGACCAAAGCGATCTTGTTTAACATATGCAATCGTATATAAATAATAAGATATATTTTAGCAGGAAACATTTTTTTATAATTTATATTATTATCATGTTATATTTCCTTCCTACACTGGATACATCTTTTGTTCATTCCACATTAACCTACACAAGTTGCTTCTAATATTGCTCCCATCTGTATTTACTTAATTTAAAACAGTCTTTACAATTTTTTTCTTTTCAAAGTTTAAATGACATTCCACAATTATAAATATGTTTTTTTTATTCCAACATTATTACATACATATACAGAATATAACAGACCTAGTTCATAATCTTTTATGGGTGGATACCTGACTAAATTACGAGTCGAAAATGTTCATATCAGAGATATAAGTGATATACCTTCACTTTCGACTTGTTATCATTCATCAAGAGGTCGCTTTCCTTGCATACATCGTACATTTTACTCACTAGACTCTGTAGTTCTTGTTCATTATTCGTCATTAGTACTGCATCATCGGGTAAATCTTACCCAATAAATAAAAACGATTGAAAAAATTGATAGTATTATCTACCAACACAAATAAGCCACATGACATGAATGAACTTATATAATATTATATATTTAGAATTATACAATGTATAAATGTAAAGATATGCTCTTACGTTTAGCAGATATACCTATCTACTATAAACGTTTTTGTATTTCTATTTCCTATGTCACGTTCCCCGGATATCGAAAACGCATTGGTTTAATCACAAACAAAGACCCATCAAAGCAATCAGCATCCCATAGAAATGTATGTTTGCGTCTGTTCCGCATTTGACAATCGAATAGATTACAGATGCCATCATACGCGACCTCCCGGTACAGGGACGCTGATATGCGGTGAGCGCGGCGCACTCGGATTATACGTAAATTGAAGTCCGTTCGGCATATTTATATCATATATGTATGAATACACGCGTTGGCGTGCAGTAGGTATAGATTTAGGCTATGCTGTTACCAATTATATTATACTACAATATTATATGTACTACAATATATGTTATACATAGGATTATGAACTTTCATTTAACCAACGTTTTTAGACAAAATGAATCCGTCGTTTATATGACCCTACTATGTATTTGTTTGCAATTTTAGAGTACTATTAATAATGTTTTTAAAATTTAAGTATTAACGTAAAATAATACCTTCTTACGCATATAAAAATCAAAATAAAAAATGTATGGTCATTTTTAAGAACACTTTTTTATGACCGAACATGATTATTTTATTGTGTTGAAAATCCTTGGCGTAATAACTAAACAAAATAATTATTTTTATTAAACGTTAACGTAGGAAATAGTTCTTCTAAATGCTTTTTGTTTTTCCCAAATCAAAAACAAATTCATGCCCCAAATGCACCTCGAACGCAAAGGATGACCGTGAAATCAACTCGCTAAAAACAGTAAGATAGTAATATTCGTGAATTAGTAAAAGAGAAAGTAGATTTTTCAATGATTTACACGCAGTTATAAGCCTTATTAATGTTATTCTGTTAAAAAAAATAGCATAATTAACGACTCCATTCAAAACGGACCAACCGAAAGGAATTTTCAATTCAGTATACAGCCAATCGAATGATTCGAGTAATTCACTAGCTTAAAAGTAGACGATAGTAATGTAAATAGCTACAATGCATCGATTTTAGTAGTAGTTTTTAGAACTTAGCCATTAAAGTTTCTACTAGTATACAGATGGCGCTAATTATAATAAATCCGTAAATATACGTTCACGGTCCATATTATATAATATGGACCGTGAACTCGATGTTTGTTTCTCAGAATTTTTAATAATGCATAGCTTTTTTGCTTGTATGCACTGCACGCTTCTGAATACACGTCACATAAAATGTACCATTAATACAACAAAAAATTCAATAATATCTGTACCGAAAAACAACAGTGCTAATTGCACTGTTGTGCTTTATTAAAGATGAAAAAATAAATAAATAAACACAGTTTATTTAAGAAATTCCTTCCGGCACTGGATGCATCAGGTTTTTTAAAAGTTTTTGGACTACCGCCATTTTGAAACAAGATGGTGGATCAGGATAGTTAACGAACTTAGCCGAGATATTTACAAGGATAAATATTTAGGAAAATTTCATTGAAATCTTTTGTGGGAGTTATCGTATACGTACAATCGGTTTTATCCCGTCTACATATAGTTATAAAATATATATATAAACCTCCTAACGAAAGGTTATTTCGAGATCTGGTCATTTGGTAGTTTACTAGTATTCTTATGGAAATCTACCTAAGAGAATATGTGTAAATAAAAAGTTTTTTTAAATGAAATAGCAAATATTATGAAACAAATTCCAAACTTTATCAATAGCTTGTGTATGGACCATAAGACAGTATCTGAAAGATGATGTATGAGGACGTGTATAAATAATTTATGTTATTCTTATACAAAAAGACAAAAAATATTTTTGACTAAGAAATAATATATTTTTTTATATTTTCATAATAAAATATAATATAATTATTTCTACAAGTATGTACTTAATTCTGATCGTTTTATACGTAATAGATCAATAAGAATGTTAGCGACCGTTAAACATGTCATTAAATAAATATAAGATATGTCGCATTAATTCATCGAATGACGTATATTTCGGGATGGTTAGGTGTTTCATCCCTTGCAGATAAGCGGGGGTGGTTTGCTTATCGCCGTACAAAGGGATGGTAATTACTGGGAAAATGGCAAAGGGATTATAGCTCCCTATCGCAAGGGTAGGCATCTATAGGTACCTCAAAAAGGCGTGGGTGTGCTGATTGTTCTTTGTTTTGGCAGATTTATAAGGATTGTACGTGAAAAATTAATCATATTATTATTTTTTTTAAAGAAAACACATTATTATTTGTAAAGTCGTAATTTATAAATGTAAATGCATCAATTTGAAAGATATACATACAGATAAATTGAATTTATTCAGGATTTGAATCAGGATCTCTTCCTATCCGAAGAAGTGCACTGGTTCATTTTCGCACTGGTTCAATCCCGGTGGCAGCTAAAAATTTGTTTCGATAAATTGAGTTTATCTGTATATATATATATATATATATATATATATATATATATATATATATATATATATATGCCATTCTAATTGATCCATATAATTTGTAATAACATATTATTAATGAAGAATACCTGGTTGCCAAAATTGATATTATTTTATGTTCGGAAATTTTACACGGCATAAAACAATATTAAATGAAAAATATTTCTAATAATTTGATTTTATTTTTTATACTTATCATAAATTATACAAATACAAATTATAAAAATTAACTGCACGTTTACTCTGAGTTTATATATTTTTGTTAAGTCAAACAAATATATTGTGAGACGGATATAATTAAGTTGATGATAGTAAGTTAATACTCGTCCATACGTACTACCAAGCTGGTGTTTTAAATCTTTTTACCTACAAGCGCAAAGCTTATTTTTAAAAATAGTAAGAATAATAATGTGACGAGTTTCCATTTCCGTATAAATTACTTATTTTTCAAAAAATATATATTATTATAAGATTTTTATTTATTCCCCAACCATTTAGTTAGCTATTTCATATACTTCATTTGAACATATATCATATTCATACTTTCAAATTGAAATATTTTTACAGAAAAATCTGTATTCTTCTGAAGATGAGCCTCCACGTTATTGTATTGATGAAAATTCGTGTTAATGAAATCAGTTGAACGTTTGTGCAAATATGCTGTCACGGCGTCTCTATCGATGCAGTAAGGAGGTGAAGAAGATCTTGTTTAAATCGTTCCTCACCAGCATGTATACCTGCGAGTTCTGGTCGAAATACAAGCAAGTGACGTACAACCGTCTCCGAATTCAGTACAATAACTCATACAGAATACTGTTCGGATTGGCGCATTATTTCAGCGCATCTACAATGTTTATCGACGGCCATATACATGGATTTACATCAGAAGTTATACACTAGATTAGACTTTTTTTAAAACTTTTACTTAGATAAGACCTCTATGCAAATTTTGAACATTAGTTCAAAATTTGCGTAGAGGTCTTATCGTAGTTTATTAAAACTTAATGTTATTTGCCATAATAAAGACAATACTAATCATTATAAGAAATAAAAAATTGAAGTTATGGAGACAAATCTATGTTGAGACATATTAACAATATATTAAAAATTCATACAGTTATAAACCATTCAATTTGAAAGACATATTATCAATATTGGACGTTTTTAATACACTTTGTGTTTGTGAAAATAAACGAATTTAAAATAAATATTGTATTTACTTACATGATTTAAGGCATCAGTTTCCATTTATAAATTCAATTTTAAATCAAAAACATAATAATTTCTTAATAAATAATACATATTTATATCGATCCTATTAAATGGTTAAGTTTTTTCACTTCATATCGGTGATTTGAATGGCCGTGATGTATGTCAAATTCGCGCACTCCTAATTTTCGTTAAAATATATGTTTTCACATATATTTCAGCCACAATATGAATTAATATTGACAATTATTTGTGTTTGTCCAAAACTTTATAGGAACCAATTACTGGATCCTATAAAGATTACTGGATTACAATTATCCCTGAGGGATTATTACAATTACTGGATTACAATTATCCCTGAGGGATTGTCATCAAGTTATAGAATATCTTGGGCATTCCAGGGCTTACGACATGTCATCGGCTGAATATATAATAATCTCGCATAATTTATAACATCATTAATTATTACTGTGACACTTATAAGAATTTAACTATTAGCTTCAAAAGCGTACGTAATTCGCGTAGCATTTCTCGAATTTCAAACTGAAAAAATGAAAGCACGTCTTTAACTACCTATACAAATTGCATTTAAAATTATTTGAATTTGAACTATATTTAATGAAAAAAATTTGAGTGGTTCGATATATAAATAATGATAGGTATAAAAGGAAATAAAATATTAGCGCCTGACGCCTTGAAAACATTTGAGGTCTCGACATAAATCAAAACTTGATACTTATCATACAGGAATAAAAAAAGGTTACTGTCAAACACAAGAGGCGCATCCCCGTGCCGTTCTATTCAAAGTAGGTATAATGCATATTTACAGGAGCATTAGAATAAGTTTATTTACATATTAGGCATTACATATTTGCTCGGAATGCAGAGAGCGTACAAACAAAGGGTACACGAAGGGGTGAATGAATTGTAATGTATACGCAACCTTTTTTAAACGGCTATATTAATTTTATATATATAATTTCTTCTAGGTTGGTTTTCAGTAGTCATGTTGGCTATGACAAAAATCGGCCCACCGTAGAATACCGCAAGTAAAATTTTATAATAGTCTGTCGTTCGCGAAAACTTATGTGTTTATTGGCAACATAAATATTTATATATATTTATTAGGGTATGGGTCTCCCGCTGGGGGTTGTTAGGATGGGCGATGCCTGGAAGAGCAGTGGCTTGAGAGACCCAACGAAGCATTCTACTAGCCCTCCTTTGCACTCTTGCGACCTGGACAGGGTGAATTTCTGCCGGACTGTGACCGAGTTCTGCGACTGAAACACATAAATGTGACATCTACCCTCTCCTTTCGGGGGTGTGTGATTTCTATAGCTTCTTTCTGGCTGCCTTTTGAAATTATTGTGACAACAAGTCTCTCATATTGTATAGGTATGGTTCTGGTACGACGATATCGGAGCCAACCTATGATGGTATTGTGATGATATGACAATGTAATAAAATGAATAAAAATATATGTAATTATGACGAATAGAAACGAGGGTAAACAACTCTCAAAACCATTCGGGATAGGGTGTAAATAAATAAAAAATATTTCTGATAAAGATATTTATATGCCTACTCAAAAAGGTACTTTTTTATTTTTTGATATGTTTTTAATGACATTTTAAATTGAATTATTGACAAATATATTTTATTTTACTTAATTAAAAAAATTATGTTTTAGTAACATGATACCCTCTAATTTTTTTATTTGCTGCTTGGAACAAATATTTACACAGGGTGTAACAGACCTAGCCCACAATAATTTATGGGTGGATACCTAACTAAATTACGAGCCGATAATGTTCAAGGAATATGTGCCAATTCTACACTGTTACAAAAAATATTATTGTTTGAAATTTTAAGTTTAATGTCTACGTACTTCGAAATAAATATTTACGAAATTGTTCATTTATTTATTTATATTTTTGCTTCAGACCTTAAATAATCTAACAAAAAATAATCTGACCGTTCGATATCTCATGATCATTAATATTTTGAATTTAATGTATAATTTGTAATCAATAAAATATTTTAATTAACCAAAACAATTGTATAATAACGTTATTTTTTAAATGCTTGTATCTCAGACGTGGTTGAGATTAGCCACATATATTTTGAAGATTTTCGACTCGTAATTTAGTCAGTATCCACAAGTATTGTGATAGGTCTGTTACACCCTGTATAAGATGAATATAAATGGATGAGGCGAGAATTATGTGTCAGGTCAGAAGAGTGTGTCGGTTTATCCTCTCTGCCTACCCCTGCGGAGAAACTGCGTGATTGTAAGTAAGTAGGTAAGTTTATATCGCAAAGTTTTAACCTTTTTTGTCCATATTAAATATTCAATTCATCTTATTCTAGTATAAAGTGAATTCAATATTTTAGGGGTGGTTTTTTAGTTGACCAATAAAATAAACAATAGAACTTATTAGGTATCGAACTCCAAAAATATTTTTAAACAAAGATTCAAACATTTGTATGCCAACATGATGATGTTATTATCAATCATTATGGTGCAGGGTCAAGATATTCGTTTTTTAAATTCTTGGAAAAATTTGGTTTTTTTTTTGAGTCGATCGAGACATGATTGTAGTTCTAATAAACTAACCTTCTAACAAGATAAATAATGCATAAAAATCTAAAATAACTAATTTAGCCTCTTCATTATGTTAAAATGCAGTATTTTGCAAAAAAAAATGTCTCGCATTTATATTTCTAAACAACGATTCTCTATATATTAATAAGTAATTATATATGTTTATCATCTATAGCATTTGACGTATTCTCACTTATATTCAAATTGTTAGCAACTATGTAAAAAAAATTTGCTATCTTTCAAGCGTATAAAAATTGCTGTCTTACTGCATAAGCGTACAAATGCTGTTTCATTTTGAAAAAAAAAAATATATATATATACCTATATATATATATATAGGTATCACACGTAAGTTAAAAAAAAAAAATTTTTATATACTTATTCTGAATCTCAAAATAGCACGAGCTACCATGACCAATGGTTTAGCGGCGCAGGACTGCAAGGGCGGAAGTACTTCCCGCTTTGTTTGACGATATATCAAACCCGCGCGATTAGCCGGGCGGGGGTCGGGGGGAGGGGAAAGCCTCGCATGTAAAAGGGGAGGGAGGGGACAACAGAAATTTAAATTGCCTTAAATGTGACGACAACTGAATGTGAATCAAACGAATATTTATTCAACAGGAATAAATTGAAAATTAAATTGAAAATGGAGGGTCCTGTCGAAGTTTACTCTGATGTTTGAAATACAAACAAAGCATTATAAATTCTCAAGATGAAATTAAGTGTATTTAAAACTGCGTTCTGCCCGTACCTTGCACATGGACGTGAAATTCCGATGACTCTCTATGAAGACCATATCAATCAAAATTCTGCATTCTGAAGTCTTCTTCAAGAAAATTCGATTCGAAATAGTAAGAAAACGATGAAAGAATAATAAATAAACAATATAATAAAAATAACTTTACTCAACTTGTCATTGGAGTTTGTCATATTTACGCATTACATTTTTATTTAATTACTAGTATTTAAAACCTGCCCTAGAGTGTCCCGCAATATAATTGAATAATAACCAACCTATAAATTCGAAAATAAGTTTACAGCTATCTAATTTTCAAATTTCTGACAATAAAAATTAAAGGTGTGTTTTCTCTTTGAAAAATGTACATTCGGAACAAAAATGTCACGTATTGAAATTAAAAGGTAACTGATACATTACATTGAAACGAACTGTCAAATTTTCCTACGCACAAAATAACATTTGAATATTATATACTCGTATAACAAGATGTATAATGTATTTTCTCGGAATTATGAATTAATTAATCATCTTTATACATCCACCATACGAGTATATTAATATGTCAATTGTGAAATATGTTAATCTCAGCATGGACATAGACCGGTGAGAATGTCATTTAAAACAATACGATTGTATAGTAAATAAAAAAATAACATAATAAATAAAATAAGAAATGATCACATTATACTAAACGTAATAAATGTTTCATTACTACTTAAGGAATCTAAAAACAAAGATCTCTTCCAAAGCTCAAGAAAACCTTCTGAACATCCAAGGCAAATATAGTTAACTCCAGCCAGAAAACAGGAGTCAATAAAATCAATGAAACAAATATCAGATATTTCATAGAAACAAAGCTATTTTTTATTATATTTAATGGAAAATATATGGAAGTATGGGGTAATTACAGGGCTTACCACATGTCTTCAGCTGACTTAAGTGATCACTTTATATATATAACGTTCATCAATTCGCACTCCTCATTCTCCACGTTTATCAAATTTTTGAAAGTTGTGTATATATTAGTATGTGAACTTGCTTCGAGTACCACTACACCATCGTCATCTATGGACCAAATTTATTTTATCACTACGAGAATCTGATTTTTTTGTAATTACCCCATAATTCTTTATATTTTCCATTAAATATAATAAAAAATAGATTTGTCTCTACGAGATATCTGATATTTGTTTAATAACAGTGCCTATATAGGTAAAAATCCAGTAATTGTATAATTGTATAATGATAAAAACAATATTTTTGATTTTTCAAGCCTTTTCAATACATCGAAGTTTATTGAACTCAGTTGTGTGGTCTCGTCCCCCCAGTAGTTCAAACGATTAATTTGATTAACTCCTGATGGCAATCCTGCTCGCGTGATTCCTCTCCATCAGGAGTTAGCCAAAGCTGGTGAATAATGTGTGAATATGCTTTTGAAACTGAACCCACATTAGCTTAATTACATTTCGAAGAGACAGACAACCGACTCGTGTTATATATCAATATAATTTTACAGTAACAATTGGGGTCCATGTGTAATTAAATCATACAATACGTATACATATATATGTATACTAAAGCTTTAAAAATATAGGTTGCAGGCTTGGTTGCTTCATACATGCTTTGGATGCTCCGCATCACTCGTATTCTAGAGTTAAAAAGCTTCGGACTATCGTTTCTAGGCGAAAACAGCACTGCTGTAAATAAATTCGTCCTATCCTTTAGAAACCAATGATAACACGCTACAACACGGCGCTCGCACAGAGCGAGTCAAAATACATATACATTCTTAACTTTCGAACGTCTATGAATCTCGTAAATACACAGATACTAGCAACAGTGGATTCTATCGTTCGATCCGTATCCGTAAAGTTTGGAAGTATTCGACTTTCGCGCATGCACATTTAGTCCGTCTGTTAAGGTATTCGAATCATTAACAGCATCCAACTTACAAAAAACTACTTTAATGATTATGGGTATAATGCATAGAATAGCATACATATTACGAAGCGAGCGGATTATATTGAGTAATTTTATTGAAAACTTGAAGCTGAATTATTGAATATCCTTTGATTATACGTTATGCTTGTTTATTTGATAACAGGTATAATCTTATTATCCAGCATCCTTTCGACAAAAAGTCACTGACCACCACTGATACGTTGGTTTATCTTTTTAATTAAATCAATTCGTATAATTATTTTACAATTTTAATATTTTTTTATTAAGTATTTCGTTTTTAAGGGTTGGTTGTGTGGTCAATATTATGCGAAAACGGGTTGTTTAATCGTTATTAAAAAATATTTACTTCTCGAAAGTACATCCCGTAATAAACTCATTTTACTCGGCGATATCCGAGAGTAAAAACGAGAACCATTAGTTAAATATGACGGACTGTTCACAGCTGTTTCAAAAGTCATCTGACACATTGATTCTTTGAAAGTTGCAGTATACGACAATAAATCATTCAATATTCCGTTATTTTAGTGATAAGAGGTCTCGTTATTTAATGTACATTAGCACATAATACGAAAAAATATCACCACCAAAGTGACAGATTTCGAAGACCTAGGCGAAAAAATCCACAGAAGATGCGTAAAATATTTCATAATTATTTGTCGCGCCTATAAATATCTCCATCTATGCTTTGACAGTAATAAATTTAAGGCATCAACAACCCGCAAAGGATTTTTACTACGGGCGTTAGTAAAAAGTTACTATAGTAAAAAGTTACTATAGTAAAAATTTATTATAGTAAAAAGTTACTACAGTAAAAAGTTACTACTGATCGCACAACCAGCCCTATAGGTATAGGATATCTAGATATAAAACATCGGGAATAGTCTCCTTATCCAAATATCGCAAGAAATACATTTTTTCTTTAAAAAATATCCCTTTTTTATTGATTTATAACTATGATGATTTTCATAAAACATATTGTAAATAATTATCATAATTATCGTATATATAGTATGTTGTCTGATACACATATGTAATTCTGCTAGTGAAGAAAGGAACGCTGCAAAAGGCTAGTAAAATTCTTTCAAATGAAGTGGAGAGAAAATTCAATCTAATATTGAAAAATCATTTTTGCATTCAAATACAAATATTTCAACATACAAATTTCGAGTCGAAATCAGTATGTGTTGCAAATAAATTATATAGTAATATAATGAACCTCTGTGTGAAATATCGTGAAACTGAAAACTGAATTTACCTAGTACCTACACATATTTTGTTTAAAGTAGGTACTGTGTACCGAATATTCACATTTAAATCGATCGAATTTAATGTGTAATGATAATTATTTCAATTTAAATTTGCGAATGCTAATGTTAAGTGTTTCCTATACTTTTATATGGAATGGAATCACCGACACTCGCTAAAACAATACTAAAGTGACTTGAAATGTGTATATAAAGACCTTTAAAAGTAAGCTGGATTGATAGGGTCACTAATGCAAATTTGATGATTCAGATGCGAAAGGAATATTATGCATTTAAAATTAATTTAATTATTTTAATCTTTTTCTTATGCCGATCTGCATCCAGTGTTTAATTTTTTTTCGCTTTCCATGGCGCTCTTTCTCTTGCGCTTTACTTTCAAGTTTGCTCGTTTAATGTTATCTAACCATCACATCTTAAAACGGATAATAATAGGCTAGTTGTTTCATAAATCGGTGTCTAAATGAAGCCGTATAGACTTGGAACCATAGTCCGACCAACGTAAATTGGCGAGAGCATGACTTTTCGAACTAACGTGCGGCTGTTCCCTTCTTCATAAGATACAGTATTAGTACAGTGTCGCCCTCAGCCGCTCGCCAATTTACGTTGATCGGACTATAACAAAAGGTGCATCAGTTTAGGAATATATGGCGTTAAATCCAGTATATGTACACCTGTTAAACATTTTTTTTATATGTGATATAAATCAAAAATTATTTGATTGTGTAATATTTTTTCTTCCCAACTGTTCGCCGTGGTAGCCGGTCTGACGATGAGCAGGTACTTAGAAACACAACCATCCATTAGACGTAGTTTAAACATTACGTATAATTGTTATTCCGATTAACAAATATTAATAAATAGTAGGTAAGTATTTGATTTACGGCTCCAACATTTCCTCTCGATAAACTGAGCCCGGGGCCATCGGAATCATTTTATTTAATAACAGGTTATCGGGTGGCCGACATTCTGTCGATTCGTATTTACTTTTGTCGTTGTTAATGTAACACGACCCGGGTGCCAGCACCACCTGGCTTTCTAACTTTTGGGAATATTGATGTGATTAAATTCTCTTCATTATATTTTTATCAGAAGATATTCTGAAATACTGTCGACTATGCGTAGAATACGAGCAATAAAATAAAAAATATAAAAAAATTGTTTTAAATTATCATATTTCTAATTGACTTTTTTTCATATTTTTCAGTTACCGATAATTATTCTACGCATAGATGATAATATTTCAGAATTGCTTTTAATCTCAAATATAATTAAGACCATTTAATGAATACAGTGTCATGCATCCTGTGAACAGGACGATGCACGAATGTTAGAAACACGAATCACATTTACCTTATTACCTCCAAGACCTATAGAATACTAGAATTCATACCTTCGTTCCTGCAAGCACTTCAAAAATTCATATTGTATTACGCATTCGTTCACAATCACTTAAAGTACGCATCTCAAATCTGGAACCCATTACAGATTACATACATTGCGAGATTAGAATGAATACAAAATAGACTTCTTCGATATCTTAATGTTAGATCTAATCTATCATTCAACTCCTATTTAGATGCAGCAAACTTTTACAATACAAAAACCCTAGAACATCGAAGAACACCTGCTGACCGAATACTTATCTTTAAACTACTGCAAGGCCATATTGATTGTTCCAGCCAATTATAATTAATATCCTTCCACATACATCTAGATCGACCCGGCAGTCTGCACTTTTCCTCATTCCTAGAAGTAGAACATCTTACACACAAAACTCATATATTCACCGTTCATGCAAATACCACAATGAGAAGTTAACAGAAATTGACTTTTTCAACATTAGCCTTACTACGCTTAAGTAGTTATTTTTATGAACCACTTCAATTTTAATGTTAACTAATTATTCTACCTGCAAACGCATCTTGCTCTCCCTTTATTATATATTTGGTTATTTAATGTATTTGGATAAGTGCACCAATACTGGCTCTACCCATATTACGAATCCAAGTTTTAATATATAGTTTCATGTTCTTGGGACAATTCAATTGATTTAAGTCTTTTACCATTCTATTAAATTTCCAGAACGGTTCACGGATAAGAGATACAAATTTACTTTATCTCAATATCGACCCTCTATTGACGTATCAAAATAGATACTTCAATAGAGGGTCGATTTTTGTATGCAACCACAACAGATTTAGGTGTTTTAATTGCAGTATGGCGAAAGAAAGTCTGATGTCGCGGTGCATGTGTGTTGATCAGAAGGTTGTAAATGCGAGAACTGGGGCCCTTATATTTCCCAGTTCTTCATTATGTTCGAGTAATGTGGAGGTTATGAGAAGAGAAACTATTAACGGTTGGTACTAGATTTATTTGACACTGTTTTACAAATTTGCGTGCGAGTAGCCACTGAATGCTGATATAGAGTTTCTGATGATATATTGGGTAAAAACCGTCTGACGTCGGTACCAGGAGTGCACATGACTGTTGAGAGCCCGGCCAGCCAGGTAATATAGTTATTACAGTATATCAAAATTATTGAAATCAGGGTTTTTTTCATGCAGTTGGACTGATCATATTTTTATGTGGTAGTAAAAAACAAAGAATAGATATATATATATATATATATATATATATATATATATATATATATATATATATATATATATATATATATATATATAAGACTGTATATGTCATCTAACGTAATTTTATTTGAACCTTTTTAAATAAATTGCATATTATACAAAAGTTAAAATACTTAGGTCAACGATCATTAAATGTAATGACTCACCGAACGACCGTATTTAAATTTTTCAATATTTACTTTATTTACAATGTGAACAAAATTACTTTTTTAACTATACGTGCTCAATAAGAGCCAAGAGAGCAATTATAAATAGCCGCTTTCGTTTATAATTGCTGGCCTCTCGGCTACTGCAGTCGTCATGCCGGGTTATAAAACAGAAGTGATTATACATTATACTGGTGTCATTGAAGTGCGCGTTGATTGGTGGAACCACCTGCGATGCTGTGGTTTGTTCTTTTATCTCCACAGATTTTTTTAGCCCCGTAAAACAAGGGAACATTCCTTTTTGAGGGCAGCTATTATTCACTGGCTCCATTCAAGAAATGCTCTACCTTTGTGAGGCTCTGATGATGACACTGTGGAAGAGTCCACGACGATTAGGCTGTCGAGGAATGCATTTATATTTATTACAACTATGTTTGGTTCAATTGTTTTCATAGTATTTATCTACTTTTCTAAATAAGTACGCAATAAAAAATTTCAAAATAGCTATGTTGAAAATAGCAATTTTTTAAAACTAATTCGTTGGTATACACAAATGTTTAATAAATATTTTCACATAATATAATTATTGTATGCCCATAGATTTTTATACCATTACGTGGTAAAAGTCGTGATCTATTGATTAAATAAAGCAGAAATAATATATAGATAATTAAACACTGTCTAAAGTGGTCGGTCCGTATAATATTTTATTTCCACCGCAAGATTTACGACTGTTATCTACATTAGTGATGAGAAAAAATGCTACTCTCGACTCACTGCTGTGATTGTGATTGGTATTCGATAATATCAGTGATTGAAAACTGTGACTGTGATCACAGTTTCTGATATCACAATACACGATATAATTGTTAAAAAAACATAATTTTGAGCGTACTTATTTATATTATTAAAACTTCATTTGCGTATTTTAGCATAAATAATTAAAATAATTAGTAGAAAATAATTGCATAAAAATAATATAAAAAAAGAACAAAATAGCATAAACGTTATCAACAAAAACAGATTCCACTAAAAATCCAGTAGATGGCGTTGATTCAAGTGTTAATCGATTTAAACGGTGACGTCAGAAAATCAATAGAATTTTTAACAAAAAAAAATTTGAATCACGAATCATGATATTCCCAAATATTCAATCACTGATAGTGAGTGTGACTCAAAGATATCAGTGATTGACTCGCGGTTCTTGATTTTGAGCTGATCACTAATCTACATGACTAGTCAAAATCATGCTTTTGTTTGAATTCTGACGATCAAACATAATATCTAGGGATTTACATAATTTTTTTATTCACCTCTTTTCCTTCCTACGCTAACCCTCAATGACTCTTTTTTCTATATTAAAGAAATATACTTACATATACAAATAGTTGATCGTGCACGCAAATGATTATTTTTTGTGTCTGTATCAGATGTACGCTAAATGTTTAATGTTAGAGAGAAATTATATACCTGTTAAAAAAAAATGTAAGAATCTCACAGTTCATAAATATTTTACATTGAAAAAAATGCAGACACAGTAATCGGGCTCAAATACTTTAAAGTTTCACATTTTTCACTAACTACTGCACGCTTGTCACTTTTCATGTAGATACTCGTTATAGCGAGCGCGGAAACAACGTCAATTCAGTTATAAAGTTGAAATTTGTACAATTTTATCTATTTTGCCTTGGATTTAATGACAGTTTGTCTCTTCTAATGCTATATCTAGAAAACTTAGAGGTGTGAGACACATTTCAAAAATATTTTTTTTAACTTGAGCCGTTACAGTATTTTATATGTGTTTCTTTTAGATAGGAATATTCTCTTTCAGTATAACAATTTACAATCCATACATGAAAATACGCGTTGTGTAGATTTATAAATAATAACTTAGGGTGGCAAGCGAATCGGAAACCATTGATTTATTAAATACACCAATAATCAGATGTTTTCATATATTTTTCAATTTATTGTGGGTCTGAAAAACAAAATGGCAGAAACAAGGTGGAAACAACAACCTAAAGTACAGCATAAAGTTTCCATCAATACATAAAATTATCGGAGTGGTGGGAGTAACGAGGCGAAAATTGGTAGAAAACAACTTTAACAAGAAAAGTACTTTAACAATATTTGAGTACGTCAAAGAACACACAATTACTGGATTTTTACCTCCAAAGGCAATGTTATTAAACAACATCTGTTTAAGAACATTGCCTTTGGAGGTAAAAATATAGTAATTGTGTGTTTTTGGACATACTTAAAATATTGTTAATAATAAACTTGTCTAATCAAGAAATATTATATATAAAAAATAGATTTTTCAGGCGTATTTTAATATAATGTGTTAATTATTTGTCATATATACAGATAAAGAATATTGCTTTCATATTTATAATAAAGATTAGCTTTTCATTAGCAATATTTATGCTGTTTATTGAAAAGAATATCCAATTTCAGACCATAGATGGCGACAGTGACGTTGTAGCTAATATTCGAAGTGTGTCCACATGGTGACATATATACAACTTACAAAAATTTGATTGCTATGGAGATTGTTTATTGGGTAGAATGGTGAACATTACATTGCGTAAAGTGTTCACTTAAACCAGCCGAAGACAGGCCCTGTAATTACCTATTCTTCCATTTTTTTTTTTTTTTTTTTCCAATTCCTTAGAGTCTACGATACTCTGAGTACTCTACATGCGGCTAGACCGCCAAATCTACTGCTACAAGTGCATCAGCGCTAATCGCTTTGACACTTTTACTAACTACTTATTGTAATAAACATCATATGTGTTTTATATTAATACATGAATTGGAAGGGTAAAAAATTCTGATAAAAAACCCTCTAAACAATTTACTGGAAGTTAAATGCTTCAAATTAATTAGGCGCGACACTTTATGTACAGTGCCGCCTTATTCTATCATAATTCTTATAGGTAACTAAAATAAATTACAACTACACTTAAGAATATTGTTTTATTGTTTACAAAGTCATGGATTGGAGAGTTCAGTCGACGCTGTCCGCCTCTGTGTGCGTCTCAGTCCGGAGGATCGAGCGCGTTGGTTCGCTTCAGGAAATAGTGCCTGGGCAATCTATGTTTGTATCTGAAAGACATTAAACTGATGTTGTGCTCGTACGAGCCGAGAGCTCGGATGAGGGGATTATCTTGAGAAGGATGAGAGCAGGATTTGTGGAAGCTTGCCGATAATTTATCAAAGCATTGTATTATTGTGTTCACCTTGTGCTGGTGGTGTAGTCTAGATAGATTTGTTTTGGGTGAGGCGTTGTGTATGATTTTAAGTGCTTTGTTTTGAATAACTTGAAGCTGCGTATATTTCGATTTGTGTATGCTGCTGAAGGCAGGCGCTGCGTAGGTGATAGTAGGCAGAACCATACTGTGGTATAATATTGATTTGTTGTGAGTGGATAGTGCGCCTGTCCTGTTGAATAGGGGGCGGAGCGCGCCAATTGCTTGGTTCGCTTTCAGGCGTGTGTTCGTCACATGACGTGTCCAATTCAAGCGCCGGTCGAGTGTCAGTCCGAGGTATTTCACCTCGGTCAGCCACTCCACCTCGCTTTCATTGACTAAGATTTTGACTCTCGGCGTCGCCTTCGCGACTCTGTGAGTAAAGAGAATGGTCTCGGTCTTGTCTTCGTTCAGTTTCAGCTTCCACTGGCGGTAGTATGCCACCATTAGGGTTAACGCCCTCTGGAGCTGTCTGGCGGCCAAGTCCGGACATCTGGATGTTGCAAAGAGCGCGGTGTCGTCTGCGAAGACGGCGCGCGAGCAGTTCTGTAATGTAGGAGTATCAGAAGTAAAAATGTTAAATAGATGCGGACCGAGCAAACTGCCTTGAGGCACACCCATGGGTATGACTCGGTCGGTTGAATCCATTTTTTTCCCATTTAATATAATATAAATAGCTACGTTTCTTTGATATATCTATAATTTGTTTAATAAAAGTACTTTACTGAAACGTACTTTAGGCTTGTTGTTAGAAGAGTTGGAGATAGCCTGGATAAATAAGTAATCACTGTGAATAGCCTAGATAAATAAGTAATCACTGTGGATAAATACGAAAGGCAGGAGATCAATCGAGATCAAAATGCATGTTGACCAAGACCAACAAATAACCGGAGCGTCGCAACACATCGCACTAAACAAATCCCAAGATTGCGAAAGATGAAGGCAAACAGCTCAGATATGAGCACATCATATGTGGTCAATTATTGGTATATCCATCCCTTTAATATCGTTGTAACCGAGTTGCACTGTATACTTAATTTTATTTTTATAAAAAAAACATTATTTTACCATGTCATAAAAATCGCTTGAATCCTCTTAACGTGTTTTGCATTGATGTCTTGTCTCACCAATTCTGTGTTTGAACAGATGTTGGTGTAAAGACAGATATCTAAAGACTATTATATGTAATTCGAGCAGATCTCGAGATCCCTTGTGACTGCATCGTCCTTTTATAATCAGGAGCCCTTTATGCGTAAATCAGTGGCCAGACCCACCATTGAATGCCCTTCATCGAGTGCTCAGATGAATCACGGGGCGTTGCGGCTCTTTATAAAAAGTATGATCATGTCAGGTCTTGGGAGTACTTCTATTATGATTGATCATATACTTATTTAACCATGGCCTTTGTTTAAACTTGTTATGGACTGTTTTAGTAATTATATATATATATATATATTTAGTAATTATATCTTATTCGTGTACGTAGTTATTAGTTAGCTGTTCACAGCTAAGCTAGGTTCATCTCAAATAATATTAATAAAAATAAAATAAATAAAAATAATATTAATTATTAAGGAGAACACATACTTATTGTGAAGTTGTAATTATTCAGAACATAGGTCTGCGATACTTTTAATACTAATTAAATGTATTAATTAGTATTTATAATATTAATGATATTATCTATGATGATATCTGAATATCTAATTTTGTAGCACAAAAAACTGAAAAAAATGTAATAGAATACATGATATGATTACAGTAATTGCAATATTAAAATACAACAACGGTGTTATTCCATAACTAGAAATTATCGCTCACTCCTGGCCCTACAAACCCTAGTGGGTTTTGCCTTTTTAAATGTTTTCCTTCATTGATCTATTTAGATAAATAGAAATAACCTATTGATAATATTTATAACCTTAATATTTATAAAATACAATAGCAAAATAATTCAAAACGTATCAATTACGTATCAATTCATATGTACAAATTATCACGTTAGGATAAATACTACGATTTTTAAAAACTCTCTTACTATATCTAATTGATTAATTTTTTTTCATGATTAAAAAAAATAGAGATGCTTCCACGGAGTACATGTCACATCAATATTCTTACTATTTTCATACTGAATGCTCGTGCTATGAATTTAGAACTAACTCGAAGGTCTTCTCGAACGAGGATCGAACCCCGACCGACTAGATCACTACATACATATGATATTTAAAATGATCCCACTTATCAGTCATTAGTTAATAGCAGTCTTCTAGTGAGTATTAGCTTAAATTAAATCGTTACTCTAAATATATTAATGTAACTGTATCTTACTTTTATTTATTTTTTTGCGTATGAAATATTGTTTGATTTCTTAGTTTTGGGAATACCTAATCATAGCGTGATTTCACTATAGTAGTTGTCCTTACGGGGAATTTTAATTCAGCCCGAACTATTTGCCGTGAATGAAAGGTATTATTAAATGTTGGTGTTTTTACAAGTCTACGTAGTAATAATTTAATAAAAAATGTTTTTAAAAATGAACTTTTAAAAGATTTAATAAAGTATGAGGTCGTTTTTATCCAATAAAAAAATATAATAATACTACGAAAGATTATTTATTAGAAAAGTAGGTACGCACTTCTCAACTAGCTACTCGCGAAATCCTTCAACTTTTAACGCAACCACCCTTGTTAACAAATAATGCATTGTTTTAATAAGCTGTACTGCGCGACCCCTTAATAATAATGATTGTTACAAAGAATACAATGAAATAAGTGCTGTTCCAAAGGAACAAAATGATCTTAATAAATAACGAATTTAGATGAGCAACTGGGAGAACTTTTCCCACCATAATATAATCTTGTTCTCACCATTGCTGCTTCAACTGCAGGAGGTATGGATTTTTACTGGTATAGTCACACAGCATACACGGATTCTGTAAACAAGTGGCACAGAAGTGGTTACACGAAAGGGGGTGAATGACCACCATACCTATAAAAAAAATATTAATGTTTTTGTATGTGGATTGAATGTCTTAACGATCTTTAAAACCAGGATATGTGTCGCACACGCACGCTCTAAGTGAATCATTGAATTTTGAGAAATATGCTTTTTTGCATTCTATTTTTCAGTTAATTTTTCAAAATCAAATCATTAGAACTCGATGCATTTATACACACTTGCATAATTACTTTTACTGCCCTTTTGTCTGAAACCCGTTTTTTTCACATTTTATACAATTACTATGACGCAATTAAACATCGAAAATAAGAAAAAAGTCACAAAATCAAAAAAGTTCGAATAACTTTTAAACAGTTTTCATATTTTGACGTTCAATGGGTTGCTAGTATTGTTCCCTAACCATAGGCTCTATTTGGAACTAATCTCTCTGAGACATCCTGTATAAAATAATAAGACAAAATGTAAAACATACAGAAGTTTTAAATATTTAAATATTGTCCTTTTCAGCTCGACGAATGAGCCGTTGCGAACAAAACCACAAGAAATTCATAAGTTAGTTTACAATTTAACTAAGGAGCTAGTGCAAATCACCCTCCACCCTTTATATCATATTACATGTTTTATTTATAATAATACAAGTTGACAAAAAGCAACATAAAATATTTTTATAATAAATATGAATATTCTTTATTTTTTTTAAATAAAAATTTTCTAAATATGAATTAAATACATTAATTAGGAAAGAGATATACATATAAAATAAATTTATCGAAAAATATTGTTGTTGCGTCACCAGGATTTGAACCTGGATCTCTTTCCAAACCGGAAAAGGTGCATTATGCGGTGGCGCAACAACAATATTTTCCGATAAAATTGATTTTATATGTATATCTTTCTAATTAATATTTAAAATATCACAGACCGCCTGTTCTGAATAATTACAACTTCACAATAAGAATGTGTTCTTCTAATAAAAATGTTCTCCCAAAGCAGACTTTGCACTTTTGGTTTTGTTTCGTTTCATTGAGTTTACGGCTAATAAATTAGTTTTCATCAGTACAGTGATTACAATATTACGAGCAGCGCATATTAAGTAGGAAAAATGCGAGCGAGATCAGAATTAATTCATTTCTTGATGGGTTTGCTCAAAAAACGTAGCGCGTATCATCAAACACACGAACTGCATTATTAAAAAATTCTTCCACCTGGAAATTGTCGTTCGTCCAACACATTAAATATAGACTATATTTTATCGAAACCATCCCTGTTAAAATATATTACAATGTAGCTCCGCGGCCAGTAGTGACCGCTATGAAGCCAGGGCTTCCGTAGCATATATATTTTAATGCTGAAATCCCTTATTATTCTACTTTAGAAATTCACATTGTCTTTATTTCCAGTAAGAAAAAATAAAATATTAGTAATACGTATATCTAAAGCTATCTTAAATTGATTCGATTATCGTCAAAATGTTATTAAAGGCATCAAAGCGAAGGATATAGTGAACTTAAAGAAATAAAACGATATGAACAGGTAAAAAAAAAAACTTTAAATCTCAAGTAAATCTCTGCAATGCAAACATTATCGAGTAATTATATCTAAGAATTATTTGCAGCAGTTTTAACAAATATTAGACATGGGTGACATCTATTGCACACTGCACAAAGACCGTAAATGAATATTAATATTTATTATTTGCTAATCTGTACTGCCATCTAGCGAATTTAAAAAAAAACTACGTTGGTATTTAACACTTACATATCCAAATACAGATCCAATAACGGCGACGTGTAATTATATTATTAGATATTTAATATATAAAATGACTGAAATGAGTGTTTGAAAGATATATATATTTTTACTTCTTTTGTAAATTTATCTCCCATGGAATGGTCCTCTTTTAATCAGATATAATTTCATCTATATATGTTATTAATACGATTATTATTAGAACGATGTGATCAAAAAATAATAATATAAATACAAATTAAATTAATCAATTGGAAAGATATACAGAAAAAATCTGTGTCTCGAAAAAATATTTAGTTGCTACTGGAATATCCCGGGATGATCCATATAGCAACTATATATTTTTTCGATAGATAGAATTTTTCTGTATATCTTTTTAGTTGATTCCTTTGATTGGTATTAAATACCATAGAACTATGTTCCGAAAATGCAACTTCACTTTCAAACAAAAATGTGCTTTCTATAATAATATAATATAATAATAATCTGTCTTAATATTTTTTATTTTAAATAGATATTCGGTCATCTAAATACAAATAACTGGCGGTTGACTACATCCAACAAATATAACAAACCCGTGGAAACCATAACATCGAATCGGTACAAAGATTTACCAATTTTAATAATACTACAGAAGAGATGCAAAAATGTATAGTAAGCGCAAATCGCAATCCAGAAACATTAAAACTTTAATAAACACAATTCTTATCGGACCAGTGTTTCTAAGACAAGGCTGACTAAAATTCACCAATGTACACCAAATTTTGTACAGGAAAATTTTTAGGCGTACATTTGAATAAGTTTTAGAATATGAATTTTGGCATAAAGAGCTCTATTCTTTGTTTAATGAGTTAAGCTTCTCAAAACTTATTACAATATGAAGACTTCGGTGGTTGGACGATGCGGAGAGGATGACCGAACACCAAAATGAGTTCTGAACACAATAGACAATGTTCTCAATGATGTATGTCTTAGAAATAAAAGATCGCTATAAAATAGATATCAATGGAGGAAAACTATCTCGGCAAAGACCTACCAGGGGTTATAGAACCAATGGTGATGATAAAATACTAAAGCTGTCAGTTATCAAAATATACGAGTATCCGTGCTTCAAATATTTGCTAATTTAATTAATTAATTAAGTTAGCTTATATTGGTATTCAATACATTACGTTCGTTGAAATCAGGATGTATCAAGGGTTTCGTGTCTGAGTAGACCTTGAAGAAGTACGATGGATTCTGAGTTCTGCTCGATAAGTTTTAAATTGGTTAAATGAATTGATTATTGTCTGAAATTTCACTCATTACTTAACGACAAACATACGACATAGTCAACATCTGAAACGCTAAATTATTTTTAATTATTCTAGAAATTTTATACACCAACGACGAAAACATATTCATCAGCTACAAAAAAAACAATGGCGTAAATTGGAGTTAGATTTAGGTTACGCTGCTAATATCTATGCTGTAAAAGTACAATGGGCTATACTGTCACTAAAGTTTGTATTCATCTGAAAGAAGTACACTCTTTCGGTATGTTTTTTTAAAGTATAGGTACCTGTTAGTTAACTTCTAATCATGAAAAATACTAATATTATTACAATAATATTGTACTTGTGTAATTCTTCAAGTTATACTAATTGATGCAAATCAACATGAGCACGAGCATTATACAAGAGGAAGAGTTGAACTGAGACTACCATTCAGAAAGAAGGGTAAATCTCAGTAATCGGTGATGTACAGTGCGATGAAGATTTTCAATGAAATTTATAATAGTAAAAATTAACATTTTGAACTTATTTATATTAGAGCGTATATAAAATACAAATTAAATATATTAATTAGAAAAATATACATATAAAATAAATTTTATCGAAAAATAATGTTGTTGCTACCGGGATATGAACCTGAATCTCATCCAATGCGGGATTATGCTACAGCACACAGTACATTGACGACAAATTTTCGAACCTATATGTTACACTTTTCAAATTGATACATTTATCGTTCCATTATTTGAAAGCCATCTACTTTATTTTTACGGGATCTCAAATACCTTTGAGTTATCCGATAGAAGACAATTAACTTTTATTAAAAATAATGCATTCTTATTGTGAAATTGTAATTATTCAGAACATAAGTCTATGATATTTTAAATACAAATTAAATGTATTCATTAGAAAGATATGCATAAAAAATCACAATTTTATCGAAAAGTATTGTTGTTGCTACCGGGATATATAACGATTTTCTGGGGGAACTGCCATTTCAAATTTCTTCCGCTACATGGTTTTAATTAAAACATTAACATGCGAACCATGAGTTATTTGCGCTTGGACCTAGATATTTAATTTAGATTTATTTCGCAGATATTATAGTAACGCACGACATTTTGATTGTATGCAGTGAATACCCCTGAACAAAACATAGAGTGGAAATTCATAAGCTTACATTACATTACACTCCAAACATATTAAAAATATTTTCAGGATATCAGAAAAATGATTTAAAACAAATTGTTGTACGGTCTCCCTCCAGGAGATGCTCCATGAATTATGAACCTCGGTGTCATTCACCGGGTGTACCTACAGAGCGACCCAGTGACGATTAAAAAGGACTAGATCTCGAAAGGTGGGTTTTCCAGGTGTAAGCGCACGCGCCTGGATGCGGGTCGCTTGTACCAACTTCAGCCATTTGACTTTCTTAGGGCTGGTATCTTAACCGATTAAAATTAAGTGAAAAGGGACAGACACTTCAGCAAAAAATGTATTCGAAATAATATTCCATGTTTATTTAATCTCTCGTAGTACATTGCCTTTTTTACAATGTGTTGCTAGTTATAATTTTTTTCAAGACTGATAGATGTGTTCCTAATAGAATGGAAATGTAAGAAACACATTTTTTTCCAATTTTCACCTGCTTATAATTATATCCGTTTAATTTATACTGTATTTAGGAGAAAAATATTTCTGAATTATACAATCGGAATACACAAGTACCATCATACCATTAAAAACTAGTGAAAGATGTATTTTTAATTTAATTATTACTTCAATTGCAAGAAATATGTTTTTTTTAACCACGATTCAATAATAATACTAATACTAATTAAAAGTATTAAAAGTATATAAAAGTAAGTATATAAAATCAATTTTATTGAAATGTATTGCTGTTACGCCACTGGCGTTCGAACCTGGTTCTCTTTCCAAACCCGGGAAGGTGCAGTATCCAATTACGCTACAGCGACATCACTGTCTAATAATTATATAAGTTGTATCAATGTGTCTAAAAATATAATAAAAGTGAATTGTTAATTCCGGTGTCTGCTATCGGTTTACTCAAAGTTATTTGAGATTCCGTAAAAACAAAGTAGATAGCTTTCAAATAATGGAACGATAGATGTATTCATTTGAAAAAGTGAAACATATAAGTTGGATAATTTGTCGTCAAAAATAATGTCGCTGTAGCATAGTTGGATAATGCATCTTCCCCGGTTTGGAAGGATATCCAGGTTCGAATCCCAATGGCGCATCAACAATATTTTTTGATAAAGTTGATTATATATATATATCTTTCTAATTAATACAATTAATTAGTATTTAGAATATCACAGACCGTCTGTTCTGAATAATTACAACTTCACAATAAGAATGTGTTCTCCTAATAATAATATTAATGTTTAAATTAAAGTATTTAAGGTCTTTTTTTTTATATTTATATTTTGTTACGTTATTAAACATAGTTGTATTCATAATACTAGCCTAATTGGGGTATACCCGTGATGAGGTAAATATTTAATAAATGTTCTTCATCATCAATAATTTTGCACACGTCTTTGATTCTTTGCCGATCCTTCTCTTATGCATACAAGGCCAGCAAACAAGTTGTCAATACAATGCATTTGTCGTCGATCTCTGTTTCTACTGCTCAGGCATAGGTCCAGCGAGCGCGATCGCTTCATACATACTTTGGATGCTCCGCAATCGACTCAAATGACTTTGGACTTTTTGTTTCTAGCCGAAAACAGCACTGCTAGAAATAAATTCGTCCTGTCCTTTAGAGACCAGTCATAACACATACTGCGACACGACGCATGCACGGGGCAATTAGAAATACATATTATTCTCAACAGCGTACATATACATATCAGCAACAGTGAATTCTATTATTCGTTCCGTATTCACTAAGTTCGAACGTATTCGACTTTTGCGCATGAGCATTCAGTTCCTTCTGTTAACGCCTTTGAATACTATATACGTATTCGTTAACAGCATCCAATGTACAAAAAACGACTTTAATGCTTATGCGTATAGTGCACAAAATAGCATACATATTATGAAGCGAGCGTGTAACGCATTTTTGACAGTTTGAGTTAAATATTTGATGCCGAATTATCGAAACATTGAATATCCTTCGATTATATGTTATATTTGACAGTAGGTATAAACTTGTTTTCCAGCATGCATTCTACAAAAAGTCATCGACCGCCACTGGGGTCCAGGTTCATCTCTTGTTCGCAAGCCTCGTTACAAAACTATTCTAGTTTCACTCCAAAATTAACATCAAAACTAACATTTTTGGTGTTAATATTCTGACAAACTTTCTGAATTTAATTAGACGGGAATGCAGCGTTAATTCTGATCATTCAATTATAAAAATATATTATTATACATTTAAAATCATTCGAAAAGACAATTTTACTTTTGAATCTTCTTCTTCTACCGATCTGCGTCCGGTGTCGAATATAGGTCTCTTTACTTCGCTTTCTACAACTCTTTCAATATTGCCCAAAAACTTGTCTGATGTCATCTGACCATTGCATCCTGTGGTTGATAAAATGCCGATACTGAAATGTGCGCGATTCTGAAAGGTTACGATGCTGCACGAATGTTAACTATGTCTGCTCACTTGCTCGTAACAACATCACATCTCTGCGACCGAAGAAAACAATTAATTCTCTTCGGTCAGTATCATGTATTGTTTCAACGGGTGAGTGCAACATTTGTTTTACGAGCGGATACCTGACCCTATTTGCAGTGAACCAGTTTAAAACCGTGATGGTTCCTGATTTATGTGAGGTTTGCGGTCAGCGTTTGCTAAGCGCGGTAGAATGTCACGTGGTGCACTTTTCGCAACAATGATTAGAAAGAAACGATCTCTAATCGATGTTGCGAAGAAAATAGCCTGACTGGGATATTTGTGTCGCATGGAAGATAAAAATTGATGATAAGCGTAATGAATTGTCTTACTGATGAACTGAAAGAGAGATGTCAGATGACGATACTCTAACTAGGGATGGTAAACTGGCGAATGGTGACTGATTGGAATCTGAGATTTTATGATTGTTGGTATCATAGATTAAAATGTTGGGGGTTTCTTTTCTAGTGTACCAGTCATTGCTCGATTTCAGTAACGATTTAATCATCACTATTTGTGACGCTGCTAATATTTTTGATATTAAAAGTAATATAATCCGTTGTTTTCAATTATATTAACAAAATAATCTTTATGGCTGTATTGACATCTCGTTATTCAAAAATAAAATATTTTTGAGTACCGTCATTTAATAAAATACAAGAGAAACTAAAAATATTATTATATAATATAACATAAAAGTATATATTCAAATTAGTGCACAACATGTGAAGGTTCTTTGTACAGTTCGGTAGCAGAAAAACGCTAAATAAAAATAGCTTCGTCTCTATGAGATATCTATAATTTGTTTAATAACAGCAGTAATACAGGTCTACCTCTCTAATTAAATTCATAATATTTCTGTAAATATATGCAACATACACTTTATATTTTAGTAAATTTGAAGGAAAATATTTACGCTTAGAAATAACTAGTGAAAAATTAATTATGTAAGGCGAATCCTACATAAATAATTATTTTTAATTCATTCCGTTGTAAAATTAATACCATTTGTGCCAAAACAGAAAGAAATCACACATTAATTTCATAGTGAAAACAATAATAAACATACGAATATAATGGTGTCTCTTTCTCACCAATTAAATTATAAAAAGGAAGGTTGAATTATACAATGCAACCTCTTTCTTATACAGAACATGATGAATGCTTTGAATTATATTACATTAAATTTACGGCATTAACCATTTTTACACATTTTAAAGACTAATAGAACTCTAATTCTTACGATAACACGAGTTGACAGCATGGTTGCGTACGAGTTTTTTATATCACGGTATGGTAAAGGTTAATTAATTTCAGAGGATTTTTTATCACTCTTATACAATTATACAATAATTATTAATTATTATTAAATAATTATTAAATTATTAAATATTAATTATTATTAAATATTAATTAATTATTAAATATTAAAGCAATCGAATGTTACTTAACGCACTTATATTATCAACAACACGCAATGTAACATAAAATAATTAATACCAATAGCTAAAAATATACTTAACTACCATAGATTGCAAGAGTGAAGTTTTCCAAGATTGACGCAGAAATATGTAGGTACTATTCTTTTCACTCCAATTCTATGTTTCACAACAAAACACTGAATTGAAACTGAAGTTCTCCTTAGTAAATGATGGTACAAAGCAATAATAATTAGGAACTATCCCTCGCAAAATTGTGTAGGTGCAATTACAGTAAGGGAAAAAATGTGCACGTGTGAAGTATGAAAGATAATCGTTCAAAGCATCGTTCACAAAAATATTGCGTTGAACATCTAAGAGCATCTGGAAGCAATATGTATTACACATCGGCGTTTTTAAGCATTCTCAGACTGTAGACAAAAAACGGCTAAGTCTCTTTTATTATGCACCCGAAAGAAATGTATTTTCCGAAACATTTCAAAAGGTAACAAAGTCTTATGTTTCATAATACATTTATTTATGATTTGATCTGGGAAAATTGTTTTTTTCTTAATTTAACAAGGGGTTTGCCGACCTAAATTAAATTTAACAAAGAACTCGCGCGAGCCCCTCCGAGGCCCCCACAACTCACCCTTGCATCCTCGTATTTCCATCAGGCATGAATCTCACCGAGAAAGTTCGTTCGAGGATCCAAGCAGCATAGATGAGATTACTGATGAGAGCGCCACAGTACACAGTACAGATAATCGAGAAGGATTGTCAAGACACCCACGGGGGTGGGTTAATACAGAGAGGTAATTTAGTCATATTTACTCGTTGGGCTGACAATATTTAATACAATAATGATTTCTGAATGTTTACGGCGGTCCTTCAGGCGCCTTTGTTTCCATATAATTTTATTATTACCCTCTCCGCTGATGTAAAAGTAGTCTGACTCGCGTGGTTCGCCAGAATGCCGGCCGTAAAGTGTACTCGTTGAATTACTAAACCATGAGCTCGGAATTGCGCGGTTTTTCCCATAAAATGTGAGGCACTTTTCACGACATATTGTCTCCGTAATGGCCGCATTGTTTCTCGTCTTGCGAGTAACGACAATCTTTTCTGATGAAAAGTTAGAAATAGAGACAACTTTTCAATTATGTACACAGACACTCAAAATGCCACTGAATAACATTTTAACAGCCGAACAGTCAACTTAAAGGTAATGACATCTTTTGAAACATCAACATATTTTTATTATTAATTTTAATAAGATCATATAATATTTTTACTCGTGAAGTTACAATTTTTCAGAGAATAGTTCAGATAATTAAAACAAATTTAGATATAGACCAGTAAATGGATAGACATGAAATAAAATGTACTATAAGAGAGGGGTTTGAAACATTAATTGCTAGACGGGGGGCATTCTGCATACATTCTTGGTGGAAACATAAATCCGATAGTTTATGACACATTTATGCAACAGTAAAAGTATTTACTCTTCGAAAATTATATCTTTGTGTAAACAAAATACATTTTCAGCCAAAATGAGAATATTGGAACAAAAAAATTTGCGTTAGTTTTATGTCTATATATTTGGTTGTCTGTGGATATTCACTTAGAAAAATCTATCTATCGAAAAAATATTGTCATCACAAGACACGAACTCGGATCTTTCTACAGCTTTAACGATCAATGTGCAACAATCTACAAAAACGGGGAAAAATAGATATCTCTCTTAGAAAACGTATGTAGATTATATTTGACGATTTATGTATGAATCGTGATAACTTAATCGGTAAAACTGTCTGTTCAAGTCCCAGTAACGGTTTTTTATCGATACATAGATATTTCTGGTACGTACGTACTTTTCTAAGAGAATTTAAAAGTATTTATGATTTTTTCTTGTCATTATTAACGGGCTTTCCCCTAGTCTACACCTATATATACTTGAATGTCCTGCGATCGCGGGATTCCATAGTTTTATGTAAGACGCAAACCTATTGATAATAATAATTTTCACCGCTAGGATGATCCGACATTATGCTGTTATCGAAGTTATAAACCTATTGATAATAAATCTGCCAGGTGGTGTGTATTGCGAAAATAAGAATATATCTGATTAAATATTTGTTTGCGTTAATTGGTTAAGTTAGACCATATTCCTTGTTTTTTTTTTATAATAAATTATATTTTCCACATTGAGAAATAAGTTTCATAGAAAAATAGTTAATATTGGCCGCGAAGCGGCCTTTACACTCCCAAAATGCCCGTCTCGACACAGAATTTCTCTAGTGAGACGGGCACAGTCCAAACAAATTTTTATATGTATTATATAGTTACAAATAAAATAAATAAAATAAAAGCAATCAACAAAAGGTTTCTTTCTGCTGTTAGTAATAATTATATAATTCATCAAAAATATTAGTTGTCCAGGAATATTGATTAGTTCAATATTATCTTCGGTTACTGTCGTGGTTTCCGTGGTGTAGTGGTTATCACATCCGCCTAACACGCGGAAGGCCCCCGGTTCGATCCCGGGCGGAAACATTTTTTAAAAATATTTTTTTTATAAAATACTTGTAGTAGAAAATATATATTATGAGTATGTGCACATATTTTTGACCGGGTGCCTACGAACAGTCTAGCTTTAAATGAAAATAATATTTAAGTAAAATTCTCAAATTATATATTTTTCATAAGTTGTAACTTTGTGTTGAGAAGATTTATTATACACTGTATAATTAAATAAAGTACAAATAATTCAATCATTTCTTAATTATATCAACTACTCTAGAAATATATCTACATTCGTTAGTTATTAATTAATTATTTTCACTCTTTTTGGGAATTTCAGGTTTTCTTTAGAAGGCTGTATGCGAACACATCAGCTGGTATCAGCTGCTTGATTCTGTGTCTTTTAAATCATTTATCTAAATTTATATTCCTCTTATGTTTAAAAATTATAATCTTTGTAGACTATTTGGAAAATATTCGTCTATCCTCGTATCACATAATAAATTTTTATTACTGAAGGGGTAGAATACAAATACACAACGAAAAAATTTAACAAATCATTAGGTTTAGAATTCATTATCCATTGTGTCTTAAGACAATTGTTGAATTATGCAATCTGAATACTAAACTAACTTAGAAGCCAGACCCAGACGACATAGCGTAGTTTGAAAAGAAGCTCAGGATCGGTAGAAGAAAAAAATAAAATCATTAGATTTGCAGATGGATGCCTTATTGTGGTGGGTTACGTCGAAGGACGGAGAGGAAGAGAAATATCCCCCACCCGCTGGACAGATCAAGTAGAAAAGACAACAGGCACTTCTCTGGTGATAGGCCTAAGATTTGCAGAATACCTAAAAACTGGAGGGCGGAAATTCATGGAGATCATGATCCTAAGTCACGAGGGACCGACGTGGATGATGAGAATGCAGACCGAGGTAAAGGATGTCATAGTCATTGCTAAAAAGCGTAAATAGCAATGGATGAATCATATTCCAAGTCGCAGATGATGAGATAAAAAATGACCAAGCGGACACCCAAAGTCTCAGTGGATTATCGGCGCAGTAGGAGTGACATGACGAAAATTGAGTGAAGGATTGAACAGAGTGGCAGTCGTGAGGAAACCTTCATTCAGCATTGGATTGACAATGTCTGGTGATGATATGATTATAGGCATGGGCGTGCAGTGCATACAAGCAAAAATTCTGGGAAACAAATATAAATTTAAAAATTAGATTTACATTAACGAAAACATTATTTTGCATTTAGTGCCATATGTGTATCAGTAGAGACTTAAATTGCTCAGTTCTAAAAACTCACCGCTGTACTCATGGCGTTCTTTTTTTATTCGCCGCATCGTGCTATTTACATTCTTCAGTTCTGTCTTTAAGCTAATGAATTATTCAAGTCATATAAATGGCTATTTACTGAATTGAAAATTCTTTTGGTTGATCTGTTTTGTATGGAATCGTTACCTATGCTGTTTATTAACAGAATAACATTAGAAAGGGTTACAACTGCGTACAAATCATTGAAGTGTCTACTTTCTCTTTTACTAATTCACGAATTTTATTATCTTATTATTTTTAGCGTGTTGATTTCATGGTCGTCCTTTGCGTCCAAGGTGCATTTGGTGCATGAATTTGTTTTTGATTTGGGAAAAACAAATTGAAAAACAAAAAAAAAAAAAAAAGCAATTGGCAAAACTATTTCCTACGTTAACCTTTAATGAAAGTAATTATTTCCTTTAGTTTTTACGTGAATTATTTTCAAACAATAAATGAATCATGTTCAGTCATAGAAAGTGTTCTTAAAATCATCCATACATTTTTTATATGGGTAAGAAAGTATTAGTTTACGTTAAAACTTAAAATTTAAAAACACTATTAACAGTACTCTAAAATTATAAATAAATACATGATAGGGTCGTACAAATGACGGATTTATTTTGCCCAAAGACGTCGGTTAAACGAAAGATCATATATTGTATTACATATATTATATATGACGCATAACCTAAATCTATACCTACTGCACGCCACTGGTTATAATAGGTGATGTAGGGTTTTTAAAAAGTTAAACTTTATGGTTGCAGTGTTCTAAAAACTTACAAATAAATAAAAAAAAACAATAAGATTTTTACAAAAATAACAAAAATAATTAAGTAGATACAAAGGAATGTAAATAAATTAATGATAGAGTCACGTGAACGCATGGGAGGTTGCGAATGTTAACATGGGAGGTTGCGAGTTACGTTACGAGTTACGTTACATTACGAGCAATACATCGATGAGATAAAACTATTGTATTTAATAATAATTCTTGAATTTTTTTATTCCAATTAAATCAAGAAGAAAACGTTGTATTCTACCTTTAAAAATTTGAAAAAGTTTTAGATTAACACCATGGACTGCTAGGAAGCTGGGAGAATAATGACAGCCGACTAATTGGGTACAGCTCCCAAGCACCAGCGTAAGCTCGGCCGACTCATCATTTGAGATAACCCCACATTAATAGCCACTAATAAAACAAGCCACTAATCCAAACCCTTGAACTCGCAGCAATAAAAGTGAGAAAATGCCCTTTAATATGTACGTAGGCACCCACCTTTAAATGACACTATACACTGACACTATAAAGCCATGTTTTTATGTTCTTCTGAATATGTGTGTTTGTTCGACTCTACAACCATTTAATTTATTTCACAAATTTAAGTAGATACGTTGAATTCGTGATAAATTGTATATTTTTTTTACAACTTTATTTCTTCTAAGCACCGGAATGGGAGCGACAGAACATAAGATAAATAAATATGAATCTAAACATGTTTACTTTTTCAATATTTACAAAATTTTGTGGCCTCATTTTATATTAATAATTATACAAAATACTTTATTTAAAACCACTATTTATTCATTATTCTACATGTTTCGGTACCTATCGTATCATCTTCAGGAAACAATGTATACTGAAATTAAAAAATACAAGCATAGATAAAAACAAAAATATGAAATGGTGAATAAGTAAGAACTAATATGAAAACAAATTTGAAAGGTGACTATTTGCAAAGAAGATTTGGTTTGAACTTTTTACTTTTTTATTAACCTTTTTTATTTTATTTTATTTATTAATATTTTCCTTAGTTTTATTTTTCATAGCATTATATTTATTGTATAACCTTAATGTATAATATAATACGTATTATCTCTATGGCGAATCGGGTTAAAAAAAAAACTTTATCACGCTGGAATAAACACATTATTATTATTATTAATATCTGAACGCTCTTTGAAAATAACTTTGCTGTGTTTAATGACTACATCTATACAGCCAGATTATGTACCATTTCCCAAAATTTTTCTTGTGATTCTCTCACAAAGTATCTTAACAAATACAATAAATCATGTTTCGACATAATATGTCAACTCTACGTTACATTATATTTAAAATTTGTGTTTGCGTTGCGAAAACATTGGTATTTCAAGATAGCAATTATTGAGAAATTTCTACCTTTTCAGAATCTTCCAGACGTACGTCTTCAAGGTGGAAGGGGTAATCACTACCCCCCTCCCAGCTCCCGACTACCCGCATACTTCTCTCGTGATCCTCAACCGCAGATAGCCGATCTGAAGGCCATTAACAGCTACCGACGTCAAGCACAGACGGGTGGTGAGTGGACCGCCGCAATTTTACTACGGATGATTTCCCTCAAAAATTGGAAAATTCTCATCTCTAAAGTATCTATCGAAGATTTTTACGGCTCGTGTGACACTATGAGATAATCTCGGATATTTGATACCATATACAGTATTCTATCTGACAGCGAGATTTGACACGTGCACACAAATGTCACCTAAAATCACCATAGGATCCATACAACTATCTATTCTGTAAAGTTAGCATATATCATTAAACATTAATATTAATATTATCATTAATATAAATTACAAACATTTATATAGTTTTAACTGTATAAATGTTTGTAATTTATCTAGGGATATTCAAAATCACTCAGCTGACGAACGATATTGACATTTGACGTTTAACGTACGTGAAGAGCGTGAATCTCTGGGACATGGTGTGTACACGGGGGCTACGAAAGACGAGAATCTCATGGGAGCAAAATCCGCATCTCAGAGGTTGTCTCGAGTCGAAAATAACAGTGGACACTGACCATTAAAGGCACAGGTTTCCCTCCTCTAAAAACCTAGTTTCTACTTCAATAACTGGAAATATTTATTTGGACTGTTGTTGATTTTTGAGATAGAATTGAATTTTTAGAATTAGAATATTGAGAAGTGATAGAATTTTTGTTGTTGTGTGAATAATCATCATTTTCATTGAACGATAGTTTAATAAATTTAAAACCTCCCTGAAGCATTCTTCATCCATAAATACATTTGAGACGTTACGTGTTAACTATTGAAATATATCAGCTGAGTATATTATAATCTATTTTATTTGCGGCTATCACAGATAATATACAAACCGTCAAAATTTTTATACATAACATCACTTTTCCGTGAACTACATTGACATCCGTTTCCCTGAAAAAGTAGAATTTAAACAGCGTTAGTTGGTGTACAAGGTTTTATATAAGAGAGCACTGTATATTCAAGAGCTTAAGGTCATCTTCTATTTCAGCCACATGCAGAATTATAGAACAACTCAACCATTACCAAAATACTAATTTTGGTGAACGCGTATTTTCTGTGGCAGATTCATTTGAGTTCCACCTCCATAAAAAAAATGCAGTGCGTCCGATACATTACTTAAAAAATACCAAAAATAGATATTATCACGAAATCATATTCATAAGTTCACTTGACGATTTTTATTATATATGTTTTATATGTTATATTTTAAATTGTATATAAAATGCTCTTGAAGTGTACATGTCACAATTCTCACTATGTTCAAACTAAGCTAGACTCTAGTGCTATGAACATAGGACAAGTTGATGGCCTCCTGGAACGTGGCTCGAACCCCAAAATTATTACGAAAATGGCTCTATTTAATTTAAATTATTATTTAAATTTTAAATTAATGTTAATTTAGCGACTTCAGTATATCCCATTAATAAATATTTTTAAATTCATCCTTTTAAATATTTAATTAATGTAAATAATAGCGTGTCACCTACATAAAAATATTTTGATCTATGCGTCAAAACATTAATAAATATCTGACTATATGGTATTATGTTATATAGTATATATGTATATTAGTAGGTATGTGCTAACCATACATACGTCAGCATAACGGGGTAGGTAGTATGCGGTACCACCCGCCAGATTGTTCCGTCAAACGAACAAAGCTATGACGGCGCACAAATACTTCATGCACAAAGGTTCGCTTTTGAGCGCGGGACAAAAGTTTGTTGGTTCGTTAGCGTGCATGTTACCAACATGCAGATATAAATATAGGTATATATAAGTCCAATACAGTCTGGCCCACGTGCAAAAATTTCTATGCGATACGAAAAGGATCTTCTTTTTGGCATTTTCAAAACACAAATGCAGTAATTTCATAATACACAGACCAACCTGGACCCGCGAAACATCCCTACCATCATTTTTTTATAAACTGGTTCGCAGTTTTTTAATTATTTTGAAACTATAAACAGTTTAGCAAATTATTTAAACACCAGAATACAACCCTCCGGAAGTCATTATACACATGTAATATCTAAAAAGTTATCAAGATTGGATTGGATTTTACACCTAGGTGTAATGTCGTCACTACAACTCATATTACTAGGCTTTAAGCTCCAGTTAAGTTGTTTTCAAATACATATTGAAAGTTGGCCAAGGTCGTGTTTTGTTCTTTTAAAATTATGTATTGTCTACAAATATATATTTTTTGATATTTTACTAAACTTCGTAGAATTTAAGAACTAAGTCTAAATTTAACAACCGGTTCGTTCAAACCGACTGGATTGCCTACCACAGTAGCAACGTATGTAGTTAGCTAATTCATGTAGTTAGCTTATGTAGTTAGCTAATTCATAAATTAAATGTATTAATTAGAAAGATATACATATGTTTTTTTATTTATTTGACATTTTTACAATTTTTTATAACATGATTTTATATTTTTAAAATTACATGTTTTTTTTTCGCTTACCTCTCCAAAAAAGAGACCAGCTCTTGTGCTTGGAGAGGAAGTTACACTACAATAATTTTATATAATACCTTACATATTCTATTCATTGTCCATTTGTGTGCTTCAGAAGTGTTCTGTAATATTCTTTATTTTACAATTATGTATTTTTGAAGTGTTCATTTAGTTTCTTTCTAAACTCTTTTGAATATTTTATTTCTTTAATTTGTGTAGGGAGGCTATTGAAATTTTTTATCTCTAAATATATAAAATTTTGCTGATAGTGTTTGATGTTACATTTAGGGATTTTAAAGTTATTTTTAAACCTTAATGATGTGCATGTTTCAAATTTGATAGTCTTAGTTTCTTTAATTAATTGATTAATTGAGATTTATTTGTAAATGGTTTCTATTTTGGGAACTGAAAATTTTGCAAAAAGTGTTTGTGTTGTGTGAAAAATTTTTTAAAATATTACTTTGATGATTGTTCTCTGTATTATTTTTACCGAGTTCATTATTATATTATTGTATGCTCCTCCCCACCCAATTATTATGTATTTCTTTCTAATTAATATATTTAATTCATATTTAAAATATCACAGAACTATGTTCTGAATAATTACAACTTCACAATAAGAATATGTTCTCCTAATAATTCATAAACTCCCAAAAAGATCCCGAAAAATATTATTACGAATTTCTATAAAGTACTAAGTTATATTGCAGGATTATATCCTAATTATATAATAAGTAGTAGAAATTTATGGTATTCCACCAATTTATGTAACCAGTATAATATCAATATGATAATATCAAACCATTTTTTAAATGCCACCAAAGCAAACATTTTGATTTAATACTGAAAATCTCTCGGTCGAATCACTCGAGTCTTAGACAATCTCCGCTTTAATCCGACCGTTAAAAGTGATGATAAACAAATAAATAATAAAAAATGAACCACAATAAAGTTGTCCCCTAAAATGCCGGTGTAGGGAAGGGAAGGGGAAGAAAGGTGTTCGCTCATCTGCCGTGCCACACGCACGGGGCACAGCGGCCCCCGGCACGCAGAGCAGATCATAGATCTGTGATTTCTGAAGGCAGAGCTGGACCCAAAAAGACACCTATTTATTATTAACATAATTAGATTTTTTTTTAAATTATCTGTTGCAGCAGTTGTGAAAATTAAAATATTAATTTTCTTTTTAAAAATAAATAAATATTAAATGTTATAAATTATAAATTATTATTATTATTATTATAATAATTATTTTAAATATTATTTCTATTTTCAAAATCAGCTGATCGCTTGCGCTATGAAAATACTTGCTAGTCTCCTGGAACGACGCTTGAACCCTCGATCACTAGTCAACTAAACACGTCAAATCAATATATATTTTACTTTTTAATATATTTCGGTTTTCAAGTTACACCATACATCAAATTGTATTTAATAATATAAATAAGTGTATAAGATATTTTAAATACAAATTAAATGTATTAATTATAAAGATATACACATAAAATCAATTTTATTGAAAAATATTGTTGTTGGCTACTGGGATTCGAACCGGGGAATGGCTATTATCCGATTATGCTATACCAATACAGTGGATTGACGACAAATTTTCGAATCTATATGTTACACTTTTCAAATTAATACATCTATCGTTCCATTATTTGAAAGCCATCTATTTTGTTTATACAGAACCTCAAATACCTTTTAGTAAACCGATAGCAGACGCCAGAATTAAGAATTCATTTTTATTATATTTTGGACACATTGATACTTACATATTATTGGAGAACACATTCCTATTGTGAAGTTGTAATTATTCAGAACATAGGTCAGTAATATTTTAAATACAATTTTAATTGGTATAGCATAATCGGATAATGCACGTTTCCCGGATTGGAAGAGATCCAGGTTCGAATTCCGGTAGCAACAACAATATTTTTCCATAGGAAAATATTTAAAAAAAAGTTTATTTATTGTAGATGTGGATCTTTTGGGCTCCTACTAAACGTGGGACTCTCGTGGGAGCCTAGGATAATTCCCTTTCTAAGCTGTCACATTGATGCATAATTTGTATAAATTTTTTTAGTGTCATTTATTTATTTTCACCGATATAGCTTGTGGTTATTTTTGATAATGCCATCTTTAGTAATAGATCCAATTCTACCCTGCCCCAGCCGCTCAGGCGTCAGGAAAGATGGCGTGCCGCGATAGGACCGATAGTAAAATCAAAGGATCGCGCCATATAGGTCAATCGTCACAAAAAAGAACCACCGTGTTCCCCGTAATTTGTCCTAACCGACAACGGTAAACCTTAACAAATCACCGGTAGTCGGGACAAATTGATTGTTTATATTCTACGTCTCCATTGTGTTGGGCAAACATTTAGCGAAGCGTCATTGTCCCGGACCAGCTCGGGCCAGAAGGGACGGGAATCGTCCATAAATCAAGCCGCAAACCTGTGGTGGAGATGTTTTTTGCGCAAGACGTTTTTGAGAAATGAGGAGCCGTTCCGAGTGTCAAGATTCTACCCAAAATACATCAAATTGAGTTATTAATTATTGCGTGCATGACATTTTTCTAAAATCAGACGCTACGTAATATACATTTATAGGTTTGCGAATATTCAACATGTGTGGCAAAGTAAATTATTTCTTAATTTTTCAATATGTTTTTTTTCATTTCTCTGCTCAGTTTTTAAATGTTACCATCGTGCTGTTTCTTCGCAGGGGTAGACAAGGAGGGACGCCACGCTCTTCTGACATAATTCACATTCATACATCTTCTCGAGGAAGCTCGTCGATAGTTGAAACTTCTAGCCAGACCATTTTCTGGTGACAGGTTTTCTGATCATGTCATTATTATCAAGCCAAGCGAACGTTGTAATCAATAATCAATAATAATTCTTTCAATATAGTCATATCATATTGTTGCTGTGTATGCTAACTATCTATTCTCAGCTTTCAGCGAATCCAGCTGCTTTCTACTATCCTTTCGACATCGTTAAATGTGTAAAATAAATAATTAGCAAATTAGATTCACAAAAACCATTTCTGTTTATTTATTTCGTGGACAAACAAATCTGAAGACGATTTGGCACATCTTGTCTGATTAAGATTGAGTCTCTTTCCATGTTCCGATACTAAGCGAACTTTAGAGATGTGTTGCTGGCGGCGATTGTTGTTAGTCTGATAGATGACTCACATAATAACTCCACAATTCAAGAAATAAATATTATACAGAATTTTTCTTCCATTTGTATAGTTACACGTAGGTACATGAATCCTTTCATCATGATACAAAACGTAGAGATACAATAGGAAACTAGTGGTACAAGGTAGAATCAACGAGACCTGCCTTCAATGACTCAATTAATTAATGCCACTGATTGGAATCTTGATGACCTTGACAACTCTGTTAAGACTACAATGATGAAGAAATAAGTCATATCTACTGCTTTGATCATACAGTGAATATGCACGCTGCGTAATCATTTCTGAAATTCGCTATGTTACTTTTACTTTATGGATAAGGCCTTAACAGCCAACACCGGCCACGTTCAACAATGATGTAGGAAGACGCCTAACTCGAGATCGACGCGTGGGTCATCTCTCAGCTCACTGGACCAATAACATAAAAATAATCACAGTAGGATAGATAATAGATGAGCAGAGGTGGACATTTATCCATTAGTGGATAAACATAGAAGAATATTATATTCGTATCTTAATTTTGCAAAAAAGCAATTATGTAATTTCTTTTTTTTTAAATAACGTGATGTTCGAGCGATTATACACATTGGTTTTCAAGCGTACCTTTTCATGACCACTTTTAGTTCTAGGTGGTTGAAGACTTCGCATGTCTAAGGTTGAATTTGACCAAGAACAATAAAATAAGGTCATAGAAGTAAGGAAAACGACAGGAAATAGAATCAACATTTAAAAAACGGAATATCCACTGGAAGATTATTTTAATTATGTAATTATTTAACACTATCATTCGCACTGTATTGGCTTAGGAGTGTTAGGCACGAACGATTGCCGTCAAATTGAGAGAACTATTGGGTAAACAAATATCAGATATCTCATAGAGACAAAGCTATTTTTTTATTATATTTAATGGAAAATTTATAGAAATATGGGGTAATTACAGGGCTTGCGACATGTCTTCGGCTGGCTTAAGTGATTACTTTATGTATACAACGTTCACTTAAGCCAGCTCTCGATCTCCACATTTATCAAATTTTTTGAAAGTTGTATATATATTAGTATGTGGACTATAATAAAAAATAGATGAGATATCTGATATTTGTTTAATTTGCTAATATTGCTAACTATTGAATAGTTTGGAAAAGAAAGTGCTGCAGGATGGAGAAGTTTAGTGAATAAGATACAATGATGAATCGTATAACACGTTTCAGATCACTAGACTCTACATCCACATGAACCACATCGATTCAGGTGGGCGGTCCATCTCCAATATATACATGAAGTGTGAATCCCATAAATAATCCTTATTGGAAATCCAGGTAGTGGGAGAAGACTAGGAAGACTCCTACTTTACTAGTCTACTTCAAGCGGAAGAGAAGAAAGATTCATAGTTTCCAAAGAGATATCTATTTATTTAGCAATGCAATTTGTGTTTAGGTTGCCAGAAAACCCTACCCTTACTAAGGGTTAATAAGTAACAAAAATAATGAAGATGTAACGGACTTGAATGATAATCATCTCACATTGTATACCCACATAGCGATAGAACATTATCAAGATTCTCTAAGACTTGCATACGTGTTATTTATTCATGTGTCGTGTAACTGTTTTCCAATCTTGATCAGAAACACAAAAAAAATTCACACATTTCTTAACCCCCCCTGACTTCAAAGGGATGAATAAGTTTTTATTCGGTCGTATTGCTTGAACCCTTTCACAAGCAACCCTTTCATTTAACTTGCATTATGTTCGATAGCTCTCTTTAGTAAATTGTTCCAGAGTTTGTTAGGTTTGTTTAAAATGTCGCGATTCTGGGGGCTTTATCTCGCTTGTGATATCTAAGTGGAAGTTATGGTTGATTTTACACATTTTTTTTAATGAATCATTCATTGTTTGCTTCCGGCGTGCTGTGTGCTGACTGCAATCTAATGCAAAACGAATGTGGGCAGGATAATCAACACAGTACATTCGAAGTGTTAACACTGAAAATAATTTTACCAGGTATTCGCGTGTGATTGAAATAACTTTCTGTACTTGTCCGTGTCCATGTGAGATTTTTAAAAGATTTTCGACTTGAGATATGTTTTTTTACCCCCACGAGATTCTTCGGAGGCAACTTTCGGCTATCGTAATCCGTGTGTATACACCGTGTCTCAGAGATTCACCGTCTCGCTAACTTGAATTTTGATATCCTCATCAGCAGTTAAATCAGAAAAAAATATGTTATTTGATTCTCTTGTTTATTTAACTAACTAATTAACCTGATCGTGCCGAGTCTTCCGTGGACGTCCTCTAATTCTGGTACATTTGCATACATTGGTAACATTTGCGTTATATATCTTGCTTACCATTCTCTCCTCATTCATCCTTTCCATATGACTAAACCACCTATGTGATTCTTTCTTAATCTTACTCACTATACTATGATCGGCTTTAAATTAATCTAATCTAATTAAATTAATCTAACTTCACAGAATAAATAATTATAGGGGTTTGAGTTTTTGTCTCCTTCTAACAATCATCATTTTTTTCCAAATCAAAATCTCAACATGTGTACGAGGTACTAAGATTTATCTCAAGTATATTTATGTAAAACATCTCATCGTGTCTCACACTGTGGAAACGGGCCTTACACATGCACAATAAATACTGTTGTGTGTTACCCGTCTGAGAGAAGAAGATTACGAAATAGAAAGGAATGTAGGAATTGAGAGAAAAGTGGCTATTGAATTCCAGTTATTAAATACAGCAAAACTGTTATCGAGTAACGATATTGAATTATCTTCCTGTAGATCACACCAATGAAAATTGCTGTCACCAAATTTATTGACAGAGAATTTAAAGATTAATTAGATTTCTCTAAATCTGTTTTATGCTTGGTCTCTTACGATGACGGCCATATGACGTCCTGAGGAAGGTGAAATCAAGGACATGCAGCGAGTGTCACACAATCCCATCTTACATAAACCAACAAGATCGAGATCGAGGGAAAGAACAAGACATAGACGCGCGGATAATGTCAAGACAGACCACAGCAGCGATGTCGAGCAGTGTATGGCGCTCCGTAGTGACTGTGCTTATGAATTTCCGAGTTCTGCGAGGCCGTAAAAGAATAAGAAGAAAAATAATAGGGCGACATATAAGTTTATTTCAAGTCTGTAAATAAGAATTTTTAAATACACACGAGTTTTAATTATATATTTATATTTGATTTTTTTTTTTAAACTAATAAAAAAATTTACATTCCCCGATGAAGTATAAATTTGTTATTAATTAAGTTTTTAAAATAAGGGTGAGTACACACTTACAATCAGTATACTCAAGATTATTTAGCACATTCATAGTATACTAATTTTTAAACATCGCGTGTGTTATGTGAATAGTTCATAATTAAGTTATCTACATTTATTTTTGAAAATTTAAATTTATAATTTTTTAAGATAACGGTTGCTTAACATTGTAGTTTGTATAGATTGGCACTAGGTATGTAATATTTTTTTAAATCTATTTTTTAGGTTTACCTACCGTGTAGGTACTGAATTCACAAAAAAGTTCTGTACACCTACCGAGATGTGAAAGGACATATGTATTTTAATCATTGAACATGCAAGTATTCTGGCTTTTAGAACATATGAATTACTGAAAATTATTTAAACAATTTTTTTATTTTTTTATTGGTAGGTACTGTGGTATCCACAGTGGTAACGAGTATGATATATATGTTTGGGCACTTTGTCGCCACATATATTTCTTATTCGGGGATGCGAACTAAAATGTTTTGCATATCAAAAAAATTGTCACAACTAATTAAAATTCCTAATGAAAATACATAGTGTTGTAATGTTCCAATTTCAGAAGTATTTTCAGTTCTGTAGTATTTTAATACAAATTAAATTAATTAGTTAAAAAGATATGGAACGAATGAATGAGGAGAGAATGATAAAAAATATATTTATTTATTTATAACTATATAATACATATAAAAATTTGTTTGGACTGTGCCCGTCTCACTAGAGAGATTCTGTGTCGAGACGGGCATAGTTTACAAGCAATTGTTCAATTGGTTAAAATTACAAGTAGAAAGATTTATTAACATATAAAAGGTGTATATGAAGAACAATTTTAAAGTGGACTTAATTTTTGGATCACTTTGTAGCAATAATTAATATAGGTATGAGTCAATATGTTTGGGTGAGTGCACCAATACTGGCTCTACCCATATTACGAATCCAAGTTTTAATATAAAGTTTCATGTTCTTGTGACAATTCAATTGATTTGAGTCTTTTAGTATTCTATTATACAGTTTAGGTCCAAAATATTTGTAGTTCCTTTGACTAAATGTAGTATATGCTCTTTGGGTTTGAAGGTTATTTGTATTTGACCGTGTGGAAATTATGTTTTGTGTTGTTATATGACGCAAGTGTTGATGGAACCAGAAATACAGGACGTGCGCAGAAGACTTGACAAGAAGACGTGCGCAGAAGACCATGTAAACCAAATTCTGGAAGATGGTCCTGTTAGAAGCTACAATAATCGGCGAGGGAAATGGCGTAATGGTAAATAAGTAAGCTACTGGATCCCGATACCAACCAAATATCTTTTCGATAAATAGATTTCTAGTGTATATCTATATAATTGATTAATTCAATTTCTTGTTTTTTTTTCTCTTACTTAGGCAATCCACCCTTCAAGAGTCATTTGTGCTATTAATCAACTGCATTTTATAGAATAAGTCCAATATTATTATATAATAGGAAATATTACAAATTCTCGTTCTAAAATTTTGATATTATGGAAATCGAATGTAGCGAGTTGAGAGAAAGAAAATTACACCTGTTAATCGGGAGTTGAAATTTATAATTGACGAGATCGCTGTAAAAAATAATTTGAACCACGATGGACAAGCAAAAAAGAAATGATCAAGGGTCATTTAATATTTATGAAAAAAAATTATTGATTGAGATGTCACTTTATATATTCTACGGATTTGTTAAACATATTATTTTACAATACTCACTTACTGGAGTTGGTGCCCACTTGAGTGAGATGAAAAATCCCCACTAATCTTATTTTGTATTTGTATGTAAATACAAAGAGACTCGAACATCTTGTAAATCAGAATTAACTCGGAGTTAGCCGCAAGTTAGTTGTTCGGCAAGTAGATTATCTCCGCCGGAGCTGGCATACAGGTGTGCTGCGGTGTGGAGCATTGTCGTCGGGGCTTTGTTGTGCCTTATTCACTTGCCTCAAAAGCCTTAACAAAGGCTCGCGTGACCCGAGCGGTGGGACGAGAGACGAGACAACGCCAAGTAGTCGGAGACCTTTGCGGGGGGGGGGGCGGCAAAGGCTTCTCGGGCAAATTATTACTCAAACAAAACAAAGGTGACCTCAACAGTACAGCGTTTACTTTCAGACTTCTGCGGATGATAGAAGAATGGAATATCGGCAAAATATATTAAGATGATAGTCTAGATTCTTTTTTCTAGCAAACTGATTACAAAAAAATTTGAAATGTTGCATTCAGGGGCGTACAGTAGGATGGATTAAGGTAATGTTGCTGATGTAAAAGTACGATGGGCTGTATCCTCACTAAAGGTTGTATTCATCTGAAAGAAATACATTCTTTCAAAAGCATGTTTTTGTACAAATTGTATGTACTTGTGTGAGTTAATTTCGTTTCTTGAAATAATATTATTAGATTAAATAAAATTGTATGAAACCACGAATTTTATTACACACCAACCGGTTTCGCTTAGCTCAAGATTCGTCAGGACTTATTTAAAACTAACAATAAATACAAAAACAGTGCACTATTTTTTTATATAGCACTTACTAATAAAATTCGTGGTTTCGTACAAAGGGACTGTATTTTTATTAACCTAATATATCAAACCACAAAGTGATTGCTTACAAAGAAATAATGTATATATATATATATATATATATATATATTACTGTTCTTTTTGGAAAATTCTACATGTTATTGGGAAGGGTAAAAAATATTTTGTAATGTAAAATAACACCATTTTTAAAATGTATTGGAACGCATACATTCAATTCCCCTTCAAATAATAGGTGTATCCGAAACGAATGTCGTTTTTTTAATAAGTTAACTTTCAATGGTCAGGTGAGCTTAGTTCCTTGATACCTGACAACCTTGTTAAATTTGTGTTGGGCGTTATATTGCTATATTAAAAAAAGTCAAAAATTTGTCATGACCGAATTTATACCGAGCGAACGAAATTGCATGTTATATGAGTTTCTTCAAAAAATCGGCAACTATAGCCACTAAAGACATTTGTGAAGTAGTAGGTGATATGTTTGACATCCGTAAATGTCAAAGATGGTTCAAAAAATTTCTTACGGGAAATTATGACATCAAGAATAGTTCTGGATGTTCAAGACTAAAAAATGGAAACGATAACGACCTGGCTACTGAAATGGAAGCAAATCTTACCAGAACTATTCATTAGCTACCCAAAACACTAAACTCCTCCTATATAACAGTACAAAGATTAAGATGATTGGAAATAAGGTGAATGGGTTCCACATGAGTTGAGCGAAGAAAAGAAATCCCCATGTGATGAAATTGACTCTGGATAAAATCAAGGAACTTGTCTGGAAGGTGTTATTTCATACATATTATTCTCAATACTTTCTAGATAAAAAATATTTCAAAATGCGAATGATGAGAAAAAAGATCTATCCGAATATTTTGAAGCAATACCTACGACATTTTATAATAATGCGATTAAAAAATTGACACAGAGGTGGGAAAAGGGAAAAAATCCTCAGATGGAAATTATATTTTGGATCTTCAAAATAAAAATAAACATTTCGAAACATATATTTTTTGTTTTATTGAAAATAATATTAATTTCGAATACACATTAGCGCTGATTTGTAACACGTCTGTTCAAGATACGCCGTGCACTTAAGACACCGCGCGGTGCAAGAGACATACTGTATTGCATTTAGGTGTATGTTTAGGGCAAGTTTTGCAAAAAAATGTGCGAAACTGATGCTTAGCTTCATTTATCATTTCTAAATTCTTCCACTGGATGGTTCTAGTTAAAATATTAATTATGTATTATTTGCGCGAGGACCCATATTCTTAAAAGATAATTAATATGTAATAAGATTTATTTCACAGAAATTATAGTTATGAACAGCTTTTATGATTGATGGAGTGAACGCCTATCGTTGCATCATATTTAAATACTAAGTATTTATAAATAATTTATTCAAAATGCAGATAATTACCAGTTTTTCATCTGTGTTGAGTAAGCGAGAGGCCATTCATTTTTTTAAAATCTTTTGCTAGTAGAAATTTTGTGGAATCTAACCATAATGTCGTAAGAAATGCCGGTAACGTACCAGAGTATCATTTTTTGATAGTAAAAATAATTTTACAAGAGAGCTAAATCAAAAATGAACAATTTTTAAAGTTTAACAACAAAACTATTTTTGTCGTAGGGCCTTATTATTTTTTATCGATAGATAACTTGATACACTATTAAATGGAGTAAAATTGTTAATGCTGCTGTTGTTTTGTGTGGGAAATATGAACAAGCGGTCCCTTCACAAATAGACAATAGCATCGGCTCGTGAGACATTGAGAACCATATTTTTTACACTATTCCAAAATAAAACATAAATCAGAAAAAATTGACTTATGACATTTGATATTTGTATTTACTATAAATACGATAATATCGGCACGTGTTGCGAGTTATAGCCGAGTGATTAAAATTCCAGATTCAGAAATCAGAATCAGACTTGGAGATGCGATTTAAAATGCAGTTTTTTAAAACTTTAATTTAGCCAATATACAAACCGCTTTATTAAACGAACTCGGAAATGTTTCTTTGAAAAATGAAAATTGAACTTTTTGTTTGAAATAATTTTTAATATTTAACAACATCATGTGTTTCTGATTTGAGCCGACTGCTCTAAAGTTAACAGAGCCACCAATTATTAGAATTATTGATGGATGCATTAATTTCGAGAAACTGAAACGACATGCCCCAATAAATACCTAAATAATAAACTTCATTTTTAAAAGTTACAAACTTTTTTTGTATACACAATTTAATGTGGACCGGTTTCGATAATACTGTATGTTCGTCACTTGCAAAGTTATCGCTATAAACATACTATATATATATATATATATTAGGTGTACCGGAAAAAAAAATCTTTTTTATTGTTATCGCTCTTGAATGGTCAGTTGTGCTTCGTCAGCCAATCTTTAACAACGTGTTTTGGGTGGTTTCATTGACTATATATGTATTGAGACTTTTAAATATTGTATAAAATTTAACAACCATTTTTACAATGGATAACTTTTTTCTAAATGAGGAATTTATTCTAATTATGATACTTTATCATTTCTTGAAGTACAGCAGCAAGCTACAAAAAATATTTGTGATATACTGGAAAATATTTTGAATCTTCATAAATGTCACAGGTGGTTTGGACAGTTTCGATCGAGAAATTTTAGTTTAATAAATAATCCTGGAAGTGGAAGACCAGTTAAAGTGGATGGCGATATTTTAGCTGATCTTATAGAGCAAAATCCAACATTAACGATTCAAGAACTCGCGAACAAACTCGGATATTCATGGTCAATTGTTCAGGAGCACATTAAAAAAATTTACGAGATGTGGAGACTAGGAAAATAGATATCACACGAGTTAAGTGAAGAGAATCTAGGTGAATGAAACGTTCACAGAGCTAGTGGAATTAAATTTAAAAACCCCATTTCTATAACACTATATGTCCATTCGATCTCCATCCGATAATCATTTGTTCCAGTAAATACAACACTTTTTGAAAGGCAAAGAATATAGAAGTTATGAGAACGTAACGATGGACATATCTGAGTATTTTTTCTCAAAACCAGCTGAATTTTAGCAAAGAAAGATTAAAAAATTGACAGACAAGTGGAAACAGGTCATATCTAATAATGAAAATAATATTTTGGACTAAGTTTTGATAAATAAATATTTTAATCATATCAAATTTTTTCATTTAAAAAACGACATTCTTTTTCGGTACACCTATTATTATGGTCACCAAGTTTGAGAATTGTGACGAAGCAGCTTTCAAACGGCTTCATAACTCCTCAGGAACTGAAATCTTGGCTGTACATTGTCACCGGCAAGACGAGAGCTGGTCGCATCAGCCACTCAGGTTGTAGATAAGATGTCACATTTGTCATTTTGGTATTCATGCCAGCCTGGGGGGCTGAGGTTCCGTTCTGGGAAGACCATTATGTGATGTAGTGGTAGACGCTGTTTAAAACACACGGTATATTAGCGTTTTTTATTTTCTTATTGCGAATGATACTTTGTTAAAAATATCATTAGTAAGAATGAACCTTTTAAGTAATAAGAAATAAATCTCACCTTCCATTTATTTGAAAACACCTTTTCATTTCGAATACCTACTAGAAATAATCACTAGGATACGCCAGAGATTTGTCAACGTTTTATGTATCAATTTGAAATAACTGCAACACTATTTCCAAAGGTGACATAGTGTAATTGGATAACGCACTTCCCCGGATAGGAAGAGATCCTGGTTCAAATCCCGGTGGCAACTAAAATATTTTTTCGGTAAATTGAGTTTATCTGTATGTTCATCTTACTAATTGATGCATTTAATAAATATTACACGTTTTTTTAATTAATAATTATGTAATGATGGAAAAATGCAGCATAATATATTTTTATAAGCTAAGGATGGATCGTACAGAAGATTACTGAAATATCTCTAAATTTAAATCGTAAGTCATTGTGAATTGTGTTATTCATATTGTGACGAAGTTATATATTCGTATAAATGAATTATTATCAAAACATATTTAAGTCATTCTAGTCAGAATTAGCAATGAGTAGGATATGTTATAAATTTTACAATGAAATCGTTAAAAAAAAAATTTCCTCATTGATGCTAGGTACGTATTAGATAACGAAGGGGAAAACAGTTTAATATTAATTAAGGAGATGGGAAAGTATATGAAAGAAAAAACATGACAAATTAAAATATCAGAAAAATTATTATCATGTATACGAGGCGCGTTTTTAAGGAAGTACCGGATTTTCGTTAGATACACACCAGTGGCGGTCGGTGACTTATTGTAGAAGGGATAATAAGTTTATACCTACTATATGCCTATATACAAAATTCGAAGACCTTGACAGGCGGAAATGAATGCGCATGCGCAAAAGTCAAATACTTTAAAACTTTGTGGATACGGAACGAATGGTGGAATCCATTGTTGCTGGTGTCCGTGTGTTTATGCAATTTATAGATGTTAGAAATTTGAGAATGTATATGTATTTCGCTCCGTGCGCGCGTCATGTCTTAGTGTGTGTTATGACTGGTTTCTAAAGGACAGGACGAATTTATTCGCAGCAGTACTGTTTTCGGATCATTCAAACCATGTATGAACCGACCGCACCTGATACATACCTTAAACAACTTCTCAACATGCCACCATAATTAAGGCACTTTTCATAACGGGGCACTTTTCATATACTTTCGTCATAAAAACCATGTCTGTACTCCGTCTTTGAGTTGATCATCGTCATCAAGACGCTTGCCACCAAGGAACCGCTTCAGATGAAGGAAAATACGCAAATCACTTGGCCCCAAATCAGGATACATTTAGCAATAAATGTCAGCTGGTTTCATGTTTCGTGCATTCAAGAAACAAATCACCGACCGTATCTCACAGTCAACGGGCTGATTTATTTTCTTGAACATTTCAACCACTCACTACAAGATGGTCACACTGTGTGAATGTCTCTAACGTTGCATGTGGTGAGTCAACAGACGAAGGAAGCCATATATTGTGCATGCGCAAGATTGCAACTGCAGCGCTACACCGGGAATATACGGCAACGGTACTCACTTAAATAGAAGATGGTTATGTAATATTATTATTGAATGTTAATGATAATGTTATTTTATTGAAATTATGAATATTCCAAGCAAACCACAGTAGACCTATTATGTACTGCATTATAAAAAGTTGAAACCATATTTTTGTACAAAATTTTTAACGTAGTATATTTGTTGGCTTTTCGCAGCGCCTAGACGTCTAAATGCTAAACAGGAGTTTGACATGTGTTGGTTCCATAATTTGCCTATTGTAATCAAATGTGTAAGGGTTGCGCTATCACCCCGGCTATCTCGGGTGTACCATCGGCCCCGGCAGATAAGGGGGCATATGGTTCCGACATCAATGGTGGAACTACACAGTACCTCCGGGGGGCGGGCAGGGAGACGATCATAATTGGAGTCATGCCACACGAGACGGGACATCACTGGACCAATTTACTTTGTCTATGGAATTAATTGAAATTGCACGATCACCGGGACAGCTGTTGTGCGTGTACCGAACCTTTGTTAGTCTTGATTGTTTAATGATGGCAAAATATTTTGTATGAATTATAAAATTGAAAAATAAAATCTAAAACTTTCTCTGTGTACAACAGTGCAATGATAAATAAATTAACAAATAATCACAAAAATAATTAACAGGTATATTACTTCAGGCTTAGGTAGACTCTGATGTGATCAATATTTCCCTATGGTTTGGAATCATGGACTCTACAGAGAAGAGAAAGAAGCACTGATCCCTTAAAGATGTGGTGTTGAAGGTAAGCCGCAGTTAGTAAGATACACAAATGTCTCTATTCTACAAGAATTATACATCAGAATTAGTCTTTAGTGAATAGTGATGAGTTAAACTGCAATTATGACTATTATTGACGTTCGATTGTAACGATCATTATTCGTAATCAAGCGAGTGTATCACACAGAATTGCAAGGTCGCAGTAGAGGCGCCATATAATTGATATGATAAGAAACGTGTCAGTAATTTAAATATGTAATCATCAAAAAACCCGTGGAATAGATTTCAGAAAAACAAAGACTATTATTCTTAGTAAAACGTCACGGCGGCAGCTTGTTTCTGAGTAGGTACTTGCAAATATGACTATATATATTGTTATGTATCTGAATAAATATAGAGTATTCTGCAGGTGGAAAGTCATTCTCGATTATATCGTGTCTCCGTAGTGTACCGATATTGATCATCTTTTGTGTTTCATTTCTTTCGACCTCATAATCATCAACATAATCGCTGATTAAGAGAAGCTGAGATCGGCGAACCACCCTTGTCTATATTCTTGTTTCCTGTACGGAACAACGAGCAATCACTAGAAACTAAACATCTAATTATTGAATCACAGTTACCAATCATTTTTCACAATCGAACATCTATCACACAATCATAGGTACAATCACATTTTATCTCATCACTACTCACAACTGGGGAGTATAATTAAATCCTTTTTTAGAGCTTGTTATGATGGACTCTGTCGATGGCAGAGTGATTCTATGGTGACAGCTTTCAGATCTGCGGAATGCCGAGAAAAATAGAGGAGTATAATCAAGACGGCGAGAGTTCATGTAGATCGATCATGAAAAACCGACGAGGAAAGAATAATACGAACCGCTCGTCGAACATTACAGTAAGACAAGAATTGAACATTTTATCAATATTTGATTTGGAGAAAAGTGTTGATGGATATGATTAGACATACATCTACATTTTAAACCAAATTTATTTATTCCCTCTTTACTTAACTACTAATAAAGATAATAGATTATCTGTATTAGCAGTTATATATTCGTAGATAATAAAGTCAGCGTTTATTATCTAGGAATATTTACGAATTTAAAAATCTTATTCCATTAATACGTTGTAATAATGCATAAGTTTTGCATGCATGGAATAAACGATACATCGAAACAGACACAGTATTAACTTGCTAATCTTCCGGGGTGAGGTTCGAACCCCTGACCAGATGAGTTAGTCATCCCAGAGAATTATAAATATTGTAAAAAAGATTGATAAACTAAACAGTAATAATAAGTATGTTGAACAAGATCAACAATAGCAATGAAAATTACAGCATGACCTTAAAAATTACTAATCAGCAGGCGTATCTTAAATTTAAATATCAAATAATTTCGCAGTACCGTCCAGGAACAGTATAATAATAATAATAGGCGTATGCATTAATTCATGCGTTTTTTTTTCGAAAATTAAGGCTTTATTGTAAAAAAATGGTTATACACTCAATGATCAAAGTATTGTCCATCGGAAGCTACAACATTTGCCCATCTTTCTGGCAGTTTGTGGATTCCATCCCAAAAGAACTTCTCCGGCTTGGTGGTGAAGAACGAATCAAGCCAATTTTTGATACCCTGTTCTGAAGTGAAGCGTATTCCGGTGAGGGCATTCTGCATTGATCTGAACAAGTAGTAATCAGAAGGGGCTATGTCTGGGCTATAAGGCGGGTGAGGTAGAACTTCCCACCCACTGTTCTCCAAATAGTTTTGAACCGGTCTTGAAACATGTGGCCGAGCGTTGTCATGATGGAAAATTATGGATTCGTGTCTGGTTGCATATTCTGGTCGTTTTTCCGCAATCGCTCTCTTCAAACGAATTAATTGTGTTCGGTAGAGGTCCCCTTTGATCGTCTGACCCGATTTTAACAGCTCATAATACAACACACCTTTTTGGCTGTCCGGGTCGTTCATTGTCTTCTAAGTTGAAATCGCCACTTCTAAACCGTGCAAACCACTTCTGGCACGTTCTTTCAGCTAGAGCATGGTTACCATAAACCTCTACTAAAATACGATGACTTTCGGTAGCACTTTTCTTCATGTTAAAGTAATGAAGAAGAACTCCCCGCAAAAACACTTTTTCTGGCACAAAGTTCGACATGTTCAAATGAATAGAAAAAAATGTTGTTTACACTTCAATCAAATGACATATACTGAAAAAGACGCGCAATGACAGTAGCTTTCAAATGAATATAGTCACGGATGAACACGGCGCGAAATAATACTAGTAACGCCCTCTCTTAGAAAACCGCATGAATTAATGCATACTCCCAATAATAATAATATAAATTCAAATAATGAAACGACAGATGTATCAATTTGAAAGCGCAACATATAAGTTCGAAAATTGGTCATAAACTTACTGTGTTAGTGTAGCATAATCGATTAGTGCATTTCCCCGGATAGGAAGAGATCCAGGTTCGAATCCCGATAGCAATAATAAATATATTTTCGATAAATTGATTTTATATGTATATCTATCTAATTAATACATTTAATTGGTATTGTATATCAATAATTCTCAAGAAATTATTTTCGATTAAAAAAAATTAAAAACAGATGTGTTGTTGGAGGGAAGGGGTGCGGGCCCGGTATATGTTTGCTCGGTAATTTGTTGCTGCGCCACTGCCTGGTTCCTTCTATGTACAAGTACCTACATAAGTTAAAGTGCAACCCGTCATTTTAGGATGTATGATGAGATGATGGATGAGGTCTCCCTTCATTATTTCTGTTTACCCTTTAATTGAATCTAGCGAAATGGTAAAACAAATTAATATTTGTATTTATTAAATAAGTAGTTTTATTATAATATATTATAACCAGTATTATTATTCAGAAATACTCATTACATTTAAATAACTACACTGACACCCAATTAACACCTCAAATATAACTACAACAGATCACATATTTTTATCAGTTGCCGTGTAACATGCTTAAAACCGGTTTAACGGTTTATCCGCGAGCCGCAGGGTGTTGCAGTGTAGGTCGATCGATACACATCGGTTTGTTTAATACATTCTCCATATAAAACGATGTAGTCAACGTTTTACTTTGTTTAGTGCAGTATAGTTTTGCAATATTAAAAATCAAAAATATGTTTGCACGTTTATAATGTCTGCGTTCTTTAATTAAAATTTATTTATTAATGAGAACACATTACGATTGTGAATTTGCAGTTTTTTCAGAACATAGTTCGGTGGTATTTTAATATAAATTGAATGTTTCAATTAGAAAGATATACCTAGTGGAAAATTCAATTTATCGAAAAAGTATTTGTGTTTTTGTCGCTTTTTTGTAGAAATAAAAATATTTAATAGTTTTTTAGGCGACTGAATTAAACCTTCGTTAAAAAAATAGAGAACATTAATAATTGAGGTGTTCTCAGTCTTCGAAAACCAGTTTGTTTTTAAAATTAAGGGCATGTCTCATAAAAATGCGTAATATGTATATTAACAGTATTTTAATAGACATGATTTATCGGTACTTAACTGAACTAAGTTGACATAACAATGCTAATATATCCTTTCTTATATATTAAGATAAACAATTTGATTAAAACCACTATTTATTGATACATTAATATAACTATGATATCTTCTTCAGGTAACAATGTATACTAAAATTAAAAATCCTAGCAAAGATAAAAACAAAACTATAAAAGCTGAATGAATTATATCTTTTATACATCGTTTAAGTTCGTTTCATTTCTAAATTAACCTTCTAAAACTTTCAATAATGAAATATATTCAGTATTTGCAAAATTACTTTATAGCAACATATTATATAAATAATAAAAAAAATTAATACGTTAACATGTTTCGATACCTATGGTATCTTCTTCAGGAAACAAAACTATACAAGTATAAGTGGTCGGTAACTAATTAAGAACTACTGTGAAAACAAATTTAAAAGATGACTATTTTCAAAAACGATTTGGTTATTTATAATATTTAATTTGCTATTAAGACTTTTTTTTATTTCTAAAATTATTTGTATGTAAAATTTATAAATCCTTGTAAATGTCAAAAAAAAAAAAGTTTGTTTCCAAAAGATGATTGGAGAATTCAGAATAGTTGTTGCAATTTAAATAAATAAATATAAATATAAAGTGGTTTTAAACAAAGTGCTCTTATTATTTATACAAATATATCAGATTCAATTTTTAAATGCAAGCCATTTTTTCTTTTTTTGCGAGTCACATATAGCAATTAATACAATAGTGAAGTATTGTCTAGGTAGACAAGTAGGTACTTGGTAGGTAGCTCTCAATCGGCGCATCGACATCACACACAGCCCTATTTTTAAGCGTGACCCGTGCGTGTCAAATGGGCCCGGCGTCAATTAAAAGTTCACCCCATCCCCTCACTTAACTGTACACTGTTCTGTATTATGCGCGTCCGCGATGATTGACCGGAATGTGTTACGTGTTTGTTACAATTAAGGCTAGGACTAAATTTTACAAACGTCTGGCTCCCGTTCCGAATTACTGAGTAGTCACCTATTAATTGCATTTTTAAATAGGTACAGACGTCTCCCTCCCTACTACAGCCTGTACATACTCCAGTCGTAGTATAAAAATGCATATTCTGTCTATAATAGCAGAAAGCAATTCTTTCTTTGCTGGGGATAACTCGTGAATGGCGGCCAGTGTTTCTGTAAAACTTATATTTCAATGTTGAAAATATGTATGAAATATTAAATAATATTTACTATCCAAAATAGGGAAATGTTCTACCTACACGGTACGACTTAACTTGATCAAATAATACAAACAAATATCGAGTAACATACCATTTCCGCGAATCCTGATTATATTCTCTTCACTCTAGCGGCTATTATAATTAGCCTACTTGTAAATAAATTCAAACGATTTGTGTTTTGGACAAATGTAGACCGATGTCGACTTAACCTAATTGTTTTCTGACAGATGACAGCTATTCGGATACTTATCAGAAAAAATATAATTTATGAAACTGTAGATGTTGAGTTTTTTCTCAATTTCTTCTTGAAATTGCTATTGGTTCTTTTTGATAATAAATAATATTTTACTACATTTTGAAAATAATTATTATACAATATAATACATGTTTTTTTTACTTGTAACAAAGATGACGATGGGTTCTTAAATTCATAGCGTATATAAGTATATAGATGTTTGGCAAATAAATGGTGTTGGCGAAGACACTGCAACTTGTGCAAATATTGATACAGAACCTAGCGATGAGCTCATACAAAAATGAAGTGACAATCAATTGGTGAGCAATTTTCAGATGGTCACTGAAACGTGTTCTGAAACGTCGGCAACGACATAATAAATCATGTAAGTAAGCGAATTCTACAATTTACATAATAAACAGATATGTAAATTTATTAGTCATTCACAAACTCGTAATTCATTTTCTCATCCTTTTCGGTCTACCGTTGACACTAGGCTAATCCACACATCTCGGTCTTCTGCTGCCACATTTTCGGTTCTAAGCAGTTCCCACTATAGATTTAGCCTTTCCCTGCCAGGCCTTTTTTTTATTTACCCGGCATACTTGAGTATGACGTGGGTGGAATTTTTGGCGTAGTCTAATTTATTGAAAATCTAACACCCAGGTGTCTAGGATTTGATCTACCCGCTACCCCTCGACGAACATAATTAAATTAATGATCATTGATTGGATTCAACACGACTCTTAGGGCCGGTTGTGAGGTCAGTAGTAACTTTTTACTAACGCCCGTAGTAAAAATCCTTTGCGGGTTGTCGATACATCAAATTTACTATTGTCAAAGCATAAATGGAGATGTCTATAGGTGTGACAAATAATCATGAAATGTGACGTTAAGTATCTAAGTGTGACATCTCCATTTTTGGACAAAACGAGTTATGAATGTAGTTTTGTAGATTATAAAACTTCTGTTAAGTCTATGAAATCATATATACGATCAAACAACCCGTTTTCGCAAAAAAAAAATTTAGTAATTTTTTTTACTATAGTAAAAAGTTACTACTGATCGCCAAACAGACTACTACTACTAAGTGAATGTAGAAAAATCTACACCAAATATTCGCGTCTTCACCAAATACATATCTGCTTTGACACAAAAACTCACCCACATGACCATAAATATATACTATTTGAATATTTTATTATTTCTTGGTCTGGTTTAAGCTTTATTAAATAACAAGGTAACGTCGTATAAAGGGAACTTTACAATGGTCAGAGTAGGGTGACGATACAAGCCTTCATTATCGTCAAAGGATTTAACAAAAGAAAACTTTGTTGTTTATGCGAGCGTGATTGATTACACGTTCGTAATTTGAATAGTCATTGCGCAGTTCCGGCCGTCCCATTGGCCGGCTGGGCGGTTCCGTCGGCGAATCACGCCGGGAAAGCGGCATTAGAGGAACGCCCATTGGGTACCTACTCACTTACCTGTTCTAATCACTGCCGCTCACGATGTAGGCCGACATTCAGTTGTTATTATTTTCATCTTGCCGCAACGTGGAAATCGTAAAACGAGCGCATCAGTACGAGTTCTATCAATTCAAATATCAAAACATTACAGGAATCTTCTTTATAGATTTTATCTACGCATGAAGCATTTATGAACGCGCATACGAATGCAAAAAGTAATTTTGTGTGTGGCAACATTTTCATTTAGATTTTAATAATTTTTCCACGATTTACACTTGTCACATTTATGAACAATCTGAACTCGAATTTGAATCCTAAATATTAGGATTAAATGTGGCAACATTGTTTTTATGTAATTCCATGAGAGAATTTTTTAGGTAATTGTTAATGTCGGTGATGTTATTGAGATCCATGCCTGTTCTTATATTCCGCTAACTAATTACAGTATCTGTTAAGATACAAAACATGATTGTTAAATATTTCATGATTGCTATTTGATGTATGTATTACACTAAAGCTTTCATCAAATCAAACCAATCTTACCACCATAACGATACAAAATTTGTCATTAGGCATTTGACAGATGATAGTTTGTTTTAAAATAAACAAATATGAACATTACACGGACGTAAAGGTCTACTTACGCAGCCTATTTTGAATGCATGGATTTCAATCACATTCTTAAAAATACTTATTGCTATTTTCTTATATGTTTTAGGACGACAAAACTAAACAAGGTGTTTGCCGGACAGTTCTAGAGTCGATAAAGATCACATTCTCCGAACGCTAGATTGGGATAAATACTTGGCACAGACTGGTACATGGATAGGAACATTTTCGTTGTTATGAACGATATTTAAGATGCGTAAGAATTATTATGTTAACGTTTTACTTCAAAAAAATAATTCATTTTCGATGGATTACAAGAAAAGAAAGTTTCCTTATTTTGGATATTATTTTTAATATAACTCAGTGACCGATTTACATAGTTGCACTGGCTCCACTTTCCAGGGGGCCCCCGAATTACTGAATAAAAACAAAAGCAGGAGCAATAGAGAAAGCGAAAAGAAAAAGGAAAGAAATAAAACATAATTTTATAATCACCGTTTTAACTCCAAAAATTCTGGCAGATCCGATGATGTTCGGCGGCGTCGTGTATATCATCATGACTTCGTGTACGCTCTGTCTTTGTCGAGTCAGCTCTAGGCTCCAAATCTGTTATTATTGATAGTTTAACCTAAAAAATCGTTTTTATGTCTGTGTTGCTGTGTTGCTCAAAATTTCCAGCGAGACAGGCCCCTGCACTACAATAAATCCGCCCCTGGAGACTCTTGCGATGTTTAAAAAAGCTTCGTACAATATTCATACGCAACAAAAAAACCTTTCGCCATTGAATAGAATTGCCAATTTCACCATAAAAATTACACTCATGACCTGTCAAATAAATTACGAAAAAGGAACATTACGAGCGAAATCGCCGCGGCGCGCGCTCCGTTGTTGTGTCGTTGTCAATAAAAAAATCACATCGAAAAAACTTACGGCGCATTCGATATGCATCATCAAAGTGACGGGTGCCCCAAAAAATATAAAAATAATCATACAACTCACGGGGACACTTTTTGTACGAAAAGTAATATTTATGGTAAACCGTTTTGTTCGCCCTGTGACGAACCGCAAACATTATTGAATGGAGGACCATTCGTTAGGGTCATTTGGACTCGTTATTGAATATTGTCATTTTTACGTAAATTCGCGTAATAATTTGGAGGAATCTATGATTTTTCTGGTTCTATTGTTACATTGATAGATAGCGATTTGTATATTTAAAAAAAAAATGGTGTTTACACAAGAACAAGTTTAATTGGACAACTATTGTTTAACAATACATCCTGTTGGTTTAGTGGTTAAGATACTTGCCTAGTATTATAGTGGTCGGGGGTTCGAGCTTTGTTCCAGGAGATCGATTTAGTTCTATTTTCTTGTTATAAGCATTTAACTTAGTTTGAAAATAGTAATAATATTGGATGCGTCGTGTAATTCATGTCTCTACTTAAAATAATTCAAATATTTATCCGATTCCAAGCATTTGGTATTAAGTAACAGCTACATCACTCTTTAGGTAATCTATCGTGACCTTGAATTAACATTTTGATCAAAATTGCCATTTGATTGATAACATTTTTTTGCGTTTATCATTAATAATAATAATAGAATAACAAGGTTCCATCTGACAATGACACTGTTTTGAGATAATGAGCTCAAAAGTGTTGATTGAATTTCAACATATATTTTGTTTTGAGTATGCAAATATGAGCAGTTTTAAGGTCTTAACTTATTTTCAGAATTATCAATGACCACTATGAGATAAGGGAAATTAAAAATAAATAAAAACATTGTAAATTAACAATAATGATCGATAAATTAAAATAAATAACTAATGCAATTGGAACTTTCACCTCTTGCTATTTCCTTTATTTTCCGTTAAATAGAGTTGGTGTGTATGGAAGAAAAAAAGAATAATGCATTTGAAACCCTTTTCACACAATAACTCAAATTAGCTCAAGGAACCATATTATTCTAAGGGGTCAATTAATTATTTTATTTTATATAATTTAATCGTAAAATGACATCGCTTAAATACATTTTTTACGTACAATAAACTTTCATAATGTGCGCGGTTACTGTAGAGGTGATTCGTCACAACGAGTCGGAATATCCTTACGATTTGTTTTTAATCGTCGACAAATGAAACAATTAAATTAAAAAGGGCCGAATTAAACGAGCGGCCAATGTTCAAAGAGTTACAAAGCTCCTTGACGACTCCGGTCCCGCCAGATTAAACCCGATAATGAAACTCGAGACAAACGCGCTTAATCAAAACAATAAAATCTCTGGTGCAAGAATATATTTTGATTAAAGATACCACGGTCACGGCGTCTCCCATTGGTTGGTTCTTTTTAAAGAGGGGAGGCTAAATTGACAAAACAGTGTAGTTATTTATTACATCCAACAATACGTTATGAATAAAATTTGAGTTAATTTAATTCCATAAAATAAATTAATTTATAAGTTATAACAGAATTTTTTTTTTTTAATAGTACCTACCTATATGTCCACGGATAAAATGTTTGTGGGGAAATGTAAAGTCAACGTTTTAATCAATAACTCAATGGTAATTCTTATTTCATTTTTTTAAGTATCAAGAGTAAAAATTTATTCGTGTAAGATATACATTTTTGATGTGTGAACAACTTAACTGGCGCACTCCCCTCCCTAAACAATTCCATGTTAGATAAAGTAATAAACATATGACAAAAAAGTATCTAATTAAACGAATACATCGTACTCATTACCGTGGTGATCCCATATTTAATTAGAACCCATGAAAATCAAACTCACGTTTTGACTTATTTCAGTAATCATGGTTCTTTAAGTGAAACAATAACAAGAGTGATACATTTTTCAGTTATCTGTAGTAATGGTTAAATTGTTACCTATACCGCTATTTAAACTGTTATTGTGGCTGTGATTGTGTTCGATCGTAATGAATATTGGTAACTGTTTACTCGTAATTATGTGAGCAATTACTGTAAGATACACTAGAAAATAAACCTCCAACAGTCAAATCTTAGTTACCAATTATCATTAAATCTCAGTTACCAATCATTATCACAATCACGGATTGTGCGAAAGCTGTCAATCTGGTGGCATTCTGCTCTGCATTCAAAATGCAATAGACAACGAATGACAGCTCGCTATACGCTTAACTCGGTTCTATCTTTTACGCTATCTTCGAGATAAGTGTTATAACCATGTTGGAACAGTTTAATTTATTAGTATGACATTGTTTTCTCGCTAAACATTATATTATGTACCTATATATTTTAATTTATATTCATTTTTTACAATATAACCGAGAAATTTTATTCACTTAAAATGTTAATGTTTCAAGAAGTACCATTGAAATATGTACCTTTTTACCTACCTAGCTACATTGTTACCTTAAAGAGTCACTCATACGCAATACTTAACTTCCAAGTATGTAAATTCAACAATAATTGCTGGCATTTAAGATTTAATCCATCTGGTAATGAGAAAAGTTTACATGAATAATCGGTTTATGACTAATTAATTTAAATACAACTATAATATTTTTGTATATATCTGAATTTAAGCTTATATTAACCAATAATACATATTATAAGCATCTCAAAAATTGTACTAACAATTTTTTACTACCAAGCTAACCTACGACAAGACAATTTATAAAATTTTTATACTGAATATAAAATTAATAATCTAAGTAATACAGATAGTAGGTAAAAATCCGACATATTATGTTACATCTAATGTAATATATAATACGCCTAGATATTATTTTAGACTTTTTGATATATATGTATAGGGATAAATTTATGCTAAATTATTATCTGTTCATAAATAATCATATTACACATAATACATAATAATAAATTGTAATTATTTTGTAGTTAAATAAAGGTTCAAGATATTATAATATATTTTAAATATAAGCCCTCCCCTTCCCAAACGAAAGAAGAATTAAAAATCACTAGAAGTTTTTTCAAAATTATTATTTTTATGTTATTCTATTTCTATCTACCTATAGGAATTTATAATTTCAATATCGTTATAATAATTTTTATCTATTCAACCCGGCCCCCGCAAGATTAAATCCTAAGTGCACCACTGGGAACGACATAATAAATAAGTACGTAAATATGTGCATACTTTTTAAGTAAAAATATCTAATTGATAAACAATAATATGAGAACATATTATTTAAATTAAAACTGTTTTTATTTACGAAGATTTTAAAAATAAATTAAGGTTTTAAAAGCAATTAATTCCCATCATCGTTGACTGATTACGTATCTAGTAATAATTATTTTAATAAAGAGCTTTGCAGTGTTCGTTTTACTAGTCAATAAAAAAGCGTTCAGGCACGTACTTATTCAATGCCGTCGTGAAATAAACAAAACAAAAGTGCTCAAGTCACCAAGGACGTGGATTTAATCATCTGCCAAACGTGTTATTAAAGTCCGCCATAATCACAAACAGAAATCAAAAAAAATCTGACATCCATCTTCATTTTAAACGTGGAACACGCATCGGGCATCTCTCCGCCAGGTGGGGCCGCTGCGGTGTCAACATAATTTTCATTGGCCATGGTCAAGATCGCATTTGCAAGGTGCGCATATCCATCCACAGTGTTGCCAGCATCTCGTTAATACGTATCCGTGTAAGTCGCATGGTACCTACGCAAGTATAGCAAAACAACAACGCAGCAGTGAGGACTGCGCTATTTATGAACACGATTGTTTATCAGTCGGAAAATGGCGGCAGTTGAATGACGTTTAATTACTTTTACATTTAAGATCGTATTTTAAAGTTTATATTTGTTTGTTTGGGAGAATTCATTTAGCGGCTTAGTAAACAGAAGGTAAGTGCGTGCAGTATTTTCATAAATTCGTTTCAATGATGATTATTCTTTGACTTTTTAACATAACTATTATATGAGATGTTTTAATTACAATATTGTTGGTGGCAATATTTTAATACAAAGTCACGCAAAATCGCTTTCGTAAATAATTGCTAGCGTACATGCAGACAGATCAAAAGCTCAGTAATATTTATTCAAGGAGTTTTGGTTTTTAACATTGATTTTGGAAATCCAAACTAATTCTTGGTTGTCTAATTATTTTATTTTTTAAATTTTTTGTTTGTTCATTAATTACTTTATGGTTTATTTCTGTTTATCGATAACGTTAAATTGTTTCAACTCGTAAAATGGCCAAGTATTGAAACTCCATTAAATTAATATTCGTGTATTATAAATCTATTTTTACATTAATAACTAGTGTCGTATGGCACTCATTTTTTGTTCGTCACGTATACGTAATTATGTACGAGAATAAACACTTTTGATATTCGATTTTGTACCTTATGGGAAGATATAATTTCACTTATCGTTCCTACTGAAGGGCTGATCAGCGGTAAGAGTCGAGTGTTATTAAATCCTTGACCCGTATGGCCTGATGACCCGGATTTAATATTCCCATATACCACGTGGGGTCGCACGTGACCTCAGAATTGCGGGAAAGGCAATGAGGTATAAGGGCGGCCTAACGCCATTCTAAATATTTAATATTAACCCTAAAGTGAAATCCAAATATTTGATATCCACCCAGCAAACGCGTGGCTGGTTTTTACGCATTAAATGCTCGAACCACAATGGACAACCAATAATAAAAAAAGTAGCATTTTTAAGATTAGATACATTTTTTTAAAATATTGATCACAGTCAGATCTAGAGTGAAAGATGTATTTATTTATGTATGTGAAAGATGTATGTATTTAGTATTACTTACCTTACCTTAAAGACAACAATTTTCAAAAATATAGTTAAATTGTATATCATAAATTTACGCGGCAGTTACTTTGTGGTGCAAAATGATTATGTAAATCATTTAAATAAACCAAACTTTGTACTACACTTCGAAAAACATCGAAACAAACATATTTTGATTAAAAAATTTAAATAAATTATGATAAAGAAAATGAACGCACTAAAATATGAAACTAAAATTATCGTAATTGAAATCCTCCGCCACACCACCCAAGCGTCGTTTTTTCATTCTCAATTCAAAATAATTCTTATTTTAAAACGCAGTAGGTACTCAACTATTCATCTACCCAAGCAGACAGCCACGCGGCCACCTTTTCATCAAAAACAAAACGATGCTCTCAAATTGTGTTATCTTTTGTTTCTGTCGGACATTCGATACCGCTTGTCTGCTAGCGTTGTTTTGTCTTGTATTACCGTGTTATTGTTGCTGACGACATAAATCCTATCAAGTTATGGACTCAAGGGTTGTTTGAACGCCCTTTGTTTGAGGAGACATTGAATATTGCATCCAATAAAGGTTTATAATGAGGGATGTTCTTTCAGTGAAACAACAGCTTGATTCAATCATATTGAACTATTAAATTTAGTTTTATAATATTATTATTCGAACCATTTATTATACTTAAGGATTATTTCTAATAATATGTATTGCAAACCTAATAGATGCAGGAAAATGTCAACACCATTACAGTTAAACTCTCTGGAACCAAATAATTTTAATACGTACACCTTTGGTATGAATAATTTCATAATTTTCCTATTTCTTATTTTTCCAAATTCTATAGGTAAATGCCTTATCATAATGAATATAGTTTAAATGTAAAAAAATAGTCATCATCATCCATTGTACGGACTGCCACTGCCGGATGAAGGTCTCCCCATGACTCTGCCACTCTCTTCAGTCCCCACCAATATTCTCCAAAGTATTGCCACTGCTCCGACATTTTTGTCTACTCAACAAGATTTTGAGCGTGATCTAGGTTTAATTAATATTTAAATATATTACTACCGAACCTTCTCAACACTTCATCATTTTTAAACACAAAAATTATTTATCAGTAAGAAATTTTTCTATAATAAACGTCACTTTAATTCCCAAATGCTAATATTTTCTATAAATATTAAATAAAATAACAATAACATTGTATGAAACCAAGAAATTTATTATACGTCAACCGATTTCGCTTATCTCAAGCTTCATCAGGACGTATTTAAAACTGTTTTAAATACGTCATGATGAAGCTTGAAATAAGCGAAACTGGTTGACGTATAATAAATTTCGTAGTTTCGTACAAAGTTATTGTAATTTTATTTAATATAATATGTCAAACCACAAAGTGATTGCTTTCTACGAAAATATATATTTTTTTAAATTCTATAAACTTTTTGAATATTTTTATGTAATTTATTCATACACTCTAAACATATTTTTATTATTTTTTTATGTACCTCTGGTCTGGTCTGACTTTGATCTTAAGCTCCTGGAGATTGGCTAAGTTCGTATGTCTAGCCATCCATGGGATATGTACACACATTATACGGCGCCAGTACCATATCTCACAATAAACGAGCTGTTTATACAATTAACAATATTACCCTAAATGAACTGTAGAATAAAAATGATGAATTTTATAAATATTTTTTATTAAACCTTGGCAATTGAATTTTAACAAAACATCATTTAAGATGTTACGCCTCTTAGTAATATGTTAAATTTATACTTATAATTAGACATTATTGTCCTAGTGAAACAGTCGGCCTCAACTGACCTCGTACAGTAGAAATGCTGTTCATTCTTGAGCTTAATTTAGGGGAATTAAACGTGCTGTTAAGGAAGTCCCCCCTCCAGCACATACTTGATTGTGTAAGCTACCATGAATTAGGCCATAATAATACTCGTTTGAAATTGAAGTAATTTCTAATATGGTACTAGCATAATAAATGTTTTAAAATACACAATTTTTAATATGTGACGCAGAGACACAACATTTAAACATGTTTTTTTAAATTTATTTATTATCTTTGTTTTATTAACCACTGAATTGAGTTTAAATACATCTACCGGTTTCGAAAAATACCATTTTCTTCTTCAGGATGTCATAACTAACTAAAAATATATATCATTGTTTCTTCACCGGAATCTATTTTTAAAAAAACAACAATTATTTAAAAAATAAATTTAGTACCTAACTCAAATTGTTGCTTAATACAAATTTAGTCGAATAATTTTTAGGAAAAAAATTTAGAATGGGGTAGTTAAATTAAGTTGGTTGTTTATAATTTCTTGATTAGTTTTACATGCTTTATTTATCTCCAACGATTCCAAATTATTTAATTTATGACCAACACCGTTTATATGCAAAATTAACAATCCCAATTTTTTATCAAAACCTATTCTATCAAATGTTTAGAAAAAAAAATGTGCTCATTAAAATGTTTTTTTTTGGCACGGATGTTTTACATTAGGCATAAAGGTTTAACATTATTAGGTATTCATTGTCAAGTTGACAATTTAAATTATAACTTACAATGTACATAATATACTGAGGGCTGGTCAAAAAACATTGTGTCGCTTTTTGTTGATAGGCTAATTGTTTAACCATAATTCATCGCCATTTAAAATAGTTCATTTTATAAGCGCCATTTTATTGAGAAAATGGTTAGCATTTAAAATGTACACATATTTAATGTATACACCTATCCCTCGATTTAGCGGTTTCACTTTAACGTGGTTAAGATAAATATGTCAATTTTGTCTAATAAATTTGAACACAAAAAAAAGTATCACTCGAAATGAGCCTGAATTAATAGTGCCAAGTAATTCTAGGGGACAACGATTGGGACTTTGAACCAGTGAGAATGTCAAGTTGTAAGAGTCAACGGTGAAGATTTATTACGTTATTATTTCTTATTTAGTGTTATTTTTCTCACATTATTTTATTCTTACATTAAAAAATTAGTAGATACCAATGTATCGAAAAATGATGTTATTATCAAATAACTTAAAATGTTTTACACATATCCTTAATTTCTATGAGAAGATGTATGAATGTGGATGACAAAAGAGTGTGGTGCTATATCCTTTCTGCCTATCCCTGCGGAAAAACGGCATGATGGTAAGTTAGATAATTAGATAGTTAGATTTTTAGTTTAACGTGTTTTTTCTGCGCTTTAATTTGACATGTATGTGAATTTTACTACTCTATTTAATATATCAGATTTCTGCTGTTTTCGAAATACACAAATTTTTTTGAAAACTATGTACCGCGTTATGGGTATATTTAAGATTAAACACAGTACACCTCAGTTCTGATTTACCTTGATGGACACGAGATATTAGATAATAATTATCCATAATTAATTTTATATGAAGAAAATAAAAACAACGCAGTATCTCTTAGTTCTCCAAATACTTTAATAACAGACTCGGTCACAAGTGCCACGTGACCTCTCATCATCGCCGCATCCTTATCTCGGCGTCGGGAAGCTTCACAGACACCCGACTATCCAGACCCATCATCAGTCTGAGTTCTTAATGGCTGACTCACGGTCTGAGCGGGGTCCCGCAAGGCCGCCGGCCGAACCCCCGGTTCAGGAGTCGTGAAACTGCGATCTCGCGAGACTCCTCAGGAGAATTAGATGAGATTGTCAAAAATTATTATTACAATTGAAAGATGATGATTAGATATTAATTAGAATTTAAAAAACAAAACATTCTGACACTTTTAGATTTTCTTTTTTATTTGATTTGATTGATCGAAACTTTTGATTTGATTTGATTATTAGATTAGACTCATTAAAAATTGAAAAATAAAGTATTAAAATGTTTATTTTGTTTTATCGCAGCAATCAATCGCGGAGGTTTAAAATACGGAAAAGTAATGCGGCGTTGCTATTTTCATTAAAACGACCGAAAAATCCAGACTAGGCGGAAGTCTAGATAATAGGGAGTACACAAAAATAATAACATCTGGAAGACGTATGTCAATCAAACACGGAATATGATGTTTGGTGTTTTAAATATAAAGCTATAAATTGTATTTCTTAAGAAAGAGATCCCATATATATGAATAATAGAATTACGGACCAATAAGATCCTAAATATGAATTAAATATATTAATGAAAAAGATATACATATAAAATCAGTTTTATCGAAAAATTTTAACCTGAATCTCTTTCCAAACCGGGGAAGGTGCATTATCCAATTATGCTACAGCGACGATATTTTTAACGACAAATTTTCGAACTTATATGTTACCTTTTTGATCGTTCCATTATTTTAATGAGCCGTCAACCTCATTTTTACGGAATCTAAAATATCTTTGTGTAATCTGTTAGCAGACGCCAGAATTATCAATTCATTTTTATTAAATTTTGGACACATTGATACAACTTTATTATTGTGAAGTTGTAATTATTTGAATAATTACAACTTCACAATAAGAATGTGTTTTCCTAACAATTAGATTCTAGTAGACAGACAACGTCTTGGTCCGGCTAACCTCTTGTGCAAAAGACCACGAAAATGTGATATCTCTTCGATTTTCCACTGTCTCTCCGATTTTCCACTGTCTCTCCGATTTTCTCTTATCACTCTGATTTTCCCTTATCGCTCTGATTTTCCCTTGTCATTCTGATTTTCCCTTATCGCTCTGATTTTCCCTTATAACTCTGATTTTCCCTATCACTCAGATTTTACATAATGACTACGATTTTCCATATAACTCTTATTTTCCACAATAGTACGCCTTTGTATCTGAATAATCTCCATCAGTTTGAGGCCCCTGTTCCAGGGGGATCTTAATCAGTAATCAGGGGCAAGGCTTGAGACATTTGGTCAAACGCTGCAGCATATCTACCGGCCATTCGAGATACGAGGTTATAAATCTGGGATGATTTCATATCGAAAGGTACATTTGTACAATACATCTTTGTGTAAGTTTTCGTTGCCCCGTTTGAATACAACAGTCATACAATGATAATTTCTGAACGGTAAATCAAGTCATATATTTTTGATAATAAGATATTTGGAATGAAGTCGAATTTTTTTTATATTTTCACTGCCATACGCCGTATATTTATCAGTTTAGAGACATCTTTGTGATGACATTTTAATTTGATGACGAAATCAATAAATCAGAAAGACACTAAAAAGTTAGAACACATATTTATTTTATTATCAATTACATACAAAAACATAATACATACATTATTCTACTTATGCATATTCTTTGGTCATCTAGAAAATTGGATTATTTTATTAAGGAGAACATATTCTTATTGTGAATTTGTAATTATTCAGAACATAGGTCTGTGATGTTTTAAATACTAATTTAATGTAATGATTATAAAGATATACGTATAAAATCAATTTTATCGATATATTTTATTTTTATTTTAACATAGCCACAAAATAAATGATAATATTGTTGTGAACGTATGTATACGATATTGTATTGAAATATATATTTATGTTTTGTAAAAATATATAACATCATTAATATTGTAAAACCTCATATTATATTTTTGCTAACATTATAGAAGATTTATGAAAACGTTTAAAGAAATATACAATTTTAATTTAATACCAAAACTCAGATTAGTTTTTTATCTCAATCATGATACTTTTTTAAGCTTTCAGGATTTAAAAAAAATTACAACAATAAGATATATAAAGTGGAATAAAAATCAAATCAAAAATTGTTGTACGAACATTTACAATGAGTAATGATCGTGTCCAGTGGTAGAGTTGTATATTTATTTAAACAAATAACTTTGTACTATTCACGTTGAATACTTTGGCGTCGACTTGATTCGATCATCGTAGAGACTAACGCACTTGTACTAAGATACAGTAGTATTGAATTTATTTTTATTTTTAGTTGATTCATGTATCAGAAACACATCCATTATCAGATATTTCATCTACAAATTGTCTGATATTATTATTTATTTTTATATATTTTGAAAATTATTAATATTCTTATTGTATTATACGAGTATACGCCTTAAACCCAAGTTTGCAAGTATATGCAATAGTGTAGACAGAATTGTAAAGTATACTTGATTAATTTTTTGTTAGTTAAACAATTTTTAGAATATATATTTCATCCATCTTCCACACAGACACGAATTTGTAAAGTTGAAGTGTTTTACGGACTCGGCTCGGTATGTCGTCATTAAATCATCACAAATCGTATGGCGCATCGCTCTGCGTCATCTGTCCACGGATAGCTTTGTAGAACGGACAGGATAAGGATCTCCCCGTAGTCGTCACGCGACTCGACATACCTACATCTGCGCAATAACATCGAGTCTGGCTACCCTCTCGTCATGGCACTGTTTGTCGAACGTAGTTTCTTGCTGACTCTTGCTTGCATTTTTTTTTTTAGAAATCATATTTTGAATCCTATGACATACTATTCGAAAACATTTTTTCTGCTCTTAAACGTCAGTGTCTCCGTTTTCCTGTATCTTATAATTTGTTTTAATTTTTGTGCTTAAATAGTGGTGTGTCAAGTTGAGAAAAACGAATATTTTCGACTCATCCTTATTTTCGCCTTTAATCATCCGGGAGTTCAACCGAAAATTTTTGCGCATCCACCCTACAGACAGATTGTCACATTTCCCCAATCAAATGCATTCAATAACGATGATGACTTCAGAAATTGGCTCGATAAGTACTTCCATACCAGACCAGCTGAAAAATTAATGACAAATTGGTTCAAAGATGGAATGAAGTTCACCTTTATAATGGTGAATACATCATCGATTGAAATATTATATGGTATGAATGCGCAGACGGGCACAAGATTGGCAAGATGACTCATGCAAAAGAGATAAATGTATCGCGCTTCTCGCCTCCGAACCATTGAACTATAAACATCTTTTATTGACCTGTACTGCATTGAGGAATTCATAATAAATACTTTTGTTACCACAAACGGGTATTATTCTGACGACACAATCCCACCCACGAAGAGTCAACATCGTCATCGATATAATATAGTACAGGTCAATATAAGATGTTTACAGTTCAACTGTTCGGAGGCAAGAGGACGCGCCGACCGTGGCGCGATACATTTATCTCTTTCACACACTCATAACTCGTACCAACCAATAGATACATACATATTACATAAGAATGAGAATTAAGAAATAGTGCGTCTGAATTTGTCATGTTTAAAAATTCAGTAAATTCTTTTCAGTGCCTCTATTTATTAATCATGTTACTATAAACTTATGATTAATATCAGTGCCTCTTATCAAGCCATTGCATAAAAGATGGTGCCTCTATAATTACTTTGATTATGTACTGCAAATCCTCCGTTATTCCCTAAAGATCATGAAACACGGATTTCAAAGAAAATTTAACACGGAAAATAGAAATTCAGTAATAAATACTACCGGAAGAAATGATAAAATAATTAATTTAGAAAGTAACTAGATGTAGTATAATGCACAAGACCTTTAAATATGCCAAAATTTGTATATTTTTAATAATGTAATCATTGTTCTTCAGAAGTTAAGGTTCATGTTAAATAATAATAATAACAATAGTGGTGTTGTGAATTTTGGAAAACATTCGTTATGGGTATTCGTATATTAAACAATGCTTTTTGTACATGTCACGGTTTCGCTTATTATCGTTTATTTTAAATTATATATAAATAATCAGATTTGCAAATGTTTCTTCTTCCAGGGTAAAAATAATAAATGATTAATCAAATATTGAAAGGAGTGAATCCTGTTGTAAAGTTACTTTAATCATATTTTTTCTGTCGAACACCATTCTCATTTGACGAATCATAAAGGACTCGATTTGAAAAACGGATAAGACTGCACAGACAATTGAGCACATGTGGGGTGGACTGGGGAAAGTGGGCGATCAACATAATATATGTAAATTGACAAACAATTGTGGAGATTGTAAAGGCATGTGCGATACTGATCGCTGCTACCAGGGACGATACCAAATATTCGGAAAATAAAAGCAACCCTCGAAGCCAAACTTCTGTGTGGTTACAATAAAATTATTATTATTATTTAATTATTCTACTAACATACAACATTCGTACCATGAACTATATTCTGAATAAATAAATTTGACGATTTTTTAACATATTGAATAAATAAATCATGGTAAAATTAACAATAATAAGGTCAATGTATTAATATTGAATTGTTGATAAATAAAATAATTTAATTATTTTTTAATGATCACATCTATATTTAAACCTTTACTCACCAAGTATTTTTTAACAGTGTTTTTAATTAATTAAAGAAAAAAAAATCCGTAACATATCCTTAATTCTTTTAAAATATTTTTATAATGTACTTTTTCGTCATGTAGGACTTTCTATCAAGGTCATTAATATTTATTTATTTTATTCTGTTTATGTTCATAATATACACACATATTATACATTATAAACATTCTTATAAATATACAGAAAAGGCGATCAAGCTTCATAAGGTGAGAGATATTCACTGTCTCTTAACTAGACCGAAATCTGTACTTAAGAGGTTCATCCGTTGTCTACCATACAAATATGATAACCATTATTAATATTTATTTTTTAATAAACCAAAAATATTAGGAATGGAGAAAACAGGGTTATAAAGAATTCTAATTACATAATAAATAAGTAAAATAGTCTAGCTATCCCATGTTTGAAACACTGTGCAAAACAGAAAAATGAATTAATGGTGTTCTGATAATGTTATTAAAAATTATCAGGAAAAAGATATATTGCTTTATTTTCAGAGGTTATTTGCAATCACATCATTGCTAACGCGTTCAACTTAATGTTTCACATGCGCATTAAAAGCACGTAATTTACTCATAATATATTTAAAATATTTACTTAAACGAATGTTGTACTATACCGCACAAAACTGAGTTTTGTTTTTTTATCCCTACTATAATTTTGACTGGTTAGTGCTTCTATCAACATGCATATTATGTTTTAAAATATGTTGTACTCATTATGGTTTCACGAACCGCCTTTGAAAATTTCGTGAGTCGCGTGCCACGCCAATAGCAAGTCCAAATGCAATATTTAAAGTAAATATGTAAATCAGTCAGTGGTGGGGTGTGGGGACCATCAGCCATATGCCACCGACGCTTCGTATACCTCATCACAAGCAATTGCCGCAACACGAATCTTAATTGCGAACAATTCCGATAGAGTGATGATTCACACTTTATTATGCCGCCAATCAAAATTACGCCGGGGATGAAGTTAAATTATATTAATGCATTTTAAATCTGACAAAGCGGGGGGCGTTGTGAGGGATGCTGGAGGAACGTTATACCGAGGCAAAACTCGGTGTAAAGTAATAATTAAAAACTTCACAATCATCTCGTAAATTATTTAATTTCAACTAAGTACCATTGTAACAAAGTTTACTTAAAAAAAAATTGTAAGCATTTTCACAGTATTAATTAGAAGTGTGCACAAAATCAAAGACAGTGAGACAGTTCACCGTTATCTTTAAATCGCAATCTACCTATATAGGTGTTCTGAATAATTACAACTTCACAATAAGAATGTGTTCTCCTAATAATAAGTTGTATCAATGTGTCCAAAATGTAATAAAAATGAATTGATAATTCTGGTGTCTGTTATCAGATTACTCAAAGGTATTTGAGATTCCGTAAAAATAATGGTACGATTAAATGTATTAATATCAAAAAGATAACATATAATTTCGAAAATTTGTCGCTAAAAATATCGTCGCTGTAGTATAGTTGGATAATGCACCTTCCTCGGTTTGTAAAGAGATCCAGGTTCGAATGGTTTCGAATGTCCAGTCAAGTGACAAGTACCGGACGATAAAATAAATATTTTATTTAATATAAATGTATGAGCGCAGGTCATTATTAAATGTGTAACGAACAAATAGCGAGAATTATATTATGAGTATTCGTATTTTAATCTAACATAATGACTTTTTTTAAATACTCAATTTATGTTAATTCTCAATAAATCATGGAAATGTACAGATTACTGATATGTATTGACTGCACGCGCCTTATGCAATCTTTCAAAACAGTCTTCTTATGGAGTGTATTTCCACCGCATTCTATTTGTTTTGGCACTTCTAAGACATTAGCCCAGTGATCATGTTACCGCTGGAACATCAAGCTAGTCAAATTAATTATGAGATTATTAATCTATAATAAATTGCTGAGAATAATACTCCAGACCAGTGTACGTAAAAGACAACATCTTTTATTTACATCGTAAAAGACAACATCTTTTATTTACATCGTAAAAGACAACATCTTTTATTTACATCGTAAAAGACAATATCTTTTATTTACATCATAAAAGACATCTTTTATTTACATCGTAAAAGGCAACATCTTTTATTTACATCGTAAAAGATATAAGAGAATGAGGTATATAGAAATAGTGTATTTAGATGGGGACAATTATATCTTCTGGGTTGATGCAAAAGATATTGCTGTTATAACGGTTCTGTACAGTATTTATAGATTGTGCAAATGGTTGTCCTTTGTCTTGAAACCTATTTTTTGTAACTGCCTTTAAAAGATACATACTGTACCTGATTTTGCCTTCAACTTCAATCCTTTCCTTTTGGCTTCAATCCATTCCTTTTAACTTCAATTGTGTAACAACTCATTTATTTTCGACATTGTTTAGTAAAAGTGTCATAAGAGCTCGAATGTGATTTAGCAAGTTTCGTTTGGGGAAATAATCACTTTAAGACGAACTCCGCGCTCGACGTCCCATCGAAGTTGATGACGAGTAACTTTGGACCATGGTAGATGCAGACCCTTGACTGACCTCAAGAGAACTTGAGAACTATAAGTTTTCTAATTATAGATAGTAAGGGAAAATATTGACTAAATAATCATTAAATACAAATTAATTGTATTAATTAGAACGATGTGCATATGAAATCAATTTTTATTGAAAAAGGAGTCGAACCTGGATCTCATACAATCTGAGAAACGTGCATTAGCCGATCATGCTATAGCACCACAGTGTTACACTTTTCAAATTAATACATCTATCGTTCCATTATTTGAAAGCCATCTTAAACGTAACTATAGATTAATTAATTTAATTCTGCGTCTCTTGCGTGATATACTCAAAGGTATTTGAGATTCAACGCAATATAAAGTTGATTGCTTTTAAAAATGGAATAATAAATGTATCAATTGAAAAAATAGTTTTACGTTCTAAATTTGTCGTATTTCAATACGTTTTCCCGGATAGGAAGAGATCTAAGTTCAAATAATCAACTCAATATTTTTTCGATAAATAGATTTTTTCTATATATCTTTCTAGTTGATTATAATAATTACTCAGAAAAGGATTGAATTTTAGTATGGGAAACGGGATAGTGGTGTATTTTTGAAACCCTTTTACGTTGATTTGATCCCCACGGTGTAGGTAGGCAGCGGCCACTTTGTACTGAAGCAAATAACAAATAGACCAGAAAACTTTTAAATCTACCTCGAATTCTGTTGGACAAATAGCATCCACGTGTATTTCCCATGTCCTTTATAAATATCTGTCGAGAAACAGTGGAAACACACCCCTCAACAATCCTTTGTTTCATTTTAACGTAACCCTTCGTTTGCCAAGGGATGAGAATATATAGTCATGCCGTACTAACATACTGTTTTGGATTTTGTTATAGAGATCGAAGATTATACGAATATGATTTAGACGTATATTTATATTATTTTTACTATTATAAATTATTTCTAGTATATTGAAATCAATATTTATTAAACTTAAACGCTGATAAAGATCTGGTTTCTTGGTGCACTCAATATTTCTCTATGGAGTGAAATCGTGGAAACTGAAGGCAAGGGAGAAAATACGGATTCTTTTGAGATGTGGTGCTGGATACACAGGCTGCGTATACACTTCAAGAAAAATCTCTCAACCTGAGACAAATCCTTAAATTTTTAGACATCTTGCAAAAAGAGAAACTTGCTATGGTGGTCCACGTCGAAAAATGGAGAGGAAGAGAAAGATCCCCAAATGTTGGACCGAACAAGGAAAAAACAACAGACATTGCTCTGATGACAACGCTCAAATCTGCAAGATGCCGAGAAAATAGGAACTAGAGTCTGATACTTTTCGGTATGGTTGTTAATCGAACGTACCTTGTTGATCACTGGTTGTATAACGTATACAACTGAGATATGAATAATTATGCTTACATATACAGTTAAATCTTGATCGATCGTTTCTCGAATAATCGTTTTCCCGCATGTATCGTTTATTTCTTCCAGTTTCGAAGTAATTTCATGCTAAACTCCCAAAATCAGATCGCATGGATCGTTCCTATATGCATCATTTTTCCGTATTAATCGTTTAAATTACGCGGCATACTTCGTAGTTAAATGCTTGATTTTGATTAAAGGCACTCGTAAACAATGAGCGAAACATTAGAGAGAGAGAGACAGAGAGAGAATGCTGCTACAGACTGCCGCATAACATTATATAATACAAAGTTTAATTTTTTTTAAATTGTTTCTGTGCAGATTTCTAATTTTATTTTAATTTAAACACATTCATTTACATGTGAAATGTGCATCTTTTTAAGAATATGTATTAAACATTTAAGTATGAAAAATGTAACTTTTTTGTATTCCCGCATTCATAGTTTATTTCAATAGATCCCTTCAAAAACGATAGATAGAGGCTTCACTGTATATATAGCGACCATTTTGCATCAAAACAGATACCTACCCTTATTATTTCCAAGTACTTACGTACCCTTGAATTTTTTTTTCTGCAAACTAATTAAGGCGATGTTCATTTTCATAATATAGACACACAAGTCCGTCAAAAGAGTTAACAACTTACTGGTTTAATAAATAATAGTAAACGGGTAAGTGTCACATTACCAGAGGGTTAGTGACTGAAGGGTTGATTCGCGGCCAGCCTGCAAACAGAGTATGTGTGGGTAGCTAATAAAGGGTTATTTACAGTTGGTTTTCAGAATAAAATTATTAATTCAAGTAGCTACTAGTGTAATAAATTACTGACTATTAAAAAAACTATAATATTCTTGTTGGATAAGTCCTAGTAGACTGTTTGTACGTATCCTGGTATCCTGGCATTGCTCGGGAAAGTCAAACAATTTTCCCCCATTGATCACCTCATTCCCCCCGCCACATACACACATGTATAAATATTTAATTTAATTTGATATATGTATTGTATCTAATATATAATGTTAGATACCTACTAAGATCTGTTTTTTCATTATTATCGTCATTGTTATAATCACCATTTGCCATTGTAGATTCATCACAAGATGAAGGCTTCCCGAAGACTCGCGCCATTCTGTTCGGGCCTCCGCCAGTCTCTGCCATGTGCATAATGGTATAATATTACACAACATGAACTTTGTACCTAGTGCGAACTGAAATTTTGGGCACCCACCTTTTTAAAAATACAATATCACTTTTCTAAAATGTTAATTTATGTGTTATCACTGCAATCAATCACGGAGGTTCAAAATATAGAAAAAATCACAGAAAAGTATATACAGAGCACACACACATAATATTCCTGTTTTTGTTCAAATTAATCAAAAAACATAATTTACATATCAATTTAAATAGTAATTCAAAAGAAATTGACACTTTACTCCGATGATCGGTTTTCTTTAAAATATTCCTACAAAAAGCGCGTTAGAACAATATGTCTGTGTTTTTATTCATATGCAATTTTCGAAACTAATTTTGATGAATGTTCTAACAAATGCATGGTTAAAAAATGAATGTAATAAAATAAAGTATCCGTTTTATAGATGATGCGAAATTTTCTAAAAATAATTAGTCCAACGTCACTGCTTCCTGCTTATCAGCTGCGTAGATAGTCCATAGGTAGCTAAGCGTGCTAGGCGCCCGGCACCTGGTGCGCGCGCACCTACCGCGCTGGTGCCGCCGACGCTCACCTGCCTCGCCTTCCTAACAAGGATCCTCGGACCAAGGCTGGATTTCTAATACGGTTTAACATAGCTTCCATTACTTCCTTAGCTTCCATTACCTAGTGCACATAATTCGGTATCTACTGATTCATATTTCCATCCAAACATTAATCTATATAACATTTCACACATTTGTATAACATGTTCAGTATTAACACAATGACAGTGAAAGCACTTTTGAAAATTCTGAATAAAAAAACGTGTTAGATATCTCATGTATCTTACCAACACCCTGGAAAGAAAATGTTTTTCTCATTTTAATAAATATTCATAAATTCAATTAAATAAATTAAATTCTCCCGTACAAGAGAGGACACTTGTGACTACACTGTCGATAGCAGTTTACAAAGGGTACGATTTAACAGTGTATTCGAATAAATACTTTGTTTCCTAAAGCGAATTATTAGTGCATTACAATAATAAAAAATAAATATATATTTTTGTTATTTTATTGCACAAATAATTCATTCTATGGAACAAGTAAATAAGATTAAGAAAGGATCACTCTTGTGGTTTGGTCATATGGAATAGATGAATGAGGAGAGAATGGTAAGAAAAGTGTATGACGCAAATGTTGATGGCACTAGAAATAGAGGACGTCCGCGGAAGACTTGGCACGACCAGGTAAACCATATGATGGAGGATGATTCTGTTAGAAGTCTCAACAATCGGCGTGCTTGTATGAGAAGATGCATGAATGTGCATGAGGCGAGAATTGTGTGTCAGAACAGAAGAATGTGGCGCTCTATCCTTTATGCCTACCCTCGCGGGGAAACGGCGTAATGATAAGTAAGTATTTATACATTATTGAGTACATCAAAAATAAAAATATATAAATTCAAATAGAAAAAATCAGCATTAAATGCATACAATACAATAGCAAGATGGTCGAGCGGTCGTTTAGCATGTTTAAGATACCAGGATCGAAACATAGCGTCTAAAAAATCACTTTTGATTTGTAAGTAAGATGTTGCAGACACCTAGTATCGATGCCTGTACTTAAAATACAAGATAAAAGTGAGGGTATATTAAAATAATACATCATTTATTACCGCTCTATTTCTAACGCAGATTTTTTATTTAAAAATCACTTCTCCAGCCATAAGTCAACTTTTGTTTATTGTTATTTACAGTTTTTAAATTTCATTTAAACGTTTTGAAAAATGTGACGGTGATTTTGACTAAAGCTAAAAAACCGAACCATGTCATGTATAAGAGTCCCGACCCAAATGAAGAAGAAAATACAACATCTATGCGGGTTTTCACGTTGCTAGTGTTTTTTTCTACCGCACCGCGGCGCTAAGTGCGCTAAAGGTGCTTTTCTGAGGAAAATAAATATAGCCATTTCCGCAAGCTGCTAGCGACTTCATAAAAGATACCAATATAATATATAAATAATGTTTGTGCAAGTGTTCTACCCGCAATCATGTGGGTATATTATTGCACTATTCCTGACTAATTAATATTTTATTATTTAATAAAATTTAAAGTTTCTTAGTAATAAAATAATTAAATACTTTATTAGTAATTAATAATTGAACAACCTACTTCTCTTTTACGACACAATATTTTGAAAAAAATCAATTTGTAAACATTATAAAACGTACATATTGCACAAATAAAAACATTTTTCTCCATTTTTTTTGTCACGAAAGTTATGAAACTAAATAACATTTTAGGTCATAAATGTATCCTAAAATGACACTGAAGAAGAACTGGAGCCAAGGAGCGTATATGACAGATCATCCGAATACATTAATAATTAAAAATTCTTGTTTTTTTGAGTTGTTCTAGATTTGATCTGGGTGTGCGAATATGAGACTGACAGCACGTTTTATACGCGTACATAATATTTCAACATCTTTCTGTGTAAGGAAATTTGAGAAAAAAATCTGATGTATTATTTTGGAATGAAATGCCAATTTCCTTTGAAATAATTAATAATTAATTAATAAAAATCTATTATCAGAAATTTGAAAATTTAAACACTAATATTTCTGTACTCTACGTGAGTGAATATTTAAATGATGCACTTGTTAGTCTTTCGTGCCGTATTGGGACGAGTTTTAAGGACTCGTATTGTAAATATTGCCGTGATATAAAAAATGAAATACTATTATCTACTACTACTACTAAATAATTTATAAGTTATCACATTTATAAATTTAATTCTACGGATTAATTTTTCATACTTTAGTTTGTTGAATATAAAAATTTTGTAAAAATAAAGTATTTTAAATTTATTGACAAACGTTTATAGATCTTATTTTAAAATAAATAATATACAAAAATATTGCATCCATATAAGCATTAGTCATGTGGAATAGTTTGTTAACCGTTGTAGTTCTTTTATCTCATAACCTTGTTCTTTAGAAAGAGTATTGATATAAAAATAATCGATAATATATTCTACGCACTCTTATATTAAAAATTTATTTTATTTTTAAAATAATGCTCCATTATAAACCACTTATTCAACTATAATAAAAATTTCATAATAAAGGTCCGTATGATTAATATTAATATAAAAAAATGAAAGGTCCCACGCGCCGAAATTTAAATTGTCCATTACTGCTATTGTCCAACCATTATCTTATTCATTAGAATAAATTATGACGTCAATTCATTTAAATGCCCGGCAATCATATTGTCCCTATCGGTCATTAATTACGGATGGAAATATGCTGAAGCAACCCTTTCCACTAGGTACTTCCTCGTGTGCATACTGGCTGGGGGAAGAGGGCTGAGAACCGAACACCCAGGAACTAAAAACATTTAAATAAACGCATGCGCAACAGGAGACCACTTCTCTCTTGTATTAACACAGTTTAGAGAGGTCGGGGCAGGGGCGGCACGCAAAGGAAAATATTATAAAACAAATAATAGAGATCTCATAGAGTCGAAGTTATTTTTTATTACATTTAATAGAAAATATATGGAATTATGACTAATTACAGGGCTTATGACCTGTCTTCGGCTAACGTAAGTGATCACTTTATATAAATATAACGTTCACCATTCTCAGCCATCAATCTCTATATCTATCAATTTTTTTAAAGTTATATATATGTTAATATATATGTTTTCGCATGTAGGTGAAAATTCAGTAAGTGGACATATTCAATAATAACTAATTAACTACTAGCTTATAAGGATAATGTTTAAAAATACATATGATACGTTGAAATTACCTTAGTTATTATAACAAGTTGAACACTCGTACAGATTGTTTTCATAACTATTACAGGACCATTTCCATTGAGTTGTATTTTAATAAAAGAGGTTAGAAATTTAATATTAATTAATTATTTAAACACCTTTATTTTGAATAAGGGGTATTGACTTTATTGGTATTGCAGTGTATGTAAACCTTGTTAAACAGTAGTTGCACCGTTATTTGGAAGAATGGAAATCTTAAACGTAAAAAAATAGGCAGTGGGTACTGGCATCTTTTTGCTACATTTTAATCATAAGAAAGTAGAATTACACGTACCGTTGTCTTGCTAACGTAATGAAAAATGACAAAACATAATTTTTATCATATATTTAATACACAATTTATTATTAATTTACTAATCAAATACTTTGTATATACCTTGGTAATTTTCCCTAAAAAAAACTGTTCATTATTTACAGGAATTGGCATGGCAAAAATGATAAAAAATCATTCGAGGATTAATATTTTTCATAACTTTATGAAAATTCGATAGCAAAGTAATTTGCTTTGTTTGACACGATAACCGTACTCTTTCACGTGATTGAATTTATTTAAATTTTAAAATAAAAAATAGAGATGCACGGAATCCATGTCACATCAATATTCTTACTGTTTTCAAACTAAGCTAAACGCTTGTACTATGAAAGTAGGACTAACTTGTTGGTGTCCTCTGGAACGAGGCGCGAACCCCCGACCACTAGATCACTAGGCCAGCGTCTTAACCACTACACCAATATGCTACAACTATCAGATCTTGTTTGTTTTCGTTTTACATCGCTAAATGATAAATTAGTTTTATGTTGCTATGCGACAGTCTGTTACTACGCGACACGAAAAGCTATCAACATGTTTATTTTATGTTGCTTACATAATTTTGCTAGGTGGGTGTAGGTACTTCATTAAGTTTTAAATCAACTTCTTTGCTTGGACTGTAATAAAATGGAAACATTTATATATTTTGCCTATTTTGGTATCTAGGTATAAAAATCATACAAATATTTTTGAGTATATATGAGTGCCCCCCCCGCCACTGGTATCCGCGCACCACCTCGCCACCGGGAGACGTGCTTGTGTATATTTTTACACACAAGCAACAATTAAGCGAGTCCTTTTCGCTCCGGTCTCCCCATCCCGCAGGAATAGCCCGGTATAAATGGCCACTTATTAAAAATAATACGCGGCCACGCACTCCACGGCAATACCGCTTTGTTGTATTACGACTGTACTGCGACGAATCACGTCAAGCGAAAAACGACCAAACCGAAAAATGAAATAAAATCTTGTTAAACAAGTGACATCACACCTCTCACCAATCACACTACACAACAATACCTACTCGTTTATCGTTCGTGCCGATCGCATATTTGTCCGACGGAATGACTAAGACTCAAATATTAATCGCTAATAACTTTACTATTTGGGGTCTGATTCAATAAAACAAAGCGCAACAAGGAGCCATTTAACTTTTTCAATATTATGCATAGTTCAGCACCTACTAATTACTTCCATTCTTCGTATTCGTTGATCGCATTGTCCTACGTTCCTAAATATATAATACGAGTATATGTATATACATGCCAATTAAATTCTATTGTACGCCGATGATGCAGTACTGATGGCGAATAATGAACAAGAACTACAGTCTAGTGAGTAGAATGTACGATGTATGCAAGGAAAGCGACCTCATGATAAATGTTAACAAGTCGAAAGGAAAAATACTTGTAGGTAATGAATGTTTGGAACAAGTAGATGAGTTTGTGTATTTGGGAAGTATGTTTGATAGAAATGGAAAGGCTGAGAATAATATCGAAAGATCCCGAGACGTATTGAATTCACTAATACCTATGAAAATAACATTTTGTATGTACGTATGATTTACTCCTGGGATAAACATGAGTCTTGGATTTACCTTATATAATACTGATTATATTTAGATGGATTTGATGAGATAAAGATTATTTAAATATATTATGAAACTACTTTGAATAGGTACACAATACAACGAAAAGAAACAAAATTTACAACATTTTATTTTACTAACGATCCTTGTTCGAAATTCAGATATATACATAATTTTAAATTCATGATTAGGGTGCTTTTATTTTGCGCAGACCCTGAAGTGTAAGAATGTGGGAGTGGAAGTACAATTGAGCAAAATTTAGAAGCATATGGCGTTCAATGGTGTAGGATCGTGTACAGAATAAATAGACCGACAAACATATATTTAATTATTAAGGAGAACACATTCTTATTGTGAAGTTATAATTATTCAGAACAGACGGTCTGTGATATTTTAAATACTAATTAAATGTATTAATTAGAAATACATACATATAAAATCAATTTTATCGAAAAATATTGTTGTTGCCCTACTGGTATTCGAATCTGAATCTCTTTCCAAACCGGGGAAGATGAAGGTGAACCGGGGAAGGTGAGGATCCAACTAAATTTTTGAACCTACATGTTACACTTTTTAAATGTAACATATAGGTTCAAATGCATCAATGTGTCCAAAATTTAATAAAGATGAATTGTTAATTCTGGCATCTGCTACTCGAAAGTATTTGAGATTCCGTAAAAAATAAAGTAGATTGCTTTCAAATCATGGAACGATAGATGTAATAATTTGAAAAAGTGTAGGTTCGAAAATTTGTCGGCAAAAGTACTGTCGCTCTAGCATAGTTGAATAATGCACCTTACCCGGTTTGAAAAGAGATCCAGGTTCGAATCCCGGTAGCGCAACAATAATATTCTTTGATAAAATTGATTTTATATATATGTACATATATCTTTCTAATTAATACATTTAATATATATATAAATACATGTGTATGACTATATTCTTAGAACAGCATAATATGTAAGTAGCTATTTTATTCATATGAAATCAACTATTTACTTTCACAAACAACTTAGGCCATCAAATAAATATACATGAACTAAGACAAATTCTTTGTACCAAAATTTTCATTTTGGTGCCACTCAGAGGTCAGTGATTTTTTTTTAAAATATGATTGGATTGGAACAAGTAGAATGAACAAGAACAAGTAGATGAGTTTGTGTATTTGGGAAGTATGTTTGATAGAAATGGAAAGGCTGAGAATAATATCGAAAGGAGGGAGACTGCAGGAAATAAAGTGAACGGCGCTTTGAATGGAATTATATCTAACGGGAATTTGTTGACCGAGGCAAGACTAGCGGTGCACAATGGAGTCCCGGTACTGACACTGATATATGGAAGTGAGGCCTGGAGCTGGTAGAAGAGGAACGAAAGTAGACTGAATGCAGTGGAAATTAGATCATTTAGACGTATATTTGGCAAATCTATTTATGACAGAGTAAAGAATGAAGAAATAAAGAAAGAATGTAAAGCTGATGTTAATATAGTGAGTAAGATTAAGAAAGGATCACTTGGGTAGTTTGGTAATATGGAACGGATGAATAAGGAGAGAATGGTAAGAAAGATATATGACGCAAGTGTTTATGGCACCAGAAATAGAGAACGTCGTAAACCAGATAATAAAGTATGGTTCTGTTAGAAGCCTCAACAATCGGCGAGCTTGTATGAGAAGATTTATGAATATGGATGAGGCGAGAATTGTGTGTTAGGATAGAGGAGTGTGGCGCTCTGTCCTCTGAGGAAACGGCGTGATGGTAAGTAAGTAAATAAGTACATTATATTTGCCACTGTTTTAAATGTCTAAAAAAAAATTAAATAATTATATTATCACATGTCACCTTCGTGTTGTTTGGTTCTTTAATGCAAAACGCGGGTCAATTGTTAGTCGAGTGGCCGCAGACAAAACAACTTTGTCCCCCTCCTCTTCAAACGACAATAAACTTCATCCAGTCTTGTATCATTTTTTCCAGACCGAGTTTCGAGTGGCCGGCTTATGCGGCGTGACATTCTAAATTTGATTTATTCAAATTGCCCAATGATGCGCGCGCATTTTTCCCGCCGTGGGAAGATGGCGTCCCGCAGGGGCGGGAAAGCGGTCACTATTTTACACACAGTTACATTTCGCAGCGTGATTTAATATACCCATCGCAGGGCTGGGGGGTCGATCATTACGCGAAAGGGTTGAAAATTTAAAAAAAAATTATCTAAAAAATGCCTCAATTGATATATCAAAAACTAAATAATGCATTTTTCGACGTTTTATTAACACATGTTCGTGGAATGAAACACGATGAGACAAATCTCAATATCAGAGATCAGTCTGAGATTGGTGCACACAAATATCATCTAGAACCACAGATACCAACAATTATTTATTTTTAAATATTTATATATTTATTCCATTTTAACTGCTGCTGGGGAGATTAAAATTCACCCAACTGACGGACAGAACATCAGTGGTTAATGTATTGACATTTGACGTGAAACAGTGAATCTTTGGGGCTTGGTGTAAACACGATGAACTATAAAAGCCGAGAATTTTCTCTAAATAATCATATGGGAGCAAAATTTGTATCTCGATTGAAAATTCTCATCTTAGGATAACTGCCATATGGATTTTGTCATGCTGAAATATCGATATATATATATGATATTCATAAAGAAGATAGAAAATAATATATTACGTGTTTGCACAGTCACATTTGCAAAACGGTATTATTGGATAGGGAGAAACTTCAATGACACAATTAGAAATCACTCAAAAAATGATAATAAAATTTATTCTAAAAAAAAAGACTATCCAAGTATACAACTCTTCACAGATTTCAAAGTATCAAAAATAATTGACATATACAAAATAAATTCAATAATCCAAATTGTCAAGATTAAAAATCAATTCAATTTTAGAAGTGAATTCCGATCTACAAGATTTAGAGACCAAATTGATATTCCAAAACTATAATACACCGCAACCCAAAATCACTATATTTATCAAGGCATCAAATTTTTTAACACTCTTCCCATCACAATTAGAAAAATTACAGACTACTATAAATTTGTATCTGAAGTAAAAAAAACATGTACATAGACTAACTGAAACATAAACCCTCGTATATACTCCTTCTCAATACACGAGTCTTACTCTCGTAGAGAAGAAATAAATGTTAAAAGAAATATATTTATATCCTACTGATTATTATAAAAATGTATTGTAAATAAGTAACTAATTTTCAAAGACGCTGGCTCGCCTCCTAGTATATATACCGTTCAATTGTCATGATATCTAACGTTCTAACTCCATACATACATTCTTGTATCAAAGGGATGTTCAAATATGATAGAACGTCTCAAATTCTTTTTACAGCCCTAAATATCACATACATATGCTTCGATTCTTCGTGTTTCTAACATTTTCCTTGTTAAGCATTTGATTATGTTCGTCCTCAACTCATACCATCCATTTTGTATACCTCATACCTTGTAAATATCTGTCTATCTTAATATTATATTTTACTCTACCATCTTACTATTAACCCATTATACTGTGGTGGCAATTTGTCATACAACGTTAATTTTTTTTGTATTTGAATATAATGCACTGACTTATATATTTGTTATGGTATATTATTTGTACATTCTTAACATTAAATTTTAATACTGATATTTTATTATTATTTTTAAAAAGTCATTTTATTTTGGTTTGAGTTTGTTTTGCAAGTTATTCCATTATATTTTTTAGTAAATAAATCAACAAATAGTATTAATAAAAAGCTTAAGATATTTGGCTATTCTCGCGGAAGGACCGAAATTCGTAAAATTTTGTTTAATTAACTAAATTCATATTTTTTGTACCAGAAAAACAAGACGCAAAGAAAGATGTTATAAACATGTAACGCACTTTCATGTTCACGCTTTATCTATGATTTTCTAGATAGTACTATGTGTCTGAAAAAAATAGCTGCACTCCAGTGTTACCACCGTCACCGCTAAAACCCCTTCGCCAATAAACTATTCATATTTGCGCGTTGAACACCGTCGATAAAACAAATTTCCCAGACTAGCCAAAGCAATAATTTTGACGAGCGTCCTCTTATCTGCTCATCTGTTGGCGCCCCGCTGCGGCATGGGGGCCGGGCGGTCTCCGCGGGAGTAGGCAGTTACCATTCCACGACCGCAATCGAATGCTCGATGGACCGCAATCGCTACCGGAGTAACAATGAATCAAGTATTGTGGGAATCGCTACAATTAGCCCCGGACGACTATTTGCCTCTCTTATCTCAGATGCTGAGATCGGTCGCCCGGAATGACGTTTGAATTTAGAATAATGGAACTTATTTGCGGGTTGTTTGAATCCAAGATGAATGAAAATATAATAATATGCTACATTTATATAAAACTGTATGTATGCATATATTTTTTTAGGCAAACACATTTTTATTGTGAACTGAATGAATCAATTGATATACAGAAAAAATCTATCTAAACTATATATATATATATATATATATATATATATATATATATATATATATATATATAAAAGAGTGTCTGGTGGTTTGTTTGTTTTTTATACAAATTTACAGTTTTAATCCCGAGCTTGATGAAATTTTGTACACTCGACCTTCAAAACAAGGGGAAAGTCACTGTTTACATGAGTTTTCTAAAAACCATCCCCATCCCCCTTTCCTACCTCTTAAAACAGAATTTTGATACTTCTTGATGAAATCTTGCACACTTGTTCAAAATTAGAAGACAATTACTGTCTACATGAGATTTCAAAAAAACACCCCCATCCCCCTTTCCCACCTCTTAAAACAGAAATTTGGTACTTCTTAATGAAATTGTGCACACTTGACGTTCAAAATAAGAGAATTACAGTCTACATCTGATTTAGAAGAAAAACTACCCCCCATCCCCCCAAATAAAGCATCTTTATGCTGTGTAAAGTCCGGGCAACGCCGGGTAATTCAGCTAGTATTATATGAAAGAAAATAAATGTATCAATTTGAAAAAATACATGTTCTATGTTTGAAACATCTTCAGTTGATATAGCGTAAATGGTAACGCGATTACCCAGATAGGAAAAGGTTGAGGTTCGAATCAACAAAATATTTTTTTCGGTAAATGGATTAGTGATCTAAATTTTTATTTTTATATTCTTTTTTCTTACTTAATATAGTGGCCTCAATCAGATGAGATTAGGCTCGAAATGAACCTCCACAGGTCCCGGTCCTGGGTTCCCCTCACAGCTGACTCTAGCGCCAGGGTCTCCAGCTATCTACCGCGATTTGGCCCAACGTTGTAGCCAGGATAATTTCCTTTAATATGTGGACGAAGAATTTGTTCGCTGCCGTAGATAGGGCATGTTGCTGACGGATTAAAGCATACACACTAGAGATTCCAACCCGAAAATTCGATATTCGAATATATTCGCCCATTTTCTACTATTCGATGCTCGAATATTTGTGCAGATATTCGAATAGTATTCGTACTAATTTCTAAGGATGGAATATTAAATAATTTTCAGAATTCTGATTCGGACGTCGAAGAGATACCTGTTGCTTGTTTAAAGAGTTCGTCGACGTCCGAATTGCAGACTGAATTAAGAAGTACCATTTTTACCCTCGCAGAAACTACTAATGTTTATTAAGGAGGACACATTCTTATTGTGAAGTTGTAATTATTCAGAACATAGGTCTGTGATATTTTTAATACTAATTAAATGTATTAATTAGAAAGATATACATATGAAATCAATTTTATAGAAATATTGTTGTTGCGCTACCGGGATTCGAACCTGGATCTCTTTCCAAACCGGGGAAGGTGAATTATCCAACTATGCTACAGCGACAGTACTTTTGACGACAAATTTTCGAACTTTATATATTTTTTTTACGTTGTTCATTAACATGTACGGACAGAAGGACTTATTAAATTTATATTGTAATAATAATAAAGAGACGAGTGTATATTCATAGTGAGGTATAAATTCTACTTTTAGAGAATCAGAGCGTCAAAAAATGCATTATTAAATAAATTTATTTCATTTAAATTTCATTAATAATTGCTTCCCTGTGGGTATCATAAACGTTCGATATATTGCAAATACTGTATGTAACATTAATTTCTTCATCAGTTTCAATGAGACAGGGAGCATTTTTATATTTTGAAGTATCCTATAACATATACAAGTCCAATACTAATAAGACACGTATGCGAGAGATGAATGCACCCTTCAGTTAACAAGTGTGTATTTAAACATTTATTTTCGTGTGAAGTAAAGTTTCTACATAATGCAGAGAGCCCTTAAAAAGATCGCATCGAGTACGCATACAATTGCCAATAATACGTTGCGGAATTCCAAGAGCCCACTGTGTTCCGTCCAACCCCTCGCGCCTTGCCATGGGAAACATCCCCAACCCTTTGCTTCGGTAACGGGGCTGCAGGTGGGCAGGTGGGGCGGGATCTTATCTGATCTCTGCGTGATTTTTAATAATTTTAAAGCAATCTCTTCCGCCGATTTCACGCCGATTTCAAAGGTTCTATTCATTGCGCAAATTGTTATGTTTTTAATAGTTTTTTTGTTGATCGGTTCAATCAAGATTGCTTTTAACTAATTCGAATATATATATATATATAACTTATACCGTACGTATACGAGTTTTGTTAAATCATTATGTATAGTTTTATGTAATAACATGATGCGGAAACTTTTTATTCGTTTCATCGTAAAGATATACAACAATTGCTTATAGCTAACGGTGTCATCAATAATAATGAAATATACATGTACCTATGTTCATTTTATTTTTATTACTTTTTTATAAAACCGTGACTGTCTTCATACTCTTCTTATTTATTATTTTAAAATATTTATTCTCTTTGTAGGCAATCGCGCATATTATTATTGAATAGGGGAGACTGGGAATGTACGGAACAATTTTAGTAAAAGTAGAAAATGAAAATGTTTGAAATGATTGGTTTGTAAACTAAAACATACATAATTATAGTTAAGCAATCAAGTATATAAAATGACACACAAGTGCATTTTATCTCACAATGTGTGTGGTTTAGGACCGTTAGGTATATATAATAGGTAAAGCGGTAATCCTCCTGATACACGTTAAATTACTGTCTAACTAACTTACCATCTCTCAGTTTCACTGATGGAGTAGGTAAAGAGGATAGAGCGCCACACTCTTCTGTCCTGACACACAATTTTCGCCTCATCCGCATACATACATCTTCTCATACAAGCTCGTCAATTACCATAACAAAACCTTATTCCAGTCTGGTTTATTTGATCGTGCCATCAACACTTAAGTTATATATCTATTTCTTACCATTCTCTCATCATTCATCCAGTCCATAGACCAAACCACCTAAGTTATGATGTCTTAATCTTACTCACTATTAAAATACTAAAGTCAACATTTTAAATAATCCTTATTATTTATTATTATATTGTTTATTCATCGGCGATTTGAAATTAAAAAACAAACATTAATAAAACCGACATAAATATTATATAGTAATAAATTATTATGTTTTTGATATAAAACATGATTTGAAATAGTAACTGTAGCCTCAAAATATGTAATTAATATTATATATTATTTAAAAAAAAAAAAAAAATTCACTAACACAAAGTGTTTTATAAACGTTGAAAATTGAATGGTTTATAACTCTATTAATTTTTAACATTTTGCTAATTTGGTTATATTGTCGTATAATATTGGCTTCAAGATTATAAGACAACATATTTCGTATACGCAAGAACTTTCTACATTAAGGCTATTTTGTGTCACGCGGAAAATAAATTTAATGGTCGCGGTCTTTTTTATAATGCTTGTATTTTTAGAATTATGGCAAATAACATTCGGTTTATTAGTATTACATTAGTGTAAGTAATAGTTTAAAATAGTTAAATCTAATATATAACTTCTGATATAAATGAATAATAAAATCTCACATTTAATCAATAGTCTCTCAGAGGGATGAATTATTTCACATCAAATGTTACTATTTATGAACGAAAATGATACGTAATGTTTATTTCTAGCAGATTTACAAAACGTTAACAATAATTAATTTCATGTTATAGAGGTCCAACAACCACATTTTTAAAATAAGGTAAATTCTTAAATAACCTTCTAAATTCGAAGTTATAGGTCCTGTCCCATTCCTCGTGTATCCTATACCTCCACAGTCTCCCCAATTTTTTTTGTTCTTTCAATATATTATAAATACATCATGTAAATTTACATTTACTATATTTATATGCATATTTAAATTTATTAAGATATTCTTAATTATTTTACGTAAATAATTTAAGCGTTAGCTGAGATTAACGGCAAACTGACATTTTATTGTGTATGTATTAAAATGGCATAATTCTTATAAATAAAATCCTAATATCTTTCTGTTCAAGTGGGAAAATTAATTAATTTTACTAGAGTGAAATGTAAATTTCCTTGTACATATTTGTATATATTTTTGTTCTGAAGATACATTTTTTTTAAATAGATACAAATATGTACATAGATACACAATAATTTAATAAAATTTGAAAATTTTAACATTTTAACGTTGCTGAACTATAAATAGGTGATTATTAAAATACGCATCTAACTTTTTTTTTTCAGAAATCGTATTTTAAATATTGGTTAATTAATTAAAAGTTGTGTTTAATAATAATAATAATAATAATGCGTTTATTCAAGCGTGATCAAGTTTTTTTTTTAACCCGATTCGCCATAAAGATAATACATATTATGTTATACATTAAATTTACGAAATAATTATAATGCTATGAAAAAGAAAAATAAAAAGAAAACCAAGGAAAATATTAATAAATAAAAAAATAAAAACTAAAAAGTTCACTCATATATACACACAAAATATTAATATTACATATATATCTACTTCAGTCACGGCCATTGTTGTATATGTAGCTATTCTGTAGGCGTTGCCATTCTCTGGTCAGGGAACCAGCTTTCCATGAGAGCGCCGCTTGCACAGAGAGTTGGTGCTGAGCTCCAGCCGCAGCTTTACGCCTGCAATTCAATGTCTCAGAAGCGGAACGAATCAATGTTACGACATTCGGTAAACATTGTAGATGCGCTGCAATAACGCGCCAATCCAAACAGTATTCTGTATGAGTTGTACTAAATTCGGAGACGGTTATACGTCATTTGTTTGTATTTTGACCAGAGCTCGCAGATATACATGGTGGTGAAGAATGCAGGTTCAAAAATTTCTGTATAAACTGGACTATACATATTTTATTAATTTTGGCTTTGGCTAATTTACTAATTTGAAAGTAACTACATGAATATGGTATGGAGACGTTGAAATGTTGTATCATTATTGTCTGTCTGTCACGCACCTTGGTACTCTTGTGACACCTTGTGAGTACGTACTGACTGGTGACTGGGTAAGAGGGCGAGGACCATGTTTAATACTCGGTGGAAACCGTTACATGTTTAATGCAAGGAACAGCTGATCCTAAAACAAATAGACTTCAATGCTACAGCGCCTGAAACCAGTGACGTAGCGTAATCTAATCTTTATTATGTTTCGTTTACCTTTAAATGTTATGTTCTGTTGACTGCGATCAAAGACGCAAAGAATCTAGAAAGGTTATCTAGTGTAAAGTATTATTCCAATAGCCATAATATAATAAAGTTATTAATGGTCAAACTTACATTTTTTTTATATTGAAAATGATTTTTAATTATTAGAATTTTTTTTATGAAATTTTCTTAGAATAAAACTTGTTATTTATAATATTTTGGCTAATTTTACACGCTTTATTTATTTATAATTATACAAAATTATTTAATTTAAGACTAACATTGCTTCTATAAAAAACAGAAAATCTCATACTTTTATCAAAAGTATTATCATTTTCTAATAAATGATTGGAGAATTCTGAAAAATTTACTATTTCAACATCTTAAATAATCTTTGAATTAAATTTCGACCTGTTTTACCGATATAGAAAGCAGTATCTTTACAGCTAAGTTAATAAACACCGAAATTAATACATTTATCATGTTCGTCTTTGTAATTTATGAGTAATTTTCTTATATTATTATTGGTATAAAATGCCGGTTTAATTTTTGGTGGCAGGTGTTTAGATATTTGATTCGAAAATTTATTTATGAATAAAATTCTATACCAATAATCATTATTACTAGCAAATGAACAATCATTGCCCCTAGGATTAACGACTTCTCTACGTTCTCCATTCTCTAGATCCCCTGATGACTCCGATTGCCCATCTGTCACATTTATAATCGGAGAAAAGTGAAATTTGGAAAATTTAAAGAATTATTGCAAAAATTATAAGTTAGTTAGACAGAATAAATTAGTACTAATAATTTAATTCAATTTATTTATTACTTCGTAGAGTGTACTGCACTAGATAAGCAAAAAAAAATTTATGAAATTAAAATATACAAGAGGGGCGCGAAGAGACGACCTCACTGCACAGCTATTCGGAGCGTTCTGATGGATATTTTTACTGTGATGAGTTTAAATAGCTGAAATCAAGAGATCAGAACAATATTATTTTTTTGTGTTCATCTTTAAAAAATAGTGTCCATTCTTTTAATTTGTTAATGTTAAAAAATTGTTAACATCGTAAAAAGTGTTGAAAATGACATGCAAAAAAGTTTGTTATTTTTTTTAAAAACAGTCTCTTTTAGAATGTAAATTGTAAAAACACCGCTTAACTGATTGAAATTATTTTTATTTATTCTAAAGACAATACTTTATTTTATAATATTCATTTTAAAAATAATCATTTTATAAATGAGGCCTACAAAGTGGACAAATTTTCTTCAATTCTAAAACATTGTTAATTTGGTAATTTATTTTTGAATAAATAGTTATGTTTGTATAGTTTTAAATATGTATATTTATATGTATTAAAAATGTATGGAACATACTGATTAAATTATAATTTGATAATTTTCCATAGAAAAATGTGATTAAAAATGCAAGAGAAGTTGCGAGAAAAAATCCCGTCGCCGCTGAATTTCGCTTGCATTTCCGACCAATCGCTTTAATAAACTTATATGCCGCTGTTAGATTTCTCTGAGAAATCAGATTATATTGACAAAGAAAGTATATATCTTCAATATTGGTTCTCATGATGAAGCGTAAGTACTTCATTATAAGTTGCAGATGTCGTTTCAAATAGTCTTCTGATTCCACCAACTTGACAGGTGCTACCGATGAATCTTCATGAAGATATTTAATTACTCCTCATACCTTAACGAGCGTGAATGGATTTCGATGTGAGTAAATGAGAATAAAAATCTACAATAATATTTTTTGCCCTGCATACACATAGGATTCTTTGAATTTACAACTGACCGAGAGAGTTCAGAAGTTAGAGTCTAGAGCAACTTTCTTCCTTATCGTTCAATTGATAGTATTTTTATTAAACTATAGATAGATAAAATTAAACTAGCTTACTAGTAAGATTTCAGACATGGGCAGAATAATACACGTTGTTAGCGACACGGCGAGTGCTTTGGATGCTCCGCATCCCTTGTGCTCGATAGTCAAAAAGCTTTGGACTTTTTTTTTCTAGCCGAAAACAGCACTGCTGCTAATAAATTCATCCTGTCTTTTGAGACCAGTCATAACACGCACACTACGACACGGTGCGCGCACGGAGCGAGTCGAAATACATATACATTCTCAACTTTTGAACATCTATTTTTTTAACATAAACACACAGAAATCAGCAACAGTAGATTCCATCATTCGTTCCGTATCCGCAAAGTTTTTTGAAAATATTCGATATTCGCGCATGCGCATTCAACTCCATCTGTCAAGGTCTTCGAATACTGTATATGCATTCGTTAACAGCATCCAACGTACAAAAAACGACTTTAATGCTTATGTGTGTAATGCACAAAAATGTATACATATTACGAAGTGAGCGGATTGTTTTGAGAAATTTGTTTGTATGATACATTTTTGACAGTTTGGCTTGTATACTTGAAGCCTTCTAAGACCTTCCTTCTGAAGGCTTAAATACTTGGAACATTGAATATCCTTCGATTATCTATTTAATTCATCATTAAAATAAAAAATGAATTCCGAAAATAACATGGATACTTCACCAACGTGTTCTAAGGTTGTAAACAAAAATAGTGAATTGTGTGTGTTCGTGGGCTAGTCTATCGATTTATATATTTGATAATAGGTATAAACTTATTATCCAGCATCCCTTCTACAAAAAGTCATCGACCGCTACTAATGTCTATTGCTTCTGCCAAAAAATTAGTGAAATTTGAAATAATATCATTTGTATCTAGGTCGTTAAAAAATGGACTTACAGCTGATCTGAAATCAGTATGGATTTTTTTACTTACGAGTACTGTCAGTCGCTAGTTGCATGTTAAGATTTGTATGAGAGCACGACTACCCTAAAATTAATAATTTCTCAACCTACTAATCGGTTACATGTCGGGCATTGTCTTAGTTGAGAGCTAGTTCACGTATATATCTATGTTTTTAAAAAAGGTTGTGGACCAATTTCCATAAAACAGAGTTTAAGGGCCGATTGTGTGATCAGTAGTAACTGTAGTAAAAAAAGTTACTAGGAGTATTTTTTTGCGAATATGGGTTGTTTGATCGTTGGTAAAAAAATATTTACTTCTCGAAAGTACAAACTCATTTTATTCTCCGATATCCGATAGTAAAAACGAGAATCGATAGTTAAATATGGTGGACTTTTCACAGCTGTTCCAAACGTCATCTGACACATTGATACTTTGAAAGTTGCGGTATGCGACAATCAATCATTCAATATCCCGTTATTTTAGTGACGAGAGTTCGTCCGATGATGATTTCGTTGTTTAAAAAATTTCACCATCAAAGTGACAGATTTCGTATGCTAGACGAAAAATTCCATAGATAATGCATAGAATAAATAAAATTTCATAATTATTTGTAGCGCCTATAGAAATCTCCATCTATATTTTGACAGTAGTAAATTTAATGTATCAACAACCTGCAAAGGATTTTTACTACGGGTGTTAGTAAAGAGTTACCATTTATTAAAGCCAGCTTTGATGACAAAATGATGTACGGCTGATACAACAGCGCAACATTGTTACAATAGTAGTTCCACTTTGAGAATCTTTCACACTATTTAAAAAAATATATACATATAGCAAAACGTGAGATGAACTTGACAATGTTAGCTACGCCCCTGCGGGCTGCAGACTAGCTGCAGACGGCTGCATCTGCCGTGGTAGTTCTCCACCCACGTGGCCACAATGACAATCAAGAATTGCGCGTGTATCAGGGATCGTTAATACGTGCCCGGGATATACGTGTTTATCAGCGCTGAGCTTGTAAATAGGTAGACGGACGTGTAGTTTACATGGCTTTAAGAACAGGTGTTTTAATGATTACAGGACAGGAATAAATTACCAACTAAAATCATTGTCGTGTTAGATGAAAGAGATCGTCAGTATTATTAAGTGCGCTCCATACCAGCGACAATGAAACAGTTTAGCAATAGTTAACTGAAAATAATTTCTGGATTATTGTAAATGTCACAATTACCAACCAAAAATAAATTGTAGCGCCTAATTCCAAAACTTCCTACTAAAACGACTTTATTGTGTTTTTGAGTTATAGATGAAGACGTGTATTTTGAAAGCATTTTTTAAAGAGATAATTATATAATGTAATTTTTTTTCTGTATATATCGTTCTGGTAGCCATGGATGTCAGATCACGTGATCATCAACAAGTGTTGTGATTGGCTGATTTCATTTTAGGGGGAATAGCAACTTATACTCGGTCGGGTTTGGGGTATTTTGGAACTAACCCTGATTTTAAACATACAATATCAATGTATTTAAGTAGCCTTTGCGAGAAACAATATGTTCTGCACGTGGCTGATAAAAAATCTACAAAACTGCATATTTAACTCAAATCATCCGAAATCCATTTTCGGGGGTTTTGGAATTAGGAGTTACAATTCTTTAATTCGATACTATTTAGAGCCTGCCTGGTTAAATTCCTAATTTATTTCTTCACTCTTTTTAACTATTCAACATTAATTTCAATTTCATTAGGTACCTACATAATATTTTCTACTTTCTTGGACGTTATGTTGAGTTATGAAAAATCATATTTTTTCTAATCCACTAAATATTTATGTAACTGAGCAACTGTAAAGGACGGTACAGAACAGATGAGTCATTCATTAAAACGTAGCGTTCAATTTTGTATAAAGAGTGGACTACGCAGAATGAGACACAATGAGATAAATTTCAGTACCAAGACATTAAGATCAGTATAGTGACATAAATAAAAACTCAAACGACGTTCGATGTACCTACTACTGTTTATTCTGCAATGTTAGATATACAAACATTTATTTCATTTTAACCGCTGCTTTGGAATTTTGCGGACATTTAAATTCACCCAACGTACGAACGAAACATCAACGGTCATTGGACTGACCTTTGACGTACAACAAGCTTAAAGTGAGGTGCGAGACGACGAATCTCCACGATTTGGTGTGCACGCGGTAAAATACAAAAGTCGAGAGTTGTCTCTAAAGAATCTCGGAGATCGACAATCTCATCCTCGGGCACGGACCATTCTAGTTGGCTGGAGAGAGTGGTGACGCAGTATGCTGACATGTGTGCAATTGTCTATACTTTAGCTGCATTGTGATGGTAAGTAGTTGACATTAGCATGCTCCGCTGACGCTCGCGCAAGGTGTAGCCGCGACAGATCCTGACGGTTAGGAGATGCAGCGCGCGGCGGCCGGTCGCGTGCCCCGCATCCATTATGGCCATCGCGCCGGGCCGGGCGCACTGCTTTAAAACCGGTAATGCATTCAATTTGTCTCAACTTGTTAATATTCCTGAGTTGGCGTGCGGTGCGGTACACCTGGAGTTTTCCTGTATGGTTATCATTATGACCATTTAATTATTGTTTTGATTAAATACTTCGTGTTCAGTTTTATACATTAACAACATAGGATTCAATTACACCTTAAAGTATCTACTACAGTATACATATATACATATTATAATACATTTCATATATGTTGTAGTTTTTCAGAACATAGTTCTGTAATATTTTAAATACAAATTAGATGTATCAATTAAAAAGATATACTGATAAAATCAATTTGTCGATAAAATATTTTGGTTTCCACCGGGATTTGATTCAGAAAGTTTTCCTATCCGTAGAAACGCGTTAACCACTACACAATGTCAACCTAGTGAGTTAACGACACATTTTCGAAACTGTGTGCTGCAGCTCTTTCAGATTGATACATTCGTTGTTACATTTTTTTAAAAGCAATCTTTTCTTAATGACAGAATAACAGAAATGTATTAATTTGAAAAAACTCTACCATAGAGTGTCACGTCCATGTTCAGGCGTAGGTTTCTATCTAGTTGCAGGATTGCAGACAGCATCCACTGTAAGACTGATGACAAAAGTCATCCGACACACTGATAATTTGAAAGTTGCAATATACGACAATTAATCATTCATAATCTCGCTACTTCAGTGGTGAGAGTTCGTCTGATGATGACCTTGTTGTTTAATATTACATTAGCACATAATATAAAAAAATTTCACCCCCAGACAGTGACAGATTTCGAACACAGAGGCGAAAAAATCCATATAAATGCATAAAACAAGTAGAATGTAGGATGTATGCAAGGAAAGCGACCTTATTATGAATGTCAATAAGTCGTAAGTGATGGTATTCGAGAAGGAGGAAAGTAAGACACCGTGCTAAATACTTGGAGGTAATTAATTTTTGGAACAAGTAGACGAGTATGTGTATTTGGGAAGTATGTTTGATGGAAACGGAAAGACAAAGAAAGATTTCAAAAAGAGGGTGACTGCGAGGAATGAAGTGAACGGCGCTTTGAATGGAATTATAGCTAATGGGAACTTGTCAACTGAGGCAAGACTAGCGGTTCACAATGGAGTCCAGGTATCGACACTGAAATATGGAAGTGAGGCCTGAAGCTTGCAAAAAAGGAATGAAGGTGGACTGTGCGCAGTTGAAATGAGATCGTATATATTGCAGATCCATTTATGACAGAGTAAAATATGAAGAAATAGGGAAGGATATAAAGTAAAGCTGATCTCAATATAGTGAGTCATATAGAATGGATGAATGAGGAGAGGAGAATGAGGTTGATGGCACCAGAAATAGAGGACGTCCGCGGAAGACTTGGTACGACCACGTAAACCAGATACTAGAGGATGGTCCTGTTAGAAGCCTCAATAATCGTCGAGCTTGTATGCGAAGATGTATGAATGCGGATGAGGCTAGAATTGTGTGTCAAGACAGAAGAATGTTGCACTTTATCCTCTCTGCCTACCCCTACGGAGAAACGACGTAATGGTGAAAAGTAAGTAAATAAAACAAAGTTCATGATTATTTGTCACGCCTATAGACATCTATGCTTTGACAGTAGTAAATTTGATGTTCGAACAACCCGCAAACGATTTCAACCACGGGCGTTAGTAAAAAGTTACTTAACTAAAAAATTTACCACTGATCACACAAAAACTAAAAAACCCCGACCCTAAAAAAAACGTATTCTATTTTTAAAGCATGATTGTTTCCAATAATTCTGAGAAAGCTATTTTTATAATGTACCTAAATAAGGTAAATGGAATCACATTTATAATGTACCTAAACAAGGTAAATGGAATCACATTTTCTGTCAGTTATCCTACATAGTAAAATTGTTGAGCTTGCTAATATAAAAGTAATTTATTATTATGTTAATTTGCGCTGTTTTGCCGTGTCAATTAACGGGGACAAATGATTGGCTGGTGACGGATGCGATAGAGTATTGAGCGGACCCGCATCTTGCAGTATTACGACTCTGCTCCTACTCTGCTCGCACGGCACAGTGTACCTCCACAGGTATGGGGAAATGGAAGAGTTCAGAAAATCGTCAAACATTTCTAGACTACTCTCTGTGTAACAAATCCACCCATCATTTTATTTTATTTAAGCCCACCACAATATAATTAATCCCGTCAAAAACATACATAAGACGATTAACGTGGTAGATAACATCAGCTGCACGTCTAGTTGGCATTTGTTCCTATCTCTCTTGCACGTGAAGATTTATCATTCTATCAATATGCTCCCTATATATAGGGTCTTTTAATAGGGACGCTCAAAATTTGTTAGGTTATAGCAGCCATGTTGTTAAAGTGACATCTGTCAAATTTATTGTCAATTGTTAAGTAGTATATGGCAAATCACCACGGAAGGTTGAACAACGTGTGCAAATCATAAAATTTTGAGGGCAATTTGACAATCGATTTGAGGGCACGGTTATCTGGCGCGACGGTGACGTGAACTGGCCACAGAGATCGTGCGATTTAACGCCTTTAGACCTCTTCCTTTGAGGCTATCTTAAATCGCAAGTCTTTACAAATAAGCCGCAAACAATTGACCCCCTCAAAGTCAACATAACAAACGCCATCCAGCAAATTTAGCCAGATTTATGCGATAAAGTCATAGAAAATTGGACCTCCCAAATATGCCACCGAGCAAAGCCGCAGCGGATATTCGAACAACGTTATATTCCACACTTAATGCCATAAAATATAATTTCAAATGAAAGAAAAATTGAGTGAATATCTCACATATAACCTGTTTAACTTACATTTTAAAATCGAGCGTCCTCGTTGAAAGACCCTTTAGTGTGTTACTTTATCGAGCTCTTTTTTTTTTTGCTATTTTCTATATCTAACATCGCTTTTTTTGAACTGGATCGTTTTCCATATTCATGAAACACCACTTTATAATATCTAACGTCAAATTAAACGACAAAGATATGAAATAATTGTACCTACAAAAAATTTTATTCGCGTTATTATTTTAAATCCATATTAATTTTAATTATAATGCGTACATTATTTATAACTTTGTATATAACCACTTTTATGTGTTAAATTTACCTAATATACTAACTGATTTCAGATGTCAAATAAAGTTATTTGACATCCTGATGAAGGAAATGGTATTTTCCGAAACCGATTGGTGTATTAAATTGAACTCATTAAAGTGGTTAAAAACAAAGTTATTAATAATTTATATTAAAATGAATAAAAACGACAATGTAAAGCTTGCAATAAATATTAAAAATAATTTTAATTACCTTACAGCAGCGAAGTTCTAAATTTTCTAATATCTGACAGTAAATTTCTTTGTTTACACTTTAAAAAAAAATTCATCCAAACCCAAAAAGTCATATATACGCGTTCGAAGGGATTTTACACTTCTCTTCAATGAAATATCTGAATTCATTTGTGACAAACATTTAGTTTTTATTTATAAAATGGGATTTTTATTTTTACCAAAAATGTATTTAAAATTTTTAAAAAATGTATGACATTCATTACTATTGACAGTAGAACCGCTTTCCTCAACTGATCTTTGAGGATCTTAGCTTAGACCTTCCCAAACTTCTCTTGTTGAATTAAAAAATAGTCGCTAAGATGGTTTGGGCGCGTTGAACGTATGATTGAAGTATGAGAGACGAGGATGATTAAGAAATTAATTACGCATAATATAAATTTGAACAGTTTAAAATGATATAATAATTCATCTTAACACACAATTGACAATCTTCAGATTTAAAAACCTGTACCAAGAATACTGAGGCGCCCACAAACGTAATAAATACAAATAAACTATGTAAAATTGCTTTTTTTATGTAGATGTTATTTTATTACATTCCCGGGTTCCCTGTATTATTAAAAAATAGAGGGGCAACATGAATAGATGACCTCAGCGAAAGATCTGGCAGGATCTGTTGAACCATGATCTGCTATTAGAGGACAGCCTTGTGAAGTTACAATAATCCAAGAATCTACATGAGATAACGTTATGGTACGGGATCGCAACACGCTGTTGAATTTGGAAACTCGTCGTTAAATCGTTATGTATGTGTAACAATATTTTCTGAAAAAATAGTTAAACAAAATAATTTAAAAAAAAGTATAAATGGTATTTACTTAACATGGTTGGGAATAATAACTAAAACCGTACATACGGTAGAAGGGTGTACAAGTAATGTATAGTAGATACGGTACCTTAATTATTTAAGGGATACTAACAGGTTGATATTTTTTTTTGGGAGACACGCTGCAAGAACGTTACACCGGTAAATTGGAAAATGGTAATTTATTATTATTTTTTGAACGTACATAATTGGAGTTTTGTGTACTTAGACTTATCATTGATCTGTGCTTTGTATTTACCAGGGGCGTGTAGTGCATACAAGAAAAAAAGCTTTGCATTACTCAAAATTCTGGGAAACAAATGTAAATTAAATAATCTACAATATGGATCGTGAACGTATATTTACGAATTTATTACAATTAGTGCTATCCGTGTACCAGTAGAAACTTTAATTGCTTAGTTCTAAAAACTACCACGACAACCCACCGCTGTAGTCGTACGCGGTAAAATATAGTTATGTGAATAGGTACAATGCGTCGATTGTAGCTATTCACATAACTATATTTTATTTTTAAGTTAGTGTATTACTCATGTCATACAATTGATTATTTACTGAATTGAAAATTCCTTAAGATTGATCCATTTTGTATGGAGTCGTTACTTATGCTGTTTTTTAACAGAATAATATTTGAAAGGCTTACAACTGCGTGCAAATCATTGAAATGTCTATTTTACTAATTCGCGAATTTTACTATCTTACTGTTTTTAACATGTTGATTTCATGATCATTCTATGCATTTGGTGCATGGATTTGTTTTTGATTTGGTAAAAACAAAAAACAATTGGCAAAACTATTTATAAAAATAATTATTTCCTTTTATTATTACGTGAAGGATTTTAAAATAATAAAAGAATTATCTTCAGTCATATTTCTATGATTTCTATGTTCTTAAAAACGTCCATACGTTTTTATATTGATTTTTATATGGATAACAAGGTATTATTTATCTTACGTTAAAACTTAAGCTTTATAAGCACTATTGATAGTACTCTAAAATTACAAATAAATATATAGTAGCGTCGTATAAACGACTGATTCATTTTGTCTGAAGACGTTTTATTAAACGAAAGTTCATAATCCTATGTACAAAATATAATGTATTACGTATATTATATATGATTATATAACAGTATAACCTAAATCTTTACCTACTGCACGCCACTGGTATTTACTGTAGCTTATTTATATATCATGTGTATTATCATCCATTTATATCCTTAAAGATTGATTTATTGTATCTAACCAGTTACTAATGATACAAAAAAAAAATGAAGGACGTTTAATAACGAATGTATTAAATAAATAATATTTTGTATGCATTCAAATTGACCCCTCCTATAATAGTGCCAATGAGTATATCTAATTTATAAATTTTGACTTTTTACGTTTATAAAAATAGGTCACAGCTTCCAAAAGATTGTGTTGGATTTTGTATTTCTGTTTAGCAATATGTATAACAAAGTTTGTAATGAATTTTTCAAATGTATACCATATTCTATCAACTAATAAATAAGACTGTGTTATTAACGTTAAATATAACAATTTTCTTGTCCAAATACTAGCAAGGCTAGCAATGTCAACGACAGCTGTCGAGTACGAAACGTATAAAATGCCCTGAAACGTCATGATTCAACACCTCGATAACAACATGGAAAGTCCATTTTCCAGTATTTATACGTTACCTACAATGTTCCGCGAAATAAATCTCTGTGACTTTTATCATTTTGTCGACGTGACGCCCTGACGTCACTGTTCGGATAAATGTATACTAAATTATTTATTCGATAAAACAATGCAATATCTCAATTCCTTTGTTTGAAGACGATATTTATGTTGACATTTCCTACACACCTCAATCGTTGTGTTTATTGTAAAAACAAACAATAAAATCTTTTACCTAAGTATATTATTTATTCTATAAATTTGTAGAACAAGTGTATATCTGCCTATGTACTGGTTGGTAGTACCTAAAGTTTATTAAATTAATATATTATTTTGATTTGATTATATAAAGTATGGTCATTACTATTTCTATAGCATCTTTATTTATTTGTATATTTACATAATAAAAATTAAAAGTATTCATTAGAAACATTAATATAACTTATAAATTTGTCATCAACTTACTGTGTTGATGTAGCATAATCGGTTAATGCATTTCTCCGGATAGGAAGATATCCTGGTTCGAATCCTGGTAGCAACAACAATATGTTTTCAATAAATTGATTTTATATGTATATCTTTCTAATTAATACATTTAATTTGTATTAAAAATATCACAGACCTATGTTCTGAAAAATTACAACTTCACAATAGGAATGTGTTTTCCTTTAAAAGATATTTTACTATAATATGGTGTAATTATTATATTATATATTACTAGATTATTATAAAATTTAAAAAATCTTAATTAGGTGCCTAAAAGTAAGCGTCCTTGAGGCGAAAATTTTTACGAAAATGACACTATACAAATTATCCAATATTACATTATTTAACATTGTACTGTACAGACAATTGAGTTTTATTTTTGCTATAGTTTCGATAGGTGCAGTCCCTCTCATTAATTAGACATCTTTAAACTATGGTCTTGGCAAAGTTTTTGCGTGTAGTGCAAAGCTTAGTCTGTAGTTAGACGGCAAATATATATTTTTACATGAAAAATTTAATTGTATTCCTTTCTTTCTTCCCAACGAACTGTACACAAAACACACACATGTGCGATGTTTACACATGGAGAAATTCTGCTTTAGATGACATACCTGATAAGATGGCATACCGAAAGTATCTCTTGAAACACTAGAGCGAGAATCTTGAAATATAGTTTAGGTAACGCGTACAAACGGCACTAGTAATACATAACCATAATTTAATTTCTCTGGATAAGAAGACATAGTGTGTCATCTTACTTGGACATGCATACTTAGGTAAGATGACATAGTGTGTCATTTTACTAGGATATTAATACTTGGATAAGATGACATAGTGTGTCATCTTACTTGGATATGCATACTTGGGTAAGATGGCAAACTATGTCATCTTACTTGAACATACATAATACATGGACATCCATACTTGGGTAATATGACATAGTGTGTCATTTTACCCAAGTATGCATCATTATCAATAGCTATTACATCTCAAGATAGTGAAACTGCCAAAAGCCTTCTAGAAATATTGCATGAATTCTTACCAATATTAAAAGCACCATTAAGAGTATCAACGGATAGTGCAAAAAATATTAGAAAAACATCCGGCTCGCAAGTTATAACTAGCAGTTCATATATGATACAAGTAAAAGAATAAGTTCAATTGAAAAAAGAAAAAGAGAATTGAAAACATATCACGCTAAAGAATTGTTAAGAGAGCCACACTTGAAGATCTCCTAAATTCTGATTGTGCTTCAGTTTCCAGTGATGATATTACCCAAGATGTGATGTGATGATATTACCCAGTGACGATATAATCCACCACGCATTAGCAATGATTTGTAGAGCAAATTAAAACCGGGAAAACATTGGTTTAACTGGCAATCATATGCAAGGTAATGTCACGCAAAACAAAAACATTTATGTGCTAATTATGCAAATAAAAATAGTATGTCATCTAAAGAACATCAAAAAGTTTTGTTTTTTTATAATTACTACAATTGCACTTTAAAAATAAATGTAGATATATTTTTTTCATAAAATTTAATAAATAGTGCCTACACATAATTTTGTATTTTGTTATTTTAAAATAACTTTCAAAAATACAATTTTTCTCCTTTCAAAAAAAAGTAGGTATGTCATCTTATACAGAATTCTCCTAACGATGGGAGTACTAATTATACTCACCCAATTTTTTGTAATGTTATTAATTATTTTTTTTTAACTTTTAAAACAATGATAATATTCATTTCGAAAGCCACAAACATAAACCGCGTGTCGGCCACAAGTAGGTAGTTCTGCGCACGCGCCTTGCGCCGACGTACACATTTGCCGCAATTACCATACTATACGGGTAATAATCTATTTTTAGTCATAAAACAACGAAAACACGATTTAAGCTGACGCGTTCCGTTTAACAACATTTTTCCGTTGTTTCTATGTGGCTCGATCAACCACCTTTTCATTGGCAACTATCAATTAATGATCAAACCTACCACATCTTCACGTATTTTATATATGTGAAGCCTTCACTGTGAAGATCTTCACTGCCTTCACACAATTATTGTAATTTCTACCTAAGTCTTATTATCAATAGGTTTAATTCATTTCAATCGCGATGATTCGATGCTTTTGAACGATATCTGTTTTCAGCAGAATAGAGCTACGTGCCTCATAAGCCGGAAAATAATCGAGAAACTTCCTGGATGCGTAATTTTTCGTTTCTGAGACATTAATTATTCGCTCAGATAGTGCGATTTAACACCTCTGGACTTTTTCTTTGATGTTATGTGGAAGATAAGGTCTACGCTAATGCTGCAGAAATGATTCAAACACTTAGGTCAATATCCGAACTGCTATTGGTGAAATAGGGCCTCAATTATGCAAAAAATAATTTAAATGACAGCTGAGTTTGGATCAACCCCTACATCTCGACACCAAGCGTTTATGTCTAGGGCCAACAAACTCAAATTTGAGATCACCGAAAAAATGATGAAGTCATAATTTAAATGGTCCAACTGTATATTTTAACACAATAAATTTCCAACTTAAATAATATATTGATATATTTTTAATTAAAAAATAATCAGAAAATATTGCGAATAGTGGCAAGCGGGATCAAACCCCCGACCTTTGGTGCGAGCATCCTGGCTAATAAACCATAAATACTACGCCGGTTATTTGTAGTCAAACTTAATCTTTTTCGGAATCATTCGGACCAGAGATTTTTCAAATACAGCTTGAACATTTTCGAAGTAAAATTATATTTTCCTCTGACTGCGTGTATGGCGTATTGATTTTATTTTAAGGGAACGATTTATGTTTTCGATGGAATCAAACGCGGCAAGTTCTTCGTTCCTGCCAGATCCTCAATACACAACGGCGATTAAAGAATTGAGGAGAGAATTCCTGACAGAATTGCTCGACACTGAAAGGAAAATGACAACATCAGGAATTCTCCAGAATATCTTGACTAAAAGAACGACACTGGATTTCAATTTATTTAGGAAAGCTGCCAAGTCCATATCGAATAGTCAATCTTCATTAGTTGTTTCAAACGCTGGATCTTCTTCGACATCGTTTCACAAACCATCTACACAAGGTATTTATATTTTATTAGGCTATGCATTTCCACGTGATCCATTTGCCCAGAAACATATCATTCGATCGTCTCCTTACTCACTGGTTGAATCAATATTACAATACGGAATACTAGGCTGGGGCGGAACTTGTCCCATACATTTCAAACCAATAACTACAACACAAAAGATAATAATTTTAAAAAAGGTTAGAGATTACCCAACCAAACAAGTTTTTAAAGATTTTCCTGTATTGAGTTTATCTTCTTTATATAAAAAAAACTTTCTTATTTCATTTTTTTAAAGAGGATAAAATAAAAATTCACCATAACTATCAGACTAGGAGCAAAACTAATGAACATGTTATTTTTAATATGTCCAAATTAGGAATAGAACAGAGGCATGCATCATACATACATCATACATCATCAGACATCCTCCTATACTGTACAACCAACTGCCAAAATCTATTAAACATCTAGTTTATATTGGATCTTGTTTTATATAAATGTTTAAAGCCACCCCCATAATTCAAGATTTTTATTATTTGGGGGTGCATAACTCTACTATTATTTTTTTACTATCGAATATATAAATAAATAAACGTACTTGTAGATTTTCGGCACATGAACTTGAGCGATATCATTTTTTTCATTATCTAATTTGTTCTTCTTTTGCCAAGAGCTTAACTAACCTAAACTAATTAACGTAACCCAGCCTCACTGATCTAACATAATCAACGCAACCTAACTTAACTAACTATCCTAACTAACCTAATCTAACCATGATTAAGTAGACATATTATTAAATAAACAATTTTTCTATGCATTTAAAACTGATTAAAATTGATTCAAAAGTTTATGGGTATTTTTATTGCGTAATTTTTTCCTTCCATACTGGCATAAACATCTGTTTGCAAACTATTCTATCGTAAAAATGATACCTTCATTTCTTTTTCTATTCAGTTTCGTCCTAGTTAACCATAAAGTTAGTAACCATAAAGAATCGTTTTTTAAACGTGGTGGTAGACAGAGTGCATTACGTCATTATTTACGTTATGAGTTTTGTAAAAGCAATGACGCAAGTACGTATGGCAACCAAAAACATTTGTGATATGTATGGTAGTGATGCAATTAAAGTTCAATTAAAACTATGTTGATTTTCGATGTTCTTATCTGAGATTTTTCTAACAATGAAACACGTACCGAACGAATTTTGAGGACTGATGAGGATATATGAAATACCGTAATCAATACAGATCCTCAGAACTTCAGGGACATCGAATTAAAGATAAGAGTAAACTGTAGTGAAGATGGGGATGGCTTCTAAATATAATGTTTGGATTCCGCTTCAACTGTCAACAGCTAATTCAATTAATCAGGTAGAATCTGACGATGGTGATCCAGCACAAATTGAACGAATTGAATTGGGATGTAATTAAGCACTCACCATATTCTCCACCTCTGACTTTTATCTATTCAGGTTGTTATAATTTTTTTTAAATGATAACAAGTTAGTACCATAACGCATACTATTCATTTTTGTGATATATACAAGTATATATAAGCTCGTAAAAATGTGGGATTCTGTCAAATCAAATGAGAGAAATTAAATAATTGATTAATCGAATAAAGCTTAAAGAAACTTTTAATAAAAATACACCTAAAAACTTTTGCATCAACTTTTAGAATTATAAAATAAATTAATTTTGTTGTCGCTTCCGGTATTTCAGAAGTCAATGAGCTGATTGTTGATTGATAATGATAATAAGTATAATATTTACCTACTTTGGAATGAAAGAAAAGCTTTTAATTTTAGACGACTATTTTGCTGACCAGCGTGACGCGAGGCGTTACGATTTGATTAACAAAATTGAAGTGATCATGTCTGGTGTCTTGAAAGACATCTCAAATGGGAAACATCCAAAGCTCGTACTGAGAAACCAAAAACTTTGGAGCAATTGCGTATTTGATGAAAGGTGGGAGATATATAATTATATTAAATAGCTCTTTTTTACATATTATGTACCTATTCATATTTTAGTACCCATTCATATGTTTGTAAAAAGAATTCTAGGGAGTCTCAAGGCTCTGGAATGTGCCCTATTTTATTATATATTTCTTTTATTAATAAAACAATCTCAACAATCTAAAAAATGTATTTTAACCACAAAATTGATTTCGCAAATCTTAAAAATAAAAATAAATGTATTTCTGTTGGAATATTAAAGGATTTCTCTGAAGACAGTAAAGGATGCCCAAATGGTCGTTATAAACTTCTCTTCAGTCAACAGCAGGTCGAAATTCTCCTTGATCCTGCACATCCTGTCGGTGGTTCATCAAATGCTGTTGAAGCGATCCAGTTGCACGAGAAGGTAATTTTGTGATTTATAATACTAAACTGAAGAAGTGAAATGATCTCTTCGGAACTGTTGTATGATGGTTAATAATTTTAATTTAGGGAACTATACTATCAAAATGTGGACCGCGTGAAGAACCAGTCGGCGATTGATTCAGCTGTCAGAGACCTGTGCTGTCTGCTCCAGACGCCTCCGTGGGACCTCGGGCTGCTGGCCACGTCCAAGGGACTGATGGCTGGACCCGTCAGCTTCAAGACATCCTCCGGACACAGTATCAGCTGTATGGGAGCTGGTGGTAAGACGTGTAATAATTTTGTTTTATTAATATTATACACTGGTGGTTCTACATCGTATTTATGATAAAAATAGAATAATGTGTATATTCTTATTAATTTTCTGCATAGGTATGATAATTTATTAAGTACATGTTATTATTATTTCATTACGTACTACCGGGAATGGATAACCCTTGGATAATTGTCATTATTCCATATTTAAGGCAAGGTGTTCATTAGTTCCAATACATATTTATTGTACATCAGGTTTACTTAGTAGGGCAGTATTTGTTGACTTCTTATACTACATACAATATTTTATGCTTTCAGGAGTTCTTATACCACAAGACGTAAATAACATTACATCTGTCGAATCTAATGCGAAATTTATCCTGGTGGTAGAAAAAGATGCCATTTTCCAGAAACTTCTGGACGAAGGAGCCCTGGAAAGGCTCGGACCCTGCATCATAATAACTGTAAAATATTTTTTAGTTAACGAAAACGAGTAATAAGTAACTTCATATCATGTTTATTTTCAAATCGTAATTTATTTTTCAGGGAAAAGGTTATCCAGATGTTAACACTAGATTAATGCTGAAAATGCTGGTGACGACCCTGAAGATACCGTCTCTCGCGCTGGTGGATGCAGATCCCCACGGAATTGAGATCATGTGCACTTATCGGTTTGGATCCCTCGTGAGTACTACTTGCAGCTAACGATGACGTCAGTTCACAATTAGATACTTTATCGGGTTTGAATTAGGGTTGGATTGAATCGAATTATATGTTGTCTATTTTTTATAGTTAAAAAAATGCGTTACATGCTTCATACCCCCCATACGTATAGAATATATTTTTCTGGTTTGAAAAAAATATTCATAAATTCGTATAATATACAAAATAATTAAAAACTCTCCCGTCGGTAAATTGAACCCCAGTCTCCGGGATGTTAACCACTATATTGCCGAGAAATCAAACTGAAAATGCAGTTTATAAATATCTGAATCTTTTTATTAATACTGGCTTCTTATGAAGTTATTTTTTAGTTAAAATTAAATGTTAATCCATGCATTAAATTATAACACAAAAATTCTGCATTTTATATATATGTATCAGGCACCACAGTCTATTAGAGGAGTAGCTAAGAGTATTTTCTTAACATGTGAGAAGTACCGAGATTATTACTGGGCGTATTCAAAATATGTTTGATTTCAATAAGGTTTTGGAAGCGCCTTGTATGAGTCCCGGTACTTACCAGTAAAGATGAATATAAAACACAAGATAAAAATGAGAGTGTATAAAATGTTACAAAATTTTCTAACGCGCTATTTCTAACGATGTATTCGTGACAAATTTTACTGAAAAATTGAATAAATAACATTAAAATTTTGTATTAATACATTTTTTTCTTTAAACGTAATAAAATACATTTTTCTAATTATAAATTATATTGGTTAGAATTGCGATAATCGAATCCGAAAAAAAATTCACTTCCTCTAACCGTTGTCAGGTAATAACTTTGAAAGATTTATGAAAAAAGAGATTGCTCAATTTACAGAATACCGGAGTGTAAAAATAAATATTTGAAAAGTAATATTTATCTTTGTTCAAAATATTAATGACATAATATCTAATAATACTAAATTATATCAAATCTAAAATAGTACGAAAAATATATACACATATTTGTTTTTCACTTCACTAAAAATATTATACAAGTTGTAACAGACCTAGTCCACAATATTTTATGGGTGGATACGTGAGTAAATTACGAGCCGAAAATGTTCAAAGAATATGTCCAAATTCTGCACCGTTACATAAATTATTAATGTCTGAAATTTTTACAAAATCATGTAAAGCTTTAAGTCTACGCACTTCGAAATAAATATTAGCAAAATGTATCCATTATTAATGCATATCTTTGTTTCAGACCTTAAATCATCTAACAAAAATAGTCTAGCTATATTTTTTTGTGTTCAATATATAGTGTGGAATCAATAAAATATTTGAATTAATCGAAATATTCGCATATTTATGATTTTTTTGAAATGCTTATGTCTTTGAGATTAGGCGCATATTCCTTGAACATTGTCGACTAGTAATTTACTCAGGTATTCACCCATAAAACATTGTGGACTAACTCTGTTACATCCTGTATTAATATACAGAATGTAACAGAGTTGTTATTAAAGTAATGTAGTTTTCATGTTGTTCTTTTATCTACATAAATGAGTCAATATTTATCTGGTACCTAGTTTTGTGGATTAGCATTGCCATCTATGTGTCGATGTAATAAACTTTGTTCAAACGGAATAAAAAAATACTCAATCTTTTCAAGAGATGGAATTTTATTTTAATTAAAGTTAAAAATTAATTGTATTTCAGTAATATTTATTCAATAAATATGCAATTAGCTATTTTATCTTTTTTATAACTTTCTTCACACATAACTATTGTGTTCATTTGTTATGTTAATTAATTTATTAACAACCAAACTCTTTTTGATGTAAATTAATCATTCAAAATCGGAAAACTGACATTGCAGCAGAAGCTGCAGTCAATTGATTTTGCCAGACATCATTAAGATTCGACCAATAGCACTCTAAGTCTTCGCTACTCCAAAATCTAAATGGCCACCAATATGAAAACAAGCTTGTTTTCGAAAGAAAGTATTACATTTGTTTTGCGTTTTAAACCAAACTGTAGCGGCGTCATTCATAATAATAATAAGTGCATTAAGAACATATTGTTTTTCAATGTTTTCTCGAAATAAATCAATATTTAGGTAGCTGAGATCGCAACTAGTACCCTCATATTGTTTTCAGGCAATGTCTCATCTGTCCGACCGCCTGGCAGTGCCATCTCTCCGCTGGATGGGCATACACGCCAGCGACATCTCTCGCCTCGGAGCGCCCAGCCTCGCGCTGTCGGCAAGAGATGTCGCTAAAGTAGGCGACATTCTGGCGCGCCCGTACTGCGCCACTAGCGACGCCCTGCGGCACGAGCTGCAACTGCTGCTGAAGAACGGACAGAAGACGGAGATCGAGGGTATTGGAACCATGTCTCAGGCTTACTTGACTGATGGGTATATTCCACATAAAATTTGTGCCAAGGATTTTATATAAATTCTGTTCAACTTTTGTTAACTGCAGGCTTATAAAAATATTTTATCAATTTTAAAAAAATACTATTTTTATTATTCATATCATTATCAGCTGTTTTCTATCTACTGTTGGATGAAGGCCTCCCCAAGTGTCTCCCATTCTTCTGTCTTCGTTACCACGTTCTTTCGCAGAATTTGATGATTTTATCAGTAAGGCAGGTTATCGATATATGTTTGGGGGTTAGGTTGGTGGTTAAATGAAAGATTGAGTGATTAGCGTGTTGCTATTTATTGAATCGGATAGAACGATGAAGACAGATGAGAATTAAATACGTAAATGAGTGAAGATGCAGAAGGTGCGCGTAAATTCTGAAGTGAAGCGGCAGTCTCACTCGGCGCGCGCTGGCTGGCAAGACTGCCGCTGCGGAGCGATGAAACAGGAGACTACTGTCGCGAAGCGTTGACACAGGAGAGAGCTCGACGATGAGGAATCAGGCCAGACCTGTAGCGGCAGCCGACAGCGATATATCGCTAACGTCGATGCCGACCAAAATAGCAGTGAATTTGAATTCTGATCCCTGCATATGCATACAATCTAAATAATTAAATAAAACATTAATAACAAATAAAGCATGTGTAGGTATATATATTTTAAAGCAGATTTATACATCTTTATGTCTGAGACACTATTACATTTTAATTATAGTGGTTGTTTGTAAAAAAAAGTAAAATTTAATTGTACAGCCGCTTTATTCTTTTCATCACTTAGTGTTTTATAGGTCAATTCTCATTCAAATCTCCTCCTTACTGCAGCCCTCCTATTTTTATCAGGATCTTCTAGCAACTGAAAAGTTCTTCCTTTTTATTTAGAATTAGCAAAAAACCTTTTGACTGGTGACGTATCGGGTATTACATCTTCGGAGGTCAGGTCGGTGATAAAATGAAAATTTTAATTTTCCAGTCATCAGTGTTGACATTTATTTGATGTATCAGACAGAGAAGGAAGAATATAGAGATAGAACAGAGAATAGAGAGTTACAGATGATAAAATGTAGCGAATTGCCTGGCGGGCGAGGGCCAGCAAGACCCGCCGTGAAGGAACAGTGGAATAGAAGAGGGAGCCGGAAGCGCTATGTCACTAGAATCGATGTCGGCTGAGACCCCAGTGAATTTGAATTGCTATCCTCTACACATCTTTATCCATGTCTTCATCAGTCATCTGCGGAATACAATCTGAATGCAATCCATTAATTCTGCATTTGACAATTCTTCCTAGTGCGTTTCAATTATCTTTTCAATACCTGACGCATTCATTTTTAAACTCAGTTGCCTCCCCAGTTCAACAACTTGATTAGTTACCATATTGGATGTTTCAGTAGCATCGACAATATCCTTTACAAATTGTGGGCAAACCTTTTTCCAAGCTCTGTTCATTATGGAGTCCTTCAGAATAGAATAGAGAAATAGACACCTAATATATTCAGGCCTAATATTTGGGTTCATGAAAGTATTTTTACAGAAAAGGGTTGATAAATAAAATCCCACTTTACTGATTGTATAACAATTTATTGAAAACATTCTGTATGCGGTGTGTTAAGTTTAATTTTTACCTTTCTAATATGTTACAAGAACAAAAACACTTAACACTGACAGGTAATGCTAACGAAGCCAATGGCACAATTAAAATACATTAATTATTTGTTTTGGTGTTCTGATTCCTTCTCAATACATTCTACCACCATACACAACATTTTCACAACATTCTGTATATATATGAAAAATAAAATGTTTTCTACAGTTTTTAATAAAAAGAGAAATAAAAATGTTTTTAGCTAGAGAAGGCACAGATCAATATTCAATTTCATTATATATTAATTACATTAGTTTTTAATTTTATACATAATAATATGTAGTAAGTATATGTATTTATAAATATACAGTACAACTTCTATAATTAAAAACCGAGGTAATCCAAACTTACCCATATTCAAAAGGTATATATTATTAATTAAGTAATAAGATATGATTTTCAAAATTGATGAAAAGTTTGTTAAAAATAATAATATCAGAATTAATAAACCTTTCATAACGTTTTAAGCACATCTATCATCTTAAAACATATTTTGTCATAGGATGTTAACAACATTTAAATGTAGTAAATAAAGAGTTATAAATACGTAATGTTTTTTAATATACATTCTTATTCAATATACTCATTTATCAAACGGTTCAATGAATAATAGGGTGTTTTATATCTCAAACATTGTATCATTTTAATATTTAAAAAAATAAAATCAAAACTTATTGTTATTTAATTTTTTTTGTGATATTATGAATGAACATAATTAATTTTATGAAATCCATATGATTTAATTGTGATATTCAAGGTAGTTCAAGTCTATTCTAGAATTACATATAATTCTTAATTCTTAATTTTACATACCCTTGCATTACTAGTTTATAATTTAGAGGTTGTACTGCAATTATTAAAGTATTATTAATTATGAAATCTCGCAAATAGTTTTTTAATATCGATGCATATTTTTTAAACCATCCAGTGACTTAAAATTCTGTGCCTGCTCTATCAGAACATAAAAATCTAATTATTTAACATAAATATTGTCAAATTTACATGAATTTATGAACATAGAAATTCAAGTTCAGCCAGCTGTTATTTTAGATATTAGAATATTAATAATATTAGAAGTTTAAAAGTATTAGAATAGTAACATTTCTGTCAAAAAAAGTATAATTCTTTCTTACTGCCATTGTGTACATAGTAAATATTGTTGAAAATACACGCTTTTTAATACACACATTTGTATTAATAAAATATTTTGGGATGATATCCATAATTTTAGGTAGATATAAGTACGCAGTGCGCAATTTACTTTTGCTTAAACACTTGAGCACTTGGGTACTACACATCACAGTGACGCAGAACTGTTGTCAGGGGAAATTATCAACAATAACAAATATCCCTTATAACATAAATGTAACATCATAGTTCCATGTCCCTAGGTTTCACCCGACTATTATCTAAATAAAAGCCTTTCTCTGAAGGCCTTCAGTAGGGTCAGATCTACACATGATTTAATAACAGTAGCGGAGGATTGTTTATACAGTCATACCCCATTAATTAACGCTAATTGGTTCCAACCAAAATGTTATCGTCGAGTAACTAACCAAAAATATGAACACAATTTATTCAACGTTCGAAAATTTAAAAAATAGATCTATTAAATTTAAATATTATTTATTAAATCAAAATATATTCTTTATAATGGATTGTGTAGGGGTTAATAGCTTAACGACAATGCACCGTACACACATACAAATATAAAAATAACGTTCTAGGCACAATTAACACAATTTTAGGCCTCTTTGCTACTTTAGCGTGGGGAGCCATATTAGGGTTAAAATTAACTCAACAGTAACACATGTCAGGCCAACACACTTGTGTAACGCAGACTGAGTGCATAACCTCAAAATTAATGTGCTCGCACACATCATGTAGAATATTGGTGCCCGTGTCAGTTGATTGAATCGTCAAAGTCGAATAGCAGGGTATAACAATATGAGAGCATCTAATAACGAGATATGACTGTAATGATAATTTGGGTGAATGTATGATTTTATTTAATTTTGACACAAGTTTTGGCATCTATATGGAGTTTTTTTTTAATCTATATGGCAACCGTAGTGCATTTCTGTGTAATAATAAATTTAAAATTATTTTTGATGCATGTATTTTATATTCTCCTGCTCTTGGAAGTGTAGAACGATCTACTGTACAATGTAAATATACAATTTAACTTGTTACCTTATAGCAGCCTTGAAAATAATGACGACTCAGCTATTTCATCACATTTAATACTTTTAATGTTTAATATTTAACAGTTAATAAATCTTAATACATTTTTTAGTAATTTATCTTGTATACAACAATAATTTGTCTTGTCTGAAACATCATAATACCCAAATCCGATGTACTTGTATGTATAACAAAATGACAGAAGTAAAACATTATTCAAATTATAAATGTTTATATCGGTAGTGGCTAAGCTTTGTCAAAAACCTCAGATACAGGAGCATTGATGCATTGATTTATGATCACGGTTAGTTAGCAAATGCATGTTTCCTAAAATACCAGGAATAGTAAATAAATTTATAAGAATTTTGTATTGTTATTTTATTATTAACTATTTTTATTTCTAAAATGGTCTTTCTTAGGTATGACATAATTTGGATATTATTTCAAGAATGTGTCGCTACTTTCAATAACGCTGTAACCAAGTTTCATTGCACTATTAAAGTAATAAATGTCTATGATATATAGCCCTTCAAATAAAATGTGATAAAATAAGAACGCAATTCATTTTTTTTCAGTGGAATATTACGGACACTTTTCATAATTTTCCAAGGGACATGTCACCATAAACAATAAACAAGGAAATATAAATAGAATGGCATGACACCTAACAATGCACATTTGATATCCTTATATTTATGATACATTGTATGAAAACGATTTTAAAATCCAGTTGGATAAAGCATTTTCCTAAATTGTTTTAATTTCTTCATGTCATTAGACCGAATAATTAGGTACAGGAAATATTTTTCCAATTCAATAACATTTTTATTAGTGAATATGTTTTTAAAGTAGATACCTATTAAGCCCCTTTAGGCCTTTTCTTTAAGATTTGAAAATATCGTAAAATTACTCATTAATTTAAAAAATAAACAATTAGAATTAAATATCCAGCACCTCAAAATAAAGGCATACAAATAAAAATGTATAACGCAAATATAATTATTTCACTAATATTTCTGTTATCTAATTTGTTAAACCTTTCTCCGGTTTCTATCTATTAATCTACCTGACGAGTCACAAACATTCTTCTAATTATCAGTCAGGGGTGAATAGTTTGAAAGTTACTTTCAGAATTCTTCAAATGATCACAGTGAAATTCTAATAGAAGCTTTTTAATTTATCAAGTACTTAAATAAGTACACATGTTTATTGAAAATTATAGTTTGGATACTTTTGGTACTTATTCAAATATATATTTTTTCTAATAATGCCTGAAAACTTTATTTTTCTTAATCATTATTAATTTATTACATTGAAATAATAAATTAATACTACATATTAATTTTTGAATTGAATTGATTATATCTGAATTTAATTGAATTGTGAAATTTAATCTGTCAATAATATTTAAATAAGAAAAATTATAATTTTTTAATGTGAATTTTAGTAATATTTTAAATTACAAAAAATGTCAACTGTAACATTTCTGTCTTCACATTTCATCTGTTGATAATCTGTATCCTTAAAATATTAAAAAATTGTTCAAAATGTGAAAGAAATATCCACCCCTGCTATCATACATACATAACCTGATAATACATAGAGTCGACTAAACATTGTGAAATAATGAAAAACTTTACAAATAAAACACAATTGAATATTCTATTACATTGTCTTACAAATCGATAATTTGAATAATCAATCTTACAATTATTAATTTTAGTAGCAAAATCCAATAACTACAGAACTAAACACTCACTAACAAGGCAAAACTTTTGATTTTTTTAAACAACCATTTGATTCGGTGACGTGGCACCAACATTAGCTACTTAACAACTAGAATTGATTATTTTAATTTTGTTGAGAACAACAATAAAATAATAGAAATACCCGTGATTCCATGGCTCCGTTTAATAGAATAATTAGGTCATTACCGTGGAGAGACCTCTCGAGCCACAAAGGACCAGCAATTCTGCAGTTGAGATGGTGCAAAAGCTGATATAGGAATCGCTGAATGAATAAACTGCAAATTATCTGTACAAATTATTATTTAAATAGTGAAGCAAGGCCTCAGTGACTTGAGAGATTTCTACAAATGAAATAAGTTAACATTAGAATCGTTTCGTCTTTTGGTAAATCTTCTGAGCAGTTAGTTTACAGATACGAAACTATATTTCTAAGTTAATTCCACATTTGGGATGGAAGGTTATTGCCAAGCATTTCATCTATGGAAGATAATAATTATAGTTAGTTGAATAGTTACTTCAATGGATGGAAGATTGAATAGGTAATGTTTGTACTGAGGAGTGAATTTACAAAAGATCAAATGTAAAATCCCAAACCAATTTTAATATTTGGTGTAAGAAAAACACATATTTACAAGGGTAAAATGATAATGATGGAGTAAGCAGGAAGAATATAAAATGAATATGTTGATATTTGCTTTTAACTAAGGATCATATTAGAAATTACATATATGTACATATTAGTGATGAGAAAAATACTACTCTTGACTCACTGGTGTGACTGTGATTGGTATTCAATAATATCAGCAATTGAAAACTGTGAATGTGATCACTGTTTCTTTACTAATGCGCATGCGCCGAATGATATCATAATACACAAAATAAATAAAAATATATAATTTTGAGAGTATTAAAGTATTATTCAAACTTTATTTGTGTAAAAAATGTATTCTACCATTAATAATTAAAACATATCTAATTTAATATCATCACAAAAATAATGAAAACCCTTAAAAAAAATGTGAGTTTATTTTTCGGGTCAAATTCTCAGTGTTTTGATTCAAATGCATATAACATTTTGGCAGAATCTACTATATGGGGCTGATCACGATTTATAACATCATCTCTTCATGAATATTTTCATCTCATATGCGCATGCGCCGCACATCAAATATAAATAAAATAAAAAAATTAATCACGAATCACAACCTTTCTAAATATTCAGTCACTGATGGTGAGTGTGACTCACGGTTTGTGATTTTGAGCTCATCACTAATACATATAAAATAAATTGTGTACCTTTCAAAACATACATATTATGTACTTGAACATAAATAAAATACAATATTTTATTATTTTTATGAAAACTACTTAAATAACTTTTAATGAACTTATATTTGTGTCTAGCAGCATGGTGGTATCAAATCTAAATTGACTGGAAGAATATACTTTTAAATGGGAATAAAGGTGAATTAATAAAAATAGAGGCAAAGAAGCTATTCGATCCACACATGTAAAAGATGCATATATAAATACCATCATGCTGTATTTACACAGGGACTGACAGAATATTCAAAGATAGTTTTCGCACATTCTTATCTTGATCACATCTTTTGTTTCTTCCACTTCTATACCACGCTTACTCGTTCTTTAGGCTTCTGATATATCTTTACTTACCTCGCGTTTATATTCTTTCCTTACATATTCTATCCCATTCGACCTTTCACAGTTTTCCTTCACTTTCTTCTTAAATGTCTTTACGTGTATTCGGTTTGCTTTCATCCATCAACTGCCATATAATGATTCATACATTTTAATGTCAGTAATAAGACTTCGTTGTGGAATTAACACACTAGTTGAACTGGTAAACACAATAGGCGCTAATTTCCTTCATTAAGTATGTGTGGGATGCAGTTATTTATTATTAGACATTATTAAATATTTTTTAGAGTTAAGGCTGTCTTTATCTGAAGATAATACAGTGTGTCCTCTTGTATAATATATTTAGATGTATATTTTGATGAATATATGAAAAGCAATTGAAGAAAATTCTCTCCAAACAATAAAAATCAAAAGTTATGTAACTTGGAGTAATTGGCCAAAAGAGTAATGTTCCCATGTTGGAATAATTTTTTAAATATTTGTCTAACTTGTGTGATTTGTATCGAAACTGACCAAAATTTAGAAGAACTCCATTTCAAAAAATTTTAAAGTCTGAATTGTTAAAACTCCAGTATTATCCGCAGTTCCTTATATGCAGTTGAATCCTAGGCCTTAAGGAAAAAAGAAATACGCTCAACGCATTTGAGATGTGATGTTGCCATATTTGCTGCACATACCACAAACTGTAAAACTATTGAATGTCTCCATTCTGCAGGAACTCCATACTGATAAATTACTTCCCACATTATGCAGGAAACAAATTCTTGATTACTTTGAACAAATTGCTAGAAGAAATAGAGCTGGAAAGATTTGTAATCACTGAGAATGTACAAAGGTGAAAAGCGAGAGGTTAATCTCCAATTCTTATTATCTTTGAATAGACCAAGTCCAGAGAAAGTCTGAGAACTTATCGAAAGTGTTGCAATAAATAATGATCGGTATTGCAAAGTATGAAAGCAAGGAGTTTACGTAATTGAATAAAATTAAAGAACTATGATGACCAAATATATGCACATTGACTAAAAGAGAGAAAGCAATTTTTTTTATTAAGATGAAGATGTGAATTTTAATTTATTTGATTTGTTTTCCACAAAGATATGCAATGAACATTATCAAAGTAAAAGATACGCAATCCACAATGCCTGGCAATTTGGAAACCTGGCTTGGAGTATCTGAGTCGTGACCACCCTCTCATTATGTGTGTTTTCTGAAAATCATTGCAACAAAATACGTTGACTTGTGAAAGAATTTCCATTTTAAAAATGTGTCGTGTGAGTTTACAAATTGTCGAGTGATTCAAATAATCAAATAGGTGGGATGTATTCAAATAAATGAATCCATTAGGTTGCACCACTCTTACATATCAATAATGTTATAGCACAAATTCGACAATCTTTTCAATATTCAAGTTCTTTACATATATATTCATATCAAAAGTGTTTTCCAAAGACAGATCATTTTCATATTCATATAGCTTTTAGCAACACATTACAAACTCATGACAATAATTTAAGTATATCGGTTATGTAAATATTTATATAAGTCTCACTAATTTGTTTTCGTCATGAAACATTATTTAGTTATACAGAGGGTGAAGAGATGACGCATATTATTCATTGATATTTTTTGATAAATGTATACGCGTGATGACTATAGCAGTACTACTTCAGCGATATGTTTTTCTGGTGCTCGATCATTCGACAAGTGAGAATAATTTGTATCTCAGGAAAATGATTGCACTGTAATCTCCAACATACTCGTATTTAATATATGAGACCCTCGTGTCACCAACTTTAATAGTTTTCGTTAATGTTTACATGCTGCGTACATCGAATCATTTCTTTACCCTCAATAATTGATTTTGTGTTTTCGATGGTTCTATGCTTTTTGTCTCACTCTACATTATTAAATATCTATTACTATATTCGGGTGAGAACAAATCATAACAGAAATCAAATATTCTCTAAAAAAATACTTAGTATTTTTTTTTAAATTTACAGTAATATTACAATTACAATTTTTTCAGTCAAGCGACCGATTGTACTTTTAAAATTTTTGAATTTATTAATTTGAGTGATGTGAATATAATAATATATATTATTATAATGTTTATCTATTTGTAAGTAACTGGAAAACTAGAATTAGAATTAGATATAATATAATATAGTATTTTTATTTGAGGGCTTTGAATTGTCATTGCAAAAGGAAGTCCTAGATATAAGCTCGAAATATTATAAGAAGCATAGAAATTTGTATGTATAAAGAAGCGTTTTGAAGAAGTTAACTAATATACACGATAGAAAAATTTATTTACCTATGTATAGGCCATTGTTCTTTCGTTATCAATAGGTAATTATATATTTACTTTAGAAGATATTTGTTAATATTTAAACATGTTAGAAACGAGATCACTCTTACATTAAAACTTATTTTCATATTTGAAAATCGTGCCTCTGATGTATAAAATTGATATAATCGTTATCAAAGACAAAAGAGTTTACATTTAATTTATTTTGTATTAAAGGATTAGGTAGATAAATGTAATTTATTACGAAAATGCTTAAGTCAATTATTAAAGCAATTGTTGCAAATAAGGAAGCAATTTGCTGAAAAAACTAAACTAGGAAACTGTCAAGATACATTACGTTTTTTGGACAAAATAAATCGACCCAGAAAATTGTACCCCTCAGATTCCATTTTCAGCCTTGATTTTTGTACAAGCCAAGATAAGCTCTCTGCGTAGTAAAAATGCCTTTGTAGTAATACATATGTCTAAAACAAATCTTATAATACACGTTTCATTTAAGAAAGAGCTAGTTTTATGATTTCATAATTATTGAAAAAAGAAACAAAAAATAGCGATGCAAAATACATAATAATTTAAGTAGATAATATATTCACTATAGATACTCTATAAAGAAGAAAAAAATGAGGCCTTCGCATACTAGAAGTTACATTATTATTCAACAATTTATTTCAATAGTAATTTGACGGATGAAAGACTTGCGTGATTTATAAACTGTTATAAAACAACTTTTTTAACAACCTTAAATATCCATATTCTTAATTATTAACAAAATTATGAAATTAACACGACGTACAAATTATATCTACACGTTCTATTCGCGATATTCTCCTGAGCGTTCACATATTATACACGTACTATAATTAATATCGTTTGACATGTCAACAATCCACTAATCGCACGATTTTCACAAAATAAGCACTAATACGAAAACACGCATGATAATTGAACACCTTGACATCTGCACCACTTTTGATTGTATGTAGTTTTCTGTTTGAGGGATAATTGGTTAGGGTCGTTTCCTAGCCAAGGGCGGGGTGTTTATCTGTCCGGAGGTGCAGGCTTTGTATCATCAGGATCAAGGCTAAGACACTCCCTGAGATAGTCCTCCATGGAGCGGTAAACATGCTCCAGGACTCCGACTAGTAGGTGATCTTCATCAGCGTAACTCTACAAAAGGAATGTGATTATTATAATGTATATATACATTATCATACTTATAATAAATCTATTAAAAAATAACATTAGGTAATTTTTATAGCGCCCTTTTTGTTAAAAATTTCATGCCAAGGGCGCTTTACACATGAACTGTTTAATCCTATACAATTTTTGTATTTGAAAATCAAAATTGTTATTCAAACTTATTGAAACAATTTTTGAAAAGGTGCATTTTTAGTCATTTTTTAAATTAAGTCTCTGATGCACCATCGTTCCTTGTGATGAAGGGCATTGAGTTCCACGCTTTTGAGCCTGCAACTGCATGAACTTGTTCTTTAAACTCATACTTCTGGCAATGACTGATTGATTCTACAACCCTTCCCGCGGCTGAAGTAGAGGCTGACCTGAGAGTTTGATGTCTACTATTCAAGTTATCTAGGATGCAGAGCTCGTGAAGATTCAAGGGCGCCATATTTAGGGAATTTTGAGAATTTCGAAATTTGTGCTCATAAATATAATTTAGTATTCCGAAAGTTTCACAACGAATTCCGAATTTTAAATATATAAAAATAAAATTAACGGTTACACAATGGATATGTAATCGCAGTACAATAGGAGTGTTATGAAGGGATCGTTTCTAGAAAGCGATGTAGAGAAATAACACCATTATGAAAGGAACCGATGCACTCGACTGGCATTTAAACAGACAAAATATGGACCCGATAGACAAAATACAATAGATAGCGGCTGCATTAAAGAGATGTCCGTAAACTGGTGGATCAGTATTGAAATTTGTTTTATCGAGTGCGGTATGTAGTTGTTTTGCCCTGATTTTTTGTTAATTTATCTATATTTTTTAACAATGTAAATTGGAGCAGCTTTAATTTATTTCCGTTATTTGATTGCATACAGTAAAATCTCGATTATCCAGAATAATTGGGACCATGGGTAGTTCGGATAATATAACGTGTAAACACGGGACTTCTTAAACTCATCATTAGCAAATGACCATAATACATATGAAAGTGTTATAGGGTAAATTGGTATATTGGTAGGTCTTCCATTCAAATTAATCCTCAAGAAAAAACAGTTTATTTTTAGTTTTTAGTTAAATCTTTTTTTTTTATACAATAAATTATAATGAATTTATTATCTTAAATAAGCTGTTTTTAATTATTAGTTCTGACCAAAATATAATATTAAATTTTTTGAAATTCGACCGAACTAGCCATGTTATGTGTCGACTTTTAGATTTTCTATCCCTCAACACCATATTATTTTTGAATACGTATGATTATACAAAGAATGACAATATTATGTTTTGTGTGTGTTTAGAAAAATAACTATTTACTAAAAATGTGAGAACCCACATTCATCATATACTTTTAAAAAATCCCAATACTGTTCGAAGAATCGAGCGATGAAATAATACTTATAACAGCCACCCACCTGATATCTAAAGATTACGCCAGCATCAGCAAGTGCCCTCGCTAGCCCCACCCCGTGCTGGAGGGGCGCAGTGAGGTCGGCCAGCCCGTGCACGAGATACAGCGAGTGAGGGGGCACATTACGCGCCCGCTGGGTAGCATCAGCCTCCACATATCCTTTATAGTTCTCGCTGGGGAGGCCGAGAACTCGCTCCGTGAACGCTGAATCTAAAAAAATAGTTCCATCAATTGAGTGTATCAACAATATTAGCTGTGAAATTTTATTAGTATTCTTAGTAATATTTATAACATCTTAACTGAAGGTAGATCTCAATTAAGTGGTCAATTTTTAATTTTGATAATACTTATGCGAGTTCATCTGATTACTGGTCAATAATTGTGTAACCATTATAAGATTCATTTACAATAATTAGTTTTCAGTGATTCGATTCTGGCCCAATTTACTGCTTCACAAATATGAATATAATAAAAATATATAATTCTGTGTCTTGGAGATTCTTTAACCGTTTTAGTGCTAAGCAATTTTGGCAAAAATAAATGAAAATTGCTATACACATATTGATTAATTTAGAGGAAAAAATAATGGTGTCAAATAAAACACTCTAACTTAGACAAATATCAATCAATTTTATTAATTATTTTTGCATTATAAAGGTAAAATGTTTATTGTTTATTAATGTTTATTAAACATAAAGTGATATCAATATTATTGTATTTTATTTCTTTTAGAAAATAAAAAATCAAAAAAAAATAGCTCAACAATTATGTTTTGCAAATACACGTACAACATTGTGTTTCTTCTGTTTCTGTAGATGAAGAGGAGGTAGAAGACTCACTTTCAATCCTCAATCTTTTTCTTCGATGCGTTATAATACTGCTATCATCACTATTTGTATCTGTCGTTTCACTCCCCGTAGAATCACTAGGAATCGAATCAACGTTCGAAATAATAGCACGTGACATGGTTATTTTTTTAAAAGTATATAAAAAAACGATAAAAGTTATTTTTAAATGTATAAGAATGCACTCTCATTACAAATTACGCGCGAGGTTAGCGTACGTGCACTCCCGCGGAGCACCGAAAACACACTGAAACTCGCAGCGCTTTTGCGCCGCGTAGCATTCTAACGGTTAAATAGATGTATGACTTTGTGTGAATACAAGGGAACCTACACCACAAAGTCAAAATTGAATTTAAAACCTGAACCAATAAATGATTTTAACTCTGTATAGAAATATACTTACTGTAGTAGAGCCAGTCAGTGATGGGTGACACAGCTATCCCACACTTGAAGATGTTCTGCTGCGACCCCAGCAGCATGGCAGTGACGTAACCTCCGTAACCCCAGCCCCATACCCCAACCCGTGTCTCATCCAAGAACTTCTGGGTATCCAGGAGATATCTAAAATAATGTGTATGATACCGTGTAAAACAAATAACTTTATGATGATTTAGAAAAAATGATCTCTAGAGTAAAGCTTCATGCAATTACCAAATCATTAAGAAAGGATGAAATGTTCAGACTCGATGCCTATCACACCAATCATCATCTCCGTCAGTCTCATATGACTAAGGATCGTGGACTCCATGAATTTCAGCCTTCTTAACTATGTTCCTACACTTTCCCTGCATCCGGTAGATCTTGGACTGTCACTAAAGAAGTGCTTTTTGTTTTTTCTACTTGGTCGGACCGACAGACATCCTTTGACATATCGACCCCTCAGAATAACAAGGTTCTATCCGACACTAACACTGTTTTAAGAAAATGTGCTCAAAAGTGTTGATTGAATTTCAACATATATTCATGTATATTTTGTTTTAAGTATGCAAATATGATCAGCTTTAAGCTATTAACTTATTTTCAGTATTATCAATGACCATTGTGCGATGAGGGAAATTATATATAAGAAAAACATTTTAAAATAACAATAATGATCCATGAATTGAAATAAATAATTGATTCAGTTGGAACATTCAACCCTTAATATTTCCTTTAATACCCGTTAAATATACATAGTTGGTGTGTATGGAAGAAATAAAGAGAAATGCATTTAGAACCCATTTCACGCAATAACTCAAATTAACCCAAAATGTTAGTTGGAACCTTGTTATTCTTAGGGGTCAATGTCCCACCAAAACAAGCTTCTTCAATCTATTTTGTCTTCTCGCAAGATTGCCCAAAAAAATAGAAGAATTCTTCTTAACCACATGGTCGAGAGTCTGTCCTTAATGTTCAGCTACCGCAGAATAGAGACATTTGTGCGCTTCACCAACCATTGTATGCTCAACATGTGTCTCCAGCACCATATCTCAATGGTTTTCATAGAAATATTGCATACTTTAATCTAATTTCATGATTATGTAGATTATTTAATAACATTATTATAGTAAATGGACATATACTTCAATTCATTACCAGGCTACAGAAAACTTTTACACAACACTTAATATGTTTGTATATATCGACATTAGATATTTGTTTATATTTATATATATTCTCCTGTATATTATTATGCTTTCATGTGTCATTTTGTTTTATACCATATATAGTATCTGTGGGCTACGGTTGGTAGTTACATTGTAGTATCGCACGTAATGAGCAGTTGTAAAAGGTTAGCAGAACACATTTTTATTGTAACTAATTTATTATTCACCTATATTCTGTCATTTAACTGTTAATGTGCTGCACAATATTTTAAAAATGATTGACACTGATGTTCCATATTTTCAAAACACACTTTAATATCAGGTGCGAAAATTATTGTTATTACATGCCCGCCTTCAAATTTTTTACCCATAACCTATCCTAATGCTTGCCCACCAGTGTCAAAACCTTGACACCACCCGACGTCAACTTGAGCGACATTGTATTCGATCTCGACATTGCGATAGCATTCGCGGTGTGGACCCTTTCAGCTCCAGTGCACCAGCACTATGTTTTTGTGATTGGTGTACAAACTGATATCGCCGTCTTTAGTCGGAAGCGAAGATCGGCTAATCTACCTGCCAATTTTGTGATTTTCAGCGGCGACTACGGGGATTTGCGGAGGCATCATACTTGAGGTAAAGTGAGCAGTCTTTCAGAATCTCGGTTCCCAAAATCACTGGTCCTTCGACTAAACCCCTATCCCTTCAACAACCCCTCCCTGTACCACGTTTCCCTATTCCCCCTGACACCTTGCGGTGATTCCGATTTACGTCCGGAATTGTCGTAATCCATTCCATGGGACGTGTGACCCGGAGATTGCACAATTCAACTGATGTTTTTATTTTTTTTAATATTATACAGAGTATTAACAGTGTAATGATACACTATAGGTTAAAATAAATTAGCTATGTACATTTAAAATATGGTTATTAAACCTCATCATAGTCTACAGATATTACAAGTAGCGTAACTATAAATTTGGGCTTCAATGCAGAATGGAAAAAAGGCCTCTCTAAATAAGAATCGTATATGAGATATACAAATTACTGTACTAAGAACAAAATTAGTCTCTTGTCTCATATAATATTCACACTTTTATGAAAAAAATATATACTTATTCTTGTTAGATATTTATAAACACTTGCAATTTTAAAAATAGTTTTCACATTAAGCGATGGTCTGGTTCCTAACTCGACATAGTAGCGGGGGACTACTACTGTACACATCGATAATGTTTTCAGCTGTTTTTGTAATACACATGAGAAATGATGTTATAATTCTATTTCTTGCTGTGGATGTGCTGTGGAAAAGCTATCAATACTCGAAATAATAGCAATGCAAATGCATAGTGGGATGCAAACTTTATCATTATCTATTTAATGTGTGCCCCAATGCATTGTATTGGCTGTATTGATATATTTATGCTACTATATACTACAGTGATTATGAATTGTGCATTGACAATGAATTATTATATGTAAGTATGTACACATATATAAAAATGAGATGTTACAGTATATAACAATGCTCAGCTTTATTTATGAAATTTATTGCTTGTAAATATATAGATGGTTATAATTGTCCTAATATAGCAAGTCGTAAATTAATAAAATATTTGGGAATAGTTATTGAGATGGGATGTTCATTTAGATGGATTAGCTAAAATTAATTTATATATTTAGAATACTTAGAAATATTCTGAATAAAAAGAAGATAAAAACTGTGTACTAGGCTTTGTGCCGATCCATCTTGAGTTTTGAGGAGTGCATCAGGTGTACGTATATATTAAGTAAGCATTACTCAGAAGGCTATACTCAGAGTAATACACCGCCATAACTTTTTGTATCCATCAGAGCCACTTTTTTGGGAATTTCAGGTTTTGGATATAAGACAATTATCTGTGTTGAATATATTAACTTTCGTAGGAAAATAAGGGCTCCATCTGTGAGGACTGAAAGATATTATCCCACAAGAGCAAATAATCTCAAAATCATTCCAAGAATGAAAAATACTTTTGGTCAAAGATTATTCACCTTTCAAGCTCTCAGAATATACAATACAGATACTGAGAGTAAACTGTTTTATATTATTAAATAATTTTTATTTCTTCTTTCTTTTACATAGTGTTGCCATTGGTATTTTTTTCTCATTTTATGTATTTTCACATTTACTTTCCTTGTATGTTTCGTTTTCTATTTGATTCTGTTTTGCCTTCAATGAGTTATTTGGTTTTGTGAAATGTAATTTATTTGCCAATTTGCCCTAGCTTGCCTAGTTGGGCAATGTATTTTAAAATCTATGTAACAGTATTTTTTTTAGCTGTTTTAGCTGCTTATATCTTATATGTGTCTAAATAAATAAATAAAATAAAATATTACAATAATATTATAAAGGTAATGAAATTTTAGCGAAATAACTGAAACTAAGACCAATATGTTTCCTACACCTTGTGTTATATACAATAATTTTTTTTTTATTTCGTCCGGTGATATTATGCTTTATCCATGCAACAAAAACATATCTAAAATAAGAGTTTGGTCCCTACCTGATGACTGTAATCTGATCGTTGACCTCTATACCCCCTATCCTCTTGTTGAGCGCTCTGCGGCCCTGCCCTGCAGCTCCTCTCACGTCCAACTGAACGTACACCACGTCGTTGTGCGAAGACATGTAGGCACCCCAGTCTACGGTGAAGCGCTCCGACACCTGGGAGCTACCGGGGCGTCCGTTACTATAACATATAAAAGGAACTATGACTACCTAAACAATCCGGTATGTTTCATAGAGGTATTGGTAAGTACACAGAATTTTTTAGAAGTACTCGTAGATGTTTCTAGAACAAAGCTAGAATGAAATATTTTTATTTCCAAATTCACAGATTAAAAAGTTCCTATTCAAATAATCTACCAATGATGCAAATTAGAAAAAAAAATGTTCTCGCGAGCACTCAGAAAGAACTATAAAAAATGCTTTCATTGGCCTTAAAATGAAATTGATAAAGTAAAAATTGTGGCAAATGAACAGAGTAACGAAGAACCAATACGGATTTCAGACAACATCATGAAGAGAAATAAAGTGACATATTCAGCTGGACTGAGCAGCATTTGGAAAGCTAGAGCGCATCCTCAAAGCGATTGATTATCTAATGTACAAATTTGTCTATGATGAACATGATGAAGATATGTGAGATTGCTACTCGCAGTCAATCGAGGCAATCATATTTTTAAATGTGATGTGCTTGTAGTCTAGTGATTACGATACTCGCCTAGTGATATATTAATCGGGGGTTCGAACCTCATTCCAGGAGGTCATTAAGATAGTCCTATTTTCATAGCAAAAGCGTTTAGCTTAGTGTTTAAATTATTGATAACAAAAGTATTTTTAAATATTAGAATAAGTAACCAGTGAATGATTGTTACAGAACGGGAATATGTCAAGTTCTATATATTTGACTACCTCTGGGAAATTATCTGAACTGAAAATCTTCCGGCAACCTCCCATCAGTAATGTTCTCACGAAAGTCACCCCAAATTGCCAATATGTTTATATACATATCGATACAAGCATATCTCGACAAGCGCAAACCTGATCCCGTATTCGGTACGCAGGTACCCTAGTCTCATGATTGATTAAACGAAAAAAAACATTTTAATTCTGAATCCTCTACTGAGGCACAATAGAGTGAGTGAAATCTTACACTTGGACCAGCACCGGGAAGGCGGCGTCTCGCAGCTCCTCCCTCCAGCTGGGCGGCAGCAGCATGAGCACCTGCGCGCGGCACCCTCCCGGCAGCGGCACCTCCAGCGCGCGCCGCGTGGGCAGCGCTAGCTCGCGGATGCGTCCGCCAGCACGCGCGCGCGCGCTCCACAGGACGCGCGACAGACGGTGGGACGGCGCGGCGTGCAGCCCGCCCAGGGGTAAGCCGGGACCCTCGCATCTGCAACACCGTGAGACGTTCGTTCTTCAAAAAATATTGTGGAAAGACACAATCGTGTTTCGCCGTCTTGCGGCAAATCGTGATCACTTTCTTTTATATCTAATTATCGCAATGTATTTCGTTTAGTGCTTGAAATGTGACATACTTAAATTCAAATTACATTCAGTGTTAATAAACGACCAGCCTCTATAAGTACAAAACGTTTCATTTGAGTACTCTTTATATGTAGGGGTGGTCTGGAGGGGGCTCCAATTAAGAAAAAACAATATTCTTAGATCAAATCAGTACCTAACTGCAATTTCTGTACATGGTTTAAATGTAATAAGAAACATAAGACTTTGGAAATTTCTAGTAAAATACATTTATTTCGGATACGTAATAAAAGAAACCTAATGGATGGATACTTATTTTATTTTATTAGTAACTATATAATACTATGCAAAAATCTATTTGGACTGTGCCCGTCTCACTAGAGAAATTCTGTGTCAAGACGGGCATAGTTTACAAGCAATTGTTCAATTAATTAGAATTACAAGTAGATAGAATTACATTTATTACTATGTAAAAAGTGTATATGAAGAACAATTTTAAAATGGACTTAATTTTTGGATTACTTTGTAGCAATAATTAATATAGGTATGAGTCAATATGTTTGGGTGAGTGCACCAATACTGGCTCTACCCATATTACGAATCCAAGTTTTAATATATAGTTTCATGTTCTTGGGACAATTCAATTGATTTAAATCTTTTAGCATTCTATTAAATAGTTTAGGTCCAAAATATTTGTAGTTCCTTTGACCAAATGCAGTACGTGCTCTTGGGGTTTGTAGGTTATTTGTATTTGTCCGTATGGAAATTATGTTTTGAGTTGTTTTAAAATGTGTCTGTTTGTATTTATATATGTATTTGAGAGTAGTATTAGCGTATATTTGTCTAATATCAAAGACATCGAAATTATTAAAAATTTCGTCAGTGCTCGTTGTGATTGGGGATTTGAGGATAACTTTTAATATAATTTTTTGAGCTGCTGTTATTGGATTAATTGCAGACATAGTCGCTCCACCCCAAGCAATTATACCATGCTCTATGATTGATTGACAGAAATATAAATAAATAAAACAATAATATAAACAAAACAATGTTATAACTCTACTTGAGTTACAGTAACTCTCATCGACAGGTGAAATATTAAACTAACGAGTTTTTTTTTGTACGAGACAGTAATTTTAATAATTATATTAGATCTAATATTTATATTCCACCACCATATTGCCGCCTTTAGGCACCGTCTTACCTGCCTACGCGCACGGGACGTTCCTGATGATATCCCATTACACGATGTTAAATGTTAGACGATATCGCTTTACCGACCTGAGGACGTAGTGTTTGCAGCCATGAGTTGCGGCTTGCGGGGACACGAGAGCATCGAAGTTAGTGCAGTTGGAGTAGTGCTGACGATCACTGTGCTGGATGTCGCAAGTCACGCACAGTGGCTCGGAGCGTCGAGGGTCTTCGTTGACCGGATCCCTCACCATGTACAGGTGCTGCTGTCCAGGTTTCTTTTCCGCAGTACCTAATTCAGAATTCAATACATCAATAAATATATCATTAATACAAATTATATATAATATATAGATATGCAGATAAAATCAATTTATCGAAAAAAATGTTACCACCCTGACTCGAACCAGGAACCCTTCCTATCCGGGGAAGCACGTTGATTTATTTCACCACGTCTACATGTTACCATTGTAAGTTAACGGCAAATTTTCGAACTTTCGTTGCACTTTCAAATAGATACATCTGTTATTCCATTATTTGAAAGTAATCTACCTGAGTAAAATCCTATAGAAGACCCCAGAATTAAATGAATTAATTAATTTTTATTGAATTTCGAGAAAAAATAAAATAAGATCAATAACGATACATTTAATTTGTATTAAAATATCACAGAGCTGTGTTCTGAAAAACTGCAACTTCACAATAATAATGTGTGCTCCTTAATAATCAAATACATCATTATTTAGAGAAAATAATAATTGAATGTATATAAATAAAACAATGTTAAAACTCTACTTGAGTTTATTAGCACTACTCGAGTTTAGAGAGAAACAGTAACTCTCATCGACAGGTGAAGTATTAAAATGTAATACTTCACCTGTCGATGAGAGTGAACCCTGATTCTATCAATAATATAAAATAATAATTTTTTTGTGGGTTTTCTCCCTTATGTTGTATTAACCTTAAAACACTATTACGGGTGCTTGTGCAGAAAAAGCCAGAATGCCACACTCTTGTCACACTTGCGTCGTCCACTTTCATACATCTTCTCATGCACACTTTTCGGTTATTCAAGTTTTTAACAGGACCATTCTCGAATATCTGATTATTCCAGGTCTTTCGCAGACAGACACCTTATTTTCCTAATGTCTTCAAAACTTGCCTCATATATTTTCTTTACCATCCTTTTCTCGCTCGTACGTTCCACATGACTAAACCATCCCAGTGACCCATTCTTAATTCGAGTATGCAACAAACATATCAACATTCGCTCCAAATTTGTTCATTATTCACTCTATAGTACATAGATTTTATACTCATGCACCTATGCGACCGCATGAATAATGGTTGTAGATAATTTTAAAAATAAAAATGTATAATAAATATTACATGAATGTAGTTCTAAACTGAGCGGTTGCCCGTGTCTTACAATTAAATACAGTAAATAACACGTTGCCGACCGAGGAAAAGTGCTTCGATAATCTCATCTCAGAGGTTTGTTCATAAAGATCGACATGTACCAGTTGCATATAAAATACAGTAGACAAGAGTCAATTTCATACCGCTATATTTCCTGAATTATACGTTGCATGTGAATGATCTACATAACAATTGATAGAGGAGCTCAGAAAATTTCGAATCCCACTGTTAGATCGCTCGTAGTTGTGCAAACGACCGCTAGAGTGTTCGGTGTAAACCATTATGTGAGTGTGATTGCGCCGATGATTGGTAATTGAGATTTAAAAATTAATGGTAACTAAGATTCAACTATTGGAGGTTTACTTTCTACAGTCATTACTCGAAGAATTACAATCGACAACAATTAATAACAGTCTAAATCATTATTTAACCATCACTAGTGTTCACGGCGCTCACAACGCCATAATAAGTAGTAACACAATACCATAATAATTCATTATCGACAATTTATAGAGAAGATTGGTTGCTATGAACCAATTTCCAATAATATAGAAAGACAGTGACATCACGCAAGCCACTAAAATTGTATTGGTTCACATTCTTCATGTATGCAGTGACTTGGACAGTCCATAATAGAGACGAGCGTAAAATAGATACCTTCGAAATATACTGCAGGAGAAGGACGTTACATATCCCGTGGACAGCACAACACATGATGCCTAAATCCTATCCTATCCTATCTACGGCAGTAAACAAAAAATTCTACCAATTCTTTGGCCGCATTATGCGTCAAAGTGAATACCTAGAAAATGAGATAATCCTGGGTACAACTTTCGTCCTAAGAAGACCTGAAAAGTGCCACAACGGTTTAGGAAACATTTAAAATGGCAAAAGAGTAAAATAAAATTTAAATGCATTCTGAATGTAACAATGTGAAAAAATAAATTTGAAAAATTGCAACTCTCATAATTCAGAAGAAAAATGTAAGCCTCTCAACAACTCCGATCGAAATTCATAATTAAGCGTTGCAGACGAAACATAAAAATATAAAATATAAGTATACCTAAAGTAAATGAAATAATAATTTTATACAATTTTTTTTTAAATATTTAACGCAAACGCATTTTGGTTTATTTTAATAATTCTGTAACGATATGTAACATAATTTTTAGTTAGTTTATTTGACATCCTGATGAAGGAAAGGGTATTTTCCGAAACGGTGAATATAAATAACTCACAGCGGTTTTAAAAATTAATAAACTATTTATTCAAATAAAAATTCACTCACCGAGATAATAGACAAGGTGGTTGAAAGTATCCCAGGCCAGTATCTTGCTGACCTCGTAGCGTCCGTGGCTGATGACGGCCATGCGCTGCTGCGTGATGGTGACGTGCTTGATGTGCGTGAACCTGTCCGCCCCGCCTTCCCGGATTTCGGCCAGGAGTAAGAAGGAGTCGCCGTCTGGAGCGAAGATAGGAGAAGGCTGGATGTCCAGCCAGGCGTCTTCCAGGGCACGCTCCGAGTGAGTCTGATCAAATGGTACATTTTGATAATCCATTGTATCCCATGTTAATATTATCCATTTTCTTTAAATATCCGCTAGATGGCAGTACAGATTATCAAAAATAATTATGAATATTAATACATGTTAATTCATAATATTTTCACATTGTGTAATAGATGCCACTGATGTCTGACATTTGTCAAAAAATGCTGTGAATAATTCTTGGATATGATTACTTGATAATTTTGGCATTGCAGTTTAAAATGGTTTGACACAAAATATCGCATTAACTTGAGAATTTAAGTTATTTTTTTGTATCTATCCATAATTTCTTTAAATTCACTGTATATGTTTATCCTTTTAATAACATTCTGAAGATAATCATATCAATTTAAGACAGCTCTAGGTGTACATATATATATATATCATTTTACTAATATTAAATTTTTTCTTTCTGGAAATAAAGACAAAGTACACTACATGGTGTATTGTTATGGCAATATAATAAGCGATTTTCGCGTTGAAATATAAATCCTATAGGAACCTTGACTGGCGATAGCCGATTGCTTTTCTGCTAGTATTTTGATAAGTGCATTCTCATAGAATATTATTTTATGCATCGATTTGAGTAGGCTACGTGAAGATATCGATGATGTGGCAAAAAAAGATCGGATGAGATTAATTTTGTTGGGGATTGTCCACCATTCAGTATCAAGACATATTTATTTAATGATAGATTCTCTACATTTTTTAGATACGCATAGTTATATAATGTAGAGTGTGAATGACAAAAGGTGATCATATAATGTTGCTCTTTGAACCTTCATTACTTGATTAATTATAATAATAGCGGTTTCGCCCCAGCTAATAAGTTCATTCTCTCAATTTTTCTTCTAAATTCTGCCGATATTTGTTTAGCGAGGATTTTAAAAATAAACATATACTATTTTATAAAATTAAGCGCTAATGAATCTTTTAATTCTTCTCAGAAATTATATTTTTTTCCGGTTGCGTGAGATGTCGATTTATGTGTCTCGGCTATAGTGTACACCACCGTACGATGATATATGGGGGTCCGTCAGTGATGTAATATTATATAAACTGATATCAAAGTTATTTAACAATAATTATTTTCCGTATACACACACTTAATTAATCTGTTACAAATATGATTGAAGATAGATGAATTTGAGCGACAATTAAGACCGACAACCATTTTTAAAAGCCTCTCATAAAAAGTTTCCTCCTATCAGTGGAAATCCGTTTCGTTCAGTGACAGTTAAAGTACCGGAGTGACAGTTGGCGGCGCAACACTAAGCTAACTAAGCTCACCACATTTTTTATGGCAAACCCCCGGCTTATTCGCCGGAAGGGGAGGGGGAAAGCTTTTCATCTACTTTTGAAATTCGAACTGTCTTAGAACTTTAATCGGGTAGTTGGTATCATTTGAATCGTTTGTCGCGTCATTCGTTGACACGTGGACTATAACATCGCAATCGCAGTTATTTCTAAAACGCCATATCATCGTTCTCCGACATGTTGTAGATTTTTCAGAGTGTAAACTTGATAACATATTATTAAAACTTGTATTTATACTTCGGGGGTCTGGCGGTCAAAATGTGGTATTCTACAAAATACCAAATATTGGTTTTTCAGTCCGGCGGTAATAATGTGGAATCTCACAAAATGCTAAAAACTCCGAAGCAACCCTCCAGCACTGTATAACATATGTCTTATAGAAAGTTTTCGATTATCGTTAGAGTGTACTTTCATTTGAAATTCGAGAAATTCTACGCGAATTACAGTCTTCCAAGATGGTGTTAATAGTTATACTTGTAATAAATGTCTACTAAATGACGTTATTTGTTATGTAAATCAAACGAGAGAGGAAGATTTGAATAGAAAGAGACCAGAATAAAATTGTTGATTTTCTGGCATTCAAGACATGTGTCAAAAATAACTCGTATCTAGAATCTTTTCCACGTTTTTTTCATATTGATAGTATGGAATGAAAGAATATGTTTGTTGTCATTTGAATTATTCCATCGAAAATTAAATAATTTATTGAAGTACCTAATTCATATATATGAATATGTTTTGAAATCAATCAAAGTACCTACACAATGTTTAGACTAATGCTATACAATGTTGTACATTCAAAATTATTATGACAGCTTCAATTTATTTTTTTATTTATAGAGATCGATAACGTTGCTGTTTTGTGGCTGTTTGTTTCATTATATATCTCAATATATCTTTCTAATTAATATATTTAATTCATATTAAAAATATTACAGACATGTGTTCTGAATAATTACAATTTCACAATAAGAATATGTTATCTTAAAATTCATGTTTGTCAATTTATCATCATCTTCGTCATTCACGTATGTTGCTTATGATTGAGGATCGTCATTTTCCTCATCGATTTTCATGAGTTCCCCGCTCTTTTGACTATACTCCTTTATTTTTGTTCGTAGGGCTGCCACTTGTTGGTAGTAGAAATAGTTCGAAAAGTTCGAAGTGCTTTTGGTCAATATGAAGCGTCTTCTCGTTCAGCTGTTGGTGATCTAATCAAAAAATTTGAACTTTTCGGCAGTGTTGCTGATGTGAAAAGAGGACATATTACTCGCCCAACCAAATCGACTATACTGGAAGTCCAGATGTGTTAATAAAATAATGCGTATAATAACATATAAGCACTTCTCACCGTATTTTGAATACATATCTTGGCTTGAAGTCTTGTAACGTTCAACTGATGCAAGAATTAATATATTAAATGAATAATAATTGAGGATGTAAAGGTAGAATCACACAAAGCAGAAAGATTGTCTGAACTAACTGGTACCTACATTGCTTGTATTGATTTAAATTTGAAAAATAATTCAGCGACAACAATAAAGAGCACTTTTTAATACACATTAAATAATATTGTTAATTGAAATGTCTACAATTTTTTTCAAGCTATCTTGTCTTCATGATCTTGCAAGAATCTTTGTATTATGAATCATAAGCCTCCAAATATTCGAATATAGAATAGTTTATGATAATATATTCGAATATTCGAATATATTCGTAAAACTTAAAAAAAAGGAATAATTTACTTTGGATGATAAATACAGAAATATTTCAAATATTTCTCCAAAAATGTAAGATCCGTGATTAATAACTTGCAGAACTCGAACTCTTCGTCGAGATAAAGAGGAGTCAGTATTCTCTGGATAACTGACAAAATTTTAGATATGTTTATATTATTTCATATCTCACACCCCCACGTGCAAGTTTTTTTTTTCATTATTTTGTATAACTTCTTGTTTGTCGGCTCAAGTATTTATGAAAGCTAAATATTAAAGAATAATAGAAAGCTGACTCCATCGTTGACAAAACAATGTATTATAAGTGCTTATTGTCATAAAACCATAAAGATAAGCAAAAGACTTAAAAAAAAGGCAAATGCAAAAGATGTCCAACAAAGGCGATTACACCTTTATAGTCCGACTTCTGGAGAAAAAAATCGTATACCTGAATGAATGAATGAATGCTTGCATATGATTTACAGGGTTCGTAAACCTCTGTTTCGTTTAGAAAAATATTAATTAAGAGCGAATACTTTTAAAAGTATTCGAATAACGAATACTAAAAAACAGGCGAATATATTCGGGGTTCGAATATTCGGATTTAATCATGATTTATGATGTCCAATAAATGAAGGATTTCAGGCAAATGGTTTTTTCTTAATTAGAGTGTAGAATATTTATCTTAGAGCTTCTCAATTTGATGGTTACCATGTTCTTACCACCAGCTCCTCGTTTATTTTAATTGAATCTATGAATTTGTTTAATAAGGTAGTTTATACAATACAGATGTCACGGCCCTACGACGAAAATCGTGTGTTTTGTGCAAGATTCAAACAGGCATAATACAAATCATTAATTACAAAGTTCATAACATTATTTAAAATATGTACTTTTTCATATTACTGTAATTTTTTAAGATAATTCTAAAAATGAAACTATCTCATTATAATTGAAATTATTATACTAAAAATAACTTATAAAAAATAAATAATTTAAATTATTGTACTAATAATAATAATGACTGGAAATTGATATTTTTCAAGACAGTTTGTTTATTATTAAATCTACGAAAATACAACGGCAAAAAGATTTATTTGTTCGACGCGATGACTGCACACTTTCACGTTATATAATTGACATTATTTACTTTATTAAATTTTAAAATGGAGACGCGTATACGGAATACGTGTCACATCAATATTCTTACTATTTTCCAACTAAGCTAAACGCTTGTGTTATGAAAATAGGAACATCTTCCTGGTCTCCTGGAACGAGACTCGAATCCTCGATCACTATGTTACTAAGACATAAATATATATTTAATCCCGCTAATACATAAAAATAATCCTTATTACGCGAGTGCTAACAGTGCGTGTTACATATTCTGCGCCGCATGTCTTGTGGTTGGAAAGGAGAGACAATTGATCCAGCATCAGGCAGACCGAAAAAGTAAGTGTCTCCTATCTTCCATTATTTCCACCATATAATTTTTTACCCCCACCACTCATCTACTCAGTCTCCTGACACACACACACATAAATACATACATACAAAGTGACAATTCTCATATTAGTTAAAATATTTTTTTATATATTGCTATGCGTGTATACGGATGATCGGACGAGCATATGTAAATTGTATATATAGAATATTATTATATAAAAATATTGTACGTCAGAAAATTTCAAACAATCTTTTATTTTATTTATAATTATTATTAATTATTTTAACTTTATTACATACATATACATTATAATTTTTAATATTTTCCAAACTGAAAAACAGTTTTACGGCAAGGATTGCACTTCACGGGTAATTTTGTTTATTTATTTGAAATTTTTACAATTTTTTTTATAATGTGTTTTTATTCGCTTACCTCGCCAAAAAATAAACTAGCTCTTGTGCTTGGAAAGGGATTTACACTGTAATAATTTTATATAGAGAGTTATACATTTGTAGTATATAATTATTTATTGTCTATTTGTGTGCTTCTGGAGTGTTCTATAATATTATTTATTTTCTAATTATGTGCTTCTAACTTGTTCATTTCATTTCTTTCTAAGCTCTTTTATATCTTTAATTTGTGTAGAGAGACTATTGACGTTTTTTATCCCTAAGTATTTAAAATTTTGCTGATAGTGTTTGGTGTTACATTTAGGGATTTTAAAGTTTTTTTTAAACCTTAACGATGTGCTTGTTTCAAATTTTAAAGTTTTATTTTCTTTAAGTAATTGATTAATTGAGATTTTTTTGTAAGTGTTTTCTATTTTGGGAATTGGTAATTTTGCAAAAAGTGTTGAAAAAGTTGATCTTTTTTTTAATATTACTTTGATGATTGTTCTCTGTATTATTTTTACTAAGTTATGTTATTGTATGCTCCTGCCCACCCAATTATTAGATACTGGAGTAGTGAGTGAACAATAGCAAAATACACATTTTTAAAATTATTTATACTTAAAATGTTTCTTAATGTTATGAATATATAAATACATTTTATTATTCTTTTCAGTAATTCGCTAATGTGACTGTGCCATTTTAAATGTTGATCAATGGAGATATTTGATTTTTTTTTGTGCTTAAGCTTGTACATGAGTCGTTACATGTAATTTTGATGCAGTTGTCGTTATGGATAGTAATCTTTATATGGGGCGGTGTTTTAAGACTTTTGATTGAAAAGGGAATGTAATAGATTTTTTTAACGAAAGGAGTTTAAAGAAAGGAAATTACTATCGAACCAGGATTTGAGTGTTAATTAAAGAGTTTTAATCAACAACGTGTTTTTTTAACAAATTCTTTCTATTTCAGGGGTCACTAGGATCTCATTACTCGTGGCACGACACATTCTCTCAACCTCTCACCGTACACATTGTTCTCTCACGGTACTCTCACGGTTCGATCCGACGATCTGGTAGAATAGCTATGGTGAGGGTCAGTATTTATATTGACATTATTTATCAACTCTTCTAATATTATACTACATGTTACTTTTTTGTCAACTGGTAAGATGTAACACATTGTTAATATATTATAATAATCTTCTTTATTAGAAGAACACATTCTTATTGTGAAGTTGAAATTATTCAGAACATAGGTCTGTAATATTTTAAATATGAATTAAATATAATAATTAGAAAGATATACGCATAAAATCAATTTTATCTAAAAATATTGTTGTTGCGCCACCGGGATTTGAACCTGACTCTTTCAAATAATTGAACGATTAAATTTATTAATATCAAAAAGGTAACATATAGGTTCGAAAATTTGTCGCTAAAAATATCGTCGCTGTAGCATAGTTGGATAATGCACCTTCCCCGGTTTGAAAAGAGATCCAGGTTCGAATTCCGGTAGCGCAACAACAATATTTTTCGATAAAATTGATTGTATATGTATATCTTTCTAATTAATATATTTAATTCATATTTATACAAATCGTTCAATAATATTCAATAACGATACATGTCCCGTAGCTAAAGGTGTCCCAAGAGCTTAGTTATATCTTGTTGGATTTTTCTGTCTGCCTCAAAACACTCCTATTCCGTGTCGTAAAAGAGACACAAATAATGCATTCTCCTCTTAAGAATGGAGTCTGTAGAAAATTCTCTTCAATAGCCATGTTCATTGAGAGAACGTCGCAGTGAACACGTTGGAACTCGGCATTGTCGTGTTCGATCAGCCATTACCGCAGCTCCTCGAGAATATTGAAGATCCTCGCAGTCATAAAAAGGTTTTTCTTCTCATATCGCATACGCCATGGAAATATGGAACCTCGTAAAAAGTTTTTACCCGCCACCATAAAATTAAGGACACGCACGAAATCGTCCCCCAGCAATGTTTCAATTTGGTCAAGAATTTCGGAATTTCATCCCTCTACAGGCTGAATATTCCAGGCAGGCCCTGGAGTGCGAATTAATTCGCTGTGAAAAATGTAAAAAAAATATATATCCAACGATCCGCGATAACGCCGTGTACAATGACAATATATTTTTTTATTTGACCGGTAATTTATTATTGTTTCTTGTTAGGAAAAATGTTTTTGGCCTTTTGTCAAAAAACATAAGGACGTAATTATTCGTTGAATTCATTTGCACTGGGATGAATAATGGCGGCGACCTTGGGCGAGATTAACATTAAATAAAAACACGAAATAAAAAACAATTGTGACATTTTAAAAATACGTTAACAAGAGAAACACATAACCTTATGGCCTTTGCGCACGGAGCGAGACACGATTAGATAAATCACAAAAATTTTGATGAGATAAATCTTAGTACCATGTAAGCGTGTTGATCTGGTTATAACCTCGGATATCAGCATGAGACTGGTAGAAAGAGATGACGCGTTGTACACAAAGTTTGATTTAACAGCTATATTAATTAGGCACCGACAACTATTTATTCTGGAAAAATAGACTTACAAAACTCATTAAATTTCAAGCATTTATTCCATTTTAACCGCTGCTTGGAAGATTCAAATTCATCCAACTGACGAACCGAACATCAATGATTAACATACTATATTTGACGTATACAAGCGTAAAGTGAGGTGCAATCTCTGAGACTCAGCGTGTACACAAAAGCCAAGAGGTGTCTCCTAAGAATCTCACGGGAGCATTATTCGTATCTCAAAGATTGTCTCATCCGTGGATACAGGCCATTACGAATAAATCGCCAAAAAATATCAATAACGGTTTCTTAGTGCCGATATTGGTTAATTAATTTTTCCATGAAACTGAAAAATCTCTCACAACCGGAAAGCAGAAGTGATTGTGATACAGATATATTAGAGTACAGTAAACTCTCGATTTTTCGGATTTCGACTTAACGGACTTTTGATTTAATGGAAAAAAGTTCTGGTCATTGTTACGTCACAGCCTTTGTCACGCGTGAACATTAACACCCTGTTTATTTATTTATTTAAATTTACAGTCTCAAGACTACAGCGAATACATAATCAATAATATATTACATACAGAAAACTATTCTGTGAAATGAAACTTTTCATACATTTTAATTATACATACGTAAATAAAAAACGGGTGGATGATGTCAATTTCTTTTACATACAAACATATACTTTATTATATTTATAAAGGACTTTCCACTTTAACGGACACTCTCTCGCCCGAATTAGTCTATTACATTGAGGTTTCACTGTATTACCAGGACGGGTTAACCTGTCCAGTCTGTTAGAATCATTATAATTATACGTTCCCATTCTTCATATGAATCCTAAAGTTCTAGTTCAATAGCTGCTGGTTTGAATATTTCGTGAATAACAATATTGAATGTTTTTATATCATCAAAACATGTCGCATCACAAATATACAGTACGAGTTGTATCTTCCTTAATCCTTCGTGCTGACTGTACATATGGGATACTATTTTTTTCCGCCTCGCTGACGTGGTCTTAATGACTTCAATTTAAATCTGCTCACTGGACGCTGAATTGTCTTTAATTTGTGACAGATCTATCTACGGTAATCTCTCAATGAGATTTTGTACGTGTACTAGATACATCCTTAAACTCGTCTCGAATCGAATTTCCGAGAGAAATCTCATACGTAGACACGGGGAATTAAAGTGCATCTGTAATACACTACATTTTAGCGCAAAAACATTAATAACTCAATTAGATCATTAAAACAGAGACCTTTCAATACTTTAAAATAAATTATATACACAATTTTGATTAACCACTTAAAATACAGGAAAAAACTAAATCGAAGAAAAATCTTTGTATGTTCTGAAACCGTAACCTCACAAATAAAATGTGATTTCATTAAAAAAATATTACATATTTTTTATAATCTGTAGTCCTTCTTGCTGTTTGTTAGAATTCATGTTCGTCATGACTTATATATACCAATGTATACCGACCGCTTTTAAAGTATATTACCATCTAAAAGTCTACCCTACGTTAGCTACCCATACGATTCTACCCCGAATTTGAGTATTATAGATGGCGACCATGCGAAAACTTGGGAATTATTATGATATCTAGGAACGCGACCATCAGATCCGTAATCCATCAAACCGGTCCACCGAGCGGCGCGGTGCCGACAGGCAGCATAAGAAAACGTTCAATTATATTTTATTTTTGTTTCATAAATCAAAAGCGAGATACAAAAAACAGACTCCTTCGCGTGAAAAGAGAATTTTTTAATAAAAAAATAACTTCATTATTTGTCGATGTACTCGTATTATTTACGAATGAGAAAATAATATTTTAATTTTTAAGAAGAAATATTATCTTAATCTTTTCTTGTTGATATGTGATATTTTTGTTCTAAAGCTACACTTTGCAAAATAGTAAATATACAAGAGAAGGCTCGGTCCACAATGATCTCTCAGTGAGAATTTAATCTCCGAGAATCGCCTAAAGGTAAGTGTTTACCGGATGCGTCATTCTAATCCGCGAGCAAAACAGCTATCTAGTACACACAGAGATTTGGAGATTATCGTTGATATGGGATGGGCCATAATGTCAGAAAGTTAAATTATTTATATTAACAGTAATTTTTCTATTAAGAGTATTGTGTAAATACATAAATAGTAAATACTAAATTATTGTATTAATTATAAATATATACATATAAAATCAATTTTGTCGAAAAATATTGTTTTTGCGTCACCGGGATACGAACCTGGATCTCTATTTCCAATCCGGGGAAGTGCACTACCATTGTGCTATAACGCCAGTATTTTTCTTGACAAATTTTCGAACCTATATGTTACATTTTTCAAATTAATACACCTGTCGTTCCATTATTTGAAAGTCATCTACATTATTTTTACAGAATCTCAAATACCTCTGAGTAAACCGACTGCAGACGCCAGAATTATCAATTCATTTTTATTAAATTTTGGACACATTGATACAACATATATTATTAAGGAAAACACATTCTTATTGTGAAGTTGTAATTATTCAGAACATAGGACATATATCCCGGTGACGCAAAAACAATATTTTTCGACAAAATTGATTTTATATGTATATATTTATAATTAATACATTAATTTAGTATTTAAAATATCACAGAACTATGTTCTGAATAATTACAACTTCACAATAAGAATGTGTTTTCCTTAACATAAATAGTATTTCATAACAATCATTTTTCAAAGTTAAAGTTTTTGATGTTTAATTAGCATTTGCGTCTGAAACGTGAATAATTAGCGTGCACTGAATGGAAAATTTTAAGGCGATGTAAACTAAATAATAAGCCTCACATGGAGCGTGCGTCACAGTATGTGGTCACCTTTGAGACATGGTGCTGGAAACGCAAGCCGCAAGTATCGTGGACAGCAAGATGCACGAATGCTCCATTGTACGATAGACTCTCAACCATTTTCCTGAGGCATGTCTTTAATTTTTAAATATCTTACGATAAGGGAAGATAGCTCGGAGTTGTTGGTTGTGATAGACCACGCCGAAGAACAAAAACGAAAGAGAAGAAAAATTAACACGTACTTCTCTGGTGATAGCTCTCAGATCGGCAGGTTGTCAAGAAACATGGAAGAAGTTGAAGAATTAACTGTATTTTAGTAAATATTTTAATCAACATTCTTTACAATAGTTTCTGTTTTAAACCATGTTTAAACGCACTATAAACCGCAGGCCATCAAATAAAAAGATATAAATTAAGGCAAATTCCTCGTCCAAAAATTTTCATTTCGGTGACACACTTGTGATCAATTTGGTGCCACTCACGCAATCAAAAAGCTCTGCCACATTTTTTAAAAGTATGACTCGATTGGAATGAAAATTTAAATGCTGACAATATAATGTCCATTAATGTAAAAAATAGTCTTGTACAAAGATTTAATTTTTGAAAATTTTGTACTTTTACTATTGCATAAATGTGTCATAATCTATCGAATTTATGTTTCGTTGGATACATGTGTGTAGAATACCCCTCCCCTCGCAAATAATGTACCAAACCACTCTACTATATATATATATACACACTTCATGCCATGTCTATTTATTTACTTGTCTGTGCTATTAACGTATAAATTGAATATCGCACAAGTAATCGTCGGTGAATAACATACGACATAATATTTCTGACCATGCCAGACCGCACGATATACGACATAGCGATTTACGACATTAACCAGAAGGAAATAAATCATTGATACGCTCGGTATAGTGCACGAGTGACGTTGTTCCATCACGTCACATTCTGAAGTGTTCTTAACAGTTTTATTGTATATTGCCCTGCCGAATGAACAGACGTTATGTATTCTGAAACCGGTCGATACAAAACAATAAAACTCGAGTGGTGATATAATACTTTTGATTTAGTGGATGTTTGTTTATTATAAATTTTGCGAGATATTCTCAAAAGAGGAAAAAAGGCCTAATTATTAAAACATAAAAACACCCTCATGACCAAAATATTTCAGCGTTGAAATATGATTATTTGCCGCCGTTTTATATGTATTTTAGATAAATTAGTTTCCATAACTTGGCCTCAGAAATTCCAAATCCAGCCGGATATGCAATTATCAACCAGCTCGCGTTCCCGGAGCGAATCCAGGGATGAATTTAATACGACTTTTCAAAACTCCACAAAAAGAATTTATGATACACATTGGGGTCGTCCCGCGCAGGGGTTGCTAATAAAAACAGCCCACGGAAAAATGGCCACGTTTGTACATTTCAACAACGTTTTTTGTTTGTTCCTGGTATATAAAATACCTCGCACTAAATTCTTGTCTAAACCACTTTTGAAGTTTTTTTTTGCATTAACACAGGGATGCAGAATAAGGAACGACAAACATTTTACCAACCGGATGTGTAGAAGGGGTCTTTAGTAATATATAATTATAATCATAAAAATTCTCAAATTTATATATTTTATAGAAAGCCAAGTATAATTTCTAACTTATTGACAATTTTATTTTCTTTTAGAAACGGAATGGACAAGGTTTATTGATTTTTTTTAAATGTTAAAAACAATATTTTGATTTTTAAAACAAATGAAATGTAGGTCTTCTACAGGGGATAGAAAGTAGAAAGGTACCGCTGGCAGTTTTTTTTAAACAAAAATTCGTCCTTTTTGAATTTTTTCAGTCATAATTAATAATACATTTTTTATATATAAAAATATAAATGAAAAAGATTTTCGCATTCTGTATGTTTATTCATCGGGTAGCTCCACAGACCAGTAAATATAAACATGAAATAAAGTGTATATATATATAGGAGAGGGGAACATTAGTTGGGGGGACAAAGGGCATTCTACACACATTCTTGGTGGAAACATAAATCCGATCGTTTATGACACGTTTATGCAATAGTAAAAGTATTTACTTTTCAAAAATTAAATCTTTGTGTAAACAAGACTATTTTTTACATTAATGCATATTATATTGTCAGCATTTAAATTTTCGTTCGAATCGAGTCATATATTTAAAAACGTCGCGGAGCTATTTGATTGCGTAAGTGGTACCAAAGTGATCACGTGAGTGATACCAAATTAAAAATATTGAAACAAGGAATTTGCATTAGTTCATGTCTATATGTATATTTGGTAGTCTATGGGTACCTCAGTAAAGTTTGTCACAAAAAGTTTTATACGTTCACTTTTACCTTGTGTTTGATTATATTATATATTTATATTATCAGGCTATATATAGAAAAAAAAATTTTATGAAAAAATATTTCTAAATAATAAACATGCAGGGGTGATACATATAATTGAGTCATGTAATGTTTTTTTTACATTTTTCTGTAAATATAGCTCACCTCATGACAAGTCCAGTTAGGAGCGAGACACGCGCTGACGATGCTGAGGTTCTGCGCCCTGTTCATCCAGACCGCCGCCACGTGGTGGTTGGTCGTGCCCACCCAAGTGGCTGATGTGAAATAGTAGTCCCTGGAAATTCAGTCACGATTTGTTCAAATAAATGTCGGACAGGGCGGTTGAATTAGCACAGCAATAAAAACACTTCTAGATGACAATGTTATACCCGTGAAATGTGTAGCTATTCGAAAAACACCGTACAATTTTCTTTTGAAGCCATGTATTTTTGTATTTACGAAGATTTCGCTCCTCGGTTATTTCACAACAGCAGAAGAACACGACTTAGTGTGGATTAAGATTTTAAACTGAATATATCCTGCAGGTAGTCTAAATTTAAACCTAAAATCTTAGGATTATCGTGTTACGTTCACGCCTTTGTACAGGATTAGTGCAAATTCTTCAGAAAGCTGTGTCTTCACACCTGTGATAGCCGAGCATGGCAGAGACACCGACTGGTTCATTAAATTAAATATAATTATGTAAACAAAATGGTGGAAATGCCATTTTTTATGTAATTATTCATAAGCTTCATAAGTTATATAATAATGTCAATGGATGGAATAAATAGTACACATGTTAACACTGTAGTACCTAGACAAAAGGAATCCATAATAATATGACGCTTTCTCGTCTATATCTATGACTTTCTGGTTATGGCGGCTTCGGTAGTGTCATTTGTGGCTGTAAAGTACGCGAAATCGTATTACGGCTGGCAAATATATTGAGCATCTGTCATCCTGTCATAGATAAAAAAATCAACATGACATCTCATCTATGTCTCATGGTCATACACCGTCGTACTCTGTGGTTTCTTTCCTTTATATGTCACTGTCAAATGTGACATGAATGTTTTGTTTGTATTTTTCAAGAATGTTTTTAAGTGGATATACAGGTGGCCCAAAAAAAGTGAGAACATATCGTAACACATGAGTTATTTCAAAACATAATATAATTAATTATAATTCTTAATGTCATTTTTTTGCGCAATATTTAGCTAATCAGAAATCATCTAAACACCCCATATTACATAAATCTGGGCTGTTCGGTGGCCACATGCCTGGCTCGATGAAATTAACATTCTCACGACGAAGAAAGTTGATTGTATTTCTGGCTGTGTGAGATGGAGCTCCATCCTGCAGTCATATATTCCAGGCTTTATTTTGAAACTTTTTGATCATTTTCCTAGCACCCCAAAGTTTTTCAATTCGCAAATTTTTGATCAGATTACGGTCTTCTGCAGTAATTTTTATCATTCTGGGCAACAATTTGAAAAAAACAAATATAAACAATAGGAAAATTAATAATCAAAGATGGCGACCGTAAATTGTCGAAATAAAACGTAAGATAGATAAATAGGTAAGTAAGTAAATAAGTAAACTATTTATGCTAATTTTGATGGAATTATATCACATTTTACGAAATTATATCACATTTTACGAAATTATATCACATTTTTTTATGTAATTACATCACTTTTTTTTTGCGCCACCCTGTATATGTTTCAAAGTTAATACGTAAGAACACCGTTCGTACAATTTCATGGAGAACAATACAGAATGTACTAACTGTAAAGCAATATGACGATAGCCGAATACTTTTCTGTTAATGAAAAAAGCAGCAAGACGCAATCGGCAACAGCAACTCAAAAACTATATTATTTGAATAAAAATATATCTTAAACTACTTTTCAACATAATCCCTTTTTACGTTTAAACATTCTTGAGTCTTGGCAAACTTGACGATCTCCATATTGATGAAGTCTGCCGCTTGTTCATCAACCAACCCATTTCATGAACACCGTCATCGTTTTGAAAGATGCAAGGCAAGGTCCGATGGCAACAGGTCCGGGATCTATGGAGGATAGTCTAGCCGCTTCCACCTAAATTTTTGCGGCTCTTATGTCATGTTTCTAGTTTAAAAAACGAATTACCGATCGCACGAAGCAATCGGCTGGATTAATGACAGACATGGTTAGCAAAATTTCACTAAGAAATTAAGACAAGTTGACAACGTTATGAGTACGCTGTTAATACATGTCCTACTCAAAGATATATCTACATATTTAAGAAATATAAGATTAAAATTTTAATATAATAAAATCTAGTCATTATGGTATCTAGTAGAATTTATCTCTATTAATTTTCTAACATAGGTTATACAAATATAATAAACACAATCTACAATCTAAAGTAATAATAATATAAAATATTCTAAACTCACTGTCCTTCGAGAGCTGGTGGCGGAAGAACCTCCCATCGTCGCGGCTGGCTAGCATTCTGTACTTCAACAATCCATAGTTTTACTGTAGGATTTGGAGAACCCGGCTGTCAAAGAATTGCATCGGCATAAATAGACAGAGCTATATAGATTATTGCCTCCATAATGAAACGAATTAGAATTATTGTTGGCTATTCAACCTTATTTTATTTACTTATATAGTCTAACCAATCTAAATTTGTGATACATGGTGTACTGCTTCCGAGGGTTAAATCTACCGGCAGTTGTGCATGGAGTAAGTTCCCTTTCCTTACTTGTATTTTTTGTGTCGTCTTTTTCCTCGAAAGGGAATATCTCCTAACTTCTCTACTGTTCCCCGGCCTTATGATAAATTAGATAATTATAATTTAATTATTATTTGTGTAATGTTACTCATATATTGTTAGTATTATTATAATAAAAATAAAACAAAGATCGCATACAATAAGAGTAAATTTGGTATAGGAGGCTGCGCGGTATCGCCCTATCACTGTGCGGGACGTTATCGAACATCCTCTTTTGTAGCATTAAAAAAATGTCAACCAGGTGGTGTAAGATTACGACCAAAATAGGAGCCTTGAGCTTGTTAAATTGGTCCTGATAATGTGGCGGGTCCGCTCTCATTACTGGCATTTAAAATTACAATTAATATATGTATTATATTACATACACCGAAAATATATATTTATTGACTTTGATAGGTATATTATCGATTACGTTAGTTGAGTATCCCTTTCTTATTGAAATTCCTCGAAAGCGTGGGATGCCATAAAAATGCCATAAAATGTAGAAACTAACCGAGATTTAAAAACTTTTCTTTATTTGCATAAGTTTGAAGCGTTACGGATCCAAAAATAGAAAAATTGCCCTACTTATGTTTACAGTTTTCCCTTGCCTCTCTAATTTATGGAAACAGCTGGAAATTTACATCAATTTAAAATAAATTGGACAGAATCGTAAATGGAATTTACTAAAATATTATACATTGAATTTTTGTGTACCAATCAAATCAAATTACATTTATTTGCTCATAATTTCTGCTTTTACAATATTATGGATTTATAAGAAATTAGCCACATTTCATTTTCATTCTTTATTATTCAGATTTTGAGAAATACGATTTTACTCATAGATTAGAAAATGAATAGACATGATATGTAGTGTATATGTAGGAGAGGGGTTTGGAACATTAGTTGCGGGACGAAGGGCACTCTACACACATTATTGGTGGAAACATAAAACCGATAGATTATGACACATTTATGCAATAGTAAAAGTATTTATTCTTCGAAAATTTAAATATAAACAAGACTTATTTTTTATATTGATGCATATTAATATTATTTTTATATATGCATATGCACACAATCGAGACATATATTTAAAAAAGTCGCGTAGCTATTTGATTACGTGAGTGGTACCAAAGCGATCACGTGAAACGAAAATATTGAGACAAGGAATTTGCGTTAGTTCATGTCTATATATTTGGTGGTCTGTGGATTTTATTAAATTGTAGAAAATATTTTTTCTGTTGTCCAAAAGTCAGAAATTAAAAAGTAATACTAATAATAAAACCATGAAATCTTCTGATATAAATAAAATTCTTCGGTACTTCACTGTACGAAATTATTTATTACAAATACTGGGGAATAAAATAATGAATGGAAAATGACAGCCAAAATTGCTGTATCTTTTAACGTCAATCCATTTCGTATCTAAATTTAGTTCATTCTTTCAATGCACTTTCTTCGATCGTGATCAGTAGACCCCTAAATCATTTTCCATTTATATAGGATATAAGTCTGGGCATTACCAGGTAGCCTCACATTTATTCAGATTGAACATAATAGATTCCCCAATATGTGAGTGTGGTGCCGAGGAGGAAACCATTGACCATATCTTTTTTGCCTCTCCATTGCGGATCACAGCTTTTTTTTATAGTAATCTCGTCACTGGCAATATTCAACTCCAGGTTAACTTGTGTCATCTTCTTTCCCTTAACTCGCCACATTTAATCTATATAATAGCAAATTTCTTGAACGACAATAGTACTATTGTACTTGTAATATAATATTCCCCATTCTATAATATTGTTGTACTCCTTTCTATAAAATATTGTTTTAACTTGATTAATGGCACAAATCACTCTTGAAGTGTGGATTGCCTTTTTAAAAGAAGAAGAAGAAGAAGAAGGATACAAGTCACTGATTTTCAATACCTTCGTTTCAATACGTTTTCATAATTTCGAGGAAATCAAGCAAAACTACAACACTTTAATAACACATTGTTTACTTTTTTAGAAAATACATTAACTACTTTCATCTGAACTAAAATTATTATGTATTTAGATTAATTATCGTATTCATTTGAACCCAAATATGTATTTCATTGTGATCAAAAAAATCATGGTAGGTTTTGAGAATTACATCGCTTTATATTAGGTTTTGCTCACCCTAACATTTTATACTTAGTATTGTTGCTAACAAAGTGTATTTTGAAAATAAAAATAATAATTACAAATCCAATGATATATATAACTCAAATTTGTTATAAAATGTTCATAAAATTATTTTGAAATTCATTGACACGTATAACGTATTTTGTGGACACGATAACTCCCGTAGTTTCAGTATCAGATTTCGATAAAATAATTCTGAAAAATTAACCTCGGCTAAATTCTAAAACCATCCAGCAGCTGTTGAAAAATTTACAACTACGACGTCAATATTGATCGTTGAGAAAAAAGGAAATATCCTTTTTTTTACACAGACGAAATCTATCTGACTCTTATCATATTTCGATAAAACTTTTTTTTTAAAATGACCTTGGAAATATCTCGGCTAAGTTCGTTACCCAGCCCGATCCGCTTTTAAAATAGCAGCTATTCAATAATAAAATAAAATTATAATTACGTTATTATTAGTTCTAGAGAAAAATAAAAACATCCTTTACTTTCACACAGACGAAACCTATCTAATTCCTGCGGCCAATACTGGAAGGGACTTTTTATAATATTTTTCTAAACTATATTCAACTATTAAATAATGTATTTCTTTCAAATAAACGGCACCCGTGTATCCGTTATTTCGGTTAAATATAAATAAGTACTTTCGTAAATAAATAATGTCAAAAGTCAACAACCACTTCTGAAAATACATTTGAATAACTGGAAAAGGCAAAGTTTTATCGACGCAAATTCGAGTTATGTATAAACGTTGCGCGTATTTCATTCAAGGGGGCTTCTTTTAAGTCTTTTCCCACTCTGGCAACATTACTTCATTACGTCTGACACTTTCGGGAAATTGTACATTTCGCAGGCAATAAAAGGGCGTATCGTTCCGCCAGACCGTCAGCGGCGAGACGGGCGGAGCGCGGGACCGTTTCACTAGCGCCGGGTTTTTAACGGCAAATTAAACTATTGCCTCGGTGATAATTGAATTTCGAGCCTGCGAAATCACTCATTCCGTAGAGCGACTCATGATCAAGCGGTAACTCGATTAGTGCCTTGTCGTGACGCGGCGTGTGTCGGCGAAGAGGACGGAATGACTAATTGTTTCTTAAATTCGTTACTCACACTTGCTTCACATCACGTGCTGTGTCCTAGACTAGACCTTGTAATTTATTTCTCTCATTTAATTTATATTATGTGGGTAGAGTGTGAAGAGGGTGACACAGGCGTCGGGGTGAGCAACCGGGCGCTCCTCTCGGCGGGAGCCTCGTTTCCGAGTGTAGATGTCGCCTGTGTCGTCGGTCGGCTGGACGCGGCGATGATAGCGGTGAATTTGAATCACCGCTCTCACATTATAATAGTTGACAGTCGTCTCTTCAGCATATAGATGAGTACTTAAGTTAAAAATTGTCTAATGCCTATTCGTAATCATCACCTCCTCCCCCCTCCCGCCGCGAGTAAGATTACCACTATCAACAATGGATTCCTTTGCATATTTTATTTTATAAATCAGTTAGTGTGCGTCCGTCCTGACAAAGATATAGTAGTGTCAGGACCGGTTTATAAAAAGTTTGTTCATCATTATAATTTTCATCCCCTTTATCATAATTGGATCGGGGGACCAAAATCTCGCCTCCATCTTTCCCTGTCTGTACCTCTTCTGTACATGTTGACTAATCAAGAGCCAATCTATCATTACACAGTGCTTACTGCTATTTATCTCAGCTTAGTCTGAGATGACCCGCCGGCAGGCTTCCCACCGGAGTTGCTAAGAAGATAAATCTTAATAATCGTTCCCCTGCCATTATTATCCTTTTTAATGCCATGAGCACTTTAACACGGCAAACTTTGTATCTTATTTCAAGCTGTAAGCGTGTTAACACGCACTTTTGGACCTTCCAAGGATTAAAGTCATATTTTAAAACCTTTTTGCCATCTGTGAACGACAGGTCCCAGCTTTTGATAGATAAGTCAAGACCATTAAAGCCTAGTCTTACGCTATGCGGTGTCTTCTATTTCAAATAGAGTTGATAATTAAAAAGTTAAGACGTGTCCAAGCCACCTTAATTGAGATTTTTCTACATGTAGAAATAGGGGCTTTTATATCGGTACTTATGTCAAAGGGTTTCCCTTATTCACCCCATAATGATCCATATTTAATGGATATATTAAACTGGGCCAATGTATTAAAATTCATTTAAATGTGTGTTGTGTTAACACTTTTCTACCAAGTATTAGCAAAGCGCCTGTGAACGAAAAATCACCAACATAAGTGCTAAACAGATTGCAAATAGTAAAAATGGCAGGCGCAGGCCATTTACACGTAATAAAATTCTATGTTGCAATACATCCATACAGAATGATTTCGCATTTATGACCATGGAATCATAAAAACGAATGTAAACAGTGAAATTTATAGACGCGTGGGGATTCATGGATTGGCTATAGGCATTACTATATATTGTGATTTTAAAACATTTTGCTGTTGGATTCATGGTATGCGAAATCAGCTAATAGCTGAGCACGGGCGCTGGTTTTAAGTGAGTTATTTATTTAAACGGTGTCTTTGCATTTTGTATGGAAAAAATATTGAACCTATAGGTGTCAATCCAAGGTGTCAATCCCATCACGACCTCGTGGACATACACCTTAATAGCATCATGTCTTAATTTCAAACTAAATAAACATATACACTGGAAGTCACTGTTCGTTGCCATTTGCCAATTTATTTATTTATACAGTACGGTGTACCATTAACAACTAACTTACCGTTACGCCGTTTCCGCGAGGGTAGGCAGAAAGGACAGACCGCCAAACTCCACTAAGAAAGTTTTATAAAAACAATAATATCCTTACAGGAAATTTCAGGACGATATTATAAACATAAAACCAATTTGCTGACTCGCCGACTGTTGTAATGTAGTTCAATAGTTAATATAAAAATATTTGTGTTTTATTAAAAGCTTACTTGTTTAATTAATATAATATGCGTATTGATAATAATTTAATATATCGAAGCGCAAACACGGATGTCGGGAAAGGTCCAATGCTATTTTGTAATTACAAAATAATATTGGAGCTGTAACACGCGAAATGCGGCTGAAAAGCTATATTAGTAATAATGAGGACATTATATTTTAATTGATTTAGAATTTTGCAAAAGTAAATATTAAAATTAAAACATTTAAATTTTTTAGTCTTGGATTTTAACTTCAAAAGAATCCGATAAATACCAGTTTCTCTGTCAATTGCATAATACAGTACTTTTTTCTGTCGCGAAAAGCATATCTGAATATTGGAAAAAAATATTATCTCGTGTAAAAACACTTTGAAATATCATAATATCCAACGGAGCGGGAAAATCTCCCTTCTAGAATTGAGTCACTGTATAAGACTTTACCTCGGTCCGCCGGTATTATGTGACAGTGTGTGAATAATTCAAACATTTGAACAGATGTGTACGAAAAATGTGCAGATTTTTATACAGTTGTAAACAGGTAAAAAAATCACTGGAATATTTTTATATTTCTGCTGTATGTATACAAATGGGAAATCCAGAGAAAATGATATCGTTTTGCTGTACAGATATGTGGGGACGACGATTCAAATCTATCGCCATCATTTCCGTCCCTAGCTGACGAAAGACGCGAGCGACATCTGTATTCAAAGTCCGGGCTTCGGCAAAGAGAAGCTGGCAGACATTTTTTCCGCTCCACTACAGCGAGTCTCTATACGAGACTGAGCGCCGCCGACTCGCTTCTCTCACTCTTCATATTTAACGCTCTACAATAAACAACTTGACGCCAATTGCTCGTTTCACTCAATCATCATCAAAAGCTTCCTGAGTAGCACTAACATGAAAATGAATAATCGCGGGTATAGTATAAACACAGGGAACTATCGCAGACTTTATGGAATTGAAAAATCTGACTCCTGACGTACTTGCAGGATCAGGAGTTCGAGCCTCATTCCAGGAGACCGACAATATAGTCCTATTTTTAAAGCACAATATTTTATCTTAGTTGCAAAATAGTATAAATATTGATATGACACGTTTTAATTTCTTTGCCTAGTGACCCAGGTTCGAGCCCGATTCCAGGAGATTAGTTAGTTCTATTTAATAGCACAAGCGGTTAGATTGGTTGCAAAGTAGTAATAATATTGATGCGACACGTATTCTGTGTACGCATATATATAATTTTAAAAATAAAAAATAAAAATTGAAAAATGACAACTAAAATACCGCCCGAAAATTTCTGAGTATAATTCAGGAGAAATCCTATTTTAAATGCACAGTACCTTCACCGTAGAACTAATTGTTTCTTTAAAATGTTATTAACACAAACTGCAGTGAGACAGCCAGGCTGGAGCGGAATAACGTATCTCTCGCCGGTGGTATTTTGCTTCAAATCACTTTGAAGGATACTAAAAACTTGGCGTCGGCGTTCCGGCGCTTGTTGGGAAATGTACACCCAAACAGATGGGATAATTTACATGAAAACTTTCTCTTGATAAGCTAGGCAAATGGAAAGAGCCACTTAAATGACAAGAGTCCAGACGGAGGGGAAAGGCGTAGAATAACAGATTAAAGAATTTATGGAACAGAGATTTTCATCTTAATCTTGATAATTCCACTTAATCATTTTGATGCTGAATTACGCTTAACATTTAAGATCTTTTTTCTATTTTGATGATATGGAAACAGAAAGTCGCTTTGCATCATTAAATTACGAATTTATAGAATTAGATTATACTTTTTTATAATTAAAATATACAAAATACCTATTAAAAAAAGGTTTATATATTTTTTAATTTTACTGTTATTTGTTTGTTACGTCTTAGTATGTTTGTCTTCTTTTTTAAATTTTTTAATATTATTGTTTCTTTCTTTTCTTTTTAAAAATTTAAGTTAAGTTTCTTAGTAAAAAATGTGTTACGTTTTATTTTCGCTATATTATGATATACACTTTTCTTCTTTACTTATTCTAAATTCTTTTGCTGTTTTTATATATTTTTATTTCTTAAATTTTTTTTTTTATATATTAATCAAAAATGGTCACTAGTTCTTATCTACGAAATCAGTTACATAATAGATTATTTAACACTATATTTTCTACTTGTTTCTGTTAATATCTTTATGCAATTTTCTATAAATAATCTTTGCCATGGTTGTTCAGTAATCTGTTTGTAAGAATATTATTATTTTTATTCCATTTTTAATGGTACACCGTAACGTATAAATATATAAATATTACCTATTGTCAATCTCGTTATATAATTTTACTCTGTTGCAAAAGAGTCGCGGTTGATCCTGATTGTCGGGCCTATATATTATACAATATGTAATATGTATTATACATGCATGCAAGTATAGCCTCGACAGAAGTCGGTGGCTTTCTGTTGGAACCTTCGGGCGAGGGTTGAGGTTTCGCGCCATTTTGGGTTTTCCCTTCCTTCCGAATAAGTGAATTCCGTGTCCCGCCCGATACACATTTTCTTACATAATATATGTCTACCACAATACATGAATAAATTATAATATTACAATTCAAGTACTCGAGTGATATTATTTATTGATAGTAATTTACTTTGAGTATGATTGTACCAACAATTTATATTTGTATCTCATTTATTTTAAGAGTTATGACTTAACACAAATATTTAGTTTTTTTATTATCATTTAAAATTTATTTTTATTTTAATTTATAATTCACATAGTGTTAACAGTTCAACGACACAAAATATTAATAAAAAATGGTTTATATTTAGAAGAAATATTCACGATAAAAATTTAATATCTTATCATATCAAAATGATATTAGATGTGATAAATTTCAGAGATTTGGTTAATATATATCTCAATACAGTGCATAAGAGTTGAGAGTTTAATTTCATTATTTGAGGTTAATATGACGAAACATTATTAGTATTTAACAGAAAGACTCGTCATGTGTGCATAAACGTCTTCTAGAACCATAGATACCTACAAAAGTATTCTGAAAGTTTGATAAAAAGAAAAAAGAAGGCATTCAATTATAAACATTTATTCCGTTTATAACTGCTGTATGAGTAATATTTATTTTTTAGCATTTAAATCAACCCAGCGGTTAACAGATAGACATTTGACTTACAACAAACGTGATGTGAGATGCAAGACTAAATAAATATCTATCCTTATCTTGGTGGCAATCGGTGATGCACGAAACTCTGAGACTTGGTGTGTAACAGGTGGACTACGAAACCCGAGAATTCCAAACAATTTCACAGAAGCAAAATGCGCGTCTCAGAGATTCTTTCGAGACAAAAATCTGATGTGTTAACACGGACCATATTGATTTGAATTCTGTATATTTGAAACTTCGAAAAAAGGCTCGATTGATTTAAAGCACTCGTAGATGACATTAGATGTAAATAAATTCAACCCTAATTATATTATGTAAGCACTATAAATCTAATTCATATGCAATTTTTGAAAACTATCTGGTAAAACCGGTAAACTTTCGATAAGATTCTGGAACAAATTAAGAAACAAAAAAAAAAAAATATTAATGTAGGAATTATTTTTACATGTGGGAGCTCATTCATTTGTCGAGCACTCTCATTTTTACCTCATTTTTAGAAGAACACATTCTTATTGTTGTAAGTAAGAAGTTGTAATTATTCAGAACATAGGTGTGTGGTATTTTAAATATGAATTAAATATATTTATTAATTAGAAAGAAATACATATAAAATCGATTTTATCGAAAAATATTGTAATAATAAAGTTGTATCAATGTTTTTTATTTATTATCTTTGTTTTATTAACCACTGAATTGAGTTTAAATACAAATGCTAATTTTAAAAGCATCGTATCAATGTGTCCAAAATATAATAAAAATGCATTGAAAATTCTGGGGTCTTTTATCAAATTACTTAAATGTATTAGAGACTCAATAAAAATAAGGTAGATGGCTATTTCAAATAATGGAACGATTAAATGTATTAATATCAAAAAAGTAACATATAGGTTCGAAAATTTGTCGCTAAAAATATCGTCGCTGTAGCATAGTTGGATAATGCACCTTCCCCGGTTTGGAAAGAGATCCAGGTTCGAATCCCGGTGGCGCACAACAATATTTTTCGATAAAATTAATTTTATATGCATGTCTTTCTAATTAATATATTTATAATTCATATTTACCTAATTTTAATAACAAGGTGTTTCAATTTATTGAGATTTCAAATAATTTTTTAATCTAATTTACAAATTTTAACATGTTTTATCAACTTTTTATTGAGATAATATGAACCACCTAAATTAAGTTTATTCATTACATACATTTTAAATGGTATTTATAGTAAATTTAACGACCCATTATATGCACGTTACACTATCTCATGTAATATAATATGTACTCCTAGAATAATTGAATATAATAAATTGTATATATATATACAAATGAGATATTGTAATTGATTATGTTTCTAACTAATAGAAATAAGTAACTGCCATATTTCTAAAAAAGGCAGATTTTCAAAAACTTATAAAAGTACACAACGTTAATATGGTCCTGATCATTATACTAAACCCTTTTTTCGAGTAAAAATCATATTTATATGTACAACTGTGGAACGTAAGTTAAATTACTTTCTGAAATTAAATCCTAGATATTTTCGGACTAGAATCACAATATTTTCAAATATGTCATACATCACTGACGGTGATTGTGATTTAGATTAAATTAATGATTGACTCACAATTCGTGATTTTGTATGACAGAATTATACAAAAATAATCTATTAATTATATACTTACGCTTCATAACTAATATTTAAAAAATATACACCTTTACTCGCAGTACATGTAGCCATAATATATTACAACATAAGGTGATGTTTGATCATAAAAATACAGGTATATAGAGAGCTATCGCCTCCACTCTTATTATCACTACCTGGCGAGGCTGAACACACCCAACATGTATCGGTGCAAAAAACGCAACTCACATCTGTCGTAAAGACATTCAGCGCCAACGGCATGCAATAATACCAATGCGACCAGCAGAGTTAGGGATGGTTATTACAAGTTTCACTCTTCCTATCGCCATCCTCCAGTTAACAATTTTACCCGTACAGTGAATTGTACGGGTAAAATTATACATTTATAATGTTTGACTTTAATAAATTCAATGAAAACAGTAAGTAGTTTCTGTTCTCTTAAACTGCCACACTCAAATAAACACAACACACTCCACGACATCTAAAGAGCACGAAAGTTGTGGATGAAATATTGGGCCATCCACTACTCTTACACTGATCACATTATTTACAACACATCCTTTAAATCTCCTTCTGATGCGACTTCAACACAAATCCTTTTTCATATCCTCTCTGACTCCTTTGTGTATAAATGACCCATTCAATACCTCAAATTTCCGAAGGTATATAAAAACAAACTTTTATCTCTCACTACTTGTACCGCATCTGAGTCCACTAACAAACTCTCTAAAAGACGGAAGATCAAGGATTGTAATGGATTCAGAAAGAAGAAAGAAACGTCTTCACTGATCGGGGTTGGAGAACTCAGACTTCATAAATACAGGCATAGTTATCAGTAGACAAAAGGTTGAGAACGTTCACTTATCAATCGATGGCACTGATATCAAAAGGGTTAAAAGATTAAGTAGCTCGGCTGCTGGCTGAAGGAGGACTTTAAAATTAAAATAAGAATTGAAAGGGTAAAAAGCACTTTTGATGAAAATGAATAATCTCTTCTGAAATCTAACTGAGCTTCTGCTAGAGGGCAATAAAATGATGTGTCATACCGCGCAGTCGAATTCTGTACATTAAAAAAAAAGACCGTTAAATAGCTGAAGGTATTTAAGATGTGACTATATCGGTGTATGCCTAAAGAGTCCTGGATTGACCACATTACCAATGAAGGGGTGAAGCATAAATTAGTAAAGAGAACCGATAACAACTATCAAACAAAGCTAGCTCTATACTTCTGACACTTCACCGCAATGAGAAATGTGAGGGGTGTAAAAGCGTTGGCAGCAATCTTATAAAAATTGACTAAATAACGTCTTATATTAATCGTCTGCATCTTGTGAGCATACATTTGAATCGCAAACTCATAATTATATTATAAAACTTTCTTTGCTTCTATACCTTTCATATGATCTCTGATAACTCAGTACATAAGGGAAGACAAACGATAGCAATTGCTTAGTTAGAAATATATAATCATGGTTGAATAATCTCAGAAAGTAGTTATATGACCAAAATAAATATACTTTCTTACTTACCTACCATCACGCCGTTTCCTCGCGGGGATAGGCAAAGAGAATAGAGTGCCACACTCTTCTGTCCTGACACACAATTCTCACCTCATCCACATTAATACAACTTCTCATATAAGTTCAACGATTATTGAGGCTTCTAACAGGACAATTTTCCAGTATCTGGTTTACTTGGCCGTGCCAAATCTTCCGCGGACTTCCCCTACTTCTGGTGCCATCAACACTTGAGCCATATATCTTTCTTACCATTCTCTCCTCATTCATCCGTTCCATATGATCAAACCAACTAAGTGATCCTTTCTTAATCTTAGTCATTATACTAAGATCAGCTTTACATTATTTCCTTATTTTGTCATTTCCACTGCATCAGTCTACTTTCGTTCCTCTTCTGCCTGCCAGCTCCAGGCCTCACTTCTATGCATCAGTGTCGGTATCAGGACTCCACTGTGAACCGCTAGTCTTGCCTCCGTTGACATGTTAGCTACAATTCCATTCAAAGCGCCGTTCACTTTATTCCCTGCAGTCACCCACCTTTCGATATCTTTCTCTATCTTTCCGTTTCTATCGGACATACTTCCCAAATACACAATCTCATCTACTTGTTCCAAACTTTCATTATCTACAAGTATTTTGCACGTTGTTTTGCTTTCCTCTTCGAATACCATCACTTTCAAATTGATAACATTCATAATAAGGTCGCTTTCCTTGCATATATCGTACATTTCACCGGTGATATTAAATATCTTAAACGACACAAATCAGCATACCGCAACTTGGACCCCAAACTTCGGTAGAAGACAGTATACGAAGAAGAAGACTTTTTATTTGAAGAAATAAAAATTCTATTAAAATGTTTCAATCAGGAAATGCCCGTAAGGAGTGAATACTCCCAAAGATTGATTGCGTTAATAATTAACTAAAAATAGTGCGGCCCTTCGTTTGTTTTATTATTTTTTCTCCGCTAATAACGAACGTGTTGGCCCCGGCCTCGTTAACGAAGGACGTGCCGCTCCCTTCCTCCCCTGAACCCCTCCACCCTTCCTTTCAACCCACCGCCCATAGCACTGAAAAGGTGTTATTTTATTTGTCTTTGCCCCCGAAGGCACTCCTATTTTCACTCTGCAAGATTGAAAATCTTACCCCATCGCCACACAAACCAAGCAAACTATTTATACTTAATAAGAATAATATTACTATAAAGCAATGCTAGCTCATACCGCACATCCCATTATAAATTTACTTAAATATATATATTTTTAAATTATAATTCAATATCTATGTTTATATCAAAGCCATTTCAAATCACGACCAATTTTACATAGATCTATCTGATTATCTAACTTAATTGCCAGACGCAGGAGTAGGCAGAGGGGATAGAATTCCACTCTTGCCTCGCTCACTTTTGTACATATTTTCATGAAAACGCTTCTGACAGGGCCATCCTCTAATATCTAGTTTAACCGATCGTGCCAGGCGTTTCTGTTGCCTTCAATCAGGGAAGTCCCATAGACGTGGGCAAGTAAAGCGGTGCCTGGGATCGGTAAATTGGCGGCATAATATAAGTATTAGATATAATAAAAATATTAGAATCATCGTCCCGTACGTAAAAAAATCAAAATATATATATTAAAGGGCACTTTAAGAATCCATTTTTCAGAATTACGCCAAAAAAATCCGACAAAAAATATGGGAAAATATCAAAGGGCCAAGATTACTCGTAAAACGATGCTGTAAAAATTTGGCGATGGTAAATTCTGTAAAATTTAAGAATTTGGATTTTAAAATTTGGAATTTGGAATTCTGTAAAATTTAAAGATGGTAATACACTCGGTCATAAAAAATACAATTTCAAAAGACTACATGAATTTTAAAAATACCTACTCATTGATAGGGATAGATTAGGTTAGTAAAAATAGTAGGGGTGGTATTCTAAAATTTGCTTATGGGCGGCACTTTACCTCGGGACGTCACTGCCTTCAACAAAGTCTTATTTTTTTTTACCTTCCTCTGTTCACTCGAACGTTCCACATAACCAAACCAACTATGCGATGCTTTCTTAATTCTGATGACTACGATATATTCTGATTGACCATTTACATTAGTTGGTGCTTCATTCTATCGTGCATAGATTTTCTACACGTGCGACTGAGTGACTCCATTTCAAATGCAGTCATTCTTTTACCAATTACAGACTTCATTTCCATATATAATATTGGTGTTGGCATTTAAGTTTTTTTTTATGTACATACATGTATTTATAATGAAACAAATATATGTATATTATGAAACTGATTGTGAATGAATATTTAAATAGTACAAACGATACACGATATTTTTTATAACGATTAACCGAATAGGTTTGGAAGCCCTAGTATTAACATAATAATATGTTAAATTTCACATGTACGTTGGTAATTAAAAAAAATATTTCAAAAATTTTCCTAATTAACTTTGTGGAAGTCCATCGTAATTAACTTTTAACAAAATTCTTAACATTTGAAAAAAATAATTAACTATTCAAATAAAACGTTTTCGACACTTACCGCGTCATCTTCAGTAATAAACTAAAGCTTAAACTAAAATATAGATTATCGACTACATGACATGGTGTTGGGGAGAGGGGGGCTTCGGTGAAAAGTGAAAGTGGTTATGGGCGGGGCTAATATGGATATAATATGGACCTCATCATAGATCATCATAATGGACCATCAGAGAACGTAGAAGTACTACAAATATGCAGAAAGGGGAGAAAATTAAACATTTTAGAGAATGGTAATGTCGAATATTGATGGCATCAGAAATAGAGGATGCCCGCAGAAGAGATACTGGTGGATGGTTCTGTTAGAAGCCTCAACAATCAGCGAGCTTATATGAGAAGATGTTTGAATGTGGATGAGGCGAGAATTGTGTCAGGACAGAGGAGTGTGGCGCTCTATCCTCTCTGCCTACCCCAGCGAGGAAAAGGCATGATGGTAAGTTAGTTAGTTAAAATGTTTTTTTAAATATATTGGTGCAATATTAATTTACAGGCATAATGCACATTTTTAAATAATTAATAAATAGTAAAAAAAACGACAATAAGGTCGAGAGCAAGCGTGTGATATTTTTATTATGAATTTATGAACGTTTGTCTCTTAAGACGCGCACACATTAAATACAGAAATTGCAATTTTGTTGATAGTACTGAAGGTTTGAAACCATTATTTTAAGTGAATCATCAGAGGCTCTAAAACTATGAAACAATGAGACACTTTAGGGGAGGAGAAACGAAAGAGAAATGGGAAAATGAGGCTTTACAAGGGTAACGGGGGAGTGGGAGAAACGGGGAAGACTGGCCCTCTAGGACTGCTCAATCCTCCACCCGACCTCAAATCCCGTAAGCCTTTCTGGCCACAAGGAGAACAATTGATACGTCCCACGCTCGGTCAGGAGAACACAAAAGGCTGACAGTACCTAAATGGGAAAAATAAAGATCTTATGACTGATCTGATGAGATGAGAGCCATGTTTTAAATTTAGCAGATGTCCAAAAGCTGTATGAATCACATACGTGGTTTATTTATTTACCCGAAGGTCTGACAATGTCTACACCGCCACGCTGGTGTTCTGATCTCGTGAACCAGATAACTGATGAGACCGCAGATACGATCTATCAGACTTGACATCTCTATGTAAACTTAGCTATTAAAGAAGATCGCCGGTAACACAAATCACATTAATCTATTATGGCACATGTCCGTCCACTGGTGATATTTTCGACTCGAGTTAATCTCTCAAACAGTCCATTTAAGTTCAGTTTGTCAATTGGGTGAATTGGAATCTTCCCAGCAGCAGTTACAACAGAATAAATATTAAATGTATTAAATATAAAGATATACATATAAAATCAATTTTATAGAAAAATATTATTATTGCGCTACCGGGATTCGAACCTGGATCTCTTTTTCCAATCCGGGGAAGGTGCGTTACCAACTATGCTACAGCGCCAGTATTTTTGACAATAAATTTTCGAACCTACATGTTACACTTTTTCAAATTAATACATCTGTCGTTCCATTATTTGAAAGCCGTTTACATTATTTTTGCGGAATCTCAAATACCTTTGAGTAAACCGATAGCAGATGCCAGAATTAACAATTCATTTTTATTGAATTTTAAACACATCGACACAACTTATACATTATTAAGGAGAACATGTTCTTATTGTGAAATTGTAATTATTCAGAACATAGGCCTGTGATATTCACAATAAGAATGTGTTCTTCTTAATAGAATAAATATTTATTATTTGACGTCTTTATTTTTCTAACTTTCCAGAATAATTAGTCGTATGTATCTATGGTTCTAAATAATAATTGTTCGCACGTTTCCGATTTGAGCTTTGTCTCTTTTTATCAATTTAAAGTTGATATCTAAGCTTACCTCCAGATCAAAGTCTCGTATAGGTACATGATCTTGAGATTTATCTCATCGTGTTTCATTCTGTATACACGAAAAATAAAGACAAGTAAATTCTACAGTCACTAGGATAAGTACTTGTATATTTCTTCACAAAAATACTTCATATTTTATCAATGATATTTTAATTTGTTGTATTATATCTTTGCTCAATTATTTTTACAGTGCAGTGTAATTGTACGGGATATGGCCTTTAATTTAATCTATTAACTGTAAAAAAAAATACAAAGATCAATTGCAAATGCTTTTAAAATAAACCGTAAAAATATCCCCAATAATAGAACTTTTCAGTATGTTGAATGTTTTAAGTGGTCGACAAATTTATCAAATATATGCCCTACTGCAAAACACAAAATCCAATTTGACAATATTTTATCCCTAATAATCTATTTTAGCGACAAACAAATGTCGATTGGTAATATTAGAATACCCAAACTGAACACTAGTTCAGTTAATTAATATCTTACATTATGCCTCCATTGATGTTCTATCTAACTGTAGATGTATTCTCTGTCTCTCTTTCACATGTAATTTTATATTCCATCTCCTTCTTTACGTATATATATATAAGTACACTCTTTTTGTATTTATGATTAGTTTTAAATGCGCCCTGATAAAGCTCGAGATAAGCGAAACCGGTTGACGTATAATAAATTTCGTGGTTTCATACAGAGTGATTGTATATTATTTAATCAAATAATGTATAGTTTTTTATACGTGTATAATGTATTAACTATTAAAAATAAATACATCAGCGGAACAACGTTATGATGCAATCATTTTAAAGGAACCCGAATCCCCAAAGGACCTTGATTAGATTACTCTGGGCTATGGCATCGCACTGTGACAACGCGTCGCGTCACTTTAATCGGTGACGGCCATTAAGCGTAACTGGCAATTCAGTGCTTTATATTGCGAGTGCTCGAAACAAGTCATCCGCGCAATTGGCTCCGGCGATTCTCGACACATTCAGCTTTTTCGCTCTGACTGCATTTCAATGGAATTTTAACGACCCGCCAAAATGCAACCGTGGTAAAATAACACACGCGTAATTTGTGTCGAAGTACACACGGTGCAGAGCCGGAGGAACCCGACCGACACGCAATATTATACACATCTTTAGCGTGATGGATCCATTAAATTTGTTATGTTTACGTACAATTTTTAATTTATACACGATACTCTAAACGAGTCGTACATAACATTGAATAATAGGTGTGACATCAAATTTTTAACAAGGGATCTATCGAAACAAAACTTTTTTTTTTGCTGTATAATAAAATAATATATTTAATCGTGATTCATGGCAAAAAAGTGTCTCGCTGGTGTGACCGTAAAGCTTATTGTGTTGTTTTAAAAGTAATTTTAACTGTTTGTTAAGTAAGTTAGTAGAACTTCATGATCACATATGTGAAAATAAAACTCGTTAAAAAAATTCAGATTCTACTCGTTTAACTTACGTAAGGATGTGGAACGAGATCGCCAATTCGACATTCCTGTAGTTATTTAAATATATCATTCTTGTTTGACATACCCATGCAAAGATTATATAAATTCCAGAATAGGTACCGAAAATGCCTCTCTTGCCGTATTATCTTCTTATGTTGGAAAATTGTATAGCTGTTCTTTTCTATATATTACATATTATTAGTGTTGAAATAGTGTAGTTACTTCATGGATAATAATCATTCTCTTCATTCATGTACCATTAAACATCTCTATCCCGTCACGCGTAAAGGTAATAAAATGAATAATTTTGAAAGTTAAGAAATAAAAAATAATTTGAACTCGGGTATTAATTTGTTAAACAATAACATTACATTTTCTAACTCATCTCCTTTCTCAATATTCCCGTCACAACCGCCCTTCCACCTTTCACCAGTAACTCCGCCCCGTCCCCCTCCATCTATCAGTACCTAAGCCTTATCTCCTATATTTGAATGTAGTTAGTTTAATACTTCACCTGTCGATGAGAGTTACGGTTTCTCTCGGAACTCGAGTAGTGCTAATAAACTCAAGTAGAGTTATAACATTGTTTTATTTGTATCGATCAATTATGATGAAACTCTACAAATTTAACGTCGATTTTGTCAATAATTTGTACATTTCGTTTTTATTTAGAAACACTTAAAAATCAACGCCTATGAAATGTTAGGCAATAATAGTAAAGAAGAATTGATAAATAAGTTTCAGAGTGAATGTGATCTATTAAGATTTTAAATACTAAATTAATGTATTAATTATAATTAATACATTAATTTAGTATTTAAAAAATCATAGACCGTCTGTTTTGAATAATTACAACTTCACAATAAGAATGTGTTTTCCTTATAATAATATTAAGATTTGTTGAAGAATACAATATTAAATTGTTAAACGTTGCAAAAACTAGGTCGAATAACATGGCAATATAAACAATACACGTTTCGTTTAGAACACCTGTGTAATAAAACGGAATGATAATATTTTTTGTTCCTCAATATAGTCATGTATCCTAATTAAAGAGCGACATTTCAATATGACCCGTGTCAAAAAAAAAAACATATTTGAAAATACTGATGTAGTTGATATCGTGATTTAACATTCATGTTTTACATTGTGACAAATGTTGTCCCCGGCAAAGGGTCGCCCTTAAATTTTTGATTTCAAATATACGATAAAACAATACTTAAAATTGCCCTTTGTAATGATTTCATTTAGGTTAATTTTAGGGATGATTTCATTCAGATCCTTTCATTATTATTTTTATTTTATTTATTTTTTACAACATAAATAGTACATATGAATAAATATAAGTAATCACTTTACTAGACGTAGTTTGCTCTAAAGCAATTACCTGTATAGTTTTTAAAAGTTGTAATTGTTTAGAGGTAAGTAATTATAATGTTAAGTAAGTTATGTGAAAGTTATAAAGTATTATTGAAAAAATGTTAGAAAAATATTATTGTCTGTAATATACAATAGTTGGAGACAAAAATGCGTAGGTAGTTAGATTAGCACAAATGACAAATTAGCTTTCTACCCACATAAAGCAACCACTTTGTTATTTTTGAAGTCGTTAATCACTTTAGCCCCTTTAAAGTCTAGTGGCAATTTGTTAAATAATCGCGGAGCACAAAATAAGAAAATTCGTTGAGCGAATTTGGTATAAAATTTTGGCACTGAGGCATCCTAAGGTTTTGTTCTTTGGATCGGCTTGTGGAAGTAAAGTTAATTTTTTTTAATAGTTTTAAAATTGCTCTGGTAAACTGGTTTTATATCCAAAACTTGGAAGGATTTAAACAGTATGTCTAAATGGCCTTTTGTTTATTACTCTGATGACCCATTTCTGAGCCTTAATGAGAATATGTATTTTTAATTTGTTTTTTTATTAAACTAATACATCGTGTTGATTGCAAATCATCATCATTATTTTTGTCCCCTTATCCAATCTGTCTTCATACAATATTTGCTGTTGTTTATCCCAGCTTAGTTTGAGGCCGAAGAATACACATCTTGGTAGTTGTTCCTCTGGCATTCGCAAGACGTGCCCAAGCCATCTTACTTGAGATATTTTTGCATGCAGAAGTAGGGACTCCAGGATGAAGTTATATATTATTAATAATAATTTTACTTCTGCTACTTCCCTACAGACTCGTTTCGATTTCCGCAAAGATCTAACGTTAAAGTAGGCCTGTACATAGATTTAAAAATAGTCAGTTTTTTTTTTATTCTTAACTCGGATTTCTTTGTCAACACACTCTAAAGGAAACGTACGATACGTGATTTTATATAACAATATAAGTACAATCTAAAGATCTGAAATATTAAAATATATATACGTAGAAAGTTTCTCAGAGGTTTGCTTTCAAATCACATTTTTTGAAACTTTTCTATACAAAACAGCACTCCCATCAACTGAATCAACAGATTTGTAGATAATTAGATTCAATGGACCTATAGGTAAATGTAATCTATTCTGTATGCAGTGTTAATTACACAGACATACTTATCTCTCTCTAACTCTAAAATATCACTAAACATTAACGTATTGAACATACGTTATACAGAGGGGCCAACTTGGACTGACTGATGTAAAATGCATATAACTTGTAATTTTAATAGTTTTTTGAAAAAAAATTTATTAGATTAAGGTGTGCTTTGTTAACTTTTTTTTAATCTATGTGCGGAAAATATCCTCCATTTTCTTGTTGACAAATAAATGTTATTTCTAAAATATTTTGCATTACATTACGCAACGTTTCTGTCTCTAAATTTGTTAAATTTGCACAAATATTTTGTTTAAGCTCCTGAATTGTTGCTGATTTGTTAATGTAAACTCAATCTCTTGAGTAGACTCACAAAAATAAATCAGGCGCCGTCTAATCTGGGGAACGGGGAGGCCAAGCAAACTCTGTTTTTTTTTAAATTAGCCGGCCACCGAAAATAGATCGTCGCGAAACATAATAAAATTCAATAATTTTAACGCGCTTTTGCACTGGGTATCTAGCCATTATAAACTTTCATAAATTTGTTATTATCTGCAAAAAAATGTATAATTAAAAATAAATCCAATCAAAGTTATAAATTTTTAAAAACAGTCAGCCCAAGTTGGCCTACCCTTATATATTACCTATATTTCTTCTAATAATAATTTTATATATACTATATTTTAAGACCTACTTACTATACAGTACAATTAATAAGTAAGTATATTACGTCTATAAACTTCTTTCTGAAGATGAAAGCCACAAGATGATACGTCCAATAACACAAGTTGCCTAGTTAGTTGTGGATGTTAAAAAAGTTAACGATGCCGGGTCCAGCAATATTGACAGCTTTTGTGCGAGATGGAGCTAACATCTGATACACAGTATGAACAATAAATGTTTGTCATTGTATCCATATCAGAAAACATCTGGAAAATTGTAATGTTGGACGTACAATCTGGCCCAATTCCATAAATTTATTGCTATGAATGAACACGCAATTGTTTTCTCTAATTGATAATAGAAAAATGTTTATAAAATCTATTGATATTTGTATTTTATAAACGGAACTTAAATACATCTATCTAAATATCTACGTTCATGGGTCTAGACTCTAGACTGTAGTTTAATTTTGGTAAAACTTTTCTAGCAAATATATAATAGAGTTTTCGTACAGAGGCGGCTTTATAGCACAAGGGACTTTCTCAATAAATATGTTATGAACTCATTGCCTTAATATACGTAAGCATTAATTCATTGCCAGCATTTTTTGTTTTGTTTTTTCTGTTGTTCTTGTTCCCTTTTGTCAGTGATTCAGGAACCCTCTGAAAATTTGTCTTTGCAATAGGGACTGCGTGACTATAAATTCGCCTCTGTCTTCATATATATATAGCAGAAAAAAACTCTGTAACACAATATAAAATTTTTAATTCGAGACGGAACATACCGTTGGATATCTGACACTCTTGGTGGCAGGGTAATTGCCGGTGGTGGCTGCGGCGGAGAACCAGGGGAAGGTAAGGGCACCCACGGCGGAGTCGTCGAAGGCGGCATACAGGACGTGGGAGCCGTCTGGACTGCCCCACAGAGCCTCGGGAGAGTGCAGCACATCCTCTGGGAATAGTCATAACAACCGCGGTCAACATAGTTCTTAGCATTTCTGAAGTATAACCTAACTTATCATTTCTGAAGTAAAAACATATTTGTCATATTTTACATAAAGGGCAGTGTGTATATTTATTTTATCGGCCAGTAAGGGCCATCGGAAGCATTAGTGTCTAATATCATTAACACTTCAGGCTGGCTGGGGAATTTCAGAAGTTGGAAATACTTCTTACCGCTTAAAAATATTGTTTTTAGTTTGTGCCGTCTCGTTTCCCGGAAGGGAGTGCCTCTTGACAGCCCCTCTGTTCCCCGGCCTTGTTAATTGTGTTATTTTATATTATCTTTGTATTATATTATATTATTGTAAATATTATTTACTAATAAAGTGAGTCCACCGGGAACAATGAGGGCAAATTCTGTTTTGACAGCTGTGCGGTATCGCCCTGTAAATATGCGAGGCGCTATCGAACAGCTGCCTAGTAGCATTAAAAAATGCCAACCAGGCGACGAATGAGTAGGACCGAGATAGTAGCCTTGAGCTTATTGCATCGGTCCGGCTCATTATTATGCTAACTTAAAAACTAATTAGTCGAGACCCCTAAAACCTGTTTAACTGAGAAAATCATTAAATTCTGCGGAAATACATGACAGCAACTTAAAACTCGCGGGAGACATTTAAGGGGCTTTCATCCCACTATAAATAAGGCAGGCCACATCAGTCGGAGGATTTACAATCATTGGACGAATGCAGTCATCCAGTGGTACCCCGGGGAAATCAAGAAGCCGACAGGCCGCCCCGAAAGCTACTGGGGTGAGGAAATCATTAAATTCAACGAAAATACGTGGCAACAAATAAAAAGCATTGAAGGCACTCGGGGAGGCTTTTATCATTTTAAAAGATACGTACGCATGGTATGTGTGTTACGTGTACCTTGATAAAGCCAGTCGGGCACCCCGTTGTAGAGGATGCCCGGCCTGCCCGTGTCCGTGAGCCTCCACTCCTGGTCCACGGCGGGGGACGGCCGCAGGTAGATGTCGTTGTCCGCTACAAGCAGCAGCGCGCCCGCCGAGCCCAGCCACACCGCGTACTGCAGCCTGGAGCGCTGCACGCGCCCGGCGCCCCTCAGTCTCACGGGGGTGTGGTGGCTGTGGGCAGAAACCTCACTCATCATTACATCCCCACATCACTGTTGACTAACAATGCTGAATGATCAAACCGCCACAATGTACAGTCCATCATTCGAGTTTGTGGTAAATTTAGAAGTACCACCAAATTCCCTTGGAGTTCTATCCTCTCTTTATACTCTCAAGTTTCTTGGGTACGTCTTTGTAATAATAACTCAGTGTCCCATGGCAACAATTATATTTATTATAGACAGTATTGCAGTAGTTGACAATTATATAACTCAAATTTAGATTAATAACTATTGCAAAGTGGCGATGTAAAAGAGACCCGTTCCCCCAGTGACGGCCTCTTATAACCATTGTCCCCCCACCACTCATCTAACACACACACACGCATAACCAAAATGACCGTTTTCACAGTGTTCAAGACACATCTCGGCTCTCCTAGTTCCCATGTACACACCATATCTCAAATATCCACGGTCTCGCTCCTCACTAAAGTGAGCGCTTGTTGTACGTCAAACGTCAAATGTCTGTCGCTTGACCATTTATGCTCCGTTCGTCAGTCGGGGGAATTTGAATCTCAATAAATTGTTCAATTTAATTGCTGGTTTTTATAAGGATATTGGAAATTGAAAATGTTTTTTTCCAATTCTCACCCCTTTTTTTATCAACATTATCAACCAAAACTGCGTCAAATATAGTATGCAGTATGTTAATTAGTATAAGTGCGTGGTCTGATGATACCGAAAGGCGATACCGATCATCAGGGTGAACCGGGAGTTGATTATTTTAAATATCCAATAAATTAAACTTTGTACTACACACACATTGGGTTATTTTGTCTGAACCTAATCATACTTTAGATAGTCATAAAATTTCTCCACTAAGTACCTTATAAAGGATTAATAAAGAATAACTTAGAAACCGAAGAAATGCAAAATAATTTAAATCCGGAGAAAACACTAATAAAACATTAGGTTTATTAGTCTGTCCATATTCCCTACTGTCCATATTCCCATTAACAATCAAAACTCCATTCACGTCCACATGTGTTTAGTTTCGTTAACACTGAGGGACTGCACTTCTCGAAACTATAGTAATGACGAAATAACGCAACGTGTGTGTAGTACAAAGTTTAATTTAATTTTCTTATTAATTAAAATAAGTCTAATCTTATACGTGAAAAAAGAACACTTGGTTTTTATTCTACTCGCTTAATTTACCTGAGACGCGTTTCGCCTTGTGAGGACATTATCAATCTAACAATTTAACTCAACAACTCGTATTTATAACTATAATGGGGGACAGCTGTACAATTTTATTTGCATGAGATGAAAAGAGACAACATTATTCATTGGAATTCTGAGGTTTTACATACATTTTGAATGCTTCTAATTACTCTTAGTAACCATTCAATTTCAACAATAATGATATTTAAATGTCATGATTAATTTGTAGAAAAGGACAGCTATATAATTTTACAATCTAAGAAGACAATACGGCAAGATACTATTCTGAAATTTATATATAATTTTCATGATTCTAGGAAATAGTTATGTTCAACGCAAATGGTATTTTTAAAATTATTGCATCAAGACTAATATATTTTTATTAATTTAATCATGAATTTCCACTAAGAAATTTGGGATAATAATATAAACTATTTTCGGAATTCACAAGCCTATCAGAAACGGCGACTTTTAATTTAAGTTAAAGTATTTAATGTATTTTAAAAATAGTCAATTTGCGCCTTCGAGCAAAGCCTGTTGAGTTCAAGGCTTCACTATTTTAAGGGTTTTTTATTTATTCTCGGTTCGTTATTTTAAGGTTCTTTGTTTTCATAATTTTCTGAATCGGCCGCTGCTTTTGGTTAGTAAAACTATTCAAGGACAAACCTTTCTATTTATATAAAGAACGAGTATCCTAAAATATTATCCGTCCTTATGGTCCGTGTCCACGGAATTAGATACAATGAGATTTGACTCAGAAATTTAATTGAGGTAATTGATATGTCCAGATTTTGATCCGGAGATAAACTTCCCATCCGATTGTGTACGATTTGATAGCGAGACTTAACACGTTTGCACAAATGTCACCTAGAACCATAGACATCTACAATTATTTATTCAGAAAGTTTAACAAGGCTTTAAATTACAACATTTATTTTGTTATCTACTGCAGGACAGATTAAAGTTAGTTAAAACGGACCAAGAACAGCCAAAAGACTGACATTTGACGTTTGACGTACAACAAGCGTGAAATGAGGTGTGAGATCAAATAATATTTGAGCCTTGGACTTGGTGTGAACTACGGAATCCAAGAGTCGTCTCATAGGAGCATTCTTCCTGTCTTAGTACCCGGGTCATCCTGGGAATATAATTTGAGAACAAATCCCTTTTGTGGATAAGGGCAGTGACATATATAATATTATTTTAATCAACGTAAGGGACTTTAAATTTATGATGTTATAAAGCATTGTTATTACATATTTCTGCCTGTCACGAAGTCAGCGATTAAAGTGTTTAGTTGTTATTTAGTGAAGACATCATGTTGACTCATTTCATGTCTTCTTATTCGTTCGAATGGCACCCCTGATCTTTGTTGTTGTTGGTATGATTGGTTTATGTAGTGTGAAGGTCACCGGTTTCTGCAACCTGTGAATCGCTGTTAAACCATGGTCGGAGCAGTTAACAATTGCAGTCGGTACTCTGCCAGATGAGGACTGGCTCCGGTATTTAATTATTTTGGCCGATCGATATGATACGTGGAGATTGAATCGGTGCACATAGATTTAAGATCGGGGCACAATTGTGAAGAACACGACGAGCAGAGAAATAGCATCCGTAATACTAGGTTAGTGGTGATTTTTCTACCCGCACTGACTTTCGTATTATCAATAGGAATCCCGGGAGAGTAACAAGCTGCCGAAGGAATTAGCTAGAACAGTTTGAATATTTATATAAGTAAGTAAGTTAGTAAGTCCGGAATTTTCTACGTTAACACTTCTACGACGAAGACTTATACGACAAAGCATTAATCGAATAGAAATTTGTACGTTTCAAATATGCATTACGACCATAGGTATGGTTTAACAATTCTTAAATCACTATGAAAATTTTTTTATACTACCACAAAATAGATCTACGTTCAATTTCCACAATTGCTTGTTTGATCATATACATGTTGGCATGTAATTTTCTGTTGCACAAATATTGTCGAACAAAAGTCCTATAATTCTTCAGGTACACCATTGTACAAATCAATCTTGTGCATATTTACATTATTTTTATTAAGGAAGTGTTTAACAAATACACTACAGTGTGTGAAATACACGTACAGATATGTGAAAATAAATTTTGTAAACTTTTTGACAAATAAATATAAAATACACGACAAACCATAAATCATACGATAATTAAACCAAAGTGTCACTGCATCAGCCATCGTGTGCCAAGTGTGACAATCACCACACGCCGCTGAAAAATGTAAAGTATAAATATTTTTCGAAGAAAATTAAACTGCCACAGGGATTTGAACTCTGAATTTTTAATTTCTTCGTCATGTATTTAATTGGGTTTGGTTATTAAGAAACGGTATATTCCAAGTATTCCACATCATTAATACAATTGAATTGAATAACATTAATATTGGAACATCTGCATCAAAATGAGATACTCAGCTTCAAAGTTTTGAATTATAATTTTTCAATACTAAATTAATGTATTAATTATAAATATATACATATAAAATCAATTTTGTCGAAAAATATTGTTTTAGCGTCACCGGGATTCGAACCTGGATCTTCATTTCCAATCCGGTTAATTAATTTAGTATTTAAAATATCACAGACCTATGTTCTGAATAATTACAACTTCACAATAAGAATGTGTTTTCCTTAATAATATAATTTTTCGATTGTAAATCTTTTTTTTACAAAAATGTCTATTTAATTTTAAATTAACTGATTCCTGATTTCTTGCATGTTATATAATATACTCCTGCATTTTATTTGCATTCAAATTAGCAGTTGTTGTTCTATAAAATACTAAAATTTTACTTTGTTTTCTTGTTCTCATAAACTTCTAGAAGATTTGATTTGTATTGAATATTTGATTATTGTCAAAAAAATTACATTTTGATCACAATGTAGGATTATACTTTGATGTTTCAAGTAAAATAAGTATAAAAAGTAATTATTTTTTATTTATTATCTTTGTTTTAAAATTATCTTAATTTTAAAAGTAAGTAATTATTTAACTACGCAATTAAGAACCAATTTTTTAATATAAATTTGTGCATAATCATTCCAACTCAATATTATGTTATTAATATCATTCTTCGAGATAAATTAATAATTTTCCAAAACACATAAATCTCTTTACAGCATGTACTATATAATTGAAGTTCATTCTTCATTTCTACATAAAATTATGTATAAATTATTATTCATGTATCATATTTTTTTAAATCTCGCAACGGCGCTGTTAACAAAATATAATACTAAAGAAGTCGATTGCTTTGAGAAAATGAACAGAGAAATGAGATTTGTGTCGGTAATAGTAAAAAGGTAATATTTTATAAAGCGATGAGAAGTAATGCATTTTCAATTTATTATAAAATATGCATTTTTCAGGAAAATTTCTATTTTATCGTAGATTCGGTATTCGCATAATAAGATGAAGTGAAATATTAGTGCCGGAGAATGAATGAATTTATATTTATATTTTTAAAATAAATAATGAATTAAGGCTTGTACATTCTCTAGTGCATTCTATATTTTATACGGTGTGGAATCATAGACCCTGAAGCCAAGGGAAAAAAATGCAAATTGATGCCTTTGAGATGTAGTGGTAGAGACACGTGTTGCATATACCACGGAAATTTAGACATCGCAAGATTCTATTCTAGTGGGCTACGTCGAAGGACGTGGAAGAGGAAAATGAATATTCCCCAAACGTTAGACCTATCAAGCGGAAAAGGCAACAGTTACTTCTCTAGTGATAGCCCTAAGATCTACAAGACGCCGAAAAAAGTGGTGGGAGTTCATGGAAATTACGATCCTTAGTCATGAGGGACCGACATGGATGATGATGAATGAATTAAATACAATCCTTAAGGCTCGTGTTCACGATATTCTCAGAGATTTAGTTGAGTTACATCTCAATATCATGTACATATGTTGAGATTTTGATTTTGAACTTGACGTTCTGATTGTGAAATTTTACGTAAACACACAAACATCACCTAAAACGACCATATATGATATTATACATTAAAATTAATATATGGCAATAAAGTACAAACATTTATTCAGGTTTTACTGCTGCTGAGAATATTCGAAATCACTCAACGACAAAAAAAAACAATGACGTACATGACAAGCTTAAAGTAAGGCGCGAGAGGGTGAATGTCTGAAACATACTGCGTACACGGGAACTACGAAAGTTGAGAGGGCCATTACATATTCTGAAAGTGTAAGAATAACATACACTTCCTAAAAAAGAAGAGCATTGACTAGTGCATTCTTTCAGTTTATATTGTGACATTTCAAAAAATCCGAATAGACACGGTCGGCGAGAGACGAAAGAGGAACTTCCGCGCTAGCTGGCGAGGCGTGCGGTACGCGGCTGGACGGGCTCGGCCGTAAAATGGAGAGTAGCGACAAGGAATTCTTTGATTTACTAATGATTTGTGATCCCCGATCCATTCGCATCATCGATTCATCCTCTGTTTGAATATAGGAGGAGAATCTCGGCTGGTAGCTATGCGGACTGGCGCGGTCCCCGTATTGGATTTGACAAGATGGGTGCCTCGAAAAATACATTAGAGGCGAGTCGCAATTTTATACAAGGCTTCGATTGCTCTAGAGAACGGCAGACACCTCAACCCGGGAAGTAGTGAAATGGATCGTGTAAAAACCTGCCAGGTTACCCCTCGACGGTCAGTGAAGTGGGCGAACCTTGCTCACGAAATTTTTTTTTGTTGAAACCCGGAAGATTTAAACACTATCCATTATTGTAATCTTTATGTCATGCTTTGTGATCGTAAATAAATTGTAAAATGTGTTTCATGTGTAAACCAAGTGTTTCATTTGTTTAATACCATTCCTATCCATCCGAGCAAGCCACACTGACACACGCAGACACCCACAGACTGAGCCAAGCCGGTGGCGTAATGCGCTGACATTAGATCCACCGGTTCCAGCATATTACGTAATAGTATACACGATACATATTATTTATATATATGTATATAGTTAACCTGAACTCTGAATACTGCGCTAACTCTAAAGTTCTAGATGATACAATATAGTAAGAAAATAAATATGTTGGATATCACTAGAAGAGACAGAATAAGAAAACCGTGGGTCAAAACTTAGATCAAGGTGAAGGAGGTCATTTTTACTGCAAAAAACCATGAAATGCAATGAGCGTGTCGTATTGCAAGACGCACATAAATCGATGGACAAAGAATATTCTAGAATGGTATAGATAAAAAACGGCCTGAAATCTCGTTAATTTGAATTTACTGGAGCAGGAGTCCCACTGTGCATGCGCTGTAGTTGTTGCAGCATGGTGCATCACCATCGTCGTTAGATATCACTTTGTATCCACTTCAATTAGCTTTATCACAAACCAGTAAATGAATAGACATGAAATAAAATATATATATACAAAAGGAGTTCGGAACATTCATTGTGAGACGAGGGGCACTCTGCACACATTCTCGGTGGAAACATAAATCTGATAGTTAACAGTAAAAATATTTACTCTTCGAAAATGATTTTTGTTTGTAAACAAGACGTATTTTTAACATTAATGCATATAATTTTGCCAGCGTTTAAATTTTCGTTTCGAGCTATTTTATTGCGTGAGTGATACCAAAATGATCACGTGGGTGGCACCAAAATGAAAATATTGGAACAATGGATTTGCGTTAGTTCATGTCTATATATTTGGTAGTCTGTAGATCGTATGAAATTAGTTGTTGATATATTCGATATATGGTAAATGAAATTTTTGTTTCATTGAACCATTGCTTTGTTATATATATTTGGGATCCGTATTACGATACGTACATTACGATGTAAATACAAAAAAATTTTAAATATATACGTTCACACTTTTCTCTTTTTAAAACGTGTGGGTGCAATACATTTATTTTATATAAATATTCAATTGGGTTAATATATAAAATAAGCATATTGTGTAATCGTAGTGCAGTATTTGGGCAGGCTGTCGTTTGAAATAGTTAGAAACACGGTAGCCATTAAAAAATATATTTTTAAATATTTTTTATTCTTACTTTATTACATACGTATTGTAATTTTCCACATTTGCCAAACTGTAGAATATCTTTACGGCAAGAATTGCCCTTCATATAATTCAATTTAATCAACAATTTTTTTTTAATTAAATACAACATAAACTATATATATATATGTAAAAAAGAGTGTCTGTTTGTTTGTTTTTTATATAAATCTACAATTTTATTATTTTTGCATACTTGACCTTCAATACGAGAAGAAGGTCACTGTTTATATGAGATTTCGAAAAGCCATCTCCATCCTGCTTTCCCATCCCTTAAAGCAGAATTTTGGTACTTCTTGATGAAATTTTGCAAACTTGATCTTCAAAGTAAGAGAAAAATTACTGTCTACATCTGATTTCGAAAAAATGTACCCCCATCCCCCTAAATGAAGCCTCTTTACTCTGCGAAAATCCAGAGGATCGTCGGGTATTTCAGCTAGTATAATATAATGGAAATAAATAATTAGATGAAATTGTGTTGTTTGACTGTATATTTTAGGGTGATCTCTGGGGTCTCTTTATTTTTCATAATGTTTAATAAGTCTTTATTTATGTTATTAAATATTCGTGGCACAACACATTCTCTCGTTCTCTCACCGTACACATTGTTCGCGATCGGTACTCTCGTGATTCGACCCGACGATCTGGTAGAATGGCTATGGTGAGGGTCAGTATTTATATTGACATTATTTATCAACTCTTCTAATATTATACATGTTACTTTTTTGTTAACTGGTAAGATTTTGCACATTGTTAATATATTAATAATCTTCTTTATACAAATACAATAACAATACATTGGTATACAATATTTAATTACATCCGTCCCGTAGCTAAAGGTGTCCCAAGAGCTTAGTTATATCTTGTTGGATTTTTCTGTCTGCCTCAAAACACTCCTGTTCCGTGTCGTAAAAGAGACACAAATAATGCATTCTCCTCTTAAGAATGGAGTCTGTAGAAAATTCTCTTCAATAGCCATGTTCATTGAGAGAACGTCGCAGTGAACACGTTGGAACGCGGCATTGTCGTGTTCGATCAGCCATTACCGCGGCTCCTCGAGAATATTGAAGATCCTCGCAGTCATAAAAAGGTTTTTCTTCTCATATTGCATACACCATGGAAATATGGAACCTCGTAAAAAGTTTTACCCGCCTGTTGTTTTTATTTATTCTTACATCAGTGATTTTTTTAATGTATTGGTTGTATTTATGTACTTTATTGTCATTATCAACATACTTACACTATAAAATCTATTTACTAAAAATAAATATTCCTAAAAGCAATATATTTTTAAATAAAACATTTTTAAAACATAGATGAAATATTTAAATCTATCACGTATAAAAAATGTATATTGCAAAAAAAACAATGAAAATCTGAATTTTAAATATGACAAATATCCCCAAAAAATTACATACAAATCATTAAGGAGAACACGTTCTTATTGTGAAGTTGTTTTATTCAGAACATAGGTCTGTGATATTTTAAATACTAATTAAATGTATTATCGTTTAATCTTTTAAAATTCATTTATGCATTACATGTTTTGGGAACATGCTGTTACTCACTCTGTGAAAACAGTTATATGCTACGTTACACGGCAATGTCCTTCCTACTTATTCGCTTTTAAATATGTATTATTCCGTTCAGCCCTTTATCACGCGCCCCTACATTCATCACGTAATCTAGGAACAGCTCCATTAAATATTTTCCTACCCCGTGTTTATTATTTGATGTCGGATCAACAAGTGTCCGCCCTCGCCCTGCGCGCCTCCGGCGAGAGGTGTCCCACCACGCGGCATTGCTGTGTGTGAAGTACTACGAAGGGAAGAAAATCTAAATAAAGGACCGATAAAACTTATCAGTTGACAGATTGCTCTGCAGTCGCTACCCCCTACTACCCACCCCCTCGCTACCCTTGAGACGCGGTGATAAACGACCGCGGCATAGTCAACGCGGGTAGAATTTTATAAAAATAATTTATATGAAATTGTGAGTACATTTCACTGAGAATCCAATTTTAAACAGTAATTCAAAAGCTAATTTACCATTTAAAAATGAAATAGTATCATACAGCAAGGAGATTTTTTTACACACATGTACCTGAATGCGAACCAGAAATCAAACGACGCATAGGTATAACGAAGGATTTATGTCTACTTGAAAAATTTGTAAAGATCGCGCTATATCAAAAATAACTAAGGTCAGATTCTATATTTTAAGAAGAACAGAATATAATATAACAGAATTTGCTAATCATTTGATAGAAAATAGTCATGGTTTTGATAAAAAATTGGGATTGTCAATTTTGCATATAAACGGTGTAGGTCACAAATTAAATAATTTGGAATCGTTGGAGATAAATAAAGCATGTAAAAGTAATCAGGAAATTCTAAACAGCCAACTAAATTTAACTACGAGTCCTATTCTAAAATTTTTTCCTAAAAATTATTCGACTAAATTTGTATTGAGCAGCAATTTGAGTTAGGTACTAAATTTATTTTTTAAATAATTGTTGTTTTTTTAAAAAATTTAAAAATAGATTCTGGTGAAGAAACAATGCTATATTTTTAGTTAGTTATGACATCCTGAAGGAGGAAAAGGTGTTTTCCGAAACCGGTAGATGTTTTTTAAACTCAATTGTGGTTAATAAAACTAAGATAATAAATAAAAAGTAAGAACATATTATTAAAAATACTAAATTAATGTATTAATTATAAATATATACATATAAAATCAATTTTGTCGAAAAATTTTGTTTTTGCGTCACCGGGATACAATATTTTTCGATAAAATTGATTTTATATGTATGTATTTATAATTAATACATTAATTTAGTATTTAAAATATCACAGACCTATGTTCTGAATAATTACAACTTCACAATAAGAATGTGTTTTCCTTAATAAGAACATATTATTATTGTGAAGTTGCATTTTTTTTCAGAACGTATTTTTATGGTATTTTAATACAAATTAAATGTATTAATGTATACATCAATCGGTTAACGCATTTCCCCGTACAGGTTCGAATCTCGGTAGCAACAAAAATATTTTTTCGCTAAATTGAATTTTCCTGTTTATATTTCTAATTGATATATTTTATTTGCATTGTTTTATATTTTTATATGGTGTGGAATCGTGGATTCTTAATATACGGGAGAAAACACGGATAAATACCTTTGAAATGTGGTGCTTGAATTTGATGTGTTACGCATACCGTAGACGGCGAGTCGCACGAATATCTCCATTCTACAGGAGCTGAACATCAAGGACTATTTTGGGCACCTTACGAAGAAGGAACTAAAGAAATCATTATTTAATTATCAAACACGACACATTATTATTATGAAGTTGCAGTTTTTCAGAACATAGTTCTGTGAAATAAATTGAATTTTCCTGTATAACTTTCCAATTGATACATTTAAATTGTATTTTAATAATTCACACTCTAGATTATTTTTGCTAGTGATCCCGTAGAACTCGAGTTGTCAGCAAAAAAAATATATATTCCACATTGAAACAATGCCAGGCGGATACTGGATGGATCACTAATTTTGCCACAAATGACAAATTTATTTTAACGATAGCTGCAATGCGTTCAGAAAACCATTCATTTTATTCCCCGCCGTCACCCTCTTTTCGATATCTTTCTCAATTTATAGTCCTGGGATTTTCTTGATTGCAAGACTGATTCTAAAACTGGGTTTACATTTTTATCACGGAAAACAGATTGACGGACGGCGGCGAAATTTAAAAATGTTTGAGAAAGAACAAACGCTGTGATAATACGCTCTCGAAGATGAAATAAAATGATGTCACGAGAAACGAGATTTTGCATAGGATACGAAGCCGAGTTGAGCATCTTACGTAGGATACCTAAATAAAGATATACTTGGACAATGTATACCTACATATAGCCATATATAACCTTTTATTGAAACGCTACGATTAAACCGTTCATGATTTTCATGATGAACGTTTATTCTGGTGTCATGAAATAACAACGTTAATCAATTAATCAATCAAATAGACGGTAATTTATTTAATAAGATATCCAATAATGTGATTGCATTTCATCGCTATTGAACCTGTACATGTTAGTGTCATTGTTAAATACCAAAGTATTCATTAAAAATATGCTAGATGGCAGTACGGATGACCAAATGAATATAAGTATAATTATATTCATTTACAATCTTTGCCCATTGTACAATAGATGTCATCCATGTTTGATATTTGTTAAGACTGCTGTGAATAATTAATTATTCAGTCATTTTTTCATTGCAGTTTAAAATGGTTTTACACACATATTACTAATATTTTGTTATTTTTTTTGTTAAATATTATGCATAATTTAAATTACATTATTTTCCAAACCATGTACAATATATTTAATTGAGTATATATCTGTCTGTCTTCTCTCTACATTCTTTAACCGTTCTAAACCAAATTCTCTGTAATTACTCTATAGAACACTGCGCAAAATATGGGCACACTTAGAAATATAGATACCTACAGCAATTTATTCTGAAAAGATAATAAAACAGAAGCCATCCAATTACAAACTTTTATTACTGCTGGGGAGAATCAAATTAACCCAACTGACGAGAAATAATTCATAATGTAAACGTCAAACATCAGTCCATTGACTATCAATATATTAATATTTGACGTTTGATGTACAATAAGGACGGTGAACTACGAAAGTCGAGAGTTTTCTCCGAAGAATCTCACGTGAGTAGTATCTAATACGAATACTAATACCAAGTAATACGAATAATACCTATCAGAGATTGTTTCGAGTTGAAAATCTCATAAAAATATCACTTGTGGACACGAGCCATGAGTTCATAGTGATTTTTCAATCATTTTATTTATATCTCGTCTTTATATCTTTCTCGATCATTCATGTCTATTCATGTACCTGTCGATACAATGTATACTGAATATAACAACAAGTGTACAACATTTTAGAGGTCGAAAATATTCTAATCTCAACGACGTCAGAGACACAAATATTTTATAAAAGTCATAGTTATGCAATTATACCGATTATTTGAAATATTTCATTGATCTGAAATTATACTATGATTATAATAAATATAATATCATCCAATTTCGAGAGACAAAATTGTTTTTGTCAGATGATTTAGGGCCTGAATCAAAGATACAGAACAATTACGGGTCATTTTTGCAAATATTTATTTAAAATAACGTAGACTTAAAGCTAGACGTAACAGTACAGAATTTTTACATAATCATTGAGCATTTTTAATTCATAATTTAATCCGGTATTCACACATAAAATATTGTGGAATAGATCTGTTAAACCCTGTACACCGTATATTTAATAACAAATCCATTTAATATTTTATTTATGGCTTCATTTTCTTTTGTTTTAATTCTTAATTTTTTAAGTTAAAAGATAGAAATATCTGATTCCTATATCGTGCTATGGTTAAATATAAATATTATATGAAGAATCTTAATACGAATATGTGGACTTCCAGCGCCTGCATCCAGGAACCAGGTGCAGCACGGTGATGAGATTTGTAAACCAATCTCCGACGGGAGTAGGGCTCAAAGCACGTACTCAAAAACTATCTGAAGAGCCGACTTCGTGCTACTCGTCTGAACCAAGATTACACATACAATATATATTTATAAACATTATTATAGTGTCGCTTTTAGACTACTATATATATATATATATATATATATATATGAAACTGGCGTTTTTTCTAGGTTAGATCACGTTTTTGTAGATGATTTCTTTGAAGATATCTAGGCCGAGAAAAAGGTTGAAATAAAAATAATGCGCTTCAAGAATCAACACATAGATGGCGCCAGTGTTAGTACATTGAGAAAATATCAATGAATAATAATAAATCAACCAATAGATGGCGCTAAAGTCACTCGCAAGTCATGTAAAAGAAGTAAGATTGTTTGTTAGTAATAAATTGACTTTGAACAAAAATTAACTCAACTGCGATAGATTTAGTATCTCTTACGAATAAGAATTTTTGTACCGTAACATTTTAATGCAAAGCCTTGACAATGACACGTATTAACATGAAACGTCGGCCTAGATTTCCTCAAGGAAACCATCTACAAAAAATACGATATAACCCAAAAGAGATAATAATACTCGCGGATAATAATACCTTAAATTAGATATATGTATAGAAGCATTATTTTTTAAGCGATAAATAACGCCATTTGGTACTATAAATATAATGAGCACAACAAATTTTAATGTCCAAAAACACCCAATTTAATATTTTATTTATGGATTTTTACCTACAAAGGTACAGTTATTAAATAAATATCAGAGGAGATCATAGAGACGAACAATGAATTATTATTTTTGATCCATAGATGGTGATGTTGCAGTGATACTCGAAACGAGTCCACATATTAACATATATACAAATTTCAAAAATTTGTTAGATGTGGAGATTGATGGGGTATGGTGAACGTTATATTTATATAAAGCGATCACTTAAACCAGCCGAAGACAGGTCGTAAGCCCTGTAATTACCTCATACTTTTATATATTTTCCATTAAATATAATAAAAATAGCTTCGTCTCTGAGATATCTAATATTTATTCAACAAATTTTAGTTTGAGATGTATGAACTCATTTATTATAATATAGCGTTGTGCGATAATATAATCTATGAACGCGACTAACTAGGTAATATCTTCGTTAGCGTGGTACGAGGTTCGCAGTTTCATTTCTGGCTTCGGGCGAACGGCTAGGGCAGAAATTCCCGCACAACGGGGTAACTCATGAATGAAATTTAGCTTATCATGTTCGAGTGTCTTATTCCAAAATATGGTAGCAATTATATTTGATTTGTATGGGATTTCAGATCTTCTCTCGAGCTAAATCTAACTTCTCTCTAGGGCCAGATGTAATTCACACGTCTCGTTGGATCGTTGAGTGTCGCATGGGCTAAGTGAACGCGTGAAATTCTGGAAGATTCCGGACTAATTATAAAAATCTACATTGATTTCAAACCGTTGCACAAATTTAAACATCAAAAACTATCATATTTTTATTATCAAGGGGAACACATTTATTGTGAACTTGTAATTATTCAGATCATAGGTCTGTGATATTTTAAATACTAATTAAATGTATTAATTAGAAAGATACACATATAAAATCAATTTTATCGAAAAATATTGTTGTTGCGCTACCGAGATTCGAACCTTGATCTCTTTCCAAACCGGGGGAGATACGTTATCTAACTATGCTACAGCGACAGTACTTTTGACGACAAATTTTCAAACCTATATATCACACTTTTTCAAATGAATACATCTATCGCTCCATTATTTGAAAGCTATCTACCTGTTTATTTGAGATTCCGTAAAAACAAAGTAATAGCATAGTTGGATAATGCACCTTCCCCGGTTTGGAAAGAGATCTAGGTGCGAATCCCGATAGCGCAACAACAATATTTTTCGATAAAATTGATTTTATATGTATATCTTTCTAATTAATACATTTAATTAGTATGTATAATCTTCCTCATTCTCTTGCTCACCGTCTCCCGTATCTATTTAAACAATTTTTAAATTTTAAAGATGTGGCAATGTGTTATATTATAGGCAATAATTTAAGGAACAATAATTAAAAAACCGTCGACTCACAGACAAATAATACTTCCTTACTGTAGAACCATGTTCGCTCAGACAAATAATACTTCCTTACTGTAGAACCATGTTCCCTCAGACAAATAATACTTCCTTACTGTAGAGCTATGTTCGCACTACTTTGAAAACATAATTATAATAATAAGTACCCGTCAGGTTGTTATCGCGTGTCACGTGTCACATGTTTCAATATTAATAGCCTTTGAAGCCTTTTGTCTCGCACCCTACTCGTACTACATATATATCTTTCTTAATATTTCAAAGGGTTTTAATATATTTTATATCAACTTGATTCTATTACATACAAAATAGCGATGCAAATCCAGCGAAATTTTCAGATATTTTATTCTAAAAGTTGTTACAGATACCACATATATGTATATACATTCTCAGCTTTTTTAGCATACATAAAAATAAAATAATAATTAATAAATATATGTGAGTGAGTGTCGTATCCAGCGTATGTGGCGTTATATCCAGCGCACTTTCGTTTAATCCCAATGCATAAGAGATTGGTGAACGAGTCAAAGCCTTTGACGACTACCAACCGTATTATCTGATAAAGAGGTTCCTTAGAAGAGTAGCACTTTCATGAATTCACATCTGTCACTGGTTCTGTTCTGACAGCTCTTTTTAATTTTCTACTGAAGAATGGATATTATTCCGTACTACTAAAAGATACGAATAAATTGGCAACGTGGCAACATTTTATATAAATAATAAGAAAAAATATAAAATTTCTATTTACGCTAATAACAAATTAAGGAATTACATATTAAATAACAAGAATAGGGATGGTATTTATAAATAATACATAAACGCAATTCTTGATAAAATTTCGATATTAGAATTAAAGAGCACTTGAGATGTGTAAATAGCAACAACTATTCTGAATTCTCCAATCATCTTTTGTAAACAAACTATTATTATTATTTGATATTAACCAGGGTTTAGAAATTTTACATACAAATACTATGGGTTTACACTTAGATAAAATTGAAAATTTTGAAATAAGAATAAATGTTAATACCATATTAAGTAAAATAAATAGCCAAAATCTTTTTGCAAATAGTCACATTTGAAATAAGTTTTCTCAGTAGTTCTTAATTCGTTACCCACCACTTATCCTTGTATAGTTTTATTTTTATGTATGCTTGTATTTTTAATTTTAGAGATTGTTTCCTGAAGGTTTCGAAACATGTGGTTGCCTCAATAAATAGTGATTTTAAACAAGGCGTTTTTCTAATTATTTATAAATAAATGATCACTTAATTACTCTTCCACACAGTATCTCTCTAACAGAATTAAGCCGGATTATAAATAAAGCAAAAAACTTGTAGGTACATATGTGTTGATAAGGACATATATGTACATAGGGGTAGGTTTGCTGGCATCAACTAATGCAGGTAATCACCGCGCCCTGCTGCCATTAATCACGAAGCCCTCCGGCATCAACCCTAATCACACCCTACAAAGTGAAGTTAAGCATCGACATGTATCCCTATAATCCCCGGCGTGTAGACTTGATCACGTGGGGTGTATAACCGCACTTTTTTGGGTGTTTTTTGTTCTAATTACTAATTCATCAGAGTGAAGATGACAGCTAATCTAAGACGTGATATATTTTTTTTAGTATAGGTAGTATATATTTATTTAACTTTATGCTTTATTATCAAAATATAAATTAAAGGTAATATAGATCAATAAATTCAATGTATATTTAATTATTAGGAGAACACATTCTTATTGTGAAGTTGTAATTATTCAGAACATAGATCTGTGATATTTTAAATACTAATTAAATGTATTAATTAGAAAGATATACATATAAAATCAATTTTATCTAAAAATATTGTTGTTGCGCCACCGGGATTCGAATCTGGATCGAAGTTGTATCAATGTGTCCAATATTTAATAAAAATTAATTGTTAATTATATCGGTTTACTAAAATGTATTTGAAATTCCGTAAAAACAAACTAGACGGCTTTCAAATAATGGAACGACAGATGTATTCATTTGAAAAAGTGTAACATATAGGTTCGAAAATTTGTCGTCAAAAATACTGTCGCTATAGCATAGTTGGATAATGCACTTTCCCCGATTTGAAAAGAGATCCAGGTTCGAATCCCGGTGGCGCAACAACAATATTTTTAGATAAAATTGATTTTATATGACTATCTAATTAATACATTTAATTAGTATTTAGAATATTAAGTTAATTAATATCTTTAATTTTAAGAGCAAAATTGTATTATACGTATAATACATGTCGATGAACGCCGAGGATCGTCGGGTGTTACATGATTAGAGTTCGTTGACCTTGAAACCCGTGCACTTGTATAAAAACGCGGTAGTTTTCAACATTTTGCTCACTCTCCTCAATTATCAATTTGTAATATTAAATTCTATTCTTATTATTAGTATTTCTAAATTTCATCCATTAAAAGTGTATTCTGTGACGCGTTGTTCTTCTAATTATTTTTAAATGTTTTGACATTGTACCTTAGTGTTATATAAGACTATCTATCAGGGTCATTAATGACATATTGATAATCTGTATTGTAAAGGAATACGTAAATTCTGCGCCGTTAGAATGAACAAATTGCGGGATCTTCGGATCGCGCGTCTCGCGGATTGGATTACGACGATTCCGGTCGTAAATCGGAATCGCCGCAGGGGATGGAAAATAAGGAAATAAGGGAATCTGGATATAAGGAATATCCAGGGTCGGTGATGGGATAGGGATTCCAGTCGAAGGACCAGTGACCTCGGGGAAACCGGATTGAAAGGACTGCTCGCCTTACCTTGTGTATGACGCCTCAGTCAAAACAAATGAACACTGCGTGATCAAACACAATATCACAAATTACAGTGCTGGTGCACTGGAGCTGACAAATCCACACCGCGAATGCTATCACGATGTCGCGATGGAACAAGTTAGTCACGTGGACGTCTGCTGATGTCAAGGTCACATTTCATACTGACAAGACAAGCATTAAGGAATGGTCGAAGAATTTGGACGGGGAAAAGGTGTCAATAACATGGGTCGCGGCTGATTCACAAGACGCGCCAAAAATGTATTTTACGAATCCGGAACATGTACATTATAAATATGTAATTGTTATGGTAATTATTTTATATTGTATGATTACTGAAATATTTTATTAAACCAAACATTGTACTACACACAGGACTGAGTATTATTTTCATTACGACAGTAGTTCTGACTATTTATGGAAAGGGGGCTATGGTAATTATTACAAATATTGAAATATTGAAAATAGTGAATTTTCAGAATTATCTAATCATTTGTTAAAAAAATGAGATTGTCTATTTTGCATGTGAACGGTGTTGATCATAAATTAAATCATTTGAAATCGTGAAATAAATAAATCGTGTAAAACTAACCAAAAAATTATAAACAACCAACTAAATTTAACCACGAGTCCCATTCTAAAATGTTTTTCTAAAAATTATTCTAGTAGTTTTGTATCAAGTAACAATTTAAGTTAGGTACTAAATTTATTTTTTAACCCTTCCCAAACCATGCGGTAACACAGATCTACCATCATAATTAAACCTGTAATATTTCTTTAAATACGTGCAACATAAAATTCATATTTTAGATAATCCTAAAGAAAATATTAGCGCTTAGGAATGACTAGTTAAAAACGAATTATAAAAGGAGAATCATACAAAAACAATTATTTTTTTCCATTCAATCCATTGTAAAATTAATACGTTGTTAAAAATACAATTTGTGATATGAAAGACAGAGATCACACACTATTTTCACAGTAAATAGAACAACAAACATACAAATATGATTGTCTCTTTCTCACTGATTAAATAAAGACAGATACGAAGGAAGGACACATTGTATACGACTTAATGAATGATCTAAATTATGTTATTAATCATTTTTTTTAATTGTATGCTCAATATTTAAAGTAAATTCGTGCCATTAAAGCCATTGGGCTAATAAAAACATTTTTTTTAACAGTTATTTACGGTAACACGTGTTGACACCATGGCTGCGTTCAGATATTTTATATCATGGTATGGTAAAGGTTAAATAATTATTGTTTTTTAAAAATGGATTCTGTTAAAGAAACAATATCGTGTGTTTCTGATTAGTTAATGACATCCTGAAGAAGAAAATGATATTTTTCGAAACCGGTAGATGTTTTTAAATTCATTAAGTGGTTAAAAAAAACAAAGTTAACAATTTAAAATAATAATTATCTTTTATTTATACCGTGGTATTGGGGAAACATTTCAACCAGTACCCCTACTTTCAATATTTGTAATAAACACCATAACTCCCTTCCCTTTAATTGTCAGAACTACTGTTGTAATGAAAAAACTAAAAGATTTAAGAAGAAGGAACTCCAAACTCTCCATCCACATAAAACAAAAGGCACACCACTTTTAAAGGATGCAATAAACTCGGATCCTATAAAGAATCCTTAATAAATACTCAGGGGGTAGCAAAAGAAAAGAATATCCCGACTATTTGGAAGACCAGATTGTAGTTGAGCTGCTACAAATTGCGAATTGGAAGACTGTCACAGAAAACTAGAGCATGTGGAAGCGAAATATTCAAGAAGCCAGGGTGCAATACAGGCTGCAGGGCCATTTAAGAAGATAAAAATGTAATACAAATTATAAATTTAAAAAAATCTTTCATATAAATCTATAAAACAACTGATTACACCACTTTATTATTAAAAAAAACAATTAATTGTAATATTGCAGTAAAGATGGAACACACTTATTGGAGAATGTACTGAATAATATTATGCAGACAAATAATACACTTCAAATTACGATTCAGAACACGGAGCAGAAATGTGTGCCTTGTTACATCGTGCCGTCGCGTCTGTTTTCTTAAAGAAATCGGAATAATTTAGATGAAACCAACACAACCTTTTTTATTAAAAAGATATCCAAAAACAAAACCAATTTTTTTAGATTATTCAGTTGATTTATAGTTGAAACGTAATACTACCGTACAACGTTATAGTTATTAATCATTATAGTCACGTATACGCAGAGATAACGAGTTTACTGAAGGCAATGACATCTTGCCTCATCCCAACTTCGAAAAAATATTTATATTTTTCCAACTGTTTTCCCACTTCTCTTTATAAGGTCACATTTTCCAGAAAATTTGTTCTACTAGAGTATAAATTAAATAACTTCCAGCATCCCCATTCTGCTTTCCATACCCTATAATTACTTGTCACTAACGTTGTGCGCACACTGTAGCATGACCAAAATGTTCATTGTACAAGCAATAAATAAAGTCCAGATGGATTTTTTTTTGTACCATTAGGTATTGTCTCCTGCTATATATGTATTTTTAGAAAACGTACATCTCTAATATTATATAATGTTTATTATGAAAACATTCAGTTAGCGTTTATTCGAATTGTCTTGTAAAATATTATCTCGCTCTGTAGTCCAACCCCAAATATCATCCTACTTCCATGGCTACTTTAACGATCATTCTACATTCTTTCTACGATCTTCAGCTGCATGCAAGGCTGCTTAGGAAGACGATCCTGTCATTTATTTTTATTGAATCTATCTTGTCTTTGATACTGCCTGTATATCCAGCTTATCTTCACCTCATTGTACTATGTATCCGAAGTGTGTGTGTATTTATCTTCTACAAAGTGGGTGGGCCTATATTTGATATTGAGCTCCAGGAGTATGGATAAATTTGTACTTACCGAGCTTTTCACGTGATTCGCATCACGGGGATTTCAGTTTCTCATTCACCGATATCCAATTCCACCAACTCATCTCAACATTTTTATCCCAGATTTGTATATTTTAGTACGTGGTAATAAATCATGGTCACAACACAGGACAACGAACGAGCATCTACACACCAGTTCCGAGAGCAACAACAACATTTTATCTATGTTTCTACATGTTATTAGCTCCTAAACTGTACAACACTCTCAACAATGATTCAATTGGATATAGATTAATCAGAAACATCGCTATCCAACATTCTAACATAATTACAATACAATACCTACACTAATAATTCACTTTAATTTTACAACACTCTCACTCTAGATATATATGTATTTTTTTATTTCTGTCGAATTTTATCTTTCTAATTTGTATTAAATAATACCACAACAGCACGAAAAAAATTGTCTACTTTAACACAGACGGCAGTCTAGCAAAAATAGCCAGGACAATGCTGTATATATCAGAGCTGGAGTCTACTCCATCCCACACAATAAACTACGAATTATACTGAATAGCAACAGCAATAGCAATACATCGGTCTATTTATTTCTCCATTTGCCCGACACTGGTCCGTAGAGCATAGATGGCCTTACCAATGTTTTATAAACTTTTTCCTTCGCCTTTATCAAAATTATATTATCATACAAGACTCTACTTCAGTCATGCCGTCTCAATTCTATCCTCTACGTCAGGCCATCTCAATGCTATCCTCTACGTCAGGCCGTCTCAATGCTATCCTATACGTCAGGCCGTCTCAATGATATCTTCTAAATCAGGCCGTCTCAATGCTATCCTATACGTCAGGCCGTCTCAATGCTATCCTCTACATCAGGCCGTCTCAATTCTATCCTCTACGTCAGGCCGTCTCAATGCTATCCTCTACACCAGGCCGTCTCAATGCTATCCTATACGTCAGGCCTGCAGTGACCTCTGCATGCATTAACTTCATGAACACTTTCACCACAATACACCTTCAAGGCTGTCATACCGCCTTCTGCGCGTGCGATCAAATTTGATCCCGGCTATTACAGTGTAAAAAATTTCAGCTCCGCTAGCAATTTGCACCATGGAGGAACAACGAGCAATGCTCCGATTTCTTTGGTCAGTGGATTTGAAAGATGCTGAAATTCATCGTGGACCTTTACCGTAATACGAGGATAGTGCTTTATCACGTAAAAGTGATTTTTATTGATCGAGAAGTTTAAACTTGGCTGGACGAGTGTGACGCACGAAGAGGGAGTCAATCTCCACCACGGACAAGATTCAGCAAATTCTAAAGATGGTTCCAGCGAATCCAGGCGAATTACCATTAGTGAGGTAGCATCTTCTTTGAACATCAGTCATGGTTCTGCTCATCAAATCATCAATGGCCATCATTTTTTTTATATCTCGAGGCGAGGACGTTTCCTATACTTATTCATCTAGAATAGAGAAAAGTTTCTCAGTTAGACATATTTAATAACTAACTTTGTATTAATTATTATTTTCACGCCGATACAATAGATGTCACTCTATCTTAACTACTATTATCGGAACTAATCAGTTATTATATGAAATACTAATTAAATGTATTAATTAGAAAGATATACATATAAAATCAATTTTATCGAAAAATATTGTTGTTGCGCTACCGGCATTCGAACCTGGATCTCTTTTCAAACCGGGAAAGGTGCATTATCTAACTATGCTACAGCGACAGTACTTTTGACGACACATTTTCGAACCCATATGTTACATTTTTCGAATTAATACATCTATCGTTCCATTATTTGTTAATGCACCTTCCCCTGATTGGAAAGAGATCCAGGTGCGAATCCCGATAGCGCAACAACAATATTTTTCGATAAAATTGATTTTATATGTATATATTTCTAATTAATACATTTAATTAGTATTTAAATATCACAGATCGTCTGTTCTGAATAATTACATCACAATTAGAATATGTTCTCCTTAAAATTTATTATATCAATCACACAAAATTATTTTTTACTGTAATTCTACAGTGCCAGTCTAAAATATAAAATCAAACTAAATAACATTATTTTATAGATCTCACGGATGTCTGTTTTCATTGTTTGCCGGAATATCTTCTGTACAGAAAATAAATAAATAGAAAAGTTTCGCCCTAAAATAAAAAGTAGGCGCAAATGTCTTCTCAATTTGAATACAAATAGGTTGTCAAATATTTTTTATCTTCGTAATAAATATAAATCAAGCTGAAGGAATGTATTAAAGATTGACCTAGATGCCCTGGCCGGCGAAGATAGGTAGCGACCGCACGCGACACGACAAAATTTCAATGGCTGACTGTAAATCAATTTATTGAGGAAAAATCATCGGAAAATGATTGATGAAATTGGATTTTTATTATTAGTGTCGGGGATAAAAATACCCATGTGAGTGAGTATACTGAAATGGCGATTACGGAATCGCACGAGGTCTGATTCGGCCATCGATTATTCATACAGACGGGGAATAAGCTTAAAAAGGGTAAGGGAACCATTATCAACAATTCTTTTTTATTAGGAAAACACATTTTTATTGTGTAGTTGTAATTATTCAGAACATAATAGAATGATAGATGTTTTCATTTGAAAAAGTGTAATATATATGTTTGAAAATTTGTCGTCAAAAATAATGTCGCTGTAGCATAGTTGGATAATCCACCTTCCCCGATTTGGAAAGAAATCCAGGTTCAAATCCCGGTGGCGCAACTACAATATTTTTTGATAAAATTGATTTTACATATATAAATATATATCTTTCTAATTAATACATTTAATTAGTATTTCAAATATCACAGACCTATGTTTTGAATAATTACAACTTCACAATAATAATGTGTTCGCCTAATAATATATTACATAAGTTCCAAATTTGTCGGAAACGTTAGCGTGGCGAAATGGTAACACTTTTCTCCGGATATAAAAAGTTTCGGGTTCGTATCCCGGTAGCAATTAAATATTTTAACGATAATTTTTTTGTACATCATTCTGTTTTTAAAACTTTTCTGTAGTATAGCGTAAATGCAAACAATTAAATAAATAAATAAATCACAGTACATATTACGTTTAGAATGACACTCGTCTATTTTCTTCCGTCTGCGAGCCGTAATATTGGAGACTGTTTAATATTTATTTTGCCCCTTAAACTCAGAAACTTCTGTCTCGAGAGTAGCTGCAAAGGTCAGTAGCCAGTCTCCGCGGGGTTGTTCATTTAAACATTGTCTGTTGTGTTTTATACGGAGAGGAGATTGAACCGACAAATATGTAGTTACTTTTACAGCCACTCTCAAGACAAAGTGTTTACGTGGACAGGTGCTTTACTGTATATTTAATGTTTTTCATAATAAAATAGCTCATGTTTATTATTAATTTTAATGAAATCATATTTTGTTTGTCATGTTACGAATTTTCAAAATAAATCATCGTGATTATCAACGGCGATGCTGTAATGGTTTGTCAGCAGGTCGTGCTCCGGGGGTGTTAACTGGAAGAAGTATGCCACAAGGATATGGCGGCAAAACCAAGACTCACCCTGAGTTGTAGAATTACTGATAGATAGATAGCTTTACCAATTAAGCTAAAATCACCGTACAGAAAGTCGTTATATTTCAACAATATTTGAATATGTCCAAGAACACACAATTACTCGATTTTTACCTACAAAGGCACTGTTATTAAACAAATATCAGATATCTCATAGAAACAAAGCTATTTTTTATTATATTTAATGGAAAATATATGGAAGTATGTGGTAATTACAGGGCTTACGATCTGACTTCGGCTGGCTTAAGTGATCACTTCATATATTCTCATATCAAATTCTCATAATGATGACATATATGCTGTTTAAAAAAAGGAAAAATTAATTATCAAATTTGGTCCATAGATGGCGATGGTATAGTGGTGCTCGAAGCGAGTTCATATACTGAAAGATATACAACATTCAAAAATTTGATAAAATGTGGAGATTGAGGGGTGAAAGTGATCACTTAAGTGATCACTTTCACCCCTCAATCTCCACATTTTATATGCTGTCTTATATGCACTTTCACCCCTCAATCTCCACATATATGCTGTTTAAAAAAAAGGAAAAATTAATTATCAAATTTGGTCCATAGATGGCGATGGTATAGTGGTGCTCGAAGCGAGTTCATGCTCGAGTGAGCTCGAGTGAGGGGTGAAAGTGATCACTTAAGTGATCACTTTCACCCCTCAATCTCCACATTTTATCAAATTTTTGAATGTTGTATATCTTTCAGTATATGAACTCGCTTCGAGCACCACTATACCATCGCCATCTATGGACCAAATTTGATAATTAATTTTTCCTTTTTTTTAAACAGCATATATGTCATCATTATGAGAATTTGATATGAGAATATATGAAGTGATCACTTAAGCCAGCCGAAGTCAGATCGTAAGCCCTGTAATTACCACATACTTCCATATATTTTCCATTAAATATAATAAAAAATAGCTTTGTTTCTATGAGATATCTGATATTCGTTCGTTATATTTCATTTACAATATTTACATACCTCTGCCAGCAATAGAATGTACGAAATTCAATTTTGAAGCAATTTATCTAAATGTATTTTTACTTATATTATATCGTCATTGCCATGTACCTACTCTTACTGGAATTTAATAATCTACTATCCATGACGTCACTGGTACCGCTGAATGTGGCCATAAATTCAGTAATTCGACATAAGAAGTTCCGATTTATCCTCTCATGACATTTATCTTACCCAATCTAAACGTGTATCCCCTCATTTCCCAGATCTATTTTTGACATTTTTGTAGATTTAATTTCAATTCTCGTAATAAACCAAGCCCAACCAACATTAATGGCATCAATAAAAATGGCTCGAGCAACCGCAGATCCATAAAGGAATGTTAACATTGTATCAGTTGTGTGGTTCTGTGTTCGCTGACATTTCAGAAAATACGACATTAAAATTTAGCACACCCGGTAGTCAAACGACACGCCAGAATCTATGAAAATAAAGATCGTAATTTGACTATTGTCTATTGCTATCACATGTAATACAATACTATGGTTAATTTTGATTTTTATTATAAATTTGGACTGGTTTGATTACACTGCCAATGTCGAGATACGAAGACGAGTGAATAAGTTAAGAGAACTAATAACAATAATCAAAAGAAAGATAGTCGCGTACAGTGGACACATTCTCCGTAATAAGAAATATATACTAGTGCGTCTTTTCTAGGTTAGATTGCATTTTTCATAGACAGTTTCAGTAAAACCTAGGCCGACGTTTTGACATTGTAATACGTGCCATTGTGAAGGCCTTTATTTACGCGCCTTGTTATTTCGATTGGCACCACTGAATTTCCTGGTTTATAATAATGTATGCGTGTATGTGTGAGTATTGCTGCCTTTTTTTCTGAATGCTAAGAAGACGGTAACCGACAGACGTTGTTCTTATTACATCCCGTGCTTCGACCAATCCAGCGATCTAAATAAACAAAATAAAGAAGACAACTCAGTTAAAAGAACAACAACATCGGACCAGAGAGACAACAAAAATAAAAAGGTTAGTGCAGTTCATATATCATACGTGTGCGTATTGTTAATAGAAAACCTGGAAACCAGCTATCGAAGGTATTTACGTAAACAGCCTTGATAATGGCACGTGCTACCATAAAACATCGGCCTAGGTTTCCATCCACAACAAACGCGGCATAACTTAGAAAAGACACCAGTTCCATACACTAGTGCTTGCGGAAATCTTAAATCAAACACGTATATATATACGTATTTGATATAACAACTCATTATGCAGGGGAGGATAGAAGGCAGTTGAACCATACCATACCTGTAATATATATATATATATTTTTTTTTTTAAATAGAGATATGTACATGGAATATATGTCACATCAATATTCTTACTACTTTCAAATTAAGATAAACGCGTGTACTATGAAAATAGGACTAACTTGCCGGTATCTTGGAACAAGGCGCGAACCCCCAACCACTTGATCACTAGGCCAGCGTCTTAACCACTACACCAACAAGCTACTCAAAATATATTATATGTGTATCTTGTATAGAATAAATCAGCGACACGACGGCTCATGTAGAAGAAGAATAATTACAAAATTGATTTTTCCTTAATCTTTAAACAACGTCATCATTTTACTACGTTCTGCACAAATAATAAAATGAAATAATTTGTAATAATCTTACAGTAGACTGGCTTGCTTATTCTGTATATCTACGTTAGGTTGATAGTTTATATTTGGTTAATATATTCCATTTATTAAGACACTAAGACATGAATAATATTATACTTCTTGAAAACATTGTAATACGTGACCATATTTTATAAATTTTCAACGATATCTAGAAAAATGTTAATATAAACAAATTTTTATTTGGTAATATTGCCGAAATGATGCACGAAATGAGCAGATCTAATGCGCGGGTTTTCCTATTTTGAAATGCAGTGTGCTGTCAGTAAAAACTTGATAGGAAGTCTATTAGGTACTTGAATTTTTTAAATAATTTATTTTTCCTACACAATTTAATAAAACAAATAAACTGCCAATGAAAAATTATTATTATTTAACTATATTTTAGATTTAATAATAGTTTTCACTCTTCTTTAGATGAGTTTTCCAACTGCTATATAATATTTTTCCATCATGGTTTATCAGTTTAATTACATAATAGGGTACGCAACCTCCTCATATCTTGGAAAAAGCCTATCAGTATTGCGTCTTTCCAATAAACCTTAATATACTTTTCCCGCTCTGTCCAACTAATTACTTAGGGATTTCGCCGATGTGTGAAAAGATTAAATTTCGACGCGAAGCTGTCAAGAGACCTTTTTTGTGGCTCGAAATTGTCGCCGTGTGTAAAAATCCGGATTACGACGAAGCGGTGTTCTAAACCATTCGGAAGTGCAGTGATATCTCCGTTCTTCACTACAAAAGTGCGAGTCAAGTTGTGGTGAAAATTGTCGTCCAACCCACGACTTAGATCAAGGTAGGTTAGATCCATCTACCATTATTCCTTTCTGAATACAATAATTCTGGTTGTGCCAACTAAAACATTATATTAATTAATTCAGTCCACGGGATCTTTTCCCACCCAGAGAGTAATCTTGTATTTTCTATAGCACTGCATGAAATAATAACATGGACACTGAGAAAGAAGAAAAGGAATATACTTTGCATTCGAAATACGGTGACCACAAGAATTTTATCCATCAAGAAGTAATGACAATCTAAAAACTTCCGACAACGTCCAGGACTGTGTTGTCAGAAATAATGACAAAAGTCTCGATTAACTCATAATCACAGAGACAGTTGAGAAAAAACGAGCACGATAATGGTCTCCTACAAGATGGACAGACTAAAAAAAGGAGTTAACAGGATTATCTATACACGTTAAAAATAAATAAAATTGAAGACGTCACCCGAACAACGATATACGGCACATTTTGATGATTTTACAGGAACTGAGGAAAACTGTTACTGAAAATATGGGGAAAGATAATATTCTGTGTGTTTTTAATACACTATAAATGATAATAATATGTTATTTTTATCAAATTGTATAATGTAAGATAAGAGGATTGAGGCACACACGAAACTTTTTTTCTGTTGAACAATGCGCGTACAGCATTTGCTTGATAGCGTTGTACGATAAGGTGAAAATAAAAACAAATTATATTATATTATTATATTAAAGTTGTATTTATTTTAAAAGAACAAATAATATATATCATAGGCTTGGTATATTTTATAAAACAAAAAGTGTATGAACAATGTAATAATTTCTTTCAAAATGAATAAAATGTGCTGCACAGCGTTGTTCTACCCGCATCAGTTGGAGTCTTTTTTGCTACTCCGCAACGGCTACTCCGCTCTTCCAAATATGTAGTTGACTAGCATTTTTCATAATTTTTCTCTTGATATCTCCAGTTTGGCATGTTATTTTTTATTTTTCTTTGTTTATTTTATCTCCGAACATTACTCGGTGAGAGAACCACATCTGACAAGTCCGCCATCTTGGGTGCTTTACAGCGTTGTTCTACCGCAGGGCATATTTCACACGCCGTAACTCCATCAGGTGGTAGAATTTAGAACTGCCGACTACACCGAAATGTGCCTAATTTGGCGTACAACAATGTTGCATACTTAACTCAACACGGCCCAAAATGTTCCGTACATTGTTGATCGGGTGACATATAGTCAAGACCGGGAGAAATGAATACGTTTTGTGTTCCAGACAGATTAAAATACCACGACGCTCGGCATTGAGCACACTATGAAGAAGAAGAAGAAAGTAAGTAGATGTAAAAAAAAACTTAAAAAATATTTCATACAATACGTACGGCACACAATAAATGTAAATGTTGACTTAACAATAGACCTTCCCGCAAAATGAATTCTAGAAAACTTTCGAGGATTTGCAGTCAGGCGTTCTCCGGAAGGAAAGAACTGTGAATAGGAAGAATGCACATCATATGAACATATTTGTTCGCGGAGGCTTAAAAACAAGAGCATTTGTTTTAGATAAAAATATACAGAAATGTTAATATTACAATTGACAATTGTGTCGGATTTTATATTGTATTTGAACAGGTGTACTTCCATGTATTGTATTTACGTTTTTTTCTTTCTTATTTAAATACTGTTTTATTTTTCTAGACGGTGCCGGAAATAACTAGGGAGCCAATAGTAAATTTATATACCAATTTTTTATTCAAGGGTACATTTGTAAAATTTGTCATGAAATTTATGTTATAAAGAGCGCATTAGAAAATTATATATTTTTTAAATATATACCTACGTATTATTTTCACGTTCACTGATACCGAGATCGATACCACCAAAATACTTTTGCAATCATCAGATAGTTTTTATATTTATACTAGTTTTTATACCAATATTTAACTAAATTAAATAAATAGTTACCCTTGTAGAAGTTGGTACAAAGATAGTGTTAAAAAAGAGCTTAAGATATTTGTAAACTGTTATTTTCATATATTATTTTTCAGCAATTCTTTATCATATATACATTCTTTACCTTTACTCTCCGACGATGCAAACTGAGTTGATATTGCCTCTAATTATGTGAACATTTCAATAAATATACTAAATACAGAGTTCGTATTTTAGGTATTACTCCCTAATATATTTATGGATATAATATATTTGGATAAAATAATAACAATGTATAGAAGAACCTGATGTGAATTTGCCAATACGTGTGTGTATGTGCCGCGAGATGCGGAAGACCCAGTGCGCGGGGTGAAGGGTGCCGGATGCCGATCATCACTTCAGTGGCATTGCGTCCGCTGGCCGAGTTAGATGTGTTTTATGCGTCTTTATGCTATCGTTTGTGATGATCGATATTTTTTATCATTTTCACCACCTTTACACAATAATTTGTATATATATATTTATACTAATATTTAAATTGATTGAAAAAATTGTTACCCTTGTTGAACTTTGTAAGATTATTAAAAAATGTAAAATATTTAAAAAAATGCTATTTTCACATCTTATTGATTTTTCGGCTGCGTGATTATTAGTGAACCAGCCTGTCATGCGGGAGTATTATACATTTTTATTGTATCTCTAAATTGTTTTCTGCAGAATTTTATTACGCACGTCATACTATAAGTCAATATGACTAATTTGTTTCTTACATTCTTACATATTATACATTATAAACTATTCTTAAAGTATATAAAAAGGTGAACAATTTTCATAACGTAAGTGATGTTCACTGACTCCTTAACTAGGCCAAAGTTTGTACTAAAGAAGGCAGATTCATCCATTGTCTGTCATACAAATTTGAAATTATTTTTCATTTTATTTTTATCGAAATCAAAAATACCCATAATTGAAACACTATGCAAAAGGAAAAATGAATATAAAGAAATGACGTTCTGTTCATGTGATCATTTCCATGAATCTTTGCTCAGTTTCCTTTCTGCCAACACCCAATAACCAGCTCCTGAGATGGTGTTTGAGATTGTCCATCGAGAATTGTTTCATACTGTTCGGCAAAATGTTATAGACTTTGAGGGCCAGAAACATATGGAAGGATTAACCGAAGCTTATTTTCGTTTTAGGCTTCACGGTGATCCTATTCTTTTTCGAATATCAAGAAGCTGACATTCCTCAAACAGTGAGTCAGAGGGAAACCTATATGTTTTTTTGTAGATGATTCTAAGAATGGATTTTTGTGTGATTACTAATTGGTTAAGGGCAGTTTTCCAAACTCCACCCCAGCCTAAGATCGCGTAGCTAAGAAGGGATTGGCAGAGAGCAATGTATATTGTTCTCAACGTACGTTTCTCTAGAACATTCCTAAGACACCTGCAGAAAAATGTCAGCTTTCTTAATTTAGCGCAAAGTTTACTGATATGCTCAGACCAGTTTAAGAGTTGGTCAATCCAAATGCCAAGATATTTAATACTTTTTACTCTCTCTAGCTCCTTACATTTGCATACTATGTATGATGAGTGTGATAAAGGTGGAGTATTGTTAGTGTTACAATTATGAGATTTGGACTACGAGCCTCATTGATACTGAAACACGAGTATTTACTTTTGTCAATATTTAATGTGAAAAGGTTCATTTCAAGCCACGATTTGACCTTTTGTAATCCAATACCAGCATATCCTAAGCAGACAGGTGTTATATATAATTATATATTATAAGCTTAATGGTACTCGTATTGATGCTAATAGTTCTCCGAAAATCCGCCAGATCCCGTCATACCGCCATTGCACAGGGACCGCGTGACGGCCACTTTTTGTGTTTGGGGTTTGACAAACCGTGAAACCGCGGCTTCAAATGGAAAACTAGAAGTGGTTGTTTGTTACAAACTGGAACACAAAATGTCGCGTTGCCCAGCGGTCCGTGCACAGTGGAATCATGGCTAGATGTATTAAAAAAGCGGCTGTTATCCGTATCCACCCCACTCTTCATTATATAAATAGCGTCATTAGTGGAATGAGTATGTTCTAGTGGTAATATATATTTTTTAATATTGATATAAAATACATTACACGCATAAAAATATTACATGAACCTACAATATACTGTATAGTAAATACATTAACTAAAGTACTGCTTTGTTAATGAAAACCACAGATCACCAAATATATAGACATGAACTAACAGAAATTTACTGTACCAATATTTACATTTTGGTGTCACTCACATGATTACTTTGATACTATTTACGTAATCAAATAGCTCCGCAATTTTTTTTAAAAATATGACTCGATTGGAACGAAAATTTAAACGCTGACTATATACTATGCATTAATGTCAAAAATACGTCTGTTAATACAAAGATTTAATTGTCGGAGAGTAAATACTTTTACTGTTGCTTAAATGTGTCATAAAGTATCGGATTTACGTTTCCATCAAGAATTTGTGAAGAACGCACCTCATGTTCCAAACCTCTCTACTACATGTACACTTTATTTCATGTCTATTCATTTACTAGTCTATGAATGAAAACACATTTTTGTTGTGAAGTTGCAATTTAAATTAATCAATTAGAAAGATATACAGAAAAAATCTATTTGTCGAAAAAATATTTGGTTACTTCCGGGATTAGAACCTGAAACTCTTTCTATCCTATTGTTATTTAAATCGTTATTTGAACCGTTATTTAAATTTTTATTTAAAGTGTTATTTAAATCAATATTTAACCTGTTATTTAAATCGTTATTTAAACCCTTGTTAAACGATTGTGATTACGTTCGAATGTAACGATAATTGGTAACTGAATATTCTTCATTTTTCGAGCAATGACTGGTACATAAGAAACTAAACTCTCAACAGTTAAATCTTAATTATCAATCACCGTTAAAATCAAATACCATCATAGTCACAATAACGATTTAAATAACAGTTTACCGTCACAACTGCATCTATCTATAGCAAAAAAATGACGAAAATCATAAGAAAGGTCACATGCATCTTGAAAACAATGGTGTTGAATTGCTTGAATTAACGGGACTGGGATATTATTAATTTAATAAGTTCAGTTATCAAATTTTACCACGAATAGTATAACAATTTGTACATTATTTCCGCAAATCATAATGTTGTACCACAAAACTTATGCGAGCAGATAATTTGATATACAAAACAGTCATTACCAATCATAGTACAATTACAATCACGTGACGGTTTACTGTCACTAATTGTAACTATTACATTGGAATCTCTATATTCGTCAGTCCCCATATTCGTCTGGTTCGATATTCGTCACATTTTAATAACAACCAAATGTTACCATATTCGTTAAAATTTTCTACATTTGTCACAATGCTGTGTCTAACTGGGCAAAAACGCAGAATATGGTCGAAAAGTGGCACTCAAGTGTTGCCATAGTCAACCAAAACATTAATGGATTCAATGGTAATGTGACTGACTACTCCATGAATGTTTTAAAAAACAAGGAACATTGGAGAAGCTCTTTATTAAATCAAATGTTACTGAATTATCGGCAAACGAAAACCGTCACCAGAATTAGAGTTACCTGATGTTTAAATTGTCTCCATCTAAATATTAGTAACTTTCCTCCTCTTCTACTTCTACCATCATGTCTCTTAAGTACAATAAAGGTTTTATTTTGACATAAAATTTATTCATTTGTGTATTATTTTTGAATGCTGAGAAGGAATTCATTGAATTTCAGTTATTAGTTGTTTACAATTTCAGTTGTTATGAAAAAAACTGTTTCTATATTCGACAGGCCCTCAGGAACGGATTAATGACGAATATAGAGGTTCCACTATATAACTTAGCTCGGGCTTAGGGTACAAACTGCGCCATTTTTGGGGCAGCTCTCGCTAAAGGTTACCATACTATTATTTATATTCAGCCAACCGCAAGTCCTCGCATTTTGGCAACAGTGTTGGAAATTGGATGCCCATTTTCCGAATAAATGGATACGTAAGAGACGAATTTCTTGGCCTCCACATTCATCCGATACAACGAGCTTGAGGGCCCGAGTCCACGGCAGGAGACGCGATGAGATAATCTCAGAGATTTAGTTGAGACACATCTTAATACCATGTACATGTGTAAACTAAGAGATCAGTTTGAGATTGGTAGAAAGAGAAATAAACTTTAAACCAGTGTACACTATGTTTCATCTGACTGCGAGACTCGACATGTGCATACAAACAGACACATAAGTAATTAAACATTAACATGCGGCATTAAATTATAAACATTTATTCAGGTTTAACTGCTTCTGAGATGATTCAAGATCACCTAATTGACGAACGACAACGACATTTAACATTTTTTTTTATTTAAAAAAATTGACACATCAATAATTTTACTATTTTCTAACTAACCTTAACGCTGTTGCTACGATAATGTATATAGATTCAAATTCAACCGACTGACGAACGGAACATAAATGGTCAAAGGTATGACATTTAACGAAATGAGGCGAAAGACGGCGAATCTCTAAGACATGGTGCGTACACGGAGACCACAAAAGCGGACAGTTGTTTCCAAAAAATTAGGAGCAAAATCTATATCTCAGAGATTATCTCGAGTCGAAAATCTTTTTATAATTTCATTCCTGGACACGGCTCATAAAGACTGCTAAAACGACTACGCTATTATTACAAATATTTGAAAAAATACATTAGAAGATATATCCAAAATATACCCAAAGAATAGCTAAAAAGTTAGTTTTAGATACTCAAAATACAGAAAAAAAAGAGAGAGGAATGAATGTGTCACGGAATGAATAACGTAGTGCCGCGCAGAATAGATGGAGTCCAGTCACGGCCGCGCTCGGAGGATTTTGGTAAGTTTCAATATTGATTTCCAACCTAAATATTCAAAATACAATAATAAACACATAGAATTTAGAAATTGCTATCTAACCAAACGTACTAGTTCGTTAGATCATAGATTATTTAACAATTAAATAATTACAAACCTTACACATTTTTGTAAATGTATGTTCATTTTCTTACATTTATTTGGTGTCTCTCACTGGGATACTGCCACTTTGGGACATACAAAAATACAATTATTTCACCTTTTATGTAAGTTTCAAATGAAAAAATATATAATAACTAAAGTGCATATTTATTGATGATGCAAATAAAAAAATTGTATATCTATAAAAAAGGTTAAAAATAAGTAAAATTTTCCAGTCAATATTGCATACATTAATAAAAATGATGGCTTTATTCTGTTATGGAAATAAAATAATATAATTATATATCTTATATAAATGTAGGTTACCGAGTGTTATGTTTTAGTGAAAATTACAATAAATATGCACAATGTCAGTAAATGTTTACAATGTCAGTAAATATTCCCATATTGATTTATTGTCGTGATCCTCTGATGCATTCTTCTCACTTTTGAGCCATGTTGATCGCAGCGTTTAAAGAGGACCCTGTCAACTCCTTTATTTGGTCTATCCATCTTCCAGGAGACCGTCCTTTCGCCTGCTGTCCCTCAACTATCCATGTAATCACGAGCTTCCTGTGACTATCACCGTTTCTTCTAGCAATGTGTCAAAAGAATACAAGAATTTTTCTCCTGAATGCTGTCGAAAGTATTTCTGTGATCCTGGAGGATATTGTATAATCCGCGGTCCACGGTACACGTAAGTCCTTTTTCTGGCTAAAAAATATTAAAAATTCTTAATATTTTCACGTATGCATAAATCAATTAATGTAGATTTCAATACTAACGATGAAATTATGTCACGATTTTATAAAAACGTGGTCAATCATAGCCGTGAAATTTAAAAAAAAAATCTATTATGTACGGATATACATAATTTAACCCTCCAATTTCGCTTCAACCACTTAAATCTTCGGGCGCGTATACCAAATATCGCAGATTCAACTTTCCGGACACCGAGTAAAAACGCTCAAGCCGAGAATAATTTGCGCAGCGTCTCAACCTTTTTGCTCGGTGGCCGTCGCTCCGGGTCCGGGGAACTCCAGGGTAGGGGAGCACCAGCACCCCGACCGCGGCCGGAAATGTGAAATGGAAATGTCAGCAAACCACCACGTGCGTCACGTACAATAGTGACGTCACATTTGTTCTTGTTGAAAGTTACTACACATAATAGGTAGCGAGAAAAGTTTACTCCGCGAGCTGGAACTAGTGAATACGTATGATATGACGCACGGAAAAGTTGGAGAGAAGAATTTTTAATATATCAATATAATACAAAGATAATCTTCGCGCCATATTGGCGGTTCAGTGGGTAAATGCAATAGTAATACGCTACATATTGCAATATTAAAATACCGATACTAAAAAATATTTTTTAAACGAAACGGTACGTCCAAAGCAGGTAATGTAGGTACAATAAGCAGATATCAAGCAGCAGATACAGATGATATAGCTTTTTCGTCTTTATCCTATGCTAGAAGAACTCACCATTTCCTGCATCGCTGTAGGAATAGAGATTTCCTTGCCGGTTCCACTCAATAAAGTTCATATAAATCGTGACTAGATTCAACTAAAATATTATAGTAAAAAAGTAACTGAAGTAAGTAAGTAAAGTAATGTTCAATATTAATCCAGATGCAGTTATTAATAAATTTTGGAAGTAAGAAACGCCGAACCTTCCAGCGTCTCTTAGATACTATTCAAATAACAAGACGACATTATAAAAAATAAATAATAATCCAAGTTCAATGATAAAACAACCCATGAAATAAGTAGTAAAATTGACAATTCGGTAGTATAATAGTAAAGACAATCACAGTACATATAAAAATACATATGTAGAACAGAGATCAAAGGAATATACATATGTAGAAGGAGATCAAAAATAATAAGATGAATAGATACACAAATAAGTGTATAACTAATCACAAAGACTACCAAAATAAGAGAAACAGAGATGGGAGAGAGAAGAATAGAGGCATTTAAATACGCAAAGGAACAAAGAAGTGACTATCGCACGTACAATACCGCTCACTGGCAATACCGTACCAAAACTAGTAACCTTCTCCTTCTCTCTCAAGTAATCTTCAATATTTAAAAAGTGCCCCCTTTAAATACAACATACAAATTAAAAATATACTTACTTATGCTAGTTTATATATATATATATATTAAATTAAGTGAGAAATAAATAGTATCCTATTCTTCGCAGATAACACCCATCCGATCGTCTGTCTAAGACACTCCAACGCGCTACCCATATTTTAATAAATTTCCGAACAAGCAATTATCTATATCATGTACACAATGTTGAGCGTCGTGGTCCTCTCATATGCCTGGGACTTAGTGTAATTCATTTTGATGTTGAGCCAAGTTGATCGCAGCGATTAAAAATGACCCGGTTAACAATTTTTTTTGATATGAAGCACATTTTTTAAGTATTTTTTTTAAAGAAACACAATATCATGTTTACAACACTTTACTTTCTTCAGACGCTAAATAGACCTTAAACTAATTCTCAACGTAGTCGCCACCATTATTGGCCCAAGGAACTTGTCATAACGGGGCACCAATTTTTGTATACCTTTGTCATAAACGACGCCGCCTGGAATGAAAACCATGTCTGTACTCTTTCTTAGAGTTCAGCATCGTCATCAAAATGCTGGCCACCAAGGAACCGAATCATATAAAGGAAAATATAAAAATCATTTAGCGCCAAATGAGGACTGTAGGGGGGATGCTGTTATTGTTCTCAACCAAATGATGTGATGAGGTCCTAGGTTTGATGAGATATGTGCGGTCGGGCATTGTCATAAAGCAAGATAATTCCACAAGAAAGCATTCCACGTCTTTTGTTCTGAATCGCACGACGGTGATTTCATAGCGTAGCACAGCAGCCTGATCTATCGCCTTGAAGATTTCAACCACTCACTATAAAAACACACTGTGTGAATGTCTCTAACGTTGCACGTGGTGAGTCAACAAATAAAGGAAACTATTGCGCCTGCGCAACATCGCAACCGCAGAGCTACACCGGGAATATCCGGCAAATGGTGCTTACTTAAAAAATGCCCTCAACTTATAGGAAACGCTTATAGGAAACCGTCCTCTCGTTCGCTTTCGCTCTGCTGTCCTGTAATTACTGTCCTGTGATTACTGTCTTATATTTATCGAGATTTTCATCGTTCTTTCTGGCAATATTCCCAAAGTTTACAAGAATATTTTTCCTATACGTTGTCGAAAGCCTTTTGATAAAATCAAAAATTCTAAAAGGATGGAGGCATTAGTGAGCCTCGCGGTTCATACGCAGCATCCGACTCCAGCACCACATTTTGAAAGCATGTTCCTTTCCCTCTTTCTCAGTTGCTATGTTTCCGTTCCATACAGTGATATGAAAAACACTGGAAATAACTCTCGTTTAAATATGTTTAAATTTTGTCATAACATAAAACATTATATTTTTATTTATTAATCTTTGTTTTGTTAACCACTTAATTGAGTTTAAATACATCTACCGGTTTCGAAAAATACAATTTTTTTCTTCAGGATGTCATTACTAACTAAAAACATTGAGAACACGATTAAATAAATCACACAGTGTCTCAGAGATTTAGCTGACATAAATCTCAGTACAGTGTACACGTGTTAAGATTTTGATCTGAAGATAAACAGATCACCGATTGATATTAAAAGGACCAACCCGTATACACGACGTTCGATTTGACTCATCAATTCTTGCAGATTATTTCGAGATGAAAGTCTCATCCGTGAACACGAGCTCATTAATTTTTATTGTTGCTCTGAATATTTTAGGTTTTTTAAGGTCTACTGAAAGACCCGTTCTCTTCGATATCTTTTTAGGTTAGTGATATCAATTACATACATTACATCTTTCACACGTGCGTAATATATTGTATTAAATCATTTTTTCTAGCAGCATTACACACACGCTTTGGATGGTTTATATATATTTGCTGTAATTCGTGACGTCATACTTTATTTACGGCGAATGTTCAAAGAAGGCTCGGGTCCATTATGCTAATGGCTCGCGCCCTTACTACAGAACGGCAGATCAAAAGAGGCTTTTCGGTTAATGCCATTCAAAAGACTTCGATCTATGAGATTATCTCCCGATATTATCTAATATCCCAAGAAAAGATACTATGGCAGTCGACATTTTTTCATCTTATTCTTTCTTCAGCAAGGCCTCTCCTAATAACCTCCACTCCTCTCGATCTACTTTTCTCCATATCTAATTGCTTCCTGCAATCATTTTTATATTATCGGCACTGGAAGACGACCTGCGCTTCAGACCCATTTTTATTTCAATGGCTGCCGTTACTGAAGGTGCTACCAATGCACGGCATTGGGGCCCAAAATGTGAAACTCATAAAACTTTTGACATTGATGCTTTTTTTATATGGACTAATATTTTTATGGAATTAAAATTTTTTTTAAATCAATTGTCATGAAAATAGTATCGATGTATACGGTAGTACTTCGCTAGTATGTAGGGTTTGGAACCGGAACATCGCCGCAAAGCAATAAAGGGGAATATTAAAATAAAAAACATATTTACGCTTTAGAAAAGGAAAAATAAAATCGCTGAAAAAGTCAATTAATGCAGATAATCAGTAAATGAACACTATACTACTATACATACAGTATAAAATAATATTAATATGTAAATCATGATCAGCGTCGGCGCTAGACTTTTTGCCGCCGCAAGCAAGATTATTTTTTCTGAGTAACTTGAGTAAAGGTGATCCTATATGGCGGCTTTTTATCAAAACACGTTCTGGACACAAGTGTTGACTAAAAATTACTGCTTTATTAGGAAATAACTATTTTATTTATTGGAATTACTTTATTGGATTGTTTATACCTGAATTATTTTTATTACAAACTAGTATCGTTTTACAACTTGGGAATTTGTTTTTCAATTTTTATATATTTTTCGCCAGCCCCTTTACTTTGGCCGCCACTGGCAGGCGCCTGCTCCGCCTGTGCGTAACGTGTGTAATGATCTTAAAACGACGTAGTTAAAGTAAATAAATATCAGAAGTGATAGTTCGGAAGCAATTCACGGTAGTATTAATAGGTAGAAGTAGTATTTAATTTATAAATATTCGTTTTTTTTGTACATTGAATAAATTTTTTTTTTAAGGAGATGAAGATGCAATAATATGTATATCTTTCTAATTAATACATTGTAACATTTGAAATCACGCGCGCTGACTTAAGGCGACATCTACCGACGCGAGCAGGTGGGGCCGGTAGAGCGAGGTCGGAGGAAAGAGAGGGATTTCGTAACGAGCGCCCGGAGAGAGAGGTGTGTCGAGGCGGACGCCCTGCGGCGCTCCGCCGAGATCTGAGTATTGGTGTAAAGATCGAGAAATGGCGAGAAATAAGTCTGAATTTTATAATCACGGAAGAACAAGAGATATTTGGGCCTTGTTCTGCCCGTGAATGTCAATAAAAGGACTCTCCACGGGAACGAGCGGGAGGCTGCGAGCGAATACGGAAGCGGGACGAGCACCGTCCACGCTGTGACGTCAAGATTGGTCCACTGGAAACCTCCAGAAGACGAGATGACGCTTGGACCGGCCACGGAAAGATCGGAATCCCTCTGCGTGTAACAAAAACAATTTTTCCCTGTTTTGTGAATAAAGTGTAAATAATGTGACGAAAGTGTTATTGTCTGAGACCTCCCCCACACATCTGAGATAGGCATTCTGACACCAACCCTTAGGTACCCACAGACTGAGTTTAGCTGGTGGCGTTGTGCACCGGATTCCATCAGCGGATTAAGGTCACAGCGTGACAACATTTAATTTGTATTAGACATTTTCTTTAACTAACCATTAACGTTTTTATACGGAGCCCTTTTTTACATTTCGCATTGGGGCCTAATTTTTCAGTTACGCCACTGCCTAACTAACTGTTATTTCAATTGTTAGTCAATAGACTAAATCATTTACTTTTTAATATTACGGTGAATTTCTTCGCTTCTTAATCTATTCCGTAAAGATAAACCCGGCAGAGGTTTTTTTATAGTCATTTGGAAGCTTGACGTTTCGACGTGGTAAATAATGAATAAATAACAAAATAATGCGTGGTCTAATTATCGCAATTGTTTTTCCAAAGACTCCAAATACGTTGATTGTTCAGTTTATCTAAAACTAAACAACGGATGTTTCAATGGGTAGACAAAGAAAATGGACCAGAAAGATAAATTAGAAATTACACCCAAAAATTTGAAGCTGTGGTTTTCGAAGGGTATTTCCATTTTGAATTTCTGCCAAACAGGAAGTTTTTTTTTGAATTTTTACGATTTTTGAAATTATTATTTACATCTATTCTCAAAAATCTTTTATTTTATTTTAAAACAATACCTCGCATCTGAATTCCCAATTGTCACTATAAAAACGTATGTGGGTGTAATTTATATAAAATTTTATTTATACTGGTACGCTGATGTATTTTTTAAAAAAGAATACTGTATTAATAAAGCACTGACGTGTTGGCAATACAGAATCGTAGAGAGGAATAATTATTCCTAGTATAATGCGGTTATTATCCATTTCTAAACTGACGACGGTATTATCCGACTTACGTGATTGCAGATTATATCTTTAATTATTTACATAAATACTGATGAGACATGTGACGCCTATTCAAAATCCAATTATTAGACAGCTGTCAGTAAATTACTAATTAATATTATTTTTTATACGACCGATAAAAATAATTGCATTAAATAATAAAATAAGGAAAACAGAAATATTTTATTTTTAATGTTTAATAAATACATTACATCGTTGTTTTATTCGTTACCTCGTCTGCTAAACTAGTTTTTAATTTGTTAATTTATCTTTCTCCCAGTTTTTGTCCTTATTTTATATATTTGTGTAGATTTTTTAAAAATATACTTGGTTTCTAGAAGTGCAGTTCTTCTAATCAAAAGGTATACAAGAAGTTGTTTCACCTTTCAGTAAAATTTAAGTAATTAAACTGATGATCCCATTATGTTGAGTTTGAAATATTAAAGTTAAAATAATGACTTTTTATCGGTTTGTTTATTATAATTTTATCGCGAATAGTATTTAATTATTAGTGTTAGCGCTGTTTAATGCACTTAACACATGCACAACGCGATTAGCAAAATTTAAACCTTACTAGTTCTTTCTTCTTCCCTTTCTTTTCCCTAACCTGTCTTTGAGCACGAGGAAGAAGGAAAGAGGACGCTGCAATCAACATTCTTGAACTGCAATGAGTTCAGTGTGCATTTGCTTACGGATTAATACCGTCGCATAATAATTAACCGCTAACGCTTAAAATCTATATCTTTTTAATTCCCGCTAATACTTAAAAACAATCCTTTTTACGCGAGTGTTAATAGTGTTTACACATTCTGCAACGCTTGTTCTTTTGGTGAAAAAGGAGAAAACAATTGAATCAGCATCCAGACCGGCAGACCGAAAAAGTAAGTGCTTTCCTATCTTCCATATTTCCAGCAATTAGATTACCATACCTATTTTTTTTATATATTTGAACAATTCACCATTGTCATGGACTTTCGAGTCTCATGAGGCTATTGAAGAAGAAGAAAAATTTAATAATTCGATATATTTCCATATTAACTCCCTCTTCCCAACATTAATTCATTAAAAAACACAAATTAAATATATCAATTAGAAAGATAAACAGATAAAATCAATTTATCCAAAATTATTTAGGTTGCTACCGGGATAATAATGACAATGTATTCTCCTTAAAAAACATATAAGTTTATCCAAATTTAATAAAAATGAATTGATTTTATATCTGGCATCTCATAGCGTACATCACTCAAAGGTATTTGAGATTTGTCGCAATAAAAGCTTTTTAAAAATGGAATTATAGATGTATCGATTTGAAAGAGCTTTTAGCATATAGGTTCAAAAATTTGTCGTCAACTTACTCGGTTAGATTATCGTAAAGGTAATGCATTTACCCGTATAGAAATAGATCTTAGTTCGTATTCTGGTAGCGACTAAAATATTTTTCGATAAATTGATTTTATTTATATATATTTCTAATTAATACAATTAATTTGAATAAAAATACGACGGAACTATGTTCTGAAAGAACTGCATCTTCACAATAATAATGTTGTTCCGAATTCGTAATCACAATTTTGGCGCGTCTTTTCGAATAAGCCGCAACCGTTGTTATTGACACAATTCTGCATCCAAATTCCTACCCATACATTTTCTCATGCTCGTCTTGTCAATGTGAATTGTGACCTTGACGCCAGTAGACGTCAGCTTGACCGATATTTGTTCTATCATGACATCGCGATAGCGTTCGCGTTATGGACCAGCACTGTATTTTGTGATATTGTGTTTTGATCACGTATTGTTTATTGTTTGTGTGCCGTGGGTGAACTTGTGACATCGCCATATTCAATTGAGAGCGGAGATTGTTCAGTCCCAGTCCCCGAGATTACATAAAATGTGATGTGAGGCGTCATGTACAAGGTAAGACGAGGAGTCCTTCCGAATCCCAGTTCCCGAGATCACTAGTCCTTCGACTAGAACCTTTATCCCCTCATCGACCTCATTCTCTACCACATTTCCCTCCTTCCTTCTCCTACCTTGCGGTGATTTCAATTTACGACCGGAAATATCGTATTTGTACGTTATATGTAGTAATTCGGAACAATATTTATAAATATAGTGAAAATATTTCTTCGTCTTCTTTAACAAGCGTCATGCGGCTCGGAAGTCTATGGCCGTACTTACTACAGAGCGCCTTCCAACCCTTGAAATTATCGTGGTCCAATCTACTGGACATTCACCTATCTCTCGCAGGTCCATTTTTATTAGACAGTTGAATGCTACAGATTTATACGGAATTCTGTAGCGTATATAAAGTTATAATATCTTTGCGTTGGTAGTTTGTTATTCTTTGTTATAATTATTATTTTATGATTCTTATCTTACTACATAGGGCTCGGGCTCTTCACCCAACTTTTAAAGTTATATTTCAAAAAAATGTATTTTGTTGTGTTATATCAACATTTCCACGGCAACTAGAGGTTTTATACAGTTAAATTTTCATGACATTATATCAGTTTCTGATTAATTCTTTTAATTTTGCGGAAAAAAAAACCATTTCAAACAATATATTATATTTAGTGATATTATAGAAATACTTCAATTATGTTCGAATTGAAGTAAAGTTTTGTGTCAAAAATACAAACAAAATTGTCACTACAAATAATTTTAAAATCGATAGATTTTCAAACAAAATAAAACAAAAAACAAAATAAATGTATAAGTATGCAGTCTAATTAATTAATTAATTGTAGAAAACTAACCCCTGATTTAGCGGAAAGTATATGATAGTTTTGATACTTAATTAATTAACATCGCCGTGGCTGATGTGTGACGCATCATAGACTTCTGCGCTTCATCACTCCGGGTCGACGGAGCACAAAAAACTTCAGTACTTTAGTCAGGGCCTGCAGCCCCGAGTAGGTGGTGCTGCTAATGCCACCACCCTGCCTGCCTGCCAGCGGGCGGCGGCCGATTAAAACTTCCCCAGTATTTTCATCTCAAAAGTCGGCGGAGGTCCCTTCCTCTCGCCCACCCCTGTGTTTCATCCCGCCCCCGCGCCACACATTTTGCCTCAATCATAATAAAATCTTTTGGAATTTTTAAAGGAAATTTTACGATGAAGTTCACTAATGATGGACTTTCCGACATTTAAATATTTGACTGTTACTTGACGTGTTTTATTATTTTAAATAAATAACAAACTTTGTGTCGATTATTTTGATGTCGACTAATTTCCCATACCTCGTTGGTGTACGTTCGTCATCCAGAAAATATGGCGATTTCGAAATTAGTCGATATCAAAATAATCGACACAAAGTTTATTATTATTAAGGAAAACACATTCTTATTGTGAAGTTGTAATTATTCAGAACATAGGTCTGTGATATTTTAAATACTAAATTAATGTATTAATTTGAAAAATGTATCATATAGGTTCGAAAATTTGTCAAGAAAAATACTGGCGTTATAGCACAAAGGTAGTGCACTTCCCCGGATTGGAAATAGAGATCCAGGTTCGAATCCCGGTGACGCAAAAACAATATTTTTCAACAAAATTGATTTTATATGTATATATTTATAATTAATACATTAATTTAGTATTTAAAAGTTTATTAATTATTTAAAATAATAAAACGCGTCATGTAACAGTAAAATATATAAATGCAGTGATATTGAAACCAATCGACATAAAAATAAATAATAATTATCTATATACATACACAAAGTTAACGCTATAAACTTTAAAAATATGTTAAAGACGTTTTTTTTTAATTTGTGTATTAATTTACTGTACTTTCTACACCATACAATAAATAAATACATTTTGTGGCTAAAAATTTAGGGCGTCTCATTGTATTTTATACGTATGAGAAGAAGATCTTCTGACAAAATTCAAATGTAATGTGGTATTCAGTTATTGTGCACGGAGTCTGTAGGAGATAATGTTATCAGCAACCACGCTTTCGTACGCAGCTTCAATGTTTTCATTCAAGCATCGTTCACGATATTGTGTAAATATTCATATATCACGCATAACCTAATTCTTAAAATTCTGTCATTAACGCAGGATTGTCCGCTTAGCAGGTGCCAAATGACGACCACAAATCGCACCCTATCTTCTTTCAATAACTACAAATATGCTGTCACAATAAGTAATCAACGCTGAACCGTATAGCGCTTTATTTTGTAATGAAATGCAGTCTACATGATAACTGTCAAGTATCAACTTCCAAAAAGCACCGCTAGAGAAATGGCGACAATTTTAAATCAACTATCTTTGATTGGAAGACCTTTTATTATCGTTTCTGAATTAGAATTCAATCAAAAAATTCTAATCATTATATTTCTTCTAAGATATTCTGCGTACCACATTATGGTAAATTGTATCGTACGTTAAATTTACGATCTAATAAACGCAAGACAAAGAAATCCTGACAGCGCAGTAATTACGAAGAAAATAAACGTCAAAGGATTTTTTCTAGAATACTCAAAGCTCGGGTCAACTCACAGCCTTCAACGTGAATTTTAACTCTGCGGGCGTAACGTTAAACAGACTATTTCTACCCCGCAAATTAAAAAAAAGTTCTTTTAAATACTACATTCCTTTTGACGACATCGTTGCCGGGTGGATTCACCCGTTTCAGCCTGACAAACCCCTTTCAAAGCACAAAGTAGAACCCAACCCAGCCACGCCCACACCACTTATTCAAAATGCATGATTCCTTTTAACGATAATGTATCCGGTTTCATCCATACGATTCCAAATGACGATTTGTTTTCAGGGAATTCAGGAAAAAGGCCATCACCCATGTAAAAAAAATAGTACTAGTAATGTACTTTTTTGGGAGATGTTGAACTCTTGAATTCTTTTGAAGATTTTTCAGAAAATTTTTACTGTAGATTAAAATAAAAGATTCTCTCAGACTACATTGTTTTACTTTACAGGAAAAATCATCAGTTTATAAATGCCATGCTCAAAATATAATATATATTACTTTATTCAAATAAAAATAAATAATTTTTTCTATAACATTTGTCACATGTAAACTATGATATGTAATACATGTTAATAAATCTTATTTATTTTATTATTTTTTATTTGTTCGGAATTCGTAAACACACTTTGGCGCGTCTTTTCGAATCAGCCGCGTCCAAATTCCCATCCATACATTTCCTCATACTCGTCATTTAGTATGAAATGTAACCTTGACGTCAACTTAAGCGATATTGTGTTCGATCTCGACATTGCGATAGCATTCGCGGTGTGGACCTTTCAGCTCCAGTACACCATCACTGTATTGTTTGTGATCATGTGATTAGTGTGCATATTGCTTATTTGTGCCGTGGGCGAACTTGTAATATCACCGTCTTCAATTAGGAACGGAAATCGGCTCATCCGCGTGCCATTTATTGTGTGATCTCGACGGCTACTGCAGGGATTACAGAGGCATCATCTACAAGGTAAGACAAGCAGTTCTTCCAAATTCCGGTTCCCGAGATTACTGCTCCTTCAACTAGAACCTCTATCCCCTCACCGACCTCATCTTGTACCACGTTTCCCTACTTCCCCCCACACCTTGTGGCGATTCCGATTTACGACCGGAATTATCGTATTCCATTCCGCGAAACGTTTGACCCAGATATTGCACAATTCATCATTATATATATTTTTTTATTATTTAGTCACGATTTCCTCATTGTAGATCCATCAATGTTAAATAAGATTTATATATGTATACATATTTTAGATATTCTATTGTCTCCTAATTTAATTAATAATTAATAAACATCTATTCCGACTGTGACGAGTTTTGAAAAGTCGACGCTTAAAAAAATCATGGAAACATTGACACATTTCGAAACATTTTTTTCATTGAGTAGATACTCTGAAAATAATGAATATCATATTAGACTTCAATAGAAATATTATATGTTTCAGAAGGTTTCATGACGCAACTTCCGAGAAATTGTAATGTAATTTATTCGATCATGACCAGGAGATCTAGGAACAACCTTCTTATATTTATTTTTTAATAACATATCTGTATACCTATATATAATATAGATGTGTTGTGGTCTAGTGATTACGATACTCGCCTAGAGAACTAGTGGTCGAGGGTTCGAGCCTCGTTCCAAGAAAATTGTCAAGTTAGTCTTATTTTCATAGCACAAGCATTTAGCTTAGTTTTAAAATAGTAAGAATATTGATGTGACATGTATTCCGTGTACGCATCTCTATATATCATTCGATCAGGCCCCGGCGGATCGCTCAGTCTCTGGGTGTGTGGGTGTATGGGCTGACTTAGATGGATGGGAATGGTCTAATTATTGCAAAACACTGTACCACATGATAAACAATATAATTTCCATGATCAAGAATTTTTCCAAGAGTTAGGAATTTTAGTTAGTTTTACACTTTTAGTTAGGAATTTGTCATACAAGTTAAGTACGAGTTTGGGAAGAGCTGGTTCACACTGGATTACCGAGAGTGATGTATGACCACCGTGGCCGTCGTGACGCCCGGGATATTTATATATATATAAATATATATACATATTATAAATTATATACATATTATATATATATATATATATATATATATATTTATATACATTTATACCGCGGATTTCTTGGATATGATAACCATCAATGGCGTTCAGTAGGTATAGATTTAAGTTATGCTGTTACCAATGATATAATATGATTGTATAATATCAAACCAACGTCTTTGGACAAAATAAATCCGTCGTTTATACGACCTTACCATGTATTTATTTATAATTTTAGAGTACTATTAATAGTGTTTCTAAAGTTTAAGTTTTATCGTGAAACAATGCTTTCTTATCTATATAAAAAATGTATGGACGTTTTTAAGAACGCTTTCTATGACAACATGATTCATTTATTGTTTGAAAATCCTTAACGTAATAACTAAAAGAAATGATTATTTTTATTAAAGGTTAACGTAGAAAATAGCTCTGCCAATTGTTTTTTGTTTTTCTCAAACCAAAAACCAATCCATGAACCAAATTTAAAGAACGATCATGAAATTAACAGGTTAAAAACAGTAAGTTAGTAAAATTCGCAAATTAGTAAAAGAGGAAGTAGACACTTCAATAATTTGCACACAGTTGTTACCCTTTCTATCAAAAAAACAGCATAGGTAATGACTCCATACAAAACGGATTTTGAAATCAGTAAATAGCCATTTATATGACTTGAGTAATTCATTAGCTTAAAGACAGAACTGAGTAATGTAAATAGCACGATTCGGTAAAAGAGCGCCATGACTACAGCGGTGAGAGTTCGTGAGTTTTTAGAACTAAGCAATTAAAGTCTCTGCTAGTGCAGAGATGGCGCTAATTGCAAAATAATATTATCGCTTAAATCAATCCATTTTTTTTTATTTGTTTCCCAGAATTTTTAATTACGCACAACTTATTTGCTTGTATGCACTGCACGCCCCTGATAACCATCATAATTTCGATCAAACATTTCTGAACAATTTACCAGGTAAATATCTCGGCTTAATTCATTAACCAGTCTGATCTGTCAATCCGTTTCAAAATGACAGTTGTTCAAAAACAACCACATACACAACATCAACCTGATTTTTTCAATCAGTACCGCTAAGAATTTTTTATTGTTTATAAAGAGAATTATCGCGGCAGCACTATGTAACATTTGAAGTTTAAAAAATAGGCGAATAGCACTTGACACTTTAAACTTATACAAAATCTGTCGAAACTAATTTAATTGTATAGCGATAGTACACTTTCTTCAGCATTCCTACAAGTCGAAACGATTCTGGATTACGCTCTCTTACAGTGAGAATGTACTGTGCTTACAATGATTTATTCAGTGACATCAATATATTTTCTGTTTCACTGCCAACGTTTAAAAAATTAATTAACAATATTCTTCGATGTAATATGTACTTAAATGATTTATCCTCATTTTCATTTTCGTGTTTTTTGAAGTTTTTTACATATTACTATGCTTTTTTCATATCGTTTTTTTTGTCCATATGAAATATGTTAGGATAAAAGCTATATTATGTTAATTTATTTCCAATTAATATGATATTATGAACACACAATGTCCACGGGTTAGCACAGTAAATAAATAAAACTTTGCAATTCTAGAATCGTGCCCGCATCTAGTCAGCGACATATATGTACATAAGTAGGTAGCCACCTTAAAAAAGAGCTCGAATGGCATTATTTGCGCGGGAAAAGCGAAAAGTGTGAGAAAACTCGCGCCATCATTATCTGCGCGCGAGCGGGCGTGACGTCACGGCGACCGATAATGATGATTCGCTTGACGAAAGGGCGGCCGCGTTCCGCAGTTTTTATCTTTTTCTATATCCAATTATTTGCTCTCCCAAAGCTTTATCGTGTAGCATTACGATGTGTGAATCTCGACACAAATTGTCACATTTTTCGTGGTAAATTTTGATTGCTGAACCTATTAAATAAACAATATTATAAGACAGTCCCTTTAATGCATGCTATTCGACATCATTGTTTTCAAAACGCATGCAACCGATTAGAGTATCTAGTAGTGATGGTAAACCGTTATTGTGACTGAGATTAGTTACAGAATATTTGTTATTAGAGACTTTTAGTTTCTAGTGTACCAATGATTACTTGAAGAATTACGAATAATCAGTTACCAATCGTCCTTATTATCGAATACAATCATAGTCACAATAACGATTTAACCATCACTAATGTGTGGGAACACGCGACGCCGAGGTTTCAGAAATGACGGCCAGAGGCGCTACACACAAGCACGCTTTGTTGACAGCGCTGTCTTCGACTTCAGCACGCGGCGGCTGTTCGGCCCCCATAGCGTTTTAAACATCAAGCCTGTAACTTAACTCTAGTTTAAATATTTACTTTATATTCTTACACGCGAGTGAAGCAAAACCTGTAGCATACATTCGTATCCAACCTTTGAATCTGGTAATGTAAGATCGGGAAATATAGAACAATCAGTGAGTCGCTTTTTATTATTGTATTTCGATCAAATTGGATCAACTCGTAATTGAGAATCGAGATATTTTTTCGTAATTTCTATAAGTGCAACTGAAGTTAATTTGGTTCCCTGACATTTGATCCCCCGACATTTGATCCCAAGACAGTTGAACCCACGACAGTTGTTCCCCCGATAGTTGATCCCTCCGACAGTTGATCCCACGGACACTTGTTCCCTTGGACAGTTGATCCTTCCATCAATTGATCCCCCAGACATTTGATCCCCCAAAGCTTCTTCAAGTACCTATTTATATTCGTAAATACCAGCTTTCGTGAATTTTATAAATCGGATGGGAGCAAATTTATACAAATATTGCCCTCGTACGAAATTACGATTATCTACTGATATCTGTATACGTTAGACATAATGTGTGTGTATCGCATTATTTTTTTCATTCGGCTCTCTGCAAAGATGTCATCTGTGTCGTATTTAAAGCGTTATTCGACAGTTGTTGTTGAGAGCACTTTTAAAATGGAACCGAATGATTTTTAAATATTTTTTTGTTTTAGGTACGTACTATCTATTACGATTTCATTCATTGTTATTTAGAATAAATGCGCAGTACGAAACTGGCACGGTCTAAATGCATAATTATCTCATAACCGTTATTTTTAGTGTAGAATAACTGTATTATGTACTCATTTACGAGTTAAAGCGCCGACCCGCTGCACTGCGACCCGACTGCATTATCGGCATCATGCTAGTGCAGATATACACTGTCACGAAAATATATATAAAATTAAAAAAGAGATTATTAAAAATATATGTAAGATAATTCAAATTATTCATTAATTTGTCAATTTTGTTTTATTATCAAAATGCACACTAATTTGTGTTATTTCATTTAATACTCTCAATCTTTTGACTGATATACTTATAAAAATATAAATGAAGCACAGACCAGTAAATGAATAGACATGAAATATAGTGTAAATATAGGAGAGGGGTTTGGAACATTAGTTGCGGGACGAGGGGCATTCTACACACATTTTTGGTGGAAACGTAAATCCGATAGTTTATGACACATTTATGCAATAGTAAAAGTTTTCGCTCTTCAAAAATGTAATCTTTGTGTAAACATAACGTATTTTTTACATTAATGCATATTATATTGTCAGTGTTTACATTATCTTTTCAATCGAGTCATATTTAAAAAAAAAGTCGCGGAGCTATTTATTACGTAAATAGTACCGAGGTGATCACGCGTGTAACACCAAAACGTAAATATTGAAACAAGGATTTTGCACTATTGCATGTCTACTGGGTGGCCCAAAAAATGTGAGAACATTTCGTAAAACAGGATATAATTACATCAGTTGGTGTGTCTCGAATGGGGAAGACTAGTGTCGTGTTCGTTACATTATTGTGAACATATTCTCAGACAAGGTTTGATGCCTGTAATTCTAGCGACATGTGGTCGGAGCTCCATCACACACAGACAGAAATGCAATCAACTTTCTTCGTCGTGAGAATATTAATTTCATCGAGCCAGGCATGTGGCCACCGAACACTCCAGATTTAAACCCAGTAGATTATGCAATATGGGGTGTTTTACAAGAAAAAGTCTACCTTCGGCGAAAATTTACCACAGTTGGTCAGCTCAAGTTGGCAATAATTGAGGAATGGAGAAATCTGGGGCGGCGCTCTATTGACAAAAACATAAACGAGTGACGTAGGGGCTTAGAAAAAGTGAGAAACAGGGAGGATACATTGAACATGATTTATGATTAGCTAAATATTGTGCAAAAAAAAAACTACTGACGTTATAACACAATTAGTGGTGTACTTCCCCGGATTGGAAATGGATATCCAGGTTCGAATCCCGATGACGCAAAAACAATATTTTTCGAAAAAATTGATTTTATATGTATATATTTATAATTAATACATTAATTTAGTATTTAAAATATCACAGACCTATGTTCTGAATAATTACAACTTCACAATAAGAATCCGTTTTCCTTAATAATATATGTTGTATCAATGTGTCCAAAATTTATTAAAAATGAATTGATAATTCTGGAGTCTGCAGTCGGTTTACTCAAAGGTATTTGAGATTCTGTAAAAATAATGTAGATGGCTTTCAAATAATGGAACGACAGGTGTATTAATTTGAAAAAATGTAACATATAGGTTCGAAAACTTCCCCGGATTGGAAATGGAGATCCAGGTTCGAATCCCGGTAACGCAAAAATAATATTTTTCGACAAAATTGATTTTATATGTATATATTTATAATCAATACATTAATTTAGTATTTTAAAAAACTACATTAAAAATTGTAATTAATCATATTATGTTTTGAAATAACTCATGTTCTCACTTTTTTTTGGGCCACCTTGTATATATAATATTTGGTAGACTGAAATGAAATCATTTGGTGCGGCAGATATTTCTTCACTAAAGAATAATTTTTAAAGACGGAAGATTTTTAATCATACGATTATTTAATTTAGGTATCACGTAAATATGATGACTGATATCGTAAAAGAAATATGAGTAATTTTTTACCGTATTTAATCCGTTGACTTCAATTATGAAAGTTTAATGACGACAAATTAAAAAAAATATCATATTTTCTATATATAATTTGTTCTTTCTATAATTATATTTATTTTGTAAATCACGAAACGGTCTCGATCTTGAAAATACACATTCGATTTATTAACGTTGGTACGAGAATTATGTAAGAAAACAATACTCACTCATTGGTTACGTCATAAACTGTGTAATGGGCGGTGAATGTTCTCCGAAAGACCTGGAAGAAGAAAAATAATATTTAATCAGAGAGAATTATTATCTCAGTTTACGACAACATCAAAGGGAATAATCATTCTCTCTTCTGGAAACAATATTGTAGAAATTAATTTAAACATTTTATATCCAAGGCAAAAAGACGTTGTCTGGTGTAATATGATAGAAATATGGAAGAAGAATACAATAATTCTTTGTTTTTCTGACTGAACTCCCGAAATGCTGATATTTATAGTCACTTATATGAATATGCCTAATAAATCACATATTATTCATATAAATGAGCGTTAACATTTTTTATTGTTTAATCCTAAACAAAGCAAAACAAAACAGTTATCAAAAAAATCCCTTCTGACACAGCCCTGATATACGAAATTAAATAGTATTATTAGCCATTAATATATATATATATATATTAATGGGTATAATACACATAGTCCGTTATATTTGATGGGAGGATACCTGACTAAATTACGAATCTCAAATGTTCAAGGAGTATGTACAAATTCGTTACGTGAAATATTTTTATATGAGATTTTTACTAAATCACGTAGTTGTGATGACCCTGCACTCACCCCACAGACATGGCCGTGCAGGGACTCACTTAACAACTATAAAAGGCCGAAACTCGAGCAACTAATCAGCCGATACCATACATCGTGACGGACTTAGGATCTAGCGACCACTTCTCTGTAGACCTTCCTTTCATCGGCATCTCGAGCGAGCCACTCCAGCGTTGAGCATTTAACTGTATACCGCCTCTGTATAATTTATCCATAACCACTAACCTTTGTAAGTGCTTTTTCATTTCTATACCTCGCTCTAGACCAGTGAAGGCGAACCTATGAAATGCGTGTCAAAGGAGATACGCCACAACGTTTCAGACGACATGCCAGTTCACTAATATCAGAGTTACCTATATTAACATTAAAATTTATCACTACATATTACATATGTATCATTTTGTGAATAAACTTGAACTCAATTTGTGAATAAAGCAATCAATAAAGAAGAAATAAAAATATATGTCAATGAATATATAAATTGTTTTTCTTTACATATATTTATTTATTTATTTATACCTTATTCCGAATCGTTTTAAGATATGCCTGCTCTCGTTTCGATTCGTTATAATTACATATTTATTTTATTTTATTACATTCAGTCATTATTAACATTATCATCATAATACCATCATAGGTCGGTATCATCGTACCAGAACCATACCTGTACAATTTGACGTGAGACTTGTTATCACATTAAATTCAGAAGATAGCCAGAAAGAAGCTTTAGAAATCAAACACCTCCAAAAGCGTGTGTTGTCAGAACTTGGTCATAGTCCGGTAGAAATTCACCCCGTCCAGGTCCCAAAAGTTGCGGGGGAGAGTCAGTAGAATGCTCCGTTAGGTCTCTCTAGCCACTGCTCTTCCCGGCATCGTCCATCCCAGCAAGCCCCAGCAAGAGACCCACACCCTAATGAATTTCCGGAAATGTCAGAGATTCCATTATTTTTTTAATAAGTTATCATTCCGAGGGAACCGATAACCCATTCCTTCTAATCCCGCAATCATGATCTCACGTGCATTATTCATAATCCCACAGTCCCAGAGGATGTGCTCCGGCGTCTGGCTCACCTGAGCGCAAACACACCACGGTTCACGGACAAGTCCTAAGTCGGAGAGTTTACTCATGAAATGCCCATGCCCCGAGATCACCCCCACCTTTCATTTTCACCTCCACGAAGGGGAGAAAGATGTAAGTCCATCTACCCTGCATCGCAGCGTTTTTTTTTACATAATTTAATATGTAAAAAAATTACTTTTTCTTTTTATACATATTATTTACATTTTTTTTCTATTTACATAATTTAATATGTAGAAAAATTCTTTTTGTGGAGGAAGGGGTGACACACCAGCAGAGTTAAGTTAAGATTATCCGAATTTATGACACACTGAGCCTAAAGGGTTCGCCATCACTGCTCTAGATAAAACATAAATACTCACACACGCACACTATATACACTTCCACAAAATCTTCTGATAAATCACAGTCATTCCTGTTTAACAGCCACAACCCCTACATAGTCTACATACTTCGAAATAAATATTTGCGAAATCGGATAAATCACATAACAAAAATAGTCAGGCCACTTGGAATTCGATAACCTTTTATTTTTCGTATTCAATGTATAATTTTTAATAAATCAAATATTTCAATTACTCGAAATAATAGCATAACTATGAATTTTTTTAAATTCTTATACTTCTGACATCGTTTAGATTGGGCATTTCCAACTTGAACCATTTTTATTTTTCAAATTATGATACCATATTCATAATAGGTACCTACTTTTTTTTTAATACTGCGCTTCTCTTGAAAACCTATGCTCGTGTAGAGAAGTGGACTGTATATAAATAAAAATTATTGTTAACAATAATGTTATATAATAAATATGATGGCATTTGCGATATAAATAAGTTTTAGGGGTACATGTTTTTTCTTCTTCTTCTCCTTTTAAATAGGCAATCCACCATTCAAGAGTGATTTGTTTCATTAATCAAGTTAAAACTTTATTTTATAGAAAAAAGTACAATAATATTATAGAACAGGAAATATTATATTACAAGTCAATACCATTGTCGTTCAAAAAATTTGCTATTATATAGATTAAATGAGGCGAGTTTAGGAAAAGAAAATGACACTAGTTAACCTAGAATTGAAAATTACCTTTGACGAGATTACTGTAAAAAAACCTGTGATCCGCAAAGGACAGGCAAAAAAGATATGGTCAACGGTTTCCTCCTCGGCACTACACTCACATATTGGGAAATCTATTAAGTTCAATCTGAATAAATGTGAGGCTACCTGGCAATGTTCAATTCTCATTCTAGAGATATTTGATATTGATTTCTTGGAGACTTTCCTTTTAGAAACTAGGATATTTCTTAAGCTGACTTTGAAGTGTTTTTAATACCATTTGATTATTATTTAGTATTACTAATTTTCCTAATGTTATCAGGTAATATGTTAAAAAATGTTGATGTGGTGTTGAGCTAATGATATATTGATTTTAGAGCATTAAATATATATCTATCACTAAAATATTGTGAATAATGTTTGTTACCCAGTATATTTTAATTGTGTCGGTACCTAGAACGTATCGAATGGACCATAAGATTATCTCTGTTTATCAAAGAGATTAGTAATACGTCGTGGTACAGGTATTAATATAGAGCTGTAGACATTACGGTGAGTGAGTATTGTATTAAGGCTCGCTCTCACCACCTCCAACTAAAACATCATGTTTCGCAGTTAGCGAAAAGGATGTATTAAATAAATAAACCTTCCAAATCCGCTTGATTTATGCGCCGTTTTTATTATCGTGTAAGTAGGCAAAGTTTCGGTCGGGTTTACGCTTTTTTGTTCCTGAATAAAATATTTTCAAATATTTTACGAGCGGAAATCTCGTTGTTGGTAATAACTATGATGTATAAAATGTGCATATGCCAAGGATATTCATGGTTGCAAATGAACACACATAAATTACGCGAGTAGGTACTCAGTTCAAATCACCCCAGCAGAGAAGGCTGCGCGGTGTAGCTCAAAGTAATGAAAAAGCACCATGAGCGTATATTGCGAGGATTTGTGCGCCGTGTACGGAGGGTGGTTCAATAAGACGTAGTTGACACCCCAAAAAATGTTCGGTGAAATAGGGGAGGTAAGATAATTATGAAGTGTTTTATTTACACGCATATTATATCACTCTCCGAGCGCCCGCCCTGAGACTGACACTAATCATTATCTATTGTTTATTTATTTATTTACACTCTGTCCCAAATCGTTTTGATAGTTGTTTACGATTACGTTTCGATTAGTCAATATTACTTTTTTTATTTTTAGTATATTAAGTTAATAACATCTTAAAACCATCATAGGTTGGCTCCGGTATCACCGTACCAGAGCCATACCTGTAGAATTTAATGTGAGACTCGTTATCACATTAAATTCAGAAGGCAGCCAGAGAAAAGCTACATAACTTGGTCAAAGTCCGGCAGTAATTTACCCTGTCCAGGTCGCAAGAGGTGCGAGGGAGAGCCAGTAGAATGCTCCGTTATGTCTCTCTGTTAAGTCCATCTTCCTTGTGTGGCAGTGTCCATCTTTCTTGCCACTTTCTCAATATCACTATTCGCATTCGAGCAACCAGAGTCTGGAATCGATCGTCTGAGGGTCTGAGAGTCCTTCCAAAATGATTGACCTCTAGACCTTTCCTCAGGGAGCGTCGGGCCAAAAATTCCATTACTTCAAATACAGCGGAGAGGACGCCAGCCAAAACTAGAATTATCAAAATTAGAAATAATTTATAATTAACGCAGGATCCAAGCTTTTCTGCGGTACTACCAGTCGAAGAGACGGTGCATGCAGTGACAACCAATGGTGGCATCCGCTTTAAAGGACGGAAAAAAACCGATAATAATATATATATATTTATTTTTTTACCCTGTTTAGTAATAGATTAAACTGCATGATATATAAAGTACTTATATATTATTCAATACCTTCCATTTTGCGTTGAGACACATTTTTTTGGTTACACCGTTGGACAGAGCACCATATCTGAAATAGTGACATTCCACTCTTGCCTAATTCACTTCCATCTTCACGCACTGTCATCCATCAATTAATTATATCAAACTTCTAACATGGTCACATTCTAGGCACGTGTGTCATTCACATTAACTGTACAAGACAAAATAAAATTTTTAATTAATTGAAATCGAAACGTAAACCCGGAACTAAATGAACGAATTGCGTAAGTCTCTGAGTCTCGTCCCGCAGAATGGAGTACGACAATTCCGGTCATAAATTGGATTCATCGCGGGATAGGGAAGGAAAATAGACAAACCTTGGTACAAGATGAGGTCGGTGAGAGGATAGGGGTTCCAGTCGAAGAACCAGTGATCACGGTAACCGGGATTCGGATGGACTACTCGCCTTACCTTGTCTGCTTGCTCCGTTACCCTCGCAGTCGCCGCCGAGATCACACAAATAGCACGCAGATAAGCAGATCTTCGCTTCCAATTAAAGATGTCGATATCACAATTTCATCCACGGCACAAACAAACAATACGTGATCAAAACACAATATCACTAGTGCTGGTGCACTGGAGCTGACAAGTTCACATCGCGAATGCTACCGCGATGTCGAAATCGAACAAATATTGGTCAAGTTGACGTCTGCTGACGTCAAGGTTACGATTCACACTAACAAGACAAACATTAAGAAATATATGGATGGGAATTTGGACGCGGAAAGGTATCAATAACATGGGTGACGGCTGATTCTAAAAACGTGCCAAAAGTGAGTTTTACAAATTCGAAAATTAATTATTTAGCTATTAGAATATCATACATAATATATCATATTATGCCGTGAATAATATAATAATAATTTCGCATTTATAATAAATAAGCTTAGAAAAAATAAATAAAAATTATTAAATTTTTATTGATTTTTTCTAAGCTTATTTTGAAATATGTATGCCGTTGCAACATTCCAACCTGGTTTACCCAATCACGCCAGGTCTTTCGCGCAAATCCTACATTACCTTCACCTCCTACAACATATATCTTATTTATAAACCTCTTCTCAACGTGTCTAAAACTATTTTAACTATTCCTCATCTTATCAATTAAATTACATCATCATTAATTTCATAGAAAAATAAAATGAATTGGTATTTAATTATTCAATTTAAAAAAGTATAATAAACTTCCCAATGCTAAACAGAAATAATTGCTTAAGAAATAATGATAAATTGAATAGCCAAAAAAAATATATTTCACAATTACTATAATATATTTCAATTACCTACGATCCCTATAATATAGAAAAATAATGAAAAATTGCGAAAAATAATTAATGAATTTGGAAAACGATCCTGAACAGGTACCCCAGAGCTGAGTATCTACCAGGGACGATTTATATGGCAACATTTATGTGAGAAGGTTCTACAGAGATAGAGGGGAAAGTACGGTTTATATTCAGGTCTATTTTTATCCGCATCCGTACCGGGTGGTTCGATTACATCTACTACCTTACTCGAAAAAAAAGTATGGAGACTGTTTTGTAAAATTTATTAAATTTTAAAATACTGTATCATTATATTATGTATATTTACCATGGAACCTCTTTATTTGTTAAATCCAATATTCATCAAATTTTTTCGTCTGAAAAATATTATGATTTTCATCAAAAAATTTCGCATACCGCATGGAGAAAATTTCATCATAGAAAAGGTAGCTTTTCAACTCCTAACATTAAGGAAATGTCCAATTGGGTCCAATCGCGGAGTATGTTAGAGAAGTGTGGTTTATGATGATCCATGGCAAAGGATTGTCGATGGTGCGACATCATCTATGGATGACGCGGGAAACAGTCAGTGAAAAAGCGCGCGCGAAGGAGTGTTGACGTTGTGTGGAAAAAGGTATTAACGGTGAAAAAGGTGACAATAACAAGCTATTTCGGCGTGTAACGATGGCGACAGTAAAAATTGGTGATTTGGTGAGATGTTTTGACGGTGAAGGAGACGTCATTCAGTGGTTGGAGAAATTGGAATTGGTGGCGAGATTGAAGGATATCGGAGATCTCGCAACCGTCATACCGCTATTCTTGGAAGGGTCCGCGTTTGCCGTCTACAGCGAATTGAGAGACGAGGACAAGAAAGATGCTGAGTGCATCAAAAAAGCCCTGCGCGATTCATTCGCTATGAACCCGTTTCAGGCGTACGAGCAGTTGGCCCAGCGAAGGTGGAAAGATGAGCCTGTCGACGTGTATCTCACTGAGCTGAGAAAGTTGGCCAAATTGGCGGGTGTGGTGACGGACCAGTTGCTCAGACGAGCATTTGTTGTGGGATTGCCGGCCACGATATCACGTGAGCTCAGGGCGTTGCCAGGCGTAGAGACGATTGCGCTGTCATCCCTGCTCGAACGGGCGCGGGCGTTGATGGCTGAACTGCACGATCCGGGCGTCGCGGCTGCGGTCGTTAGACAATCGAGTGGGACACCGAGGCAATGTTTCAAGTGTGGTGGGCCACACCTTATGAGATATTGTACTCAAAAAGCTCTGTCGTGTTGGACATGTGGTGAAACAGGACACGTGTCACGTGAATGCCCCACGAAGGAGGGAAACGGGAAAGGAAGAGCTGGTGCGCCGGTAGTTCTTCCTCGTCAACATTAACGGCGCTACCGATTGTGAAGATTTGTGTGGGAGGAAAGTTGGTGCGAGCATTGGTGGATACGGGGTGTTCAAGAACAGTGCTGTCCAGTTCCATTAGGTGTGACGTTCGCAGTGGCGGGAACCGATGCAGGTTGATTAGTGTTGATGGGAGTCAAGTGCCGTGTGTGGGCGAAGCTGTAGTCAGCATTGACGTGATGTGTGGGGTGAAAAATGGTGAGCGAAGGGCCCAATCTAGTGGAGTGTGGGTTAGTTGTGTGGTGGTGAACAAGTTGTTTGATGGCGTGGATGCGATTATTGGGATGGATTTCATAAAAATGTGTGGAGGAGTAACGGTGAATGATGACCAAGTGATTTTTTCGTGTGTACAAACAAATCTTGATTGCCATGTTATAAATGCGGCAGCTGAACCTGAAACTATCTGTATCGAAGATCAGGACTTTCAAGCACGGTTTGATGGTCAGAAGTGGTGGGTTAGATGGGCGTGGAAAGAAGGACCGGTAGCTTTAATGAATGACATTGCATCATATTCTAGTCTTCACAAGCACGATGTGAAGGATGCGATCAAGGACGAACTGGAGAGGTGGATGAAGGAAGGCTGGTTAAAGCCGTGGACCGGGGAGTGCACGGGTGTTGTACCACTACTGGGAGTCATTCAGAAGAACAAGGGAAAGGTCAGGCCAGTGCTTGATTATAGAGAGCTAAACAACCATGTGCAAAGTCACACGGGGGAAGAGGTTGCAGTATGTGATGAAACTCTCAGGAGATGGAGAAGACATGGTGAGCAACTTAAACTCCTGGATTTAAGGTCGGCGTACCTTCAAATCCGCGTTGACGAAGATCTGTGGAAATATCAACTTGTGAAATTTGAAGACAGAGTGTATTGCTTGACGAGATTGGGTTTCGGGTTGAACAGCGCTCCCAAAATCATGACAAGAATAGTTAGAGAGGTCTTGTCAAGAAACGAGAGAGTTAAGCGAGGCACTGACAGCTACATTGACGACATCATAGTGGACGAGACAGTGGTTTCAGCTGAGGAGGTAGCGGCTCACCTGAGGAGGTATGGATTGGAAGCAAAGCCACCATTAGATCTGGAGGGCGGACGCGTTCTCGGGCTTCGAATTGAGCGAGAAAATGGAGTTCTGGTGTTCAGGCGTGGGAATACTATTCCTGAACTGGAATCAGCTACAAAGCTCACGAAGAGGCAATTGTTTTCTGTCTGTGGGCAGTTGGTTGGCCATTACCCGGTGTGTGGGTGGCTTCGAGTTGCTTGTAGTTTTGTGAAAAGAGCATGTTCTGGGGATACATGGGACTCACATGTAGGAGAAAATGCCCAGAGAATTCTCAGTGAGGTGATCCAAAAAGTAAAATGCGATGATCCCGTAAAGGGTTTTTGGAATGTTCCTGCAGATCTTACGACGGGAAGAGTGTGGTGCGACGCAAGTTCATTAGCGTTCGGAGCTATGGTGGAAATTGATGGGAAAGTTGTAGAAGATATGTCATGGTTAAGAAAGACCACGGACGTTGGTCATATCAATGTGGCAGAACTTGACTCTGTTGTTAAGGGAATAACGCTGGCATTGAAATGGGGACTAAGAGCTATGGAGTTGATGTCAGATTCCGCAACAGTGGTGGGATGGGTCACGTCTGTTTTGACGAAGGATCACCGGATCAGAGTTTCTGGTATGTCTGAAATGTTAGTCAAAAGGAGGCTTGGACTGATAAAAGAACTGGTGGACGAATATGGTCTCGAGTTGACCATCACTCTTGTTAAGTCAATAGAAAACAAGGCAGATCCTTTGACAAGAGTTGATCGCAGCTGGCACAGAAGTGATGTGGCGGCTGTGGGAGTGGTTGAAAACTCTGATGTGAAACGCTTGCATGAGCAACATCATTTTGGTGTAGACAGGACTCTTCATCTGAACCGACTGGTGAACCCGGACGTTCGGAGAGAGGAAGTGGTGGAATGCGTAAGAAACTGTATACAGTGCCGGACCATAGATCCAGCGCCTGATAGGCACAACTCTGGAGTGTTGAACGTGGAGCGCAATTGGAGTAGGATCGCAGTTGATGCGACACACTTTGGGAGTAAGTGCTACCTCACTGTCATCGATTGTGGGCCGAGTAGGTTTGCCTTGTGGAAAGAAATTAGAGCCGAGAGCAGTGAAGATGTGGTCCGTAATTTAAAGGAAGTCTTTAGGGAAAGAGGTCCCCCGGACGAAATTTTACTCGATAATAGTAGAGCATTCCGTTCTCTGGCGCTACGAGAATTGTGTAGGGAGTGGGGTGTTCGCCAGAGGTTCAGAGCCGCTTATCGACCGTCAGGGAATGGAATAGTCGAAAGGCATCACCGCACGATAAAGAGGACTGCGGCACGGAGCAAGATCGATCCCCTGCAAGCTGTATTCTGGTACAACTTAGCATCTGCCCACCCGGGTCAAGAAGAGACGTCGCCTGCCAACATTGTGCATGCTTACATGTGGCGGCACCCACTCGTACCACCTGCTGAACTAGAAGAAACCAAGGAATCCTCGTACCGCCCAGGCGATGTTGTAGTTTTGAAGCCGCCCAATGCAAGGTGTACCACAAGGTGGCAGCCTGGTATTGTCACTCGGGTTGTGAGTGACAACAACGTAGAGATAGACGGTGTGCCAAGGCATGTGCTGGACATTAGACGACTGTTTGACGACAGTGAAGAAAGCGAATCAGAAGATGCAGACGATGAGGAGCTCAGTGAGGCTGTGGAGCTGGATGAAGGCATAGCAGCAGAAGATGATGTGCCAAACAAATCCGAAGGACCAAGACGGGGAACCAGGGTTCGGCGGCCCCCGCAGTGGCTCAATGATTATGAGTGTTGATTGGTGATGAGGACATCAGGAGGGCGTGTGGTTTATGATGATCCATGGCAAAGGATTGTCGATGGTGCGACATCATCTATGGATGACGCGGGAAACAGTCAGTGAAAAAGCGCGCGCGAAGGAGTGTTGACGTTGTGTGGAAAAAGGTATTAACGGTGAAAAAGGTGACAATAACAAGAAGAGCATCTGAAAATTGCAATAGTTAATCAACATATAAATTCGTTCGATGATATTTTATTTTCAATGCATAATTCATACTCACTGTAGTATCTATATCTATAGGCTACGGTGGGTAGTCCCATTATATAATAGTAAACGCATACTATGATAGTTTATAAGAGATTTAATGATCATATTTTTAATGCTAACTTATGCTGTACCATTAAACTGTAATTGCTTTGTATAATAAAAAAATTAAAAAATGCGGAACTTCCCTTTCAAACAATAATTTATTTCCTCTTTTTAGTTTCTTCCATCATCATCTGATATTTTTAGTTAAATTCATTACAAGTACTAAAGACATAAATAATCCATTTATATATTTTCAATACATTCATTATATATTTTATTGTATACTTATAAATTTACTTATTTTAAGAAAATTAGATCATTTAAATAGCACGAATAAAAAGTAGCCAAGAGATGGGCGAATCGATCAGAGGTGATACCAACTGATTTATTTGTAACAGATGTATTATATATATTTTTCAAATACAAAATAAATGTATTAATCAGAAAGATATACATATAAAATCAATTTTATCGAAAAATATTGTTGTTGCTACCGGAAACTCTTTCTATCCGGGAAAAAGCCGATCGAAACCTTTAATTTTTTGAATTCAATATATAATTTAAAATCAATAAAATGTTTCAATTAATCGAAATAATCGCATAATTACGATTTTTTTTTAAATGCTTATATCTCAAATATAGTTGAGATTAGGTACATATCACAACACAACATATCGCATCCTGTTAACAGAAATTGTCTCTTGTATAGAAGATTAGTATAAAAATATATATTTCAAGCATACAGGGATAATAAAATTATTAAACTAAATTATTAATTAAATTATGGGTAGTATACGATAATTTTTAGTTAAAAAATATTTTATTATTAAATTTTTTAAACACACAGTACCTTAATCTATTTCTTCACATAATCGCCTCCTGCATTTATCATATCTATTTAAGAGCTTTAAAGCCTCGCTGTTGTAGTCCACCGCCAGTCTATTTGACCGTTTGTGCTCAAAACTGCCCGGCAAAGCCTTGGGCAGATTTGAGTGGGAAGTTTTCAGTATATTTTGGATCTTGCTCAGAGAGATTTTCACTTTTTCTAAGCTAAACGAGTTTCTGGGTAGAGAACATTTTAGAGGTGATGATGAGTTTTTAAGTTTACAATATAACAATATTTTCTTCACAATTAGCTTTAGTACTTTCATAAAACATAATGACGTATGTCGCCCAAGGACCACTAATTAAATTAATATAATTATTATCGGAAATGTTAATATATTTTTTTGTGTATACCTAAGCAAATAAATATATTTAAAATAACAACATATTTTTACGGTGGTCGTGTACACACAATACAACACACACCGTTCAGTTCGGCAGCAAAATGGCACCGAGCCAGCCCACTGAAATGCCTACCCGCGTATGTAGGACGTACATATGTCTTCGTACCGTCAGTGGATGGGCAGGGTGGATTTAGTATTAGGGCGGTCGTTTGAAATTGCAATCGCAAATCCTACATTCGACAGTATTTCTTCTTACAGATAGCTAGTATTTTTCTCCAACGGAACTGATTATTTTAATTTAATTAATTCACACACGCCCAACTTTAAATTAAATAGAAAGATCACGTTAATTAAATTTCAATTTGTCTTTTATTTTTAAGAATCGATTCTGAATTCAAATTTTTATCTATAATTTATTTTTATGAGACAAATATAAACGAATCACGCAGAGACAAATCAAAGTACAATGTTTATGTAGAACAAACAACCATATCAATGAAGGAGATAAAATATCTTAAATATAATTATTACAATGCTAAGTGTATGGCCTGAATGGCCAATGATATCAAAACACGTAATGAGTTACCTGCTCTTGCAGTTATGCAAACCTGGCTGCATATTACTAACTCAGACGCATATCAACCAAGCCCAAGTGTTAAAATAAATTAAACATTGAAATAATTACATCTGACGCTAAATTTCGGTTTATTTTTCGGTTCAATATCCCGATGAAATCCCGATTTTATATGCCCAGAATACATGTTTTTCCTCTTTTTGCGTGTTATTTCTGCAGTCCCGTGTCATTTCAATAGATTAAAAACCCTATTTTACGTCTGTCTTTCCCGCAATTTACGTCTACAATTTATTGAAATTCGTTCGGCCAGTTCACAATTCGCCATAGAGCAAAGAGTGTGTTAGTCGTTTCGTTTTTTTATCGTTTTTTACAGTCTAGAATCAGCAAAACAATTGCGTAGAAAATAGTATAGAGAACTTTGATGGCTGGGAAAGAATTTATGAATAACCCTTGCGGACTTACTTAAACATTGACTCCAACGTTGAAATCGATGATATAGTGGACAGTCGTATACCTAAACGGAAACTTGATAGAAAAAGAACCTTCCTACGAAGAAGAAGTGTCTGCTCATCCTAAAAAAAATATATTCTGTTTTTTTTAATACCCTCAATTTACATTTTCCCTCTGTTTACATTTTTTTTTGTTGGTTCCTTCAAATACTTTAAATCGGAGTTCCACTGAACATATTTTCATTTGTCCACGGGAAATGCTTTTTTGTTCATATGACAATGTTGCAACAAACTGTATCTGGCATGAAATATTGTTTATTAATTATATTTCTATAATAAACTCTTCTAAAGGTCTACTTAAAACAGATAAAATGCAATAAAAAGAAATATAATTCAAATTTAAAAAACTAGAATGATGGAACTTCCACTGAACATTATGTTACGTAAAAACGAGTCGGTTCACAATTTTTGAAAAAAATGAGATTTTTTTGTCGGACGCAGTAAGATTAATTATGTATTCTGTCGAAAACATCTGCCACTTTCATACAAAAATTGAAAATTTGTTTAAATTTCATAATGTGTTTAAACACAAATATCTTTAATATGTTTTCTGAAATCCTGTTAAAAGTCATACAATATTTGATACCCACATATTATTAATCTTTTTAAAGGTAAAGCACATTCAAGTTGTTGTGTAGATTTAAATATTAATACTTTTCACAAAAGTGCTTTCATTTCAGTTAGAGTTCTCTGTAGCTGGCTTCTTTCTGCAAACACATTCAATTATAGTATGTCAAATAATAATTTCTTGGAATTCTTGAATCAACTTATTAAAAATATCCATATTTTTGACAGAAATTGTGTTGTTTACGACTTTTAAATTAGATTTTTGAGATTATAATAAAATTGTATTTAAAAACTTATATATAAATAAACAATTGTTATATTTTTAAATTTATTATCCTTTGTTTAATTAACCACTTAATCTACCGGTTTCGAAAAATACCATTTTCTTCTTCAGGATGTCATAACTAACTAAAAACATATATTGTTGTTTCTTTACCAGGATGTATTAAAAAAAAAAAAAAACAATTATTTAAAAAATAAATTTAGTACCTAACTCAAATTGTTACTTAATACAAATTTAGTCGAATAATTTTTAGGAAAAAATTTTACAGTAAGACTCGTAGTTAAATTTAGTTGGTTGTCTAACCACAAAGTTAATATTGCTAATTTTAAAAGTATTAAACAATTGTCAATACTATATACCTAGTAGTCTCCAATATTTCCTTTAAAAATATCCCTCTATCCTTTACGTAACTATATCTCGTGATGCACATATTTTCTACTAATAAGGAGTTTGATAATGACAACAACGGACTATTTTTAGATGAGACTCACGTTATAGACAGCACCTCTTGTGCGACTTAATCGTTTTTAAAAAGAAATACCATAAAACTATGTCCATTCCTAGCAGATTCCACAAATCTCGGCATAATTTACTGACCGTACTAATGACATTAAGGTCGTCCAACGAAATGTTAAAAAGATTTACAGACTTGTGAAATTAATGGATGCTGGTAAACTTTTTTGGAAAGGGTCCAGATTAAAATAGGCTGCGAATTGTCCCGCGACCTGACAAAATATTTTTTAACTATTCCATTATGAAGGTTCAAGTTGCCGAAGTCATCCATGTTTCCTGTTTATTGCAAGAAGTTAACCACGAAGGGAAAATAATGTTTATATTTGAAAAAAGATAAGTTCTGTAATAACTTAATTCATTTTAACTTTTACCTTTTCTAATTACAAGTGAAAATGAAATCTTTCTATTCGTTTAGAATTCATTTTTCAATTATATTGCGTTTAATTTTTTACTCTGTTATCTTAACATACCAACAAAATAACAAGACTGTGTAACTATTGATTGCACGTTATCATTTATAAAATAATTAATATATTTTAAACACTTTTAAGGAGAACACATTGTTTTGTTGTGAAGTTGAATTTTTAGAACATAATTCCATAGTATTTTTAATACAAATTAAATTAATCAACTAGAAAGATATACAGAAGTAATCTATTTATTGAAAAAATAGATTTTTTCTGTATCTTTCTAGTTAATTAATTTAATTTGCATTTTATAAATAATTCATCATTGTAGTATTTACTTTACATGGCGTCAATCCATTTTTAAAATTTAATTAAATGATATATTATATATATGTAGAGAGGTAATTTGCATAGAAAAATATTGATTAAGTTACAAAAGTGGTTATTCAGCGTGTAAAAATGTTAATAGCTTACTTTTTCGCTTTAAAAATAAATATTCCCCATAATTGCCAGACTTAGAACAAAATCAATAAGTAATGAAAAATAATATATTGTAGATTATACTCGTATGTATCATATAATAAACTTCCCAATAAAAAAATGATCAAAATTTAAACAAAGGACGTCACTTATACTCAAAGATCTGCAATAAAATAATATGTCAATCGCTGTATACTTTATTTGTATACTCGTACTCCTGTATTTCATTCTAATTGATAAAGATTGTTGAAAATGTATCTATTATTTATTTAAATGTAAATAAAAAGGCGAATTGTAGTAGGAAATAACTAAAATAGAATGAACACATTATAAACTATATACTCGTATTTTTTATTTTATATGTAGTTCTCAGTGACTCTTCTAATTTATTTTAAATATCAAATTACCATGTTTTGAAATTACAACTTCACAATAGAAATGTGATTTCATTAAAAAGATAAACCATTATTAATAATAATTAAAAAACCTTTTATTTTCACCTATTAATTATTAATTAATTAAAGGTTATAAGTACCTACCACTGTTAAAATATACTGGTGTATAAATAATTCACATTCTACGGTAGTTTACCGTAACAGAATGTAATCACGTATCACAATCGAAAAGTTGGTCTAGCATCAAAAGTGGGTAACCGATTCGCGAACATCGCAATTTGCATATTTTAAAAGGTATTTTACACTAGAAAAAAAAATCTACCAACAGCTGAATGTTTGGAAATATGTTGTTTTAATTTGACAGCCGGGGAAAAGCTTCAGTGCATTTTTATTTACAGTTTATTTGGAAATCATTTTTTTAAACTTGCTTCCCTGGAGTTAATGAAAAACGTTTCGTGTTTCGTGAAAATATTTGTCGGTAAAAGTCGGGGCGGTAAATTCTATTTCCAATATAATTTCCACCCGACCAGTTGGGGATTAAGGCTTGGAAGCGTGGAAGAGAATTTCAGGAATATTTTTGTAAATATGATAAAACTAATATATCTATTCATCATGTTTTTAATCGCATTTTGTGAATACACCCGATAAAATGGAATTAATGTTTATTTTTTTAAATCGCGCTTTAAAAACGGAATAGATTATAATTTTGCTATATCCTTTATAATCATATATTACGGCGGATTTGGTCATATTAAACTATTCGGATAATATATATTTCTGTATCGCCTCGGTTCAACATCCAGGATTATCTCGCAGTGAAACTGACATCTCTGAGTCATTGAAGGTACATACATACTGGATGCCTTATTCATTCTAACCTCAGCGCAAAACATATAAGCTGACGATTCATAAACAATTTTAAATATGAATTAAATATATTAATTAGAAAGATATACATATAAAATTAATTTTATCGAAAAATATTGTTGTTGCGCCACCGGGATTCGAACCTGGATCTCTTTCCTAACCGGGGAAGGTGCATTATTCAACTATGCTACAGCGACAATATTTTTAGCGAAAAATTTCATATACGTTATCTTTTTGATATTAATACATTTAATCGCTAGACTGTATGCTGGACTTCGTCAATATTCTACATACTTGATTTCCTGCTGTCAATATATTATAACAACATGAGAGCGTCGCAAAGCAACATAAATCAAACGTATATTGACAAAAATTACATTGCAACATAAAACAAAATAATCTCCTGTTAATTATATCACTAGAAATAGTGTGTCAACGCGTTAAAAAAGAAAATATTTTCAATATTTAAAAAAAGTTAACATTATACAAGATATATATTTGCAGTCTTTATTGTCTTTACGTTATTTCTAGTATTACTAATAATAAAATTTTATTGGAATCATAATTTTTTACTATTGAGTGCCTACTAATAGCATTGTCGCTGAAGGTTTATACATACAGCATATTAAAAACGTCAACCAAATACTTTATTCATTGCCCTGTCGACTACACCACTTTTATACTTCAACACAACAGACTCATTTTTGCCGTTGATGAAAAAAAATATGGAAAATATTTTCTCGGTAGCTGCAGATACACGGAACGTGCTGTAATATGATATAATGTAGGATATGCAAAATATACAAGATGGTAATAGATGGCATGCTTATTTTTTCATCTCTTCTTATTCCGTACAATATCTTAACATATGAAAGTATGTTGATTTAATCCTCATGTAAAATGACGTCTTTTATATGAATTTTAATATACAAAACATTAACGAGTAATTTATGTATCTATTAATATTAATTCTTTAAATGACACAAAAATCTTAAAATGGTCTTGAATTATGTTTACTCTCATGTCGGCTATTCTAATTTTAATTACAGTTGTCCGTAAAAGTTCCATACCACTTGGCTATACCTTCTTCTTCAAAAGAACCTTTTGCCTTTTACCTTTTTCTTCTGAGGCCAAAATTTCCAGCAATCTTTTGCTGCATTTTTAAAAATGGAATATTACATGTGTTATTTATAAATACTACAGAATATATTTCTTCAAATTGTCAAAACTTAAATGGTTAACGTGGTAAAATTGTAACACGTTTCCTTGAATAGGAAAAGTTTCCCGTTTGCATCCTGGTGGCAACAAAATATTTGTTCGATTGATAGATTTTTTCTGAATATAATTAACTTAAAAAAACTCCCACAGAAATATGTGTATTTTACAATATAATGCTTCTGAAAGATTGTATTTCTTCCCAGGAAAAGCGACTTCAGATAAATATAACCTCTAGTAGCTATACAGTTCTTTGAATTTCTACGGCATAGTTATTAGCAGCACAACCTAGTACACACTACTTCATACATGTATGTATGCATCTCTTAAATATAAACCTTTTGTCAGCGTTTCGTTACGGCATCCGATACAGCATTCAGATATGGCGTATCGCGGTTTTTTCTTTTGCATTGATGCGTTATACTGTAAAGTACCGCTTTTCACTATATTGTGAACTGTAGTTTGAATAAAAACGTATGAAATGCCCGCATTGCACATTCACCTGCATATTAACTGCAATAAAATGTGAATATTATTACCGCAACGGGCAATTCGAATGAGTGGTAAAACAAAATAATACAGTTCAAGCCTTGAAACACGAAGCCAGAAAGCCTCGATTATTTGGGCTAATGAAAAAAGTCAAAAAGCAGCACAGTCTATTAAAGTCACTTCGACATTTAAAAATAAATATTAATGAAAACACATTCTTATTGTGAAGTTGTAATTATTCAGAACAGACGGTCTGTGATATGTAAATACTAATTAAATGTATTAATTATAAAGATACACATATAAAATCAATTTTATCGAAAATATTGTCGTTGCTACCGGAATTATTCAGTGGTTAACAAAATAAAGATAATAAATAAAAAATATGAATTTTAACCACAAAGTTAATATTGCTAATTTTAAAAGTATTATATCTTTCTAATTAATACATTTAATTAGAATTTAAAAAAAAAACTTTTATTAATTTATCTTCATAGTCTTTATTTTTATTATCGTTGTGTTATTTTATACATAGCATAGAACTTTTTTACCTATACACGAAGCTCTAGCATTCTAAATGGAGATAATCGGGGCCATTAACAAATATTTTTTCGTATATTAAACAATACATTGCGAGATTATATTGAATACATACTAGGTTTCTTCGACAGTGTAATGTTAGATCTAATCTATCATTCAACTCTTATTTAGATGCAGCAAACTTCCACAATATGCAAACACTAGAATATGGAATAACAAAGCCATATTAACTGAAAGTAAGCCTCTACCAAATTTAATTAATATCTCTCCATATACCATATAGATAGACCCGGCAGTCTGTACTCTTCCACATTCCTAGAAGTAGAACATCTTACACATGTAACTCATTCATTCACTGTTCATGCAAATACCATAATGAGCCGTTAACAGAAATTGACTTTTTCAACATCCGTTTTACTTCGCAAATAAAGCTTTTTTATTACATTTTACATTTTAAATTTGAACCAATTATTTTACCTACAAACACATCTTGCTTTCCTTTTATCACAACAGTAGTTTCAACCTCACCACCCTTTCTCCCACCAGTTTTAATCTTCTTCTACTAATATTATATTACATATATTACTTTGCCTGAACATACCTGGTGATTTTTATAATTAGTTTTATATGTTTTATATGATGTTAGTTGTATTGTGATTGATAAAATCTACTTAATTAATCAATGAATAAAAAAAAACAAAACAATTATTTAATTATTAATAAGAGTGACTTGTCGCCCACGCTGTATATGTCAAAATATATTCAAAACTAGCTATAAACTCACTCAGCACATAATGATGAAAATTTTTAGATGATACTTTTCTAGTATAAACAACTGGAATAAATTTATTATTATTATTATTATGGTTTATTTTTAGTAAAATAATAACCACAAATGTATTGTAACGATATGTTCGTTTGAATGAAAATAAATGAGTTACCTTTTGTATTCGTCGTGGATAAGAGGCCTTGCCCCGTTGTGAACATTAATAACACGGTTATAAAAATGTTTATTGTTCACTTGGACATTATTTTTCTGCATCGCACTAACTTAAACGTAAATAGCTGCTCAATCAAGCGCGCTGACTTCCGGTCTCGCGACGCCGACGCCGACGGCGCGCCGCCTGAACAATGGACTGAGGATGCCATCACAGACTTCAATGGGCCATTTTATCGATATCACAGCTACTTCTCTCTCCACAAGGGCTGGGACAAGCACCGTTTTACAGCCGCTTTTGGTTTAGAGGCCACTTAAGATGATTATTGCACCAGAGATTTATTATATGGGTGTGCATTTCATTATAATAATAATAATATTGGATGATTTTTTTCAAAGGTGCTTTACACATAAACTCTTTAAGCCTGCTTATTCTTTTTCTTTGACGATCTTATAGGGCTCGTAAGGTCTTGACCACAGTCAGTGCCGGCCCTATCCTCTGTGGCGCCCTCGGGAAAAATTTTTCAGGGCGCCCTCATCCGCCCCGAGTAAAATAGATTAATGCCTAGAAAGTTGGGGCTCGCCTTTGGTACCTAGTGAGTAAAACTTGTCAATTCTATATATATATATAATATTATAAATATTGCTAGGGGCCCGAGCTCGTCCCGTTCCCCCCTCCTCGGGCCGGCTCTGACCACAGTCACAATGTCACATCATACATCCTTTAATAACACCTCCGTGATCCAATCCACCAGGCACCCTCCTGCCTCGATATTTTCCGCCCTTCTTACGGTCTTTTCATTGCCTCAATCTTATAGAGTTGTGTACAAGAGATTACGGAACTCATCTCCTCTCGCTACACTGCAGCTTCTTTATTTTCATCTTCCTCGGTCGTCTGATGCTGACGTATACTGTTCCTGATGTTTCAGGTTCTTTAATTTCTTCCATTTTCAGGTTAGATTATCACATATTAGGCACTCAAATCGAACGCAAGAATTTATTTTCGAAAATCTGTAACTAATTTTGAGAAACTAATCGTCGCATCCATACAGATCGATCGGTTATACCAATGTTGTATATATTTTAATCTTTAAAATTTATGACAACAAATTTAAACTTACACTAGTGCTTAAAATTGAAAATGATTATAGCAACTTATGGATATAATTTTGTGGAAAGATGCATTTTTAGTTTTTTTTTAATATTTATATTTTTTATTTATTATCTTAGTAAATAAAAAAAAATATGAATTTTAACCACCAAGTTAATATTGCTAATTTTAAAAGTATTTTTTTAAATAAATACTCTGATGCACTGTACCGTACAAAGACAAAAAAACGATATTTAAAGATTTAAACTCCACTTTATGCCATTGAAATCGAGTAGAAATTGAAATGTGAAAATCAATTACGAGAATACCAGTCACTTAAACCGTGAATTTTTATTAATTATATTTATTACGATTATCTCAAAAGTATATTTTGACATTACGCTAGTTTTGATTTTGTGATACTCGGTTGTATAATAATTATATCGAGTAAAGCCTATTTTTTCTGCAAAAAAAATTGTAAAGTTTTGATTGTTTTAGAGAATCCTCCTAATTTTTAGTTGACATTTTTTTAATCAATAATAATAGTACAGTAAATATAAATCATAATGAATTAATCATCCAACTCCCAAAAATTGGTCCGCAGAATATTGATCCATGCGGATGAAATAAATTTTTAATAATTTTAAAATTTATATTTGAAAAAAAAAATGTAAATTTTCCCTGAGCAGAATATATGTAGGTCAGGAATTCAAAATGATACCAAAATGACAGTATCCTGAACTATTGTATCTACTTTCAGCGCTTGTGTATTTCTCGAACATAACGGACAACTAATGAAAGTATTACATACTTACATCTTCAAATGTGCCCACGGGAAATCTTCAGATCAGGTAGAAATATAGATACATAAATGACAGTGTTCATAAAAGTCCATATTACGACCAATACTCGTTTGAAATAGATTTTCTGGATTAGCTACGATATTATAGATAATATATCATATAACTACAAATAACATATTACTCGATCTCTGAAAACGCACTTGGAGTAGAAATTATGTTTTAATAATAATGTTTTGAAACGTAATTAGCGTGCAGTACATAGACTCAACAATATAAGAAAAGGGAGAGAAAATTGTCTGCTTGCAATGCATATTACATCAAAATTGAAATCACTTATATTATAATTAAATATCAAGCTACATTCTTCTTTAAATAATGTATAGTGTAACTTCTTCCAATTTTAAGAATTGTCTTCTTGTTGGTGCAATGTTCGCTATGCGTCCATGTCCTGGACACCTTCCAGAAGTCAGCAGATATCTGCATTTGCTTTATTTATTATTAGGTGAATGTATTTTTGTCTAGCCATTTTTCTCTGATTTTTTCCTTAATTATATTTCTAATATAAGCGTCTAAAAATGTATCCCATCTATTATAGCCCCATCGTTTTTCGACTGTATTTATTTGTTTTTTTAAACATTCATTACCACATTCTCACTAAATCAAATCATTATCGACGTCTTTTTTCTACTCTACTCAAGAACATCTTCATTTGCAATTTTTTCAATCCAGCGTATCCCTTCTCCAGCACCACATCTCGAATGCTTCCAATATATTCGTTTACGATTAATTGTCCGGGTTTCATTTAGTAAGTAGAGAGGTAGATATTAATGAACAGTTAGTGAGAATGATTGCGTTCCTTGTATCGTTGTGTGGAGTGAAATCATCGATACTCAAAATAACGCTAAAACGACTTAAAACGTCTGATATATTGATTTATAGAAAACTATTGATAAGACCACAACAAATCCTTTAAATAGTAAAAACCAAAAATTACTATACTTTAGCCATACCGTGAAACATCCGTAAAAATATCAGATATCTCATCATTCAACGCAAAATTAAGAAACAGAAAAGACCCCGAAAGATGGAGAAGAAGGAAAGTCTACAATCAAACTTTTCAACTTGTTGCAAATAAAATAATAATTGCCAATGTTCGCTAGCCGGATATGCACTAGAAGAAAATACTAGACTCAAAACGGATAATGCTTACTCGAGGTTCAAAGAACTTTAAAGAAGATCTTTAAAAAATTAAATCCAATGCCGAAGACAGCCTAAATTACATGGTGAAGATTTATTATTGCGCGGTAAACAATCTTTATTAAAACCAATAGAGATATTAAGCTGCACAAAAATACTTACGGAATAAAGCAGCCACACAACGCGCTCTTTAAACGCCCAAGATGCCCCAGGGATATCTCAACAAGGCCCAGGCAGCCAGAATCACAGCTATTCAATCATATAAAATGTAATAGAATCATACTTGGACTCGGGAAGCTACTCAAAATAAGGATACACAAAACATAGTACTTACGTATATACAAAAATGTATTTTATGAAATAAATTTAATTAAGTCTTCTGAAATCAATATTTTTTATTAACACACTTACATATTATAAAACCTTTAAATATGAACTGCCAACATATATTATGGTCATATTTTAATGAATTTGCGTGCACGATACTAATATCTAACGACATATTTTAATTTTTGTCGTTAGTCAGCAATTCGTTTAATTTATTCCAAATTGCTGTGATATCATTCCAAATATTTATTTTACAGCTGACGAATTTTCCATTTTATGCGATCGGTCAACATATTTATTCAAATAATACTAAATCATAATAGTTTACGAATCAAATGATGTTCGATTTGCATTTGTATTCAGTAATGATTTTAATATAGTGAAAATTTATTGAAAGAACGTGCGTGAAAAATAGTTATCCCTATACCTACAATAACGTATTTATGAAAAAAATTAAACATAAAAAGCATATAGAGATCTTTGAAACCAGATTTGAACAAAACCTCTTGCGAATTAGAAACCAAATTGTGGATGACCCTAGCGACGCCGACGCCGACGCCGCACCCACGTGAAGAATTACCTGTCGGACCAAGTGCGCTCACAATCTGACCTAATCTAGCCGTGAGGAGTAATTTACTAAAAAGCCATGTAGTTAAAGCTAACCCGAAAGCCTCCCTACAAATCGCAGACGGTCGAGTACAACGGAAAAACCTATCCACTTCCGTTAACGAGGGGGAGCTGTTTTATGACTACAAATTTACTTAGCTCTAACACACAACTACCTACCTACCATACAATACTGACAATGTAATCTAATATACATCTAAAGCCTTAAAAAATATACCTTATTTTTGTATTTCATCTTATACGATGCTAATAGTAATAATAATGCTGTAGGTAATATAAGGCGATTAGGGAAGATATCTGATTGTATGAAATGAGCCAAATATAAGTATACGTATCTTATCATAGTTTTAAAACTAATTAACTAATTACAAGTATATCTACACATAACAGTCATCTCATACTAAATACGTTTTTATCGGTTATTTTGGTTACTGTGGATCGGAAGATCTTTCTTTAGATGTTGCGCTCAAATGCCACTGGACCTCTTCCTATCTGAGGAAACGCATCACGTTACGTTTTCGACAAATTTTTGCACTAATATTCTGTAGTCTTTTTTTATAACTGATACATCTATTATTCAATTTTTAAAAGCAATCAACTTTATATTGCGATGAATTCCAAATAACTTTAAGTAACACATACTAGGAGACGCCAGAATTGAATCAATTTATATTATTAATTTATTAACTTTAATTCAGCTTATATATTTTTAATGAAAACACATAAAGAACATTGCAACTTCACAACAAAAAGGTAAAATCATTTAAAAAAAAGATATTGTTCGTATTAAATTAATACTTGGATATGCAATTGTTGTGATTTTCTACTGTTTTGTAACTGGACTTGTGACTCAGATTAGGGTTTATAAGTTATCTACAATTAATGAAATTCGTTCTTCAAGCTGATTTGAGTATATCATATCGTTCTCTGTACAGCCTATATAAAGCACTATTTTTATTGTTTTTAGTGTCTTCATTTTAACTCACGCTCATACCTAAAAAATATCGTACTAGAATAATCTTAGAAAAATGTAAAACAAGAAAATGACAAACAAATATGTCAAACTAGTTATCATGGTGACTATATACGTTATTCAGTACTATCGGTTAAAAAAGGTTGAGGTTTTGACATTTTTAAAAAATTTTAATATCCCGTCACTTTCCACTAGGTAGGTAAAAATCTTATTTGTGAATTCAGTATTTATATGTTACCTACCTAAAAATTTTAATGATTAAAATAATATATTTCTAGTACCTACCTACACTTAGTACCTATAATGAAAAGTATATAACTGTTTTGAAATTTTAATATCAAAAATAAATGTAATAAAATTATTATTCCTCCCAGTGAACTGTACACACAACACACACATGAGACGATGTTAATTGTAATGATGAATGGTAATTGATTATTTGTAATTCTTCGTGCAAACGCTGGTATACTAAAAACTAAACCTCCAACAGTTAAACCTCAATTATCAAATCATCATTACAATCGAACACTATCACAGTCACAAAAACGATTTAAAGACGTTCCCAAAGAGCAGTCGTACTCAATCTTTAAGAAGATTCCTTGCATGTAAACTACTATAAATTACTATGAATAGAATAAAAAATAGTTGAGGTGCAGTGTACTTTTTCGCTTCCGCTCACATGCGCAGAAGTTCAAAAATCTCTCACTATTCAAATTATAAAAGGAAACGTCAAAACCATTCAAAAGTAGCTCACTTTTAACATTTTTTATAACAAAACGAATACCGCTTGTTTAAGTTATTATTTATATTTGTTAAATTTGAAATTAATGATTCTCAGTTTTCCAAAACAATTGTAAGAAAATTACTATTGCTATTCAATTAAACGTGCGCTACAACATCGATCAGGGTATGGTTCATATTCAATATGCAAATTTTAATAGTCAATATTTACAAATTTATTATCGCAGAGACTATTGAAAAAAATTTCTACGTATAAAGGACACTCATAAGTACGTGTATTCAAAGTTTCAAAAGTATTGTAAGAAAAATGATTTTTTTTGGGAACGTCCTTAAATAACGGTTTACCATCACTATTAGATACAACTGTGAGAGTGCATACTAATTACAGTGGAACCTCTTATAACGAAACTAATTCGTTCCAGAATCTTAATCAGTTATATGAAACACTCGTTAAGTGAAACAATTATTCCAATACAAAACAACGTAAATGGTGTCGCTTTGTAATTGCTTTTCGTTTATCCATATGAGAAACAACCTTTCAACATCATCAAGAATAGGTAACCGTTTCGTGGACATTCTTAATACTCCCTTTGAAGCATCTACCTTCTTAATTTTGTCCTTGTTCTTGAGGATAGTGCAAATCGTTGATATAGACCGATTGTATGTACTCACTAGATCAGCCACGCTCACAAAGAACTGATGCACTGGCGCGGAAGTCCCGATTCACAAGCGAGTGATGTGAAGATGGGACTTACCCACTCGTTATGCGAAATGTCGCTTGTTAAGGGAGCATTTTTACCACGATCTGTTTTGCTCGTTATGCGAATTACTCGTTATGGGAGGTGCTCGTTATAAAAGGTTCCACTGTACACTCATTCTATTATAATTTTATTTTTTATATAAATTATATTTTTATTATTCCTCGAAATGGTATGCAAATTGTCAAAATATAAATCACTTGCATTTTGTGCCGTGTACATATTCAATTAAGGCTTGCACAATGGAGGCAGGCGTCCCATTCCACCCGCTCGACATTGTCACATCCTGGACAAGCACATCCCTTTTTATTTGAATGAAATTCATTTTGGTGTTGACACCCTTCATCCCTCTGTGTATGGCGCGTGACATTATCGCATTGTTTTTTCAAACAAAAAGTACCTACTACATTTCCATCTGCTCCTGTTCGTAAACTAAATTTAATTTATCTGAAATTTTTTAATTCAAGCGTCAAATGTATTTTTATATTTTTAACGAAAACACATTTTTATTGCAGTATTTCTATGATATTTAAAACAAATTTAATTCATTAATTAGAAAGAAATACAGAAAAAATCTACATATATCTTTCTGTATGACTTTCTAATTGTAATGTAATGCACGTTCGGGTTATAAAGATGCCTGTCAGGGGAGCATGTATAAGAAGGACCGACAATCGAACTCGGCCTCCTTTCGCTCTAAGATAATTTGTAATATTGTTAGCCGGGAATAAATACACATCCTAACAAAGGACGCATCTGGTAGATCATCATCAGAGCCGACAATCCATAAGAAAGTGACACAGGTGGCATAGGATTTTATCAGAAGGTAAAAATACAAGGCTAACTGATTCATATAATTTGTTTTACATAATTCAGTAGTTACCCTAGTAAAATATGTCATAAAAACTGCTTTAAAAATAGCGCGTACACACAATATGTTTTTTATTTTCAATTTTAACAGCACCCGAATTGATACTAAGCGCACCTTTTTTCACCCAAAACTTTTTTGAAATCAATAAGATTTAGGAGCCATCGAGTATCTATCCCAGTATATCTTACGTGCAAAAAAGGTATGCTGTATTCATGATATTCTCCTTGTAGACTATGGTGTCGAATTATCATATAATTACATACTGAACATTTTTTTATACTTTGTCATTACTTTTAAAATGATTATATTATCATGTAAGCATATACGATAACAGATGTACCATTTACATTAAATTAATGTCTGCTTGTCTCTCTGTCTGTTTGTTTGTCTATCTGTATTTGTATGTCTGGTCTCTATACTATAATCAATATAACAATATAAACCAAATTTTACATATTTCCTCTTTAGGATCTTGTGCAAAATATAGGTATCACATTCTTCCCCCTGGCCACTCATCTTCAAATACAAATACAAATGTGATTTAATGTCATTTGTTTCAAATTTACATTTTAGGATCGTGGCAAAAATATAGTAATCCTAACCCCCGGACAACTTACCCGACCCTTGCTAAGACCAAATATTGCACATATCATTATAATTTAGGGCTTGCACAATCAATGGCACCCCCTCCCCATAAATCCCTATCTTTTATTATAACTACACCTGAATCCCGGGCAACGCCGAGTACGTAGGATTCGGAAAACTTTCAAACAAACATATCATTTTGAAACTGCCAATTTGTTATATATTTATTATAGTATTTTAATTAAAACATTGCAGTGTTGTGTTCATGTGCCAAAAAATACTGCTTTTTAAAAGAATTCCCCGGATTATTATTAAAACGAATAATTTGTTCCCTTACACGAGCACATTGCGTGTTTCCTTAATATCTAGAAATTTCCGAATAAATACTTGTTGAACCGTATTAAAACGTACAAATATTTAACGATCGAAAGATAACGTTTTCTTTTTACTGAATAGTGGATAGAAATAATAATGCTTTAAGGAGCGAATCTGATAACGTCGGCTACCCTTATATTTCTTTTATTTACCCTGTCTGCGCTCGCAGAGGTAAGGCTCTGTTGAAAAATTCGCTTCGCTGCGTTATGAGTGACATTTATAGAAATCGAATGGGCATGTCTCCTGAGCCTCGGAACAAATGTGGATATTTCCGGATTTCCGGAATATCGGGAATAGTTTTAATCGTGTAAAGGAAATGACGCATGTGAGAAAAAAATTAAATAATACATATACATTAATTCATTAATGTATTGCTATGATTTTGGATCATACACACACGAGAGATACATTATACTGGATAATATTCCACACGTCCCTATACTTTGTCTTTCGCTTGTTTCACCTCACCTCAACAACGCTCATCAATTTGATGTCAGGTGTTACTTCTAACGATGATTTAAGGTGCCAGATGTTACCTCGAACGATGATTTAAGGTGCCAGATATTACCTCGAACGATGATTTAAGGTGCCAGATATTACCTCAAACGATGAAATTCAAGGTGCCTGATGTAATCTCCATCGTCAATTACAAGGTGTTACTTCTTACGATGAATTTTAAGGTGCCTAATATAACCACTAACGTTAATTTTTAGGTGCATGGTGTTACTTCTTACGATAATTTGAGGTGCCTGATACAATATGTGGTTTTAAGTGCCTAATTTTAAGGTACCTGGTATTACTTCTAAAGATGATTATTAAGATGCCTGATGTCATCGCTAACGATAAGTGTTATGATACTGAACGTAACGTCCAACGTCAATTTTAAGATCTATAATGTTACTTCTAAAGATGCCTGATGCCATCTCTAACGATAAATGTTACGTTACCTAATATAACCTCCTTCGTCAATTTTAAGATCCATAGTGTTACTTCTAAAGATGATTATTAAGATGTCTGATGTCATCTCTAACGATAAATGTTAAGATATCTAATGTAACCTCCAACATCAATTTTAAGACGCATAGTGTTACTTTTAACGACGATTTTATGGTGCCTGATGTTAAAGTAAAAGTTCAATAACTTTGCACTCCAGCTCCGGGATGGCATGATGTAATATATATACATCTATTTTTAAATAAATTGACTAAGCACTGATATTCTAAGGAAATTATTTCTTCTGTTTAAAGCCGTTGTAATCACATATATCATCAATGACTTCTTTTTTCCCAGTATTGCGATTCCGTTACGTGTACATGTCGGCAAACGTTACTCCACTCTTTGCTCATAATTAATGAGACTACCGTTGATCAACCTTTCGACAGATTTCAATGTCATATCAGAATTCATAAAACCCACATATCTCTTAATAGTAGCCCAAATTTTTTCTATCGTGTTATGGTCTGAATGGTACGGTAAAAGTCGTAAAACGTCATATCCGAAATCATGAAATAATTTATCAATATATTATCATGTAATATATACATAAAAGTACTATTGTTTTTTTTATTATTTATTTAGACACATACAGTATATATTGTACAGCTAAAAAACTATTTGTTACAAATATTTTTTAAAACATTTTTTTTTTAATGCATTGCCCAACCAGGCAAGCCTGTTTCTGAGCGAATTGGTCGACAAATCATATTTCACAAACCGAATAAACCAATATAACTCATTGAAGGCAAAACACAACTAAATAGAAAATGAAATATACAAGGCAAGTAGACGTGAACATGTATAAAATGAGAGAATGAAAATACTAATGTGCAGTACAATATATATAAATAAAATGTAAGCACGGACAAGGTATGGGAAAATATATTAGCCGATATAATTCTGGCCTAAGCATTTTATTTGAAAAAGAATTATATTAACTAATAGTACCTAATATACAAAGGTGTGTTCAAGGAATACGCTATAGTTATTTTAAGATTACGAACACGATGGTTGACCCGCGCCATCAACCAATCACTGCAAGGGTAGCTACTAATACACTGATACACTGTGTGTTATACACAGTGGCATGCAGTAGGTATAGATTTAGGATATGCTGTTACCAATGATATTATACAATTATATATAATATATGTACTACAATATATGTTGTACATAGGGTTATGAACTTTAGTTTAACCAACGTCTTTAGACTAAATGAATATTATACGACCCTACCATGTATTTATTTGTAATTTTAGAGTACTATTTATAGTGTTTTAAAAGTTTAAGTTTTAACGTAAAATAATACCTTCTTACCCATATAAAAATGTATGGAGTTTTTAAGAACAATGTAGTCACGTAATAACTAAACGAAATAATTATTTTTATTAAAACTTAACGTAGAAAATAGTTCAGCCAATATAGTTTTTTGTTTTTCCCAAATCGTAAACAAATTCATGCACCAAATGCACCTCGAACGCAAAGAACGACCGTGAAATAAACATGTTAAAAACAGTAAGATAGTAAAATTCGCGAATTAGTAAACGAGGAAATAAATACTTCAATGATTTGAACGCACTTGTAAGCCTTTCTAATGTTATTCTGTTAAAAAATAGCATAAGTAACGACTCATTACAAAACAGATCGATCGAAAGGAATTTTTATTTCAGTAAATAGCCAATTGTATGACTTGAGTAATTCACTATCTTAAAAGTAGACGATAGTAATGTAAATAGCTACAATACGTCGATTGTAGCTACTAGCGCTAGGGCTGCATCGGTGGGTTGTCATGGAAGTTTTTAGAAATAAGCCAATAAAGTTTATACTGGTACACAGATAGCGCTAATTATAATAAATCCTTAAATACACGTTCACGGTCCATATTATAGATTATTTAATTTATATTTGTTTCTCAGAATTTTTAGCAATCCACAACTTTTTTGCATGTATGCACTGCACGCCCCTGGTTATATACAATCGTATCAGTGCATTAAAAACTGCAAAGTTATGAAATGCGGAGTATACCTCCAACGATGATTTTTAAGTACCTACCTTAAACGATAAATTTGTGCGGCTAATACTTAAGTGTTTATTGCACTTTTGATTTCTCGGCGGCAATATATTCGGTTTACATTATTTTATTATCTTAAAATATTAATAATCACTAATAAAATGAAGCAGTGTATTCAAAAATAAATATATGTAATATTTACATTTGTAGGTAAAATAAAAACCGATTTTATTATACATATTCTGCTTTCAAATGTCACAGCATTTTTATCTATGAGTAGGTTGTTTTTATCATAAATTATTTGGATAAAAAAAGAATGTGATGAATTATACCAAAAACAGTGAAAATATATATATTGATAAAGTACGTATAGATAATAGATGGTATGATTATTTATAGTTGCAAGTAACCAATGGACAATAGGAAATTGTTTGCAGATAATGAATGTGGTTCTCGTTTCAAGTACCTATTTAAAAGTATAATTTTAATATTTATATAAATTATCAAAAATATATTTTTTTAGCATCATATTTCCAATTAATTCTACAATTCTTCATTTCAAATTATATTCATAAAATGTGCAATTAGCAACCTTATTCCAGATTTAGTAATGTTTCATTTGAAACGACCGATTTACAGAATTACATTTTACAATTGTACTCCATCGAGAGATGTAAAAAAATAAAAGTTCAATATCTACGGCGATAAAGAACTCATAAAACCCTTTTTAATCAAATTAGAGGAAAATGAACCTTGTGAAAATCATTTGAGAATTCAATTCCAGGTATTATCACTGGCACTATCGCCTGGAGGTATTAACATACTGCCTCGTAATGGTAAGAAACCTAGCAAATTTTTTCATTAAAAATATCATTCTATTATACGTTCTGTATATGTACTTCCTTCATTTCCAAGAATACTTATGCTCTTAATGGTAAGCATTCAGTTTGACCTTAAAAACCTTAAAAATATCACTTATTTACCAATATTATTATTATTTTATCAATCTTTTCCAATCTTTTTTTTCCAGTGTCAAGACTGATTATTTTTAAAGCTGTATACAGGCCCACTCTAATGTATGATCAATAAATATGGATTCTCACGGGGAGTAAAAGTAAGAATCCGGGCTCTCGATATAAGTTATCTTACAGGAGTAGCAGGAATGTCATTAATAGAGCGAGCGGGAAGTTCCGCAATGAGGGAGACCTTCGTATGAAACATTTACAAATACATCCCAATTGGAATGGTTTGGACACGTTTTGAGAATGCCAGAGGAATAATTATCAAGATTTCTCTGCTTGGCAGCTCCAGGGAGAAGGTGGCTGGTGGGTTATCTCAGACTAAGTTTCTATAAAGGTAATCAAGTGTATATTGAAATAACGCAAGATAGGGGAAGATGAAAGATGAATCTGTCAAGGCTTTGGGTCCTCGACCTTTCTAATCTAAATAATTTAGTATAATTATGATAACATATTTAATTAATTTGTAATTAGTACACCTTTGTGGAGGTCAATCGCCGCCACAATCAGCACCTTGCAGATACCTGGGCGTAAAACATCCTAACACCCTCAAAAACACGTCCGGTACCGACGCCAACATGTGCCAACAACACGCGCCCGCTATCAAGAAAGGCCAGCTCCTCTTACTGCTACCTTCTCGTTGAGATATCTAGCAAACGCTCCTGTGTGTAAACTTTTAATTGTATATTTCTAAACTCTAACTGTGGTCAATCTACAATAAATTTGTGTCAACCGTAACTCCTTACTCTTCTTCATATAGTCACATATACACAATACATCTCCGCGATCATTTTCAAACGAGCAGGTGAACGATAGTAAAATTATGGGGTCTCCAGCGCTCACACACATAACCTACGTATTCATACAATACATATAATCATCAACAAAATACATAAACTAAACTAATGGTGATTGCCTTTATAATTCTCCATACCTTCATTTTGTTTCAACAGATGAATATTACTTGTTCACTAATTGTTATTACCAGTCAATTACATAAGATTCATCAGGGAGAAACAATTTGTTACTCCAAACTTATATTGATAGTCGTAATTTAATCTAACTCAGTCGACGTTCGAACAGTAAGATCTCAGTTAATTTTGTGTTGGTTTTGCGGTTTAATTATCCAACTTCGATCTATAACTATTTGGGAACATTCGTGTGTGTAATTTTGTGCGTGGGTTCAGAGGTCAATCTGCTGCGTCGCGACGAGGGTCTATCCAGATAAACGGAGCAATAATCCAAACGGTTCGCACCCCTTTGACTCTGCTCCTTCGCCGATTCTAATAACTACACCATATATATCCCGTCCCAAATCTCCCTTCAATTTTCCTGAACGTCCTTTCTAAAACCTTGAGGGCCCTTTGAATGTTAACCTTCCAACCGCTAACCGTCGAATTTTCGGGCCGACGACTGATGAGTATTTTCAGTACGACGCGGTTAAATATTAAGTGCAGACATTCTGTGTCAATATTCACATCGGCAATTGCTTTTGAAACCGTCGGACCGGCCACCGCGTAGCTCTGAAAGATGCACAACTGAGCTAATGTAATTCTGTGCCAATATCTATGTCAGCAATCAATGAACGCAAGATTTTTCCCATTCAACACTCAATATAAAACCATCTTTAATGGCGAGCGAGCAACCGCCAACCTCTCGAGGAGGGCTGGTGATTTTAGAACCGTCAACGGGTAGAAAACCGAAGAATTGACGAACGCGTACCACTGAAACGTGCACATTTAATAAAATATAATTATCACTAAACAGATAACCTCTCGGCAGGTAAACCTTTGCACAAAAAAGCTTTATTCCTTGAATATCATTTAGATTTCTAACATTTAAACTGAACTGAACTAAACTAAAATGAACTTCATATTTCAGATATTGTCTTATATATTTTTTATGTTCAAATATTGCATCATTTCCTTCTTGGCTGATTTGAAACCAACACAAGCTACAAATAATCATAATTAATATTTACATTTATAATTAAAAGATTTTTCGAGTCTTTCTTGTGTATTACATATTTAATTATTATATATAAAATATTATAGATTTATAAATATGGTGCTTGACAAAATTTCTATACTTAAGGTAAACTTTATATAATTTTTATTTCCTACATTTTTTATTGTGTTTTATTTTAGCGATGTATTTAATGATTTTAACTTTTATCGTGTATTTTTTATTTTTATACTATATTTTTCGTTTTTATTTTACTGTATGTATTACATTAATATATTATGTTTAGTATAAACGGCTCATTTCTAGCCGTTTGTATAAAAAATAATAATTTGTGTCATTAAAAAATTTTTCTATCAAAAATACTAGCAGGATTATGAAATGCCACCACATAATACACCACACCACGTAAGGTGATTAAAAAAAATAACAAATTGCAATGAATACATGAAAAATACAAATTGTATTAAATTTCAGTGAAATACAAAGGACTTGTGGTAGACTTCAGGAATTTATGCAGCAACACAAGGCCGATATGCATATTTGACATGCATAAATGACATGCAGCTGGAAGAGTTCCTTAAATGATCAAACTCATTTAATTTTATTCTTTTTGTCGTTACATCCTACGATCTACAAGATATAGAGATCAAATTGATATCCCAAAACTAAAATATACCGCAACTCAAAATCAATATATTTATCAAGGTATCAAATTTTTTAACAATCTCCCCATCACAATTAGAAAAATTACGGACTATCATAAATTTGTAACTGAAGTAAAAAAAAATATGTACACAGACTAACCGAAACATAAATTAACTCGAATATACTCCTTCTCTATACACGAGTCTTACTTTCATAGAGAAGAAACAAATGTTAAAATATATATTTATATTCACTGATTATTGAAATTGTATTATATTTTTAATATTAATAAAAAAATTTTACCTTGTACTTATCATGTTTTGTTTGCTCACTACTTGTTTTTTCTTTTACTTCTTTCTTTCTTCTTTTGATTTTTCTGTTTTTTACCATTGAATTTAATTTGTTACCTTACTTCCAACTTATATTCTAGATTATGGAACCCTATGGCTATCTACCACAGAACAGGTACTATATGTACTTAGCGAGGTAGGAAGCGGCCAACAGGCTCGCATGTAAATTAAATTAATTATAATATTTGTATTTAGGATTTTATATTGATGTAAGCCATAAAAAGAATGTTAGAAAAAATAAAAACCGATTTATCGGCACTGAAATGAATTGATAGTCCTTATACTAATTAATAATTACGCCACTGCTACACGAAGAACAATTATAAATTCAGTGGTTTATCAGTAATAGATATGTTCTTGAGTTACAGCCCTGTCGACTTTTGTAAAAGAATACTGTGCATTTTTTCAATAAAATGTATTTTTTATAATTTTTATTTAACTACAATAGATTGAGGCAGTTTATTCGTCATTTTTTAAGGTGAACAACAAAGTGTGAAAAAATATTCTCAGGTTTTCACAGATGTTCAGAATCTTCTGTATAAAGTTTTCTGGGTTCTTCTGCCGTGTTTCCGACCTCTCTTGGCGACGTTGCGGATTCCATCCCAGAGAGATGAACTGATACAAACGTCAGTTGGAGACTGGATAGAGATACAGATTAAACGAGTAGAAAAAAAAAAACAAGTATTTTATTTTCACATATGTAATTATTTATTATTCTAAATGTAATTATTCTAAAAATTTACCCCGGAAACACTAAGTATGTCAATAATCTAATTTGAATGTCTTTTAAAGTCTACAAACATGTCACAACACAACCACAAAAATACCGTCATCAGGAATCAATCCCTAGATGCCTAGATAAGTTAACAAACGCATTATCATTAGACCATAGGCTCTGTCATTATATAAGATTTAAAAGCGCCTCTTTAAACATGATAATGGAAGTATTTTGTAGTTTATCGAGCCATTGTCCATTAGTAGAATAGGCAGTTTGCGTAAATTTTAAGTACTTTGTATATCACCCTCAACATTAAATATATAGGAATTTGTAACGAACGTGAGAGAATGTGCTACGTGACGCCGAACAATGAAGTGTAAAAATTCATGGCGAGCTATTTAAATATAACATATACAAGTATTATACATACAACGGTACATAAATCTCCCACAGGCAATAATGCCATGTATGAGTTGCATACTAGTTTCAAACGTAACAACTAGTGATGAGAAAAAATGCTACTCTTGACACACCGGTGTGATTGTGATTGGTATTCGATAATATCAGTGATTGAAAACTGTGACTGTGATCACAGTTTCTGATATCACAATACACGAAATAATTTTTAAAAAAAAAATTTTGAGCGTACTTATTTATATTATTAAAACTTCAATAACGTAAAAAACATATTCTAGCATAAATAATTGGAATACTTAGTAGAAAATTATTGCACATACCTACAAAATTTAAAAAAAAAAAATACGAACATAGTAGCATAAACATTACCAATAAAAACAGATTCCAACAGATGGCGCTAATCAAATTACGAATAATCCTGTAGATGGCGTTGATTCAAGTGATAATCGATTTAAACGACGGCGTCAGAAAATCAATAGAATTTTTAACAAAAAAGAATTGGAATCACGAATCACGATATTCCCAGATATTCAATCACTTAGAGTGACTCAAAGATATCAGTGATTGACTAACGGTTTGTGATTTTGAGATCATCACTACCAACAACCTTCATTACTATTATTTTTAAACTTTAAATGTAGTTGTCTTGTCATATGCTTTTAACACCTTGTGTTAATTTATTAATAATCAAACATAGCCCATTTTGATGTAAATTTTTCATTCAAAATCGGTTAGTTGCTTTTGACCGTTGCCATTTATATTACAACTCAACTAATAGCAGTGTTCGCCAATTTAAATGACCGCCTGTATGGAAACTAGCTATTATTTAGAAGAAGGGACTACATTTATTTTGTATTTCAAACCAGATGAACACTTTCAGTACCAAACAAGTAACAGGTATTTTTTTATGGGAGAAAAACTTATTACAAAAATAAAAAAATATAATTTCATAAAACATTTATTAATAAATTCAAACATTTATACATATTATACCTCAAAACAATGATTGACGCAAATAAAATTATATAAATACATTTGTCAGTTCTACCAAAAGATTATATATTAATCCATGTCTTCAATTTATTGATTTGAGTTTAATCTTGGGCATTTTTCAGATGGTTTTAAATTGCTATTCAAAATTGATCATATACGACACTATAAATTTTCGCTTTTTAATATGTTATACTTTAAATTAAACAAAAATATAATGTAGGTATCTAAAACAATCTTGCAAGAAAATAAAACTTTTAATTTATGTACAATTAAGTAAATAAATAATTAAAATAAGATTTTGAAGCGCCATTAAGATATACATGTTCGTTTACTAAAGTATTAAAGTAAAAATCTCCCCAATGTATAATAATCATAAATACAAAAAGATAATAAATAAATGATTAAAATTTTATAGAACGTTTAAAAATGGTTGTAGTTTGTTACAATAATAATCAACCCTAATCACTATAGTCTTCACCACTCCTGCATGTATTTAAACCATTTACTTATAAATAAACTTGTTTTTGGAAGAAGGTGTTACATTTATTTTGTATTTTAAACCAGATGAACACTTTCAGTACCTGACAATTTTCAACATTTGTTAATTAATTCAAACATTCATTATACTTCAAAACAATCATTAACGCAAGTAAAATTATATAAATATATTTGCCAGTTCTACCACAAGATTACTTATTCTTTTTCTTATATTTACTGTCACTTTGGACAAAGCACAAGCGTTTATATTCGTAATTCGAAACGCGGTGTCAGCTTCCACCCGTGTGGAATTATGCCAGCCAAAACACCGAGGGAGCATTCATGTCATTTTCAATTAATCAGTATCTAGTTTGACCAACACCGACAATATATTCTGGCAAATTGTCATCTATGCAGCTAATCTCTTTATCATCCTCGCTTCCCCCATTAGATGTTTGTTTGGTTGGCTTTTCAATTTCGATGCCCTCTTCCGGTGTTAATTTATTTGCCATTGAGGCGGGCATCGGCCATCATGGTGCAGTTCTGTGATGATTTATGTCATCTTCAATTCAAATTAGTGAACACTTTCAGTACCAGACAATATTTTTTATTTTTTTTTTTATGGGAGAAACATTTTTTACCATAATAAAAAATATTAAATTCTTAAAACATTTGTTAATACATCCAAACATTCATTATACGTCAAAACAATCATTGGCTCAAATAAAATTTTAAAAATATATTTGTCAGTTCTACCATAGGATTATTTATTAATCTTTGTCTTAAATGTACTTATCTGAATATAATCTATAGTATTTTTCTGAAGGTTTTAAATTACTATTTAAAATTGATTATGTACGATACTATAAATTGTTACTTATTAATATATTATACTCTAAATTAAACATATAAAATATAATGTAGGTATCTAAAACTATCTTGCAAGAAAATAAAACTTTTAATTTATGAATAACTAAATAAATAATAAATTAAAATAAAATTATAAAGCGCTATTAAAATTTTCATGTTCGTTTATGAAACGATTAAAAGTGAAAATCCTCCCATGCTATAATAATTATACATGTAAAAAGATAATAAAAAATTAATTAAAATTATCAAATGTAACGTGTCTCTATGCTACATTCCCTTAATCTTTTTAGGCTTTCCCAAATTCTTAAAAATTAATTATTTTAAACATTTGGAAAAGTTCTGCATTAAAATGAAGTGCAAAAAATCCATTACAAAAACACACAATAAATTGAAAAATGAATAAACTTATATTATAATGTAGAAATAAAAATCAAAACTAGAAGTAATATAAATAATGATAATTCGCCAAGCAGGTAGTAATATGCAATACAATATGCTGTGGTTTTTTTTAAATATTTAAAATATTTGAGGCCTGTTACAATAATAATCCATCCTAATCACTCGAGTCACCACAGCTCTTGCTCGTTTTTAAACTGTTTTCTACTAAAATTTCATCACATTCACCTTCCTCCTCTTCATAATCGTCTTCAGATTTGTTCTCTAAACTGGACAAACCTAAAGATGAGCACGAAGAAGAGGAACATGAATATAATGAAATTTTAGTAGAAAACGGTTTAAAAACGAGCAGGAGCTGTGGTGACTCGAGTGATTTGGATGAATTATTATTGTAACAGGCCTCAACAATTTTAAATATTTTAAAAAACCACAGCATATTGTATTGCATATTACTACCTACTTGGCGAATTATCATTATTTATATTACTTCTAGTTTTGATTTTTATTTCTACATTATAATATAAGTTTAGTCATTTATCAATGTATTGTGTGTTTTCGCAATTAACTTTTTGCGCTTCATTTGAATGCAGAACTTTTTCAAAAGTTTAAAATTAATGAATCTTTAAGTATTTGGAAAAACCTAAAAAGCCTAACGGAAAGTAGCAAGAAGACACGTTACATTTAATAGTTTTAATTATTTTTTTATTATCTTTTTACATGTATAATTATTATAGCATGGGAGGATTTTCACTTTTAATACTTTCATAAACGAACATGAAAACTTTAATGGCGCTTTATAATTTTATTTTAATTTATTATTTATTTAGTTATTCATAAATTAAAAGTTTTATTTTCTTGCAAGAAAGTTTTAGACACCTAGATTATATTTTATATGTATAATTTAGAGTATAATATATTAATAAGCAACAATTTATATTATCGTACATAATCAATTTTAAATAGTCATTTAAAACCTTCAGAAAAATACTACAGCTTATACTCAAATAAGTACATTTAAGACAAAGATTAATAAATAATCCTATGGTAGAACTGAAAAATATAATTTCATAATTTTATTTGCGTCAACGATTGTTTTGGCGTGTAATGAATGTTTGGATGTATTAACAAATGTTTTAAGAATTTAATATTTTTTATTTTGGTAATAAATGTTTCTCCCATAAAAAAAATAATAAAAAATATAGTCTGGTCTGAAAGTGTTCACTAATTTGAATTGAAGATGACATAAATCATCACAAAACTACACTATAATGGCCGATGCCCGCCTCCATGGAAAATAAATTAACACCAAAAGAGTGCATCGAAGTTGAAAAGCCAACCAAACAAACATCTATGGGGGAAGTGAGGATGATAAAGAGATTAGCTGCATATATGACAATTTTCCATAATATATTGTCGGCGTTGGTCAAACTAGATACTTGATATGAATGATATGAATGCTCCCTCGGTGTTTTGACTGGCATAATTCCACACGGGTGGAAGCTGACACCGCGTTTCGAATTACGAATATAAACGCGTGTGCTTTGTCCAAGGTGACTAATGATAAACCATGTCGGTCGATTATTCTAGAAGTGAATCTGCTGACGCTAGTTATCCATTCTTGTGATTTCTAGACATGCGTGGGTTTCGAATTGCTGGCTCGGCGTTCTTATCACTTTGCAAATTTGCTGCGTTTCAAATGTCACAAATATATAAACAATAGCGAATTCTAGGTATAGTTGCACACGGGTGAGTCATTGTGGCTTATCGCCTGTGGAATCCGCTGATGCGTGTGACTAATGATTCCCGTGTCGACTCGTTTGAGCGTTATCTTGTTGCACTTATTGTTCTCTTTTAAACACTCACTAACATTAGAAAAGTTGTCAAATATTGTCTGTCGCATGTTTTAACCACCGTTGTTGATTTGATTACGTCAGGCGTCCCCAGTTTGCGGGTGCAGATGGTAGGAATGAATCACACGGTTGGCGTAGAGTCGTTTGTTTGCTGAGATGATAGAACAGGAAGAATGTAGGATTAGGCGTTGATCTTGTTGCACTTATTGTTCATTTGTAAACACTCACTGACATTAGAAAAGATGTTAAATATTGTCTGTCGCACGTTTTAACCACCGCGATCCCCCACGGGTTGATTCGATCACGTCGGGGGTGTGAATTAACCGAGCGGCTAGCGTAGAGTCGTTTATTTGCTCAGGGGATAGAACAGGAAGAATGTAGGATTAGGCGTTGATCTTGTTGCACTTATTGTTCACGTGTAAACACTCACTGACATTATGAAAATTGTCTGTCGCACATTTTAACCACCGCGGTTCCCCGCGGGTTGATTTGACCACATCGGGCGTTTGGCGCCTAGTCGTCTATTTGATCAGAGGATACATAGCGGAGCGTGAAGATGAAAAGTAGAGAAACTAGTCGGCGGCGATTGGTGTCAGTCTCGCCCGGCGCTCTAGAGCCGGGCGAGACCTGTCGAGGCGCGCGGCGGAGTTGAAGATGTGTCGCCGGCAAGCGATCGGACTACTCTGGGGCAGCGTCACTCTGCCGCCGCACGGGACTCGAGTGCAGATGTCGCTAGTATCGATGCTGGCTGGGAACGGCGGTGAATTTGAACCGCTGCTCCCTACACACATGTAATGCACGTAGATAATGCAGCCACATTTTTTAATTACAAAAATGTGTTGTAAAATTATAACTTTGTTAGATAAATGTTAATTATCTTCAAAGAACTAGAAATAATCTGGTGATTCAGTATAAAATAAAAATTATGTATTTATTCCGGAAATGCTCGGCGACCTAGGGGAAAGGCTTCGGCTAATTAATCAAGAATTCTTTTATTGATGGGTTCAGATGAATAAAATAATTTCAGATGAAAAAAATAATAATGTATTCGCCGTTGTCATTGTTATATTTTTAATTATTAAGGAGAACACATTCTTATGGTGAAGTTGTAACTTTTCAGAACGTAGGTCTGTGATGTTTTAAATACTAATTTAATGTATTAATTATAAATATATACATATAATGACACAGACCAATGTTCTGAAAAATTATAACTTCACATAACAATGTGTTCTCCTTAATAATATAAGTTGTATCAATGTGTCCAAAAATTTAATAAAAATGAATTGATAATTCTGGCGTCTGCAGTCGGTTTACTCAAAGGTATTTGAGATTCCGTAAAAACAATGTAGATGGCTTTCAAATAATGGAACGACGGATGTATTCATTTAATAAAGAGTAACATATAGGTTCGAAAATTTGTCATGAAAAATACTGGCGCTATAACACAATTGGTAGTGTACTTTCCCAGATTGGAAATAGAGATCCAGGTTCGTATCTCGGTAGCGTTAAAATAATATTTTTCGACAAAATTGATTTTGTATGTATATATTTATAATTAATACATTAAATTAGTACTTTTATTGTTATATTTGAAACATATTTGAATAAAAAAAAATAAAGAAAAAATAATAATGTAATGAGAATGTTGTAGAACTAGTGAATTATTAGTGTAGGCACTGTATCATGATTATGTTAGATATTGGATAGCGATGCTTCTGATTGATTTATACCCAATTGGATCACACATTGCGTCCATATAGTTTAATCTTATTGGAAGTGAACGATTTTTAGTTGGTGCTGAGTGTGTTGTACAGTTACGAAGCTAAGAACATGTAGAATCTTTGATAAAATGTCGTTATTGCTCTCGGAACTGGGGTGTAGATCTTCGTTGTTTGTCTTGTGTTGTGTCCATGAATGTTTGTAAATTCGGAAAGTTTATGTTTATGTTCATGTTAATATCTGTTAATATTTTTATTGTATTAGTTATCTTTTGTATTTTTATATAATTACCAATATTTTTCTTTATCGAATGCATTTATTTATTTTTCCATTGTTATAAATATTAGTGATGATAAACCGTTACGTAATTATTGACTGTGATTATGTTAATGATTGGTAATTAAGATTTAACGACGATTGGTAACTAAGATTTAACTGTTGAAGATTTACTTTCTAGTGTACCAGTCGTTACTCGAATAATTACGTTAATCAGTAATCAATCATCGATACAATCAAACAAAATCACAGTTACAATAACAGTTAAAATAACGGTTTAAATAACGATTTTACCATCACTAATGAATATATAATTACGTACTTACATGATAAATGAATATTCCTAAAAGCATTACATGGTCCGATAAACCATTTTTTTCTGTGCTTAAATAAATATGACTATTTCTATCACATATACGGAAAACATAAAAAAATATATCGTGAAAAAAAAACGGTCTATATGAAAATTTGAGCTTTGTACGTATTGTGTGTTCTATTTCCTTCGAGTTTTCCGACACTGTGTATTTATTTAATATTTAAAAACAAAAAGTATTACATGTTTTTGAAACGGACTGTTACATACACAAATACAATTGTTCTTTCTAAATGAAAACTGGTATATTGCACTGAATTATTCTTCAGTTCTCACTTTGTTATTTTAACCTCCTATTTTCATGTTATTTTAACCTGTATTGCTCAAGCCACGCAAATGCTACCTACTGAATTGAAAATTTCACTCCGTCGATCCGTGTTGTACAGAGCCCTTAACTAACAGAATAACATTTTAATGGTTTCAACTTGATTTAGAGCTGCGCGTATGTTTCCCTTTTACTAATTCACAAATTTTACTATTATTTTCATGATCATTATTTGAGTTCAAAGACAAACTATACTAAGTGTGACATTTTAAATATTTTCATGTCTTCTCACTTGAATGATCCTGTGTCGAGGTGGGTTCAATTAAAACATACAAAATATTTCGAAATTACTTCAGTTATTAACCTTTTAAATGCCATGAGCGCATGAACACGCCAAACTATGTATGTCGCGCCAAACTATAAGCGTGTTAACGCACACTTTTTGACCTTGCAAACTTGCAGAAATTAAAGTCATATTTTTAAATTATTTTGCCATCTGTGAATGACAGGTTCCAGGTTTTGATAGATAAGTTAAAATCCTTAAAACCTAGTCTCATCCTATGTGGTGTCTTCCATTTCAAGTAGAATCGGCAGTTAAAAGGTTAAATGAATGGTTTTTAACAGTTAAAGAATCATTTATTGTATAAAGTATTCTAAAAAAACGTTCATCAATTTGTTATACTGTATTTTATATAGGTAAGAAGATATTATTATCGTTGATTTTTAAAACCAATATAAATATTACTCGAAAATTACAAATAAATAAATGGCTGGGTCATATAAACGTAGGATTCATTTATCCTAAGGATGTCGGTTAAATGAAAGTCATAACTTATGTTCACGCCTACCGCATGCCACTGTAAAAAGCATAACAAAAATTGCTTTATAGCTCTTCAAACAATAAATAAATGTATTCAATTGTGATGCCTCCACTCCTTGGAATTTCTTCGAATGTTCCTATCAGTTCCATAGAAGTGAAAATATCTACGATAAGTAAGAGCAACAGGGAATCTGATTTTCCCTTAGTGTGCAACTCGAGATCCTTGGAAGTGGGTCTGTAACCGAGCTGCACTAGCTTCTTAACTGACAAAGTAACAGTACAATTACCGTACTATGGATGCTATCAATATTGGACACAGGTTGAATGTAAAAAAAGTCTTGCTTTATAAATAAGAAACTTTAAAAAATTTTAATTTAAAAAAAACATAAAATATTTAGCTTTAGAAAAAATTCTTTTTGACTTTCGTGACATTTTTGGTCATCTTAATACAGGTCGTAAATAGAGGATGTTTTTTTAGAAGTATCAAACAATAAATTAAATTAAATACATAAAAATCGTGGTAACGGCCATGGCATTGGCTTTATTGGAAAGATAATTTTATGATATTAGTGTTTAAATATGATTTCGCACATATGGGCACCGCGGCTGGCTTGTTTAAAGCGCAATCTGGAAGTCAAATCTTCGACCACTTTTTTGTAGCAGCTGGAGCTGTATATCGGCAATAACGTTACAAATGTTGGATTTCAAATCATCTATCGTGTCTGGTTTATCGGCGTAGACTAGCGACTTCACATATCTCCATAGAAAATAATCCAAAGCTGTTAAATTACACGATTTTGGATGTCAATTCACAGGTCCATTACGCGAAATTATACACTTATCAAATGTTTCCTTCAATAAATTGATTTGTGGCGCGCGCTGTGTGGCATGTTGCATCGTCTTGTTGAAACCACAGCTCTTCTACATTAATGCCATTTAATTGCGGAACGAAAAAATTAGTAATCATGGATCTACAGCGCTCTCCATTGACTGTAACGTTCTGGCCGGCATCATTTTTGAAGAAAAAACAGCTTCTTCATTGTGCACTGCATGACGTCTATGCGGATGCGGTATTATCAATTAGAGTATGCGTGGTACCAAAACGATTATGTCGCCCGTAAATTGGACGTAGCGCACGGTAAGTTTCGCGAATTAAACCACGATTTTCGAAATAAATTTGCAAACGTTGTTCTGGTGTAATTCTAATCATAGTAAAATGGCAAACCAAACTGAGCACAAATCAGCTATCAGCTATCAAAATGACTGTCGCTGGAAAAAGTGTTGCCAATTCGAATAAAAACCTCTAAAAAAAACACCCATTTTGATTGCAATTATTGGCCATAATTTTCAATACTATTACTTACATATATTTAAAAACAAAAGCTCTTTCTGTTTGATTCATATTATTTGTATTAAAATACCACATAACAAAAAATGTGTTCTTCTTAATAAAAGAGAAATTGATAATCTATGAACTTTAGAACAACAAAGATATGTTATAATTTTTTTGAATGACATTTAGTATCTTTTATTTATATTAATAATTAGACAAAATGCTTTGTTTAAACCACTATTCATTGATTATACTACATGTTTCGATACCTAAAGTATCTTCTTCAGGAAACAACGTATACTAAAATTATAAAATACAAGCATAGATAAAAACAAAAACAAAGTGGTGAATAAGTAAGAACTAATATGAAAACAAATTAAAATTAAAATTATCAGATTTTCATTATATGCTTAGTAGATTATTTAATGTTCCTTTATCCATAAATAACTTTAACATAGAATTAAATATTATTAAACAAATTGTAATTAATAATGGTATAATATTAAATTATTAGATAATTTTTTAAACAAAAAGTACAAGAAAAAATTATCAGATCATATGTTTACCCATCTATAATTGATAGTGAGAAGCAGTGTTAGTTAGTTCTCACTTATTCACCACTTTATGTTTTTATCTATTCACCACTTATTTTTTAATTTTAGTATACAATGTTTCCTGAAGAAGACACCCTAGGTATCGAAACATGTAGAATAATCAATAAATAGTGATTTAAACAAAGTATTTTGTCTAATTGTTAATATAAAATGAGGCCATAAATTAATTTTGCAAATATTGAAGAATTTTTTTATGTGTATTAGGTAGTAGAAATAATTTATGAAAAATGAAATAATGCTTTATTTCAAGCATCTTTCAGTAACACTATATCAATCGCTCAGTTTTTTTTCTACATATATAATAGATTGATCACTCACTCACTCTCACAGCGCACAAGATGCCAATTTTTAAAATAAAATAAATACATTTTATTTTGGCACAAACATTTTTCGTTTTGGGCACATTTATTTACCCCGCCCAATACACGTGTACATGATTGCGAAGTTTTCCCAGCATGCAGCTGAAGTAGAATGTAACGCGGTTTTAAAAATCGGCTTTCATTTCTCTCAGAAAACTTTACGTCCAAATGAGCGAGCGAGATTTGAAAATTTTATTTCTGAATGACGCCTTCGGCAACGCTCTCTGAAAATTTGGCGGAGAAATGTCTGCCCGAGTAAGACCAAAAGTACACAAACTTAAAATTTCGGTCCGGCTTGAAAAAATGTGTGATTTATCGAGCAATCGCGAGAGTTCTCAAACTGTGGGACCGTCGCGGATCCGTGCCGCCCGCTTCTCGGCCGTAACTCTTTATGTCTGTTTTACTTTTTTCAAACTTTTTTTTACAGGTCGTGACCAATGGCCCCTCTTAGTTTAGGTCACGGCGTGCGCATACAAAATATTTTGCGCAATTTCAAAGAGCAATGCTTTATAAATAATTAAAAAAATTACCGCACAAGTATAAGACTAAGACTAAGTATAATACTGATGGGGCCTGAGTTGACCACATCACTAATTAAGATGTATTAAAACGAATAAATAAGTTAATAACACATAAATAACTAATAACAATTATCAAACATATTTTTAGTATTTCTAGATTTTTGTAAGAACATAATTAATGGATTTATCCCAAAACGTTATAGATGTCTCATCTGGTCTAAATAAGAAGTATTAACAATATTTGAGTATGTACAAATTTTTGTAAGAATACACAATTTCTGGATTTTTGCCTCCAAAGGTATTGTTATTAAATTATATTAAAACTGAAAATTGACTTTTCAGGCGTATTCTAGTATAATGTGTTAATCGTTTGTCATACATACAGATAAAGAATATAGCTTCCATATTTCTAATGAATAAGGTTCTCATTAGTGACATCTATGCTGTTTCAGAGAAATGAAGATCAATTTTCAGACCTTAGAACTGTATGGCTGTCGCACAGCATGATGGACAGCCTTTCAACAACACGGAGATTCCTCGATTAAATCGTTATTGTTCAATTGTAATAATGATAATTTCTCTAGCAATATATTTTAATTACTTCATATATATGCTGTAACATCTCATTCTATGTAGGCACATTGTATTTCATTGTCAATGCAGAATTCGTACCCGCTGTCTTATCTATAGACTGCGGTGGATTGTCGCATTATAGTCAACGTGTGTGATGAGCATTTTTAAGAGTTTATATAGACTGTATTTTTAATATTAATAAGTATAAAAATATATATGTTTCAGGGAAATTAATATCAAATTTCAGACCATAGATGGCGACAGCAAAGTTGTAGTTAAATACTCGAAGTATTTCTACATAGTATCATATATATAACTTTCAAAAAATTGATAGATGTGGAGGTTGATTGTGGGTTGAATGGTGAACGTTACATTGTGTAAAGTGATCACTTAAGCCAGCCGAAGACAGTTTGTAAGCTCTGTAATTACCTATACTTCCATGTTTTTCCATATTATATAATATAAATAGCTTCGTCTTCATTGTTAAATAAGAAGTATAAAAAATTGAAAATTGACTTTTCAGACGTATTCTAGTGTATATGTTAATCATTCGTCACATATACAGATAAATAATATAGCTCTCATACTTCTAAAAAAATAGATTCTCATTAGAGACATCTATGCTATTTCAGGGGAATGAATATCAAATTTTAAAACTATAGATAGTAACAACGTTGTTGGTAAAAACATATTATATACAACTTTCAAAAATTTGATTGGTGTGGCAGTCGACCATGGGTAGATTTGGTGAACTTTACATTGTGTAAAGTGATCACTCAAGCCAGCTGAAAACAGGATGTAAGCCCTGTAATACCCATGACTTCCATACTTCTCATATAAAAACAATAACTTCCCTTAGAGAAAACATTGATTGTGACCGCAGTGCCTAAGATTCGGAACAAAATGTGCCAACGTTAAAAATTATATTAATTTAGAATATGTAGGGATTGTTTTGATGGTGAGAACTAAACGAGTGGTTTATGAAGTCAAGAATAGCATAATAAAATATGAGTGATAGCGGAGTGTGAAATATGAAAAGTGAAGAAGAGAGTCGGCGGCGTTCGTTCTCGATCCAACCGAGCGACCGGACCATACTTGGGCCGGCCGCTCTCCGCTACAGCCTGGGTCCTGAATACAGATGTTGCTTGTATCGATGTCAGCTGGAAACGTTAACGATGGCGGTGAATTTGAATCGCCGTCCCCACAGATGTAATACAAATGAAAAAAAAATGCCGTGAGAGATAGATTGATGTAAAATATCCCGCTGGTGGCGCGGGAGGCACAGTATTGTCTATGAATATGAATGAGGGAAATGAGTAGCCGATTTTAAACTTGGCAGTTAAGGTGCTGTGTCCAATACTGATAAATAAAAACTGTGTTTTTTCGACTCTAGCTATATTAGATGATTTTTTTTTATAACTCAGAATGCAATTTATTTTGTCCTTATTAGACAACAAACTATAAAGTTATTGGCAATCTAACTTTCGGCCATTACTTACTCTCATAGTCACTCCGTCGGACGATCATGCGATTGGCATATGTGATAAACTAGTATCGCCTTGTACCGTAGGTGCATTGTGCACTGTATATCGCGTTGACGAGAACCGTGATGTAATTTCTGTAATACGATTTTGTTTCATTTATGGGTTTTCAATTATTTACACTGTACGGATAACAAGATGACCCTAGCAAGTTTCGTGTCAAAAAAAAAGGTTGTATTTAAGTGGGACAAATTTTTAGTAAACGAGTATCTTGACCGTGGTTGAATTTAGCTTTAAAATATTTTAAAGGTTTGAATCCTAATAAGGTACATTTTTTCTTTTATTTAATAACTGAAAACCATCCCAAATTCATATATCAAGTTCACTTTAAACTCAAGATCAAGCACCTGATTATTTAACATCACTCGATAAAAACGGTAAAAAAAATTTATTTAGTAGAAATATTTTGTCAACAAAGAAAGAAAAACTATGCTAGAAAATGTATATCGTTCGCTTCTGCAGTCTTATTGCGCAGACGACTCCATCTTGTCATCACAGCTTCCATTTTGATTTCCACCGAATGTTTTCGCAGCGTTTTGAATGGAAGTTTGTCCAATGGCGGACAACTCTCGCCGGAAAACGGAAGTGGAGGCTTTGCAGCGAGCATTGGTGAACTAAAGATGGCGGCTTTGCAGCAAACATTCCGAGACTGAAGATGGCGGCGAGAGAGACAAACAGTCCCCGAGAAACTCGAAAATTATTCAAGTGCGGCCAGAGGTCGTAAATATGTATCCATTGTGATCCGGTTGTGACCGGACTTACTTTTTTTTAGTTTCAACTTATTAGAAATTGAATTATTTTTGATGTCAAAAACTGACATGGTGAATAATTTGTGGTGAAACATGATTACTTTAATTGTTGAATAAATCAAACATTGTACTGCACACTATTTCGTCACTACTATAGTTTTGAGAGATGTGGCGTTGGAAGGGCGAGTTCAGTCGTTATTGGGAATATGGATAGTAGTAGCACTTAATGGTATTCACAAGGAAGGATTTTTTTTCTGTATTTAGATAGTTTCTAAGTAGTGATGGTAAAATCGTTATTTAAACCGTTATTTTAACTATTATTGTGACTGTGATTGTGTTCTATTGTAACGACGATTGATAACTGATTAACGTAATTCTGCGAACAATGACTGGTACACTAAAAAGTAAGCCTCCTACAGATAAATCTTAGTTACCAATCATTGTTAAATCTCAGTTACCAATCATCGACACAATCACAGTCACATAACGGTTTACCATCACTGTTCCTAAGGTATTCATTTTTACCTAATCCTTTATAAAGTACCGAGTAGAGAAGTTTTAGTTTATGACTGTCGACTGAATTCCCCTCCCACTTTTACGCCCCGACCCTCTACCGAATTGGGTCAACACTAACTAACTTACCATTAAGCTGTTTCTCTACATGCAGGTATATATATTAATTTAGTTGTTAAAATTTTATAATAATATTCTTACATCTAATATGCAACACTTTAGAAAACATTAAATTTCATATAATATTAAAGAGATTTAAAAATACAAATGAAAATAAACATATAAAAAATAATCAGTCATTAAATTTAGATACTAAAGGGTGTCCAGTGGAAATATTTCAAAATTAAATTGTAACTGTTCGTAAACCATCAAGGTGGGATAAGTGAGAGGAGTGATTTGCTGATTTGTCAGTCGTAATGAGTCGTTGGTCGGGAGCGCACCGCGCGTTCGCGGTTGAGCAATATTTTAAGTGAGATGATGCATTGGTTCATTACTCACTTTAATATTCGGCGAGTAAGTGATAGGCCGAGCACGCAACTTATATGGTATTGGGTTTAAAAGTTCAGACAAGATGGGACAGAAGGGTTCAAAAAACAGAGACGCCAGAACATGTGGCTCAAGTTTGAAGTGAAATTATGCGCGATTCGCGTAAATCGATAAGGAAGATTGCAGCCTGTACTGGAATAAAAAAATCAACAATGTACGTTATTTTAAAAAAGAAACTACAGTTTCACCCATACAAACTGCAAATCGTGCAGTTTCTCAACGAAAATGACTATTCTTTACGTGAAACCTTAGCGAAAACGATGCTGAAACGTTTTGGAACAGCACGAACGCTTGGAAACATATTGTTTACTGACGAAGCATATTTTCATATCGATGACTATGTTAATAAACAGAACATAAGATACTGGTGCTCCGACAATACAAGGGAATGCCATCAAAAACGTTTGCATTGTCCAAAAACAACAGTGTTATGTGCAATTTCTGCCCGAGTGATAATTGGCTCTTATTTTTTTAACCAGCTAGAGACAGTCACTGCTGATCGACGAGTTTTTGGTACCACAGCTCCAGCTGTTTTCCGGGTTCAACAACAGAACATAATTTCAGCAAGACGGGGGTCACTCCACACATAGATAGAGTTTCAATGGAGAAGCTAAGGGGAACTTTTCCCAATAAATTAATCAGCAAGTACGGAGACATACCCTAGGCACCTCGGTCACTGGACCTTACACCGTGCGACTTTTTTTTGTGGGAATATCTTAAGTCAAGAGTTTACAGCTACAATCCTCGAACAATTCAGGCCCTACAAGAAAATATCCGCCGTGAAGTTGCTACCATTGAACCGACACTTTGTTCTCGCGTATTCGCAAATTTAATAATTATTATTTATTTATTAATTCAAGAGTGCCTTAAGAGAAATGGATGGCATTTAGACGATATTGTTTATAAAACGTAAAATCCGCATCGTTAAACTCTATTTTGTATAAATAAAATATGAGAATAACATTGCAGTTTTTTTATTATTTAATATTAAACTTGAAAATTTTCCGCTGGACACGCTACACGCGTTCTGAAATATACCTACGAAAAATAGCTAGACTAGTTGCTTCCTTCACATTTGTATGTATGAAAGTGATCGAGGCAAGTGTAGAATGCCAGAACAGAAAAGAGTGGCGTTCTATCCTATCTGCCTACCACGGCGGCTTGATGAAAAGTTCGTTAGTTTTATTAGAGAATGTTTCGATGGATCTGCAGATCGCGCCGGGAGCCCTCGGAAGCGCGCCAAATTCACTTTCCCGCTCACAGCCGCCATTACTCTGAAATTAAATTAAATTCTCGCACCATTTGCTGCGGAGCTGTTTTGCATACTCCGGGCAGCGCTGGTGACGTCATTGTTTACCCTGGCCCTCGGGAAGTAACTGCCTAGTCCTGGAAACTCACGCTGCCATTTTGCGTTCAAATTTTTTATACGTTTGTGAAAATGGAGAACGTTGCTTTTTTTTTCAAAAGGACCCTGGATGTGACTCACCCTTTCCTGGAACCGTCCCAGAAGTTTAGACTCCCTTGTCGGTCCCACTGGGATGAGCAGCAAAAAATATTGAAAGAAGACAGATCGGGTCTTGACTGGGCGACTAGTACCAAAGCGGCGCAAGACAGTGAAAAGTGGAGTGCCTTATCGAGTCTTTTGGCCCCTGACCATCCCAAGATAATCGACCATCGATAAAGACCATCGAATATAATTATGATGATTGACGATGGTAATGATAATGATGATGATTTATAATAATGATGATGATAATTATGAAGATATTGATGATGATGATAAATGACTATAATGATGATGATTAATAATAATGATGAATATATTGATGATGATTGATAATAATGAAGATGATAATGATGAATTGATGATGATGATGATAAATTACAATAATGATAATGATTTATAATTATGATGATGATGATGGTAATTATGAAGATATTAATGATGATGATAAATGGCCGTAATGATGATGATGAATATATTGATGACTATGATAATGATAATGAGATAAATCACTTAGAAATATCTACAAAAAAAATATAGTCATCACCGGGACTCGAACACGGAACATTATATGCCGATAGACAACTTGACCAATTAAGCCACAATGACCATACATAAAGTAATCTATTTACATAGATAGATATTTGATTTCTGTGTGATCTTTCTAAGTGATTAATTTAAATTCGTTTTAATTATCCCGAAACTGTATTCTTAATCAAATTATCACAAATCAATGTGATAATAAAATTAAAATTAATATTGAAATTAAAATAACGTTAAAATTAATATTGCAATAAAATTACGTGATCGTCATTCGTCGAATATGAAGGATTGCACTCCCGAGTCTACCACATGGACCGAATCATTTTAATTAACATTCACTGACAGGTAACACCCGCCACTGCCGGTTGTCACTGCTACTTAATTATTCATGATGAATTTCACATAAATTTCTGACCCGTTTCACACGGATACATGCATCCTTAATTATTATATTAGGTCAAAACTTCGTATACTGGCGATAGAGTCTGCTATATAAAATACCAAAGTAACAAAGTTCTATTCAATCTAATGGAATCGTATATATAATTGTAATGGTAAACAGTTACGTATATATAATAGTAATGGTAAGTAAGTAAGTAAGTAAACCGATTGTGACGAAGAATGGTAACTGAGATTTAACGACGATTGGTAACTAAGATTTAACTGTCGGAGACGTATTTTTTAATATACCAGCCATTGCTCTAAGAATTACGCTAATCAGTTATCAATCATCGTTACAATCAAACACAATCACAGTCACAATAACGATTTTACTATCACTAATATCTAACATGCTAATTAAATGTTGCGAGATATTTTTTAATATTTGTTTATTGGACAGCCATTTTAAGAATAATCGTTTAATAATAAAAAACTCGACATCTACAGATATTTAAATTATATTATCGAAACTTCTTACTGGCAAATATTTGCATATCTGTAAGAAAATAACGAGGATAAGGACATTCAACATTTATCCAAGACATAAACCTTTCGGCCCTATTGGATTATTTACAAGTAGGCTAATAATAATGATTCCCGCTAGGGCGACGAAATATGAAATGCCTGATTGGCAGTGGCATTCAGTAAACGCAAACTTAGATTATGCTGTCACCGATGATGCTAACGAAGTATACCATAAGTAGGTAGAAAATGTAAAATTTTGCTTATTTTTAAATTTCTATTATATTTTTATATACGAGTATGTATTGCATGCTACTGTGTAGTTGCTCGTGTGGTTTTTTTTTTTAATTTTTCATATAAGCCTATAAGGGCGTCAATAAATTAATAAAATAAATTAAAAATACCGTGTTAAAAAAAAATGTTATAATTAAACCGAACACAAGAATATGAGAATAGGTCGTTTCTTAGTTCTCTGTTCTGATGACGCAAGAGATATCGCAGGAAGCCGCCGGATATGTAAGACAGAAGATTGAGTAGAATGGCAATCATTAAGAGAGGCCTTTAATGATAGGCTGAAGAAGTTACCATATTTTGATCAAACAAATGTATAAATTCCATTGCAAAATTGAAATCATCAAAAAGAAACTGGATACATTAAATCTTTTAAAGTTTTATAAAGATACACTTTTATTAAATTCTTAATTCTGCAAAATTCACACGAAAAACTATAATTTTATTAATAACAGAAACACTAAAACTTCAATTTTTGGATAATAAAATAAATCGTGTTAAATAATAAAACGTGTATTTAATTATATGAAAGAAAGAAACATAAATGCACGAATCATAAATACATAACAATTTTTTTAATAATTACATACCATTTAAATTGAAAAAATTGTTAAATTACAAAAGCATATATCAATATCAGTATTGTTTTTTTAAATTTTTCGTTGCTGCAACGAATTTTTTACACTGTTTTTTTTTTTGTATATATATTTATCTTATTTTGAAGAAAACTTTGTTAAAATATAATATATCCCATCTCGGTGTATTTTTCTGATGTCTGATGAAATGTGTACGAAGATAATAAAACAATAATACGTCTCGTTATTTTCATAAAGATAATAACTCTATAAAAATATTATTTCTGTCGCTTTGCGTGCATGGTACACGGACTACTGTACAATAACACAGTATATAGTAGTATAAATTTATTTTGTGAAGCTTATTATGCTTACTGTTAAGTATAATGAGGAATATAATTCATAATTTTAGTGAATTGATTTTTATCCATCTTTTTAGTTCGGTAAAAAGTTTGTCGTGTTGAATATTTGCAATAAAAATGGTAATATGTGTTGTAGGATATAGGAAAAATTTATGTAGGAAGGATAGAAGAGTATGGCGCACCATCCTTTCTGCCTATCCCTGCTGAAAGACGTGTAGAAAGGGTGATGGTATAGTACTTAGTTGGTTAATGATGATGTATATTTGCAATTAAAAGTTCGTCGTGATAAATATTTAAGTACAATAAGAAATTTCTTTTAAATATAAAATAGTATTTTATTTATACTGAATAGTATGAATAAACTACGTCTGATTTATATAAGAACAAAGCCATTCCAGTAAATTATCTAATTTGGTTTGCTTGGAAGATACTACGAAAACATTTATTTTAAGTTCGACAGCCTATAAACTGTTCGCCGTAACGACAAACTTATCAGGTACTTGGAACAACATCGATCCTCTATAAAGCCTAGATAAACCTATACCGAGATACGTCGATGCGTGCACATTGTAGAAGGTTTAACTCTTAACATCGATAATTCTGAGACTATTCGAGAAAATAAAATAGAAAATATCACTTTTTTAAAGGTCTTTGGTCAGAATAATTGTTGGAAGAGTGAAAGAGATAAAAAATATGCAACGCAAGTGTTGAAAATATGAAAACGAAAAACAAGACATGACCAGTTAAACTAAACACTGTAAGAGGTTGTCCTGTTAGAAGAAGTATGCGTGTAGAACAGAAGAGTATGGTCCTCTATCCTTTCTGCCTATCCCTGTAGAAAAATTGCATAATGGTGTGTGTCAAGTGATGAAACTTTGATCTCAGAGATTTTTTGGTAATGGTCTGCTCCTATTGTACTAGTTGAGTCGTTATTCTGGCTACTTTAACACAGACTTCAGTCAAAGAAAGTAGCCAGGACAACGCTGTATATATCGGAGATGGAGTCTATTCCATCCCACACAATAAACATATTACCATGTTATATTATAATATATTCACCTCTGTTATAACAAAACTATGTATGTCAATAAAGAATAAATACTCTGGGTACAAATTAGGTACATATTGTACATGAGGTATAAGCTCGCTTCGCGCTTTACTCTGAAATATCCTTTAAGGCTTGGCGTGTCCACGATGATTTCTCATTGAGACTTTGAGATTCTAAAAAGGAACAATGAATAACTTTACACTCTCAATGATCTCTGAAAGTGTCACTTCTCGTCATTGAGAGATCATCTCCGAGAAAAATATTATCCGTGTTTATGCGCTGTAGGAGTAATTCAGTTAGTTTTTTAATAATTAATAAAAATAAAATGAATCAATCAAAAATATATAAAGAAAAAAAATTGTCTTTGCTTTTAAAAATTAAATAATATATTTATTAATAATAAAAAAGACTACGGAATATGAGTTCATAATTTGGTGAAAATACGGCGAAAAGGTAACGCGTTTTTCCGAAATTTTTCCAGTATTTATGATATTTTTTCGCTAGATTGATTTATTTTGTACATTTTTCATTCAATTTGTATTAAAAATATCACAGAACTATGTTCTGAAATTAAAATTTCACAACAAAAATACGTTTTCATTAAAAATTATTAATAACTGTATACATAAAAGGTCTGTTTTTATATATTAACCTTTTTACAATCTTATCTCAATCTGGTTTTTCTAAATTGTTTTTTAGTACTTATATCAAGACTTAATATATCAATTCTTTTTTGTTGTCGAACAGTGTAAGCTTCCAGTTTCCATTAATTTGCATTGTAACTATTGAACCAAGATGCACAATATTCAAACCTTCAAACTAATTACACCCGTTGCACCATCGTGTTATGGAAACGTAACGCATACAAACATGGCAACAGCAACAGGAACCGCGCAACCTACTTTACGAGGCTGTTGTGATTTACAACCTGAACGGGACAGATGATCGTAAACCACCCGCTTTGTTGCCTACGTAAGCCTGAAATCCTGAAGCTTGCCGGAGACGTACATATATGTATGTATATGTATACACATAATGAAGAAGGAACCTGTACATAAGATATATTGGGAAGTATCACTTACCGTCTTAACGTTGTGTTGGAAGAGAACGAACCGCAAATCTGGAGAACATTGATAACCTCGAACATTCAGTTGCCTCTGTGAACAAATTAAAAAAATAATTTTAAATCTGTGTATTTTAACACAAAATATATTTAAAAACATTTTTTTTTCATGGGTTTTATTTTCAAAGCAATCGATACGCCTCCGGTTAGCTGTGCTAAATTGTCATATTAATTAGAATATAATTCCGATTTTTACATTTACACATTATTAAACGATTATCTCTAAGAGTCGCTGAAAGTACCTGTTTACCTACTGGATGCGTTATTTTGATTTGTGTGCAAAACATGTGGGCTGATGACGCATCCAGTAAACACGTACCTTTACATACTCCCAGAGATCAAGGACTCATCAAGAGATCACCGTAACTACTGGACTTTTATGCTGTTTTTTAAACATGTAAACTTTTAAAAAAATATACATTATTAATAAAAAAACGAAATAATTTTTTAACCGAGGCTTCCACAGAGCGTTAAGAATAGAAAAATACATATAGCATATTTGAAACGGAATAAGAAAATTTTGGAATAGTTTATGAGAGGTTCCGAAAAAACGTTGTTAAAGATATTTAATATCTTTGTAGACACCAATGAATTCCTCATAACAGGTACTTTATATGCGCCTAGCGAGGTAGGAAGTAATAGTAGTAAATAAATAAAAAATGAAAAAGAAAAATAAAAGGAAAAAACTTATTTTATGCGTGAGACACATTATTATTTATATTTTTCAAGAAATCTATATGATAATTCATCCATGAATTCATTTTAGTTAGTCAATTTTTCAACCGATGTGCACCAATCAATATCTCAAAACCGGGAAAAAATCTTATTGGTCGAATTGAAGTGCAATCAACATTTCAAAGTGAAGTGACACGATTGAATTGGATTTAAAAATAAATAATGTTTTCAATGTGACATTTTTGTTACGAGAGAAACAGGGATATAGAATATACAATCAGTAGCTTTTTAGTTAGATTAATCCCAGTGAAATGTATCCAGACTATCATTCTGTATCATGCTAACATGAAATATTGTGAATATCAAGCGCCGATCTCGTGTATTTAAAACGTCACTATATCTTTCGGCAATCGCCATAAAAGTTTTAATGATAATATTCTTAATAACAACAACCATATCTTAAAATAAAGTTTTTAACCGTTTTAGTGCTAAGCAATTTTGGATACAAACGATCGCAGCGCTTTTGCGACGCGTAGCATTCAAACGGTTAAGTATAAAAAACCAAAAAACGCACAGGTAGCTGAACTGCATCGCACAGGATTAGTCACTGAGGTGATGCCAATTAATTGATGTTGTAAGGACACGAGACAGTGATTTGGTGGTATATTCATCAGCGTGGCGCCGAAGAGACGTGGGATAGATTTCAGTAAACAATGACTGTCATTTGATAAACACGTCTTGATGATGCCTATCCTTTCCTACTCGCTGAAAATGGTGAAAAATATAAATCAGTTGGATTATTGTTTGTATGTAAAATAAAAGAAGATATTCTGCAGGCGAGATCGCATGCTTGTTTCTGTCGTCGTAGTGTACCTAAATTGCAAATCTTTTGTGTTTTATTTCTTCCAACCTCATCATCATCATCATCGCCAGTTGAGAGAAGCCGAGACTGGCGAACCACCATTGTCTACATTTCTTGTTTCCTGTACGGAACTCTGGACAATTTTCATTTAAGAAATTAGCTCAAGGTTTTATGTTTGATAACCCTTATCCACTAATGAGATTGCCGACTCGGGACATGGATTTTGCTCCAAACTTTCGTATTCTCTGTATGCACACCATGTCCCAGAGATTCACCGACTCACGTATCACTTCACGATTGTTGTACGTCAAACGTCAAATAACATTGTTATTTGTCAGTTGGGTAAATGTTTGTAATTTAACGTTTAATTTACATTAATGTTTAATGATATACGAGTGTGTGTAACTTTTCAGTATTAATAGTTGTAGGGCTCCATGGTGGTTGTAGGTGAAGTTTGTGTGCACGTGTCAAATCTCGCAGTCTTTTTGAACGTCGTATACACTGGTTTAATTTTTTATCTCTTTGTACCAATTTCAAGCTGATCTTTGAGTTTATCTGATAAAAATCTCAACACGTGTTCACGGTATTAAGACGTATCACAACTAAATCTCTGAGATTATCTCATCGTATCTCTTTCCATTGACACGGTCTTTAATGGAAGGTTATTAAGTTTGACGCAACGGTATTAGTTTCACACATAATAGTCTCATGCTGTAGAACTTGGCACCAATAACGCTTCGTTTTAAATTTTTCGTATGAAATATTTAAGAATTATTGTTTCGTTTAAAATCATTCCAGGGCTCTAAAAGTAGTTCGGTAAGCTGCATGCTCACTGAATCAACGTCCTTCTCTGAAAATCTTGGCGCGTTCGTGATATGTCTGGGAATAAAATTAAATTCTAACTACAATATTATCTAAAGAAAATGCTGAACTTGCAATTCAAAATAAACCACGTTCATATTCTTCGTATAATGTAAAAATATATAACAAATTATATATTCTGGATTTTACAATAACCGTATATATATGAAGATATAAAGGAATAATCCTCGACTATGAGAGATTTATATATCTAGCAAGAAAGTACGACTGTACCGTAATTTTTTTAGATAACGCCTTGACGATGGCACGTGTTACCATGCCGACATGTCGCTCTAGGTTTCCCCAAGATAACCATCTACAAAAAACGCGTTCTAACCTAGAAGAGACGCCAGTTCCGTATATATATATATATATATATATATATATATATATATATATATACGACGCCAGTTCCGCATAGTTATATCAAAGTTGCTCGGAAATGTTATTATTTATTAAACAAACAGTGGAGAAATTCTGATGTAACTAATGATTAGCTTGCGTTTAAATTTCTGCAAATTGAAAGCGGGCTCGGATGGGAGCAGGGCAGAAATAAATACGAAAACAAATATAAACAAACAGTGGAAGTCATTAATCATGGCTCCGGCGTTATTGCAGCTAATTAGGTAAATATTGAACCCGCCGCTAATGGCTGTGTGTCCAGAGGGCTCAGCGCTGCAAGTGTAATTGCATTCGCACTAAGGCTGCCGGAAAAGCCCTCTTACATTTCAGCACCTAGCACCCTCAAATGCGCCAACCGTCAAAAGATTGAATGGAAAATAAACATCCCACCGTGAGAATAATTATTTCAGCACAGTTCAAAACAGAGTAGAGATTTTTTGTGTCTCAAATACTACATTTTTTGAAGAATATTGTGTGTAAAAAATACCCAATCTGTCTTTCATCTGTTTTAATATCACATTTGCTGATATCGGAACTAAAAATCAAGTATTTTATCAATATTTTAATATGTTAAAAACACACCAATTACTGGATTTTTACCTATAAAGGTACTGTTATTAAATAAATATCAGATATCTCATAGAGACGAAGCAATTTTATTATAAATATTTTAAAGGAATATATAGAAAATGTGGGGGGTAATTACAGAGCTTACGAGCTGTCTTCGGCTGGCTTAAGTGATCACTGTATATATATAACTTTCACCAATTCTCACACCCCAATCTCCATATTTATCAAATTTTAAAAAATTCTATATATGTTATTACATGGACTCGCTTCGAGTACCACTACAACACCGTCATTTATTGACCAAATTTGATCATTAATTTTTCCTTGAAACAGCTTATTAAATTTCAACTGAATGAGAATCTGATTTGAAATATAATAAAATAGCTTTGTTTCTGTAAGATATTTGATATTTATTTAAAAACCGAGTGTTTAAGTCAACCGATCACAATCAAAGAATGTGATATAGGTACTTCTCTTCTTCAGTAAAGTACTGTATCCCTTTTACAACAAAGATCTCTTGTGGAAAGGCTAATAAAAATGTTAATTAAATGTTTGTGTTTCAAAAATGAAAAAATATGATTAAAAAGTCACTAAAGAATAGTCATTTTATGTGAATAATTTAACTATTGATTTTAATCAGTAGTATTTATTCATTGCTGACATACTTGAATTGATACAAAACGCAAGAACTTTTGAAAATCATGTAAAAATTTCACGAAGGTAAGAACCGACATAAGTTTTGATCTTTATTGATGTACAGTCAAGCTGGGTTATTACGAGCATGGTTATAATGCGATCACGGCTGTAACGAGCCCAAACGATTTATTTCCATAGATTCACTTACAGCTATAACGAACACGCTTCACGGATTCAAACAACATTTGAACACTGCAAACATTCGTAATTTGCTAAGATAGTCCCCAATTTTTGGAATCATAGACAAACATGAAAAGATTAACGATTAAGAAAACGATTAAATCGTATTACGATCCGATATCAATAACCTAACTGAGGTTTTCCCGATACATTTCGATGTATATATTTAGGGACTTCCCAGCATTCTTGAAAGAATATCTTCATTTAATAATAAGCAGAATTATTATCTTTTTTTTAAAGGAGAATACATTTTTATTGTGAAGTTACAATTTTTCAGAACATATGGAAGATTTGAGATATTTAATATAAATTGAATGTATCAATTACAAATATATACGGATAAAATCAATTTATAGAAAAAATATATTTGTTAATAACGGGATTCAAACCTCGATATTTTCCTATCCGGGTAAATGCAACTACACTAACATGTTGCACTTTCAAATTGATACATCTGTCGTTCCATTTTATCTGTATATCTTTGTAATTTATTTATTTATTAGACTTTCTTGACATACATGTTATTGTTGTTACAGAGGTGAATATATTATAATATAACATGATAAACATAAGGTACAATTATATTGCAATTAAGGATATACTCGTAGTTTATTGTTTGGGATGAAGTAGACTCCACCTCTGCTATATACAGCATTGTCCTGGCTACTTTGCTAGATTATCGTCTGTGTTAAAGCAGCCAGTTTTTTTACGTGCTGTTGTAGTGTTATTTAATTCAAATTAGAAAGATAAAGATTCGACAGGAATAAAAAAAAATGTATAGTGAGAGTGATGTAAATCTAAAGTGTATTATTAGTGTAGGTGTTGTATTATGATTATGTTGGAATGTTAGACAGCGATGCTTCTGATTGATCTTAACCCAATTTAATCATATATTGGGTCCATATTTATGTAATCTTATTGGAAGTGAACGATTTTCAGTTAGTATTGAGTATGTTGTACAGTTTCGGAGCTAAAAACATGTAGAAACGTTGATAAAACCTCGTTGTTGCTCTCGGAACTGGTGTGTAATGTAGAATTTGTACATTTCATTGGTATTAAAATTTATTATTAGCAAGAAATAAACCATTACATCAGAATTATGCTAACAGTAGGTACTTATAAAATAAAATGTCTTTCAAAATATTAGAATACAAAAGTATTTTCAGACAGTGGTATATATTATAATATACATAAATCCGTCCAAAAAATATCGTTCAATTTTGATTAGCCATTGTGTTTTGTTGTGAAATTATTTTTCTTCGTCTCGGTAGATGGTGACCGTCCCGCTCGTAGAGCAGGACTACGTCTTTTCGAATTCCCCCTCATGAATTTTTCAAACGATTTCCTGGACTTATTTTCCATTCAGATTCGGTCAGCGAAGAGACACGGTTCCGAGTTTTTCTAAAACATTCTGACCCAGTATTCCGGAGAGCCTGCCAAATCTACCCCAATACGTACCATTCAATTCTATTCCCTTGATTCATTGATATCGGTACCAGACGCGTTTATCTCAATATTACTAGTCGTGATTTACTGCGTGCAATTACTCGCTTTTAGATTTTATTATATTTTTACACTTCAGACAGCAAGTCTGTGAAACCTCACAAAAATGTTATAATATACTTTCTGGAGCTATAAGTGTATAACTCAATATGCATATGAAATACAAATATATACTTTTGTGCAAAAAAAAAAAACAATTTCCTATGCAATCCCTATGCGTAATACCACGTTTTAAATGATATTTTACATCAGCCTGAAACAACAATCAACGATATTTTTTATAATAAATAATTTGATAAATTAATAATAGAATCATTAGGTTTCTTCAAATTCAGTGGCGCAACTACAAAAATTGGGCCCCAATGTATAACGAAAAAAAGAACCTCCCAAATAAGTAATGTCACTTATCTTATAATATTCACACTTTTATGAAAAAAAAACAAGTATTCTTAGGCATTTATATATGCACTTAAAACTTAAAAATATTTGCTTCGCTTTTCGGCAATGGTTTGGTTCCTTAACCTACATACATACGTAAAATCATAAAAATAAAAAAGATTTTTTTAATTTTGTAATCCTTGTTATAAATTACTATTTAACGCTTGGAAAGATATCAATACTCCCAAAGATATCAATGCCAAATGAATTGTAGACCGCGAACATTTCAGGCTTCTATCTAACTAGATCCGCAATGCACTGCCTTGGTGTAGTTACGCCACTGTTCAAATTACTCATTTCAAACTTCAAATAAATATGTCTGTCATGTTGCCATTTCATTTTAGGTTATGTACAATAGAGTATTTAATATTTAAGTTTTATATATATGTTTCATATTTTAGATTACTATAAAACGTGTACGTTTCATACACGAGTCATTTTTACGGTCTTAGAGCTGCGCTCCGCGTATAGCTGGGTAAATTTCAAAAATATTATAATTCTTTTATACTCACTATAACACGGGGTAGTATTTATAAAACCAGACATTACAAAATACTTGACATTTTTATTGGCACAACATATTTGATGATATATTTGACACAGACAGAAACTGTTTCACTTCAATTTGCAGAATTATCGTTCGTTTTTAAAATATGAAATGTGAATGATAGTGGTCGCGTGTATCTTTTTCCGTTCCGTTGAACAGACGTTAGCTATCTACCATATTGACTAACATCACACTTCTTTTGATGTCTTATCACATCCGAGGTGTTAAAGATTTCGAATTTGTATTGTTTTAAATACTCTTTTTTTTTATTAATCCGAACAATAACATCTTAATTCGTATCTCTCCATCATAGCTACTCTTTCAACTGTCTATCGTGCCAAATTAGAATTTAAAGCATTGATTTATATTTTTCATAAATCTTTTACGCTTATTTATAAATGTTGTCACAATAAATTTGGAGGTTGTTCAGTATTTATGATAGATCTACAAATCGCCGATGATCGTCCACGTGTGGATTCTCTATTATGTTCTCTATGCCTATCTGCCCCCTCCACCTCTCCCTATACACGACAGTTTCTGTGTGTATCGTCTATGACTTTTAAACTGTCAAGAAGAGTGGATGTTTTGCTATGTATTCGTTACCAACTTGAAGTTATTGTAAAGTTACTTGTGTGTATTCAGTTCCTCGCGTGTGCATGCCGAAACCGCGATTGTGTATCACAGTGCTTCGTGCTGATCATTGAAAAAGTTTCCTAATGTTCAGGAGCTGTGAATATAAGAGAAAATCCAGGTAAGTCGTGTTCTTCCTGGTTGGTTTATTGTTCTGTCTCTACAGGCCGTTTCCACATCTCTTGTGTAAACAGAGGTAGTGAAATGTTACATGTTGCGACAATGTTGCAGTACGCTGATTTATCCATTATTATATTCTGAGGTTACATTTACAAAATGTCGTACATTTATCTTATATGTCCAACGCTCGGATCGTGACGGCACTTTGATCACACTGTGTGCAACAGATGCACCACAAAGATAATTAACATTAGCTACGTAAATCCAGAAGAGAAACAAAACACTGAATGTGGACGATAGTCCGGACGCTGCAGGAACCAGGAGTAACACGTACGCGCAGTTAGTGGCGTGTCCTAAAGCTCTGAACATTGAATGGCAAATTATCTCGACTATTATTGTAGCTGAAAATTAATTGGCGCGTGCAGTAGCGGCTCGAGCTTGGAATTAAAATAAAAACATTCGAAATGTCTGAAAATATATCGAAACTATAAAGTATTATTTAAAATCAAATAATGTTATCTTCTCTAGAAAATATATTAAATCTTCTTACATTTTTCTAAGAATTTACTAGATATATATATACATTTTTAATTTATTTAAAATACTAGCAATACGTACTCGGCGTATGATTCATATTTAGTTATAATTAAAAATTGGCGGTAAACGGGTGCGGGAGAAGGTGCCTTTGTTTTACAATGCATGCAAAATTTGGTCCAGGCAATATGAGGTCGAAATGTCCGAGGGGTGGGGTGATTAAATTTTCCTAAGGGTTCTAGTGTGCAACTGAACAAAGTTTTGAAAGAATGGCATCCAATATATTTTTTTTTATAGAGGAGAGGGGGTGAGGTAGCCACCTTACAATTTTACAATAAATTAAATTGAAAAATAATTATTTTTGTAAGATTTGCTGAACGTAATTTGTTTTTCACTATTCATTTGTAAGTGCAATATTTTCCTTAGGATTAACTAAAATATAAATATTATGTTGTGTGTATTTAACGATATATTGGGGCGGTAGACCTGCGTCACTGCATGGTTTGGGAAGGGTTAAAGTCCCCAAAGTATATTTTATTTGTATTAGTTATACACCACCAGAAACTTTTAATTTAATTTATAATATTAAAAGTACTTTTCAAAAACAACATTGACAACAAAAAAACACGCAACAAAAAATCTTTTTTATTTTTTTATTAAGCCCAATTAAAATTTTCCCTCTGTTCACATTTTAATTTATTGATCCCTTAAAAAACTTAAAATCGGGGCTTCACTGTACTAATATATCATTGTATAAATCGTTATACTAAATATGTTATTAATACGATACATTCCAAAATTGTCGAATCTAGAGAGTAACCGTTTAATTACCCCTCAAAAAGTTTAGATTTAGATGTCACGTATTATTACAATTTCATAGTCACGCCTACTCCTCCGTCGTAAATGAAGTAACAGGTAATTAAATTAACTAACTTTTGCTCGTTCAATTCATGATATTAGAGCAGATGAAACGGTATTTTTGAAATTAAAATGTTGTATTATAAAAGATAGAACATTTGAAGATGAAAATAAGTATAACAATAAATACGTAACTCATAGAATGTTTAAAAATCATACATATTTTATATACATAAGATTTTTTCAATTAGCTAAATTTTGTAATTAAGTTTATTTGTTAATATTATAGTCTTGAGAGATGCAGTCTCGTTTATCATCAGGTGATAACTAGCTTCCTTAATATATTTATGTGTATATAAATATGTATATTTACAACAATTCACAATTACAGTAATTCCAGGTTAGTGGTGATTTTTCTAACTGCATAGATGTTCATATTATCAATAGGAAACCCGGGAATTTACTAGAACACCTTAAATAAATAAATCAATAATATAAACTAAGTATTACTCAAAGAAATGAATTGAACTTACAAGTGTATGATTGGTGACGAGGGTTGTAAGGGTGTCGTTGGCCGTATCGAAAACAGCCAGGCCACCGTCATCAGCCTGGAAGACAAAGTGCGTGGGGGAGACCCAAGTCGGCGGTAGTCTCTGCGGTGATAACTCTCCTCGAAGAAACTCCTCGAACCTCATGCGCTGGCCTGACCAGTACAGTAACTCATCCACGTAACTGAAAACAAAATGAACATTGTAGAATCCATGCTATAAATATAAAACACAAAACTTGGTCTAGTTCACATTGACAAATAAAATAAATGGATACATTGACTATAAATAATAATCAACTAGATTTATTGCTTTGCAAATTAAGAAACCCTTAGGGTCGGTTATGAGATCAGTAGTAAATTTTTACTACAATCAAATAGTTTTACTATTTTTATTTGCGAAAACGGTTTGTTCGATCGAATCATTAAATATCCCGCTATTTTAATGATGCGAGTATGTTCGATAATGATCTCGTTGTTGAATTTACATTTTTACATAGACCGAAAATTTTGAACAGCAAAGTGACAGATTCAGAACGCAGAGGTAAATAAACCCAAAGATATATTTGTATTTGATGATTGTTTTGCCATGGTAAAAACTTACCATAGTAAAAGTTTACTATGGTAAAATGTTACTATTGATCAAACTACCTGAAAATTGCTGTTATACTTATGAATGTGCTTTTTTTCTTTACATAGTTTACAGACCATTCGGCCACCAAAAACTCAACACGTCAAGGATCACTACAATAGAACGGAAACTATATATATTCCAGAGTAATATTAAACTTCATTGAAAACGTGATACATTTTTGTTTTTTAACAAAGATAGAAATAAATCACTCTAAAACTTTATCTAATTTTCTAAAGACTTTTTTAATACATACCTTGAAATATTTTTTGATTAATTTATTAAACTTTGTTTCTTACAAAAGAATTTTTTTTTAATATTATATAAGAAATTTCAAAAACTTGTTTTAAAAGGTTAAAACTTTCATCTTCCTTTAATTAATGGACCGTACAAATTATTCTTATTTACTGTTATTATTCTTATCTCCGTGTTCACTTATACATGTTCGTATTTTTCGGGCACGTCGCACTATTTTATTGTTACTCGTCGGCAACTGACTACCACCACGCGCTGCTCTTCCTCGGATGCATCGATCAGCAAACGATTTCACTTCCGAAATAGATATATTCAATACGAATTTACTAGGTTTGAGAGATGCTTGCTTCATTCATCATATTCCGAAGGAGTCACTGAATGACGGTATTAAAATAATCTGACATGATTGAGGGAAATATTGTTAACATTGATAAAATTATTCATAATTTTATCGACTCTTCTGAAAATTGATTTCGTTATGTCGATTCGTACATTGAAGAATTCCCTAATTTTCCATTTTTCACTATTTTTTTAATTTTAACTTTATTACATATATATTGTCACGTTAAGAATTATAGGTGGCAAAATAACGTGACGTGATAAAATCGATAAAATATATTTTTTCGTTCGGCGAAATCGTCAAGCAGTAGTCCTAATGTTGGCCGCGTGGTTCACGACAGTCGTGTCGCATCGAGGAACGTTCGCGGGCATAGTACATATACATTGTTTTGATCGAAGTTACGAGCTGGGTTTAGTCGCTGGACGGCGGTGACCTTTGGCCACCGACCGATTGATCCACGGACTATAATTTTATTGACAGTTTTATGGCGAGGATCGCCTTTTTACTGTTATTATTACTGAGGTTTTATAAACAACATTTTTTTTATGAAATATAACAAGGGGAAAAATAGACAAGATGTTAATGAACTAAAAGTATGCATTATCCTACACCTAATTGGTATGTTAATATAATATACAGTCATTTCCATTTAGACTGATGGGACACGCTTATGAATCATGTTATAGTAAAGTTAAAAGAAATTATATGAATTACTTAGATAGATATAAAGAAAAAATCTCTTTCGAAAAAATATACCATTTTTACAGGTCTACCAATCTAATCGCTCCTCTCACTCTTCATATTTTACGCTCCGCTATCTTCTATGCTCTTCCTTTCCTATCCCTGACTACAATAAGCGACTGGACACCAATCATGCATTAATTCCATCATCATCCAAACATCTCCCATAATATTTTGACATTGTTTGTTCACTAAATAAAATCAATAAACACATTGTTTGATCTTTATGATTAACGGATCGCCGATCGCCTTATCTACCCACACCCCCTCCAATGTACCCAGGACACGACTTCTTTCTTTGGTGTACTCTATGGTTTTGGACTAGTTAAAAGTTGATGTTTGAACTGACAGTTATCGTTTACCAGTGGTACATTATCTCCCTGCCGTGTGGGAATGATAAATTGACTGTACTTTGTGAGTTCGGTTATCTCGCTACCATACGTGCCGAATCCAGTACGTTTTCCTACTGTGCGTAGTGCTTGTTACATGACACTTCGCGCCTTCACCGAAATGTATGAACAAAAGTACTCTGTATGGAAGAACAGAGTGCGTGTTCTGAAGCCAGAAGACTTGTGGCTCCAGTGAAGAAAATCCAGATATTTATAAGAGCATTTCACAGATGGGTCGTGTTTTCTGATTCTGGTTGGTCCTTCAGCCCCCCTGTTCTCTATTCTTGTCCCTCTCCCAAATTCCTTTCACGCTTTCTATATTCCGTATTATCCCCACCTCCTTGTTCAGATATGTTTTAATCCTTCGAGATCCGGATATCTCACATAATATATGTAAAATAATTTATTACATTGCAATTACACTATGGTTGTAAATAAAATAAATATTTCAGTACTTACCCTAATAAATAAATAGCAGTAACAATTCCCGCTATAACCATTCCAATGACCATCAGAGAGAAGACGATACTTCTCCAATTGTGTCCATCTCCAGGGTACACCAAATCCTGAAATCAAAAGAAAGTCCGATATTAAATTTCATATTATGACGTGTTTCATCGCGCAATCAAATTACTTGCTCGGAGTAAAGTATCGCATAGTATACCGCTATAATCACTGTGCCGGTATTGACCGATAAGCGATGCCAAAATCAAAAAATCCCCAAAATTTTTACGCTTGTAGTCATCATTATTATCAGTTATTGTCAATCCACTACCTGATGAGGCCTTCCCATGACTCATTTAAACCACTCTCTTCGATACTCCGCCAGTCTTTGTCGTTCCACTACTCGATAATTTTGTCCCTTCAGGAATACGTGTTATTTCATTCAACAATATTATTATACTGAAAGGCAATTGCGATGTCATGAGACATTACTCGGTCCTCTAATTTCAAATACTAGAGGATATGAACCCGAAATTAAAAGAGAAATGCCGTGATTCGATTAACGATGAAGAAACTGAAGAAAATTTAGCTAGACAAAAACATCAAGTCCATCATGGACTATATTATCAGGACACTAGTCTTTCTAATCTTTCTGTGTGAGTCTGAGACATGGACACTGAAACAACAAGATGCAGGAAGATAGGTGAATTAGAGATGCTGTGCTGTAGTGAATCCCGTGAACTGCTCACTGAACAAATAGTTCAATCGTTTAACAACAATCTACTTAATACTTTTAAAATTGGCAAAATTAACTTTGTGGTTAAAATTCATTATTTTTATTTGTTAACTTTCTTTTATTAACCAATTATTGAGTTTAAATACATCTAGCGGTTTTAAAAATATAATTTTCTTCTTCAGGATTCAATACTAATCAAAAATATATGTTTCTTTAACAGAATCTATTTTTAAAAAAACAATAATTATTTTAAAAAATTAATTTAGTACCTTACTCAAATTTTTACTTAATACAAAATTACTCGAATAATTTTTAGGATTTGAGATATTTGAACAATAGTGGGTTTTCAGAATTTATAATCATTTATTTGATAGAAAATAGTCATGGATTTGATAAAAAATTGGGATTGTAATTTTTGCATGTAAACGGTATTGGTCATAAATTAAATAATTTGGAATCGTTGGAGATAAATAAAGCGTTCAAAACTAGTCAAAAAATTATAAATAACCAACTAAATTTAACTACGAGTCCCAAAAATTTTTTCCTAAAAATTATTCGTGTAATTTTCTATTAAGCAACAATCTTAGTTAGGTACTAAATTTATTTTTTAAATAATAATTGTTTTTTAAAAATAGATTTTGTTAAAGAAACAATAACATATATTTTTGATTAGTATTGACATCCTGAAGAAGAAAATGATATTTTTCGAAACCGGTAGGTGTATTTAAACTCAATAAATAGTTAATAAAACAAAGTTAACAAATAAAAATAACAATCTATTTCACATTGCAAAAGCGAATACTAAAATATTCGGGCATGTGAAAAGATAAGAGAGCCTGGTGGTATAAGGCAGAGTCCACGGATCTCGCTTCCGCGGGGGATCACCGAATAGCGTCCAATGAATGGTGCAGATGACGACGAATAGTTTTGACATAGTGTAGTACGCAAAGAGCCTAACGAAGAAAAAATGAGATCTTTGGGTATTAAAACATGTCCACCCATTGTCATTTACGCTTTTTAATAGTAATAATGACACTCTTCATCGCGTTTTATCATTGTCGTATTTCTTATTTTCTGAAATATCCCTCCATGGTCTCAATGGAAGCCACGATCACACTTCGTGCATACAACTAACGTATCAACATTTAATACAACTTATATGACATGCCTTTAGATGGTATTAAAATTCAAACCTTAGATATTTATGATAATATGAGTACATCAGTGTAATAAAATTGATATTTTGTAGTTTGCCTTCCTTCTACCTTCTACCTTATATTCATAAGATAGGATGATTACTTTTGAATATCCTACACACAATTTAGTTGAAGTTTTCTAAGTTTCTCTCAGCGAGGCACTGACTTTCAAGCCCAAGATTTCCATTAAAATATTTCCAACGGTTAATATTTAAAGGATGAAATGAATGCCACTTTGAACTGCCGAAGCACTGCTCGCTTCTAAAATAAAATAGGTTCATTTATTAGACATCGCATTGTTCCTTTACGGAAACTTACCTCTATATCTATATATATATATGTATATATATGTATATATATATATATATATATGTTTTCTGTGCATTTCTACATCCTTTTGACTGATCTAAACCAATTTTCAATGTTACCCTTCAGAACCCTAGGAGAAACATGGGCACCATACCCCTTTTTACCTGCCACCCGTCTCAAATTTTGCATAGGAACTCTCTAGGACCACAATAGTATGTTATATTGAATACCATTACTCTTGGGACCCAGCGCAGTACGCAGGCACCCTCACTCTGCCCCCTCACCCCACTTCATCCTGTCTAGTGTGGATATTGAATCCCGTCCATATTTTATTAAATTACGCTCTCAGATTCTAAGATAAGAACATTCCATCCTATTCCCCCGGATATCTCAACCTCCTCTTACGTGGATGAAATTTTGCATACATTATTATTATAAAGGACCTGCGCAAAACAAGCACCACGCAGGGCGTGCTAAGCCTCTATTTTATTTAGGATCATCATCCATGTCGGTTCCTCGTGACTGAGTAACGCAATCTCCGTGAACTTCCGCCCTCTTGACTATGCTCCTCTAATTTTCTCAGTATCCTGCAAATTTTAGGACAGTCACCAGAGAAGTTCCTGTTACCTTTTCCACATGGTCAGTCCAACGTGTAGGGATCTTCCTGTTCCTATATTTCGACGTTATCCATCGCAACAACTTATCCTTCTCGCAAGTTGCCAAAAAAATGTAAAGCTTTTTCGCAGATAAATGGTTGAGAGTCTGTTCTTGATCTTCAGTTCCTGCAGAATGGAGATATTCGTGCATCTCACCATCCACGGTATGCGCAACAGGTGTCTTCAGCACCACATCTCGAAGGTGTCAATCCATCTTCTCGCCCTTGCCGTCAGGCTTCATGATTCCTTACCATGTAAAAATATAGAATGCACCATAGACTGTACAAGTCTGACCTACGTTATCTTGGAAATATCGCAATCTTTCCATATATTGTCCAGTCTGTAGAACTTTTCATCATACTTTTGTTTCTGGCTCGCAGTTACTGTCGTCAGTAATTTCGGATCCGAGATAATTGAAATCCTTGACAATGTCAAGGTTTGGTGAAATCTGGTTATGTTGATCAATAATTATTACCTTTGTTTTTTCCTTATTTATCTCAATGCCAAATTTTCTTCATTAGTCTTCATTGCAACATAATAGTGTAGCCATTTTTTCATCAAGCATAAGATTGAAAATCTTTCTACCTCCAATTTTTACTGCACCATTCTAGTTTTCGAGTACAATCTCTACCTAATGTAATCTCCATAAATGTTAAAAATTAATCCGAATCCCGGGCAACACTGGATTTATCTGCTTGACTGTCTGTTCACTATATATTCCTACACTCTTTAACTGATTCAAACCAAATTTTACACAATTACTCTATAAAACCCTGTTCTAAATACATGCATCATCTCTCCTTTACTTTTAAAATGTGTCTTATAAATAAAATGTGTTCTGTGCAATTCATATATTTCATTTAAAATTAGTGTCAAATCGGTTAATACGACATTTTAAACCGTCATTTACAGTTACATTTTTTAAAATAGAAAAAATATTTTTTTAGGTAGATAATTATTATTTACTTTTAAAATTAGCAATATTAACTTTGTGGTTAAAATTCATATTTTTTATTTATTATCTTTGTTTTATTAACCACTGAACAACGATTCCACATTAAATAATTTGGAATCGTCGGAGATAAATAAAGCGTGTAAAACTAATCAAAAAATTATAAACAACCAACTAAATGTAACTACGAGTCCCATTCTAAAATTTTTTCCTAAAAATTATTCGACTAAATTTGTATTAAGCAACAATTTGAGTTTAGTACTAAATTTATTTTTTAAACAATTGTTGTTTTTTTAAAAATAGATTCTGGTGAAGAAACAATAATATATGTTTTTAGTTAGTTATGACATTCTGAAGAAGAAAATGGTATATTTTTATTATTTAAACTCAATTCAGTGGTTAATAAAACAAATATAATAAGTAAAAAATATAAATAATCATTATTTAACATCTCCTTTTTTTTTAAAATATTCTTCTATAAATAAAACATCAAACCAATTTATCAACGTTTCGATGCGTTTGATATCAAAAAGTATTTGTGATGTTTAACAATGTGGAAAAGATTCCAAATTAAAAGTGATACTTGAACAACGTCCTAAGATGGCCATCCGATGCAAATTTATAATAATAATATTACAGGGATTTCAAATAAAAAACTTTAATTATTATTTTGTTATTATTATTTTTAATTTATACAAATTATTAATTCCTCAAACTATTGACGAGTTATTTGAAGAAAAATTATTAAAGCAAAGTTAAGCTGGAGTATCCTGAATTTAATTAAATAATCATCGAATGAAATATGAAAGTTCGCCCGTTCTGAGAAGCGAAGTTCACTAACACCGCTCAAATTTTAATATTCCCAGAATATAAACAACACTAAGGTAGACAATATACTTGAGATTTGTTTAAAATGCTCTTAAACATCGGATAAACATCGTAAAGGCTGAGAATTAATAATGTGGTATCTGGAAGCCCCCATGAATGATTAACCCCCGGTTACAAGTCGTAACATTGTTTTGAAACAGGAAATGTTTCTCATTTACGAACCTAAATTAATGGTCTACTTCTTCAAAAAATATCATATTTTCGTTCCTTCCGAATTTTATTTTGAATTTATACCGAATCTACACATGTTTTATTGTTTGTTTTATCGCACATGATATTTATGTATTTAAAAAAAATACTATTTCACTGTGTACCATTATATTGCTTTTAAGCTGTATTTATTGGTATACACACTGAGCCAAAAGTCACTTAAACATTAAAGTTAAGCATTTTTTATTGAATTTTATATGGTATTCTGCGTAGTATGGAGATTTTTTTTACCTATATGGTAGTTACATGAAAAATAATATCTTGTAAATTACCCCAATTTTTATCTTCACAAATGAGAACTTTATATATACCTATAAATAATCTCCGCACTATGTATTTATGCAAAAAATAAATAAAAATTATTATAAAGTTAAAAATAGTTATTTAATTTTTACATTGCAAAGTGAATCTTATTTAGCATCGCTTTTTATTTGTATTTATGTTTTATTCCAATTTAAAATGACCAGTTATATTTAGTTATATACTTCTTCTTTTTCCATGGCACTACATCCCATGGTAGGATTTAGCCTCCTCACATACTCTCCAGTGACTCCTATCCCTGGTCATTCTTGTCCAGTTCCCAGACCCTCCAATCCTGCTCCAGTAATCTTCCACACAGACAGCCCATCTCTTCCTTGGCCTGCCTCCAGATCGCTTCTACTTGGTCATGATCTTTGGTGCCATGTTATCTGGCATTCTTTCGACACGTTCAGTCCATCTCAGTCTTTGGGACCTACAGAATCTTACAATTGTTTCTTGCTCTATCAAAATTTCGTGCTCATGATTCATTTATATTCTCTAAGTTCTATTTTCTAGCATAGATCCATAGATTTTTCTTAATATTTTACGCTTAAATACTGCTAATTTATTTTCTTCAATTTGGGTTAATCACCACGTTTCACAACTATAAGCCTAGTTATTCATTTAGTTACCTATTACAACAAATTAAATGATAGATTTAAAATATTCATACCTATTATATAGAGTATACGGTAATATACCTCTCATCTGCAGTTATGATTGAGGTGTCTGACTAGAAATCATATTTCCTCTGGGATCGTAGGTACGAATCCTACCAAATCTTTTTTTTTTATTGTTTTGTAGTGCCGAACATATCATTCTAAGCCCCTTTGTATTTTTGAACCCCTTTTTTGTTGAGGACCTATGTTTTGCAACCTTACGTGTGTATTCGAAGTATACATTGGTTGAAACTTTCCGATTTTGGACGCAGTGATAGATTGCTTTAGATTCAGGGGTCCAAACGTACTCCAACCCAGCTGTTTCCATATCTCATTACTTTAATGTTCAAGACGTCTATTTTCAATCCTACTCTGCGACTGATATCTGATTCCTGTATTAAATTCTGAAGATCACAATATCATTCGCATATCTTAAATACTCGCTATCTATTCAATTCTTCTCCCGCTCTAGTTGCCTGAACATATTTTCAAGAATGGGCAGAAATATTAAATTTTAAATCAGATTGTATCTCCTTGTCGAACATCTTCCTTAATAAAGAAGTTTAAGAGTACCTTAACTAAATTTAATCTTAATTTGAAAAATTGCAGGTTGAACCAAATTTCATTGCCTAATAGCAACATGTCCACTCGCATAATGCTTGCAAATTCGAACAAATACTTCTATCACTTCAATACAAACTACATCGTCATTCCAGAAAAACTGCCTAAGAAACGTTAAAAAAAAATCTATACAAGTCCCACACGTACGTCTTTTATTGGTTGGAATATAGTATTCCGTACGCGACCCGAGCGGCAGTGATTTATGCACTGAACATTTTTTTTATGAATTTCTCTGCCCTGTGGCCCGAATTATATTAACCGCCGCAACCGGGGCGTATTGGTCAATCGTAAAGCATTTTCGTTTGCAGTTATTTCTCCGAACAATACAGCGGCCGTTCGAAATACTGCCGACAGACACGTTCGCGGAGATTTACATGCAAACGTGAGGGAAATTTGTTAAAATTGGCAATTTTCAATGGAAGTGAAATCCGTATTCGGTATAAAACCAGCTGTAAGATCATAAAAATGTATGTAACGTATTATTTTTTGAACGGCATTGTTACGTACAGAAGAATGGCTGTATTTTATTTTTATATTTTCAGTTGCTAGTTTTATTAATCTTCATATTTTGTAAAATCAATTATGATTAATTAATGTTCTAGGAGTGTGCGTGTAAGTTGTTAAGATTCAGAATGTACATAATGTATACTCATATGCGAAACAAATCCGAAGCTACTGATTTAATAACACGAACTAGTTTTAGAACTTAGTTTTGTGTAATGGGTTGTGTAATGCCTCCATGGCTGTTCAACTTGTTTATGGATAAATGTGTGAAAGAACTGGAATGTATGAATGTAGGAGCAAAAATGGGCGATTTGATTGTATGCTGTTTATTGCACGCCGATGATGCAGTACTAATGGCGAATAATGAACAAGAACTACAGAATTTGGTGAGTAGAATGCACGATGTATGCTATGAAAGCGACCTTATGTTAACAAGTCGAAAGTGTTTGTGTATTTGGGAAGTATGTTTGATAGAAACGGAAAGGCTGAGAATGATATCGAAAGGAGGGTGACTGCAGGAAATAAAGTGAACGGCGCTTTGAATGGAATTATATCTATCAGGAATTTGTCAACCGAGGCAAGACTAGCGGTGCACAATGGAATACTGGTACCGACACTAATGTATGGCCTGGAGCTGCAGAAAAGGAACAAAAGTAGATTGAATGCAGTGGAAATGAGATCACTTAGGCTATTTGTGGCAGAGTCTATTTATGACAGAGTAAAGAATGAAGAAATAAGGAAAGAATGTAAAGCTGATGTTAGTATAGCAAGTAATATTAAGAAAGAATCACTTAGGTGGTTTGGTCATATGGAACGGATGAATGAGGAGAGAATGTTAAGAAAGATATATGACGCAAGTGTTGATGGAACCAGAAATAGAGAACATCCGCGAAAGACTTGACACGACCATAAACTAGATAATGGAGGATGATTCTGTTAGAAGTCTCAACAATCGGCGAGCTTGTATGAGAAGATGTATGAATGTGGATGAGGCGAGAATTGTGTGTCAGGACAAAAGTGTGGCGCTCTAATCTATCTGCCTACTGCGGGGAAACGGCGTGATGGTAACTAGTTTTAGAATTATACAGTGTGCCTTTTTAAATGGTAATTTACAATGCATATGTTGTCCACATGTTGTCTATTTAAAATATTAATTAGGCGTTCGATATGTCACTCTGGTGCTGATATTTTTTCGTAGTATGTGTAATAATGTATATTGAACAACGAGATCATCATCGGAGGAACTGTCATCACTAAAACAGCGGGATATTGAATGATTCATTGTCGTCGTATACTGCAACTTTGAAAGTATCAATGTGTCAGATGACTTTTGGAACAGCTGTGAAAAGTCCGCCATATTTAACTATCGATTCTCGTTTTTCTATCGGATATCGCAGAGTAAAATGAGTTTAACGGCGGGATGTACTTTCGAGAAATAAATATTATTTTACTAACCATCAAGTAACCCGTTTTTGCAAAAAAATGTTACTATAGTAAAAAGTTACTACTGATCACACACAACCGGCCCTAAACTATTTTTATAATCAGGTGGAACTATGAACTGCAGGTTATATGCGATGAACCAAATATCTACACTAAATATCGGTCGTTTACGCTTGGCCAGACCTGTCCAACTCCTGCAAGATACAAGTATGTGGTACTGAGAATGTAACCTCAGAAAAGACTTCAAAGAAGGCGAGGCGACAATATAGAGAAAGATGGAAGAATACTTGAAGATCACGACTAGAGAACTACCCGTAAAGATATACGACATTACTGAAAATTCCCAATTGAGAAGGTAAATATTCTCAGTGATTAGTCATCAGATAATGATGATTGTTATAAAGCTCTGACATTAGAAAAATAAATCGATTAATAGAAAAGTATTATCAGGGATAGTTCATAATACAACAGTATCTTAGTTACAAATATTTTTTTATGAATACCTTTGCTATGTGTCTCATCCATAGGTCTTCTCCAATGGAGCCAAGGTTAGATTTATTTTGGATAAGACCAGTTCCAGTGGTCATTTCCTCTAGTCATTTATTGCTTTAACAATCGCTACAGAGACACATCAGGGAGAACGAGCTTGTCTTATCTATTTATTGAAGTCTCAGAGAAGTGTTGCATATTAAACTTATTTGATGCATATCCTGCTTCCTGCAACTAAAGCATCTGTTCTACTAGATCTTATGCGCTTTCCGAGTCTAAGAGTAAAAAAAATCTATGCATATAAATAATTTAGGACATATATTTATGCGTGTATAAATATATTAATTTTTTAACGAAAATAATGCACTGTGCCTTACTCCCTTCCCAGCTTCGCCGCCGACCCAGTCGATTGGCGACCTTGAGCTGGTGCGATTATACGTGTACGGTACAGTTTACAATATTATACTAATTCGAGACTTCACGTCTATACTGTGTTAATAATAAACCTTTGACGAAATACTGAGTTTGGCCAGTATACAGTCCACATCTTTGGAAATGCCAGCAGAATACAGATTGTGGTGAGTGCAAAACTGCTTGTACGCAACATAAATTATTTAGTACTCACATCTTCCTTGCTCTTGGGGTCCGCCACCTGCAGGGTCTCATCGGGGGGCAGCCGCCAGCTGCCCCCGGCCCCGCCGGAGCGGTCCGTGTGCCCGGTGGCGTGCATACGCTACCCTCACACCCTGAAAAAATAATACATCTTAAATTAGCCACAGCACTTATTAAATACAGATAAAAATGTATATAATTTAATCGATTTTCAAGGTCGATTCATTCACCAGGTCATGAACAAGTAACGTGATAGTTTTAAATTCATACGTATACTCATGTTTAATGTGTATCTTTATTAAGGAGAACATATTCTTATTGTAAAGTTGTAATTATTCAGAACATAGAACTGTGATGTTTTAAATACTAATTAAATGTATTAATCAGAAAGATATAATGACAATCTAGATGGCATTCAAATAATGAAACGATAGATGTATTAATTTGAAAAAGCATAGTTTCCAAAATTTGTCCCCGGATTGCAAAAGAGATCCTGGTTCAAATCCCGGTAGCGCAATACCAATATTTTTTCGAGAAAATTGATTCCTATGTATATCCTTATAATTAATACTTTCAAATAGTATTTAATATACTTTATAATTATCCAATGTAGTATTACTATTGCAAATGCAAAATTAAAATTGTGTGCATATATGGAAGTAATCGCTGATTTTAGCAATATTAACTTTGTGGTTAAAATTCATTTGTATTTGGTGTATTTAAACTCAATTCAAGTGGTTAATAAAACAAAGATAATAAATAAAAAATATAGATTTTAATTATATTAATATTTCATAGAATATCTTTTAAATACCGTTTCAGGTAATATATTACCCTTCTTTTGCATTAGATTTAAATCATAATTTTTATTTATCTCTTATCGACTTATATGCCATATACAAGTGTTTAAAAATAATTACAATAAATATGAAAAATCTAATTTCAAAATGTTTTTTAATTAGATAAAAATAAAATAGTATTTTTTCAAAAAAAAAGAAACGCGTATACGGAATACATGTCATATCGACTTTCTTTTAAAACTATGCTAAGCGCTTGTGCTACAACAAAAATAATAACTTTGTAGTCTCCCGGGACAAGAATCGAACCTACTTAGTCACTAGTGACGCACGCCCTGAACCAAACAGGCACGTCAATGTTTTTAAACTATTTAATTAAGTAAGTAGTTTACCGGTAACTTAACTCGTATCAAATCGCTTGAACGAAGCACGAAACAACTTTGTTATACAGTCTCGTTATTATAAATTTCATACTAGTACTTACACTATTATAGTTACCTTCCTTCTTAACGAGTTTAGACTGCATACATTATCAGACAGACGAATGATAAATGACAATCTTTTGGTTTAAAATGATAAATTCTACTTCTCTCCAGCAATTAAACAATTTGCGAATTCATAGCAGACAAACGCGGCACCACTCACTATTTTATTGTTGTAATTTAGACGCATACACAGTGCGTACCTGCGCATACAACTTGAGGGTAAATATTGTACTTAACGTGTTTTTTATAAAGTAAATCATTTTTGTTTGTTAAGACAGTTTAAGTTCTAAGGAACTACTAAATAAAATATTTAACTAGCATCAAAATAAATACTCAATTAATTTCATCCCTTGTACCGACTTCCTTTGGATGTTGAAGGTCCAGATAGAAGAAACGAAGTGCGCCCATGGGGCGGCATATCATTAACCCTCTCGGGTGTATCTGATGTTGACTAATCTCCTCGACACTTCGATAAACTACTGGATGTAGTTTTATATGCCCCTCCGACCAGGGGAGTACCCACTACACCAACTCTGAAGATAAATTACTCTTTTATATTTATTATCTTGGGAATCAACGCAGCCGACAGCGGTGATATATAACAGTGTACTGTTAGCGGTAAGTCATTAATTTAAATACTGTGTTTTACATTTATATGGAAAGAAGATTGAACCGACCGATTTTTTCAAAATAAGTATGTCTATTTAAATAAATCAATATTTTAATATAAATTGTTTTTAACCACTTTTATGAGTTTAATTTAATACACCAACTGGTTTCGGAAAATATTATACCTTCGTCAGGATGTAAAATAAACTAACCAAAGCCATATGTCAAATTTTTGGAATGTTTTTAAATTCTATTTTCGTAGAAAGCAATCACTTTGTGTATATTAAATAAAATAATAATCACTTTGTATGAAACCATGAAATTTATTACACGTCAACTGTTTTCGCATCTCTCAAGCTTCATCAGGACGTATTTGAAACTAATCATAAATACTGTCTCCCTTGATGTTCTATTTAACTTCATGTGTCTATCTCTCTTTCACATGTAATTTTATATTCTGTGTATATATATATGAGTGCATTCTTTTTGTATTTATGATTAGTTTCAAATACGTCCTGATGAATCTTGAGATAAGCGAAATCGATTGACGTATAATAAATTTCGCGGTTTCATACAAAGTGATTGTTATTTAATTAAATTTTTAAATTCCATTTAAATAAAACATATCATTATTTAAAAAAAAATTACTACCTAACTTAAATTGTTACGATGATGAAATATGTTGAAATTGACTTAATGATACTAATACTTAATATCTGGATTGATCAATAGTTTAATAGATTTTCTACGTACTACTTGCCTGTAAGAGAAAAATCTTGTGTTCAGAGGAGAGTCTTTATATTATGAACATAATAAAGATAAATTGTAGCTTAAAAAATCAATCGTACATAATTTGAAACCGTATCATTAAAAGACTATTAAATCAGAGAAAAAATAAAACACTTTCAAAATATGAAACGAAATAATTATGAACGTATAACGATCTTTGCCTCTATCTCCATCAAACAAAATGGCGCTAATGTCACTAGAAATTACCACATGGTATGTGTATATTACATAACATATGTCGGTGAAAAGCGTGCAGAAATGTTTTTCAGAAATTTGGTGAATTGTCGTCGGTCTACGCCCCATGATTTGTTGTTGAAAGTACAGATGTCAGGGATATCCAGCGACCTACGTCACTGGTAGAGCTTCTGGAACAATCTTCATCGTCTTGTTGTCGTAACATCAGCATTCATGAGCGGGAGAGCTTGACGATCCGTCACTCCGCCCCGCTGCCAGGCGTGGCGGTCATAAATAAATCGACAACGGTTTATATTTAAAACGTTTATTTATAAATTAATATTTTCAAGGTAATTTTTATGCAAAGCAATTCCTGCCAGTTAATTATTTCATCCGTTTTAAATGTTCTTATTATTATAACTTTTTTTTACGTTATTATTTGAATCCCGTTCTTGGACGCAATTTAAATAATTACTACCTGCCTACGTACATGAACGTTAACGTATCTATATAATGATCCGTTTCCACTAATGAGATTTGGTTTATTTTAATCAATGCCGTACAATACCACAGGGATATCGCGGGAGTGGTGATGGTAAGCCGTTATGTGACTGTGATGATGATTGGTAACTGAGATTTGACGATCAGTGGTAACTAACATTTAACTGTTACAGGTTTACTTTCTAGTGTACCAGTCACTGTTCGAAGAATTATGAATAATCAGCTACTAATCATCATTATAATTAAACACAACCACAATCAAAATAACGGTTTAAATAACGATTTAACCGTCACTGACGTACCGGAAACGTTTGTTAAAATTTAATTGATTTGAGCTATTCAATACACATTTTTAGTAGTTTCTGATCAGAATAAATACGGCATCCATTCTCCATCCAAAACATCTGCAGTAGGACCAAAGTAGAAGACGTAGTTCGTTGAATAATTGGGCTGGACACCTCAACCGAAGGAATAAAAAGGTATTGGATTGGAGACCTCGTACTGAAAACAGAAACGCAGGACGTTCCCCAAATCGCTGAGCCACATAAAAAAGTTTGCAGAAAGCGATTGGATGCAGAAGACAGAAGCCAGAGACGAATAATAGAGAGGCTTTTATCTAACATTGGGTGAATGTAGGCTGAAGAAAATCTCCATATATTCATTTATGTACACGCGTAGGTATGTATTTGTGTTATATAAATGAACAAAATATATTATATATTTTCAATTGTTATAATTTTGATATACAAAACAAATTAAATAAATCAATTGGAAAAATATCGAATTAAAAATTTGATAACACCTGAATACGAACCCATAACTGTTCCTTGTCAAGGGACTGCGATACCAGTTAAATAATAACAAGCAACCAAATATTTTTCTGCATATCTTTCTAATTGATTCATCTTATTTGTTTTAAGTATCGTAGAACTATAAAATGTATTTGAAATAATATAATAAACGTTGATAATTAATATACGCAATACCTTGAAGTAGCAAATCCGTAAAGCATAATTTAATTAACAAATTTTAGTTCCCTCGTCATTATGTAATATTTCACCTCGCCGAGTCGCCGAGTCACCGAGACGCCGCCTCGGAACTAGCCTTGCAACTAAGTTTCGGGCGAAGAATTATGACGTCAGGGTTCAAATATTACATCTGGGACCTCGCGGCGCATAAATCAACAGGACGATGTCTGCGGCCGGAGCGAGTCCAACTGACTCCACATTAAATAATTATTAAACCTTGCACCTAACAATAATTATTACTAATAATTATACAAAATGCTTTGTTTAAACCATTATTTATTCATTATTCTACATATTTCGATACATATGGTAACAAATTCTATACAACCGGCTTTTTACACTAATAACATATTAAATAACAATAATAAGGACGATATTATAAAAAAATCGGGGGTCTACAAATTAATTTGCAATGATTACAATTATTTTTATACAGGCAAAACTTGCAAAAATTTTGATATTAGAATTAAGGAGCATTTGAGATGCCTAAATAACAATAACAATTCAGAACTTTTCAATCACCTTTTGGAAACAAACCACTCTTATGATATTAATAAGGGTTTATAAATTATACATACAAATACTAGAGGTTTATAGTTAGATAAATTTAAAATTTTAGAAATAAGAAAAAGTGTTAATAGCAAACTTAAGCAAACCAAATCTTCTTTGCGAATAGTCACTTTTTAAATTAGTTCTTACTCATTCGAGATTTTATATTTATGTTTTTATTTATGCTTGTATTTTTTAATTTCAGTGTACATTGTTTCCTGAAGATGATACCATAGGTAACGAAACATGTAGAATAATTAATAAATAGTGGTTTAAATAAAGTATTTAGAATAATTATTAGTTTAATTTTGTTTGTATTTTTTGTGTATAATCTTTAATTGCCGACTGATTTCGGAATGAAAATTTCTTCATGAGGGCAGAATAAAAATAGTGCCACTTGTGTATGGCTGTAGCACAACATGATGGACAGCCTTTCAACAAAATGGAGATTCTTCAATAACAATAGTGATGGTTAAATTGTTATTGTTCGATTGTAATGTTGATTGGTAACTTATTTGTAATTTCTCTAGCAATATATTTTAATTACTTCGTATATATGTTGTAACATTTCATTCTATGTAGGTTCATTGTATTTCATAGTCGATGCAGCATTCATACCCGCTGTAATATCTATAGGCTGAGGTGGATAGTCGCATTATAGTCTACGTACGTGATAAGCATTTATAAGAGTTTATATAGACTGTATTTTTAATAATAATAATATTAATATATATTTCACGAAAATTAATATCAAATTTCAGACCATAGCGAAGTTGTAGTTAAATACTCGAAGTGTTTCTACATGGTAACATATATACAACTTCCTAAAATTTGATAGATATGGAGGTTGATTGTGAGTGGAATGGTGAACGTTACATTGTGTAAAGTGATCACTTAAGCCAGCGGAAAACTAGTCATAAGCCCTGTAATTACCCATACTTCCATATTTTCCCAAATAATATAATATAAATAGCTTCGTCTCTATGAGATATCTATAATTTGCTTAATAGTATAAACAATTATTTTGTATGTATTGTGACATTGAACTATTAATACTCTATATATGACTATTAATATTATAAAGTAAAATAAAATGACCGGTAAACCTCCAACAGTTAAATCATCACACAATGGTTTGCCATCACTCAATCAGTGATTATAGAGCAAACATGAACACAGCTTCTTTTTCTTATGGTGCTTTATTACTCCGTAAGTTGGCAACCATCATAGCAATCCTCCTTTTGTTGACTGCGGCTCGGAATAGCTCATTCCTAACGCAACACTAACGCAAGTTTTCGAACTAAGAGATGCGACGACTTCCCTTTCCAATGATTTTTCTTGGATAATCAATTTTAAATCTCATATTTAGAACCCCTTATAATATGGTCGAAATATTGACGTTTCTGAATTTTATTGTTATCGTAAATTAATTATTTTTCTTTATCCGTTCGACGGAGCACTTCAATCTCCGTTACACGATCTATTTAAGAATTATTCAGTATTCTTCAGTAGACCTACATCTTAAATGCTTTGATCCGACGCGATATTTCCTGTTTAGCTCTCAGCATGTATACTGTGTATTATACAAAGCGCTTTGTCTCACTAAGAAACGAACACGCTATGCTGGTCGTCAGTGAGAAACAAAGCCGAAGAGAAACTGCACAAAACAGGGCCCGGTGGCAAAGTTTGATGGAATCCTAAGCTCGATGATAGGTACAAAATGGCTGATGAAAAATGGCTTATTGGTGTAGTAGCAAGATACTTATTTGGTGATCTTGTTTTTAAATATTTAAGCCCCATCCTAGGAGATCACTAAGCTATTCCCATTTTTATAGTGCAGCCATTTTCAGCTTAATTTGAATATACAGGATGCGCTGTTAGAATCCAGACAAAATTGTATGTGAAGTTCCCGCTATATTTGAATTCAGGGTTAGGTGCTAAAATTAGCTAAATATGTCAGTAAGATTTACATAACCTCAAAATGACCGAGCCTGTCAACCCAAGTATGGAGTACGATAGAAGAGCGGCGATTATAGAAAGCCTGGCCAAAATTGGCTCTCTGACAACGTTGACATGTTTTGATCGAAGGACTTTTGGCCTCCTAACAGTCCCGACCTAAACCTTCTGGACTGCTAAGTATGAGGCGTAGTTGAGAGACAAACCAACAAGTCTAGTCTAGGCACCCTAACGTCAACTCTCTCCGGGCCAGTATCGAGGCAGAGTTTATGGCCATGAACCGCGATCAGTTGAAAATAACGTGCTCGCGTTTTAGGGCGAGGATTGAGGAGGTGATAGATGCGCAAGGTGGCTATATAGAATGAAAGATCCCAACAAGAATCATTTCAATGAAATATAACAGCATTTCTTGGTATCCTTGTATATTGGCTTAAATAAACAACTTTTTGCATTTACTTTTTTTGTCCGGATTCTAACGGCGCACCGTGCATAAGAATATTAATTCACAATAGTGATATATATAATTCACATATTCCATGTACACTAACTATTCTATTTAAAAAAAAATCTATTTGTTAATTTTTTAAAGAAGAATGAAAGAGATGTTCATGTTAAAACTAAATAATAAATCAAGGCCATAAAGCAGTAAGTAAACAATTTGAAATTAAAATATCTGCTTGTCTTACAATCTTATTAAATTCAAATATAAAATAGATTAACTAAATAGAAAGATATGAAAGATATACAGAAAAAATATTTAATTTCTACCGGGCTGTCTTCTAATTTATCCAACTAAATATTTTTTCGATAAATAAATTGTTTTCTGTATAACTTTCTAGTTTATTCATTTAATATGTATCAAAATATCTAAATGCAATCTCACAACATTAGTGTGTTCTCTTTAAAAATATTAAATATAGTGCATCAAAAATTCTCTATTAATTCATTAAGTTGTTTATCTAATCTGTAAGTATCAATTATTATATTTGTGTTTATTATAAAATAATCTTGAATCTGCGAGTGGATATAATTTGATCAAAAAGTCCATATAGTATATTTTGTCTCTGTGTATTTAGTACAAATTCATTTTCTACACATTTGCTGCGAATCGCTTTAAACAATCAACTAGTGAATGTTGCCAGAATGCCAGATTAAAACTTTCCGACAGCTGTTGACTTGAATAGAATCGAGGAAATCATTAGTCAATACCTCCCATCAGTCTGTCTAGTAGATATGGTCGAACTGTATTACTGCCAGTGTTCTAGTGACTAATATATTTTTAAATGCCAATTTTACATATTATCATGTATCATTAATAAACAAATATATAGACTAGTTAAAAACTGTGTTTATAAAGAAATTAAAAATATATTTGACTGTATTTTATTTTACTGAAACAATGTAAATTATTATTTAATTACAGTTTTTTCATTGTGTATCTTGCTAGAGACATATTTAAGTAAGAAAAAAATATACATCCAATTATAATTTTATAAAATAAATAAAAAGAAACTGCATTAAAAAAATAAAAAAAGTTAAACACAAAAGGAGAAAAAAATTATCAACATAAAGATATGAAAAGAATGATTCCGCGTGCATTGATGGGACTGGGGACGAAGAAGATATTTTGAGAAAATATACTACACATGGTTGTAGTATGTTTTCTGTCCCTTAACATTTTTAAATAAATTATTTAATAACAATAAAAACTATTTTGTTATTCGTGTTAAAACTTTTACCTACCTACTATAGTAATAGTACCTACCGTGAAAAATAATCGGATTAAAGAAAATTTATTTTATAATGTGAACACTTTAGATAGTCGGCTTAATTCAATTTGAATTCTATTTCAAGGATCAATTAGAATTCTAAGTATTTTGTACAACGGAAACTTATACACTAACATGTATAAGATTGAAAATTTATACGCTTAGCTCTTTTACGTATTTTATGTACCAGCAATATGAAAAATAATACAGAATATAAAAAAAAATATACATATATTTATATCACTACATACGTTAGACATATAAAGTGCTGTGCGTATAAATTTTCGCTCGCATAAATGTTTTGTCGTACAAATGCTGAAATGTAAATCGTACAAATTTTGGCGTAGAAAATTACGCACGCGACGCAATTTGAATGTTATTAGTACCCTCCAAGCAAGAGAGCTAGTCTCTTTTTTGAAGAAGTAAGCGATGAAAAATCATGAATTAATGATGTTAAATACTTAATTTATGTTTAAAAAAAATTTTAAGAGTGTCAAATAAATTTAAAAAAATTGTTTAAAATATTATAAACACGCAAAAAATATCTAACGTTAGTAAAGATAACATATCTGAAATCGGTTTCTTGTCCTATAGACCTTCCTCCAAGTTCTATTCGGGGGAGTTAACGCAACTAGCGGCCAATCGAGGCTCTCGGAGATATTTTGAGGTAATCGTATGCTCTAGGGCGCTACGGCATAGCTGAGACGTAAGGAAAACATATTTATGCTTTGAAGTTGTAATTTCAGAACACAGTTCTGTGGTATTTTTAATACAAATTAAATTAATCAATTAGATACGGAAAAAATTAATTTATCGAGAAAATATTTTCGTTGCTACCGTGAATTTACGGGATACACAGAAAAATCTATTTGTCCACAGACTGCCTAATATATAGACTTGAACTAACTGAAATTCTTGTTTCAATATTTTCATTTTGGTTTCATTTGCGTGATTACTTTTGTACCACTTGCGCAATCAAATAGCTCTGCGACTTTTTTAAATATATGACTTTATTGGAACGACAATTTAAAAGCTGATAATATAATATGTATTATTGTAAAAAATACATCTTGTTCACACAAAGATTTAATTTCTGAAGAGTGAATACTTTTACTGTGGCATAAATGTGTCATAATCAATCGAATTTATGTTTCCACCAAAAATGTGAGTAGACCCTTGTCCCGCAACTAATGTACCAAACCCCTCTCCTATATGTACACTTTATTTCATGTCTATTTATTTACTAGCGTGTGGGATATAAAGAAAAAATCTATTTATCGAAAAAATCTCTACAGCAATCAAAACATTTGTATTAGATAAGTAATAGGTCGGTGTATACGAAAATAAAAACTATTTTTGAAGATAAATTTTTATTAATCAAAATAATTTTCATTTGCTTAAATACACTTCTGTCAATAACTAACAAGGACAAAAATACAATTTTAAAATAAACTGAATTTTAAGATATCTAGAAGACTTGATAAAAATTTTCACGGCCTCTTTAATCTCGTCTGCATTAAGATTTTCGTCTACTAAGATTTGAGGTCTAGATGTTTGAAGAATTAATAATGTGTAGAAGATAAGTCTCTCGAATATAGTGGATGCTGTATAATCTCATAATTTAAATAATTATGTTTCAAAAACTTTGTTCGCGATCTTGCATTATCATTATTATTAGCATGTCGCAAATACTCTTTAATATGCATACAGACGAATTGAGCGAGCGACTATCCGATGTAAAAAGTGTCTCGTGGGCGAGATGAATGTGAACCACATTAATTATGCCGATGATATAGTTATGCTGACGCCATCTATAAAACCATAAGAAAGCTTTTACAGATTTGCGAAACATATGCGAATGAACATAATATTTTATATAATGCCAGCAAATCGGTCATAATGGCGTTCAAATATGGAAAAGGGCCAGATAATATTCCTCCCGTGTGGCTGGACGAAACTGAGCGTTCAAAAATGAGAAAAACCTTGATCATAGACAATGATGACATCGACATCAACGGCAGAGGAGACATTTAAGCGTTCGTGCAAATATGATGTCACGGCGTTTCTACGTGAAGAGCATCATTTTTAAATTGTCCTTCACCAGCATGTATATCTGTGACCTCTTGTCATCAACTGTCTACAAATTCAGTATAACAACTCATACAGGATACTGTTCGGGTTGACGCGTTACTGGAATGTATGAATGTAGGAGCAAAAATGAGCGATTTGATTGTATGCTGTTTATTGTACGCCGATGATGCAGTACTAATGGCGAATAATGAACAAGAACTACAGAATCTGGTGAGTAGAATGTACGATGTATGCTACGATGTATGCAAGGAAAGCGACCTCATGATGAATGTTAACAAGTCGAAAGTGATGGTATTCGAGAAGGAGGAAAGCAAGACACCGTGCTAAATATTTGTAGGTAACGAATGTTTGGAACAAGTAGATAAGTTTGTATATTTGAGAAGTATGTTTGATAGAAACGGAAAGGCTGAGAATGATATCGAAAGGAGGGTGACTGCAGGAAATAAAGCGAACGGCGCTTTGCATGGAATTATATCTAACAGGAATTTGTCAACCGAGGCAAGACTAGCGGTGCACAATGGAATCCTGATACTGACACTGATGTATGGAAGTGAGGCCTGGAGCTGGCAGAAAAGGAACGAAAGTAGACTGAATGCAGTGGAAATGAGAGCACTTAGGCGTATTTGTGGCAAATCTATTTATGACAGAGTAAAGAATGAAGAAATAAGGAAAGAATGTAAAGCTGATGTTAGTTTAGTGAGTAAGATTAAGAAAGAATTACATAGTTGGTTTGGTCATATGGAACGAATGAATGAGGAGAGAATGGTAAGAAAGATATATGACGCAAGTGTTGATGGAACCAGAAATAGAGGACGACCCCGGAAGACTTGGCACGACCAGGTAAACCAGAAAATGAAAGATGGTTTGTTAGAAGCCTCAACAATCGGCGAGGTTGTATGAGAAGATGTTTGAATGTGGATGAGGCGAGAATTGTGTGTCAGGACAGAAGAGTGTGGCGCTCTATCCTCTCTGCCTACCCCGCGGGGAAACCGCGTGATGGTAAGTAAATAAGTAAGTACAATGTTTGCCAAAGGCCGTGTACACGGATTCATTCCGCTTCTCAGACATCGAATTCCTGAAGTAAAGAGTTGCGGTAGGAGCTCAGCACCAACTATATTGCAAGCGGCGCTCTCATGGAAGGCTCGCTCCCAAACCAGAGAATGGCATGCAGAGACTGCAGAGTAGCTAGAGATACAACCGTGTGAACTTATTCATCTTTTTTTGCTTTTTTTATAACATAAATTTTGTTATGTACTTGAATGTCTTATTTCTATGGCGAATTGGGTCTTGCATAAACAACTCGATCAGGCTAGAATAAACACATTATTATTATTATTTAAATATAGCTAAATTAAGAACGAGCTAAACCGGTATTTTTACCGTAATTGTGAGATTTGTATTCGATTGTGATTGGTAACTGATTATTCGTAATTCGGTGACCAATCGCTAATACATGAGAAACTAATATCAGTTAAATCCCAATTACCAATCATCGTAACAATTGAATACCAATCACACAATCACAGTTACAATAATGATTTAGTTTCAACGTTCCCTCTGAGCTGTGCGAGTACGCATGCACACGACTTGGCATTATAGCGCAGACACAAAAATATAGCACAGCATACGATAATTTTTAACAAGACTTTTTCTTCTTCTATCGAAGACCATATCAAATTGGCGATATAAAATGAAAAAACCCAATAATAAATACTTATTATTAGGATCGATATAAATATTATTTAGTAACAAATTATTGTGTTTCGATATAAAACTTAGTTTTAAAATGTTGCATATGCTTCAAATTATGTAAATAAATACAATATACTATTTAAAACAGGTATATTGCTTTATTATATAAAAAAAGTGTTTTAAAAACGTCTAAAATTAATTGCAAATTGAATGAATTATAACTATTATTTTTTAACATTTTGTTAACTTATCTCAACTTAGATTTGTCTCCGTAATCTTTACTTTAAGATTATAAGAAAATATATTTCGTATATGCAAGAATTATTCATATTAAGGTAATTTTGTGGCACGCGAAAAATGAATTTAATGGTAGCGACCTTTCTTATAATGTTTGTATTTTTTTAATTATGACAAGTTACATTCAGTTTATTAGTTTTACATTAGTATAAAGGTTCTATCTAAATAATAGTTTAAATAAAGTGTAATCTAGTGTATAACTTCTAATACTAATGAATAATAAAAACCACCATTTTCGTAAAAAACTTGAAAATATTAATTATTATTGAAAAGTAAGGCCTAATGTCATAAAAGATTTTTTATCATCTAACAGAATAGGTCAATATCAAGAACACTGTATATACTCCACCAAAGTGTTGTCAAAATTTTCCGTAGCTGAAGAGGAGACTTTGAAGTACGTATTGGAGTTTTTAGACTCATTTTGAAACGATCTCCAGAACGAAACTTCTCGAACAAATATTGTATAGTTCGTATGTTTATGGTAACATCACCATGTGTTCTGTTTATGTTGCGAACTGCGGCCGCCGCGCCGTACCACTTCCAAGATTAAATTCATATCGGATCACGACACGTATTTCACTGCTACAGATTCTGCCTTATATAGCAATAATTTACACTTGATTGAATTTTTGATTTATTTAGCAATATACCTCGTGAGAAATACACGACACGTAACTAAAAAGATTGCTAAAAAAAATTTGTTACAGCCTTTTGTTTTTGGCTAACGAAAAAGAAATGCAACAATTGTCAGTGCTGCAAAATAAAGCTTAAATAATACTCAGAAAAAACAGATATACTTGAATCAGTGCAATGCTGAAAGATCTCAATATGATGATTATCAATCAGAAAGTATATCTCAATTTTATGGTCTTTATTTATAAAATCTTCACTAAGAAAATATCGGCAGAATTTATAAGAATAAAAAACATGACCACGAACATCATACAAGAGGAAAAGATAGACTTAGACTGCCATTCAGGAAGAAGGCTAAATCTCAGTACAGTGCGATGAAGATTTTTAATGAAATGACAGAAAACAAAGGAAAGGAGGAGAAACTACATAGATTCAAAAGGAAACTAAGCAAATATGTGATAGATAAGTTTTAGTAAAAAGGAACGATTTTGATCCTGTTTTTATAAATATACTTATGTATGCACTACATTAAGAATAAATAAATAAATTAAAATATGCATCAGCTTTTGCGACAGAAACTTTCCACAGCTAAGTAGTTTGAAAAAATTGACTGAATCCACTACGTTTCTCTTAGATTTCTTTACTTTTCATTTACATTTAATTTGTTTAAATATTTTTATTGAGAGTTTAATAATGTCCATAGTTTTTAACGTCTTTATATAAAGACAGACGTAACAGAATTTTGAGAGGAATGAACGACCCTACAAGGAGGCACTGACCGCGATGTCGGGGGCTGAGAGGTCGCAAGGGTAGCGGGAGAGGGAGAAGGATACACGAGGTCAACTACAAGGGATGTGATACGCAAAAAACGTGATAAAAAATGGGGTGTACGCTTAGCACGCTCAGCTTTGCTAAAGCTTCTTCTCATTTTAAATGTTGATTTTTATAATTTTGTTTAAATATAAACTGATAAATCTTTTCAAAGTTAGTTTACTGTAACACCAGATTCAACACTAAAAATGATAATGCACCCCCCAGTAGTTATCGCCCAAGATAAGGATAATGTCATAACTTCCGTGTCGTGATTTTAGAAACGTAGCACTGCTTTTTTAAAAATATTAGAATCACATCAAGAAATTAGTTTCACTGAGTGATAGCTAATAAAATAAATAGCTTCGTTTAGAACAAAATAAAACTTCATAATTTTAAATTTCGACTGCGTGTGAAAGAATAAAATATTTTCCATTTGACTTTTTTCTTGGAGGCTGACAATTTTCAAATTTATGAAAACCTGCCATAATTTCGGTGTCTCCTAGTTATGATCAAAGGAAATACATTGAATTTTTAATTTAAGTTGCATCATGAAACCTTCTGCAATAGACGGTATTTCAATCGAAATATATGTAAAGCTGCTCAAATCTAAAAATGAGATATGTTTAATCGCTGCTTCATACATATATGATTATTTTATTTGAAATCTGCAATAACGTATTTAATACACCTGCAACACCTGCAACACCTGCAACAGCTGCAGTTAGCTAGATGAGCAAGGAATTTTTATGAATCTATCCCCCCGATTGGTAATTTCATGTCCACAGCAACAAGTTTCCCTAAGTTTCCCAGGTTGTCCAAAAAATTGAAGGATTCGTCTCAGGCTGCAGGTTGAGAGTCTGTCCTTATCTTCAATTCCTGTAGAATGGAGAATGGTTTGGAAAGAGATCCAAGTTCGAATCCCGGTGGCGCAACAACAATATTTTTCGATAAAATTGATTTTATATGTATATCTTTATAATAAATATATTTCATTCATATTTATTTTAATAATATCTCAGTTTATGACATTTCTTGATGAGTATAATTTTCTGCTGACAGTAAATCAAATACCTACTGCTAGACATAAATGTCCGGTAACCTAGGAGCTGTCTCACGCTAGGCTCCGACTAATTGCCGCGACTCGCGGTCAGCGTGACCCGCCGTGGAAGTATGCCGCTATTTTTATCGTGGCAATGATATTCGTTCTAAAATTAAATTATCACAATATTTTCGCGCTCACCATCCGAGCAGTTCCTGCTCACTCAGCGTTGTCTGAACCATATAATCCCGACTACGATCAGGTCGATCGATTGCTTCGATACTTGTGCTACTTCTACCAACGTAATCACCCAAGACTAGTGGACAACATACTACAATAGGCTGTTTACCTTCTTAAACATGCTTTGCTTATAAGCTTCTGTCACTGTTTAAAATATTTGTTATTAAGGAGAACACATTCTTATTGTGAAGTTGAAATTATTCAGAACATAGGTCTGTGATATTTTAATACAAATTAAATGTATTAATTAGAAAGATAAATAAATAAAAGAATGATACAAAATAAACATATCGAAACATGCAGACTTTAAGCTCTTTCTTGTTTGAACTTTAGATACGATCTGATTGAAAATGGATCTAACAATCGCTTATATTTATTTATTTATTTCTTAACATAATGCATACATAAGCACTCCTATATATGCTCTAATATAAACAAGATTAAAGTACTAATTAAATGTATTAATTAGAAAGATATACATATAAAATCAATATTATCGATAAATATTGTTGTTTCTACTGAGATTCAAACGGAGAACATGCATTCACCGATTATGCTATAGCAACACGGTGAATCAAAGGTATTTGAGATTCTGTAAAAATAAAGAAGATGGCTTTCAAATAATGGAACGATAGGTGTATCAATTTAAAAGGTGTTACATATAGGTTCGAAAATTTGACAATGCTCTTCCACTGTTCTCGACTTCATTATCACCTTTGATACTTTTTTCACATAGTCGGTGGGGAATCGTCTTCCTCTTCCTCTCTGTCCTTCGACGTGGCCCACCACAACAAACTTCTTCAAACTAGCTTCTCTTCTCGCAAGATGTCCAAAAATGTTTTAGTTTGAGAGTCTATACTCGATGTGTAGTTGTAAAATGAAGATATTTGTTCGTCTCACCATTCATGATATGTGTCTCCAGCACAACATCTCAAAAGCATAAATCAGTATTCTCTCCCTCGCCTTTAGATTCCCCTGCATAATGAATTGAAAATAATCCGAAGTATGCAGTTGTTTATGGTTCTCTAAACTTATTAATACACATGAGTATCTCTTCAATGGTAATGTGATCAACCCAAGAGATTTTTAGCATCCGACAATATACCCACATCTCAAATGCTTTCTCTTATTGACCAAATTTAAATAGCCAAGTCATTTCCGCTATCCCACATTCCTGCATTACATGTATTTTCGTTAATACAGCATCTTTCGCTATATATACATACACACACATATATATATATACATAGGTTTATTGTATAATGGATAGATATTGTATTTTATATTTACAACTCATCAATCAATTAATCATTATAATATTTGCTTTTAGATTTTACGTTTTCTACTTTTTAATGTTTTTAATATCTTCTTATAATCTTTCCCACACTTGTTTAATTATCTGTGTGTAAGAATAGCATTGTTTTTATAACATCTTCATTAATGTTACATCGTACCATATAATTAAATAAATACATCTTTACAGATTAAATTATAAAGGTTTTTACATTATCTGGCGCCTTCTCCTTTAGCAAGTGCAACACAAGCGATCCATTCCTGACATTATCATTTTATTAATCGCATTACTTAAACTCGCTTTAAACTCACAGCGTGCGTCGAGTTTTGCCCTTTCTTTGCAATTTCCCTCTTACGCATCGGTAAGCACCTTTCGAGTTAATCCATTAATCCGTTATCTGTGAATATTTGAAGAGAAATTCAATAATTGCTGACTATAGGCAACCCTTAACCTTCAGTAAGTTTGGTTCGCATCCCAATCTTCCATTTCGAATCCTTACATCTTCCTTCTGCTGAGAAACTACTACAACAACTACTTACCAACACAAATAACACAAATCTTAAACTTGCTCCAAACACTTACGCCGTCGGTCACAAGTTAAGTTGGACAGTTTGGAAGGAGACCTCAAGTGACTAACTAACAAACATGATGACTGGATTGTGTCATGGTCTCCCAGCGCGGACGCAGATTGTGAGCTAACTGATGCATACATGAGATCGAGCTTCTCAACGTGCACACTACTTACGTAAAATTCTTAGTAAATGCGTGTGTCGTAGCATTAAGCAAAGTATTGATAGCTACTCTAATATATTTCCCACCCACTCAGTTGTCGCACACCGCGGTGTTTCTGTCATCTGCGTGTATTTGTATATTTAGTAACAGAGAAGATGAAATGGCGCAAAATCAAATACATTTTCTTTCTTACCGTTACGCAGTGTTTTCACAGGGGTAGGCAGAGAGGATAGAATGCAACACACTTCTGTCCTGGCACGCCACTCTTGCCTCGTTCACTTTCATACTTCTACTAATACACGCTTTTAACAGGGCAGTTGTCCAGTACTTTATTTCAGCTTCTGATCATGTCAGGCCTTCTTCGAGCGCCCTCTTTTCCTGATGCTTTCAATCGACTCCTCAATTATAGGTTCCATATGACCATACCATCTCAGCGACTCTTTCTTTATCAATCGACGTATGCGCCTAAGCGTCCGCATTTCCACCTTCCATACATTAATGTTGGTACCAAAACTCAATTATGCACAGCTAGTCTTGCTTCGTGTGACAAATTTCTATAATTGCGATAATTGCATTCAGAGCACCACTGACTTTTTTCCGCAGTCACTCCCCTTTCGATGTCATTTTCAACGTTGCCGTTCCTAATAAACTGATAAAATGTCCCTTTTTCCCTAACTATCTCTTTTTCAGTTGTACAGGGTGTCCTGCAAGTACTGGTCCAAACGAAAACCCAAGCATGCCCTATCAGAATAATCCACCTTATTCTAATGTCTAATGAATATCACACGATTTTCAAGATATTTGCTTTTGGCCTTGCTGGTGCAAACTTGCAATAATGCATTGAAATATGCAGTAATTTGAAAAAGTGGTCATAGTTTTTACAAAAAAATATTTTTTTTTGTAAAATATTAATAAAACAAAACATGTTAATGCATCATAGTAAGTTTGCAACAGAAGCATGGCCTGCAATTTAAAAAATCGGCATTAAAATATTACTAACTTATTTTCTAAGTACATACATAGGTCATGATACTATTTTTTTACACCACAATGCTTTAAATTTCATTTAAATGGTCCGAATTTACATTTTTATACATTTTTCCAAGCAAAATTGTTTCTGTTTTTAATAAACAATTACACACATTTCATAGGAAAACTTATCATAAATAATGATCATCGAATAGAAATCGATATTTTCTTAAGTTTTGAAAATGACATTATAAAAAGTAACAAAGTGTACCAATTTTTCAAAAATTAATAATAGTTTAAATATCTCGAAAATCGTGTGACATTCATTAGACCTATGATGAATTATTTTAATAGGGCATAGTCTCAGCTATCGATAGTTTTCGTTTGGACCATAACTTACAGAACATACTGTATATAGTCAGAAATAGTTTACATACATATTCCCTTATTGATTACCCTCGTCTGTATTTTACATTATGTTGTGGTTTCTTCGTTCATTACAGATCATATATGCATTTCAATTACATTCATTATATCATTTGTAACATCCACAAGTACGTGTAAATAGGGGTACTAAAACAGTTTTCTATTTTGTTAAATTAAACAACCATGCCTATCACCACTATGCATTGCCAATCAGAATATTATTTAATAAATCTGTAACGCAACCACAATATTCTAGGTGCTCCCAGAATAGCGATCTGTATTATAAATGAGTCGAGTATAGTTTGTAAAAAATATATATCTTAATAGCTTTTTTATATGAATACAAAGCATTTTAAAAGCATCAATAAAACAAATAATGCCACACAAATTTAACAATTTAAAACTACATTATAATAGTCCTTCAACTCTCCCACTCCAGATATTTTTATTATATTTTTATTTTATTCTTACTTTTTTATTCATATTTGATTTATCTTTTTATTCCAAACACCACAACAGCACGAAAAAAAAAACTGGCTACTTTAACACAGACTTTAGTCTAGCAAAGTAGCTAGGACAACGCTGTATATATCAGAGGTGAAGTCTACTCCATCCCACACAATAAACTATGTATTATGTATGTTTATTATGTATCCACCTCTGTTAGTACAAAAATATGGATGTCAAAATATATATAAATAAATAAATAAATAACATTTTTTAAATTTAACATCAGGTTTCTTTTTAAATGAACTCTCCGAATGTAGAAATATTTCTGCCATACTGAAAACAAACTAAATGTCTTAATTACGCCAAATAATATTCAGTTTATTAGTTTAACATTAGGGTAAAGGTCTTATCTAAGAAATAGTTTTTAAAAATATATAATCTAGTCTATAACTTCTGATGTAAATTAACAATAAAAACTTAATTCGTAAAAAATACGAGAAGATTAATTATTTTTGAAAGGGAGCCCTTAAATTATTATGCAAACATTTATTCCATTTTAACCCTTCCCAAACCATGCAGTAACACAAGTTTACTAGTGAAAAACCAATTATGAAAAGGGAATCGTACAAAAACAATTATTTTTTTCATTCAATTCGTTATAAAATTAACACGTTGGTAAAAATACCATTTGTCATATGAAAGACAGAGGTTACACATTATTTTCACAGTGAAAAGGATAACAAACATACAAATATAATTGTATCTTTCTCACTAATTAGATGAAGAGAGATAAGAAGGAAGGATACATTATATAGAACTTAATGAATGCTCTAAATTACGTAATTAATCATTTTTTCAAAATTGAATGCTCAATATTTAGAGTAAATTCGTGCCATAAAAGCCATTTAAGCAAATAAAAATAAAAAATTCTAACTGTTATTTACAGTAACACGAGTTGACAGCACGGCCGCGTTCGGGTATTTTATATCATGGTATGGTAAAGGTTAACCGCTACTGGGGAAATTCAAATTCACTCAACTAAGGCACAGAACGTAAATAATTAATGAATAGCCATTTTTGACGTTTGTCGTACGACAAGCGCGAAGTAAGGCACGAAACGGCGAAACTCGGTGTGTACATGAGGACTACAAACGCTAAAAGATATCTCCAAAGAATCTCATGGGAACAAAATCCGTGTCTCAGAGATTGTCTCGTGTCGAAAATCCTTTCAGTAGAAAAGGGCCATAAACAGCGTGAAAATTATCTTGTTCACGGTCTGGTATGTCGTACCAAGTTTAATAATTTTACGCACAAAATTAGATAGGTTAAGAAGTGATATTAATGAAAAGGACGAATAAATATCGGCTTCAACAGTCTGTCATTTTAGTCGTACCGCAATAAAATTAATTTCACAAAAACAAGACGCTGTCCTGCCACAACTGTATAAAAATAAACGAAAGAGTCAAAGTCCAACGTCAACACAGACCATAAAATCAAGAGTAAAAACTAAGTGAATTCTTACAAAAAAATGTATCAATTCCGTCACTATAATACTCATTCACAACATTTTGTTATGGTAAGTAGATGTCATTGTTTTGTATTTACAGCATAAAAACTAAACCACCCTTACTAGATTCACCCTTGGGGGAATCACCGCACAACATACAATCCCTAATCCTTATTCCTAGATCTCCATAAACCTTGTTTACTTTGAAAAAGGTTCCACCCTCCTACTCCTCGTTTTATCAGGTAGATCAATAGATGTTTACAAATATTCATAAACGTGAACACAGATAGCTAAACATCAATATGTAAAATAAAAATGAACTACCTTTATGAATCAAAATTTGTAATTTTCGTATCAATCTGCAAATTGTCATCTGTAAAATAAAAGCAAACTACCCCTGTAAATAAAAATTTGCCCAATAAAAATGAGCGGAAATTGTACTTGCTGAAATTACTCGTATGTCGATTCAAGCTTAACTGCTTGCATATGATCATTTTGTGTACTTAGAAAATCTGGCGATGGTTTTATCAATTTCGCTCAATTCGGAATCATTGCGAAAAAATGGTGGACTTAAACTGGAGTAGTTACCATATAAAATTTATAATTTATTTACCATATAAATCTTATTAATTTATACACTGAGCTCTTTTTTTACACAGTTTTGAAATAATACGGTGCTATCCCTTGGATTTACTCAGTACTATTCGGAAGAGGGCTAGGATAAAGTGGAATTGCATTCAGATATCATAACATATGTGGCACGTGCAATTGGTCGAAAAGACTTTGAAGAATTTGCGATTGAACATATCGCTGAATTGACTGCTGATAAAGTTCTCAACGACGAAAAAATTCTCGAAACTATTCTAGAGGAGCAAGAACGAAAGCCCGATAATAACGTATTTAATACATTTAGAAATCAGTATGTAACAAATGATCACAACGTAGAACGAGCTTTACAATTTCAACGTGATTTGACCACTAGAATGGCTACCAAGAATTACACAAGGCAAGGAAATCACAAAAACACACACAGGCTCTGGATATCTCAAGTGATGAAACCGATGTCGTACCAAATGTACGTAAACTGGTTCATCTATTGGCTTATAGTGATAGTGAATAAGTAAGTTTTTAAATTAAAATAAAAGTACAATAAACTTTAACGAACTATATTTTTTAATATCTTGAATTTATTTTTATACAAGAAAACCTATTCACCATTATTATTTATTTTAGTATACTTTTTTTACACGGTATTGCGTGAAACGTATCCATCGTATCAAAAGAGAGTCACTGGTATTATATAAAATTACGAGACTGAGTGATTAGGGTGACCCTCATCCAGCAGTTAATACAAAATAGGTAATAATGATGTTAATAAATTCTTATATATATGTAATTCTTCATTACAACATGCAATGAACAGAAAAAAAATACCGCAAATCTTGTATATGGCGTAGTACCGAAACGTCGACAAGACGTTTCACTATTTATAAAGTGACGCATAATATATATAATATTATGCTTTCGCTTGCGGAATTTTCGCAATACGGCAATCCGCCAATATTAATTTGTACGACGCAAAATTATACGCTAACATTTATACGACAACACACTTATACGAGTTAAAATTTATATGTCACGCATATAAATGAAACTGTTTAAATTTTTAAAAGATAATATTTTAAAATGTTACGCAAATTACATTTACATTATATTCTCCGAACGTAATAGATATGCGTACGTGTATTAGAACACATAGGTGTAAGAAATGAAAAATTTCGACATAAATAAATATTTAATAAAAATTTCTGATTCATACCTTCACCTTTTGGCGGCATACTGCGTTAATTTTATGGATGTATAGTTACGATCAAAAAGATATGAGATTATACTGATAATGATCCGACTCCATATTTTGGACTATTATCTGTGTTTGAGTATTTCGGTATACGTGTACACCTTCGCTGCATGAAATGCGCAATTACAATTTACGAACGAGGTGGATTTGAATGAAAGTTGTTGTGTAGTTCGAGCTCTGCAGAGAAGTAGAGGTCGCGCGGAGCGGACCGCTGCGAAGGTGCGAATTCTCTGTCATTACGAAGTGTTGTGCGCCATTGTCGCTAGATGTCGAAGTGTGTCCATTCATTCCACATTGTGAATACAATCATCGTGTATCAATCTCAAAGCATCCCCGACATGTTTGAATATTACAGAATCTTTCATTTAAAAAAAGATGTTTTTTAATTAGGTATTATGTTACTAGTCGTATTATTGTTGCTGAATTTAAAATATGTATTTGAATCACGCACATGTAGAAATGTAGGTACAGAGTGAATATTATATTCCAGGTCGATATTTGTTTTTAAATAACAAGGTAACAAAACGTAATTTTTTAATTTAGTTTTTATTTATGAATCATTTGATTTATTACAATTATGTATGAAATACGACATTGGCCAAGTAGCTGCCTCTGGCAGCGACACAAAACAAATGTGTTTCTTTTACCATATTTTCCATAACATTCTCGCGCACTTCGCGTATTTCAGCAATTTCATTTCGATTAATGTCCTGTAGCGTCAAAATTGTTACTGGCTTATTAGCGTAAACCTTTCCTTTCAAGAACACACACAAAAAATAGTTGGAAGCCATCAAATCCGGTGATCGAAGAGGCCAGTCGATATCACCACTTTTTGATATAATGCAGCCGGGAAAAATTTCAACCGTAGCTCGGGCTGTATATGAGGTGGCACCATCTTATTAAAACTACATATGTTGCCTATTTCTGCCACCAATAAGTTTTCCAACATGTGACGATAGCGATCACCATTAATGGTTACAGCATTGCCATTATTATTTAGATAAAATGTTTTAATAACTTCAACACGTTTTTGAGGCATCAAATTCTTTATAATTAATTGTAATCAACAATTCTTTACTATATACAAATTAAAAAATTTTTACAAAACCAAAATGACGGCTTAACAAAATCGGCCTGGAACATAATATTCACCTATATATATGTTTTTTTACGCTCGCGAGTATGGGTGAAATGATAAATGTTTTATTTTGAAAACGTTATTGAAAAATATACATATTTATGGAATAAAATGTTATCTAATTTCTTTAAATGTATGTTTCAATAATGATTTCATACTAAAACATTGTTCCTTTCATCAATATAAAAAGTCATACATACATAAGTACATGATTCATTTAGAGAAATACTTAATTTACCACACTATAATAAATTGCACAATACTGACTAATTTTCGCTGCTCTGTACTTTTCATACCCTTCAGATACTCGCCTTTTTAATAAATGAATTATAATTGATCATTTATTTATCTCAAAATATAAATATAACTAAATTATGTCGTACATACGTAGTGGCGTCACAACGGCATCCCGAACCGTTGCAGTCGGAAGCCAAATGGTAACATAAAAATATTTTCTTCACAATAGACGGAATAAGATGACGGCCATATTTCGCCGCAATTTAAATAAACCAACCTTAATGTGTCGCAGTTTGTAACTTTATTCACGAATATGTCGACAGTGTTGGCAGTTGATACGTATAGCGAGAACCCGTTTATTTGGTCTACAATTTTGGGAAATTCCGATGTAAAACAACGCTGTTTAACATTCCACGTTAAATCCAACACAACAACTTAAACAAATTAATAATTCATTTTTTTCAGATTCAACACATGTTACCTTATTTATATTTTATTATTGCGTAATATATATTTGACATAGTAGGATAATCTAAGAAAAATATATATGACGTCAAGAAATTTGCAGAATGGAGGAAATGAAGCAAAAAATAGTAAAAAAATACACATTAATAATATAGGATTATTAAAAGATAGACATTCTTATTGTAAAGTTCTAATTATTCAGAACGTAGGTCTGTGATATTTAAAATACAAATTAAATGAGTTATTTAGAAAAATATACATACAAAATCAATTTTTTCAAAAAATATTGAAAGAGATCCAGGTTCGAATCCCGGTAGCAACAACGTTTTTCGATAAAATTTATTTTATACGTACATCTTTCTAATTAATACAATTAATTTGTATTTAATAAAAGATAAACTAAAATATATTTTAGTAAAAAATTATTATGTTTTTGATACAAAACTAAGTTTTAAATAGTAATTGAACCTCTAAAACATGTGATTAAACGCAAAATATTTATTAAACTTGTTTTTTGGATGAATACGAAGCATTTTAAAACCTTCAAAAAATGAAATTACATAATACAAATTAAATGTATCAATCAATTAGAAATATATACAGGAAAATTCGATATATCGAAAAAATATTTTTGTTGCTACCGGGATTCAAACCTGAATCCTTTCCTTACACCACACCAACGGAGTAAGTTGACATGAAACTGCAACGTTACAATAATAATGTGTTCTCCTCAATTAATAAAATAATGTTATGCAAATTTAACAATTTTTAATAATTTTAACATTTTCATAAATACGTCTTCGAAACCTTGGCTTTGGACCCATGTTCTGTATATATATGAATATTCCGAATTTAAACATTTTTCTGGCAAACTGTAAACAAATTTAATGATCGCGTTCTTACAATTCATTTCTTATTTATCTTATATAATTTATTTTTTTTAATTTAATTTAATTTAAATGTTTTATATTAATACAAATGTTTTATCTGAGATAATAACTTCTGATGTAAATAATTCTGATGTAAAAAAGCTCACATTTTTGTATAAACGCGAAAATATTAATTAGTTTAGGAAGAGACCCTTAAACCAAACACATTTATTTATAACTTCGTAAATAAAAATTATGGCTTTAGTCTCAAAAAAGATCGAAATCGCTTATTTTACTTCATCGTTGTCCGTAAGTTTACTTTATAATTTATCATTATGGTTTTGGAATAAATAATAGTCGGACAAAGCTATATCTGGACTACAGGTAGAGTAGTTTAATGCTGAAAGCCATAATTGCTAAGAGCAGCCAATGCAATATTGCTCTCAATATTTTTGAGTTTTATCGACACCAACCTTGCACAGACTTTTGACGTTCTATATACTGATGGAGGATATTATTATAAGTGATACTCTAACTATTTTAAGGCATCTTTCACTACAGGTATTTTAACAATGTCCAATCTTTGGAAGTGACCTCAACGGGCTTTCTCTGACGGAGGTAATATCAACTCTCTTTCTTGTTTGTAAACCATACCTAGTCATCGCAGGTTGACAGTCCCTGTAAATCGCTGACGTCTCTTCTAAAATGGTTTAAGATGTTTTTTTTTTATTTTGCAAGGAATCAAATGATGGTGCGAAACTCAATTTTATCAATACTTGGGATTTTGAAACATAATCGATCCACATAACCGTTTAAAACAAGAGCCCGCATGCGTGCTGTGCGACTTTCATACGTGATACCACTGAAACGTCAGTAAAATACAACAATAGGTCTTCAATTTTTTTCTATGTTCCTAGAGCTACAGATACATTAATTTATCATGTACCTAACATAATGATTTTCAAATTTGCACAAAATCCGGGTCAGCGGCACACCAGTATGCCGAGAGCGAATCCGTCCAGTAAAACGAACGTCCAGCAAAATCCAAGCGTCTACTGAGTAGACTCTATTCTACTCAATTTGAATTATATTTTTGTTTACTTATAAACTAAAGTAATAATAAACATTATCACCAGATTAATAGTTATGGAACACGTATAAACATATGTATAAATATATATATTTTTTTAATACAAATGTATATTATATTATTCTATTACGAAAAACCTTTACAAATTGATTTTGTTTTTTTTATCAAGTGAAATAGGCAGAATATAATTAAAAAATTGTATAAAATAATGGGAATAATTCAATTAGTGTGTTGTGATGCCGAAAAATTGGTTCGGTTCGATCTAAACAAAAGCAAAAACTTTATTTTGGTTCAATTCAAAATTCCATCGGCGGAAATATTTGAATACTGAAAACTATGCGGTATGCCCGTAATGAAATTGGCAGGAATCTGTCGATTATCCACTGGCCATCAAAATAATGCACTCTGTGCGGTAATCCGATTTCAAAATATTATCAACAAATTGAACATTTTTAGCTATCGATAATTTCATGATCTGACATGTTAATGTACATTTTAACGTAAAATATGATTAATGAATGGCATTGTGTGAAATTTGTTACATTACATTTGAAATTATATTTGTTATTACATAAAAGCCTGTGTCCACGGACTCTCAAAGATTCAGCTGAGATATATCTCAATACACTTGTTGCGGTTTTGATCTAGAAATAAACATAGAGATCGGCTTGAGATAAGTAGAAAAAGACAAAAACTCAAGCCGGTGTACATGGCGTTCGATCTGACAGCGAGATTCGACGTATACATATGAACGTGATCCGAAACAATATTTTCTGCATTTCATCAAACATTAACATTAATTCCGTTTTAACTGCTGCTGGGGAGACTCAAACTCGTAAATTAGTATATGAAGACAAATAACACTTGACGTTTGACGTACGACTTGCACCAGGACTTTGAAAGCTAAGAGTTGTCTCCAAAAAAATCTCATAAGAATGAAATCCATATCTCAAGATATCTCTTAAAAATCTCATTCGTGGACGCGGGTCATTAAACGTCACATGTAGATTCGTAGATCAAATCCGACATTACGCACGATGTCGTGAAGATTTTTTGATTGTGTTAGTGTTAGTTAACGAGTGAAATGGCAGGTATTAAATATAGATAAAAAATGGATATAATATAGGCGTATACCGTTTTATTTTAGCCAGCCGTTAAACATTTTCTACATGGAGGAAACATAACACATGTGTCCGACGTGCGTAACTGTAAAGTGTTATTTAGAAATAATAAAAAAAAAAATTAATATTAGTCAGTAACATTTTTTAAAAATGAATGCAATACAAATTAAACATGAATTTGGATGATAATGCAATTTGAAATAAGGTTTTATTTTATTTTATTTATTTATGTTTATCTATCACCTCCCTTTCCTTTTTTATCTTTTCATTTTTAAATTAATTTTAATTAAAGATCTCTTAATTACCATGAAAATGTAAGTATTTGTTGTTTTTCCAATAATTATAACAGTGTAGGTACTTATTTGCAAGAATCATATATAGATTATAAATTATATTTCTAATGTTCGTATAATTTGTGAATTCAGGTGAGGCATGGTTTATGGAGTTAGACACTTACGTTAATTAAGATTAATCGGTTAGCGTATTTTATATAATATGAAAAATGGTATAATATGAGGTTTGAATCGCGGTAGCAGCTAAAATATATTTTCGATAAATAGATTTTTTCTGTATATCATTTCTATAGTTGATTAATTTAATTTTTACTAACAAAACTTTTTAAGTAGATTCCGATAATATATTCGTATTGCAGGTCTCATGGTACAACTTCTGAAAAATTTTAACAAACTTTCTTTGCTTATGGTTTTAGGAACCACCCTGCGTTTATATTTTTATCTATGCGTATATAGAACTACATAATATGCATATTAGATATCACTGATTGTGTGAACACGATAACTTCCGTAGTCCTAATCAGATTTAATTTTTAATATTAAACCCAGAAATAAAATAAAAAACACTTAATAATATACCCGATTCATATGACCATTTTCGGATGGAATTTTCATAATTGCGGTTACATTATTAATACTAATATTATTTTTTATACATACACATACATTTTGAAAACATTATCAATTATTCAAAAATTAACAAATTTGATTTTTTTTTTGTTAAATAATAAAATTAATTTAACCGAAACTAGGAAATTTACAACTAGTATTCCTTTAAGAAAAGGTATACTAATAGTTTTCCACGCTTCTTTAAAAACACTTGTCAACAACGAAAGATGGATGCCGTCAAAAATATAATTAAGTATCAGTAAATTATTTACTTACTAAAAATGTTACACACGAAAATAATGAACTGCACGAAGATAAGGATACAATAATAGTGTTCGCGACGCACGAGAGCGGGGCTAGCGGACGTCGCGGCGCGGCGCCGGCCCGTCAACTGTGCGTGCCGCGCGCCCCGAGCCGCTGCAAGTGTCGTGCCCTTGGCGTGACGTGTCGCGTGCTGCGTTATCCGAATTAACTTTTAAGCTTAATAAAAATAAAAAGATGCACTTTATAGGTAACACTAAGCATATTTAAAAAAAAAATCAAATTACTTCGAAATGTTGAAACATAATATAATATATATTTAGTGGCTGACATTAAATTATATCTGTAGACTCAAATCTATTACATTATGATATATATATATATATATATATATATATATATATATATATATATATATATATTATCAGAAAGAAATTTTCTTGGTTATCCTACGTTCTATTGTTGTCCCAACATTTCGGGTAAATCTAATTACCCATCTTCAGAGGGTGCCTCATCGGTGAACTATCGCTCTGAAACGATCGTGAAGTACATCTTTTCAGGCCGACGGATCAGCGCTAAGTGAAAAAACTAATCTTTACTATGTATAATTAGAACATTTGCGACCTAGTGCTTGCCTTCTTATATATATAAATGGTTTCTTCCCATCAATTTCTCACAGGTTTAAATCTCCCGCGAACGAGTACTGTTGTACAATGACACGTGTTTCCGTACCAAAACGTCGGCCTAGATTTCCTTAAGGAAACCATCTACAATAAACGCGATATTACCTAGAAGATACACTAGTACCATACACTAATGCTCGCGGAAACTTTAAATTAAATGTATATTTAAGATGAAAATTGTATGATTTTGTTAGTACACATATAAGGGATAAAATGACATGTATTAAATATGAAATAAATAATAATTTAAATGTCGTTTATAAGATTTTCAGTTTTTATCTCTTTTTACTAATCAAAATCTGATTACTGAATTTATCTCCAAACCAAAATCTCGACAGGCGTATACGATACTGACATTTATCTCATTTGTCTCTTCCGTGATCACGGGACCATTTGCTTACACAAATGATTCAAAGAATTAAAAAGTTCATCAGATCAGATTCCCTAGGTCCTCAAGCAACTCTTAATATTGCAGATTGTAACAAATCTTAAGTAAGTGTCTTTTGCATTGGCCTAGATTTTTGGTTAGAAAATGCGGTTCGATTTATTTTCGGAACCTACCTACATAATTATTACGATGTTAAAAATACTAACAGTCTCACGCGACTCATGTAGAATACGCATCCTACTTTACCGACTGCCTACTCGCCGATTATGTTTACTAAACAGCTGTTAGGGATACTTAAACCAAGGACGCGGGAACTGTTTCAACTGTTTCTCAATAAAGATATAATAGAACGCCCTACATTCATACAAATACTTCGTATCAGCAGTGGTGTAGTACTAAATAAAAAATTTATTTTATCCTCCCCCATCCCAACTTTTTCGTCATATTAAAAAAAATATTTCTTAATTTTGTCACATGGTACAGTATGACATATTTCACCATCACATTTAATCTCTCTGTAAGTGCATGTGGTCAGTGGTTGAAAGAAACAAAAAACTTATAAATTTCTTCATAATAACTGTCACGTTTTGTCTCATTTCATCTCATGAAAATAAAATTATACAACTGTCCCCCATTATAGTTAACAAGTTAAATTGTTAAATTGATAATGCCCTTGCAAGACGAAACGCATCTCAAGTAAATTAAATGAGTAGAATCAAAAAACAAGTGTTTTATTTTCACATATGGGATTTAGTATCGTCAAAATCTACTTCACAAATTCGTCCAACTATTTTTTACACATATTGTACAATTCACATTCATCATTTTGGACGAAAGCATTTCCATCGCACTTATGCTGCCTTAACTAGTTTAGCATATTTTCTATAATTTATCGTTTCTATATTAGTAATTTGTACTAAATAATATAATGAAATATTACAATTACGATTATATGTTTTTAATAAAAACATATTTTTGTTATGAATTTACTATTTTGGAACATTGTTATTTGATAATTAAAACAAATTGGGTGATTAGATTAGAAGGATAAAAAGAAAATATTAATCGGATGTAGAAAAAATCTATGATAACCGTACCTACATATATTTTTTAAATTTATGTTTGTCCTTCTGAGGGATCATTGTTGTATTGCTTACATATATTTAAATTACTAAAATACAATTTATCCACATTAAATTTTGTATCTGAAATAAAAAAAGACGCATAAAAATTCATATTTTTGCATAATCATTTTTCTACATTTGCGTTATTACATAATATTTTTTATTTCTCAATTATATATTTTTTATTTTTAAATATGCATGCAATTTTGTTAAAACATTGTTTATATATTTCATTCATTAATTTATCACAATATTGTAGATTATATAAAAAAAAAGAAATGATGTTTAACATTTTTTTAATTCATAATATGTCGTGCCATACACAAATAATAAAAATAATACAAGGGTACTTAAAAATTGCGATATGCGTTCGTCACTTCGATACGTTGCACCTGTGGAAGTCTACCAACAGAAATAAAAATACAATGCACTGGCTTCATGCACCACGCTGCTTCCGATAGTCACTGCCACAGCCAGCTTTTACTTTTTAATTTAATTTCATCGAACCATTTAATTTTCTTTTAATAAATTCAGTATAAATCGTGAGAATTAATTTACGTATTTATCTGTCTTTACGCATTACTGCCTGTCATCCTTGAACACTAACAACCAAATACATGTACACAAATCTGACTATATATCTACCGAAGTCATGTTTCATCTGAGTCTTACACATATGTAATCCTCCAGATACATAAATATATATTAAGTTATTAATGCGAGTAGCTGATTATAGAAGTTAACAGATAATTAAGAGAGTTAATAATTAGTTCTATTACTTTGGTGTGAAAACGACTATTGACCATATTAACCGGCCATGCACGTAAGGAATTTTTGTGGAATTCATTCCCTCAGGAACCCATTCCCTGGAATTGAGACCGCTCATTAGCGCGCAAACGATGGAACCATTCCAGCTAAAACAATCCATCGGAGACGCGACACATCGACAAGTCACGCCATCACCAACGTTGCTATTAACTAACAGCTTTGATTTATCCGTTTTATTCTATTCCGATAACTATTGAGACATGTATTTCAACAACTTATTCACGAACTAGAAATCGTTCACTTCCGATAAGATTACACAAATATGGACCGAATATGTGATCCAATTGGGTAGAGATCAATCAGAAGCATCGCTGTCCAACATTCCAACATAATCATTATACAGTGCCTACACTAATCTCTAATTCTACAACAATCCCACTACATACTTTCTTTTCTCTATTTTTATTTTTGTTCCTGTCGAATCTTTATCTTTCTTGAATTAAATAGCACCACAACAGCACGAAAAAAACTGGCTACTTTAACACAAACTGCAGTCTATCAAAGTTGCCAGGACAATGCTGTAATACCAGAGATGGAGTCTACTCCATCCCAAACAATAAACTACGAGTATATACTTAATTGCAATATAATTGTGTCTTATGTTTATTATGTTATATTATAATACATTCACCTCTGTTACAACAAAAACATGTGTCAATAAAGTCTAATAAATGAATAGAAGGCAAACATTTGCTAAGGGATCATTTTTAACCTTTCCCTTACAGTGCTAAAATAAAAATGCGCCTTCCGGTGCTGTAAACGCAGACTTTTACAACTTTCAGGTCAGATAAATATGAATATTTTACATACATTACTTATATTAATCATTAAAATAATAGTTGACATATATATATATATATAGGTAAGTAAATACATATACATTTATTATGACGTTATATTTGGTACCAACTGCACACGAGATGTGTTGGGAGCTGACATTTACCGTACATTTGGCAACACTGCACCGCGTAAGAAAAAAATTCTCGCTAGCGTTCTTTCTTTTGTTAATTTTGGTGAGCACGAGGAAGTTGTCCCGATGCTAAAAATCACAAAAATGTGATCTCATATTGAATTAAGGAAGGGTGAGAATAATCAAATATATTAGGCATCTATGTTATCCTGGACCATATTGTGAGATTTGTTTGCTATTGTGTTTGTATGCTTTCAGAATGAACGCATCTCTTTCCTTATATGACAGCAGAGAGGTCATCTAGATGACAATACTTTTGATTCATGAAGGATTTCTGCGTCTCTGGAATCATCAATTTCGACAAGACTTAACCGATAGAAATTAAGTAGATACTATACAATATATTCAAAAAAAAATTCTTTAAAACAAATGAAATATTAAAGTTAATTAAAACTGACGTCGACGAACACTATTAAATATTTTTGAATTGAAATGATTTTTGTAAGATTTCTCGTGAGTTTTATTGTAGTTTCTGTTTACGACTTCAGGGTAAAATCAGGCGTGATCTTGTCTGACATCGAAGAAGACCCCGACGCAACAACTCAGGAATATTACGACGAAGAAAAGTTCTTAGACGTACAATTTAATAATTATTTGGGTCAACTTATATCCACCGAGGACTGCAATAATAATTTCCAGGTCGTCAATATGCTCGACAGAGAAATTTCCGACAAACCCGAGTACACGAATGAATTTTTGCTCATGATTGTCGGCAGCGGTTGTATCACCACGCAGAATATGACGATCACCAATGGATCAAGCTTTACTTCCAGCATGAAAGTGATAACTCCAGGGATCAGATTTATAATCAAAATTAACAATTTGGTGATTTTCAACAGAAATTTTGAAATAGTATCTTGCTGGACCAGACTGTCTATAGATCTGCAAGGAGCTGAAAGGGCCCAAATATTTTTTATATTCAATGCATCCAAGAATGAGAGGAAAGATTGGATAGCCATAGATTTCTTTAATATAGAAGGGCCTCCAGTAAATGCAACCTCCTCAACGACCCCGACAGTCGACTTAAACACAAAAATGTTAGTGTTTCGATCCAATGCCCTATGGATCATATGTTCATTCGCTGTTGTTATTGTAATATGTACAGCGGTTTATGTGATTTATTATTTACATTAAGTTCTCTTATATTTCAGTAAGCTGACGTGAAAATACAGTCCCGGCAAAAGTTTTGTAGCTCCTAGATATATTCGTAATGGTTTATATAATAAACGAGTATCGATGGCTTAATAACACAAAATCTATCTTCAAAAATAGGTTTTTAAATTAAGTATGTAGATTTATTCAGAATAAATAAATATTTTCTCAGTGAAGTGGAAGTGAAATAATCTAAAATTATCTCACGAGTTCGAAGACAAAACAACGACGCATTACATTTTTTTAAATGGAAGTGTGTCACTCAATATTCTTACCATTTTCAAACTAAATGCTTATGCTATTAACTAGGACTAACTTGATGACCTCCTGGAACGATGCTCGAACTCCCGACCACTAGATCACTAGGCGAGTATCGTAACCACTAGACCATAAGTCATTGAAAAGTCGTTGTGTTTAATCTTAAAGTCTACTGAAAAAATAATAAACCTTTATCTAATAAGCAATAAAATTTAGTTTACTTCTTACGTCAAAATACTTACTTAAATCAATCCTCAATCTTGAAATAATTTTTTTTCCGCTCTAAATCTCCTGAAAATTTGACAATATATAGATAGATTCTTGTGTTATCATCCATAGATATACAGGATGATTGGTAATTAATTATGAACCCCAAAACTATTCGGTTAAAGATCTAACATGTAAAAAATTTTGTACAATCTTGTAAATAACAATCAATAACTTCCCGTCAAAACATTAAAATAAAATATCACTTTATTTTAAACCGTGTTGTTTAAATAAAAAGTGCATTTTCAGATTTGCAGTGAACGAAAAACGAACCAAAACCAGCCTTTTTTTATTACATAATCTTTCATATTATATAATCCGAAAGACCGAAATAACCTAAACATTTTGTTTCGATTGTCCCCTCAATCCAACCTGTCGCCGGACCTGCATAAATTGATATTTTTAAGAAATTATTGTAGCAATAATCTACAGCTATGTACTTCACACGCTTTAATTCTATGTAATAATATCAAATTTTTTCATATAACCGTTTCGATGAGTAATCCAATTATAATATTGTATGATGGTTTCAGAAAATAAATATTAATAGCGTTAATTTTGTTGTTACGCATAATTCTCAAATAAAACAAGTAAAATTGTATTAACATGTTAATTTCATTAGACGTCGTCAGTTTCGATACCATTGTATGTTTCTCGAAACCGGTCAATATTTACGTATGTTATCAACATGGTTAATATAAATTTGTGTTTAATTTAAAAATTAATATTATTTATTAAGTTAAGCCTGTGTATATATAATATGTTGCATTATAATAGTATTTTTTTTAATGTATAACAATTTTAAAAAATTATATTTCTTGTACCGTGTGTCTCAAAAGTCTTTTTCATTTTGGTTCAATCGATGCACCTACGCAACGAACGGTAGAGGGGCGGAGGGTATGCCGACAGCTAGCCGCGTCCTTGGGAATTCAGTCGCTATGGAGCGTATCCTTACCAATTGATATCCCGATAGACTTGATACTAATGGACTTTTTTCTATGGGGTTAACTTAAATCAAAGATATACAGTAACAATCCTCCCTCTCTGGACCAATTAAAAGAAAATAGCAGCGATCACGAAAAATACGTGCCGAGCAGTTCTCAGAAATTTTGCCTCCCGTTTAGAAGAGTGCCAGCAAAATAACGGATCACAATTAGAAAACATCATTTTTAAGAAGTAAATTCCCATGGACTATACTTAAATGCAAAATAAACATTTTTTTTATTAAACCCATCCATCCATTATTTTATTACAGAATTTTTATTACGAAAAAGGCTTTTGGGACCCTTTGTATATACTTGTTTTATTTAATTTGATATTTTGCGTATAATTGACATGTACATATTTATTAGTATTTTAATATAATTTAAGCATTCCCAATTACTTGTTTTTAATGTGATTTTTTCTGCGATAAAAAATAATTCTATTTATCTATTTTTATTTTTTAAACTTTGTTGATATTTGTGTCCCGGTGATTTTTACAATCCACCGAGACTCAAAGTTACTTAATATCGTACTAAACCGGTTTCACAGAATCGAATGAGTATTGCATTGTATTGTTGTCAAAACTATGAATCTATTTAAAAATTGGAACCTGTTACAAAAAATATTTTTTGGAATGATGATATTCAAATTCTTTAATGGTTATATTGAATATGTAAAAAGGAAGCAACTCAGAAAGGTTTCGCAATATTTCTTATCACAGTGATTTTATTTTGAATAGTAAATATGGTAGATATTAAACGATATCTTAATTGTAAAAGTATCCTTAATAATATTACACACAGACACACACACACACACACGTACACTACAAATGCGGATAGTGGCAGTTTACACTATATATATTGTCTGTCGCCAGGCGGTGTCGCACACCAGGACGGCAGCAAGGCAGTCGCCCTTCAGTTATGAAATGTGGTCACTTTCCTTTTTTTCATATTTAAGATGGAATTATATATTTTACGTAAACACTGGCCATGGCCGCCCAGTGGCCGTTATTATTGCTATTCGCATAACCTAGCGACGAGCAACTCAGCAAAGCAAGAGTTTTCTGCTAATACTTTTTACAGTCGTAGGTAGTCAGTATCTACCTAATAAAATGTTTAAAAATTCTACAAATATTTTTCAAAAACGACACATGCGTTCGTTACTGAAACAATAATCAAATGAACAACACCCATATTACCAACACGATATGTCAAAAATGATATTTATCAATTTTTTGATCATTTGTCTTTTTGCCACCTACGAGATTGTGGTGAGGGCTGAAATCCCAACCGACGATGAATCTGAATATTATGAAGATGAACTCCTCTTCAGTGAGAATTTCGAGAAGTTTTTGGGTGAATTCATCACCACCGACGACTGCAATAATAATTTCCAAGTGATGAATTATCGTCACAGAGACACCATCGGCGCTCCGGATGAGTCCAACGGAAAAGTCCTGATCGTGACCGGCAGCGGCTGCATGGCGACCAAAAAGATGACGCTGCTCGAAGGGTGTATTTTAATATTTAAATTCAAACCCCTACGAAGCGGGGTGGTCTTCGTTATAATGATTGATAACACGCCATTTCACGTCAAAACTTACCAAGGCTCGTGCTGGATGGAGGAAAGTCTCGTATTGCCTGCGATCTACGGCAGTCGTATTTACTTCGTCTTCAAATCGCCAGTTGAAAAAGAAGATGTGTTTGCGTTAGACTTCTTCAAAATACTTGGACTACGAGGGCGCACGTCACGTAAAACAACGCTGTCAAACGACGTCAAGGATACAAAGATGTTGAAACTTCGGTCAAATGCCATCTTGATAGCGTTCCCAATCGTTTCTCTGCTAGTCATATTACTTTTGATATACGTTGTACATACGAAGTACTGATAGTCTACATGAATAGTCTGAAATACATAGTCTTTATTGGTCGCCGTAAAAATATTAAGTACTGTCTTTAAAGTTTTATTTTTCAAACTGTCAATAATACCTTTACTTCTAGAGATCTTTCCAAATGTTGAAAATCGAATTAAGAATATATATTATTCAATTAAGCATATTAAAATTTTATTTATTATTATTATAATTTCTAAGCATCTCTTTGCACATTCCAACTTCCAGGAAAATATTGAGCAATAGCTTTAAAATTATAACTGAGTCAATCACTGTCATCGTTAAATTACAATTAAGACTGTGACTAAATATTAATATAAAACGTGATTTGCAAATTACCGATATTGTTATTCTAGCCGGAAACTAAACATTACAATAGAACGCCAATCGCGCTAATGATTCATGAGTAGGAGTTTACCTCATCTTATTGTGAATGTGTTCTATTTTTAATTACAATGCGTCTCGATTGAAACTGGATTGAGGTATCCAAAATTATAAATACTATATTAATAAGTTGTTTCGTCCGCTAATAATCAAAAGTATAAAAGAACTGAAATATTTCAGATAGACGAAAGAAATATTTCAGTTCTTTTATACCTTTGATTTATAATAAACACGTTATTTATATTAATATAATTTTTTTATGTGAGCAATTATTTATTGCATACAAAAACCGATGCCAAAATTCTTTAAATCTACAATCTGAAAAAATGACATAGAAATTCAAGTCAGCGAAGACTACAAAATTATTTTATTTGATCCAAAGAGTAGGTAGTAATGAAACCGCTTTAAAAAAAGTCACTGAAAAATTGCAACAGGATTTTTTTTGTAAAATTTGAATCTTTCTCTTCCCGGTAGTCTGTTTCTGAGCTTTGACAAATCTCACGCGTATTTATTCGGATCCAACTGAGCTAGCGTATATATATATGTATATATTTTTTATTTATTATCTTTGTTTTATTAACCACTGAATTGAGTTTAAATAGATCATATTTGATGATGGATATCGAGTATCCGTAGCTGTTGGAAGAGAAATCCGTACATAAATCAAACTAACTAGCCCAACTTACTGGCAACTGACAAGGTTTGTAGATTTGGCGATTTTATTGATACCAATATACGTTCTTCGTAGAGTTTTAAATGTCCTCCATGGTATAACTTTTCTTGTTAATTCTAACTAAGGAAAAATATAAACACCATAAACAGTTTAAACGGTTCAAAAATCCCTCTAACTACGCTTCATTTTCTCTATTAAAATTACGTTAAAACCTTAAGTGAATAACATAATTATTACATCAACAACATCGAATATAGAATATCATCTTATTCTTAAAAGTTACAGAATTACGAGTATATTATATCCAGAAGTGAGTCGCAGAGTACGCCAAGTTCCATGTTTGTCGAGGGTGATGAAGCCGAAAATGAAGGAGATGTTTCTAAACATTTAAATTCTTTATATGATTATGATGATAGAACTACATAAGCTAAACCTGATGACCCCAGTTATTGTGAACATTAAATATTAACATATTGATTTTGTCAATACTTTCCAAAATACAAAAATATTCAATACAAATCTCTAAGATTCATATTTCTGCTCTACATTTAAAGTACGACAGACAACGAATGACAGCATTGTACTATGTTAGCGAGGTCACTGAAAGTGTCCAAGAGCAAGAAAACGGTCTCCTTTAAGATTCGCAGACCAAATTAACGAGATGCAGCAGACGCAGAGGCTAAGCGCAGCAATCAACGCGGTACCAATGTGTTATCTACGTAGTTTCGACAATCAGGAAGAAGATGAAGGTACTTTCAATTGTAGGTAAGAATCTTAGCCTATTTTTAAATTCAAAAACAATTTATTCCCGACGATAACGTCATGCAAAAAGACAAGCGAACCGAGTGAATTCCGAAGCGAAGCGGACGTGTCAAAATGATTTTTGTAAAATCATTTCGGATATTTCTGATGGCTGTTGTCATTTACGACTATCGAACAATATGCGAGGAAGAAGAAGTTGAACCGGAATATTACGAGAGTGAACTTCTTTTCGAAGAAAAGTTCTACGCCAACCGGTTTGGTAAATTTTACATCAACGACGTTTACGATTGCACTAATAATTTCCAAATAGTTCATCAGTTGGACTCTATCCTCTCCGACGCGCCGGCAGACTCTAACGGACACGTGGTCATCATCGCGGGCCACGGCTGTTTTCTCACCGTCAAACCGGTGACCTACGGAAGGGGCACTATTATAACTATCGCGTATAAGATTAAAGACTTCTCCACCGTCCTCAACATCAGCACAAAATCTCATCACGTGTATGAAAAGGATTTTTCGTTAGAGCGCGGAAGCTGCTGGACCTCAGACATGATGAGCATAGAACCGATCGTAAATGAACAAATTTTGTTTAATTTCACAACAAAAAAACCACTGAAGAATTACAAGAATATTATGTTAATCATTGATTCGATCAAGATCGAAGGGCCCCCTGTACCGCAACCGATTGTGAAGAATAAAACTGACGCCATATCCGTCGCTGACACCAAGATGCTGCTGTTAAGAGAAAAGGTCATTATAGTTCTGATCCCGATGGCAATAATTCTCGGTTTGGGTATTATATTTTACGTGTATTACTTTGTGTAGTGAATCTCGAGTTAATATGTTCGAAAACCGAGCTGGATATTGTGATTATGCAGTAAGCCACGAAACGTGTCTCTGTTTAATAGTTTTATAATATTTGCAGTATTTATTAATGATTCGTATCCACCAAACATAAATTGGAGCATATAAATATAACCGAATAATTATTGCACATTATATGGAAATTAGATTGAACTAAAACTTCAGCGTGTCTCGAAGACTGTGGGCACGTACCTTAAGAATTTAATAAAATGTTTGAAAATAAATGTAAACACATTAGATATAGATAATAAAATGATTGAAACAATATTATGTTCAAATAAAATAAATATAGAATATTTAAAATTATCACTTTAGAATTAAAATTATCACTTTTAACAGTGAAATTGTAAATAAATAAAAACAAACTAATTTTATTATGTAGTAAATACACAACATTACGTGACAGCAAACAACAATGGACAGAGAAAAATGAGAGACACAGGGAGGCCTTCATCCAATAGTGGTTATAAAACGGCTTATAATAGAAATAATTATGATTTTTACAATCAAAATACTTAAACATTTTGAACTCATTTCTCAGATTAAAATGTATCTTCAAAACAAAAAAATTGAGAAAGTGGATTGTGACTGGATTAAAGATAATAAAAGATGCCAGATATTACACACGGCAACAAACTAATTAGTTAAAGATGATAGATATTACATATGGCAATAAAATTAATAGTCAACGATGCCGTATAATACACATGGCAATAAAATTAATATTCAAAGATGCCGTATATTACACATGGCAATAAACTGATTAGTTAAAGATGCCAGACATTACACATGGCAATAAAATTAATGGTGACAGTGATCCTCAAAATGTGTTGATTATATTTATTTGCAATTTTAACTGATCATTACGGTGCGTGTTCACGGATTAAGAGTTTAATCTCTCGTCTCAGATATTTGTATTCGATGAATCGTACGAAACTTTGATTACACATTAGTTGGCCAAGCTGCTCTGCATTCAATATACTATAGATAACAAATGACAGCTCGCCCCTTTTTGGGAGATAAATATTTAATTTGTGTACACCCACCCTTTTAATTACATAATTTTTATTTTTTTTAGAATATTGATATTTTTCTTCTCTACCATCCTGGCTCCTGTGTACTGCTGCCTACTCAACAAAACTATTAAAGACGTTACATTTGATTACTCTCTTGTTCTCTGTACATTCTTTCCCAAGTCTACCTTTCCCGTGATTTAGAACTGCCCTAGATATACAATCAATTATTAAGTTCAGAGTGGAAAACGCTTTTTAAATTCAAATTTGCCGCCATTTCTGGGCTCTTCTCCCATTTGTATGCAAATACCAACTGGCCAAATGTTGCCAGCGGTCTCTGCGGCAGTATTATGCTCAGGACTGGGAGGTAAGTTAAGGGGTTACCCTGCTTTATTAAACTGTCCCACTTAGCTAAATTAAATTTTGTATTTTTTTTTAGTTCATTTGGTATTTTAAGACTCGTCCGTAAACGTTAAGATGGCTCTCGATTTAGCCGTCATTAAAAATGTTCTCCTTATTTCGTTCTGACAATGTGACATTTGTGCATATGTTTTAATGGAGGTGTTTTTCCTTGAATGAAGATAATATTAAATAGTTAATTAATTGTAGTACGATGTTCAAAATTAATAAGTTATTAAGGGAACATATTCTTATTATTCAGAACATAGGTCTGTGATGTTTATAAAATATAATATATAATAATATATAAGTTGTATCAATGCGTCCAAAATTTAATAAAAATGAATTCTTAATTCTGGCGTCTGTTATCGGTAAAAACAATATACATGGCTTTTAAATAATGGAACGACAGATGTATCAATTTAAAAAAGTGTAACATATAGGTTCGAAAATTTTTCGTCAAATGTACTGGCGCTATAGCATAGTTGGTAATGCACCTTCCCCAGATTTAAAAAGAGATTCAGGTTCGAATCCCGGTAGCGCAACAACATATTTTTCGATAAAATTGATTTTATATATACATCTTTATAATTAATACATTTAATTAGTATTTAAAATTAATAAGTATTATTGTAGTATCTTATTTTTCCTGTAAAATATTGTTACCAATTTACACGTGTAACTAATTAGCTATATTGTCAGTTTTTTTATTCAATTGATTAGTGCACGGCAGTCAGTGTAGTTGTGATTCCAGGAAACCAGAGTACACAACTCTATATCACAAGCAAGGTGAGTCAAGCATTCCTCTTCCCCTGACCGATTTTTAATATTCCCTAGAATTTCTTTCTCAGCATCGCAGGGTTTTAAACCCTCCCAATCCTTATTATCCTATACCTACATCACACCCTTATGTGCCCATTCCGTTCGCCGTCGAATTCGGTTGTTTATTAAGTAAAAGTATCAGAAAGAAGAGTACAAAATATAGCGGAGATTAAAGCGTTAGCGGCGCTCGATCCAGCGGCGGGGCGGAGCCAAAAGCCTGACCCCCGTGTGTGCATGTCGCCGGTCAGCTAGGGACAGCAAGGGTGGTGATGGATTTGAATTGCTACCCCATATATTCATTCGGTAATATATCACGTGTGCTGGGAAAATTAAAGTGAGTAATAAACATATTCTACGTTAACAATATGAACAGCGGCCGAATGTTGATGGTACATCACTATGTATGTACATCGTTATACATCACTACCCCATAACCTGTCATCGCTGTCTGTTCTTCTCTTTATGTTCTTAACTGAATATTAAAATGTTTTATATAGTTTTCAACGAGTGATTTTCCCGCCTTATGATATTAAAAAGTTTTAATGAACTTGTTTCTTAGAATTTCGTGTAAATTAAAAGCCGTCCACGGAAGTTGCCGAGCCGTTAAACACTCTGAAGACAGACAAAAGGTTAAGTGAGGAAAGCTTAACGTTTATCTAATATATATGTTCTATGAATGTGTTTAATTTGTGTTTCAAGATCAGCGATAGCGATATTCCATCAGAGTTTTCTTCTAGATAACAATTTCCCCCTTTCTTACATTATTACAGATCTTCTATCATCGAACTAAACCCGTCTATCGTTTTATACGTTCATCTCGTCAGCGGTATCCTTTTACGCTTTTATTGTCACGTGAGGCTGAGATGCTCCTCTACGGCTTTGTTCATCACCCCGCGTTTCGGCGATTATTCCTTCTACGTACAAAGGGAGGAACAACCCCTCCGCGTTTATATCCTTTCCATAAAGCATCGGAATCCTTGAGGGATCCCGGCCCATCGCGATGTCGAAACGATAATAAAAGTGATTGGAAACCTGACGCCTTCTTACTCTTGTGCAGCCCTCTCCCCCCTCCTCCTAACCCCTGCCGCCTACTCAATACCCTCGTCACATTTCACCCCCCGGTATTTTAGAATGACTGAAAAACCTCCCCATCCCTTCTGCCTCGCAGCTCATTGAGAAGACATCGAGTGAGAAATTATTTGCATTAAATATTGGAATAACCACAGAATGAGGAGAGATGGGATTTTCGTTCTGTTTATCTTTCAAGGTTTGATTGAGAAGCTTTTAAGAAGAGAATAAAGAGGAAATTTGGGCTATTCTCGGTCGGGTGATGCCCGAAATAGAACAGTTCCCAGGATTGAGGTCCATTTAGCAAATTACTTTTTATTTGGGAGTTGTCTTCGCAGTAATTGAATTTACGAGGTGGATTTAGTTGTAGGTAATGAATCACGAAACCAGTTTTAGTATCAATTTATTGAAACACATACACACAACCTCGGTCGGGAGGAGTGGAGTCGAGCCAACGGTACCTTTATTTTTGAAATCATTTATTCGTAAACCAAAGACATTTGTCTTCTCTTTAGAAATGGTGAGCTGAAAATATTATAGCCTGGTTCATCGATTTGTGGACACTTGGATAAAATGCACTAAATTAGGTACAATTCATTTCCAACATTATTTCGCTCATTCTTCATACCCTTGTTCTAAAATAGTCTGAGGCTACGGAGTTGTCAAGAAGAGTTGACATTTTGATAGTCGTTCCTCTAGCATTCGCGAGACGTGTCCAAGTTACCTTAATTGTGATTTGTCTATATGTAGAAGAAGGGACTCCATGTCGAGTGTTTCTCTTATGTCGATTTTCACTTGATCCAATGAGGTAACTCCTGGATTCTTGATCTCTCTCTCTCTCTCTCTCTCTCTCTCTCTCTTAAAAACAGTCAACTTAGTCTTAACGCTAAACTCTGATATCTTTATCAACCCACTATAAACGGAACATAAAACGCCCCTATTGCACGAATCGTTAACATAAATAATCGTTATTTAATGTATGTATTTAGAAATAATAAATTAGATAAACTAGATTTTATTATATCTGCACTTACGTAAAAAATGTAACCTTACTGTAAATAAGTCCTGTACGTACGTGTGTGTTATTTATCATTGATATTTAGGACATATTTTTACATAATTTTTAGATAACGTTTTTCATTTCGGATTGAATTTTATTCTCTTAATACGCACGCACAGGTATTATTATTTTTGAAAACATCCTTTATTGCCGGTAAATAGGAATAATTTATTTCTTTTTATCTGTGTTTTTCCATAGTCAGACATTTATTTATTATTTTATTTTCCACAAGATGGGTTGTTTCTTTCTAGGAAAGAATTTCTTTTTAGATGAGATTTATACGAGATTTTCGACTCGTGACAAAATCTGAGATACAGATTTTATTCTTATGAGATTTTTGAAGGTAGTCCCTGTATACCCACCATGTCTCAAATCGCGTCTCACTTCACGCTTGTTGTACATCATATGCCAAATGTTAATATATTGATCATTAATGTTTCGTTTGAGAATTGGGTGAATTTTCATCTCCCCAGCAGCAGCTAAAACGTAATGTTTGTAATTTATGCCTAATGTAATTAATGCCTTCTGTTTGCCTATTTTTTCATAATAAATAGTTTATATCTATGGTTCTAGAAGTCGACTGTTTTTGTCTAAAAACACGTCTTTATACAAGTTTGAGTTTTTGTTTCTTTATACCAATCTTATTATTAGTTTGTCTTCAGATAAAAATCTCAACTCGTATACACGGCATTGAGATCTATCTAATCGTGTCTCGTTCCGTGGACACGAACCATTTTAAGAGTTATGTATGCCGTTGCAGTAGAGGTGAAATAGTATGAATAACCATAACACAATGTCATCTAATTATATTAAGGTAATCGAATAATATTAAGAGGGCGCCTTAGGTACAATGGCGCTCAGCTCATTTCTCATTTCATAGCTAAAACTATGAAATGAGAAATAGCCGATATTATGTAACTAAACTGCCGTTGATTAAATACATATTGCGGTGTTTTAAATAATTATTTTTCACTTGTTTTAACTTAAAAATTATGACATAGTAAAAACCGATTTTCAAAATTCACGCGAGTTTGTATTGCAGCTTACTCACAATGTATTCAATTATTTCATTACGTTAATGTTGATATAAGAAATTAATTAATTACTCACTTACATCGGTGTACGTATTTTGGTACTCGGAATAGAATTAAACATTTGAAGTTACTTTTTTATGAAAACATGGAACTGCAGAGGGTCTCCTCATGACGTCACTTTCGAAAAATTTCAATATACTTTCTTCATCATGATCATGACCAAGAGACCTCTAAATCAGGTTGTTATTTTAGTGGTTTGTTTCTCGAATTGGCGACACTTTTTTCTGCGATAACCAATTTAACACCTGACAACTGATTTGTGCTCAGTTAAGTTTTCCATTTCACCGTGAAGACTTACGACAGAACAACGCTTGCAAATTGAGCAAAATTATTTCGAAAATCATGGTTCAGTTCGCGAAACTAACCGTGCGCTACGTCCATTTTAAAGTCTACGTTATTGTCCCATCCGTCCAAGTAATTCAAATAACCATGGATCATTTTCGCACCACGCATACTCTTATTGATAATACATATCCGCAGAGACGTCGTACAGTGCGCACCGAAGAAGCTATTGTTTCTTTAAAAATGATGCCGGTCAGAACGTTACAGTCAATGGAGAGCGCTGTAGATCCATGATTGCCGACTTATTCGTTCCCCAATTAAATGGCATTAATTTTGAAGAGCCGTAGTTTTAACATTATGGCGCAACATGCCACACAGCGCGCGCCACAATCAATTTGTTGAAGGAAACATTCGATGAGCGCATAATTTCGCGTATGGACCTGTGAATTGGCCTCCAAGCTCGTGTGATTATTATTACACCTTTGGATTATTTTCTGTGGAGACGTGTGAAGTCGCTAGTTTACGCCGATAAACCAGAGATGATAGACGACTTGGAAGCCAATATTCGTCGCGTTATTGCCGATATACGACCCCAGCTGCTCCAAAAAGTGGTCGAAAATTAGATTTCCAGATTGCGCTTTATTCGAGCTACCCGCGGCGCCCATATGCGCGAAATCATATTTAAACACTAATGGCATAAAATTATCTTTCCAATTAAGCGAATACCATGGCCGTTACCATGATTTTTATGTGTTTTATTTCATTTTAAAGTTCTATACCTCTAAAAAAAACCACATTTTACATACACGGTAAAACAGATTTAGTTCTCTATTCTGTACAAATATATGTACAAATTATGTACTGTCACTTATTTAGAAACAACTTTCGAAGTCCACGTGTACATACTATGTTTCAGTACACATCATGTTTCAGAGATTCGCCGTATCTTGCTTTACTTCACGCTCGTCACACACGTGAAATATCAAATACCATTGTCGTCAATGGAGTGATTTTGAATCTCCTCAGCAGCAGTTAAAACTGAATAATTTTAATTTAACGCCTTATATTTATGTTAATGTTTAATGACTAATGCTAACTTTACAGAATATGCTAAGCCGGATTTTTTTTCTAAATTAACACATCATTTTACTTACATTACACTTTACTTTCTTCGGACGCTACGCACCTTAAACTACTTCTCAACATAGGCGCCATCATTATTAAAGCACTTGTCATAACAGAGAATCAATTTGTGTACACCTTCGTCGTTGCATGTGGTGAGTCAACAGATGAAGGAAACCATTGCGCATGCGCAACATCGCAACCGCAGAGCTACACCATGAATTTCCGGCAATGCCATTTACTTAGAAAACGCACCTCGTAGTTGAACGGATCTATGGTGGTTTTAGTTGACGTTTGTGTGCGTGTATCACATCTCACTATCAAATCGAACAGGGCTGGTTCTCACCTCAAACTGATCTCTGAGTTTATCTCCTGATTAAAATCTCAACACGTGTATATGATATTCAGATATATCTCAACTTAATCTGTGAGCTTATCTCACCGTGTCTTCTTCCGTAGATGATGTCTTTTTAACGATGAACGTGGACAAAGGAAATTAAAAAATTTTATCGTAAAGTAACGTTCGCTGTTTTTTCCACCTAAACAACATTTATTTTATCTTTCAAATTGCTTTTTAGTATGTATAAAATGCTTTATTAACCTAACCATACAAATGAAAAGCTCCTCTGTAAGGTACTTTAAAAATGCACTTATATTTATTTTGAGTCAGCGGTAAAAAGAGTAAAATTTAATATTTTCCCTGGAAAAATACGGCTTACTCCATTAAAGCAATTAAGAAAAGTAATTTTTAAATGTTTGCACTGTTGATACTTATACACGAACAGGGCCGGTTCACGGTAATAAACTTTCCACCTTGAAAATATTAGTTAACTGTCTCTTATTTTTATTGAATTATTTGTTGCAATTATAAAATTGTATACATCATTTATTATATATATGAGAAAATATTATGTCTAATAAGCTTTAATTTGATCAATATATTTTATACACAGTTTCTATTTATTAGTTTTGCTAGTAAACTAGAAAGCATAATAGCTCGTATTAACGGATGAGATTTATACGAAATTTTTCGAAATGAGACAATCTCAGAGATACGGATTTTGCCCCAATGTGGCTATTTGAAGGCAGTTCTTGGTTTTCGTAAACCATCGTGAATAGTGAACACACACCAGGTCTCAGAAATTTTCCGTCTCGTACCTCTCTTAACGCTTGTTATACACCAAATGACTACATGTTAAAAATGTTACTAAACGTCAAATATGACTGACTATATATGTTATAAGTTTCTTCTAACATTGCCTAAAAATTTACGGCCGCCTAGTTTCCCTATATGAAAGCGCCACCCCTGTGCAAGAGGCGTGTGTTGTGTATAGCATTTCTGACAAGCCAACCCGGTGATAGCCACTGACACACATTTCCTTCCGGCGTCGTTGGTAGCCGTTAGACGCCGGCGTCGCGCCGCCCCGTCCGTTTAACGAGCGATGATTACTGCGTTAGTCAGTCACTAAACTATTTTACTGTAATTATACCCATTTTACTGTTTACGAGCGATGGAGGAATTAGTCGGATAATGACTGACGAAAGAATTAGTCACAAAGATATACAGTAGACTCTCGTTTATTCGCGATCGTATTTAGCGGGGTATGGATTATATAGATAAAAAAATCGTTCTCATATATATATACCTACGATCTTACGATGTTGTGAACTTATAGGGCCATCTTTGGAAACCCAATCACTATGACAACATTCGCATGCATCTCATCGAATAGCTGGGACCGCAGCGCTTTTCGTCTAGTCCATTTATTCTTTCCCTATTCGTGTTTCAAATCATGTATCATATTGTAATTATTCTGGATAAACCTTGTAAATAACGGCAAGTACCTTTTACCCATTCATTACCTTGTCCGCTTCATTTCAACGCTTGAAAATAAAGATGAATTTAATTTGGAAACAATTTATCGTTACATCTCATATTGACAGCTTTTTGATACTTCATCATCATCCTATATCTTCATAACTCTGCCACTTTTCGGTCCTCTCCTAATATTGCCAATTGAATTGATCTTCAAAAGCACCTTACTACTGTATCATAAGAGAAGAGTCTTTAACTAGTGCAATCTTTCAATCTTTAGATATGATAGTGAAATATGAACTCTGAATACTGAATTAACTCAAAAGGTTCAAACGATACAGCGCAGTACGGAAAGAGATGCTGGGGATAACTACAGCTATAGAATAGATAAAAAAATACAAAAGTTAAAACGTAGACCAAGGTTGAGATGAATCATTACTGCTATAAAGTATTATTGACCATAGGCGGGCTCTATGTAAAGAGATATTCGATGGTTATAGAATTTTCTTAAATGGTATTCACGAGACGCCGATCGTGATAGGTCGATAAAATTATTATAGCAGTGGGAGTGACATGACAAGGTTAGCTTATATGGTCTAACAGTACATATAACATAATCTTTTTAGCAGAATTTATATAAAAAAAACAATCCATTGATTAAGAATAGCGTGTTGGTGATATTTATAAATATGTTAATGAAAGAAAAACATTAAAAACAGGAAGGTTTAAAGTCAACCAAAAAAGCCATGCGCGTATCAGCAGCATTTATAAATCTGGGTACTGATTTGCCATCATATTTGGCAAATGGTAGCCAACAATCAACAATGCTCAATGGTTCACTTTTGCGTTTCAGATGCGTACACACAATACGTATCAAATCAATATTAAATTAATGTATTAATTATAAATATATACATATAAAATCAATTTTGTCGAAAAATATTGTTTTTGCGTCACCGGGATTCGAACCTGGATCTCTATTTCCAATTCACAGGTGTATTAATTTGAAAAATGTAACATATAGGTTCGAAAATTTGTCAAGAAAAATACTGGGGTTATAGCACAATGGTAGTGCACTTCCCCGGATTGGAAATAGAGATCCAGGTTCGAATCCCGGTGACGCAAAAACAATGTTTTTCGACAAAATTGATTTTATATGTATATATTTATAATTAATACATTAATTTAGTATTTAAAATATCACAGACCTATGTTCTGAATAATTACAACTTCACAATAAGAATGTGTTTTCCTTAATAATATATGTTGTATCAATGTGTCCAAAATTTAATAAAAATGATTTGATAATTCTGGCGTCTGCAGTCGGTTTACTCAGAGGTATTTGAGATTCTGTAAAAATAATGTAGATGGCTTTCAAATAATGGAACGACAGGTGTATTAATTTGAAAAATGTAATATATAGGTTCGAAAATTTGTCAAGAAAAATACTGGCGTTATAGCACAATGGTAGTGCATGGAAATAGAGATCCAGGTTCGAATCCCGGTGACGCAAAAACAATATTTTTCGACAAAATTGATTTTATATGTATATATTTATAATTAATACATTAATTTAGTATTTAAAATATCACAGACCTATGTTCTGAATAATTACAACTTCACAATAAGAATGTGTTTTCCTTAATAAATCAATATTCTTACATTTAGGATTAATTTGTTGGTCTCCTGTATCTAGGCTCAATCCTCCGACCGAGAGGTCACTAGGCGAGTGTCTTAACTACCATCAAACAGGTCATTGGTGTATAGGCTTACTCGTAGTATAATAAAACTCAACAGATATTTAATAATTACAAATATAAATATTCAGAATTGACTATTTGTGGCTGTTTATCAGTGGCTCTTTGTGAAAATATGTATGACAAATCTTTCGAATAAAACAGCTTGATTCTGGGACCTTTAAATTTCGGGTAGAATACTCTAACAGCTGAACTACTTGTTAATTTTGTCAGATTTATTAAACGTATCGTTCTTCAGTGATGTTTCTATTTTTGTAAATTTTGTTAAAACAAAAGCTAGTTTTTTTTCAGATCTGAAAAAAGACACTAGTAGAGAATATCCCGGCAAAACTTACGAGATGGAGAGAGACACACAATATTTTTGCCTAATCATTGCAAACACTGTCATATTTGTCAAACTTAATCTCAGTGGGCTTAAGTTAGACAAATGTGATACTAAATTAGCAAGCAAAACTTGGTAATACTTGGATATGGTTCTATATGTTACTTACGTATGGCGAATTTTGAGGAGCAAATAAATAAACAAACTTTATATATATTTTATTAATATAATTAACGATGTGTTTGAAACGCCTTGAACTTCGTTCTATCTTCAAATAAGTATAACAAATGTGAAAAATAAATAAAATGAGGCCCGCATTGTAATAATTTAATTGTAAAATTAAAATATTTTTTTTATTTACCTACCTACGTCCTGATGGAGTTTTGAATATTATGTACAAGTCTATATTTAATACCGTTTTTATTAGGAAATTTGTACATAATTTGTTTAAACTCTGAAATCGTTCATTGTACCGGATTTTCGTCGTGCTATACAGAGTCTATCTAAAAAAATATTGATATAATAAGTATTGATAAATGTAAACCAATAAAAAAATTTTTTTTAATGATAATACAATAATAATAAATTAAATTTTGTCAATCATTACCTAATGGTTTTTTTGCCCGTAAACACGTATATCGGTAACTTGACAGAAAACAATTTTTCAAAGGTAATTTTTTCAAAAGAAACTATTTTGAAATGAATATTGTTCCTATGAAAATATGGTCATTAAAATAATATAGTTCGAAAAATGAACTTCTTTAATACGTAAATAAAAAACCATGACTTACGTCGAATTATAATCGACTGAACAGGAAAAGTCCGTCAAACGAATTCCTAGCGAACAAATTATCTAGAACGTTTGGTAGGCTGTGTCTAAAACCATATTCAAAACACACTCCTAAATCCATACATATCACGTTCTTTAAGGATCTGATATCTTTTGTCATATTTTTTTTATTAGGTCATAATTTTTTTATGATTTTTGTCCACAGGTGAAATTTAAGAGAGAGGCAATTTCTGAAATACGGATTTTGCTCCCGTGAGGTTCTTTGGAGCTTGCTTCCATAGTCCCCGGGTATATACCATATCTCAGAAATTCGCCTTCGTGTGCCTGGTTTCACGCTTGCTGTACGCCCAACTTCAAATCTCAGTCCATTGACAAGTTATGTTCTATTCAAATCAATTAAATTAGGTGAATTAAATCTTTCTTCAAGAGCAGTTAAAACGGAATAATTGTTAGTAATTTGATGCTTTTGCTTGTCTTAATGTCATAGAATAAATAGTTATATGTAACTTTTAGGTACACATTGCGTCTCCCTGTCAAATCGAACAGCGTGTATATTGAGTTTTTGCCTCTTCGCACCAATCTCAAGCTGATCTTTGAATTTATCTCTAGATCAAAATTGCAATACATGTACAATAGTACTGAAATTTATCTCAACTAAATCTCAGGATTATATCTCGTAGTACCACATTCTATTGATACGTGAGCTATAAGAGTCATTCTAGATGTTCTTTATGTTTACTTTAATGTCTTTTATCCACGAATGAGATTTCTCTCGGAGATTCGACTCGAGCGCGCATTAAGAACGGTACAGAGTTTTAGATGGTCGGTGGTGGAATGGAACGAGGGTTTTAGTATTGTCATTTATTGTAAAGTATAAAAGGTACTAAAAAGAAGAGTTACGTTGAGCGGAATATGAGAGTCAGCGGAGCGAGTTAACGGCGCTAGGTCTCAGTCTCGCCCGGCGCCTGAGAGCAGACTCGTCATGATCTCAGAGATCAAAACTTAATTTAGAGATCATCCTGAACGCGGACCGTAACAGATTTATTGTCTTCGAGGTAAGTTTGTAAAATTCTATAACCACACGCATTTCAAGTAAATTTAACGAGTATAACCAAAAAAACACAAGTTTAAACCTCTGTTCGTGTTTAGCCTTTCATCAATCGTACAGTTATCATCAAAATGGTATCTTCATCAAGATATAAATGTCTCACAGAGACATAGTTATTATTTTTACATGAGAAGTATGGAAATCTTGGGCATTACAGTGGTTACGACCTGTCATCGGCTGGCTTAAATGATCACTTTACACAATGTAACGTTCACCTATTTACCCATGCTACCACATCTATCCAATTTTTGGAAGTTGTATATATGATGGAACATTACACTTATTTATTACCAACTATGCTGTCGCCATCTATTGATTTTTTTGAAAATTTGATTTTCATTCTCATGTAGCAGTATAGATATCGCTGAAGCTGAGACTTATTTTTGAAGTTGAGACATCTATATCTTGATGACAATCCCCCAGGGGAAAAAAAACAGTAATTAGTTCCTGTGAAGATTTGAACATACTCAAAATATTGGCATATCTTCAATTCATTAAATTTTTGTATCAATAACTTATTACTTCTAGTCACTCGACTACTTGGCTTGTTATTTTATCTTTTACATTTGGTTATTTGACCCGGTTTTATTTTAGATGTTCATTTGCATTTTTCCTTTCACGGGTGCAAAATTCTTGCAATAAAGATCGCAATCTTCAAAGACTTCCCGACCAAAGAACGCTTACAATACATCGATTGCTCCCCCGTAGTAATTGCTCAACACGACGCTATAACGGCCGTTGGTGCTCGCCATCACGGCCGTTATTGCCCGCCCTAACGAATTTTCGCTAGCAAGCGATGCAACGCGACCGTTGGATGTTTTCGGTCTACTCCGCCGCACGGAAGAGTTGTAAACAAAAAAGTTTATCCACTTTCTTCAAGCTATGACCCTTTATCACGAACACTTCTAGAATTTTCGATATTTAGAAAGTTATTTTTCAATCACCGCGTGCGTTGGTAGTACTTATAGCGTTGTTTTACACGGGTACAAAAAATATACAGAAATAACTATTTTATAAAGCCGTAGCATTGGGCCACAATACAAAATATTGTAGAAAAAAGGTCCCTGTACATTGTGTATATGGTTTAAGAGTATTCGGTGTCACGCGGTTTTATCCAATAAATTTTCTTCAATATTCCACTCCCTTATAAAAAAATCACTTATCTTTGAACTTTACAAGCAGCTGCTCTGAAATGACTGTGATTTGCAAGTTCTGACTATGATTTGAAAGCCGGGAGATGCATCTTCTTTCTGCACATCATCCATTGTAGAACCCATATATTATTCAAAGCGGTTGCCTCTAAAGTTCTTATAGCAGTGATTATTTCCAATATGGAGATATTCTACTTGAATAAAGTATTTTAGAGTAGACTACATCAAAAATATTTAGTTGATTCATAATAATCTGCCGTTTTTTTCGCGACGTTTTGTTTTTTGAATTTGACGTTTAATTGACATTTCGACCCTTTAGAATAACATGGTTCCAACTAACATTTTGAACTGATTTGAGTTATTGCGTGAAAAGGGTTCCAAATGCATTATTCTTTATTTCTTCCATACGTACCAACTCTATTTAACGGATATTAAAGGAAATAGCAAGAGCTGCAGTCCGTCATCTACATACTGAAAATAAGTTAAAACCTCTAAACTGATCATATTTGCATACTCAAAACAGAGTCATTGCCAAATGGAACCTTGTTATTCTGAGGGATCAATTTGTCTTAATATAATTCTTTAGGGTTGGGAAATTAAAACGCGCATCGAAAACCATACACATATACGTCACATTATGCTGTTTCACTTGTAGAAAGGGTGGAAAGCTGTTGAGTCATTTCGCGATCTTTTCGGCGATGGAACGATTATCGAAAGGGTATGCCGAGAGAGATTTGTTCGCTTCAAAGCTGGTGATACAAGCTTAGACAATAAGTTAAGAAAGGATCGATCCTCAGATTTTGATGACCAGGCCCTTCTGGCGGCTGTGGAAGAGAACGAAAGTTGCACAACGAGGACATTGGCTGAGAACTTCAACATCGATCAGTCCACGATTACGATGACTACGCCCCCGAATAATAATTCTACATAATATATTTTGAGTTTATTTTTGGTTATGTTACTATATTATACATATACGATTATGTTACTATATTATATAATTTATGTTACAATATATTTTTTTAAAGACGGCGTAAGACGGCGTATGCATCACCCTAATAGATATTACGTACATATTAAAGGCATCTGATTTTTTTTTAAATTTATTACAAACTATTTATTATGAGAATGATGCTTATTTAAATAACGTTTAAGTACGTTGGCAGTGAGAAATCTGATATTTACTGTAGTGTAAATTATACTATTAACTTTTCAAGACGGTATAAACTAATATTCCAAAAATAACTCGGTATTCTACAAATAACTCTCTCATTTGAATAGGATTTCGTTTTAATATAGTTTTAATTGAAAAGGTGAGTCTAAGCTAATAATGAACGTCTCGAGTTTAGCGGTCTCTTTGAGCTATTCGATTCGAGCGATAGTTATCTGTGCCAAACTTTAGAGCCGGTTGAAGCGTAAAATAGGGGTGTGTTTCTCGGATAGCCGCCCGACCGTGCTACGCTAATTACTTACCCATTTTAAATATATTTTACTAACAAAATAAACGCTCGTTTAAAAACGAGTTATCTTTTAATTGGTTTTCAATCGTGTATAATATTTTATAATAAAGGTTTGCATGAACCAATTTTCAAGATAATTAATTGACTTTTCCAATACTTTACAGAATTAATAATTAAGATAAAAATTTTGTTTAAAATTCTTTTCTGTTATTGTTTTATTTTGGGTTTTCTTTTTGAGTTTAATTTTAAGGCTCTACATTATTCCATCCCCCCAGCGAACGGAATATACAAACGTAAGTGCTTGGATATTAGCTCTTCCGGCCGAATGGGACCGACGCCAAGAGTCTTAAAAAATCAAGGTTCTGTGAAAATCGTTATTAAAATGGATTCAGTTTCTCGACAGGACTTGTCCACTATAATTGCTACAAATAACTGAGATAATAAGATACGCAATGGTACATCCTTGATAAATAAAGTATTCTCGGGTCGTGCTGGCAGCCTCCGCCGTCAGGGCCTTCAACCCTAGAATATTCTTTCACATATATCTTTACACACTTACATTTTAATACGAGAAAATTCGTATAAAGTTACACCATTCAGTAAAAGGCCCGCCTACCGTTTCTAAAGAACGAAAACATCATAAATAATCAATGGAATCTAACGACCAGCCCGATTTTAGAATTGTTTCCAATAAATACGTTTCGCTTTTCTCTCTTTATAGACCCACCTAACTTAACCTAACCCTAACCCAACCCAATTTAAAAGAATTTTGAAAAGATAGTGATATCAAGCAAGCAACTAAAATTATGTTAGTTCAATTCTTGTCTTTCCAATTTTTATATATGTACCTGAGACATGAACAGTCTGCAATAGCGATAAGACTACACACGTATTATATTTCTCGCACGGAAGAGTGCATCCTTTGTACACTTCGTAAGAGAAAATAATGAATTTATTTAAGAAGAACTTCCCATGACCGATACCCAAAACACAGTGATCTGCTAGCTATGACTTCGGGCCTTTTATTGTCTATAATCCTTTGTTATTGGTTAATATAAACATGTTTTGTTTTAAGGGAAGCTTTTAGTCCCAACAGTTTTTATGGGTTCATTGAACCCGCTAGTTAATCTTAAACACCGACCCTTGGTATCTCAAGTGGGCTTCCAAGTAACCGAGTTAGTTAGCCTGGCAAAGTAAAATAGAAACGAATACAATATAATTTATGTAGGTATAAATCTAATTATTTTAAATTGCATCCACTTTGATAAACCGTAAAGTTAGTAGGTAATAATGGTAATATAAGTAATAGTGTGAAGTAAGAAGTATAAAAAGATAGGTAGCCTGCGGAACATAACACACGATCATTCAGAATGACATTCACAGCGAATCAATCAGAGTGACATTCTGCCATGGAATGACGAGGAACTTTAAACTATCATTTATTTAGATCAGTTTAACCCAGGCTATCGCGGTAAGAATTATTTTAGTAAAATGAAAAAGACGCATTTGTAATTATATAATCTCTATCCACTTCCAGAAAAGTGAACTATAAGATTTTATGATAAATGATAGATAATACCTTGTTTAACAAACTCGTGTGACTATATAATTTAATATGTATTTTGGTTCATTGATCAGCGTGGATAATCCCAAAAATGATAATAAAACGTAATATAGAATAGATTTGATTGTAGGCTGTTTATTGTACGCCGATGATGTAGTACTAATGGCGATTAATGAACAAGAACAACAGAGTCTAGTGAGTAGAATGTACGATGTGTGCAAAGAAAGCGACCTTATTATGAATGTTAACAAGTCGAAAGTGATGGTATTCGAAAAGAGGGAAAGCAAGACACCGTGCAAAATACTTGTAGGTAATGAATATTTGGAACAAGTAGATGAGTTTGTGTATTTGGGAAGTATGTTTGACAGAGACGGAAAGGTTGAGAATGATATCGAAAGGAGGGTGACTGCAGGGAATAAAGTGAACGACGCATTGAATGGAATTACGCCTAAAGGCAATTTGTTAACCGAAGAAAGACTAGCACAATGGAGTCTTGGTACCGGCACTGATGTATGGAAGTGAGGCCTGTATATGGCAGAAGAAGGACGAAAGTAGATTGAATGCAGTGGAAATGCGATCACTTAAGCGAATATGTGGCAAATCTATTTATGACAGAGAAAATAATGAAGAAATATGGAAAGAATGTAAATGTGACGTTTGTATAATGAGTAAGATTAAGAAAGGATCATTTAGGTGGTTTGGTCATATGGAACAGATGAATGAGGAGAGAATGAAACCAAAAATAGAGGACGTCCGCGGAAGACTTGGCACGACCAGGTAAATCAGATAATGGAGGATGGTTCTATTAGAAGACTCAACAATAGGCGAGCTTGTATGAGAAGATGTATGAATGTGGATGAGACGATAATTGTGTGTCGGAACAGAGGAGTGTGGCGCTCTATCCTCTCTGCCTGTCCCCGCGGGGAAAGAGCGTGATGATAAGTAAGTAAGTAGAATAGATACAGAATGTATGTTCGTTTGTTACTCTGTACACAAAACTTCTGTTCACAGGGTTCAATAAAACGAAATGGAAATATAAAAATATATATATTTTGATTTAAAATACTTGATAGTGCAAAAATAAAAGTAGAATACTGATTTATCACGCGCTCCTACTAAATATCCACCTTAAAACGTCACACGGCTCTATATTCATTATTCTTCTTCTTCTTCCGCGGTATTACATTCCAGAGTGAGATTTGGCCTCCTCCGTAAACACTCTTCTTCTTATTCCCAGACTCTCTGTCCTCTTCCTTCCTTGCCTTGCCTTTAGGTCGTTTCCTCTGGGGTGTCCACTCGGTCATGATCTTTGGTGCCCTGTTATCTGGCATTAGTTCAACGTGGCCAGCTCGTTAGTCTTTAGAACCTACAAAATTGTACGATTACTTTATTTCACGAAAATTACCGATTTTGCCGAGAAAAATAAACAGTTTCTCCGAAATCGGTCGGCTTAACACACAAAACCCGTGTGGTTATATTATGGTGATTCATCACAAATACGAAAAAGACCTTTCGTCACCTTATTTTGGCACCAGTCTCACTTTTCATATTATCCATTTTCTGATAGGTTTCCAAAGTATACACATTTTTTTTTATGATAATATTATGGTTGATGATTTGATTTAACCATTAAGGCACGTCGAAAATGTTAATAAATTTTTCATCCTGAAGTTTCAGAGTGAATATATATTTAATCTCTCTGTTTTCTACCGTGCCATATCTCCATTGAGGATTACTTTTACGATTTCCCATTAGACGCCTCGCGTGGCTAGGGGTAGTTTATGCGCGTTAAGGGAGATAAACGAAAGTAGTGTTACCAATTAGCTGATGATTATTTCGGCGAAGGAAAACCTGTAGAATTTTTTAAAGGATTGCTTAAACGATAATAATTTATCAGATTAGAAATCGAAAGGAGATTAGTAAAGTTCTCTAAAATAATTAGGCCAAGTTTAATTTATTTTAATGTTTTGTATACATACACAAAATATGTAAATTGTTCATTATATATCATCATTCATCTGATTGAATCTCCTTATCAATTCAATATTTGGTTTATAATACAAGCATGCCACGTCAATATTTTTTATTATTTTTAAATTATATATATGTTTTAAGCCCCGTCTGTGGCAGAAAATATTTGATCCCACCTTTCCTGCACGTGACGATTTACCATCAATATTTTCTTTATGCAGTCTGTTTAATATCGTTACATTATTGAGTTTCATAACCATAACTATAGCCCAACAATTTGTCCGCCATGATGTCCATGGGGTATTTAACGTCCCTGCTGAAGATCAGTACATATTTCGAAGGCATCTAATTCCACATATCGCTATTGTGGACTATCCTAATCTCTGTCGTCTACATGAAAATTGTGTAGACCAAATTATTTTGATTGTTTGTCGGTCGTGTCTGTCTTTCCGCGAGTAACTAAATACGAGAGCAAGTCAAAAATTATCTACATTTTTCGTTCTACAATTTATTTATTCCCACTTTCACACCCTCCGACCAGAGAAACGGATGTTCCTCCTCGGTGCAAACTGCTAGCAGAGCGGACATTCTAAAAGGCAAATGACACTATCGGAATCAAATTTCGTATACGTGACCGCAGTCGTACCAACTATAAGCACGCATGCGCAGAAGGCAGTATTACTATTATACTTTGAAGGTGTGTTATGGCGAAAGTGTAGATAATTTTTGACTAGCCCTCGTATGTTAGAATTATATTACTAATAGACATTACATGATCAATATTCACATGAATATCTCCAACCGGTTCTTACCTTTTATGAATACTCATTATTGAATTCAGCTATAAACTAAAATGAAAGAAATTATGTTTACTTAATCGGTGTAAAAATCTGACATTAACCTGTATTTTGTTACTTTAAAAAATGGAAATGTCGTACCATTAAGCTTTATTTAAACCACGACAATGTTTGATGTCTGTAATCGCGAATATTTTTGTATAAAAATTATTAGAGCTGTGCGACCAAAATACGTTACTCTTACCCTTTCGCCCCCACCCTCTTACCGCTGAGCGACCAACAAATAACGAAATGACTGTGGAGTTATTTTATTTCAGTTGTTTTCGTTCGATAAAAAAACCAATGAAATTACATGTTATAAAGTTATAGGGAAAACTTTCAATTGAATGTAGAACTGAAACTGTTATTAATGATCTTCATTTGTAGAACTCGCTTTTATTATTTTTCATTTATGATTATTACTCTGATAATTTGTGTCGTAAAACTCCGCAATAATTCACACCGCTCGTAAAGTACAACAGCTGTTTCCAGCAAATCGCTCTCACCTACGGAAAATTATTCAACATCATTGTTCAATTCACGCACTTTACACACGCAATATCTCTTGAGTAACCATTTTCTTGTTGTATGTTCCTTTCCAGCCTTTCTTTAGAAATATTTCTTCAGTTATCTATAATTCATAATTGCTTTTTGTGACTGTCAACAAAATAATTATAACCTACGTCCGACTATGGCATGAAAAGAAGAAGAAAAAAAAACTAACCATTTTAATTTATTTGACGTCAACTGATTAACAGACTAAGTAAAGTTTTTCGGCGTTTGACTTATTGCCTCATGCATACATTCGATTCGCGATTTACCAAATTTGAACCTGCTATCTCCTTCCCTTTTTTTTCCTCACCAATGAAAGATAGAAGATATCGCAGTGATTAAAGGTCTTCCAACAGCAGCGAGTTCAGTTCTCTTGGAACTTTTGTATGGATAACTACCATCGCTTCACACTTATTAATTAATCTTACTTTAATCCTGCTTATATATAATAATGCTTTTCACGAGTATTAGTATACACCCCGCGACGCTTGTACTTGTGGTGGAGAGGAATCAACAAATGAACCAGTGTCCGGCAGACGAAAAGTAAGTGCCTTTCTTTCTTCCTCATATTTCCACCAACAGTTAACAACAATAAAAATAGTGTACCTCTGTCTTGACGAAGATACAGCGGTATCAAAATCGGTCGACCAACAATGGAAAAATATGTTGCCACAAATTAAAACACGTAAGCTCTTTTCTTATTATCAAGGTAATGTTTAAAGATAAATTTATTTTTTATTTATTATCTTAGTTTTATTAACCACTAATTGAGTTTAAAAAACATCTACCGGTTTCGGAAAATACTTTTTCCTTCTTCAGGATGTCATAACTAACTAAAAATATAGCATTGTTTCTTCACCAGAATCTATTTTTAAATTTTTTAAAAAAACAACAAAGGAAAAGGTATTTTCCGAAACCGGTAGATGTTTTTTAAACTCAATTATTGGTTAATAAAACTAAGATAATAAATAAAAAATATGAATTTTAACCACAAAGTTAATATTGCTAATTTTAAAAGTATTATAAATTTATTTTATCGTTTTAGTCAAGTAACGAGAATTAATAGTATACTTTTTGGAATTGAACCAACTCTCCAATATCTTAAGAATCATCGTCGAAGATTGTGTTCTCTATCGGTTCCCGGAAACTTTTAATCCATTATCCGCCACCAGTTTTGATATCGACTTAATCGAACAAAAGGCATTACACGTTATTTTCAAAATCTATTTAGAAGTTTAAAATTCTGGAAAAGAATGTGAAACTAACAATTATACCCGATAACATTACGAAGTAACCGATAAAACTTTGAATTATCTCAGTTTAATTTGAATTCAGGACCGAGATGATTATGGAGATGCATTACGAGCCGTAGCTCAACAGATTGAGGCCACTGTATGTCAATACTGACATGAAGAAAGAAAGAATACATATATGTAAGAAGTTTTTTTAAATATTGATAAATGTCAATCTATAACCCATTGTTTTTCATTACAGAATAAACAGCGTTACTCTTTAAAAAAGTATCTCAAATTAAAGATCTTGGCATATTATTTGATGAAAAACTATCATTTGTTCCACATATGAATGAAATCACGAATAAAGCTATGAAATGTATTGGTTTTGTGTTAAGAAAGGTGAAAGATATCAATTCACTCAAATCGCTTAAAGTTTTATGCACGGCTATGGTTCGTAGCAATTTAGAATTCAACTAAACTATTTGGTCTCCATTCTATAAAGTGCACGAATTAAAATTAGAAAGGGTTCAGCATAAATTTTTAAGGTTTAATAACTTCAAACTATGTATACCCGTTGAACAATTAAATTATAATTTTCTAATGAGCACTTTTAATTTAACTAACTTATCGTGTAGAAGAACTTTAAGTGATTAAATAGTAAGTGGTATACTGGACGCCCCTAATTTAACTTAATTGATTGTATACCACGTTCCTGCGCGGAGTACCAGGTCGTCGACGCTGTTCTATGTAAATTCGTCATATACAAATTTTTATAGGAATGCACCTACATAAAGACTTCACAGGCTTGGGAATGATTTTCTTGTACATATATTCCGATATTCCAAGTTAAAATATAATAGTAATGGGTTTGATGCTGTTTTGAGACAAAAATACAATTAATTTTGATACTCATATTGTATCAAACCAAAAATTTTATTGGTTGTTTTGCTTACTTTTAATTTTTTTTTTAAAGCTATATATGTATATTTTATCAATTTCTATTTTTATATATATATATATATTCCATGCTGCTTGTGTAGCTGCTCACGTTTTTGTTTTTTTTTTATACCAAACCAACTTTGTAAAACCCCATAATGGTGTTAGTAAATAAATACATTTTTAAAAATACTAAAAATATAATTCAACAATTTTATCCCAATTCTAGAAAGTAAACCAGTTAAAAATTTAAAGAATTCAATACAAAATTGTAATGTTCATTATCTTAAAATTATTCAAATTACGATTAACGTTCGAAATAATCTTATTTCATCTAGTTAACCTATGATGTAGAAGAACCTTGAATGATTTAATGTTTTTATATTAAATAGGTAATGGCAAGTTGCACACCCTAGATTTAATATATCTGATAATATTACCAGTACCTACTAGTGGCACAATAATAGAACCGTTAATTTACGTTAATAATAATATATTCCTATTGCTTCGTTTTAATTTATTTGTAATGTTTTCAATTTATTCTTTCCATTCCTAAATACATAGAAGGTGTTAGGTTGTCTCATAACTCCTTGCGCATTTTAAACACATTTGAAAAATGTACTCCTCTGACATCCTAAAAATATTTTTATAATTCTTTCGGTGTTTTGCAAAAGCAGTCGTACTGGAGTTTTTATTTTTATTTATGAATTTATTTATTTTTAATTATAAATAGACAATAGCTTTGGAGAATATCAGGTATGATACGTTCTGCTTTAATAGTCCCAACTCTGACATAGCGTGATTTTGCTTATTAACTACATATGTAGTGCAATGGATAGGGATGTCAAAAAATCAAGATATTATTTAAAGTGGTATTGATGTTTTACTGAGAACTGGTAGGTGGTAGGCTTCAAGGAGGATATTAGTGCTGAACTTGAATTAAAGGGCACGAACGGTTGATTGCACATAAACAGAGCCTCACAAATTGTCTATGGTAAATCTCGTTCAGTGTATTTCAATATGCCAATTATTGCTGATTCGAAAGCAATTCGAATCTTTTTGATGAAGGAAACCCACAATGTTTTTTTGGAATATATTTTAAAGTTAGAACAGTTAGTTACGTTCTGGCAGTTAGTTAGGACGTGTTGTTACTGTTGATCTGTTATATTAACACCTAACTTAAAAACAGTGGAAATCATAAGTAACATAACTCAGATTATTTCATCCCCTGTGTCTGCATCAATTTATTGATAAAAGTAAATAAATTAGACGGCACGATTCCCTCTGAAAAACACAAAAAAAAAAATCTAAAAATGTATATATGGTTTTTAAAGAGAAGTGCACATTACGCATATATTAAAAAAACGCGAAGATTTATGAGGCAAACTTATATTATTAGTACGTATTCACGTATTATATTGTATGTGACGTAGTTAAAGAAAAAAATCCAAAATATAATCAGGAAACAAATGACTTAAATCTACGAAAACTATCGTCATCAAGATGTATCGTGAAATATAAAAATTAAATAATATATCAATAGCGTTGATACAACCGCTTTTCCTACATGGGTGTGTCCTTTCAGCTTGGCACGGGGAATCAGATTGTAAAACTTTGAAAATAAAGTCCTGTCTCCAAGATTTACAGTCTGAAGCGGCATGACATGACGGGAGGATGGAGAAGATTAAAGAATTGTGAACTTTGGGCGCGATACCACTTCAAGTTTCCTGAAATCAAGTGCGTAATGAATCTCATAACATCACCATAAAGTGCTCTCTCACAAGCAAATAAGATTTATATCCAAAATAAAGAAAATATAAAGAGATAAACTTTCAAGAGGTTTAAATTGTAAAGGATATATATTATTTTTTATATATTATCTTAGTTTTATTAACCACAATTGAGTTTAAAAAACATCTACCGGTTTCGGAAAACACCTTTTCCTTCTTCAGGATGTCATAACTAACTAAAAATATAGCATTGTATAATATAGCACCAGAATCTATTTTTTTTCCTAAAAATTATTCGACTAAATTTGTATTAAGCAGCAATTTGAGTTAGGTACTAAATTTATTTTTTATATAATTGTTGTTTTTTTTTTTTTTTTAATTTTAAAAATAGATTCTGGTGGAGAAACAATGCTATATTTTTAGTTAGTTATGACATCCTGAAGAAGGAAAAGGTGTTTTCCGAAACCGGTAGATGTTTTTTAAACGCAATTGTGGTTAATAAAACTAAGATAATATATAAAAAATAATATATATCCTTTACAATTTAAACCTCTTGAAAGTTTATCTCTTTATATTTTCTTTATTTTGGATATAAATCTTATTTGCTTGTGAGAGAGCACTTTATGGTGATGTTATGAGATTCATTACGCACTTGATTTCAGGAAACTTGAAGTGGTATCGCGCCCAAAGTTCACAATTCTTTAATCTTCTCCATCCTCCCGTCATGTCATGCCGCTTCAGACTGTAAATCTTGGAGACAGGACTTTATTTTCAAAGTTTTACAATCTGATTCCCCGTGCCAAGCTGAAAGGACACACCCATGTAGGAAAAGCGGTTGTATCAACGCTATTGATATATTATTTAATTTTTATATTTCACGATACATCTTGATGACGATAGTTTTCGTAGATTTAAGTCATTTGTTTCCTGATTATATTTTGGATTTTTTTCTTTAACTACGTCACATACAATATAATACGTGAATACGTACTAATAATATAAGTTTGCCTCATAAATCTTCGCGTTTTTTTAATATATGCGTAATGTGCACTTCTCTTTAAAAACCATATATACATTTTTAGATTTTTTTTTTTGTGTTTTTCAGAGGGAATCGTGCCGTCTAATTTATTTACTTTTATCAATAAATTGATGCAGACACAGGGGATGAAATAATCTGAGTTATGTTACTTATGATTTCCACTGTTTTTAAGTTAGGTGTTAATATAACAGATCAACAGTAACAACACGTCCTAACTAACTGCCAGAACGTAACTAACTGTTCTAACTTTAAAATATATTCCAAAAAAACATTGTGGGTTTCCTTCATCAAAAAGATTCGAATTGCTTTCGAATCAGCAATAATTGGCATATTGAAATACACTGAACGAGATTTACCATAGACAATTTGTGAGGCTCTGTTTATGTGCAATCAACCGTTCGTGCCCTTTAATTCAAGTTCAGCACTAATATCCTCCTTGAAGCCTACCACCTACCAGTTCTCAGTAAAACATCAATACCACTTTAAATAATATCTTGATTTTTTGACATCCCTATCCATTGCACTACATATGTAGTTAATAAGCAAAATCACGCTATGTCAGAGTTGGGACTATTAAAGCAGAACGTATCATACCTGATATTCTCTAAAGCTATTGTCTATTTATAATTAAAAATAAATAAATTCATAAATAAAAATAAAAACTCCAGTACGACTGCTTTTGCAAAACACCGAAAGAATTATAAAAATATTTTTAGGATGTCAGAGGAGTACATTTTTCAAATGTGTTTAAAATGCGCAAGGAGTTATGAGACAACCTAACACCTTCTATGTATTTAGGAATGGAAAGAATAAATTGAAAACATTACAAATAAATTAAAACGAAGCAATAGGAATATATTATTATTAACGTAAATTAACGGTTCTATTATTGTGCCACTAGTAGGTACTGGTAATATTATCAGATATATTAAATCTAGGGTGTGCAACTTGCCATTACCTATTTAATATAAAAACATTAAATCATTCAAGGTTCTTCTACATCATAGGTTAACTAGATGAAATAAGATTATTTCGAACGTTAATCGTAATTTGAATAATTTTAAGATAATGAACATTACAATTTTGTATTGAATTCTTTAAATTTTTAACTGGTTTACTTTCTAGAATTGGGATAAAATTGTTGAATTATATTTTTAGTATTTTTAAAAATGTATTTATTTACTAACACCATTATGGGGTTTTACAAAGTTGGTTTGGTATAAAAAAAAAACAAAAACGTGAGCAGCTACACAAGCAGCATGGAATATATATATATATATATAAAAATAGAAATTGATAAAATATACATATATAGCTTTAAAAAAAAAATTAAAAGTAAGCAAAACAACCAATAAAATTTTTGGTTTGATACAATATGAGTATCAAAATTAATTGTATTTTTGTCTCAAAACAGCATCAAACCCATTACTATTATATTTTAACTTGGAATATCGGAATATATGTACAAGAAAATCATTCCCAAGCTATATTTTTAGTTAGTTATGACATCCTGAAGAAGGAAAAGGTGTTTTCCGAAACGGGTAGATGTTTTTTAAACTCAATTGTGGTTAATAAAACTAAGATAATAAATAAAAAATATGAATTTTAACCACCAAGTTAATATTGCTAATTTTAAAAGGATATATATTATGTAAATAGTTAATTATTAATTAGCATTTGAGAGTAAGTAAGAGAAAGAAATTTATTACCTCAATTTTTTAACAATCAAGGACCCAAGATTACATAATTTTTCTGACAAATCATCCACAAAAAAGATAACCACCTGAAGAAGGTGGTGGTGACTAAAAATGTTGAAAACCAGAGGAAAATGATAATCTCCAGATAAGTGAAGCTATTGCCTATCCTATTGCAAAAGTTATCAGAACTGCGAACACAAACAGATCACAGGATAGTCAATAATGAAGAAACCAACTGGAAAAGATATTGTGTTGAATATTGAATTTCGTAATAATTTTGAAAAAGACGTAGATTGATGTACTGAATACTCTACTTAATAATTTATTTAACAGCCACCACTGGGGGGCGTCAACCACACGCCAACACGACTGAAAGTGGCCACCGTTCCGAACCGGCCGCGCGTGATGCCAGACCTTCACTCTACTCCATGTACCACGTATAAGAATCCACCATACTATACACGGATACTATATCACTTATAGTAAGCCATATTATAAAAAAATATTTTTCGTTATAAGTAAAGTGTTTCATATTAAATAAAATGACATTGTATGAAACCACGAAATGTATTATATGTCGACCGGTTTCGCTTATCCCAAGTTTCATCAGGAGTGCAATTATATATATATACATTAAGAGGGAGATAGAATATAAAATTATATGTGAAAGTGAGAAACAAAATACATATATAGTTAAATAGAACATCAAGGGAGACAGAATATAAAATTATATTCAAAAGAGAGAGACAGAATACATATACAGATAAACGGAACATTAAGGAACGGGAAAATACATTCTACGAAAATATAAAGTGTTTCAATTTAGTTGCTCCACCATCCTATACCACTGCGGTATACACGAACTCTAATGATAAGCTGAATTATGAAAGCAGCTCATGGCTCATTATTCACATCCGATACTTGTGATCTTATATCAATATGTATATGTGTCGCTTAATTTCAAAACCTCCTAAAACGGATTTCGGATAATTTGAGTTAAATTTGCAGTTTTGTAGATTTTTTTATCAGTTATATGCAGAACACATTGTTTCTAACAAAAGCCACTTAAATCCATTGATATTGCTTGTTCAAAATCAGGGTTAATTCCAAAATACCCCAAAGCAGACAGAGCATAAGTTGCTATTGAAATGAAATCAGCCTATCACAACGCTTGTTGATGATCACGTGATCTAAAATCCGGTATGGCTGCCAGAACGATATACACTCGGGTTTCTTTTTATGTGTGCTATTGTTATGCAGTTTTGAAGTTATGCAATATATATTGCAAGAAGCTTTTATTTTAAATTTAATATTTTGAAAGGGTTAAAAATTCGGAGAATTTTGTCTGTGCATGCAAACACAGTCTGCACCAGTACAATTCAGCCGAAACCAAGTGAAATTGGGCTTGTCTGGACGCGTTTCTCCCTTCCATTGTTTTCAGAAATTATCAGTGAGCATAATCCAGAGAATAATGCCATGAATGACAATGATATCATTAATATAACTCTTGATACCGTCGAAGAAAAAGAAAACGATGATGAATCGGACGAAAATGAAACTCCAGTTACCCTTTCTGCAAGTGTAATTCTAGAAGATCTTTAACTTTGCAATAAGTTGGCAAACCATTTCAATGAAAAAGACGATAATTCTGAGCGAGCATTCAAGTTTCAACGCGAGCTTCAGAATTGCATTTCTGGATATCAGGAATTGTACAAAAAATTAATAAAGTCATCGCAAAGTTTAATCACTGATTATATTGTCAAAAGGGAAAATCAACATGCGGCGTTGAGGCTAATTTTATTTGTAAACAATCATTATCTTCAGGACATAGATCTGATGCGCTGACTATCTCTTCTAGTGATGAAAGTGATTTCGAACCAGTTCGAAAATTACTACGAACATTGTCACATAGCGATGATAATTCTTAAAATTAATAAAAATTTTATACGTAAATTTTGAAGGGATGTGTTAAGATTATATATAATATTTCTGAAATTTAATAAACTTTTTTTATGCGTTTTTCGGTATATTTTAACTTATTTAATTAGGTTTTGGAATTAAATTAATATGCTTTTTGTATCTTATTTTTAGCGATTCCTTTCATTTCTAATTGAATAACATTTCCTAATGCACCCATACTTGTGTCCTGCGGTAAAATCACAGCAGTCGGGTCACGTGATCATTCCATCTCCTCCCCCCCCCCCTCAGTGGTACTGCGACAGATTTATCTCACTCTCCTCCACTTTTTCCATTTAATTACACTTATTTGTCTCGCTCTCCGGATTCCCGATACGCCGCGCCATTTCCGCTGTTTTCTCGTTACAAAGTTGCAGAGAACAGGTTTCGGCTTTTTATAGTTTTGCTGAAAAACTTCTCCGCCAAAAGTAAATCCCATAAATTTAACGCACAAAGGTGTAACGTAAATTTATATAATTCGGGATTTTATTTTTTAACTTTATTCCCTGGCGGCGGGAAAAATGTTCGAAGCTATAAATAACGAATGCGGAAATAGAGTCATCAAATAAATCAACCATCTTTCTTTCGTCAACAACAAGCAGTGTATATTGAAATTTATAAAAACTTAATATAATATATTTAAAAAATTAATTAGTTATAAAATATGATATACATATTTATAGAGTCGAAGATAATAAACGATAATAAAATTAATTAATTAATTAATTCAGAAAAAAAACCGAATCACATGGCTCAAACCCTACATAACAAAAAACACTAATGTTCTTATATACGTAAATTACACCCCTACCCGCAACACTATAAAATTTTCTAACCCACTAAATAAAACAAAAAAAAATATATATATATTTTATTAATAAAATCAAACTGTTTTTGCTACACGTATTTTTGTTATTTTTGAATAGTTCTTTCAATCAATGTTATAAATTAAATTAAAGGTTTCTGGTGGTGCATTACTATTACTAGTAAAATATGCCTCATGACATCGTCCTTTGTAGGAACTGGGTTGATGGGATGAATCAAGTTTTCGTTTATATGACTGTCCACTATTTCATCAATTTCCAGCAAGTCTTATTGATATTACATTAGACGTATTTCATTTTTGTCGAAATTTGAATAAATTTTTGACGTAAATTGTGGGAAAGACAAACGTAGAACAGGGTTTTAAATATACTAAAATGACCCGGGACTGCAGTTCATCCATCAATCCAAAACTGCAATATAAATTTGTTTTCATTTTTTCATTGTTTAGAAAATCTCATCTTGTACTTTATTTGATTGTGACCCGGTAACTTCATATGTCTTATCAGATGTCTATTAAACGTTTTGACTATGTTCGATAGCTATCCTGATCGGCCAAAATGGTGGTAGTTCAAAATTTAAAAAATCGTCGTTACTAAAAAGTATACCCATTTTTTTTTTAATTATGTTGCCGTTGGGGATGATTTTGAGTCTTCAACTTCAATATTCTTTACGATTATAACTGAGTTGAACTATCCCAGAGACGTCCGGCTGAATTAACTTTTTCTACCGTATATACATGTTACAGTGGATGTGCATTACCAGTGAGAATATATTTTCACTGACATTTCAGCGAAATATAACTTCTTTAGCAGGTTTTAGCAAATGTATATTCTACCCTCACCTATAATTGAACCTAACCTAACCTAACCTATGTGTTGAAAAGGAAATAATGGTTGAGATTATAAATACGGTAGTTTATGCAGTAAATAATTTTATTTAATATAAATGAAAATACTATAAGTGAATAAAAGTAACAGTTGTAAACGCCACCCACGCCACCAAACTATTTGTTGCCATGCTGTAGGGTGACACATCGATACTTAAGGCCAAATATTCCCGCGCGGCGTATTCTCGCTTGTCAACGAATACAAACTCACTAAATGTAACCAGTGAATTTGTATCTTTATTGTCAGATATACGTCTACTGACCGGCTTAGCGAAAATATACTTTCACCAATGAGAATATATTTTCACTGGTGAAAGTATATTTTCGCTAAGCCGGTTAGTGGTAATACAGATTCACTGTAACATAACCATAACATAACCAATTACCCCCATCCCACCATTGTTCTAACCTAACCTTTCTGAATTATTCAACCATTATTTCACTGGATTCTTTATCTGTGGTTGTTAATAATAGATAAATATATTATTGATAGAATACTTTATTAGTATAATACATGCTGAATCTATTCTTGAAGACTTCTCATGTACTTCTCATCTTGTGAACAATATTAGTCTCATATATAACACTTGTACTAATCTCGTGGACAGTATTAGTCTCATGTACTTCTCATCTTGTGAACAATATTAGTCTCATATATAACACTTGTACTAATATTGTGGACAGTATTAGTCTCATATACTTGTACTGATCTTGTGGATAGTATTAGTCTCATGTATTTGTACTGACCTTGTGGATAGTATTAGACGCATATGTTTATACTGATCTTGTGAACAGTATTAGTTTCATATATTTGTATCCATCTTGTGGATAATATTAGTCGCATGTATTTATATCGATCTTGTAAATAATATTAGTCTTACATAATTCTATGTTCTTATATTAAACTTACTCTTTAATGAGTAGTCGTGGTTCGTAAAATTATTTGACAGGTTTCTGAAGGGTTTTGAAATTGCTGACTTTGCCAGCTCTATTTGTTTTATTGAGGATCTACCACAAGGATGGAATCCCTCAACTTTACATAGCATCATCGGTTTATTACTTCCTGATATTTCAAATACCTTACACCTAATTTATTTAATCTTGCTGTATACAAAACAGACTTGATTGTAACTATGATAGCACAATAATGCTTTTCTTAATTCAGCACTTGCATTTACTGTTCTGAACTATTTGTAATATCATAACATATATCTACATATATATAATAAACTAATAGATATTTGCATTTATTAAGTTAACAATGTGTCAAATAATCAAATCATTAATTACGAACCAAATTTGTGTAATTTTCTATCAAACCCAATATTGACGGATAATTATTTGCAGTTCGTGTAGTACCGAGAAACGGTCACATTATACCTACATTATATATTTACTAAATATAACTCATCAATAATAAAAAGCTATTAATAATGTTTATAGCTGTAATTTATATTTTGATATCGATTATTAAATGGTATTGTTAGTCAGTTTTCTTATATATTACTCATTTATTCTTCCTTCTACGATTTTTGTTAGTTAAAAAGTATGCAAACACCTACCTACTTATTCATGATGTCGATGAACTCTTTTTGAATTTATGATTAGTTTCAAATACGTCCTGATGAAGCTTGAGTTGAGCGAAGTCGGTTGACGTATAATAAATTTTGTGGTTTCATACAAAGTGATTATTATTTTATTTAATATAATATGTCAAACCACAAAGTGATTGCTTTCTACGAAAATAAGATATTTTATTAATAACTTCATGAGAAATTAAACGGAAGTTTTTCAGAGCCTTTCCGAAAAAGTTTTCAAAAATAAAAACACTATTTTCACATAGACATAGGCATGAAAGATGGATATGTATAAAATATATATGTGTGTATATAAAATACTATTCCTACGTGACTGAATATGTAACGTATCGGCACAGTGCCACGTAATATCGTAATGAAAATATTGTATTTGGTTGCGTCAATAAGTAAGTAACGTCCGTGAAAACGTGTTATGTTATCATTTTTCTACTTACTATACAGTTAATCAAAATAAAATACTAAAGAAAACTATGATTTATAACACACATCTCTGTTTTAATAATGTTTTAGTATTTTTTATAGATGGCGATGAAATAATCCATCAATCAATTCCATACCGAAAGGTAAATAAAATAACATTATTTGATAATTTGATTCCAAAACATAAGTATGTAGTGTCCGTGTGCTACAAGTGTATGTCCGAGGTCCCTGAGGTACTCCCGCAGGATCCGTGATGCACCAGTCCCAATTTAATGTAATTGGTTAGGATGTTATTTTTTCTTCCCGTTCCGATTTATTTCCAATTCCCTCAAGGGCCAGCAATCATTTGTATTATTTGTATCGTTTTATAAAAACAACATTCTTTATTTAGAGCTCTCTCCATTAGGTGGCTCAATGGATCCGTACATTTGAACACTGGTTTTGCGAAAGTTACATTTTTAGTACGATAAAGTTTTTTCTGCGAGTTAATAGTATTTCAGAGTTTTGACTTTCTGGCTGTTTTTCAATCCCGAGAGATGGGAATTAGATTGGTTAGCTTCCCGAGGGTTCTAGTAAATATGTTCTAACATTCTATTTCTCTTAATGAATATATATTTTTTTATTAATGTATTACACTTAATAGTCTCCAAAATTAATGGTCTACAAGTGAATATTAACGTGACGAAGGTAATGATAAATGGTAAATGGTAACTTATGCATATCAATTAAAAACAGCACAAATAAACTTTTTGGAGAACTATGTACTTATTTGTGTACATAGCTAAGTCGAGCAGCATTTGGTAAACTAAAATATGTACTAATATTTACAAAAGTCTTCAATCTAGCATCCCTTCTGTCTACATTGTCTACAATCCTTACAGCCAAGATATCAGGCCTTATTCACAAACTCGTGGTAATCCAGCGAGCCTGAGTTACTGTGCTCGAAGTGTCTTTGCGATAGAGATCAAGGCATTTGCAGTAGGACTAACGTAAAAGATGGAGTTCACAAAATAAAAAAGTGAAAGGGCAATAAGTTAAACATCTCTACCAAAGAAATCATAACCTCTAGTAAAAAAGTTAATGAACGCAGCCCCCGTACTAGCAGCCGAAACGTAGGCCGTTCCCCGGATTCACAAGGTCGACATCATAAAAAAATGCAAGAAGCAACTGGATGCGGAGGATAAAGAATACAGAGGAATGACAATAATTAAAATAGACCTTTGTGTGGACTAAGGAAAAATTGTTTAACAAAATATGATAAACAGAGAGATTAATTTATTCAATAGTTTAATAATAAATTCCCAATCTGTTACTAATATCAGCAGATCAAATTTCTTCTGCGTTCGCCTAATCTCAATCATGTCAAAGATTATAATCATTAAAGAAAGTCGTAGTTGTGGTATTAATTCAATTAATTGAAATATTTTATTAATTCCAAATTATATAATGAATACGAGGTCTTCGAACTTCCAGTGGCTTGATGATCTTTTGTTAGATGATTTAGGGCCTGAAGTAAAGTCATAGAATAACGGGTCAATTTTGCAAATATTTATTTCTATATACGTGAATTTAAGGCTTAAAATTTTGTATAAATAAATAAAACGGTATACTTTACACACACCTCTTTGCACATTTCTGACTCGTAATTTAGTCAGATATCCACCCATAAAATATGACCTAGGTCTATTACAGCTATATATATATATATATATATATAAGCCATCCATTTTTTATCTACACAATTAAGAAAAACGATTGATTTTTTAATATATTCTTGTGTATTTGAAATATTCAAAAAAAATATCAAATTATTTCCGAGAATTTTTTCCGAGGATTCAGAAAACATTAATAAAATCTCGAGTATTGGAGCTGGGAATTCCCAGCTAGTAAACTCTCATCTCATATTTTTGTCGTAACAATATTGCCGCCACTTGCGAGGAAATGCGTTTGTTACGTAATCGTAAAAAGTGCGAAAAAAAAAACTTTTTCAGGTAGAGATGATTCTAAAAAATGAAAATACGCGACCCGTGACCCCAAAAGTCGGAAAATTTATTTGACATATCCAAAATGAATTCTGAGAGAAATATAAGATTTCACCGAGGATCCCAGAAGTTGTGTTGTTGTGTTGAAACTTTTCTCCTAAAATATACTGACTTATGATGTGGAAAATGAAACCACTATCCAAGTTTTTTCTCGGTTTGTTTCCAGACAAATATGTCATTCTTGGCGACACCTTCTACGTAAGACGTAAAGTCGTAAAAAATTACAATAATATTATTTACTTTCATTAATCTCTTATGATGTGCAATATTTTTCATCGTACAAGATCGAGCTTTTAAATCTGTTAAATAGTTTAAATACCTGAAAACAAAAAATAATGATATTCAACAAGAAATAAATAGCAGGATAAAGTCTGGAAGCACTTCGACGTTGTTGCTATAAAATTTAAATATTAAACTGTACAACACTAAAATAATACATCGCTCTATATGAGTGAGAAGCTCGGTATCTAGTTTATTATCCTGCTATATAATTTATATTTTCTACATCGGCCATTATATTTATTATCTTTGTACACATTGATTTTTTACCCATATATTTTTTTGATAATTTTATACATTCAATTAAATTGTTAACAATCTCCCTCTCTAAATACAAGTCACGGAATCGTAAAAGTTTAGATATTAATATGTGTCCATGAAGAGAACAAATATTCGGACATTATTTAACGTTCCAAAGACAGATTATATTCTTTGTCTCACCGCCCTGGCGGCGATTATATAAAAATCTGCTTTTAAATAATCCTGTTGGTTTCTTGACTAAGAAAATCGTACGATATACCTATATTGAATTGTACAGTGTGTCCCAAAGGTCTTTTTGTATTTTGGTTCATTCTCTGCATCAACAAAACGAGCGGGAGAGGGGCGGGGGATATGCCGATGACTAGCCGCGTCCTTAGGAATTCAGTCGCTATGGGAGCGTGTCCGTACCAGTTATTTATGAAATTTTCCCTGAAAAATTAATATCCCGATGAGGTGATAGTAATAGAGACTTTTTCCAATGGGGCTAACTTAAATCAAAGGTATACAGTAACAATCCTCCCTCTCTGGACCAATTAAAAAAAAATATCCGAGAAAAAATGGCAGCGATCGGGGAATATGTGTCGAGCAGTTCTCCGAGATTTTGCCTCCCGTTTAAAATAGTGGCAGCGAAATAACGGATCACATTTAGAAAACGTAATAATTCCTAGGGACTGTATATAAACGCAAAAAAAATATTTTTTTATTAAACTCATCCATTATTTTATTACAGAATTTTTATTATTAATCCTGTATTACTTAATCGTTCGTAGTCACTTACGTTTCTCAAATCTGGAACCCATGGCAGATTACATATATTGCGAGATTAGAACGAATACAAAATAGATTTATTCGACATCTGAATATTACATCTAATCTATCATTCGGCTCCTATTTAGATGCAGCAATCTTCCACAATATGAAAACCCTAGAACATCGACGAACACGTGCTGACCAAATACTTATTTTCAAACTACTGCAAGGCCATATTGATTGTCCCAGCCAATTGGAATTAATATCTCTCTATGTATCATCTAGATCAACCCGGCAATCCGTACTCTTCCACATTCCCAGTAGTAGAACATCTTACACTCAAAATTCATTCATTCACCGGTCATGCAAATACCATTATGAGAAATTTGCAGAAATTGACTTGTTCAACATTAGCCTTACTACGCTCAAAGGGTTCTTCTTATGAACCACCACAATTTAAACTTTGGCCATTCACTATATCTATAAAAACTCATGTTGCTCTCCCTTTACCGCAACATTAGTTGCAACCTCTCCACCCTTCTCCTTCTTTCGTCTAAACATACTTATGTATCCAAATATTTTTGTGGATTTTCATTATTAGTATCGCATATTAAATAGTTATTACGTTTATTACAATATGTTTACACTGTCAAAATCCCTTAATAAAAAATAAAATAAAATGACTTTTGGGACACCACTTACGGCATTAACTTTTGTTCCGAAAAGAAATTGAGTCCAGTTTTTTCTGAAAATTGTTGATATCATGTTATTTATAACGCTAGTTTTCCTCAATACTGGCAGGTTATCGTAAAAACGACAACATATGTTTATCGTTAGTGAGTAGTTATTTTATTTGTCCACATATTGTTATTGTCGTTTACTGAAACACATCTCACCAAATTATTCTTGTGGATTTTGAAACCAATCGTAGCGGGAATACGTGATACAAATACCGACCATCATTGTGTATGCATTGAATGTGTCAGTATTCCCTTTTAGAGAAGCGAACGTGAAATATGCCGAACTTGATCGGCGAGGGACGGATTGAGAATGTAAATGGGCCCCAAAAAATATCAGTATTGATTAATATGGCGTATATGTAAATGGAAACTGATTAACAGGAAATGATGGGGCCTAGATATTATTTGAAGTAAGGAAGAAAGCAGCGATGTAGTGTTAAATAAAAAAGTAACCGAGACTTACTAAATTTTAGTTTATATCCTACCCCCAATTTCCACCCTTCAATGGTTAAAAATAGATTGGAAATGAAATAATTTATAAAGAAAGGGTCAGTAAATTCATTGACAAGAACAGATAGGTTTCAGTATTAATTAACATTAATAAAGGGTGTTTTTTTAGAGGTGTAGAACTTTAAAATGAAATAAAACACATAAAAATTGTAGTTATGGCCATGGTATTGGCTTTATTGGAAAGATAATTTTATGCCATTATTGTTTAAATATGATTTCGGGCATATGGGCGTCGCGACTGGCTCAAATAAAGCGCAATCTGGAAGTCCGATTTTCGACCTCTTTTTGGAGCAGCTGAAACCGTATATGAGCAATAACACGACGAATGTTGGCTTCCAAGTAGTCCATCACCTCTGTTTTATTGGCGTAGGCTAACAACTTCACATATCCTTACAAAAAATAATCCAAAGCTGTTAAATCACACGATCTTAAAGATCCAATTCGCAAAATTATGCGCTCATCGAATGTTTCCATCAATAAATTGATTACGTTACACCATCTTGTTAAAACCACAGCTCTTCCACATTTTATTGCTCTGCACGATGGCGAATTGACTCATTCGAGTCCTTCTTAATATTACGCTCCACTGCAGCAACAGCTTCTTCGGTGCGCACTGTACAACGTCTCTGCGGATGCGTATTATTAATTAGAGTATGCATGATACAAAAACGATCCATGGTTATTCGAATTACTTCCTCGGATGGACAATAATGTCGACCATAAAATGGACATAGCGCATGCTAAGTTTCGCGTACTGAACCACGATTTTCGAAATGAATTTGCACAATTTGCAAGCGTTGTTCTAGCGTAAGACTATTCATGGTAAAATGGCAAACCAACTGAGCACAAATCAAGTATCAGCTGTCAAATTGGTTGTCGTTGGAAAAAGTCAATTCGAAAAACGAACCTCTAAAAATACACCCTTATGTAACCATTGCACAACAATTGCAGTTGTACAGAAATAAAGTAACTTTCTGTAATGCGTAAAGGTGCTCGGATGATTTCCATCTGATGAATTGGACAGTTTTTTATTATATATTATAAAGTATTGAGCCTCTGAACATCCTGGCTGAGGAATAAAGTCCTCAGTCAGACTATTTCAAACCGTTGCAAATAAAATGATAATTTCCAACATTCGTTAAGCTCCCAAGCACTAGAATATGATGATTGATAAGTGAAGGTTCCAGAACACGCTCCGCCTCAATAAAAAGTGCCGGCCCGATTACACGGTACATAGTGTAACCTAACCTAACCTAATTTAACCTATGGGCTAACCCAAGAGAGTTATGCATTTTTTTAACGCATCATGGGAGTAGATGGTATAATGCTGAAAAGTTGAATTAGATTTATAAGACGATTTTTGATTTTATACGCACTATTCTTAAATTTTATAGTAAACATATCAACTTTTTATTTTCTAAATCTCTTTTTGAAAAACATCTAAAAATACAACATATGAACATCCATCGCCATTGTCCCACGGATGCATATGACGTACGACCAATCCACCTCTGCAGATATCGTCCCACTCCGTATGGAAGAGCCGGTTAGTCTGTCATAACGTTTCCTGAACATATCAATCAATGTGAAGTTGTATTCTCCCTCATCCGGCCGACTGTCACTCGCGCGGCACAATTTATAAGCTACAGCTTTTTAAAAATCCGCAAAATTAAACTTAGACAGATTCGTTTCATCTGACAGGCGGTCCCGTCAATGTTTTATACTAAAAAATTAACATGTCAGAATCGTTGTTAATTTACACCTACATTTGTGTGTGTGCGCGTATGTCTGTGGTAGTCATTAGTCATAAGTCAATTATTATTATATAATAGTGCGAATTCACGTTTTCTATTTCCGACTCTCGAAGAACAGGCTCATATGTTGGATTGTTCCGAAATAACGGCCGATTTTAATATTATATCATTTTTCACGTTCTTTGCTAGGAATTTTTTATATTTTTATTTGACATATTTTTAGTTTATTTGTAAATAATATGGTGTATTTATTTATTAACTCAATTTTAAACTTACTATTTACTTAAAATTAAGTTAATAAATACACGTTAATAATTAAATAATTAGTATTACTTTAGTTCTCGGGATGGGATTAAAAAAATGTGTAGTTTATTGAATTTAAACTTAGGTATTATGCTTCTCATATAACACGCAACATTAACCTTTACTATACCATGATATAAAATACTCGTACGCAGCCATGCTGTCAACTCGTGTTATCGTAAGAAAATAGAGTTCTATTAGCCTTTGAAATGTAAAAAAATGATTTTGATAAAATGGTTAATGGCATAAATTTACTATACATATTGAGCATTGAATATTTAAACATATATATTTAAATTTGGAGCATTCATTAAGTCCTGTATAAGACGTTGCATTATATAATACAACCAAGAAAGAAACACCATTATTTTCGATGTTTGTTAGTCTTTTCACAAATGGTATTTTTGTCAACGTATTAATTTTACAATGGATTGAATTGGTAGACAATTATTTTCGTAGGATACATACTTGATTTTTTATTAGTTATTTCTTAACGTAAATATTTTTCTACAATTGAATTAAAATATGAATTACATGTTGCGTATATTTACCGAAATATTACAGATTTAAAAAGAGCGGTACTGTGTTACTGCACGGTTTGGGAAGGGTTAACCAAGCAGGGACTGAAATAACCACTTCTGAACAAACAGTGCAAGGTTTACTTTAATTAATAGTTTATTTGCTGTAATTCTATGTGTAATTTAATTTGAAGGTTGAAATAGGTCATTATTTTTGAAAAACTTAATATAAGAGTAATATACAAATCATTCCTCATTTAAAATAGTATGACATTTAACAAAATGTCAAGTTAACAAACACAAATAGTGAAAAGAATACGAATAGTGTCTCTGGTGCGACATTGGCAGTAAGAAGAGATGTCTCTTAACACAGTGTATGTATGGATACACAAAGATCCCTTTACGCACTCAGAGCACTTGACACGGATATTGTGACTACGACATGAACGCTCTACGAAGGCGTAGCGGTGATGATTTAAACGATATAGTAACGTAAAACATAGAATAAAACACCAAAGTAATACGTAGAATGAAACGTAAAAATGTATTATGAAAGTAAACGTTCAATAGCAAAACAAGTTTGATTTGGCAACATCACAGAAATTGACAGAAGATTCGATTAGTAATTGTCTGTAAATATTTTCAATTATTTGTTTTCTGAGCTTGCGGTATGCCTATTGTGTGAGATAACTGACATATTATATATTAGAAAGAAAGTTTATTGGTTACCCCGCGTCTATTGATTCTGAGAAGGACCATTGTTGTCCCAACGTTTCGAGTAAATCTTATTTCAAATTTTCAGTATTGCTCTGAAATGATCGTGGAACAGGTCTTTTTGGGTCTACAGCTCAACACTAAGTTAAGTCACTAATCTTAACGCCTTAACAATGGCATGTTACCATGCCGAAATATTAGACTAGGTTTCCTCAAGAAAACCTAGTCTAATATTTCGGCGATCTAACCCAGAATAGACGCTATATATACATATATATATATATATATATATATATATATATATGTATTCAATATATATATATATATTCAATATATATATATATATATTGAAAATAAATGTGAAATAAAAATAATCGATATCTGATAATAATACTGGTCAAGTCTGAGTAATATTGTTTTTACTTATTTTACAATAAAAACACATTTACATCGGAATAATGTATCAACTAGTATTTGAAAACCTGGCCGATTTTATAAGCCACCCACTTCTGGCAATTAAAGTCAGAATGGATTTATACGGGTAAACTAAATTCAACTGTCAACGTTTGAGAGAAAATGAAGTTTGAATAATTACTTGAAGAGTATTTATGAATTGAACGTGTTTTTTTTTTAAATTACTTACATAAATATAATATTATTATTTTAGTTCATTACTGTAATGTAAAACGTAAAAACTATTTAGCGATGAAAATGAAGAAATGGTATTATTAATTGCAATACTTATACGTAAGATATTTTGTAAAACAATTTGAAAATTTCATTCTACATTTTAATGAACTTTTACATATTTTACCTCAACCTAGCCCTTCTACGCCAACGGATTGGCCTTTATTTGCTACCCAGAAGTATCATCAAGGGTCCAGTTTATAATATTTTTTATTAAACTAAGAATATCATTATATAATCGTTAACTTTAAAACATCGTAGAACATTTTTATATTAATCACCGTCAAAGGCAAAAAGTTCGTGTTTCAATTTTCAAAATTGATTCGAGCCAACTTCAATGCGGTCCCGGGGTAGCTCAGAGAATCACCAGAATCGTGTGAATTTATCGTAACTTTGTCATTTAAACGTATTCATATTCACAGCCATATGCAAAAGTACACCAACTTTTGTCAGTAGTTTTAGTTTTATCAGAATATTATCTCTTTCAATACCCTTGGTCCGATATATCAACTCGCGAGTAGGAATTCCCTTAGCCGACATTTCAGTTTTCTATTTAAATTCTAATCTTAACACGTTTTGTTTTTATAATGAGTCATCAAATAACATCATTTTGATAATAAAATTAATCATAAGCAAATAATAGCTTTAGAATTATCTTAATATTTTCAAACAAATTACAGATATCTCACAGAGACGAAGCCCTTTATATCACATTATATGGGAATATATGGAAGTACGAGTAATTACAGGGCTTACGACCTGTCTTTGACTGGCTTAAGTGATTACTTTACATGATGTAACGTTCTCCATTTCACCCAATCAACCTCCATATCTATTTTTTTTCTAATGCCTCATGTTTCTTAATTATTATGTTGTCAAACAGTAAATTTCAAAAATATCTGAAAAGTTAACATTTTCGACTTGGCGCGTTCTTCTGTGTGCAATTCGATTGTATCTCTTAGGGCGCCTTGCTCGATTACGTCACGACGTGAACAAATAAAAGAGATAAAATGATTTAACGTTTTTTCATCGAGAATGTCACGCGGGGTGGCTGCATGAACGGAATCTGAAGCCAGAGTAGTGGTACTGTCTCGTGTTGGTGAATTGTTCTGCCTGGCGCGGCGGTAGCGCTCGGCACTTCTTCGCGTCCATTTAAAGTTTACTCCAACAGATTCAATTTGAACTAAACTTTCAGCAGCTAAGAAAAACACGAAGAAACTGCTATCTTTTTGCTCTCTGCAACTCTTGGGCGAGATACAGCGTGATGTTACATTCAACACAAATTGTATCTATGTATTATTTACACGTAGATACACTGTTGAAAATTGTCTTGGTTCCTTTAAAATTTTGACAGCTGAATTCAACTGATCGTTAACCTTCGAAGTTCGGCTGTTCTATCAATTCAGTTAAGGGTGTGTTTCAATAATAATTCATATTTTCGCATTTTTTACGAAAGTGTATGTTTTTATTATTTATTTATATGCACAAAATTTGACGTTTTTAAGAGTTATTACTTAGGTAGAAATATATAGAAAATTCTTAAATATATTTTCTTATAACTTGAAGCCAAAACTACGAAGACAAATCTGCATTGAACCAAATATTAATAGAGTTATAAACCATTCAATTTTCAGTACATATTATTAATTTTTAAAGCACTTTGAAAACAAATTATTTTAAATAATATATTGTATTTACTTACATGCATTGAAGATTCAGCTAAATAATTTCTTACTAAATAATATTTATATCGAACTTAATAATGTGTGTTTTTTACTGGGCTTTATTATTTCTGCTGAATAAATAATAAAAACCTGTATTTTCGTAAAAAATGCGAATACATGTATTATTTTTGAAAGAGAAGCCTTAACATTTTCAATTATTTCAATATATTCAATACTTCCGTTAGAGTGCCAAACACAGAGAAATTTGAAACAGAAATATAAATGTTTATTTGATATTATGATCTTTGAAGACCCCCCGATGGGGTAATTTTAATGGGTAATTTTAAATCATATTTGTTGATAATGTAGAATGCCTTTAAATAATTCAGTTTGTATTTTTTCATTCAAGACATTTTATACTGAAACTACCTGATCAGTGCCGGGTACGTCAGGTAGTTTTAATTTCATCTTCTTTAAAAACCATATATTTTCAATAAACTCCCACAATACTTCCCAATACTCGCACTCAATCAGAAATAAAACGTAAATGGTAAATTACAATAAAGATTTTTTTTTGTATTGCATATTCGACTTACGTCCAAAGTTTTGGAAATTTTTCATTCATTCGTAGTTTGTTACGAAATTGAGTTTTCGCAATCATTAGTGTATAAAACTGGTATCACTTCTGGATTAGATCGCGTTTGTGGGAGGCTTCCTCGGCCAAAGCTCACAGCCGCCAGAGTGCGGTACACCGAACTCAACTGGCACCACGTAACAGACCGGCCGGGCGTGTCGCCGGGCACCCCGCTACGACTTACTTCTCTACCGGACCGGCAAATATTCACTCGCAGCGCTCCACCTTATCAATCAAGTGTTGACATATATTTATTTTTTACTTATTTCACGCCAATGTCTTAATTTAATTTATTCCTCGCTATAAGCCAAGCTGAACACGAAAATATCTGAACACTGATGAAAGCTTTTGATACATCCACTCTCATTACAACATACCTATGTAAGACCAAGAAGGGACTTGTGCTAAAGCATTATATTTAATGATGAATCAATATGAATCCTGATGTAGTTTATATTAAGAGAAGTAAAGTATTGACGTCTATCCTAACAAATAATAGACAATGTCCTGCCTCCTCGCCGGACCGGACAAAGCCCTTTTTTTCTTTTCAGTCTATTTGTTCGACAGATGTGACGATAATGTATCGAGTTGCCTTTCTTTGGGAAGAATGTTATTCAAGAGTAGATCTGTCATTCGGTTTATTTCTTGGGAAATATTTATTGTTGGCGTATTTTGAAACAGTTATTCTTCAAGAATACCACTTTTGACAGTTGGAACCTTCATGTTTTATGCATGTCTATGGTTGGCCTACTCGATAAAATGTCATGTGTGTTGTTTAATGCCCCGATTTAGCAAAATATATATATAAGTTAAAACTAATGTCTGCTTTATGGTTTGTGTAAAACTGCCTATTGTAATGGCTTTGCATAACACTATCTCGGTACATTGTCTCGAAAAAATCAATAAAAATGTTTTCCTGTATGTTTTGTGCTCGTACATAATAAACCTATTAATAATAATAATAATACATAATTTCACAATTATGTTACACAAATATGAGCGTATTTACGTTATTATTGTATATACAAATATAATAATCCAATGAGAAATTTTAAAGAATACAAATTTTTTATATTGGAGTTAAGTGTTAATTTCCTTTGAAATATACGTATCAGGTGGATATGCGACATGTTTTTTTGAAAAAATTTTTCAAATAAAAACAAACTATTTATTTATATTGTCAGAAATGTAATGCTGCTGTAGGTAATTATTTAAATGTACGTTTAATTTTTAATATTTCCGGTTTATATTAAGAATAATTGTTTCAAATTTGTATTTATATTGTATCTATGTAGGCATTGTAAATTTTTACGAAATAAAAGAATTCGGAATTCGAATATCGAATATACAAATTTTCAGAATTCGGTCGAATATAGATTTTTATTTATTATTTCTTAGTCTATACTAATAATAAAAAAACACCTTATTTAAGAAAATACAAAAATTAAAATTTTGTTATTCAATTATATAAATATAATATTATTAACTTAAATTATTGTTTTGTTGCCTTAACAATATGTTTAGAGGAAGCAGAGATCACTTAAAGTCACGGCCCCTAGTCTCTATCCAACTTTGGAACAAAAGTAGCTTGCAACGGAGAACCCTCGCTCGTACTCCACGCTAGTCGGTGAAATCAAAATCAACAATCTAAAAAATTTTCTCGAACGACATTCTCTTCAAACAATTTAATTTTTGAAATTAGGCTCAAAATTGATCCAACTTTTGCATTAAAGAGTGGGGTTGCGCATTTTGATTAATTTGTTCTTCCAAAACCACTATGTATCTTAAATATATTAATTATAAAGATATAAATATGAAATCAATTTTATCGAAAAATATTGTTGTTGCGCCACCGGGATTCGAACCTGGATCTCTTTCCAAGGGTTATATGTTACCTTTTTGATATTAATACATTTAATCGTTCCATTATTTAAAAGAGCCATCTACCAATAAGAATGTGTTCTCTTAACTATGTATCTGTTGAATATCAATCTTTGTGCAAAGTTTTCGATAACTTTGGCTATTGTATTTTTTGTTGGTCTTGTGTAAGATTTTTGAATTTCACTTTTTCCACCGTTGTGTAAATACTGAAGAGTTCCAGATATATTTGTTCGTCTTTGACATATCCGATTTTCTAAATTGTACGTCAACATTAGTGAGAGATCATCAGATCCCAAATTCTCAACCATAAAAGTCAATACCGCATCAGCTAAAAGAAGATTTGCATTCTCTGGACAAAGCACATCAATAGTAAGCTTCACTTCTCTCAAGAAGTGCAGAAATAATGTTATTAATCGACAAAATTTCAGCATCTTGAATATCAATATCAAACACGATATCAATCAATGCTTTTCTAAAACAGTTTTTAGCTGATTCAATCTTTCAAGCATTTCTACAAATGATCCCTTAGGAACACCCCTATTGTTCTGCGATTACTCATTGGGTAGCCGTTAGTCTGCGATCATAACAATATTTTATTTTTTTTATATTTATAATTCAGAATTCTCAAAATTTCGAAATTTCGTATACGATCCCTAGTTACGGATGAGCCTGTCTCCTTTAGCACAGACTTCGATCAAATTAAGGAGACATTGAACATCTCTTACATTATGAATTATGAATAGAATAAGTATGTTTGTATCTTTGCTTTATTTGAATATGTATAATATTGTTTACAGTGTATAATTTATATATAATATAATAAGTTAATAAGTATGTTATTATTTCAATATACACTTAGGTAGGTAGTTACAGTTTCTTCACCATATTAATCATTGTTAAAATTAATATATTTCTGGGAAGAAATCGATACTTAATTTTATCTTTAACATTTATAATTCTTTTATGACTAATAAAATAATAACAAATACTAAATTAATGTATTAATTATAAATATATACATATAAAATCAATTTTGTCGAAAAATATTGTTTTTGCGTCACCGGGATTCGAACCTGGACCTTCATTTCCAATCCGGGGAAGTGCACTACCTTTGTGCTATAACGCCAGTATAACAGGTGTATTAATTTGAATGTAACATATAGTTTCGAAAATTTGTCAAGAAAAATACTGGCGTTATAGCACAAAGGTAGTGCACTTCCCCGGATTGGAAATGAAGATCCAGGTTCGAGTCCCGGTGACGCTAAAACAATATTTTTCGACAAAATTGATTTTATATGTATATATTTATAATTAATACATTAATTTAGTATTTAAAATATCACAGACCTATGTTCTGAATAATTACAACTTCACAATAAGAATGTGTTTTCCTTAATAAAATAATAACAATTTTCGCACTGATAAAATTATACTACTGCATTTAACATTTTATCGAATTCAGCAGCAATTTACTGCCACACAATCCATAGAGAGGATTTTTATATTCTTTTGTATATTACGGAAAAACTTCAAGTGAAGGAAAAATGATAAAAAAATGAATATCATGAATATTTTATTAAAAAATCGATCGCTTTTCAGAAATTTATGTTTTTTTCTGTGATTTATTTATGGTGACGAATGCGTAAACGCACGCGAGGTTGGTAAGAATGAGCGTGTGAAAGAGATAAATGATAAGTTGCACCGCGGTCGGCGCTCTCTCTTAGCTCCGGACCGTGATACCGTACACATTCAATATTGACCTGTGTAATATTGTATAGAAGCTTCGAGAATAAATACTTTAGTTACCACGAACTGGGTATTATTCCGACACATTGTCCCGCACACGAAGACACGTCATACATACGTCAACACCATACAAGATACTACATTTACATTGAATTTAAAATTAATATTAGAAATAATTATATTTGCTACTGAAACTGTATACGTTCTATGCACATCTTTCGCTTATGTTAAAATAAACATTTAGGATTTCTTCAGAAACACATTTTATTTTATGTGAAAAAATCATTTATTGAGCGAGGTTTAAAGGTTTCCGAAATGAAAATAGTGTGTCTAACATTTGTAAACTTGAGAAGTCAGTAAACTGCTTACTTTGTAGATATGAGAGGCGCCTTTGGAAGCTTTTATTATTACTGTCTCCAAAATACTCCTATAGTTATTCATCACTTGAAGTATGGTTTGTTATTTTCACAGTATCAAATCATTATAAAAATTGTTTAAATCGAACAGTCAGAACAGGAGTCGCGAGAGATGTAGTTTTTTTTATTTTCTCGCTCGCTCTTGCCTCTATTTTCAGAATCAATATTAGAAACTGAGATAAAAGAAAGCGAAGCTATTGTCACAGTTTTAATAGGGATCTCCTGTCATCGTGTTACAAGATTGTTACAAGAAAACGTAGTAGACACAACTTTAATCATTTTTTCAAAAATTCACCAATAAAAAAATTCAGTCTATTCGCAGAATATTATTGCTATAATTTTTTTATATGTACATTTTCATCACTCGATTATTGCCGACTGGAAAATACGACACATGGTAGACCCATCTTTATCTATCATAAAAATAATATAAAAATTCAATTTATTCATCGAAAAAGGATCGAATGTACTTTTATACCATAATTTTTTTTTTTCATTATCTATTTATTTGTGTAATAATATACATGATATCTAAAATTGTTATTTTATGTATCTCATTTAAGGATATTTGAAAGTATATCATACATTACATTGGAATGAAGAATTTAATTGTTGCATTTCATTTCACCAAACCATCGTAAATACTAGTGAATATATATTTACTCCAGTAAGTATACAGTTTTAATAATATATTAATTACTACATTTAAAACAATTTACAAAATTCCAGACAAATGTGAAAGCTGCCATTTTTGCTGCTGAAAATCGTGAATGGCAATGGGCAGGCCATATTTCAAGATGCAGAGTTATCGATGGACGAAAAATATTCGTCTTCACTCGCATGGAGTAAATTATCTGACTAGCAGACACATTGGACAGGAACCGGTGGAGCCACCAGGCTTATGATAATGAAGAAAATTCTTGAATGGTAGTATTCACGATACAAAAATAGAGGCTAGAGGCTATCAAAAATCTCGATGCAGTGTTAATTACATTGCAAAAATTGGTGGAGGACCAAAGACAATGGTAGAGTCAAGAAGAAGACTTTAGGAAGAGGAGTGGATTTACATTGGCTGATGGCTATCCTGACGATGATAAATATTTTTTTAATTTACTTTTTACTAGTCTTTTCTTCAAATGTTGTTATTAACAAATCCCACTTTATTTCGAGTATTTTTTATATAATTACACGACGTGTTAACAGGTTCAGTAAAAAATATATTATAATTTACGTCACTTTGGATACAGTTTGACACAAGATGGCGGACTAGAAAAAATGTACATTTTTTATTAAAACCGAGTCAACCGAACTAAAACTCCGCCATGTTAGGGTGAGGTCCATGCCACCCGCGGGGCAGGTTCGTATGGGGAGGAATCGGCGTCGAAATTGAATTTCTTCAAAATTCCATAATGTAAGATAGAAATCTATTTCTGAAATGTATTTTGGAAAATATTTTTTATGATTGCTTTATCTTATCTCGAGCTACGGCAATATTTTAGTTTTCGGACGATCGTAATATATTTATTTTCTTGTATATTATCGGAATGATTTATTCGCTACCGATTCAACAACAAAACCACCCTCGCGTTTTTATCCTGTAGCGCTGTTCACTCGAAGGCTCTTTTTCTATTTGGTGCTTGATATTAAACATTAAAATGGATTAAAAAATGGAATACAGCACGCGATGATAAATAATTAAATTTCTTGGTTATTCATCTTCCCGTGATTTTTTAGTAATTTATTTATATACATTGTTTTTACAGCACACGCGCTACTTACAAAAAAAACCACTACATAATATACCAGATAGCAAAAATGATAAAAAAAACTCTGTTAACAAAATTTTAGTAAAAATACTTTTTTCAATATGTCACGCTTGTTGGTCTAGTGATTAAGACACTCGCCCAGTGATCCAGTGTCCGGCCAGCAAGTTAGTCCTATCGTAGTAGTCCTAGGCGTTTAGCTATGTTTGAATAATAGTAATTATACTGAAATAACACGTAACCCTTGTACGCATTTATATTTGTAAAAATATATACGTAATATATATAGAATGTTCTACACGAAAAAATACATCAATTTTAATTTAGTTAAAATGTTAAATTCTCGACAAAAACCACTCCATTATCTAGATAATAAGAAATACCTACCAAATGTATAATACCATATATTCAAATTTACGCACATTTCCTTAAGAACGGCTGGTATCTTCAATTAAATTGGTATACTGATATATTGAAATGACATGACAAACATAAATACAATAATAATATCTATAATTGACAAATCTGTAAAAATATGAAACTGTTATGGGGTATTTGATTAATTACTTTTTTAATTTCTTTTGGGTAGGTATTATTAAAAACTAAATGTGTCCAAATTAATTTCAAAACCTAATTATTAGATACTGAGTAAGATTGTTATTTTTAGCGAAAAATTACATGCTACCTTGAAATTAGTTTAGTCTAGTATGTGAAAACTCCAGCACTATAAAAAGTACTGTCTGCTGTAGCATAGTTGGTTAATGCACCTTCCCCGGATTGGAAAGAGATCCAGGTTCGAATGCCGGTAGCAACAACAATATTTTTCTGTAAAATTGATTTTATATGTATATCTTTCTAATTAATACATTTAATTAGCATTTATAAAAATATTTGGATAATAAATTTAAATCTTAATTGCAATTTATCTCTATAACTGTAGAAATTTATAACATACAGCTTAAACATTATCGAATCTAAATTTTATATATTCAACAATAAAAATATCGTGGAATAAATCATTACATCTGTATATGAATTCAATATCAATTTCTCTCCAGCTGTCCTATCAATATTTTTTCGTGAGCTTCCATTATACGCTCGTTAACTCATTCCAAACATTAAAACTTGTTCTACATTGTCAAAATATGACGTCATTCTTTTCAAATATCACGTAATATTCATCCACGTTCATCCGTTATTATCCCAATAAAACTGAACAAGCTGCAGTGATGTGCAAAATAATGGAGACTCCCTGGAAAATTAAGTAAGTTAAAGTAAACACTACATACTTATTCTACATATATTCTTAACACTTTTGATACGGGACTTCTAACTGCTGTTGAATTTTGAATAAAAGAGAATCCACTATTTTGCTTCAAGACACAATTGGCAACAACTTAAAATCTATGAAATATATTTTTAAGTCCTATATACATACTATAAATAATAATAATATGATTATTGACAATTCCGATACATGTATTTGTATATATATTTGTATTTGTATGTATATGTATTCAGGTATTTTACTAATACGAAAAAAATATTTTGACTTGTGCTCTTTTTAGGAATTTAAGTTATTCAGAATTTATCCAAAAGTTTGTATATTTTTTTAACACAAAGTGAAGATGAAGATAAAGAATTCTTATTTGCATTTGTTTTGTATGGAAACCTGCTACATCGAACGAATAAAATTAGGGGTAATAAATGTAACAAATTGTATAATTTTTCAAACATTATGTACGTATCATATATCTTGGGTGTTAAATAATATTTACAAATTTAAAATATTCCAAACTAATATAACACCATCATTGAATTATTCCACCCAAACAACCTCCATATCTATCAAATTTTTGAAAGTTGTATATGTGTTAATATGTGAAATCGTTCGGAATACCACTACACTGTCGCCATGTATGGACGAAATTTGATATTCATTTTTCCTGAAACAGCATATATGACACAATTTCACATATTAACATATATACGACTATAAGATAATACATTGAGGTTGATTCGATGAAATGATGAATGTTATATTGTGGAAAGTGATTACTTAAGGCAGCCAAAGACATATCGTAAGCCTTGTAATTACGTTTACTTCCATATTTTTTCATTAATAAAAAATAGCTTCGTCTCTATGTGATATCTATTATTTGTTTAATAACAGTGCCTTTGTAGGTGAAAATCCAGTAGTTGTGTGTTCTTAGACATAAACAGTATCCATGATAAAGTATATTATTTACCAGACGATAATATAAATATTTAATGTTCGCAGGCCATTGTTGAAAGTGTTATATGTTAAAATACTTGACAAGAGACATTTTTTCCCAAAGTGTCTCCAGACTTTTGCACATCACTGTGAAAGAAGACGGTATATTTATCACGATTTCACTGTGGATTTATTGTTCTACATCTCCCGCCCGCAAACCCTCGACGGGAAAAACAAAGGGGAGAGTAATATGAACACTTTTTTTGTTACAGAACAACGCGGCGGTAAACAAGGGATGGTGTGGTGTTGTGGAGCAGGATCACCCTTTACAGTTGAGCAGCCAGCAATGGCCCGGAATCCCCGTCGATAAAACGGCTCACTCGAGAAATTCGACACTTATAATTGGTTCGACTTGAAATCTCTTATTTTGCTCTTTGTAATTCTTCAGCAAGAAGAGACAAATTCATTTTGATCGATGTAGTGCTTCGGCCGTAAAAGTTTTGGTGATGAACGAAAATAGAGTTTAGGGAGACAAAATAAATACAAACTGTTACAGTGTAAATGAAATATCGTGAGATATTCTACATTGGGAATAAAAAAAGATTTTCAGTTGAGTCTGACTCTCGTAAAACATTTTGTGATACCTCAGATGTAAGAAAAGACGTATATATTATTGTAATGGATAGAAAAAATATTTTGATGGTTTCCGATCTTAAAGAAAATTACTGTGATCGTGATGATGATTGGTAACTGAAATGTGACGACGATTGGTAACTAAAAATTTACTGTTGGAGGTTTACTTTACTTACGAATAATCAGTTTCTGTCGAACAAAATCACAGTCACAATAACGGTTTAAATAACTATTTAACCCTCACTAATTCAGGCCACACTTTGTATAAAAAATTGTAGGAATAAGAAGAATAGACCGATATTATTTAAAGTGTTTAATCGAATATTTTATATAAATTAAAAGAATATTTCTGATTAGTTTGTTTCAAGCATATGAAGAATAAAGTAATATTAGTATTAAATCAGCGTGGATATGTCATTAAAAATACAATTACTTGAACCCGAGACCTTGTCAGTAGACTGCTCTCCCAACTGAGCTTTATCAGATTTGTTAATGTCGTTTTGTTCTATATATTTTGGTAAGAAAGATATGTCCTTTGCATTTTACTTCTTTATCAAGGGACGATATGTTTCGAATGTTCGCAATTTCACAAATATTCGTCGTCTAATATTTATCCGCTTAATGGAGGTTAGCGATCATAATGGCGATTATTATTTTAATTACATCAGTTCGAAATAGTTGGATGTAGACTCCCCAAATCATTACTTTAGATTCTTCAACTAAGATATCCTGCTTCTTATTAGTATTACTCTATCAACCCTGTATATTATTAGATCCACATCTTAAATACTTCAAATCATTGCACATAGTATCTTATCTACCATAGATTGAGCAATACTTTGTCCATGCGGAAGAACGCAGAGGTTATATAGAAAGGTTCTAGTTTTAATTAAATTTACATTCCAGGTAGATCTTTTATAAGTAAGTAGGTATTTTGTTATGTAATCAATTTTATTTCAGATATTATTGATTATGATTATCAGTATTCTCATAGGCACCTTATTTACTCAATTTACTTCCACGATTAGTTGTGTATACTGAGCGAAATGAGAAAAAATGTGTTAATGGATGGATAAGGATGTACAATGTACAAGTTTGGTTTGGACGGATTAGTTAATAGATTATATTTAATCAGTAATTCATGGAGATCACGGCCCTCAGTCATGAGAGGCCGACGTTGATGAGTCGGACTAATTAATTTGAACTATGTCAAAAGAGTTTTATTTCATTACAGTTACATCAATTAAATCTAAATTCAATAAATAAACTTGAATGGCCTTCATTTTATTTTTATCACACAGATTTTATTCCCTATCCCATTTTACTTTTTCTTTCCCCTCACCCTCCCGTTCTCTTGGGAAATATTTTTTTTATAACTTTTATATCTCCATTGTTTATATTTTTACTTTCAACTTTTTCTACATAAGAGAAGAAATTACATTATAGTCCTTTTTAAATTGTACTCACTGTTTAAAGTATAGTGTATTTTTTGAGAAAACATGTATCTAGTTAAATTATTGTTTCGCTTTCATAATGATTTTTGTATTTACGGATAAACTGTATGTTTTCCTAATAAAATAAAATTTCATACTGTTGTGTTAACCTTTTTTTGTGAAATACTTATTCAAAATATACGGCAAATAATATTTTATCGTTGACGAACAATTTTTCTAGGCTAGAAAACCGCGTACTTACTTGCTTACTTACCATCACGCCGTTTCCCCGTGGGGGTAGGCAGAGAAGATAGAGCGCCACACTCTTCTGTCCTGACACACAATTCTCGCCTTATCCACTTTCATACATCTTCTCATACAAGCTCGCCAATTGTTGAGGCTTCTAACAGAACCATCCTCCATTATCTGGTTTACCTGGTCGTGCCAAGTCTTCCGCGGACGTCCTCTATTTCTGGTGCGTACTAGCGTCATATATTTTTCTTACCATTCTCTCCTCATTCATCCGTTCATATGACCAAACCCCCTACGTGATCCTTTCTTAATCTTACTTGCTATACTAACATCAGCTTTACATTCTTTCCTTATTTCTTCATTCTTTACTCTTTCATAAATAGATTTGCCACAAATACGCCTAAGTGATCTCATTTCCACTGCATTCAATCTACTTTCGTTCCTTTTTTGCCAGCTCCAGGTCTCATTTCCATACATCTGTGTCGGTACCAGGATTCCATTGTGCACCGCTAGTCTTGCCTCGATTGACAAATTCCCGGTAGATATAATTCCATTCAAAGCGCCGTTCACTTTATTCCCTGCGATATCATTCTCAGTCTTTCCGTTTACACAAACTCATCTATTGTTCCAAACATTCATTACATCCAAGTATTTAGCACGGTGTAATGCTTTCCTCCTTCTCGAATACCATCACTTTCGACTTGTTAACATTCATCACGAGGTCGCTTTCCTTGCATACATCGTACATTCTACTCACTAGACTCTGTAGTTCTTGTTCTTTATTTGCCATTAGTACAATTAGTAGTATCATCGGCGTACAATAAACAGCGTACAATCAAATCGCCCATTTTTGCTCCTACATTCATACATTTCAGTTCTTTCACACATTTATCCATATACAAGTTGAATAACCATGGAGACATTACACAACCCTGCTTGACACCCTTTGTATGTATGCAGTAACCAATAGTGTCAATAGTACTTGGACATCTTTCATTGAGTCCGCTGGAATCACAGTGTCGTATTCTTTTTCTCGTGCCTTATCTCCGTTCAACGGACGTTGGCTGTCATCACTTTGTTCAACTGTTGTTGCGGCTAGGAAAAACCTTTACAGTAGGCTGACCAAACCACTGTGTTAAGTTCTTCAGCCATGATGTTCTCCTTTTTCCAGCAATTTTATTAATAAGAGCTGCAAGATATCATACTTCTCTGGATGTCTCATCACATGTTCCTAATATCGATTACTTTATTTTATTTTTTTATTTGGAAAACGAATAGTTAATCTATGTAAACAAAAATCATAAAAAAAGTATAACAATAATTAAACCAATTGATAAAAATGAAATTTATAGTTTTAAATACATATTTTCATTTGTAACTATTCGTCCTGCTTGTTTTGACCAATCTTCTGTAGATCCATACTAAATTATTCTTTTTTATTTAAGGAAAATGCGTATAGTAAATTCCAAAGTTTTGTCCAATTCTCGTCTCACAAATCTTCTAGCTTTGTTTCATTACTGTTTATTTTTAAAATTTGGAAAATCCGTCGAAAAAAGGAGCCGGATCGCCGTTTCGGTACGTTCTACGACAAAAAAGGAGCCGAAACACCGTTTCGGTACGTTCTATGACAAAAAAGGAGCCGAAACGCCGTTTCGGTACGTTCTATGACAAAAAGGAGCCGGAACGCCGTTTCGGTACGTTCTATGACAAAAAAACACCGCATAAAATAACACTGAGAACACGTAGTGTCTGACCATTCGCATTCGTAATTAAAAGTTGAGATCATGACTACAGCACGTCCTATCTTTCATTCATATTAAAACCCAGGTATACAATACTTTGTGTCTTCTCCAATTTCGTTTCAGTAATATAAGGACTTTCAGTGTCAGTTGTGCTCTGTTTGCTAATGAGCGTATATTTTGTTTTTGTTGTATTAAGTTTTAACCCACAAGTCGCATGTCTTTACTACTTGGTTTAGCAGAAGTTGTAAATCTTCAATGTTACTTGCTAGAAGTGTCATTTGCGTAATGCAAGTTATTCAAAATTTTCCCATTTATAACGTGTCCTTTAGTAGCTTCTTGAATAGACTTATTGAATATTTCTTCCGTATATAAATCGGATTGTCTATATTATCATTACTTTACATAATTACATAATTTTAATTTATTATTTAATGGTAATTTACTCGTCAACTTTGAAACAATAAATCGCATGCCTCGGCTGTTATTACAATCCATTCAGATAAATTACAAACAAAGTGTTATGAAAGATTTGCGAGATGTGAAAGTGTCTAATATTGGTGTCGTATTAGATTTTTTTATATTTACCGAATGTTTCCTGTAAACATTTATATGGCTAAAAAATGGGATAGTTTTGGGTCCAGAGTGTTTTCCCTTCTTGACCGCTACATCTGTTAGCGTTAGCCCTGATTCTTTAAGCTCTCGAGATGTCGTCGCGATCCGCCCACGAGCTTTCACGTTGACCACAAAAAGCTTCTAGGGCTCTGAACCTAAACACAATGTATGCGATAGTAATAAAATTTCTTCCAGCGCGATTCTACCGACGCGAAAAATATTAAATTTCTCGCTCTCGTTTAATATAACTTTCCTAAAATAAAACACGTATAACCCGATGAGCGCGTGAGTTTTTAATATAAATCCTTTCAATTCTTTATTAAAGAATATTTTAATACAAATTAAACGCATCAATTATATAGATATACAGACAGATAAACTCAATTTACCAAAAAAATATTTTAACTACCACCGGGATTTGAAAATAAATTACAACTTCACAAATAATAATTTGTCTTATTACCGCGTCTACATCTCAATAATGATAAATCTAGTGTTACAAGTTATTAGTTTTCCAAATCAGTAACAAAAAATAAGTACGAAAAAATAAAAAGATGAAGAGATATGTAACATACAAGAATAATTAAACCAATATTTATTATATATAATTTATAATGGCCCATATCTACAGATAATATTTTTACGATGTACATGCATTATACTCTCATGAGTTTTTTTGGAGACAATTCTCGGCATTCATAGTACACCATATACTAAGTCTCATTTTACGCTTATTGTACGTCAAATTTCAGATCATTGACCACTGATGTTCCGTTCGTCAGTTAGGTGAATTTGAGTCTCCCCAGTAGCAGAAAAAAATGTTTGTTAATTAGCGCCTTTGTTTGTCTTAATTTTTGAAAATAAATTACAGGTGTCTATGGTTCTAAGTAATGTTTGTGTACACGAGTGTAAAGGTCAAATCGAACATTGTATTCATAGATTTGAGTTTTTGTCTTTTTTTACCAATCTGAGAGTTTGTCTCCGGATCAAAATTTCAAAACGCGTACATAATAGTGAAATTTGCCTTAAACAAATTCCTGAGATTTGTCTCATTTCATTGAATTGTTTTGGCCGTTTAAATGAAGAGATTGTTTGGTAAAAAGTTAACACATAAATTTCAAGAAATCAATGTGGCGTGATAGCAGTAAATATTATTAACTTTTTTAAGAGGTTTACAAAAAATTGATAATGTTAATAGTACAAAAAAAGAGCGATCCAGACATTGAGAATGAGAAAATAAACGTAGACGTAATAAATGTAAATATATGATTAGTGTTATATTAAAACAGTATTGCCGAAAATAATCCGAAAAACGCTCGTCTAGTTATAGACTAGCCCGAGCCTACACTACACTAAAGGATTCTGCTTATCGTGAGAGTTGTGACGTACAGATAACAAATCATAGTGTTGTACACATTTTATGCTCACATTTTGTACGGATTTATTAGTGATCGTGTCCCCAAAACCCACAACTCTTAGAAATTATTTACCCGTACATAATATCTTAAGAGTCTTGGATTACAAAACAAATGTTCAAAAAGGGCTGAAAAGTCAGTCTGGCGATTACTTATGACTTCATGAAAATTTGGCATAATCTTCATTACAGAAACTGAATGAATAATATCTTTCATACATCGTTTAATTTCTAAATTAACCTTCTAAAACTTTCAATAATTAAATATATCTATTTCTTCTTCAGTATTTGTGAAATTACTTTGTAGCAACATATTACATAAATAATAAGAAAAATCACTTTTATAACCACTATTTATTGACACATTAACATGTTTCGATACCTATGGTATCTTCTTCAGGAAACAAAACTATACAAGTATAATCGTCGGTTAATTAATTAGGAACTACTGCGAAAACAAATTTAAAAGGTGACTATATACAAAAAGAATTTGGTATTTAATTAATAACATTTAATTCGCCATTAACACATTTTTTAATTACAATAATTTCAAAATTTATCTAACCCCTATTTGTTTGCGAAATTTCTAAATCCTTGTTAATATCAAAAGAATGGTCTGTTACTAAAAGGTAATTGGAGAATATAGAATAGTTGTTGTCATTTATAATAGATATCTCATTTCATATATTTTTATAATATTTATTTCTCTTATTTAAGAATATTTTCATGTCAGTGTATCTCTTTCCATCTGTTTCTATGTTTTAAGCTCCAAACAGTTCTAGGAACAGACCCCGCTAAGCTTTGCCATTACTTGGTCATTGATTTTTCGTCTCTTTTACTTTCCTTTAATATTATTTCTGTTATATCTATTTAGGTAGCTTTTTATGATGCTCGATGTCTATTCAAAGCCCAGTATGAAGACAGGCCGCGCCTCACTTTGCGTTTGCTGTTCGTCAAATGTCGAATTAGACGTCAGTTAAATGAATTTAAATCTCCCCAGCAGAAGTTGAAACGAAATATGTGTTTGTAATTTAATGCCTTCTGTTTGAGAATAAACAGTTGCAGGTATTTAGGGTTTTAGGTGGCATTTGTGGTTTTCTCTTTATTACTTTCTTTCAATATTCCTTTATTGTATTTATTTGTTTAGCTTTTTACGATACTTGATGCCAGTCTGTCATCGCACCAGACCTTGATTAGATGTCAAGTACAGAAATAGCACAAAATATGAGAAGATAGAAATATTTCATCGAGACTAACCGTCGATTCTCATAGAATAGGGAAACGAAAATTATTATGATTAATTGGGTAGCTGTTATATGAACATAATGTTTGGTGTAGTGTTCTCTTCTATTTTTAATAGTATTCATTTTAAAAAATCTTTCCTTTCTAGTATCGTTTAATTTGTATCTCTTTCAGTATAGCTGATTTTTACTAGCTTACTTTTCTGTTCCCGATTTAATATCACCAATCATCGTGTGCCTCGTACAACGCGTTTCGCCTTGAACGCCTATCCACTGGAGGCCACTACCGAGTTAAAGAAGTCTACGACGACGCAATTTTCACAGAAACGTCACCATAAATTTTGAAATGTAATTCAATCTTCCTTTATGGACGCGGCACAGCGTTATTATTGTGGCACTTTACGAGTTTTATGTTGGCTGCAGTGTATTATTGCAATGTTTAAATTGTTGCCAACTACATAATTAATGATTTTAACTCGACGGCAGCATTCTGCTAACGGCGCTCACTTGTTGGAACACTAAACTTATCGCTGTTAGCATTTATAAAATAATAATTAACTAGAAAAATGAACGCCTTGCGTGCAAAATTATACACAATTATTAAAATTTTCGTGTACTGTAACATCGTAATTAAGTGGTTTTTTTTAATATCTAGTTTTTACACGCAATAACAATTTAGGCAGAGACAAGTATAATTTGTATTGAATTATAAATAAATGCTGTTGTACTATAAATTAATATTTTTAAATTTAATTAAATTAATTTTTTAATCTATCATTATTAAGTAGCTACTACTTGATCTCATTTACATGACAATTTATGAATTCCTTCCTCGAAGAATTTGGTAGGTTTACATAAGAAAAATGTATTAACAAGCAATATATCGGAAACTTTTCTTTATCTACGTATTTTTCTGTGATCTGAACAGGTAGAAATCTGTAGAGCAGAGATGGAGCAAAGTCCGGAGAGTAAGGATGGTGTGGTAATACCGACCTTGGAAGATTCTTGAATTACTCTGGTCATGGTACAGATGTCGCTCGCATCTTTGGTCTGCTGGGGACGGTGACGGTGGCGGTGAATTTGAATCGCCGTCCACAAATAAATTAATCAACCTAATACAATATATGTATGTCTGTCTGTTCACTATACAATCCTATATCTTTCAACCGATCTAAACCAAATTTTTCATAATTACTCTTTAGGATCCAAAGTAAAACACTGGCTTCCTTTCTAGATATAAGTGTTGTTTTAAATGCCATCAATTCCAAATTTTGCAATAAAAATATAGTCACCCATCCCCTCACCCCACCCCACCCCCAAAACCCACCCACGAGATAGCACGCCTCTTTGTCAATACTAATTTTAGCATAAATCATTACGCATTAGAGTTTGATTAAAGTTCAGATTTTTAAAAACCATAAATTTAGATGCCTATTGTTAATAGTTGGGCGAAATAAACGAAACCAACATTGAAAAGAAACATTCGCATTCTGTCAAAAAGGAAAAAGGGATCTTTCATCGGGACAGCGCCCGTCTTCACTGTCGTGTCACTCAAATGACGAAGGAACCAAATTGGGAAATGTTGGACTCCCCGGATTATGTATCTCTATTTGACTACCATTTTATTTAGATTATTACTAGTGATGAGAAAAAATGCTACTCTCGACTCACTGGTGATTGATATTCGATAATATCAGTGATTGAAAACTGTGAATGTGATCACAGTTTCATTACTGATACGCATGCCCCGCATGATAACACAATGCATGAAATATATTTTTTTTAAATATACTTATATTATTCAAACTTCATTTGCATAAGAAACATATCCTAATATATATATATATATACACAAATATACTGAAAACCCTTTAAAAATTATAGTTTATTTTTCGGCTCATATTCTCTGCATTTCGGGTCAAATGCGAAAAACGTTTTGGCATTTGATCCGAAATGCTGGGCTTTGACGTATCACAGTTTATAACCAAATATAAGTAAAATAAATAAATGAATCTCGAATTACGATATTTCTAGATATTCAATCGCTGGAAGTGAGTGTGACTCAAAATATCAGTGATTGATTCACGGTTCGCGTTTTCGAGCTCATCACTTATTATTACCAAGGCAGGATGCTTCCATGAGATCAGATTACTATTGAGGATTGGTGGTTGCAAGCAACATAAATTATATTGTACACCAACTTTAAATAAAAAATTACAATTTCAAGATCTACAATAAACATGAAAACCTTTAAAGCATTATATCTAATATCTAAATATTTTAACGAATTCTAAAATCTAAATCTAGATACAGAAACTTTTATTCTGAAAGTGGTGGTAAAGATTAGTACAAATTGTTCTGTTCAATCTTCGTACCCATGTAAAATATAACGTTTAAATAACCATAATAGATACCATTTAAACAAATTAATAGGCTGTTACTGTACTAGAGACAAAAAGTTCTACCTGTTCGTTTTTCTTATGACCGTAGTAATAATGACAGAAATCTTTAATTTTTGACGGTAATGTGAATTTCTTATATTAAAAAAATATGTTGACCATACCTACATTATATTTTCACGAATAAACATTTAAGACGTTGCATATAAATATAATATTATGTTTTCCTTACCTAAGTTATTGATGTTGTGTTTTAATGCAATAGCAATTGCTAACTTTTATGAGAATATTATGGCACACGTTGTTGTTTGTTTATTTAATTTGTATTTTTATTTCAATGTTAAATTTAAGTTGTATGTCAACATAACTGTACATATACGGGTATTATATTTGCAAAGTATTATATTAAAACAAAGAAAGTCAAGCGATGCATTTTTGATATATATATATATTCAAAAGGAATACTTTCACATGAATATAAATTTAGAATAGAAAAACCAATTAATACATAAATGGTGATCTAATACCAATCTCTCGGGATCATATTACGTTTACTTTAAGGTTTCTTCTTTTCACAGAGGCTACCGATCGCTTCCAGCACCCCTTGTGCATGTGCACCCTTTCCCTCCGTGAGTTAAGACTAGCGTACCTGTATAAATCACAGCGGCGTGCGGAGTCCTCCAGGCTTCATCCCGCTCCCGCTCCCGCTCCCGCTCCCCCTCGCTCCGCTCCTCAGCAGCCGGCAGCCCTCCACCGGATCTCACCCCCTGGCCGCGGCCGCCATCCCCCGCGGCCCGCGAGACTATTTTTAGAACAAGGGGGCGGGTAGGGTAACTCGTAGATGTTTTACAGCCCTCCGCCCTCCGTCACTCCTGCGATCACCGCCTTAATCCTGCGGACGCTCGACAATCCGTCCTTCAATCACCTTTTCACTTATTTTAGGGGTTTACGACGCTGGTGATTATTCGCCCTGACAGCGCGCTGAGGTCGTATGCCTCACTTTTTAAAAGCTAAAATCATTTGCTATTTGTATTAAGGCCTGCAGAAGCGCACGATCGTTACATCTAAACAAGCGAATTATTTTTAACAACCATCAATTGTATTAACTACGTATTAGTGACAAATTTATAAAGCTGATATAAATATCGAGAAAGATTCGGAGTACGATTACAGATGTGTAGGCACTTGGTAACACGGTTTATTTACAAATACTAACGGTTCTCGTTCACCTCACTCTTCAGTTGTCTCTTGTGGCTAGGTCTGTACATTTCACTGATTCATGTTTTTAAACTGTGTACAGATATATATCAATCCTTCTCGGTAGCCTGGAAACTCCCCATCATCAATAATTATTATTAATGGCTAAGCGGTTTCTAAATATCACCGAAAGGGGTGAAACGAATCATTAATTACATGTGCACTCATGTATCTACACAATAAATGGTTTTTGATTATTAAATAATAAAATATTTTTATTATTACAACTCTAAAAAGTATTTCATTAAAATATATTGTGATTTTGAAATATATGTGAATCATCCGTCAATAGGCCAGATGTTTTATATATTTATTTTTTTTAAATATAAAATATAATCCATTTAATATATTATAAAAGTGAATGTTATTATCACTTATAAATATTCTAATCTATTTTTCAAAAAAACATAGCTACAACTTTCTATTGCTTGTGACTGCTTTACCAGTTACGTTATTGCAACCTACACCATTCTTATCAAATTCCAGAATGGACAAGAATAGTACAGGTTGCAATAGCGTAATTAGGAAAGCACGCTAACGGTAATATATAGTATACAGTAATATAATATACAGTTCTGAGTTCGGATCCCGGTGGCAGATTTATTTTTTACGAAGACAGATTTGTTATTTTTGTGTTCCAAATTGATCAATCTAATCTGTTTTAATTTACTTTACAAAAAATGTGATTTCATTTAAAAATATATCGATTTTATTTTCAAACTTTGTTAAGAAATTGAGGTATATAAGATACGACTATGTGGTCTTTCGACGTTGATTGAACCCCCGACTATTTGACATCTTGGTAATCTGTTAAATTTCTTATCAGATTTAAATTTAATTATTTAGTAAATTGAGTTAAAACACTGTTTTATTCAACTATATTTTTTTATTGTGTTAAACGTTAAAACGTTTTCATATATAACCATATAACTATCTGAAAGTGTTTTTAATTTTAGTTGAATTATAATATTGATAATGGGAAGATGTTCTCGAAAACGTTCTAATGTTTAACACAATAAAAAATATAGTGGATTAAAACAGTATTTTAACTCAATTTTCAAAATAATCATGGAATTCCACAAAGTTTCACCTAAAACCTTTGAACAATTAAAATTAATTGTTTTCAGATACATATTATGAAATTCGCGTAATTTTACCTGTCGTAAAAACAATACACAATCGTTCATTATAGATCGGCGAGAGCTCGCCTGGGGTGGGGCGCCTTCTCGCCCTCCGCCCGAACTCTCTCCCCACTATGACAACGCATTCTGTTTTGAAGTAGCTTCTGCGGTGACGTCACATAATTCTGCGACGTGCCTCCCATTTAGAAGTATTCCGGTACATCCGACCGATACAAACTCGATATCTTCCAAGGTTTTCTGTTCGATTTTTCACCCTTTGCAATACGATAATTCACAAATACGGATATCTTTTACAGTTATTCGGTGGGAAAATGTATTTTATTATGAAGCATGATAAAGAAACATACATATGTAAAATTTTGTGGTATCTGCACGAGTGTATTGTAGCTTAATGGGTAAGGTTATCTATCGACATAGAAAGTTCCGTTTTCGAGTCCCGAGAATACTTATATTGACACATTTTTTCTATATAATCTTGTGGCTATAATGAAGTAATTTATCTAAAAAATGTATTATTTGTAAATTGAAATTTCACAAATTAGACGATATTTTATTAAAATTAGCAAATTAAAAATGAATTAACATTAATTAAAATTAAAATTGTTTCTTACGGAATCAGTTTTTTCTCAGTTAGATCGCAATTTTGTATATGGTTTCCTTAAGGAAACCTATACCACCGTTTGGATACGATAACACGTGCCATTATCAAGTCTTTAACAAGAAAACCATCTACAAAAACGCTATCTAACCTAAAAACCTTAAATTAAGCATAGATACATACATATATATATATATATATAATTTTAATGAAATGACGTGTTGTTCTTAATTGTCACACATACTAAACGTAATCGTTTATATTATTAAAATGTCGGTACAGGTACAGTACATGCAAAAATACATATACAAATTTTAATTCACAGTTGGTACAAATAATAACAAGTTGTAAAATCCAAAAACTAATTAAAACTTAGAAATTTCTGATTGTAAAAATTAAGTCATTCGTTTTTCTATTTAAAATACGAGTATATATTATTTAACGCCATAAAGGTCGTATACACATCTAATTCCTATTTCACACGAAATTGACACTATGTATAATGTATCAAATTCCATTCAAATTCGTTTATAAAATAAGCGTTAACACAAAGCTGAAATTTTATTTACATTCTGCCTATTTTAATAATGACGGTAGTAATTTCGAGTTAGCTTGATTTTCTTAACTAACTAGACTAACGCAGTATACCGTATTAAATTCCGCGAGGAAGTGAGTGCAAGGTATGCTTCGAGTAATACAAAGCGTTTTGTTTCTAAGATAAGTTAATTTTCTCAACCTTCCGCATCACTTAAATTATACCTTTAACCTTTCCTTTACGGTGCTAAAATCAAAACGCGCGTTCCGATGCTGTAATCTCAGTGTACATGTAGACTTTTGGTATTTTTAAGTCGGATAAATATATTAAATTTATTACTTATATTAATCATTAAAATAATAGTTGACATATATATATATATATCAATTATTGTGTAAAAGTGCTAAAAATGAGAAAAATCATTGATTGTCATGAGCGACAACATAAGACACGTCTAACTCGGCCAGCGCACGATCTGCCACTAAGTGAAGATCGGCATCCGGCACCCCGCGCCCCGCACACTGCGCCTTGCGCATCACTCCGCTCGTAAACATACAAGTTTTGACAAATTGACGTCAGGCTCTTCGAAAAAATATTTTTTATTTTTGCGTATAGTAAATAATTATATATTTTAATTATTTTATCCAATGCATAAATATATTACGGAGGAATACTTAAAATATTCACATAATTAGAGGCAATTTTAACTCGGTTTACATCAACGGAGAGGAAAAGTTAAACAATGCCATCTGACTTTATTAAACGGTAGACTTGCCTCCGTCTATAGCTCCTGATATTTATCATCATCATCAATGCCGCAACAGCCCGGTGTGGGCCCTGGTCTCCTCAAGTAAGTTTCGCTACTCCGATCTGCCACCCGCTGTGTTTCATCAGTTTATGATACCGGCTACATGAGCGTCTGGATAACGCCATCCCACCACCGCAGCTTGGGTCTTCCAACACTCCCGAGGCCAATAGGTTTTGCATAAAACCTCGCTAGTGGTTCCGAGTCCATTCGCTGAATGTGATCAGCCTTCCTCATCCGGGCTATCTTGAGTACTTTGACAATGTTGAGTTCCTGGTTGTAGCTTATACGTCTCGCCTCGTTTTCATGTTTGGTATCATATACCCTTCTTAGTAGATGACAACGTCAATGTTCAGAAACAGATTGTTTGTGACTTTTTTTTTGTGTAAATACATATTTATTATTGAACGAAAATAATACACTGTGCCTTCCCCCCTCCTTTCCCTTCCCGATCCGGCCACGCCAGTGCGGTTATACGTGTACGGTACAAGTTTACAATATTATACTAATTCGAGACTCTGTGTCGGAACATTTGTCGAAATAGTGAATAAAATATACAGTCCACATCTTTGGAGGTGCCAGCAGAACCCGGATTGTAGTAAGTGCCAAACTCCTTCCTGGCATCTATGCTTTGTACGCAACACCGATAATGAATTTTTATCTTTCTTACCCAGCATTTAGATCCGTACGGGAGAACTGGCCTCAGGAGTGTTGAATAGATTTAAATCTTTGTTTTCTAATCGATACCAAAGTAATATTAATGGGACGCCTGTAGTCTTTTTGATATCATTCGTCAATTTTTTAAATTGTAAATTTTGACAAACCAGTCATTTTACTGTAATTAGATTTTCGGACAATGGTCAATCTGAAGTATTCATTAACGTGAGAAATGTTGACAGTTCGTAGTTAGTTCAGAAATGTGACAGTTCGCTTGATCAAAACAAAATACACCAATTCTGGTTTCTCATCAAAGTCTAAAAGAGTTCCCTATTGACTGATAAATTCTTCACGAGTAGTGGTTTGACTCCATGAGGAATACTGAAATAAGAAACAGACGCAATAAACCCTGATCGCCACTGTAATCAAAAAGAGGATATACACGTGGCTGGCTTACATTTAACAAAAACCTAAACCTTTCATACACAAGTAGAAATCTGGCATCCCGGACGCCTTGCAATGACTATGCATAGGTTGTACTCCACAGAACTACGGGAAGAGAAACAACGGTGGAGTTGTGCTCTAGCTTGGGAGCGAAAATGACAGAAGAAGAAGATTTTTACAAAAACAACATCAATTTGGTCTAATAAGTTTAACTACCCTACCGTATTTAATTAATTTGGTTGATAGTATAATTGAGGGATATAAAAGCAAAAATGTTACTATCCAATAATTAAAAAATAGAGGGTGACGTGTTTGAAAATGATTATCCGGCAATAGTGAAGTTTTATAATAGATAACTTATAATCAATTACAAATATGTTTATCTCAACATCGCAAATTAGATGGTGCCTATTCTGTTTCTATACCCCTCAATTGTGGATCTTGTGATTCTACAAAAATTTAAAATCTTTTTTGAACAGCCCTGAATTGATCAATTCTATTTATTTACATAATATTCAATCTAAAAGCACAGGCAAAAAAGACACCGTTCACGAAAGGCTATTTTCTTACAACTAGAATATTCTGCAATACCTGTTTGTAATATTAATAAAATTGTTGACACAAAATGATAAAATCATTCAACTAACGACAATATTAGACTCTTTATATATACATATTAATCAATATGTCAACAAATAATTATTTGGTCCGCTCTGTGGTACAGTAAACAAGGTAAAATGTTGTATATATAATTTGATCAATTTTTTAAGTAGTCACATATTTCCTCATACTGTATTGAGTTTTCCGATTATTAATAAATAGGTCAATTAATATTTTCACAATTAGTGAACAACATTTATGAGTTTTCCTGTATAAACCAGTTATAGAATAGAAGTTTAAAAGTTCAAAAGGATATTACTATTTCTTAATTAATTCCAAATTAAAGAGTTATAAGACAGATTAAAATCTTTGAAAATGTAATCAAATATTTTTTTAGAATCAAAGAGCAAATAACAGTGACAAAAAGAACTAATTATATCACGCAATAATTGTATGCGTCCGACGGGGGCGTACATATCGTCGAGTAAAGTAAGCACAATTTATCAAAGACACTAACATAATTCTAACATTTTATTTAAGTAATTTTTCAGAAAATAATTTATTAGAAATATAAGAACGATTTCGGAGCTGGAAAATTTCATTTTGATTTAAAATGAATATTTTTTAAATATTCTGGAATCTTCTATACTATTTTAATAAGTTTGTTACGAATCATCGATCGTACATATGTATTATATATAAAATATTTACATTATATTTCCAATTGTAATATACGCACCTTACTTTAAAAAATATATAATATTTATAGGAGTGATATTAAATTGATGGTATCCGGAAAGTTCACCGACTGCAATTCACTGACAGAAAGTTCACCGACTGAAAGTTCGCCGACCGAAAGTTCACCGATCAGAAATTTCACCGACCGGAAAGTTCACCAACTGAAAAGTACACCGACTGGAAAGTTTACCGACCAGAAAATTCACCGACCGGTGGTAAATTTATCAAAAAGAAAATTCACCGACCCGTAATTACGGGTACAAACGGAAAGTTCACCGATTCTACGATGGATCACTAATGATTTATGTATTATAAACCATGAAATGTTAATATTTAATATCTTAGTTTGTCGTTTTATCCATCAAATACATACAAAATTTGTTTTTTTAATATTTCCGTAACTATTGACCCAATTTCAATGAAATGTAAATTGAAGCAATAAAATAATAGTCTAGGACGTTTCATCGCCGCTGTGTCTTCTCCAGCCAGATTATCGCAGGGCGATTAATTATTTTGATCGTCGCCTTAATTCTTTTTAACAACATTTTTATTAATTCATAATTCGGTTAACTATTCTCATTTTATCTTTTACTGTTTAAGCAAATTTCATTTATTGTATTGTTTGACAAAATATATCCTTTAAATTTCCCTCATGATAATACATTGTAAAATAATAGAATACAATATTTAAACAAACAATAATGTGGAACCATATTGTAATTCTTTCTTCCTGATAATAGATCAGACATGGGTATGTATATATATATAGGTATTTGAATAAAAAAAACGGATTTGATACATTTTTGATTACGTGAATGTAGTAACAGAATAATAATAAGGAATGGTATTGCTTATCGCTCGGGTATTATCCAACGGTTGGGAAAATATTTACAATTTATCCAATAAAAAAACCGCTAAAAATAATAGCATTGCTAAAAATTATCGACCTATAAGTTTATATATATAGTTAAAAAAAAAATCATCGGCGATTAATTGTAAAATTGGTGAACTTTCCGTTCGACGAATTGCGGGTCAGTGAATTTTCCAATCGAAAATTTATCACCAGTCAGTGAACGTTCTAGTCGATGAACTTTCCGGTCGGTGAACTTTCCTAGAACCAAATTGATAATATTTCTTAAAATAAGTCCAAATACGTAAGATTTTACTGCATGCTTTATAAACAAGTCGTCCTGTTTTTTTTACGATGGCGCGAAAACATTATATAACATCCTCACATATAATGTCATAGTATTCTCTGATATTACACACGGTCTCACTTGCACACAGTTATGCACATATTGTGAAACAGTCGCATAAAGCGCCTCGGAGGACTCGCCGCCAATTGGAAAATCCCGAATTGAGATGTTAACTGGACAAGGCTAAGCATGCTAGTTGGAAGAATGTCCGAGAAACGAAGGCCAGAATTTAAACATGGACTACTCTAAAGTTAATTCATTAAAAAAACTTTTCCTCAAATCTATGAAAATATACACGGTATGTGTACAACGTTATGTACGTGTTTGTACATAAAAGAATTAATACGTTGTGGCGTTACAAACAGTCACTAATTTTATTTTTTTACGATTGCTACTAAATTCGCACTTGCGCGGTGAGAGTTCCGTCCTTTTAGACAATTTCCGTTAGGAGACGCGCTCGAGGATTAGTCCGTTGACGGGCACTGACGCGCCGGAGGCGTGAGCATGTCGGCGTCGACGTGTCTAAATAAAATTTGGAATCTGTGTCTATCCAGCGAGATAATAAGGCAATGTAATATTTCGTTTCTGGCGAGGCGCTATCTTGTTAATGGCATATTGGGAATGGCGTCTTAATTGCCTTCATATAATATCAAGAATGTACTACTACCATCTTGTGGTGATGCCCGTGTTATATAACGGAATGATGGAATGATGCAGGTTGTGAAGACTGATATATTTATCTTTATCCGCTAATATTTTGCGTCAACATGCGACACGTGGGTAAATATTATTACACGACCTATTCAAGTGGAATTTATTTGCATAAATAAGCTATTTTAAGTTATTATTGCAGCGACATTTTATGCCGAAGCCATCACTTAGTATGGTATCTAATTGTATGATTCTAACTTTATTTATATATTATATATTTTTTATATTGCACTTTCAATTAATACAAAATGTTAATTTCTTGTCATTTCACCAACTCTAACTTTCAGAATTAAAAAAAAAAACATTTTATTATTTAAAATATTCCATCGGCATGATCATTTAAGATATTTTGTAAGATCTGTTCATTCTTTAAGAAGTGATTTTTTTTGTTTTAATGTAAAATTATAATTTACTTAATTTAATTATTAATTACTTAATTTGTTCAATAATGATTTCTCTCTTTCTACTGATGTAATTTATGAAATTTTCAAGGTTTACCATTTTGCACATAGCTTTTTCTTATTTATAGCAATTGCTTATTTGAATATAGCAATTTTTTTTTAATTTCTGGATTACGAATCATTTTATATAAAATCCATTATTTAGTATGCCATTTTATTGTATTTAATTGCTAATTTTAATTTCTGTATTAAACAAATTTTGTTTCTTTCAACGTTAATATCAATTTCCTATCATAATATTTCCAAAATTATTTCATTTTTTCCATAAAATATTTTTTAATGTTTAAAGCTGAGTACGCAATTCTGATGGTAAGCGCCCACACTCTGAGGGAAAAGATCCCCATCTCACCCCCTCACATGTGTACATAAATTAACATAGATTAACACAATTTTCCACCTTTCTTCGCTTTTCACGCAGCATCTTAATACATAACAATAAATCTCACCTTGATACAAGAACGTTTCTCCCATACCTAAAAGGCCCGAGATAACATTTAAGTATTTAGGCCGTGGAATTTTAGCGCATTGTCTCTCGCGCTATCTCTTCCTTCCCTAATAACAGAGGCAGAGGTCCAGATCACGGATCGCGGATCGCGGATCGCGAGAGTAATAAAAAAGTTAAATAAATTAACGCTACGGACCTCCATCAAGATAGGCCATGAACACATTTCCAGCTCGTTATGGTAATTCCCCGCAAAACAAAACTGTGCCGAGTCGGGGTAGGCACGAGGCTGGGGGTTGGACAACTTTCCAGTTACCTTGGGACCTTGGACCATAAATAAGTGCGATATTATCGCGTTTAAAAATACTCCCTATCTCCAGCTCAATCTCGGCTACCTTCTTCAGTCGGCCAAGTTTTTCTTTGTCTCCTCGAATCGTATACAACCTGATTTATTTTATTATCCCTGAGCATTTTTTAACGACTGGCAGGGGTCGATGGGGTTGTATTGAAAGATTATTGTTTTGTAATTACATAAATATTGATCGAACTTATTTTGTTTCCAGTGAATAATATGGCATTACCGACTGGATCCAGAGGAGTACTAAATTATTCATGGATCTTGATTCTCAATGTACGAGTATCATGTATCATTTTCATATCCCAATTCTGGGTACTTTAATTCTACATTTGAAAACATGGCATGGTATGAACATATGTAACAGATTTATATTATTATTATATTATACGAGTTACATATTTTTATTTTTCACAAAATTACCCAATTCAATAGAGAAATCGATTCTCGTGTTTGAATTGGGGAGTATTTATGTTTTAAAATAATGTACAGGTAGGTAAAGAAGTAAGATATGAATACTGAATGGTAATTATTTAAATCAATAATAATATTTATAATACAAATTAAATTAATCAACAAAAAAGTAGCTACCGGGATTCGAACCTCTTCCTATTCACAAAAACATAAAATACCACAGAACTATGTTATGAAAATTCATCATCACAACAAAATATGTTGTTTTTGATAATAAAAATATTTCTGATATGAATTTTATGTAGGTACATAATTATTATTTAAACATTCATTTAAACAACGTCCCAGGACGAGTTTTAAAATGTAGTTATTATATAGGTACATTATTTCATTCTAAATCATTTTTATCCAGTTTTTCTGTCAACAAAATATCTGTCAAAACAGAAACTCTGCTAATCGATGCGCAACTGAAAAAGAGCAAATAAAAGTGAATAATGGCACTAAATCAAAATTTATTTCATACGATATACAGTACAAGTATAGGATCACCAGCGGGAAAAATTTCAAGATTAAATTGTAATTGCTCGTAAACTATAGGTTGGAGAGGTAGGTGGGAGAGGTATTGTTCGACGCGCGTGATTTTCGGATTTGCCACTCGGAATGAGTCACTGATCGGGAGCGCACCGCGCGTTCGCGGTTGAGCAATATTTAAAATGCGGTAATTCATTGGTTCGTGCGCGTCGCGCTTTTTGTACTCACTTTAATATTCGACGAGTAAGTGATGGGCCGAGCACGCAACTTATCCGGTGTTGAGTTCAAAAGTTCAGACAAGAACAGACAATGGTTAACCAAACTCCTCCGAGACCATCAACGACAGCGTATGGCTCAAGTTCGACGTGAAATTAGGCGCAATCCGCATAAATCTATAAGGAAAATTGCGACCTTTACTGGAATAAAAAAATCAACAGTGTACGTTATTTTGAACAATAAACTACATTTGCACCCATACAAACTGCAAATCGTGCAATTTCTCAAGGAAAATGATTATTATTTACGTGAAACTTTACCGAGAACGCTTGGAAATATATTGTTTACTGACAAAGCACATTTTCATATCGATGGCTATGTTAATAAACAGAACATGAGTTACCGACAGTTTGCATTATTAAAAAACGACTTTGTGGTGTGCAATTTCCGCCAGACGGATAATTGGCCTTTATTTTTTTAACTAACTGCTAACGTGTATTGCCAAACGATTGACGAGTTTTTGGTACCGCCACTGCAGCTGTTTCCCGGATTTAACAGTAGAACACAATTTCAGCAAGAAGGGGGCACTCCACACAGCTAGAGTTTCAATGGAGAAGTATAGGATAGATCTAATCCACAATACTTTAGGTGGATACTTGACTAAATTACAAGTCGAAAATGTTCAAGGGATATGTACCTAATCTCAACCATGTCAGAGAAATAAGCATTTCTTCAAAAAATCGCAATTATGCGCCTATTTCAATTAATTGAAATATTTTTTAATTCCAAATCATATCATGAATACAAAAAAATTAACTTCATCGGATTTCGAGCGGCTAGACTATTTTTTGTTAGATGATTGCCTGAAGCAAAGATATAAATTAATAATTGAATAATTACACAAATATTTATTTCGAAGTTCTTAACACGATTCTGTAACTCGCGTAAAATTTTCGACTCGTAATTTTTATCCACCCATGAAATATTATGGACTAGGTCTGTTACACCCTGTATGTGTGTTCCAAGACAACAAAGGTCAGAGGTCTGGTGCATCCTATATTTTTATATGGTGTGGAATCATGGACCCTGAAAGCAAGGGAGAGAAGATGAATGTGAGCCTTTGAGATGTGGTGCTACGCAAACCACTGACAGCGAAATAGTGTTACTCACACTGACTGGTAGTGTATGATGAGTGAAAGCCTTTGAGATGTGGTGTTACGCAAACCACTGACAGCGAAATAGTGTTACTCACACTTACTGGTAGTGTATAATGTTACTCACTCTAACCCAATTGGATCCCTACGTGAAATGTATTTTATAAAGGCCGGAATAGAGCCAGAAGTAGATATGGATATCGTTATAACTTCCATGATGCATTTTCGTCTCCATAAACGAGTTTTAGTAGTGTGAGATTATTATATATGTGTCTGTAAAAAGTTTTACTTTAAATATTGCGTATTACACAAGTTATATCATATAATATTTTCAAGGGCATTTCACAAAATATTATTTTTTCACATTTTTCCTCATCACATTTATTTTATTCTTAACATAGTGTATTCATAAGCACTCCTATATATGCTCTAATATAAACAAGATTAAAGTATTTTCTTTTACTAAAACTTATCTTTTACTTATTTGATCAGTTTCATTTTAAATCTATTCAATTTCTCCTCATTTCTTATGTTTTCTGGCATTTCATTAAAAATCTTCATCGCACTATACATCATGGATTTCTGAGATTTGGCCTTCTTCCTGAATGGCAGTCTCAGTCTATCCTTTCCTTTTGTACGATGCTCGTGCTCATGTTGATTTGCATCAATTTTTCGCGTAAATTCCGCAGATATATTCTTATTGAGGATTTTGTAAATAAATACCATTGTACTTTTAAAATTAGCAATATTAACTTTGTGGTTAAAATTCATATTTTTTATTTATTATCTTTGTTTTATTAACCACTTAATTGAGTTTAAATACATCTACCGGTTTTGAATTCGAATATTTTGTATTGTAAATTTATTTTTTGTTTATTACAATACAAAATACAATTTACATTAGAAATTGAAAATAATTCGTCCCGAAATTTTTTGAATCTAACATTGATTAAAAATATTTATAAAATTGAATTCAAAATTTTTAGAAAACCAACTTTTACAGATACTATTATACACAATAAATTTAATCATTCATTATCACACAAACATTCAGAGTTCCACTCCATGATACATCGTTTAGTTAATATTCCTATGTCAACATCCAATTTTAATATTGAATTGAATACAATTAAAAAAAATAGCAGTTAATAACGGGTATAATACAGGTTTGATAGACATTATAAATAACTTTTCGAAACAAATATCTAAACACCTACCACGAAACATTAGACCGCCATTTTATACAAATATTAGTATAGGAAATTTACTCATAAATTCTAAAGACAAAGATGATAAATTTAACAATTTTGGTGTCTATAAACTTAGTTGCAAGGATTGTGCTGCATTTTATATTGGTAAAACGGGTAGAAATTTTAATATAAGAGTAAGGGAGCATTTGAGATGTTTGAACAATAGTGGGTTTTCAGAATTTTCTAATCATTTGATAGAAAATGGTCATGGTTTTGATAAAAAATGGAGATTGTCAATTTAAACGGCATGTAAACGGTGTTGGTCACAAATTAAATAATTTGGAATCATTGGAGATAAATAAAGCATGTAAAACTAATCAAAAAATTATAAACAACCAACTAAATTTAACTACGAGTCCCGTTCTAAAAAATTTTCCTAAAAATTATTCGAGTAAATTTGTATTAAGTAACAATTTGAGTTAGGTACTAAATTTATTGTTTAAATAATTGCTGTATTTTTTAAAAATAGATTCTGGTGGTGGTTTTTAGTCAGTTATGACATCCTGAAGAAGAAAATGGTATTTTTCGAAACCGGTAGATGTATACGGTACCCAATTAAGTGGTTAATAAAACAAAGATAATAAATAAAAAATATAAATACCATTGTATCAAAATATTTTTTCTGCTTAAAGATCATCCATCATATTCAAATCTTTCAGCATTGCACTGTTCCAAGTATTTCTATTTTGTCTATTTCTATTTCTCAAAGCTTTATTTTGCAACACTGATAATTATTGCATTTCTCCTTCGTTAGCCAAAAACAAAAAGCTGCTGCAGAAGTTGATATGAGAAATAATAACACAGTACAAGACTCGGTACTAATAAATCTACCGATCCTTCCCAGAAGTGAGATTTTCTTAGCAATCTTTTTAGTCACGTATCTTGTATTTTGCGATAAATTCAATTTTGAATATCTCCGTGTAATACCATCAAAATATTTTTCTGATTATTTAAGCTCTATTTACGTAACAGAAAAGTTCGGTGTGATTAACATCAATCAATGTTTGGCAAAGCAATAATTAAGACATTCTCGCCAGTCGAAGATTTTATAAATATTATTATTATTTTCTCACGCTTCCTTTATTTTTCTTCTGAATTTCCAGACGCCGTCTGCATCACAACACGTCCAAGGTTGTTCCAGCTTTAATTGTGTAATCACAGAGTGGCAAACCGAGTGTAGGAGAACCAGATAAGCACATCTAGAAGGAAGGACGGTCGCGAGGTGATGAGGTGGGCTGAAAGGTAATCAATCAATCTTGCCTTTTAGTAACGACGTCTCTCTCATCGTTTCGAGATATTGACGTTTGACCTTTTCGCCCATTTTGGGAAAACATCCTGCTAATTAAGCTGATCATCGCGAATCGCACTAAATTCATTTATGTTGTAGGAATTGATAATTTATTAGGAACAGATATCTCGTGATCAACTCAATTTATTTTTAATCACTAAAGTACGTAGTAGTATTATGAAATTAAATAATTAAAAGAAAATCGTATAAATAATATGTCTATCATGTGACGTCATATATATTTTTCGATGTACATTTTTTTGTCATCTGTGTTTGATGCTTTTCTATGTTAGATTTAGCGCTTATTCTGTTTACAAAAATTCTAGTGATAATTAAAATTCCACCGCATCTTCTTTTTTATTGCCGTATCCAACAGCACGTCTCACCATTACATCTTAGAACGGATAAAATGATAGTTAACAATCATAAATCAGATGCTATGTGTTCTCGATATTATTTAATGTAATGGAAGCGTGGACACTTACCGAAGAAATGATAAGGCGACTTGAAGCTTTTGAAGATCTACAGAAGAATACTCTGAATAAGCTGGGTGGATAAAGTTACAAATTAAGATTATGGTTCGGATGAATAGAGAAAAATAAGTATTTAAAACAATAAAAAACCGAAAACTTGAATATCTCGGACATGTGATAAGACATCCGAAGAAGTACGAGATCTTGGAGATCTGAAAGTCGGGGCCCTAGAAGAGTGAGAACATCATGACTGATGAACCGGAGCTAATAATTTGGCCAGTCTATAGCAGAGCTTTTCCAGGCCGCAGTAAACAAAATAATGATAGCCAACGTCCGTTGAACTGATAGAGTATAAGAAGAACAATCATCATCTATTCTTTTTTTTATTAATATAAGTGCAAAAAATCGAATGAGAACGATTAACATTTTCATAGGAATGTGTAAACATCGTGTGTATATGCTACTTGTTCAGTTTACTGGTAAGGAAAGGAATTACATTTTATTACTGTTACATTTAGGTGATGCTATGAGCTTAAGGCAAAGGTGCCAACAGAACTATCTAACACAAGTAGTATTAGAAAATAGAATCCATTACTGACTACTGACTATGTTGATTCAATAGTTTATGGTGTGTCAAAAGGGGTGAGATCCAATACTCAATAATAGGGAAAGATCGTGGAATCAATTTAAAAACGAGGTTAGAGAAAACATTAGTATCTTCTGTTCACCTTTATGGAGTCGAATCCTGGAAGAGAAAGCAAGCAATAAATGTTTTCAAAATATGGCGATGACAAAAAATGCATTAAATCTTTATGTAAAAGTGGATTTTAAAATTAGCTCCTGACTTAGCAACACCCTGCGTCATTGACAACAATGACCGGTTAATGTCGTCATGCTCCATTTTCGCTCGTCTAACACGCTTTCGGTCGGTTGGCAACACCCGTTGTGTGGTGCGACTAATCCGCCCTAATGTGCTCATGACTCGGATGTACTTAAAAAGCTTAAAACATGTCCATGTTAAGGATTCACTGTTTTTAAAAAACGTATTTGTACAAAACAAAAATGTATTTTTATTTCAACTGTAAGCATCAATTAACATTCACAAGTCACGTTTACATTCTTACCCCATCAGAGAACTTTCTTGTTCGTAATCTAGGCTTTCGCATTTTGCCTATTAGGTAACTCTAGTCGAAAATCTTCAATAAATCCACCGAAGAAATCTACCTTTCATTATATTATGTATTAATAAATATTATATATTAATACAAATTATGCGTATCGCTTAGAAAGATACAAATAACTATTTTATCTCTGGAAACAATATAGCTGCCATCAGGACTTGAACTCAGAACTTTATATTATCGATGGAGTACTTTCCAAATTACTATCAGCAACCTATGCCAATCTCGTCAAATTCGGTCTTATCTTATGATATCGATTATATAGAGCACAATTATGATATGTCGAAAATACTTTTTTTTTTCTGTAGTGTACTTTTAAATTTTGCAATATTACAATAAATCGCAAAAACTGTATAAAAAACTATTGTTTTTTCTGGATTTTATTTTATTATTATGTTCTTTTTTACTATAAAATTATCAGTAAGGACTTAGTGAATATGATTAAAAAAAGATCGCTTAGGTGGTTTGGTCATATGTAACGAATGAATGAGGAGAGAATAGAAAGTAAGATATGTAACGCAAGTGTTGATGGCATTAAAAACAGAGGATGTCCGCGAAAGACTTGACGCGACCAGATAAATCAAATACCGGAAAATGGTTTTGTTAGAAGCCTCAATAATCGATGAACTTGCATGAGATGTATGAATGTAAATGAGTCGAGAATTGTACGTTAAGACAGAGGAATGTAGCGCTTTATCGTCTCTGCCTACTCTCGCAGCGTGATATTAAGTCACTTAGTTAGTTAGAAAGGACTTTGTCATTTTAAACGTTATTTAGATATTATGTATCTTGTGTGGTCTAAAAGAATATTTATAAATTAATATTGCATTTAAAACTATGAATTTTGCATCCGACGTGCTTGTTGGTCTACTGGTTAAGATACTCGCATAGTGATTCAGTGGTCTGGAGTTCGAGCCTCATTCCAAAATACCAGCAAGTTAATCCTATTTTCATAGCACGCGCGTTTAGCTTAGTTTGAATAACAGTAAGAATATTCTGTTTACACATATGTATTTTTTTTTTTAAATTATTAAACTCATTTAAGAAAATTATAAACATATCACCATTGTGCTCTTAATGGTCGATATCGATATTAAAAATTGCTACGTGATTTTATTAAAATTGTATAAATGTATTACCTATATAATAAGAATAGAAGCATTAGAAATCTTTTGGAAAAGAGTGATGAAGATTAACTTGATAAAAGGAAATATAATTAAGATTTTCTTTTATATATGAAGGAGAAAATATTCAACCCACTAACCATATAAAACAGACGAAGAAAATACTGGAAAAATATTATTATTAAAGAGGGATAATTAAAAAGAAGGAGGCGAGCAAGGAAAGCTGAAGTACGGTTATATGGAAATCGATTCAGCGACAATAGAACAATCCCTTAAGATACAAAGAAAAAAAATAACTCGTTTAGTTCGCGAAACTTACCGTACGCTACGTCCATTTTACGGTCGACATAATCGTCCATCCGAGCAAGTAATTCGAGTAACCATGGATCGTTTTCGCACCTCGCATACTCTAATTGATAATACGCATCCGCAGATACATCGTATAGTGCGCATCGAAGAGCCTGTTGTTTCTTCAAGAATGAAGCCGGCCAGAACGTTACAGTCAATGGGGAGCGATATTAATCCATGATTACTGACTTTTTCGTTCCCGAATTGAATACCATTAATGTGGAAAAGCTGTAGTTTCAACAAAACGGCGAAACGTGCCACACAGCGCACGCCGTAATCAATTTATTGAAGGAAACATTCGATGAATTTTGCGTAATGGACCTGTGAATTGGCCTCCAACATCGTGTGATTTAACACCTTTGGATTATTTTCTGTTAGGATATGTGAAGTGACTAGTCTACGCCGATAAACGAGAGACGATAGATGACTCGGAAGCCAACATTCGTTGCGTTATTGCCGATATACGGCCCCTGCTTCTCTAAATAGTGGTCGATAATTGGATTTCCAGATTGCGCTTTATTCGAGCGAAATCATATTTAAACATTAATGGCATAAAATTATCTTTCCACTAAATCCTATACCTCTAAAAAACCACTTATTAAATACCACAGAACTGTGTTTTGAAAATACAACTTCACAACAAAAAAATGTGTTTCTTAATTACATGTATTTCTTTCTCAAGTATCTACAAAACTTCTTTATTTTTACCCTTGAATACTCGTTACTGACGTAACACGCAATATTTTAAGAGTAGATACATAATAAAAATATCAGTCAAAAATTTTCAAGACAATTATGTCTAATCTTAACCATGTCAGAAATTTTATAATTTCGATTAATTTAAATATTTTTATTTATTACAGAAGATGATGTAGTAAGCATCTAAAATGTTTTAATTTTAATTAAAGTATAGTGCGAAGTGAGCAACGTTGTGTTTATTTAATTCATTTTTTCTTTTTAAAGTTAATTACAATGGACTTACACAAATAAATTAATTGTTGAAATATTTTAATGATACCGAATTGAATATTGTATACAAAAAATGAATGGTCATCGCATACAAACAAACGCAAACAATATCTGAAATGTATTACATTTGAGTATACCAAATATGCATCACTTAATAGAGTTTATTAAATAAATAAGTCCTCAAAGGCACTTTCATATTTTTGCTTCCGAGCCACGCATTATTATGTTGCTGTTTGTTCAAGAAGATCAATTTACTAAAGGGGAAGAGGACGTACACCCTTTTTATGTACAGAGTAACGTAACACCTGAAAGTACATAAAAAAATTAATATTTCAAAAATTGTTGACTTCCAAAGTAGACAAAGAAATATTGGATATTTAAATTTAAGGTTTATCGTCTGTTTTTCTGTCGTGGTTCAGTTACATCAGTCCTAATGAAATCCATTTAAATATGGCCCGAAACGTTGGCTACGACAAAAATCAATCCACATCAGAATAACCAAGTTTTTTTAAAACTGTTTTTAATGTTCACTTTCTTAATGTTACAATGAATTAAAGCAATTTTAAATATGCACAACTTTTTTACCAATTTTTTGGACTCCTCTGTGTGGTTTTCGTATAAAAGGAGTCCATCAAGGACGACCTACTCAAATTTGTGCAGAGAATTATATTATAATAAAAATGAGATTTCTAAAGGCAGTAATAATCTCTTCAATCTTGTATATACCTACTGATAATATAGTGGTTATTGCTAAGTCAGAAATATTAATGACCGAACATCTCTATAGATTTAACGAAGAGAGCGGGTATATGGTAGTTGAGATAAATAGAACCAAAACCGAAGTCATGATCGTCGATCGAACAAATCGTGAATGACTGTGTAAGTAATAACTGTGGCTGCGAAGGAGTTGAAAAAAAAATTGGGAAATGAAAACAATAAAGCTGAATACAATTTAGAAAAATAGATCCACAACCATAAAAATATATTCTCGAGTGGAAACATAGACATTGAGAGTCAGAAAAAGTCACTTGAAAATAAATTGCCTTTAAAATGTGATGCTGGAGGTTAATGCTTGGAATCCCTTGGATAGCAATGCACAGCAATACCTCAATTTTGAATCATTTAAGAACTATAGATAAACCAGGCTCTGCGAGCGGCTATTGTGACCGCTTTGCGGCTAATATTAGCCACTACGCGGCTATTAGTGAATAGAATCTATATTTCAATGCGGAATCCTTTATTATATTGCTTTAACAATAGTGTATTGTGCATCCTTATTATGTTGCTATAGATATAATATAAATCTTCCTGTCCGCGCAGCGGTTGCCACGGGCCGCATAGCAACCACTATCGCTGCCACTTCGCTGCCACAATAGCCACCTGCAGGTCCTAGTAGAAAAAAGTACAGAATACAATACAGAATGGCACACGTTAGTGCATTCTGTATTGCTATCCATGGAATTCACATAAAAACATTCTTGAAAAATACGAACAAAACATTCACGTCACATTTGACAGTGATATAGATAAGGAAGGAAACGATATAGATGAAATGACAGGATGCTTTTCTTAAAGCAAGTGCTTTACAGCCTATCGAAGCAAATGACACTACGATGCCGCCACATCCAAAAAGTCATAGATATAGACAAGGAAGCGTCATATTACTATGTATAATTTACAGTCAGTTTGAAACTCATTCTCCAATTTTTCGGAAGCCTCGCCTACAGAGAGGATGATGACATGGAGAAACTGCTGAAGGAAGAGGACGGTCTCCAATTTAATAGATCGACCAGACTAAAGACGCTGGGCATGCTAACTGGCTACGCTACAGCTATGTGAATTGCAGACTGCACAGAAAGAAGAGAATCATTAAGAACATGTGGTAGACTCCACTGTGACACTTTCTAGCTACCAATATCTTAAATAACTAATATGAATTCTTGAACTGAAAGAATAAAATTAAAAAAAAATCCCTTCTTGTTTTACGATATCCTTACTCCTTACTGCCACTCAAACTTTTTCCGTTATACAAGCTGCCAACTCGCGTTTACCCGATAGACTTGTAGCGAGCACTCATACGTACACGTGGTACGTATGCTGCTAACGCACTTCTCGCTTATCGTCAGTCCGGGCACGTACGTAAATTAACAGGAATTCTCACCCGAGATATTCCAAACCTAAAACGATCGGGGGCGATGATGCCTTAACTGCGTAAACCAATCTACACCCTCCAGACAAACTGACGATTTATTGTAATATTATCATTCCTATAGTCGTGCAAAACTTTTTCTTTTATAATTCCAACACTTGTCGGCTTTTAAAGTAATTGTCCTATTGAATCATTTATGATATATGTTAAATGCTAAAATTCCCTTATTCGAAGATTTTCTAGCTATTATACAATTATATAACATTTTTAATTCAAGTAATTGATATAATGTAATGAGATTGATGTCAAGAGATCAAATCAGAAATGATATCATTCGAGAGAATCTTCAGATGAACCCTCTGCTGCTCTAAATAGAATAATCTCAGCTAAGTCTACTTGGACGTATCCCCCGGATGTGAAACAAAAAAATACCTAAACTGATTTTCTCATCAGTGCCAGAGAGAAGACCTGTGCGACCCAGGAGAACATAGACAAGGTAAATGGAGAGACTCTGCGAAGAAAGATGTAAATCGGTGACCTCAAGTAATCGACACAACGTAGGACAGAGAGCCGTAGAAGAATGCTAAATGATAGGAATGAAAAAGAAGATAAAATTTTATTTTGATTTTTATTTTTTTAAGGGATTTTGAGTGTAAACATAATAAATATTTAACATATGATATTAATTATGAAAGTTTACAGAAATTTTTAGTTACATAAATAGCTGAAGATAAAGAAAAAAAAAGGTGGGAGAAAGAGTGGGGAGGTTACAACTATTGTTGTGGTAAAGGGAGAGCAAGATGTGTTTTAGGTAAAATGATTGGTCAAAATTGAGATTGTAGTAATTCATAAAGAGAACTCTTTAAGCACAGTAAGGTTGATGTTGAAAAAGTCAATTTCTGTTATTTTCTCATTATGGTAAATATTTACATGAACCGTGAATGAATAAGTTTTGTATGTAAGATGTTCTATTTCTAGGAATGTGGAAGAGTGCGGACTGCCGGGTCTATCTATACGGTTTGTAGAAGGATATTTATTATAATTGGCTGGGATAGTGCAATATGGCCTTGCAATAGATTAAAATAAAGTATTTGGTCAGCACGTGTTCTTCGATATTCTAGGATTTTCATATTGCGAAAGTTTGTTGCATCTAAATAGGAGTTGAATTATAGATTAGATCTAATATAAAGATGTTGATGAAACGTATTTTGTATTCGTTCTAATCTCTCAATATATGTAATCTGCCATGTGTTCCAGATTTGCGAACAAATACGTAATACAGTATTTTGGGGCAATATAGATTTTGGAAGTGTTTGCAGATTCGAAGTATAAATCCTAACATTCCATGGAGGTAATTTGGTCAATGTGATTCTTGAAAAGAAGTTTTGAAAAGAAGAAGAAGTTTGAAAAGTCGAGAATTATTCCTAGGTCTTTAACATCGCTTTTATTTTCTAGCGTGTTGTCTATCATATATGTAAAATGAATATTGAATTTTTTTGGAAATGTTATTTGAAAACATTTTTTAACATTCAGGAGGAGTTTGTTCGCGGGTAATATTTTCTTGGATTTCATGGGATTTACTTTATATTTTATTATTTATATTACTTTGGCAAAGATCTTCATATCAACATCGTAAAGAAGAAAGTTGGTAAATGTAAAACATGTGTGTATATTGTTTATATAGATTATAAATAGTAGTGAACCTAGAAAATTCCCTTGAGGTACTCCGGAGGAGATGCGCGCCCAATCTGATTTAAAACCGCCAATGACCACCGTTTGGTTTTTATTACTGATGTAGAAGATAATCCATCTTAGTAAGTTTTCATGAATTCTTATTTTTATCAACTTGTTAATTAATATTTTATGGTCGACCTTATCATAGGCTTTACTTTAATATGTGTAAATTGCATCGGTTTACGCCAGTTGATTCATTGCGGAGAGCAATGAATCAACTGGCGTAATATAATAATCAAATAAAGGTGGATAAATTTGTAACGGTGGAAAGCCCCGCGAAGATTCCATGCTGTTGCTGGTTTACTTGAAGCTTAATAGCGCTGAAAACCTGAGTGTAAACAATTTTTTCAAATAGTTTGCTGAATATTGATAGTTTTGATATTGGTCTGTAATTAGTCGCATTATTTTTTTGACCAGATTTAAAGATAGGAGTAATGTACGCATTTTTCTGCTGAAATTCCTACCTTCATCTAGAGATTGAGTGAATACTAAGCAGAATGGAATAACAATACTAAAGCAGCACGCTTGTACAAATAAGGGAGGGATTCCATCAGGTCCTTTGCTTTTATTCTAGTCTAGATTGTTAATATGGCTTTGCAGAAGGATTGGGTTTACCGTTATGTGTTGAATGTCAGCGAGGCCAAAGTCGGCTTTACTATGTAAATGAACCCTTAAACTACTTTGAGCGAATACTGATTTAAAATACTGAGAGAATAAATTACAAGTCTGTTGATCATTCCCGGAGGTTTGATCAAGATATAACACTTTATTTAGAATAGTTGGTGGTATATCTTTAAATTTAGCATATGACCATAAACATTTATAATTAGATTTAATTGCATTCTCCATTCACTGAATTTAAGTATTTAAATGCGAGTTTGAATAGTTTTTTTAGTCTAGTCTTCAATAGGGATTTAGTATCGTAATCGGTAGGATTTTTATATAATTATTTTTTTTAATATTTATTTTTCTCCTTGCAAATTTTTATTAACGACAACATACACCATAATGGATATGAGTATCGATTAGATTTTCAAAAGTGTTGTAAAATAATGAGAGTGAATCATTTGTGTTAAGATTTGCAAATAATGAATTCCAATTTAAAGAGTTCAGCTCGTTATTGATTATTACATAGTCTCCGTTTCGAAATAAGATTACTTTTTTGTACAGCTTGTTTACCAAGGAAGTGTCCACTGAAACCGAGAGTTTTATATTGATTGCTTTGAGTCCTCTGCGACTAATGGATCATCAATCGTTCTCGCCTCTATAATAGTATAATTGCAGAGAACCAGGTCGAGAATTCTACCCATACGGTTCACCGAGTTGTTAAACTGGTTTAGTCCTAAAAAATGTATCGAGTCACAGAATTCTCCACTTACTGAACCTGTACACTGGGTTGGAGAAAGATGTGCGCAATTGCTGATGCCTTCCCGCGAGATGTCAGGGAGGTTGAAGTCACCGAGTATGAGACAAATGTCAGAAAGAGCAGAGCTTTGAGTAATCATCTTTAATTTATAAATAAATGTTTACAAAGGTAGAGAGTAAGAAGATCCTCCGGGTATATAGATACAGCACATATACAGGTTGCAACGTTTTGAGTCGGATATAATGGGGATATAAACCCATATATCCTCTGCTTCGTTCCGCCAATGGGAAAGTTCAACCGCATTAAAGTTTGAAATTACTACAAGAATTAACGCCACCTCCTAATTTTTTAGGCGGTGCGGGAGTATTCCCTGTCACGTATAAATACTGAGTACCTGGAATTGAATATTTCACAATTATTAATATTACCTACTAATCCTTCCCAAACCATACAGTAACACAGGTGTACCATCATAATTAAACCTGTAATATTTCGGTAAGTACATGCAACATAAAATTCATATTTTAGATCCTAAATAAAATATTAACGCTTAGGAATAATTAGTGAAAAACCAATTACGAAAAGGGAATCGTACAAAAACAATTATTTTTTCCATTCAATCCGTTGTAAAAACGTTGGTAAAAATACAATTTGTCATGTGAAAGATAGAGATCACACTATTTTCACAGTGAAAAGGATAACAAACATACAAATATAATTGTCTCTTTCTCACTAATTAAATGAAGAGAGATAAGAAGGAAGGACACATTGTATAGGACTTAATGAATGCTCTTAATTATGTAATTAATATATTTTTTTTTAAATTGAGTGCTCAATATTTTGAGTAAATTCGAGCCATTAAAGCCATTTAAGCTAATAAAAATATTTTTTGAACTGTTATTTACGGTATCACGAGTAGACAGCTTAGCTTGGCTGCGTTCGGGTATTTTATATGATGGTATGATAAAAGTTAACCAGCTTTCTACAATTCCCACGCAGTCCCGGTCATTACTTTTCGTAAAGAAGACTCGTGCATTACATATGCATTATGTGTATATTATACATATAATGTAATACATTACAATCTAATTCGTCAAATTATATTGGTGGCGTTACAACATGTTTCTATTATATAAGTATAAGAAATAAATAACGGCTTTATTAATATAGCACAAAGTAGGTAGGTATCGTTCATGTACATCCGTTTAGTATTCTTGCAACTTTATATCCGCGATTCCGCGCCTTCGTGTTGGCGCGTGTCACAACATTTCAATTCACAGTTCAAGTTTTAAACAATAGCCAACTTCTAATCTGTCACAATTATTTTGAAAGCGGAAAATTGTCGATAGACACAATACAGTAGGTATGCTTTTATTATCAATAATCATAAACAGAAGAAAAATTTGAAAATTTATAAAGAAATTGATTATAAGATGATGCTAATGCATCGAGCAAATAGCAGTATATGAGATAGATCTAGAGGCGAACACCTATGACAGCAGGCAGGAAATTCCAAAACGCATACAACTAGCTAATATTGCTACTAACCAACTGTAGAGAATGTCGAATCACTGTCTAAAATTATCAGTACCAAAGACTTGGATAGTCCACAATAGCGACAAACTTTAAATACATATATTAGCAATATTTTAGTATGTCTAAGAACACACAATTACGAGAATTGGTGAATGTTATGTATATATATAAAGTGATCACTTAAACTAGCCGAAGACAGATCATAAGCCCTGTAATTACTCCATACTTTCATATATTTTCTATTAAATATAATAAAAAATAGCTTTGTCTCTTTGAGCTATCTGATATTTGATTAAAATAGATGTCTTCAAAATGTATTGCTAGAGAAGGATGTGACGCATCCCGTGGATAGCACAACACACAAATTTCTCAATCCTACAACAAATCCAACCCAAACAAGTCCTCTCCTACAGCTATGAACAAAATATAAATTAATAAATTTTTCGACAATATTACGCATCAAAATTATAGCCTATAAAATAAGATTATCCTGAAAGATAGACCTGAAAGAGTTCCATAGCGATGGAGATAGGTTGCATCGCTGGAGAAACACCGGAGTCAGCTGTGAGATCCATCACGAGTCAAGTATCATCTGATTGAGGCCACTATATGTCAACACTGACATGAAGGAAGAAAGAAGTCGATTATGAATAGGTGCATCAATTAAAATATTTCAATTATCTTGCTTGATTGTTAAATTAATTAAGGTTGTTAAAACCATTCATTATTAAGGAGGACACATTCTTATTGTGAAGTTGTAATTATTCAGAACATGGGTCTGTGATATTTTAAATAATAATTAAATGGCTTTCAAATAATGGAACGATAGATGTAATCATTTGAAAAGTGTAACATATAGGTTCGAAAATTTGTCTTTAAAAATACTGTCGCTGTAGCATAATTGGATAATGCACCTTCCATGGGTTTGGAAAGAGATCCAGGTTGAAATCTCGGTAGCGCAACAAGAATATTTTTCGATAAAATTGATTTTTTATGTACATCTTTCTAATAAATACATTTAATTAGTATTTAAAACAATTAATTTTACGTCATTACCACGATATGACGTAAAAATATTATATATACGTCTATTACATATATGTTTTTTACATCTTTTCTAATTTATATCTAATAAATTATTGTTACGTACTTTCGTGATCTGCACTTCCCAAGTTGTATACCTCACCGAAGATTGACGGTAGTCCAATGAAAAACTCTTTAAGTACCAATTATAATGTTTATTATAATAATAATACTGTTATGGTACAAAGTATACAACTATTCGCGGAGACAAACGCTAGAGAAAAGAGGCCGCACTCGGCGCGCGTCATCCATTTAAGCCCCCCATACACACTCCCACGTACATCTAGAATCGGCGGTGCTGGCGCGCTGACACACACACATACACACATTCACGCAATCTCAAAGACATCACAATTATGAAATACATCCGTCATATATAAAAAAACATGATTTTGACATAAAAAGTAAAATAGTTTATCATAATTGTTTATATTTCTTCTCTTCCACCAATAAGTTGAGTTGAGTTATTGGATAGATAGTGCTCATATTCGTGCACGAGCATGTACAAGTTTCAAAAAACAGCGGCCACGAATTTTCAGTTCTAAAAACCCACCGTAATATCCAATACCAAAAAATATAAATTTTAGTGGATGACCAAAATTCACTTGTTAGATTTATTATTTCATATTCTTCTTACAGAACTATAAGAGTTCAAAGACGGAGAAGATAGACTTTTCAGAAATGGGATGTTGGTGATCAATCATGAAACTTAAAATTGAGCAATTCTATTGAATGGTAACGAGCATTTAATGATTTGACCACATCACGTGGCGCGAGGAACATTTAGAAAGACCAGTAGATTTATGGAGGTTTAAAAGATTCAGAAAGTTTTTAAGATGCTGAACAGATCCGTTGATGTCATTCACAAATAGTTTACTCCAATACTACGCTGTTAGATAACTTCAAAAAGGAAATTTTACAATGTGTCTGAATAATTGAATCTAGTACAATTTCAAAGTGTATCGCCTGACTCTCAACATAAAAATGCTCTGGCTGAGATGAGCTAAATTCCTGCAAGAAATACATGATTCGCAAATCCCAAAAAGGATGCTCGATGTAAATCTAGGAAGAGAAAACCAAACCTTCTGCTAGGGAGACAACGTGAAAAATACGATATGCTAAGAACTCGCTGTTAATGAATAATTGTAAATGGTTAGCAGAAGACAGAAAATTATGGAGCAAAAGATCGCGGAAGTCGAGGGTCGATTTGGGATTTAACACTACTGAAAAGGCGGAATACTGCTCCAGAAATGTAATAGATTAAATCAAATGGAGAATAATAATCTCGGCAGCAGTTTCGGCAGCTCGTCTGCAGAGTGACTATGGCCACAGTTGATAACCAACGAAGGAAGAAAATAGAAAGATAAACTTGTAAAAAATTAATTAATTAATTAAAGAATAGTTTAATCCTTTTACACCCTTCTATAGCTATTCTTCAGTTGCTTACTGCTTGATTAGATAACTGTGTGATCGATCTTTAATAAAAGGAAGTTCAATAATGTTTGCTAGTGGATAGAAAGGTACGCAATCAGAAGGTGCACGAACTAGCCACCATACCAAGAATGCTGACAAGAAAGTCTTCGCAAAATGAAATGAAGTAGTCAGGAATCCTATTAGCCTAAAAAAGCATCTACTAGAGAAATTTGCGGCATGTTTTGGGATATATTATTTTGCCATGAACTGGATGGAGTATTTTTATGAGGATAGCACCACCGGTATAAAATACGTGTGACAAAAACTCACCTTATAATTTTGAATCACTAAAAGAGTTAAATACATAAATAAAATAAAATAATATATTATATTTAGTAAGAGTATCTTTGTTGACAATTATGATATAAAACCTTTCCTATATATTTGGTTTCAATCTTTGTGTGTTTTCTGAACTGAGCATGATTGCGGCCAAATCGAATGTGAAGGATTTTGTTAATAATAATTAAAATCCTAGTTTATTCTGTAGAAATTTTATGCGATTTCTTTTAGTACATAAAAAGTACGATAAGATGCTAGGTCGGGGGTTCAATCCTCAATCCGGAGACTTACAAGTTTCGTTGTATTTTTTAACCTAAAATTATATACGCAATACTATTTATTAAATGTAATTCAATTATGTAGATGGGAGTAACGCGAATAAGATTAGATAATAAATGATAATTAAAAGTGATTAAGTTCTGGCCACAAGGAATACGATTATTAGTACTTCCTTAATAGAGAATTATTATAAGAGTGAAATTTCAAAAGAATGACAAATGTATACTGAATGTTACGGAAATGCAATCACTAAAATATGTATAAATTTTGACTGAATGAATATGAAAATATAAGCATAAATTTTATGATCGAGTCAAGAGAAAAAGATAACATAAAGCGAGAAAGAAAATGTCCACGACTGGTTTGATAAAGGATTGTCAGACGAAAGAGCAAATATAGTGCACATCTTTACAAAATAAATGAGAAATGCGCATGGAATAGTATGAGATCAAATTTTTTATGTGCTCTTAAATAGTCTTAACAATACACGAATAGTAAATATAATGTTCCTAATAACATTACATGATGTTTGTCAACTTTGAAAGTAACATTGTTACAAGAATTGATCATTTTGAAATTATTATGTAAAGCATGGTTAGGTAATTATCGCAATTTTTTTATTTTATTAAATTGTTTGATCTTTTGAGTCTCCATTTGATAAAAATGAATTTCAGTAGATTACGGAGGAACTACCTCAGGATAAGGTAATAGAAATGAAAGAATATCGTAATACAAAACATATTTGTATCAGAATATTCAGGGTTGAATCAAAACTTTTGTATAGAAGCAAATTTGTTATTTATCGTAGGTGAATTTACTACCTACATTTTATCTTCTAATATTTGAACTCATGGGAAAAATACATCGCAGATATTTTTGATTATTTTTCAAAAAACAAAATGCAATTATGTTAGTATGAGATAGATTGTAAGGAGAAGCGCCAAAAATACAATTTGCACCAATCAAATCACTCATTTTTTTTAAAAATACATATGACCACAGGTAACGCTCGTAGATCACAAAAATCAAGACCTTTGAGAGATCACGCGCCATCAACACGTGACCGAACACTACACTGGGGCCTGGGACTGGGGCCGTGTGCACGGTCGCCGTCCCGACGCCGGGCATCGCGCGTCTGCAGCGGGCGCGTCGCGCGTGCGGGCGTCCGTAGCGGGCGGGCGTCCGGAGCGGGCGGGCGTCCGTAGCGAGCGGGCGTCCGTAGCGGGCGTAGCGGGCGCGCGCCGCCTGCGGGTGCTTAGGGATGCGGGCGGCTGGACGGCCAGGGCTCGACTGGCGGCCGGGCGGCGCGGCGCGGGGGGCGCGAGCGGCGAGGGGCGCGGGGAGGCATCTGCGGAGAGAAACTCATACAGGACGGTTCGAAAATCTCGGTGGGCAATATTTTGGTGTTGCAGCAGAATGTATTCATTTTTAATTATTACAACGCGATCTCATCGATTAATACAACGCAGGTTCAATTAAAAAACAAGATATATTATTCATAGGTAATAGCCATTTGAACATGTAATATGCACCTACTACAAAACAAGGCTTTTACGCTGATGACTGTCGCACATCGCGAGAATAGTTGCCTTTCTGTGCAGTAGTTTTAAATGTACTGTACATTCTCCTCAGCTGTCAGTTTTCTTTAATATTATAAAACTTTTCTTTTACATAACTTTTTACAATGTTTTTAACGTGATATAACCCCAATCATCTTATATGCTTCTACATTGTACTTTAATATCATACCTAAGATTATATATGAAGGTCTACGACCTATCGATAATCCGTATACGAAAGAATAAAACAATAAAATTTTAAAGCCTCTTTCAAATGTACGTGTTTACGCGCCTTGTTACTCCGATTAGCACCACTGGATTTCCTGGTTGATAATATCATGCGTGTGCGTATTTGAGTATTACCGCCTTTTTCTCGAAGAATGCAAGAGACGGTAAACGACAGGCGAATCAATCACATCCCGTGCTTCGACCAGTACAGAGGTCCAAATAAACCGTGCGCACTTCGGTCGGTCGAAATCTACTCACCCAAAAGAATAACAACATCGGACTAGACAATAAAAAGGTTAGTGGAGTATATACATCATATGTGCCCTTATTATCAATCGGAAACCTGGGAACCAGCTATCGAAGGTATTTATGAAAATAGTACGTAAGATCATTTTCTTCATAAATAAGAAGTACTTTAATAAAATGTATTTTCTATCATATCACTGATGAACACAGAAATGGTAAATTTTATACATATTATAATTTATTCTCCATAAAATTATATATATACATAATGTACGTGTAAAGTATATACTACCAGTTTAAAATAATACACAAAATGCTTAGTAATACTGATAATTATACGCATACTTACTGAGATACATGTGTTTTGTGTTTTTAATAATTTGACTTACACGCACGTATACACAATAAATTGTTACCATTGTTCATGACTCTTTCATATAGAGTAAGATCAAGAATCCATTCCACCGAAAAGAGATACGTTAAGGGAGTTTAATGGAAGTAACATCATTGGACTGAATGAGAAGTACCGCGATAAGACCTTGGTACGGAGTCCACTTCTAAGAGAAGAATGTTTTCAATAATAGACAATTCCAAAGGAAAAGCGGCCAGGGAATCGTTGAGATAAACAGCAACAAAGTATTTATGAGAATTAGGCTATGTCTCTTGACTCGGTCATTAAGTAAGGTCAATGTGAACATACCCAGTGTCAAGACCTCAGTCCTAACACCAATGAGTGAGCAGCCTGTGCGTATGTTTCATCAATCTAGAACATCTGTCATTAGCTGAATTGCTTAAATTAAATTGTTACTGTATTATTTATACCCATTGAAAACGAACGTGTATTATTTGTACAAATTTCAGGTTGGTATTGTCTTATACATTTTTCATGTTCAAATATTGCATCATTTCCTTCTTTCTCTTGTTATTTACAATCTTTATTTTCCTTCTTTTCTTCTTTCTTTAATTATTCTAAATTTATATAAGCAAAACCAATTATGTTTAAAATAATTATTGATTAATAATGTTAAATGTTTGTCTCAGCACCGTCAAAGCCCAGTAAAACAGATATTAAAATACTAAATGTACATACAACTTAATATTAAATAAATAAACAATTGAAACAGCCCAAGATAGTGAAAATAGAATCGCCTTTATGAGGTTTTGGCTCCCTGATCCTCCTACGATAAGGGGATGAATAATTGAATTGCCTCAGGTCAAACTTGTTAACAAATTATGTAACGTTTTTGTTTCTAGATATCATTTTAATATTCAAAAACATTGTATATTCTCTTTTTGTTCGATATCACGATTTGGCATAAAAATCTTTACAATCTATATTTGTTTAAGATGATTTTCATCTTAACTGCAAAACTACCCTATCACATATAAACATATAGAGATTACCTGTGTGGGTCAATGCACCTTGAAAACCCTCGCGACGCTTTCCAACCACCCTGTTCTTACGTAGGGGATAGCCCGGGATCTACCGCCCCCCTCCCCCGCCGGGGGCCGCGGCGGGGGTATCTGCGACGGCGGGGGCTGCGTGCTCGGTGCGTGCTTAGTGCGCGCGACGCATCGCAGTGAAGGAGCACCGCGGGTAGGTGCTGCCTCCTGCCGCTGCCGCGCGCCCCCCGCCCCCGCCCCCGCCCCGCCGGGGATGTGACGAGGACGATTGACTCAATGTTGTGGAAAATTGACTTCCTGTAATAGGTTCACAGATTAGACTCTTCAATATTGTAATACATTTTGGTGACGCTAATTTCTTCTGGAGGAGAAATTGATTCGCTCAGATGGCTGAGCTCCTCGCACTTATACTTCTGGTATTCCGTGTGAATGTTCTCTTTCTAAATATTATGACACTGGTTTCATTTCAAATCGAATGTGTATTGCACAAGCTTGATATTCGTTATTCAACCATATTGGCACTATTCTCTTTCGCGCTGTCGCGCGTCATGTGATTCGACATCGTTGACCTTGGAACCCGTGTTTTGTACATCTGTACGATAAATTTAATACCTTATTCAGTCTCTGCAGTTATCTAATTATAATATTTATTTTTATTAACTTTATTTCTAACTTTTCAAGGATATTCAAACTGTCTCAATTGCAATATTACAATCTTTGCATTCTAATATAAACGTTATTATTACGTATTAGTAGGACTAATATAAAGTATTAATAAAATAAACAATAATTATTTCTCGTAGAAAAAAAGGTCACAGAGGAACAGTGAAAACATCGTTCGATAAACACTTTTCTTATAGATAAATAAACAAAAATACTATTGATAGAATCCGTTTTAACTTTGTAGAGTTTCATCATAATGGATGTATATAAATAAAACAATGTTATTACTCTACTTGAATTCATTAGCATTACTCGGATAATTTAAGTTTCGATGTTGTAATACTTCACCTGTTGATAAGAGTTACTCTTTTTCTCGAAACTCGAGTAGTGCTAATAAACTCAAGTAAGTTATAACATTGTTTAATTTATATCCATCCAAACAAAAATATGTTTAATGTATGAAGCAGTAACTTTGTGGTTAAATACTGTAACAATTTAACGAAAATAAATTGTGTATATTAAAGATAACTTTTTATTTGTCCTCGCCTTATCTCGTTCATCTGAGGTCGCCCACTCTGATCATTCTGCTCCACTTTGTTCTGTCCTGGGCAATATCCTTAGTCACAAATCATTAAGATCGCGACTGACTGAAGCTATCTATATTGCTCGTGGTCTATCCTATCCGTTTCTTTCAATCCAATACTCATGATTTTATGAATCATCTAATCCTCCTCCCTTCACATTACACCCACATATCATCTGAGTCAACCTTCTTTAGCCACCCTAAAATAACCATTATGTAAACATTTTAACTTTGTTCAATCTTGCACAGCCACCAGCCCATCTCATTAAAAAAGTTTAAACAACCGAAAGTACAAAATATTTTAGTTAAATATACAAATAAACAAATTGTTTATTTACGTATTTTTGTTTTACAGAAACTCTGGCCTTAACTGCTGCGCAGCCATAATCATTATTTATGTAAAATAGTTGAAAAAATTATAATGTATCAAAAAAAGGGAAGGCTCTATCACAGCACAACCAACGCAAAATAAATACATACTCAGTTAGACATTCTTAAAAGCTATTATTTTTAAACAAACCTACCGGGGATTTAAACCTGCACTCTTGTCACATATCTTAACCCACTCAACCGCGGTGAGTTCCGGGAGACGTATCGATATTACCGTATATTTATGTGTACACCACCGTACATTCAAATTTATGTGGTTTTTTGTTAAAAAATTTAAAAAAAACGGGAATATAGCATTTCAAAAAAAACTGCAAAGACAACCCAAATTTATTGAAAATATTTCCATTAGCAATGTAAAGTTATCATTTATAAACGATACATAATATTATTCTCAAATTCGTCAGAAAGGTAAATGGTTAAGGTTACGAAATTGTAACACATTTCCCAGGATTGGAAAAGTTCCGGGTTCGTAGCCCGGTGGGGCCCAATTTTTTCTCGATATATAGACTATCAGTACATATTTATTTTGTTATAAACGAGTTAATTCTTCCACCTGGTGTGGATACTATTACCGATTGATTGTACAATGAGATTCAAGAAGATTTTGAAATATTTACTTATTCGTACTAGTCGACACGATTGCTCACCAGCACGTAGATATCAAAAAAGGAACGTACGTGAAGAACATACACTTTCATAAAAAAATATATAAATATGTCTACTATCTGCGATCATTTCTCAATATAAAAACTCACTAGGACGAGTGAACGTTGATGATACAAAACGTCGGTAGCGATCACGAAAAATTGAGAAACTGGAACACGGCTTGTAAGCTTGCGATGACAGATATCACTTCTCCCTCACTCCACGAGAGGGTGGCGTGGAGTACCTACCTATATAATGTATTTTGTACTTAAATTTCACCCATTTCTTCATTTTGTACTTTTGCCAATATTCTTGGTTTTCCGATTAAATAAAATTCCCCGTTTGAATTTAACCCTCGGCTTGCCTGGTAGGGTCCGTCAGACCCGCCACTTTGAAGGATTGTCGATATTTTTTGAAATTTAAAACTTACTAACGGGTAACTTCGCGTCATAGACTAATGGTCACTTTGTCACTCCTACCGCGGTCCGCAACGCACTTGCGTAAAGTGTGTGCGGAGCGAAAATTGTCGCTCTAACGATGACTGAACAAGCATTATTATCCAAAGATTATAGCGTATTATAATAGATTCATCAGTGCCTTCAATTAATCTAAGTTTGATTTTGATCTCTGTATTTAATTAAAAACACGAGAGTCTATTTTTAGTTATATAAATTAAGGAGCATTTTCTTTTACGTAATAAAAATTAATAATAAATCAATAGTTTTATATTTATTTATTTCCTATAAACATAATATTAAAAATAATAGAAAATGTGATATCTAACATTCCAAGCATATTACTTCATATAAGAAAATTATATTCAATTACGTGACCATCAGACACACCAGGCATGCCAAGGATTAAGCCTTTTTAGGTTAGGTAGGTTGCAAAAGGACACATGGTGCAACTTTCATAAAATTTCAATGCACTTTTTTCGATCATTATCAGAAGAAGAATATTCGTTATATCCCAAGTATATATAATATAACATATGAAATATAATGAATTTTGAAAGGCTTCAGAGATTTGGTGATCTTTGGGGGAGGACTCCAGCAGTGGAGATACAGGGTGATGATAATGATGATGATAAATGGATTTTGTTTACACAATGCCTCCCTCATTTTTCATCAGATTTTTATCAAACTATTTATTTATTTATTTATATATATTTTGACATCCATATTTTTGTACTAACAGAGGTGGATACATAATAAACATACATAATACATAGTTTATTGTGTGGGATGAAGTAGACTTCACCTCTGATATATACAGCGTTGTCCTTGCTACTTTGCTAGACTAAAGTCTGTGTTAAAGTAGCCAGTTTTTTTTTTTCGTGCTGTTGTTTGGAATAAAAAGATAAATCAAATATGAATAAAAAAGTAAGAATAAATTAAAAATATAATAAAAATATGTGGAGTGGGAGTGTTGAAGGACTAATGAGTTATTAGTAAAAGAATTGTATACATTATATTAAATTATTGGATATCCATGCTTCTGATTCATCTCTACCTGATTGAATCATATATTGGATCCATATTTGTGTAATCTTATAGGAATTGTACGATTTCCAGTTGGTACTGAGTGTATTGTATATTTTCGGAGCTAGGAACATGTAGAATCTTTGATGAAATGTCGTTGTTGCTCTCGGAACTGGTGTGTAGATGTTTGTTGTTTGTCTAGTGTTGTGTCCATGATTTATTGCTTGGGGAGAGTTGTTGTTAGTATGGAAATATTGAATGAGTCTCAACATAAAGATTTGTCTTATATCAAGGACATTGTACGCTTTAAATATAAGGTCTGATGGATATCTAAAGGGACGACCAATTATTACCTTGAGAATTGTTTTTTGTGCTTTTTTAGCCGACTCCAGTGTTGTTTTTGCTGCTCCTCCCCAAACTAAAATAGCATAATTAATTAATGAGTAGCACAGTGCAAAGTACACCAATCTCAAGAGTTTGTAATCAACTATACATCGTATTCCTTTAAAAAAGTAAATTAGTTTTCTTATGCGTTTTGCTAGGTTCTATGTCTCGGGTAAATTCGTTAGTCGACCTAATGCACTAACTTGATTAAAAATTAAGATCTTGTACCCCATAATGCAAATAAAGATTGCTGTAAGTGGAGCCCTGGAAGAAGGAGAACATCGTGGCTCATTAAGGCAATGGTTTGACCAGTCTACAATAGAGCTTTTCCAGGCCGCTGTAAGAAAGTAATGATAGCCAATATAAGACACGAGAAAAATAAAAAGAAAAAAATAATAGAAAGTATTCTTTCCTTTACACACAAACGATATCTATTTGATTCTTGTGGCCACTGCCGAAAGGAATTTAAAAAAAAAAAGTTTTTATAAATAAAAAAAAAACAGTTATGCCACTAGTTCAAAGTCGTCATTTAGTTCCTCGTCGGTGGTTCGATTATTAGGTGGTAAATGATTATAAAAATAACATACAAGGCGAAGGATATATGGAAGAAGTCTTAGGAGATCTTCATATGATACTATAAATATTCTTTAAAATTACTACTTTAAAAATCAATCTTCATTTAAATATAAAACATCGAGTTCAAAATCATTTTTTTAAGATCAATTCACGTTTTTTACCAATATCAACTAAATAAGACGGTGAATACTTAAAATTTATTTTGAATGTCTCTTTTATAATATATATTAACTATTGAATTTTCAGCTACTCGAATACGTCAACATTCTTCTCTTTCGATTAGTTATTAGTTAATTTTTTACGTTTTTAGACAGTAGTTTATGACAGTGAATTTATTTGATTTTCTTACAGAGGACTTTTGCCCAATCATCAGGTAAAAATATGTCGCGAAATATATTTTTTTCAATAGTAAGTATGCAAGTATGAATCACCAGAGAATAAGAACTTATGGTCAATGGTCGAGTAAACTTGTTATTTGAAACTATGTATGATGTATGTTCAAAGATTTGCTAATCGAATGTTTCTATTAGTTATGCTAGTATATTAGTCAGTATATACTATTAAGTTTTTTATTACTACAAAATTTTTAATGTTGTGTAATAAAACATGACCTGATTTTTTAAAGACCACTTGAAGCTAGTTCCTCATGCCTTACATGCATACATTTAAGCTTTATTTATTATTGTATTGACAATATATCCAATGTTGGATGATAACAAACGACACCAGTGAAAACATTGGGCGTCGGTAGAATCTTTATTAAATCAAATGCTATACAAGTAGAATTTTTCTCAATCTCAGAATACTCTTCATTATTTTTTGAGCTGCTTTAGCCATTCTTAAATACAGTTTTATTATAATTTCAAGATTACTTGAAAAAAAATGAAAAACTCAATTGTCGCGAATGTGAAAAAAGTTTTTCATGTTAAAAATATAGTAACCCAAGTGAAGTTAGGCCACTGTTACTAGTTAAAAATTATTGTCGCCCAAGTGAAGTTAGGCCACTATTACTAGTTAAAAATTATTGTCGCCCAAGTGAAGTTAGGCAACTATTGCCAATTAAAAATTGTTATCGCCTAAATGTAAACAGTAATGCCGTATTTAAAAAAAATGTGAAACAGCTGTTTGGCCAGTTTTATCTTATAATTTAATTAATGATAAGCATTTTAATGTATTTAATTAAAGTACAAAATTATTCACTTAGGCGACTCTAATAACCTAAATACTCATGTAATGATAAAATTATACTAACTCGATAGTTTACCGAGACGAGGATCGAACCTTCGACCACTTGTTTACTAGTCGAATATCTTACCGCTTGATTAAATAAGCATATACATTTAAAAAATTCATATTTACGTACATATTTTCTATTTTATGATTGTTGGCCAGTCTATTACAGAGATTTTCCGGGCAGCAGAAAACAAGATGATGATAGCCAGCATCCGTTGATTGAATAAGACGAGAAGAAGAAGATCTCTTGGTGTTTATGTATGTAAATTGATTCTCATAATATTATCGGTTTTGAAATGAAAATGTTCTATTTTTAGAAGCTTGCGGGGGAGATCGGGGGACACCGAAGTCGAGAAAACGAGGCGACAATTTCTGGACTGAAAAACAGGAAGCAGTGATGTCTTTGTCCCCGGGCTTCTGTTTGTTGAAAAGTCTGGACTGTCTGCAGAGTCGTACTGAACAATGTTAATTTTCTGTATTTAAACAGTTGTATAATAAATCTTTAACTACAAATTTGCTAAAAAGCAATTAAAAAAATATATTAATGCATACTTTTAAAATTAGCAATATTAACTTGGTGGTTAAAATAAATAAAATAAAAAATATATTAATTCATTTTAAAAAATAATGTTGAGCCAAGAATGAAAACAAGATGTGGTGCATATGCTATAATCACGAATTAAACATAGAATTTTTGTGAAAATATAAGTGCTAGTTATTAAGTAAACTGGTCAACATAGATTTAGACCGACCAACAATGAAAGTGCTTCAAACTAATCCTTGAATTGCAAAACCAAAGTACGGAAGAGTTTTGGACTCAAGCATCTTGAATAAAGGAGACATATCATATAATTCTAGAATAGATAAAAAATAATGTAAATATGAATACTGACCCTCGCCATAGCTATTAAAGCTCCTATAATATAATACGCTCCATAAAGACTTGTTAAATATCACGCAAAATAAAAATACTCCAGTGAACTCCATTTAATGTAAAAGGAAAGGACACAATCTCATGTAATTATTTTTTTATTTTATATATTGTATAATGTGGTTTTTTTTATTGATTAAACACTATTGTGAATTATTATATGAAGAGCAATCCTTGCCAAAAAACTATTCTGCAGTTTGACAAATGTTGAAAAATTATAAGAAATATAAAGTATATATTGTATAATAAAAATGAGAAAAAAATATGAGAAAGCTGCGGAAAATAGGTTGCAATGGTAACTTAAGAGGCCCATACCGGGTTGTTGCGCCATTTTTTTTTTAATAGAGATACGTATACTATTTTGTGTATATTAAAAATATATATTATGCAGATAGAAGAAATATATCTAGATGGCTCGTGTAAGGTCGATCATGTTATTAACAGTTATTTAAAAAATATACCTTTTCGGCAAAGGGTAAAAAACCGTAGGTTGAGTAATTTATTTTCAATAGCCACGCATATTTCATAAAAATGTATTTAGGGGTGAAAACAGGAAATATATTGGGCAGTTCCACAGTAATGTCCCCTGGGATATGACGAACTGCGTCACAAACAAAATCACAGCAGGTACTGAAATACAGTGTTTCCATATTTTATAATTTTTCACTACTCAAACCTTTTGGTACGTGAATTTATTGTTGTACGTATCTACTCGTACAACTTATTACTACAATATTATCATTTTTTTAATACTATTAATTAGAGTATGCAGTAACTTCTGTGTCTGCATTATAATATTTTTTTTATTTAAAGATTTCCAAAAAACAACATTAATAATTACATCATATAGTTATCGCACAGATAGTATGTCAAATATAGATGAACAGAAAAAATTTATTTATCGAAAAGATATACAGTTATATTTTTTGATATAAACAGAAAAATTTCGTGTAACGTGATTAATTCAGCCTATAATTACCTAACGCTAAGCGAAATTGCCTAAATCGAATACAATAAACATTAATTATAATTAGTTCACCATTATACTATTTAAAAAAATACTATACTTTTACAAAATATTGGAGGAATGATGTTTAAACAGACCTTGACTTTTTCATTTCATAATGAAATTTTTGCTTTGTCCGAATTAGATCGCATCATTCCATATTCGGATCTGAATAAAACAAAATTTTCTTAAAAATGAAGTTTTCTTCTTCTAATCGGCAAACGATAACCGCGATGATTATTCAGACACTTAAAATGGGAAATAGTATCACTTTGCTTGAGCACGCCAGTTGATTTTTGCTTTATTGTAATTCACGTTAAGCAAGATTCCTGTAAATTTGTTTTAACTATGAAAAAACTATGTTCTAAAATTGAAACTTTTAATTATAATACATATTTATCTATTTAATTTTATATTCTGTTATTATTATCTTATATCATATTATATTATGACTAGATTCGCATGCTAGACAACACTGATTACATTTTCAGACTAAATTATTGAACATACAAGAAACCAAGAAAACAACATGTAATATTATGTATGTATTTTTTTAAATATAAAATAATTTTGCACATCTCAGCATGTTTTTCACTTCTGTTATAAATTTACCAATTTTTAATTGTCTTGCCCAAAGTAGTTACTTTTCTAGGTTCTTTTAAGACTGTTTTTAAAAAACTGTATCGTCATCTTGGTCCAATAAGATATCATCTGACAATTTGGTCCAAATCGACTTTCTGTATCAAAATACTTACAGTAATATAACTGTGAACTTAATTCCCTAGTAGAAAATAAAACTATTTTATAGAATCAGGAGTATTAATCAATATTGTAAAACACAATTTTTATAAAAAATTCGATGAATCAAACTCCGTCGAAGAAATCTAAAAATTTATATTCAAAACATTGAAGCTCAATATCTCAGTTTGTAAACATCACATGATATCTTGTTATTTTATTTGCAGATATGTTTGTATGACGAGATAAAATGCCCGTGTACATGATACATTAGCACAGCTGAAATACCAACCATTTTCAGAAAGGTTTATAAATCTTTAAAGAAAACTCATATGAACAATTCAAAAATACATTGAAGTAATGTTACCAATACATCGTTACATAACCATCCCTGACCCGAACAGCGCACCCTCGGATGAGGGTTGGAGCTGTACTCACTGTTAAGTATTATGGGCTGCCAACCCCAAACCTCGATATATGGAAAAAGCATGAAAAATATCAACACTTTTTCCAGCAGGAGCCGGGGAAGAAAAGCGAAAAAACATGTATTCGGTCAGAGATCTTTTCAAATAAATCCTTTGCCAAACGCTGGAAACAAATATTTCGGCCCGAATTACAAGAACTTTCCCCGTCACTTCCGCAGACCTCGAATCACAGAGAAGATACACAATAAGCGGGATCGCAGTATGGAACTCGAAACAGGTATTTCGGTATTTAATTTCACTGCCTCGTACCGGAATTCCGGAATACAAACAAATTTTCTGAACTTCTCTGAAATCGTCTGTAAAAAAAAAGTTTTCAAAAATCACAAAGAAGTCAACTTGCAAAATCTTCTTATGCGCGATAATAACTATGATTTCTAATTTATAATACTTAAGAACCCTAAGGGTACGAGTACACGGTTGATATTTTTCTCTCAAATCTCACATAGACTAAACGAATTGCAGAATAAGTGTTATGATATTGGTTTACACGTTTTCTGTGCATTTTATGTGGGGAGTCAAATATCTTTTATTACATTTTTCCCTTGGTATTAATTCAATGTAACATTTATCTAATGAACATACAATATAAGGTGGTTGCATTTTAGTTTTGTTATAGTTATACGATTATTAATGTGGTTAACATACACGGAGGAGACTTTTCTAGAAAGTTGCGTAAAGAACATCACTTACAAAATTGAGCGCGGAGCGAACTATGTTTCATCGTCTAATGAATTTTGTGCGCAAAATAGAATGAAGTAACTGATACATACACACCTTTACAGAGAAATCTCTAAGATGAGAGATCAAAGTTTCATCCATGTCTCTCACGATTAGAATTATATTACATAAGATTATCCTAGCGAGAGTATCCTATTAAAAGTTGTAGGACCGATCAGCCATTACCAGAAGGCTATGTTTAGTGAATGGGAATTCGCCGTAGTCCGCCTAAAAACGTGGAACTCTTTACCCTCCTCCCTCATACCAATAAACAATCGATTCAATCTCATTTCTGGGGAATTTAAATAATTAAATATATAAAAATAGCAGACTCCTAACTATCAAACGATAACAAAAAAAAATATGTCCTAGGTATTATATTAAAATCGGTCATTATTTTCGGAAAAATATTAAATAAATTAAAAATAATTATTTCTAATTCTAACTGTGTTCCTTTCATCTTTTTTATTTTATTAATCACTTAATTTTATTAATTTTGTATTTTATTAATCATTAATTTTGTATTTTATTAATCATTAATTTTGTATTTTATTAATCATTTAATTATCCATTTCAATATATGCATTTTATTGTCAATGTACAAATTATTAATACCCACTGTAGTATAGTATTTGTAGTATTTATAGGTTACGGTAGTAGTTAAATTGTAACTCACACAACATGTAAAAAGCATTTATAAGAGGTTTGAGGATCGCACTTGTATTGTAACAACTGATTTATTATGTATGGTCTGTCATCAAAATGTTTATGCTCTGTACAATAAAAATGGAACCATAGACTCTAACCGAAGAAGTTATAAGGTGACTTGAAACATTTGAGATGTGAATCTGCAGAAGAACATTTAAAATAAGCTGGATGGGTAGAGATGTTATGGTTTGGATGAATAAAGAAAAATAAGTATTTAAATACAGTTTTAAAATATTAAAAATCCAAAATTTCAATAATACTTCAATATAATACAGAAAAAGATTGCTAGATGTCGAGCACTGTAAAAAGGAGAACATCATGACTAATGAGGGGACCCACCGGTAACCCAGGACAGTTTTATAAGCAAAAGATAAAAAAATAGGTCCTAGTCATTCACCACCAGGTTAACATTTTTATATGATATACAGGCGACCGTACAATGCAGCTCAGCGCATAAGCGTCTAAGCAACGACGCACATCCGCCAACCAAAACATTCCTCATTACACCTTTATATATATATATAATTATTGTATAAAATATACAATGCACAAAATAAAAATACTAATACAAAAAAGATACATTAATAACACACAAAAGCCGGGAGACAGAGGGGTAACTAGGGGAGTACACAAAACACTCCCTCACGAGAAACAAGACGGGCACAAAAAAATGACGTGAAGTTGATTCTCTACCCAAGCACCACTGCCGCCAGATATTATCCAGGAAACAACACTCTAAATTAAGTGCAGAACATGCCGTACCTAAGTTTAATAACTGATCATTTTCCATGTGTGTTTATTTTTTTTTTGTATTTATAATCTACAATATTTACCTAATTATATTTTCGTAGAAAACAATCACTTTGTGATATGACATATTAGATTAAATAAAATACAATCACTTTGTATGAAACGATTTTGCTTCTCTCAGGGTATCATTTATCATTAGATGATAGCCAACGTCGACAATAGAAATAATATTAATAATATAATTTAAACAACCTTATAGTATACGCTACGAGATATATGTAATTTGGACATAATTATTTGTTATTGTATTACAGAAACATAATATCCGAATATGTATCCATCGGTCACCTTTTCTTAGTTTTATTTTGATGCGATGTTTTATCAACAAAATATAAAAAGTGATAATATTTATCGATGCTATAAGTCATATTTTTAATAATTTGATTGTATTGCTTTTGAGTTTTTTCATGATACAATACATATCACGCGAGTGTCGAGACAACTTTTCAGGATTTCATTTTATTTATCGTGGATTTCCGTGTCCTGGGTACCTTCCCATCGATGGACCATCCCCAATTTCGTGACGTTTCCGGCAATAAAATAAATTTATTAACGCGTGTATATTTCTGTCTCATTATGCCGCAGGAACTAGACGAAGCACGCACGCAAATGTCGTTCCTTAAATGACTATTCTTTCATCGTTTAGTATAGTCGAACGCAACATTTTTATCAAATTGAAATATTTCGATCAATATTTTTTTATCAATTTGTTATCATGGTACGCCCTTGAGATAAAAGTGAATGTTTTCAATTTGGCTGCGAAAAATGATAACGGGGAAATAAATATATTACAATAATTTATTGTACGAACGTTTTTACAATATTTAAAAATAGCATGCGTTTTTCATGATCCAAGTATCCTCTGCAACGAATTTTTTATTTTTTTTATTTATTTGATATTTTTACAGTTTTTTACGACATGAATTAAGTATTTTACATTTTTAAAATTACTTGGTTTTTCTTTCGCTTACCTCTTCAAAAAAGAGAATTACACTACAATAATTTTATATAATACTTTACATATTCTATTCATAGTCCATTTGTGTGCTTCAGAAGTGAACATTTAACAAATGAGGCTGCAGTCGATACCGAGGTCATTTATTCTTTTAAATAAGTTGCTTCCGATTCAGTATCATACCTATTATTTATTTTTAATAATTAATTCTAGTCAATTAGTAAATTCTGATTTATTTTTACGGTTATTTTGATTTTTAAATAAACTAAACTGTACACTGCACACTCAACTGCACAGTTCAGATTCATTCAAAGTTGCAATCCCTCTCATCAATAGGTTTAAATGACAACATTTGTTGTCTCCCAGTTGTGTTCGTAGAACAAAGCTTAGTTTATTTAATAAAAATTAATACTCATGTTGCACCACAAATTAATTATCATGATATTCCACTTGGATACATAGGCACTTGAATATTCACTTTTAAATTCATATATACATAGTTGTAATCTTTCATATATAACATAAATAATTTTATAGTTAAATTTATGTTCACAATGCAGAAAACTGCATTATTAAAAAATAACGATACTTATGATATATATCTTATTATATATAAAAGAAATGTCTTACTGACATACCACCATTAAAATTTAAAAGTCAAATCAATATTTGAAAAACTCAATCGCCAATTGCTATCATCTAGGCCCTGCGGGCAGCTTCGCCTTTACTTTTTTCTGTCAAAATGACTGATAAAGCATTTCAACAGCACATAATATTCGTGATAACCATTTAATAACAAGCGTATATTTTTAATATTTTTATTTCAAATATATTTAGCTATACAGCAATAGTTAAATTTAAAACAAATTAAAATATTTTATGTATATCAATTATGTAGCACAATTATAAATGTAACTTTCCATCCGTGTTGTTAAAAACAAAATATGACTTTGGTTATTCATACAAAATATGCGTTACGCAATTAATAATTAATAGATTAATAAAATCAAAATAATAATTTTTGATAGGTTTATACTCAAGACATAAAGCTTTAAGTTGATACTAACATCATTGTCTATCATCAGACTCCCAAAAAAAATTTAATAAATCGAAACAAATAATAAAATTAAAATATGTAACATACCGTGGCTCATAAACACATTATATCATGCCGTGGCTCATAAACAAATTACCTTTCCGGTTCAGTGTTGCGCGCGGCCTTTTGCGTTTCCTCCGACTGTAATCCGGACGTTTTTCTTTAAGATTCTCTACACTAACGAGTCTCGTGTGCAGCGAATGCACAACACAAAAGAAATAATGAAAACTCATTCTCTTTCTTCTTTCACTAAACTCCTTTCAAAACTCTTGTTTACCTGAGTGCTTTTGTTCACACTTATATCACGACCGAGCTACACTCATAAAACTAATCATAAAATTAAGAACCCATATTGCTCTGACCATAAGAATCAGATTGTTTTCGTTTGATGGATGTTTCTTTCTTTTTTCTATAGGGGCAATAATAATTGATATTATAATCTTAATTTTAAAAAATAATTTTAATGAAATCATATTTTTTTAAATAATTAAAACGAAAATCTCAGAAACTGTTTTTAACCATTGAGTTACTTTAACATGAGAATCAAATTAAAACGAAAATCTCAGAAACTGTTTTTAACCATTAAGTTACTTTAACATGAGAATCAAATAGTATTTAAGATGTTTAAATAATAGTGGTTTATCAGAATTTTCGAATCATTTAAAATGTTTATCGTAAATGATTTTCCTTTTGTTAAAAAATTGGGATTGTCTATTTTACGTATAAACAATCTGAAATTGAATATCTGAGATTGAATAATCTAGAATAGAATCGTTAGAAATAAGTAAAGTTTGTAAAATTAACCAAAATGTTATATACTCGTATAATCCACAAAATTTAACCACAAATCCCATCCTAAAAAAAATTCCAATAATTTCTGATCATTAAGTCAATTTCTATATCTTCATCATCATAACATTTTTAGTCAGACACTATATTTATTTTTTAATTAATTACCTTTTTTTTTAAATATAAAATTTACTTTAAAAACATAAGAACAATTATGACATATAGCTTTAATTAATTTTTCATCACCCTGACGAAGGAAAATGTATTTTCCGAAACCGATCAGTGAATATAATTAACTCAGTGGTTAAAAATAAAGTTAATTAAATATTTATTGTTAAAAATAAATAACCACAACGTGTATTCGTCAAATATTATAATTTTTTTTCTTGCCGGTCTCCTGGAACGAGGTGCGAGTATTTTTTCGTCAACAGATAATTTTTTCTGTTTTTATCTTTCTAATTTATTTAAATTTTTAAAAGTTTGAAATAGCCGCCATTTTGAAACGAGATATCGAATCGGGCTGGCTAACGAACTTAGTCGAGATACTTACCAATTTCAGAAAAGTTTAATCTAGATTTGATAAGAACTACAAAAGTTATCGTGTATATAATTAAAACTTGTACATAATAAAATCTTTAGGGTATAGCAAATTTTCTGCAAGTTATTTCTATAGAAATCTACCTAAAGCACGCTTCAAATATTCTTAGCGCTACATTAAGCTCAGATTGATGGACGTCCCTCGGTCATTTATCTCGCAATTTAAAACTAAAAGCTTTCAAACAGAAAGATAAGAAATTCCTTCAAAGGACGTTAATTCGGAGTGAGCTTTTACTTTTAATAAGGCTAGACATGCAACGATCACGTAGCACCGACTCCAAAGGTCTCGCCAGTGATATCACCTCCCCTGCAGCCTTCGGGTTCTCACCCCTCTCCGGTCCGCCCTCGCGCCTTTACTCGTGTTTCGCGTGAACCATCGCGTAAGGCTAATCTTTATCGCCCAAGCCCAATACGTTCTCGGCGAAATTACATTTTTCTTGTAAATGGTACGTTTGTTCGTTCGATATCACTCCGTATTTAAATTATTGAGGACATGGCGAATATTTTGGGATATTAATCAATTATTTATCTGTGCGTGCAATTTCACGGATGGTTTCTGCCCACGCCAAACAAAATCGCACGACCAATCGCAATGCAATATTGTATCATATTTTCGCCGATATATTATAAATTTTAATAATAAATTATGTCGTAAAATTATCAATTGACAACACATTAAACTCAAAGAGGAGGAGAGAATTTAAAAGAGCAAAATATAAATTAAAATACATATTTTATAAAATATATGTGAAATTATAACATTTTGCTGATGGACAAAATGTAATAGATTTGGTTAGGTTAGGTTAAGTATACAAATATATATTTATATAATGTCTATTTTTTTTATTATTGTAATACATAAACAATTCGTTTTATGGAATAAAGAATTTATTTTAATGCACATATCTATCTCTTAAAATAATTTCTTGTTAAATCGTACCCACATTAAATAAATTTATGTGAATCAAATTTCAGGTCGGTGCGCAGAAAAATATTCCGATGCCGTCAGAACACGAAGCCGAAACCTTCTCTTACTGGTAGAATGGGTTATTATTGCGCCACGTTACTCATTTAAATTTACGATTTTATACTTATTTATTTATTTACACCTAGTCCCGAATCGTTTTGAGAGTTGTTTATTCTCGTTTCGATTCGTCATAATTACATATATTTTTATTTATTTTATTACATTCAGCCATATCATCATAACTGCACTCGTCTAACGATTCTCTGTATTCCTTTTATCATTTTTATTTATTTCCATTTAAAAGCAATCAACTTTATATTTCCAGTAAGTCTCAAAAACTTTTGAGAATTGTACGCCAGAATTATTTAAGCAATTTTATTTAATCCAGAAATTTTTGATATAATATAAGATACCCATATATATACTAAAAATTAAAAATTACTGCAAATTTAACCGATTACGCAGCAAATATTTATATATCTTGATCGCTTATATTATTAAAATATTCAGTACTTTAAAAAAATCCAAATGCTATTTTCAGATCACGGTAAGTACAAATATGCAAAGTTACAGTCGTTAATTTTTTTCTCAAAAATATCACATATCCACCTAATATCTATTTCAAAATAAACTGATACAACACTTCGATGTAATGTACTCTTCGAGATAAAATAGTCAACGTAATTAGCCATACAAATTGCATTGTCTTAAGTTAAATGCAACTACCCTCGGGGATGCATTTGTTTGGCGTAAAAATTAAAAATTAATTAATAAAAATTATATTATAAAAACTACATATTATTATTATTTATTTATACATAGATCGGAAAAATAGGGCGAATGTGTATTAATCTTCCAACCAAACTCTTGATTGTAACGGTAGCAATATGCGGACAGCATTATCATACTAAAAAATCACTTGATGTCGTCTACCAGTTCGTTTTCTTGAATTGTGACATCAAGGCGACGGATTTGTTTGCAATAACCCTCAGAAATTACTGTTATTTTATACATTTTGTAGTCGAATATTACTCTATACATATATTTTGTACAGCACAACAATAAAGTACAATAATTAAAGTACAACAATCGATATAGAATAGGAAAATCTCCGGGTTCGTATCCCGGTATCCACCAAAATATATTTTCAATAAATAGAATTTTTCTAATTGATTCATTAAATTAATATTTAAAAATTCGTTATTATGTTTCAAAAGACAATTTTATAATTTGCGAACGATTTTAATTGGTCGGTTTGATTGTCACTTTTGTTATTACTATCGATAGTATTTAAATTATAAAAACATTGCCGCGTGGCCGTACCAACCTCACCAACAGTAAGCGAATGAATAAATTTAAATATAATTTTATTTCGGAACGGCCACGCCGACCAGGCTTGCGGTGGAAATTCGTGTTATATTCAAAAACAAGTGGGTTGTGTTGGCCCCCATCCAACTATTTAGCTTATCACTTGTATTGAATTTTATTAAATAATACCTTCTCCGCGAAAATTCTCTGTATCAGCCTATAAATCATTCTCTCCCTTGATTCGTTTTGTTACTATCTTAAGCGTAATATATGTATACAATAATATATTATAAAGTATTTTGGTGCGTTTCCGTGAAATTCATCTTTGTTTCCGGACTATACTGTATGATTTATTACAAAATTGCTAAAAGTAAAAGTATAACTAAATTTATAAATAATTTAATTATGAACAATAATTTTTTTATGTGTAGTTTAAAGATTTAGTATAGAATCTGAATCAATGTTGATCACTGTATCTGGTTACAGAATGAAGGCTCTCACTAACTAACTAGTTGACTAATTAACTTACCGCCACGCCTTTTCCCTGAAGGGGTTGAACGCCATACTCTTGTTCCCTGACTTACAACTCTAACCTCACACAATTTTATCTTATCATGCACGCTCTTCAGTGAGGGGTGTATTTTGTGATCGCCGCCCCTATGTAGCGGCGAAGCACGGTTTCCATGTAACATAAAAAAAAATTCCAACATGTCGGCGAACGAGAAGCACTGGCATTCGATCATTAAACGATCCTGGATTAGTAGTGGATCACCGCTCACTAATTTTATCATGAAGGCTCTTCAGTTGTTGAAGCTTTTAACAAAGTCGTTTTCTAATATCTAGTTTTTCTTCATCGTGTCAGGTTATTCCAAATCTTTGCAGACACCCTCAATTATTGCTGTCTTCAACACTCACCTCATGAATCTTCTCTCTTCGCTCTAACATTTCGCATAACCAAACCATCTCTGCAACTCTTTCTTAATTCTATCAATTATGCTACAAATAGATCTACATTCGTTCCTTATTTATTAATTGTCTACTCTATCGGTAAATGAATTAAAATTCGAGAAAACATACGAGTATATGTTAATAATAATACATAAAATCCTGCATCACTTTTGGTTTATACATAATTATGCTACATCGTTTGTTTATGTGTATTTTTCTATCTACGATGGCTGTATGACAAGGGCCCGTTTTTAACAGTTGTTGACGCTACTGACACAAAATCTGTACACCATTGTTTAACGTCATCTTTCGAACAGCGCCTGTCAATATTTCATTTTATTTATTAAGTAGTTTTAATAGCTGTTGAAAGTGGGCACGTTTGTGTTAGTTAGCAACCATGGAAAAAGAACAATATTGGTCAGTGATTCGATTGCCTTTTTTTTGGATGGGAAGACGTGTGAAGAAATCAAAGTGATGTTGCACACCGTTTATAAGGATCGTGCACCTTCGATGACTACCATCAGTTTAACGAACTCGAGCGTGGCTGAACATCCGTGTTATATGAAGGGCAGCCAGGCCGTCCGATTGAGGTGACTACGGAAGATACGATCAACAAAATCCATGATATCGTATTAGCAGACCGCCGGGGGAAGATCAGAGAGATTGGTGACATTATCAATATCTTAATTTAATGCACACAAAATATCCTACACGAAAAATTGTGTATGAGATGGGTGCCACGTAGCTCAGAGTCAAACAAAATCGGAATGGCATGACAATTTCGGAGTACTGTTTTAACATCTTTAAGTGCTGCATTTCGTGACTGTTGACGAAACATGAGTCCATCACCACACCATCAATATAGATATTTGTCTACATTTTTTTGTACCTAAAATGACATACTAACTGCAAGCCCAGCTTGAATCAAATCCCACGCAGGTCTGATTTTTTTCTCCGTCAAATCATTTTTATTTTTATACACAACCTTTTTACATTCGGGTCCTTCAACCTTTTTCTCGGGGACCCACTAAAACCCGGCCGGGCCCTCGTCCGTCGTACCAAATCACTCACCATACGATGGTAAGAAGCGAAATCAGATCCTTCATCATCCGGTGCGGGAATACTCAAAATAATATTGGTTGTGCTAAAAGTCAGTAACATAATACGGTCCGTTCTATAGATAACGGGAGTTCTATAATACATACATGAAATATTTGAAGCAGTGGTGTAACTACAAAAATTGAGCCCCAATGCACAATGGAAAAAGGGGCCCCTAAATAAGTATTGTATATAAGATATACGAATATTAGTACATTATAGTTTATCTATTAAATACTAAGAATAATATTAGTCTCTTATCTCATATAATAACACTTTCGTGAAGAAATCATATGTGTTCTTAGTTATTTACATATATGCACTTGTAATTTTAAAAAGATTTTCTCGGTATTATTAATATTATATTCACTTTTCAGCGATGGTCTAGTCTCTAACCTGATATATTAGCGGGGTACCATTACTAAATATATATCGATAATGTTTTCACATGTTTCATCTTTTATAATTCCATTTGTTGCGTTGGATTACTATTAATACTGGAAAATGCATCCGATACTTGCAAAAATATTAATGCTGATGGATTGTACGGCGCGAACTTTTTGGGCTCATATCTAACATGGGCCCCAATGCACTGCATTGGTATAGTTACGTCGCTGATTTGAAGGTATCCGAATAAAAATGAACGCGAATTCCCAAAGCGAATTCGCATTTACCTAAAATTATCTTGACGTTGCAAATAAACCACTAACCTAATCTAATCCAATCGATAACGATGCACATTTTTACTTCATATTAATAATTGCTTACTAACAAATAGTTACTTCGATACGAAACTAATAGAACATTGTTATTTGTATACGAAGATCAGTGATTTTTTCCAACTGGATTCAAAGAAGAATTCAGATATTACAGTACATCTGAAGTCTTGGAACTCTTGTTTCAATAAATGAAGGATGCAAATCTGAAAATTGGTATGGCCATGGCTGCTATGTCCAAGGTGACGCAAATTTGAAAACATAGTCTCACTAGCTGGTATTCTCCATAGGTTATGTATGGAAATGAAACATGGAGCCCGCGAGGTAAATAAAGAAACACGCGTAACACCTTCGAGTTGTAGTATTGGCGTCATATACTTTGGACTGCGAGACAAAATAATGTCTCTATTCTGTTTAGAAACTACGTAGGTACTGAAAAAAGCTGCAGGAAAAGAATTCCAGTTACCGGAAAATATGGAGAAATAAATGATCACTGGGAATATACGAGGTCGATCTTCATCAGACGGACTAACCAAGTCCGAGAAATGAGCAGAACCGTACTCATCCTCTTCATAGATGCGAATAAGTCCACCGCCCAATCAGACACGGCTTGACACAAGCAAGGAAAGATCCCGAAACATCAAGCATGACACCCAGATATCGCACAATCGGGTTACGTTCTCTGCTTAAACTTCCCTTCGTCATCAAGGCCACTGTCTTTTGCGCAGCCATAACCAATTATTTCTTATACACCGTTCCATAATCATTTCGATCAATTTGTTATTCCTTTCTTTTAACACGTGTCAGCTCAGCAAGCATAAGCCACGAGAATGCATTCTGCCGGATCAAATTAATACTGCATGTGCATAGTGCATGACCATTATTCATAATGCCCATAGAAGTCAAGCAGACTGATAAATATTAATTAATTAATTAATCAAACCGGCTTTGTAAAAATGCTAAATAGGTACTCTCCAGGTAAAAGCGAAATATTCCTGATAATATTTTCTGGGCTATCCATTGAAAAATCGTGTCTAATGTTAAAATTCATAGGCGGAAGAAAAATTGATAAACAATAATATGAGCATATCAATTCATTTTTAACTTATTATACATACACAAATAAAGCGAACATTTAAACACATATTCTATTCATAAATAAAATTATATTTTTATATTATATTTATTTTTCTTCAATATTAGCAAAATTACTTTATGGCCACGTATTGTATAAATAATAAGACAAATCAAAAGTGGTTTAACCAAAGTGTGTTAATTTAACTTTCGAAAACTATTAATTTTCCGTAATAATTATATATTAAAAATCGAATCAAAAAAGTTAAATCAAAAATAGTTAATCTCAACCATATCATAGATATAATCATTTTTAAAAATACGTAATTATATGATTATTTCGAACAACTGAAATATTTTATTGATTCCAATATATTGAATGCAAAAAATAAAATATCATCCAGCGGCCAGGATCTTTTAAGATGATTTAGAACCTGTAGCAAATAGTTATTTCGACCTACATAGACTTAAGGCTTAATATAATATAGAAAGCAAAAAATAAAAAGTCATCAAACTTCCAGTGGCCAGGCTTTTTTTAGATGATATAAAACCTGAAATAAATAAATCAATTTTGCTTAATATAATTTTGTAAAAATCTCGTACAATAATATTTTCAGTAACGGTACAGAATTTTCACATACTCTTTGAACATTTTGGACTCGTAATTTTAACAGGTACCGATATAAAACTATGGACTAGGAAGAGATACGCCCTGTCTACTTATAATCTTTATACCCGAAAAGTTGGTTCTTTCTGATAATTGAAAATTTCACGATAAATTCAAAATTATGCTATGCAATCCCGCCACTCTTATACTGAAATAAATTCTAATTAAAATAATTTAAAGCACTCGTGACATCTTACGAATTTGAGTGTTGCGAGGGCAAGTGCACGTAGTACAGTCCCGCAATCTTTTTATTCTATAAAAATATTGTACCTTTCTAAGATATTTATTTATGACATGTAAAAAGAATTTACGTCTCTGACAAGTCTTAAATGTTATCGTTGGCGTTAAGCAAAATCGCTTTTATTGCGTAATAAATAGTTAGCGGTTTTTATTTTATTTTGCGAGCGCGGGGCGTGCGGGGCGGGTTACGTTGAAGAAATCCATAAAATAAGCTAACCCGGCGAGTGCGATGTGATCACTTCATTTTAAGTGTTAAATTATTGATATTGCTCCGTGCGATATCGCAATCGAAAAGTTCCCAAAATTACCACTGCGAATATCGAGATAACGTATTTTTAGCGAAATATTTGCGTTTTATTTATCTGAAGTTAAATTGGGGTGATAAGAAAAATCGTAATTTAATATCTGAATCGGTATAAAAGTAAATGGCAAATATTACATTTAAATTGGAGTATATTTTTATTAATATTTGGATATTCTTGAGGAAGTTAAAAATTTGCTTTTTTATCAAAAATAATCTTATTAATGAAAATGAATACGATTGAAATAATTATAATTAGAATTACTGGACGAAGGAGTGTTGGAAGATTTAAATTGTGGTGATTGGATGGTTTAAGGCCCTTGTCGTAAGGCCATGTATAACACATCCAGTACACACGTACCTTTACCGACTCTCGGAGATCAAAATTTCATGAGAGATTTTTGTGGACGTCGGTGGACACATCAGAGTGGAAAAATTTATTTAAGGCTATTGATGAAGTTGCACAATTGATGATGATTGAAAAAATCCAAACACATTCAACTTTTTTCATTCTCTATGTTTTTACAACTCGTTCTTTTGCGGACATGACATGGTATTATTGCGTGATACGCTCGATTTTGCTCAGCTAGAGTTTCTCAAGGCGTCTCCGTAATATGTACTGCAGATATTTTTCATTACCTGAATTTAGTCGTTATCGTAGAATTGGTCAATCAAACTTGAATTTTGATTTGACATTTATACAACTCGATATAAGATATTTTACGACCGCTACTTACTGCACCGAATCAATATTAATAATCATGATAGGGATTGCGAGGCAGGGCGGCGATCATCGAGACAGAGCTAAATCCAGATCAGAGACCAGTTGGGGGAGTTAGTATTTTCGTTTCTCATATCTTTTAGCAATGGGGTTTACTTCGGTCCAAAAAATGAAGTAATCAGTAGTGCATGATATCAAAATTAAAGTAACTCTCGCCGTATGTGCGTTGAACACGCTTTTAACATGTGCCATATGCGGCATACGCGTAACATGTGCCTATGCGTGCATATTTCAAATAAAATAATTCTTGCATGTTGGTCAAACTTCAAAAAGTTGAAACGACAAGCAACAAAGGTGAAGTGACAAAACCTGTTATGGCGACAAGTGGCTGTGGTCGAATCTCAGAGACTTGGTGAATACAGTGGACTACGAAAATCGAGATTTCTTTCCAAAGAATCTCTTGTGAACATAATCTACGTATCTAATGCCCTAATTTCCCCGGAATAAAAATCTTATAAAATCCTCGTCCATGAATATGAACATTAGCATTATAAAGAGATATTTTCCCGTCGAAATAACAATGTAATGTGTTGAAGTATTATAAATGGTTAATATTCTTACTATAAATAATTTTCACATTATTCGCTATTGACGCCAAGGACTATCGTGATTGAACTTCGTTAACTTTGTAACCAACGAACTTCTGTAATTTTTGCAATGTACTTGTGCGATAGTTTTAAATACACTGTTCATTTTCCTCATTTATTAATTTTCTAAATAACTTTGTTCATTTTTTTTACATATTTTTCACATTGTACCTTGATAATGATATTGTTGAGGCCTAAATCCGCCGCATAATTCCTGGCGGTTTGTCCAAGTGCTCTACAGCCATTTACTACCGAAGCGTACCGACGCAATACCGATAACAATATATCGAGACCGTCACCTCCGAGAAATCAGCAACAGCCACTTCTCCTCGGCCCGACCTTTTGTAAGTACTATTTTAATTAAATACTTTTAATTAAAAGTATTTAATTAAATCTCTCATCGTATACTCACTCGCATATTCCACATTCATATACAATGCGTACACATCAACACGCTTGAGAATTGAGAAGAGATAGGTTTCTCAGTCTCACCGTGTACAAAACCTTCTGATCCGAATTACATAAATTTCAAACATCCGTCACTCCCACTGAGCGATCTTACAAATCGAAGTTAAGTATAGTCGATCCATACAATATCAACAATAGTTTAAACTAGAACTATACATCACTATCATTAACGATTTGTTGATAATGTGTACGTTAAATAAGGACGTCACCTTATAAACTATTTTTAACGTGTATAAAAAAAATAATGGAAATGAATATTTTTTCCCACCCCGTTAAAGCGGTTCCTTGTTAGCCCGCCCTGGAAATCCCTCGGCCCGCAAGGAAACTCGTGTCAAGTATCCGGTGCTAAAGTACACATTCCATCAGATAACCCTCTGTAAATTGTAAATTACAGCTGAGATGGCAATCTCCAAAATGGGTACCTTTTAATTTGGTCACCACCCAAAGGTCACGCGGACCGATCGGTCCAAGTCAGAGGCGCCATTAACTTTTACATTCCTCCTCCCCTGCTATAAGAAAAAGGTCTCTATACAAAAATATGCTTTCAGCCGGTCCATTTTTATACGATTAAAAGAAACGTATTCGGCGTCTAAAGAATTATTTATGAGATAATCATTTTCTTACAATGTGTTGGATCAGTGTTTTTCAATCTTTTTTTTGCCTGAAAGCCTTTGGAAGATTTGTAGAACTGCTGTAAGGGGACCCACCGCTTACCCCGGGCCATTTATAAACAAAAGCTCCTATATAGTCCTACTTATTCGCCGCTTGGTTGACGATTTTTTAATGCTACTAGGCAGCTGTGCAGCTGCGTCTCGCACATAGTGACAGAACGGAGCCGAACAGCTACCATTTCAAAAACCCTCACCGTCCCCGACTCTTCTTTATTCAGCGAAATTTTTTTACAAAAAATATAATGAGAAGTATAACAGTGTGATAAAAAAAAGCATAAAACTTTAAAAAATATATGAAAAACATCAAAAGAAAATATCATAACGGACTGAGAAAAGGGTCATAGCATAGCATTCAGGAAATAGCATAGCATCAGACGAAAAGTCATAACAGATTTATGTCACATAAGTCTATACTTTCCGGCCAAGTACAACAAGTAAAAAGAAAGCAAACGTCTCAGCGAAGGCTTTAGTCGGGGAACCAGAGCTCACGGTGGCTGACGAAAGCTGCGTGGCACATGCAACTAGTGCCTTGTAGCTATGGCGTGCTATAGATGTTGGTAGGTATCTGTATCAAGACTTGGGCTATCAGGATGCGGCAATGTACAATACTTATTAATAATAATAAATTACTATTTTTGATAAAGTTTAGATGGCATCATTGTAATAAATCTATAACACTTCAAACAATTCTCAAACATCTTGCACACAAACCATCGACATAGTAATAATCACGCTCCTTATAAATAAAGTACGACTCGCAAAGATTGACTAAGTTTACACCTCATTCAGAGACGCGCGCAGTTCCGGCCAATAACGCAATTCACGGCAATTCGGCGATAGAGTACGGACGAAACAGACATAGAAAATAGAAAAATATATTCTTGAAACAAGGGTCGTAGGCATATTGATATTTACGAGTGCAATGAAGCACGCCGTAGAACGCGCGGCGCTGTTGACTAAATGCGATCGTAAAAGAAATCGCAAATATGCGCTCTTGAAGCTGTTATTTCGCAGTATTTTGTAGATAATGTGTACTGAGTAGCGTATGTAAACTATATTAAACTAATACAACGCTAAACTAACACACTTGTAGATGTGTTGCCAAACAGGCGTATCGCGCCTAGCTAGTAGCATCGTCGTTGTGTATATGAGTCGTTAGAAGATATGATGTTATTTTTCTCTTTATTGGTAAAACTTGGCGGTGCACTAAGACACTCGCGACACACCATTTAATAAATAACGGTAAAACCGCACGAAAACGTTTTTTTTTTAAGTTCAAAGAATTCTATTAATCTTAACTGATATAATGAAATATTGTATACTCGTGGCGATAATAAATTAATTTTCTTATTCACATTCATCAATTAACTTTATCAACTTAAAACTATTTCCGTCGATAGTGAATGTTGACCAAGTATAGGCATCCTGAGAGATCTTAAAAATACCTTTGGCTACTGGCTGCAAGAATCAGGTAGATTTCGTCCGTGTGCTAGCTTTTTTTTACTTTTTTCTCTAGGTCTAAACTACTACTACTACTATACTATACTATACCGTGATTTCAAGGTGTCCTGGTCATGATAAAAAATTGAATTGAAATTTTAGGGAAGTGGCGTCGTGAGACCCTCTACAATTGAAAGTATTTCTGTTGAAAATCAATAAATATATTGGACACTGGACGCAGATCTGTAGAAGAGAAAGATTAGAAAAAACCTTTTAAGGAAGAATAAATTTAAGGGAAATTAGAAAATATTGAAGATAGAAAAATTGAGGTTTTCCAACTTTTTTACGTGAATTAAATACTCTCATAAGATCTGCAACGTCATCTGAATGAAAATTAAAAAGTTTAAAAATTTGTAGCATAGCATTCAAACCTACTTCTTAAGTTCAAATAGATGGTACAAACGCAATTTAAAAAATTGCTTTAATTACACGATGTTGCGTTACATTTGTCTGCATCAAATATAAATTGAAGACAAGATTGATAAGTACGTCATAAAGACGTTCTTTTACAAGTTTGTTTTTCGAATTGGCAATATTTTTTCCAGCGACAGCCAATTTGACAGTTGATAGTCGATTTGTGCTTAATTTGGTTTGCCATTTCACCATGAATGAACTGGAATGCCAGAACAACGCTTGCAAATTGTGCAAATTTATTTCGATAATCGTGGTTCAGTTCGCGAAACTTATCGTGCGCTGCTTCCATTTTACGGTCGACATAATCGTCCATCAGAGCAAGTAATTCGAATAACCATGGATCGTTTTCGCACCATGCATACTCTAATTGATAATTCACATCCGCAGAGATGTTTTGCAGTGTGCACCGAAGAAGCTATTGTTTCATCAAAAATGATGCCACCCAGAACGTTACAATCAATGGAGAGCGCTACAGATCCATGATTACTGAATTTTTCGTTCCCCAATTAAATGACATTAATATAGCGCAACATACTACAAAGCGCGCGCCATAATCAATTTATTCAAGGAAACATTCGATGAGCGCATAATTTTGCGTAATGGACCTGTGAATTGGCCTCCAAGATCTTGTGATTTAACACCTTTTGATTATTTTCTGTAATGATATGTGAAGTGACTAGTCTATGCCGATAAACCAGAGACGATAGACGACTTGGAAGTCAATATTCGTAGTGTTATTGCCGGTATACGTCCCCAGCTACCCTAGAAGTGGTCGAAAATTGGACTTCCAGATTGCGCTTTATTCGAGCCAGTCGTGGCGCCCATACGCGCTAAATGAATGAATGCTACGAATAATATTTATTTTTTCACTTTTATTGCTCGTATTTAGAGTATATGTACGTCATTAACTATTTTAAAGCCATTTAAGTTCATTTTTAACAATAAAAATGCAAAAAAAACTCTTAATATTTAACGGTAACACGAGTTGACATCATGGTTGTTTACGGATATCTTTTATCACGGTATGGTAAAGGTTAATTAACGAGCTTCCACCTAGTAGCACGATAATGGGACGTAAACCAATTCATACCCTTAAGTCTCCCACTACAAGTTATCTCCTTCCCTGTGTCCTGGTCTTACGATCCCTCTCAAGATGTCTGCAGGTTCATTATTCCCTTTTGTGCAAATATGTTCAACGTATAAAATGGCGGCTATCGCGAAGACATGATAATTGAGTTTGGCCGTGGCGCGGGTTGGAGCTATCTCCACGACATTAATTCACTTCGTGCCGGAAGCTTAATGCAATTGTTTCAAATGGATAAAAGAAATTTAATTAATTTTTAAAAGCTTTTAGCGTGCTCCGTATACGAAATTCTTCAGTATTAATTTAAGGCCACCTGTGCCCTATACCTAGCTACAGAAGTAGATACCTTGAACGTGTGATAAAGCTTCCCATACACACCTCTAGTATATTATAATATGTTGACCAGGTAAATAATAACACATTATGTATAATGCCCAGAGAAGATAGTCAAAATGATAAATATGTATTTATTTATCCCTCTGACCAACGTATTAGGCATGAAGACTCGTGTCCACAAAAGGAGGCACGATGAGATAATCTCAGACATTTAGTTGAGATACATCTCAATACTACGTTCACATGTTGAGATTTTGATCCGAAAATAAACTCAGAGATCAGCTTGATTGATAGAAAAAGACAAAACTCAAACAAGTGTACACGACGTTCGATCTGACAGCGAGATTTGACACAAATGTCACCTAAGACCACCATAGATCCGAACAACTATATGTTTTAAAAGGGTTAGCCTAAATCATTAAACATTAATATGAGACGTTAAATTACAACAATTTATTCAGTTTTAACTGCTGCTGACAAGATTCAAAATCACCCAACTGACGAATGATAATAACACTTGACGTTTGACGTACGTGACATGCGTGAAATAAGGCGCGAGATACGGGGTGAGTACACGGGGACTACGAAGCTGAAAGTTGCCACCAAACAAACTCATGAGAGCAATATCGTGTCTCAGAGATCGTCTTAACCGTTAGATCCCCAATGGGACAATACGACTCATGAGCAGATTAAAAATCAGCAACATTTCAGATTTACTTCACAGTCGGGATATATAATATTTTCTCCAGCGCGTCAACAACTTTGTACAAATTACCGTTTTTTACGTCAGCAGTGACGTATCCGTGCTAGTGTTCGCTTTACCTGCTGATATTTTAATAGATTCTGGGAGAATCTATAATATAAACTTAAGATTATGAATCTAGCAGTGATGAGTCCTCCATCTCCTCCAAAATCACCACAACTGCCTCCGAAAAATCCTGTGGATAATATTTGAATTGTCTCGGATTCAAAAAGTTAACTCGAAAATCTCTTAAAAATGTTAACCGTAAACAAGGCTCATAATGTCTCCAGACAATGTAATGTTTCAATTAAAAGACATTATATGTTCATAACATTTAATAACCTAATCTTAGGCTCCAGAAATCGACGATATTCTTGCACATTGACTTGCGATGTTTCAATATCTGGTATATATTTTCAGCAGCGATAAAATTTTCCGCAGAATTATTGGTAAATTGGTTCCTTGAATATCATAAGTTTAATTTGTCTTCTTCCTTGTAGGTTTCTACAAAATTACTTAATACCCATTACAACGTTCTTGTACACAAGTCCCAAAAGTATTTTTCATTATAACAATTCTGCAATGAAATAATGGATGGGTTTAATAAAAAAATATTTATTTCGCATTTAAGTATAGTCCCTGGGAATTTATTTCTTAAAAATAATGCTTTCTAAGTCCGACCCGTTATTTCGCTGGCACTCTTCTAAACGGGAGGCAAAATTTCTCAGAACTGCTCGGCACGTAATCTACGTAATCGCTGCCATTTCTTCTCGAATATTTTCTATTAATTGGTAAAGAGAGGGAGAATTATTACCGTATACACTTGATTTAAGATAGCCCCATACGAAAAAGTCAATCGATGTCAAGTCGGGGCTACGTGGAGCCCCCGCCCGTTGCGTTGGTGCAGCGAATGAACCAAAATAAAAAAGTCTTTTGGGACGCACTGTATTATATTACATCTCCACCAGTGAACCTCCTATAATGTTTAACACTTCACTTTCACACTTTTTAACGCGGTTTTGTTACATATTTTACCCGAAAAGCCTCCGAAAAACACATATGTAGAAATTTGAGTAATAATATAAATAAAAACAAAAAATGTTAACATTTATGTTTTATTTCACAATAATATACTATATTCGTAAAAAAGTAAAGATACGTTTATAGCTTACAATAAATCTTAACTATAAAATCCATGATATGTACTTATATTTAGGAACATAATACGGTACCTGCACCTGCCACCAGTAAAATATAAAGTATTACTTATTTTACTATTTATAATCATTAAAAATTGAAACAAAACTAATCAAATTATTCTGGTAAAAATATTACGTACTTAAATAAAATTAAGTTATTCAACATAAAAATAATATATGATAGAGATATAATATGGATTCTCATGGTTGTGTAAACATTAAGTGTGTTTGTTGTGTGTACAGTTTGCTAGGGATGAAGGAAGGAATATAATATTAATAAATACATTTATTATTGGGGTTTTATAATTTATTTTTAGAAAATGGTTGCTTAGTATTGTACGAGGCGCGTTTTTTAAGTACAGATTTTTTTTTTTTAAAGAAACAACATCATTTTTACTTTCTTCGGACACTACACTCCTTAAACTACTTTTCAACATTGTCCCCACCATTAATAAGACGCTCGTCATAACAGGCCACCAATTTTTATATACCTCGAATGTCAGCCAGTTTTACGTTTCGCGCATTCAAGAAACGAATCACGGACCGTATCTTACAGTCAGCAAGCTTGTCTTGAACATTTCAACCAATCACTCTAAAATGACCACACTATGTGAATGTCTCTAACGTATGTGGTGAGTCAACAGATGACGGAAACCATTGCGTATCGCAACATCGCAACCGCAGCGCTACGCCGTGAATATCCGGCAACAGTACTTACTTAAAAATGCCCTTCATATATACTTTGTTGGTAATAAATAGTCTGTCGGAACTGAAAGGACATATTTGATAACGAGATATGAATTTCCGAATACGTGAATTTCTAAAAAGTGTAAATACGTAAGTTTGACATTTATGGTTACACAACATAATATATAATCACTACGATAATTTTCTTAGTAAGTAGTACGAAATTATTATAATGAGAGGGGCGGAGCTAAGATCAAACGACACATTACCAATATTATTTGTATCTAAAAAAAAAAGCGTGAAATTAAAATATCATTCATATTAAAAACAAGACTATATGAAATATCATTTAAGTAGGTTAATTTTTAATAGGCTTTTTAAATATTTTTATGTTTAAACATTGAAATGAACATGTAAGTACGCTGTGCATAGTTGGCGTCTATTATATAAAATTAAGTAACACTTTTAAAAACAAAATTAATACCGTAAATTTTTAACAATATGAAACATACTAACAATTATTTTTCTTTCAATTTTTTGTGTCAATTTCTTTTGAAATTTGTACAAAAGTTTTTGTGATTTTCTTTCAGGTCCTGCCTTCAAAATCATTTAGTTTTGCATAGTTGAAAACTGAAATTATTTCGCGACAATTTATTAAACAAAATTAGATTTCTCGTTTATGATATTTGAACGGACAATATAAATTTGAATGTCACAAGAAATAAAATCTATGTAAAAAAAGTAAACATAGCATTAAAATTGCATTTTTTATTTTCTCGTATTACTAAATATAAGCAAAATATTATCAGCACTTTTTGTATACTGGTTAATGAAAAAAAACTGCACTAAGTCATAATTCTTCTCTTAAATAAAGAATCATGTTCTCGTTGGAGCAGTGCTCGCTGTCTGCATGTGCATGTATCTCTGTCCAGGACATCATCCAGAAATTGTCTGTAAGCTTCTACATTAACTTAGCTCATTATCTGTTGAATGTATTATTCTTCCCTTCATTACATTTTTGGGGTGACACTTTAAATAGTGTCGATTACGGATCTCTTTTCTTTCACTCTCCTTAGGACCTTCTCTTCCAAAATTTCGTGTTTAATTATTTTAATTGGCATTATTTTAATTTTCATAAACACAAACGATGAATGAATTAAATTTGTCTGGAAAACAAAGTTTTTCGGGGGGCATTTATCAAAATCTCGGAATCCATCATAAATACAGACACAGCAGTGATTATAATTACCGCGATAAATCTCTTAAATGCTCAAAAATAATAACATTTTGAAAACAAGATAAACCGTAAAATAGAACGCTATATTTTTAAATATAGGTATGGTAGAAGCTAATATAAACCAAATATTTTTTTTGTATAACTTTCTAATTAATTTATTTAATTTGTATTAAAATTACCACAAAACTATGTTCGTAAATTGCAACTCCACAACAAAAATATGTTTTTTAAACAAAATAGAATTTTTTCGTTTATCATTTTCGATCTATTTTTAATATAACTAGTACGATATCATAGTTTAACTTTAAATTATATTATTTTATTTTAAAAAGACTTATTTCAAGCCATTAGTCGCACGGAAAATGATGTTTTGAAGAATATGTTGAAATGATTTGCATTGTAAATGCAACCAGCACATTGTATCATGGAAATATTTCACCATTTGAAAACAAATACTCGCGATGAATTATTCATGTTCCGATTTAAAGGTTTCCGAAAGGTAACATTAGGTAATAACGGGTCAGGCTGTATCCCAACCTAGGTGAGGTAATGAGAGGTTAGGTTAGGTTCTCGGAATCACGACATGAAATAACTATCATTACTCTCTTCACAGAATCATCTATGCAGTGGAATCAGGATCGGGCAGAATTTGAAGAAGGTTTGATTAATTTTTTTAACCAAATGCGAACGCAGTGGAGTTGGTAGGAGCGAAGCATCTGGTCCAATAGTCGTCGATGGTGTGGTACACGTGCCTCGTTACCCCGGTCAGACCGTGTGCTTCGTCAGGATAACTCTGTGAAATAAAACAGCATGTTTATTAGCAGACAGTAACCGCAGACTACCAAATATATAGACATGAACTAAAGCAAACTACTTGCTACAATATTTTTAATTTGGTATCATCCACTTGATCACTTTGGTACAAATTGACGCAAGCAAATAGCTCCGCGACTTTTTTCAACTTAAATGAAAATTTAAATGCTGACCATAGAGTGAGCATTAATATAAAAAATAAGAGTAAATACTTTTACTGTTGTATAAATGTGTGTAAATGTATGTTTCCACAAAGAATGTGTGTAGAATGCCCCAATGTTACAAACCTCTCTCATATATGAACTCTTTATTTCATGACTATTCATTTACTGGTCTGTAACAGTAACAATATAACCGGAACACTAAAAAATTATTTTAATAACGTTTTAAAAAACTTTTCGATATATTACGTAAAATGTAAAAAAAATCATAAACAATAAATAATAAACAAACAGTCACATACTCCTTCAGCCTGCCACTGGCTTAGGTAAACGTAGTGTCAGAACGTTATGCGAACATAACCGAACCTGGCTGACATAGAACTTTTAGTTTTACTAAACTGTACTGTTGTTATAATTTAAAAGATATCGTTAATATTAAAAGTAAACTTATTTTACACTGTAAAAGCCATCATAAATATTGTATTAACAAAATATCAACTGTAATAACACTATGCCGTTTATTATCAATAAAGAAAGCATATAGGGGCGTCGAAAGATGTTGATTCTAAATTCACAAACTAACATATCATCTTTTTTTCAGTAAATCTTAAATAATTTCATATAAATTCTCAGAAGTTAAACTTTTCTTTCATTTATTGAAAGGAACCGATACATGAAAATTCGTTAAACGGTTCCGGAAAGGGGTGGGGCCCTGTTGACACAGAACTGAATACGTTTTTAATAATAAGAAACACGTCTTCACCATTTGTTCGAACGGCAGATCCATTTCTTGCAGCACTCTAGAGATAGCCATGGCGTTCTGATAATGAACGTTATCATCAGCATTTCCATGCATCAGCAGCCAGTGATGTCCGCTCAGGAGGCGACCTCTTCTAGTCAGGTCACTCTCGGTGTAACCATCCACGTTGTCTTCCCTGGTGGGCAGTCCCATGTAGCGCTCCGTATAAATCGAATCTGATAGCAAAACAAAAACGTCCGTAATGTGAATAAAATTGATCAAATAATGTGGTCACTCATTTTTATCTGGGTAAATATTTTCTGTTTATTAGCTTTACTATTATCATATACACCCCTTCTGTGGCTTGCGGCAGAGCAAAATTAAACAAATAGCATCGATTAATTCGAACCAAAAATCCTTAAATGTCTTAAAACATTGAGGAATCACGACACAAGATCAATCTCGGAAGAAAACTGATAAGCAGATATTTATTGATGTTGGTATGACGCCACCTGCCGAGCGCCATTATAGATGGTCTGGCATATTAAAAAAAATCATATTTATTGTGGACCTGCTCGCGCCCCATAGACATGGCTGCGTAAACATTTACCTGTCAGCCATACAATCTAACTGGTACCTGCAGAAAACCAGACAACAATATTTCGCGCCGCAACCGGTCTGAGGAAACCTTGAACCGATCACTCTTCTCCTAGCTAGGTCCTCGGACACATCTACTAGCACACATTTCGGCACCGTCTTGAACTACGTTTAACCTAAACTTAAATATGCTTAACTCTGAACATAAACTCTGTAAATAAACGCATCTACCGTAAGTACTGTATCATTCATAACACGCCCGCTCTAGCCACAAATACTCACACAAATACCAGCCTCTATATTGGTGACTTTTCATATAACTACATACGAGAGAAGTGAGGAGGTATAGGGCTCTCGATTCTCACCGCTCAAATCCTTCTGACACAAATAATCCCTATTGGTGACCCTAACGAGTCTATATAATCATTCACACAAAGTCACTAAATATTAATTGTAAACGCAGTTAATATTAGAGGTCATCTAAATTCGTAAGGCTTGTAAATTATGTTTAATCTAGTGTAAAAAATAATATTAAAATTATTATAAAAATAATTATTGAGATCGTTCATGCATAGACTATTTTGTTGAGAATTTGTTGCGCGATATCTGTTGCACTTTTGAAACTACGACAAGCAATACATCCACGTCAAACAAAATAAAACTTTAATTTCGTAGAGGCGGTGTTGCCAATAAACTTGATGTCACGTGAGCGATAACGGCCGTTATTGCCCCGCCTGTGGTAACGGAATTCCGTTAATGCACGGTAGCACAAAGCCATGTAGACACCATGTAAACTTTGAATAATGATTGTTAATTTTGAGTGGAATTTCTCCCCCGCATTCTGCTAAACATTGCGGTTTGATCCTAATCTATCACAATATACGACATGTTTTTATAAATTTTGAGAATATCAATTATATTATATCAAAGGATTTCAGCGGTCACATTTTACAATGATTATTTGGAATACACCTTATATCGATTTCATCTTATAATCGATGGCATCTTACAATCAATGCCATGTTCCATCTTTAATAATTTTTCTATCTATAATTTTGTTTAAATTAAATATAGCAGCTAGACGTATAATTACTATAAGTAAGTGAAATATACATTCATAAAATTTACCAAAATATACATATGTGTACGTGTACCTCGAATACGAATATTGTACAATGCACTACGACTCAAATACCCTAAAAATGAAGTTCATTGTTACAAATGTAATTGTGTCTGTGGCTAAATTAAAATGGTGAAAAGTACAAAGAGGCTCTATAAAATTGCACACAAAGGAAATTTAATTAGAATTGCACAGGAATTTTCGCAGGCGAAAGTGCATTTTATTTTTTACAAAAAGTATTTTTAAACCTATAGAGCATATTTCTATCGGTCGAATCCCTCATTTTAAGAAATACGATAAAAAAATAAGAAATTTATTGAAAAAAACAATTTAATTCATTTTTGAGAAGTGTTTCTGCATAAGAAATATAAAGATAGCGAATTCATGGTGTTCTTTCTCTTTTCTTCAAAGTACAGAGTGAATATTAAATTCCAAGACGATATTGTTTATCTATAACTAGTGGTAGTAGGTTTTTATTTATCGATTATTTGGTTTATTACAATTATGAATAGAATATTACATCGGCCAAGTAGTCGCCTCTGACAGCGGCACAAATGCGTGCTCTTTTAACCATATTTTTCATAACATTCTTATACACTTCGCGTGTTATTTCAGCAATTTCATTTCGAATATTGTCCTGCAGCATCGGAATTGTTTTCAGCTGATTAGCGAGCTTTTTTCTTTCGTGTATCTTCACAAAAAAAACTCCGGAGCCATCAAATTAGTTGATCGAGAAGGCCAATCGATATGCGGCCGGGAAAAATTTCTCGCAAAATTTCATGTGTCGCTCGGGCTGTGTGTGAGGTGACACCGTCTTGTTGAAACCACACGTGTGCAGATACAATCGACCCAATTCGGCCACCAAAAAGTTTTCCAACATGTGACGATAGCGATCACCATTAATAGTTACAGCATTGCCATTATTATTTAGATAAAATGTTTTAATGACTTACACGTTATTGAGGTGTTAGATATTCTATAATAAATTGTAATCAACTACTCTCTACGATTGTCAAATGCAAACTAACAAATATTTTCTAAACCAAGATGGCGGTCAAACAAAATCGGCCTGGAAGATATTATTCACCATGCACGTACCGTTCCTTTATTTCTTATTATTTAGAACTCTCTCAAACTGGAGTTAACATATGATTTAAATATACGCCGGCACTTTCTCACACTCTCATCCTGTTAGCAACTAATCTAAGAATGTGCTCTAATGACATGATTTAAGATAACAATTTATCCTTTAATATTAGTTTTCAATAATTGTAAATAATTTATTATACGTGCTATGTTGAAGAAGTTAACAAAAAAGATTCCACTCACCATAGTACAGCCAGGAAGTAACGGGAGCCACTGAGACCCCGCACCTGAAGACGTGCCCCGTATCCCTGGTGAGGGCCATGCCAGTAGCGTACCCTCCGTAGCTCCAGCCCCATAGACCGACTCTCGACGCATCTATCCACGGGAATTGCTCTGTCAAGATCCTAATTTTGGACAAAAAATGTATTGGTTAATAAAATAGACTATTGAGATGTAATTACCATTTATTTTGTAATATTGTGCGATTTGTCAATTTTAAGTTAAAACAAATTAGATGAATCATTTATACAAAGATACACAGAAATAATCTATCTATTAAAAAAATAAAGTCACCGTCGGGGAATCTAACCCGGAACCTTATATTGTCGGCAACTTAAACCAATTAAGATATCATGACACCATACAATGTCGTCAGATCCCATCTACGTATGTTACCTTATCGGTACTATGGGATTGATTACATGTTATAATACTATCTGGCAAAATTAAGATAATATAGAAAAAGGTTTGTAAGGTGAGAACCAAGGGCCCTAATTCTTCTCGTATTCTCAAGCATGTATATGAATGTCACAGTGTATATTAACAGTACGGAGCATGCGTGTGAGATTAAGAATTAGTGTTGCGACTAGAGCAGGTTGATAAAATGAAACAGGACTTGCAATCGGTTGCGTTTATTGTCGAATGATGCACAATAAATTTACACTATTTGAATGTTAAAATTAAAGTTCTTGACTAGCGAAACTGGAGGCGGTGCCGAGAGATACACCTAAGAAGATGGCCAGGAGAAAAGCGATCGCTTCAGCTGGTTTCTCGAACCAGTTGCGTCGCGATGTATTGTTGTCTGAATTCTGTCGATATGTTTAAACGGCCCATCAATGTCGTCAGATCTCATCTACAAATGTTACCGTATTATTACCAATGTCATCAGATTCTCATCTACATATGTTACCGTATCCGTACCAATGTTATCAAATTCCATCTAAATATGTTACCGTACCAATGTCATCAGATTCCATCCACATATGTTACCGTACCAATGTCATCAGATTCCATCCACATATGTTACCGTACCAATGTCATCAGATTCCATCTACATGTTACAGTGAGTACATTGTTTCCAAATTTGTTTTATGCATATTTTCATGTATAGTTAAAACAACAATATCTAGCCACCTACATACAGCCAAATATTTAATTATTCATTTGTAAAATAGGGATTAAGTTAGTGAAGTTTTACCTAACAATGCCTTGAAAACTACCTTGTTCTGACACAAAACATCTTTGCAAGTAGAAATTCCCGACAATGTGCATTGTTCGTACAAAAATAATATCGCATATATAACCTCTCATTAAAATTTTTAGTTTTATATTTTTTTTCTTTATATTCTTAATGTGCACGTACATGGATGAAACTTTGACATCGAGCTCCAATCTCGAAAATTCAACGGCAAAGGTCAGTATGCATCGGACGATCATTCTGCCCTACGTATTACAACTAATGACTGATCGCTATGCGCTAATTCTACACCGTCCTTTACTAGAATTTCAAAAACTAAATTTCATCCGTGAACACCAAGTACAGCTTTTACCTTTATATAGCAAACAAACTTGGAGATGTTGCCTAACTATATGCCATTAATTCTAACAAGAAAATCAACCCCCTCTCCTCCAAAACCGTAGTTATATAAACGCAAATTACATAGGGATAGGGTGCGCATTTTCGGGTGATACCTCAAAATTCGCGTAAAGTCAGTGCAAATTACTAGGGCAAATTTTAGGCCCGGAGATCTTCTTATTATTATTAATTTATATTATATCTACACGTAAGGGTGAAAAATAATCCAATTCTCATTTAAAATGTACTTATTTATTTCACAAAAATATTTTGAAAATAGATTGATCTTCGTGTACTGATATTTTAATGGGCAAAAAACATTCTTTCAAAATACACAAACATAAAACTAATGTGCTGCCTATTTAAATTAGGCTGGGACCAAATAGATTAGTCACACTCCATGTTTTTCTTTATTTATCTGTTATAAGTGCGGCTGTACCCTTTGCACCAATCTCAGACCTGCATAAAAATATAACATAGTACAATATTAATTTGATCGTCGTCGTGATTTTAAAAAAACTTACTTCGTCTCATTTCGAAGTTTGTTTTGAAACTTTTGATACCGCTCGCACTTCATTTGCGTGAATAAAATTGATAGAGGATATCAACAGACCTTGTGACGTTGATGATGTCTTCCACTTCGTAGGTGCCCAGTCTGTTGTTGATACTGAAGAGGGAGTCCTTCCCCTTCAATCCGGATCCACGCCCTTCCACGAAGCAGTAGATGATACTTCTGTTAGTGGCCATGTAGGTCTGATAAGCTAAAAGTTTTGAAATACATACGAGAATGAGTGAAAAATTATCTTTACTTTCGCCATAACATACCTTCAAAGTTGTCATGCTGCCTTCTGTGCACGCGTGCATAGAGTTGATTTGACTGCGGTCACGTGTGCGAATTTTGATCTCGATTGCTCATTTGCCTTCCGAATATTACAGTGTAAATATATCCGTTCCATTAACAGTTTGCACCGAGGAGGACCACAAAATTTTTCTGGTCAGGGAGTGTGAAAGGAGCCGTAATTCATCTCAGACTTTTATCACAATATGGGGACAGTGCTTCATCACATAAAAGTGTTTTTTTTTGTGAATCGAGAGGTTCAAAAGTGTGACCCACAAAGAGGGAGCAAGACGTCTGTCAACCTCCACCACGGAACAGAATAGGCGAGTTACCATCGGTGAGGTAGCGTCTTCTTTGAACATCACTCATGGTTATGCGCATCAAATCATCTACAGTGTACGTGTTAAACCCCTACCTTGAACAAAAAATGTTAATAATTGTTGACTTGCCCTCGTATAAGAAACCAATTTTAATTCAAATTAAATATGTACTATTTAAACCAAAGCATATATTTCTTTTCGTGACCTAGAAAGGTCTCTGGTTCATGTTTCGGTTGCAGTTCTGATTTTTTACAAAAAATAATTTGCCCTTTGCATGTTTTCATTGGTTATCATATATTTCCCTCTCTATCGAGGTCGATGCACTCATGATTGAACATTGTCCCCTATTGCTTCTGCATAACTATGATACTTTCTTGAAAAAAATCAATGCAGTGGTTTTTCATTGCTTTCCGCATTATTTATTTACATTTGGTTTAATTATCAAGAAACGATATATTCTTAAGAATCACAACTTCACCGAAAATAACATGAATTTATCATTAAATTGAAACTCTGTTTGACTGGAAATAGGGTTCTATGTTTTGTCAAGTGTAATGGTCCGTGTCCGGCATACATCTTTCCGTGCCTTTTAGCATTTTTGGGATATCTCTTTTGTTGAGAGTCCATGTTTCGCAGCTATGCGTGAATTGAATACGTGATTTGAATAAGAAAATGTAATGGCAGTGGGCAACCACACGCTCGAAGGATATGCGTTAGATGAATACATTCATCCAGTAATACCTGATAGAAATCAATAGGCCCCAAAACTCGCTGGACTGACGAAATCTTCATGTTGACACTTGGAAAGGCCTTCATCCAACATTGAATAAAAAACAGCAAATAGTTATGATTGTACCAAATAAATATGTAATTCAGATTTATTTTGCAGAAACTATAATTTAGCCCGGCCGTTTTGATTCTATAGAGTACACGCCCCTGCTAAAAATTCAGATAACAAAAATTTCTTGACATAAATAAAGTGGCCTTTACCGCGAAGATTAACAAAAAAAAATGTAAGATCAGTTTAGTCTAAAGATATCTATGCACATTTTTTTAGACTAAGCTGGAAGTTATGAAGCTCCGCGACTCGTTATTCGCTGGTGATCGATGGCCTGATACTTTGGAATTTTCAATTCGCCCCACATTTATCATCATCACATTTTTGATATGAAATATTCTGGGTAGTGAATCCAATCCCGAGACAAAGTTGCAATTTCGGGATGCGATTTTGATAGAAAAAGGTCATTTGCTCATTATTGTTACATTTACAAAAAGGACCAGTAAAAATAAATTCAATTTATGTAATGAGAATGGGTACGAGTTGAAAAGTCAGCAACCCTATTTTTTAAATTATTTCTTTTAAAATTAGCAATATTAACTTTGTGGTTAAAATTCATATTTTTATTTATTATCTTTGTTTTATTAACCACTGAATTAAGTTTAAATACATCTACCGGTTTCGGAAAATAACATTTTCTTCTTCAGGATGTCCTAACTAACTAAAAACAAATATTATTGTTTCTTTACCATAATCTATTTAAAAAAAAAAACACAATTATTTCAAAAATAAATTTAGTACCTAACTCAAATTGTTACTTAATACAAATTTACTCAAATAATTTTTAGGAAAAATTTTTAGAACAGGACTCGTAGTTAAATTTAGTTGGTTGTTTATAATTTTTTGATTAGTTTTACATGCTTTATTTATCTCCAACGATTCCAAATTATTTAATTTGTGACCAACACCGTTTACATGCCGTTTAAATTGACAATCTCAATTTTTTATCAAAACCATGACCATTTTCTATCAAATGATTAGAAAATTCTGAAAACCCACTATTTTTCAAACATCTCAAATGCTCCCTTACTCTTATATTAAAACTTCTACCCGTTTTACCAATATAAAATGCAGCACAATCCTTGCAACTAAGTTTATAGACACCAAAATTGTTAAATTTATCATCTTTGTCTTTAGAATTTATGAGTAAATTTCCTATACTATAAATGTATTTGTATAAAATGGCGGTCTAATGTTTCGTGGTAAGTATTTAGATATTTGTTTCGAAAAGTTATTTATGTATAAAATCCTACGCCAATAATCATTACTATCATTATGTTTTATCTGTGCTTTATATAAAAATTGATTATTATATTCCTTTAATTTATTTTTTAAAATAGTGTCTATCAAACCTGTATTATACCCGTTATTAACTGCTATTTTTTTAATTGTATTCAATTCAATATTAAAATTGGATGTTGACATTGGAATATTAACTAAACGATGTATCATGGAGTGGAACTCTGAATGCTTGTGTGATAATGGATGATTAGATTTATTGTGTATAATAGTATCTGTAAAAGTTAGTTTTCCAAAAATTTTGAATTCAATTTTAAATTTAAATTGTAAATTTGTATTAAGTAACAATTTGAGTTAGGTACTAAATTTATTTTTTAAATAATTGTTTTTTTTAAATAATTTTTTTTTAAATAGATTCTGGTAAAGAAACAATAATATTTGTTTTTAGTTAGTTAGGACACCCTGAAAAAGAAAATGGTATTTTCCGAAACCGGTAGATGTATTTAAACTCAATTAAGTGGTTAATAAAACAAAGATAATAAATAAAAATATTTTTAATTATTACTTATTATGCATCTGTCTTCTCGTAAAGCTTTAACATATTATATTATACGCTCTGAGGATATCAATTGTGATTGTCTCTTTAGCCATCTGAAATTGTTAAAATTATCAATAAGATATACGATGACCGACATTATATTTCTATACAGGATCATCAATGGTATGATAGACTGCCCCTAGATTGTTGGTCTACTTGACTTTCACGCACCGTTAAGGTCATCGAGATACAATTCATTGTTCTATTACAGTGGTAATGTCATTACACATGCATTAGCTAACTACGCTGTTCCCAGATTGCATTCTTTTGGGGAATGAATATGCGGAGACAGTCGACATTTTTGACGTAAATTTAATTCTTAATAAGACTTACATTATTTCAATTTTTTGTGTTTCAACTTAATGGTGACTTTATATTATATAATTTTTTTCTTTGTGTATTGTACTTCTGATAAGATTCTACTATTTTTTTAAATATATGTTAATACCTGAATAAGGCGTGTATAATAATAATAATAATAATAATAATAATATTGTGTTAATTTATTAACAACCAGACTAAGCTCTTTTTAATGTAAATTGTTTATTCAAAATCGGTATTAGTTGCTAAGTCAGTTGTTTTTGCTAGCCGCCATTTGTATTATATTAGGATTCGACCAAAAGCAGTCTCGGTTACTCTGAAATTTAAATGCTCGCTAGTATGGCAACTTGCTTGTTTTTGATGTTGCACATATTTTGTATTTAAATTAGATTATAGGGATTACCATTTGTAATTTTGTTCAGTGCATTAATATATCATTCTTCAAGCTCCTCTCAGTTTTCAATATTTTTTTTCAAATAAAAAAATATGGTGGTTGCTGCGATTACAACTGGTATCCTCATATATTTATAATTAAAAAAGTTGACTACTTATAGTAGAAAAAAATGTCAGCATAATAATAACGCAAGATTAACAAATGTGAAACAATTTTATTATTATGAATAATATGCCCGTAGTAATAGAAAAGCGTGGTGTGTTTCGTAATCTAGCGTTGAACTAATTTTGGTACCCCTAAATTAATCCGAAATACTAATCCCGAAAGTTTCGAGATTCGAGATCGAGTAGTATTCCCTAGATTCATCATATATAGGTAGATACTATTCTTATTCTTCTTCTTCTTTTAAATATGTAATCTACTCCTCTAGAGTGATTTGTGCCATTAATCAAGTTAAAACATTATTTTATAGAAAAAAGTACAATAATATTATAGAACAGGAAATATTATATTACAAGTCAACACCATTATTCAAAAAATTTTGCTATTATATACATTAAATGTGGCGAGTTAAGGGAAAGATGACTAAGTTAACCGGAAGTTGAAAATTACCATTGACGAGATAACTGTAAAAAAACCTGTGATCCGTAATGAACAGGCAAAAAAGATACGGTCAAGGGTTTCCTCCTCGGCACCACACTCATACATTGGGGAACCTATTAAGTTCAATCTGAACAAATGTGAGGCTATTCTAGAGATATTTGATGTTGTTTTTCTGGATACTTTCCTTTTGGAGAACCAGGGGGTGCGGGGAATAGATCTTTGAATTATTTTAAGCCGATTGCGTAGATACTATTAACTGGGCCGGATTGAGTTAATTATCGAAAACCGACACATGAAACGAAATCTTAATATTATTATTACATCACACCTCTCACCGATATCGCTAAACAATGCACAATGCACTAACGGTATAGCGCTACACGGCAATTTATCCCTCACACCGATCGCACGTTTATTCGACAAAATGACTACAAATGTTATTGTTAAACAATTCATCTCCAATAACTTCGCTGTTTTTAGTCCGATTTGTATTAAATAAACTGAATTCATGTATTATTAATTTCCCGTCATTATTGATCATATCATATGAACATCTGTATATTTGTATATAATGTTTATATTCTCTGTCTCAATTTTTTACAGAAATTCACTTTTTTTTTGTTTTGTTTTATCAAGGCGTTGAAGAATATTTTAGCCTATCATCTGCTAGACGTGTTTAAAAATTAGCATTTAAATACATAATCAATAAGAGTTTTTACATGTTCGTTATATTATTTATCAGAAATTTGTTTGGATAAATACCCAAACACATTTCCCAATAGGAAAGAATGTTCTCTAGGGACAGTAAATTTGAGAACGATATCGAAATGAGAATGACTGTGGGGAATAAAGTGAATTATGTTTTGTGTGTAATAGAAATTTGTTATCAAAAAAAATGGCACACAATCGAGTTCTTGTACCAACACTAAAGAACGCTCAGATGCACGCGTGGATAGAAAATCTGCGATAGGATTGTAATTAATAAACAATTTATTTAAATTAAAATGTTAAATCTGATGTCATGTCAATGAAGCCAGCTTGAATACACCCAAAATCATGTAAATACATTCTAGTGGTGAATAGATCCCATGGTGGACTGTATCTCTGCTGCTTATTGTTTGTTTGATGCAACCCAATTTGGATGAAGAAAGAACAAAAGGAATCTGGTCTCAATCTCATGAGCTGAACGCCACCTTGCACTAAAAGAAGAAGGTTTCGCTGCACTTCGGAGGGAGTCAAACGCTGGCAAATTCGATTTCCCGATTCGGATAACGTTAAGCCACGGCGATAATCTGTCTCGGTGAAACCAAGCGTGTTAACCTTTGACACTCGAATTTGCACTTCCCCGTCCGCTGAATGCGCCCAGGTGCAAGGTCAACCAGACTGGGACGGGTATACAACGTGACGGAATTATTGGAATGAAGGATATCACAGAGGTAACATTCGACTTGCGTCAACAAAAGTCCTCTACATTTGATGCTTATCGGCAAAAGTATAATGAAAATATGTATTTTAAATTCCCCATATAAAACAGTTATATTATTCAACACTGATAAATGTACGTATTGGTTTCCGTTCAATATAGTTAAATCTAATAAAGTACATTAGTTTTGTAATAAAATGTATTTATCTTTGAAAAACACGCAATAATATTTATTGTTTAAAATAAATCTGATAATATTATTGTCGACAGTATTGAGAAAAGAAACCCGAGGAGAATACGGTAAGGAAAATATGTGACATGAGTACTGAAGCGAAATAATATATCCTGATTGGGTTAATCATATATTGAAGGACAATCTCTTAGAACCTTCAGACGAGAAAATGGACGAGGCAAGAGTGATACGCCAAGACAGAAGATGTAGCTTTCTATCGTCCCTCAGTCTACCCCTGTGAAGGTTCGGCGTGATGGCAAGTTAGTTAAGGCCCTTGTCTACAGATGGAGACATAATGAGATACATCTCATTATGTACACGCTTTGAGATTTTGATTTGGAGATCTTTCAACTTGAAATCAACGTGAGATTGGTAAAAAGAGAAATAAACTCAAACGTCAAACGTTCGATCTGATTCGACACGTGTACACCCAAAACCACCGTCTATTTTGAAAAGTTAAACATTAATCATTAAACATTAAACGTTAAATTACAAACATTTATTCTGTCTTAACTGCCGCTGGAATTTGACGTTTGACTTACGATGATCGTAAAGTAAGGCGCGAAACGGCGAATCTACGAAAACTGAAAGTTGTTTCCAAAGAATCTCATTGGATTAAAATCCTTACCTTAGAGATTTAAAGAAAAAACCCACTGTTTTAGGAATGGTTACTTAGGAAAAAATTACAATGCAAAAAACGCTGGTCTAGTGTTATCATAATATAAATGCGGTCTAATTTAATTCTTTGGCTCAGTGTTAATCATTTATTTACACCTCTATAATAGCTTTTCATCGACTTTTTTGGTGCCATTTATTAAAAGATTAGTGACAAAGTATAGCGTAACAATGGGCATTAACAATATCGTTATCATAATGAGATAAAAGCGATTTAAAGCAGTAATGACATGTTATTGCAATAATGTTTGTGATGATCCACATGTAACCAACTGATGAAAAAAAATATGAATTCCGAGAAACTTCTAGAGCAGGGCGGGGGAGGGGTGAAGACGGTCGAGGGTTGAAAAACGAAAGCTTCACGTTAGTCAGGTCCGAGCGGGCGGGGAGTCGGCTTCGAGCTTTGGGTGGTCCAAGGGGCAGGCTCGGGGAGTCAGTTTTCGTGATCGCACGGGAGAGGGTCGCTTTTGAAGCTTTTCTTTTCGAGGTTTACGCCGCGAGTGTTTTAGGGGTGATCGTGTTGTTTTTCGGATCCGCGAAGGTCGCGTAAAATTCAAAAAATCGCGAGTGTGGTTTCAAGTTCCAGAGGGCAGCCCAGGACCGGCGCAGACGCTGAGAACCGTAGCAGAGGACCCAAAATACTAAGTTTACCTTTTAGCATGCTTGTATACATAATTAAAACCGCTAACAAATACTGTAGTGTGAATCGGATCCTCATGTAATTACTCATTCATAGAAAGGGACTGGCGTAACCGCTAGGCCACTTGATATTTCATTTTATTTAATTACTGTCCGTTTTATAAATTGGGAACACCCACCTACAAGTTTCAGTTACATGTATCTCATTGTTTAGGACCAATTATATACTACTATTGGCCGTGTAGATAATCATGTAACTATGTACGTAATTATTTGTATATTTACTTATCCGCGGAAATCTAGATCTAAAAATCTCATAAATCCTGACGGGCGCATTTTATAGATTACATTTCGATCCGAAGTAATGGCTAGTAGGTAGAAATGATAGAATTTATCCGAGAACTTTGTGTGTGTATTTACTTTGGGAATACACAATCGCATGCGTATGCGAATCGTACTGACCTTTATAATTGATATTGTGCTAACAACTCACTGAACATTTTACTTTACGACACATCTCACAAGTAAGATTCCGCACTGATTCCTACATTATCTAAACATTTATCTTTTCGGTTATCAAGCCGAAACCAGGTGCTTCATTCTACCGACCTTCAACGCCTATGTGAATTGTAGTTTTCCTAAGATGATTTGATTGGGAGGAAAAGGTGCTTTTGGAGGCTGAACAGAGTCATTCGGTGGCATGAAGTGTGGACGGGCTAGCTATGGTTATATTGGTTTGGTAATGATAGCCATAAAGAAAGAGTTCTGGACATCATCGGTCTGCGTAGGGTGCACAAGGCTACAGGCTAACCCTACGTATGTTTACCGTTCATGATCTGTTTCCGATATATAATCTGGCGTAAATAGCTTAGTCCGCACTGAGTTTGCATCGAGATGATTTCTGTGTGGTCGGCGCGGTACCCGTACTTCAGCTGTATGAGGAGGATGATAGTAGTGTCTCTAGAGGTTAATACCCCGAGACAGTGTTCCTGAAATGTGCTACAATTAAGCCGCCACGTCGGCAATCCACACACATACACACGCACCAGCATGCAGTAATAATAATCCTAACTATTTGTTCCTGGCCTTATTCGAGATGCATTGTTCGAGACACCGAGGATCATCCTGCAGATAAATTAAACTATTCTTCTGACACCATTGTCACATGACCTACGTGTTCAGACGCACCCAAGGAATTAAGGGAATTTCCTGAAAGTCGTATTGTCATGTCACAACCTCATCACAATTAATTACCTTCAGTGGTGGATGCGGCCCGGATTGGCCACTTTCCTACCGATATTGAACAGCAACGTATTGGAGATACAAGGACCTCGGCCATGCATCTTGAATGAGTCATAACAAATGATATTGTTCACTTAGACATTGGCCGAATCAAAACTTTGGATTATCATCATCATCATCTTTAAACTTTTGAACGCGTTGGGTGCAGGGTTCGAAGTTCAGGACCCGACGTCTACTGCGAATATGCGCCAGACGTACGGATTTTGAATTTGGGGTCAGGGGAGTCGAACGTACGCCACAGTCTGGTGTCTGGGGAACTTATCATGTAACCACGGAACATATTTGTCAAGCGAGGCAGACACTTAGCATGTCGCATGTTGTTTCACATGTCCACATAATTTATGAACAGCTAGGCTACACCACGAAGCGGCCACAGTCACGAGTACGAGTCTACGACAAGGTTGGTGTCATACGTATAATTTCACCCTCACTTTACATTTTAGCTCCGAATAATGCGTACATATGTATAATTTCTTCCACACTCTTACATTCTAGCTCTGAATAACACGTACATAATTAATGCTATATCGGGCGCGCTCGAATATCATACCGCTTGACGGGAAGTTTTCTGTTACTTAGTCGTATACCATAAGATAATCGGTATATTTATTTTAATAATTGCTCTATAGGTATTTGAACGGCTATAATATTTGGATATTTGTAAACTTCAGACATTTTGATAATTGAAAACGCGGGTTAAAAGAATTAGGATTATTACGGACATTACATGGGGAATATTCTTAACCACTAGAACGATCACGTTGGCCAAATTTAGATATTAAGCGAATAGACTAGCATTAAGCGTAAAAATTAGTATTAAGTAAGGTAGAAAGGTAGATCTCCACACTGGCGACCGGGAGAGCTCGCACGTAGGAGAATACCGAATCCATAACAGAGGCGTGTCTTACGAGCAGGACGCCCGCACAGGGAAATTGAAGATTCCGCATTTAAAGAAAAAGTAATATCAAAATTATATTTAGTCAGACATAGGGAAATACGGAATTGTTACATGTTAACATATCTATATTAAGACATGTATGAATATAAATTAACAATTTAGAGTAACAAATTAGGGTAAAATTTGGTAAATAAAAAATATGATAATGTGTAAAAGCTACTATTTCTCTTGTGTTTATATACAGATAAACCACAAATACTATCGTTATATATACTTACGTTTGAGATTGTCTCGAGTCAAAAATCTCATTCGTGGACGCAAGCCATTACAGTGGCGCTGAGAGGAATGCGTCACACATAAATACCGAACCATTTTTTTTTTAAATAAAAAATGTTTCAACGCGATAATTCTACTTTAAATTAAGAAAAATTAATTAGCTAATTTCACAGCAGTTTCAATTCACCGGCAAACTTTTCAAATAAATTAGTAGGTTCTGTTAGACGCGAAAGTGAGAAATGGTACATTAGAAGAACGAAATTAATATATCCTGTGCTGGAAGCTGGAAGCGATGGTAACCTTTTCCGAGTTTAACATTTTGGAGAATTGCCAAACCATTCTCGCCACCATATCCTGAACGTATTCATAATCCCAGCCCGAATATGGATTTAATATTTTATTGCAGGAGCGCTTAATGGTTAAAAGGACATTAAAAACAATTCCAACAACTAAAAACACAGCAATGGAGGCAGTGACAAAATAGTCCTTAAGTACATATGTTTCCTGAGGGAGACTTAAATAATTGTCATTTATCAAGAGAATAATAAGAAAAGGATGTTCGAATAGCCAACGAACTTCCTTTTTGTGGAACAATATGGCCTCATTTTATATAGCGAAAGCGAGTATCGTGTTTATTGTGGAGAAAATTAAACAATGTATACACATTCTTTTTTTTTAATATTGTATACAAAGCATGATATATTATGTTTTTTAAGTAAGTACTGGAATTTTTTCTAAAGAAACGCAACATCATTTTTACAACACTTTACTTTCTTCGGACGCTACACACCTTAAACTACTTCTCAAAATAGTCGTCACCATTACAAGGGCACTTGTCATCACGGGACACCAATTTTTGAATACCTTCGTCGTAGAACGACGCCGCGTGGGATGAAAACCATGTCTGTACTCCGTCTTTGAGTTCATCATCGTCATCAAAATTCTTGCCACCAAGGAACCGCTCCAGATGAAAGAAAAGATGGAAATCACTTGGCGTCAAATCAGGACAAAACAGCGATGAATGTCAGCTGGTTTCTTATTTCGTGCATTCAGGAAACGAATCACGGACCGTATCTCACAGTCGGCGGGCTGATCTATTGTCTTGAACGATTCAAACACTCACTAGAAGATGGCCACACTCTGTGAATAGCTCTAACGTTGTATATGGTGAGTCAACAGATGAAGGAAACCATTATGCATGCAATATCACAACCGCAACCTAGAATTTCCGGCAACGGTACTTACTTAAAAAATGCGCTATAAAATCATACACGGGGATATGTGATGAGATGTCAGAAAGATGTGCTATAATGTGAGTATGTGAGTGCCCCATATATTTCACCTATTTACTCACACATTCGTTCGAATATGGTGGCGGATTGTGTATGTATGTATGTTTGTGTATGTGTATTTGATCATAGTAGATTGAACAAGAAAGACTACTTACATTTGACAGAAGTTTATTGATGTTTGAGTACAGTTGCAGATAGAAAAATATCCAATAAGAAGTTTACACCGAGAAGCGTTTGCTAGAGATCTTGCCGAGAAGATAGTTGCGTGAGAAGTGCGCGCGCAGGGGCTGGCCTCGGAATCGCTGCGAGCGTATTGTATTTGGCACATATTGGGGTCGGTAACCATTGTAAAAAGTATCATACAAATATTTAAAATAGATAATATTTTTTAGGATCACTATGCCTTAATTGACAACACAGTGTACCAGTAACAAAATGTTTCTGGTTGGATTCCCGATGGAAACTATATTTTCCTACAGATACATGTTATTTTGTGTATTTTTTTATGTGATATAATTATATTTTAATATGTAATGTTAACTTGTCTACTTTTCGAGAAGATATTAATGATATGTATATACTAATACTTACATATGCCGAAGGAATCCAGGACTCTGGCTGAGTTAGGTCCAGCGTAGATGTTGACCACCATGGGGTACTTGGTTCCGTCGGGGTTCTCCAGGTTCAGCTGCGGTGGGAGGAAGAACTTGACCGTAGCGTTGGCTCCAGGAACGGGTACGTGCATGTAGCGCTGCTGAGGGACGTAATATTCTTCCAGGAAGCTGCGCAGAGCATTGTTGTCTTGCCATACCATGACGGGATCGTCAACCTAAAACGCAGATTATTAATTGAAAAATAATGATAATTAATCTTTCCTCTCCGATGATGTAAAGTGAGTTAACATTGCCTCTAATTATGTGAATATGTCACAGATTTTCTCACCAGTGCCAGAGAGAAGAAGACCTGTGCGACCCAGAAGAATATGAATAAGGTAAATGAAGATATTTTGCGAAAAAAAATTGAACGAATCAGTCGCCTCAAGTAATGAACACAGGGCAGGACAGAGAGCAGTGTAAAAGAGTTGTCCAAGCGGTAGGCCATCTACCCAATTAGGATAAAGAGGATGAAAAGAAAGAAGAATTTTTTTAATCGAATTACTTATTAAAAATGTTTGTAACGAACCGCGGATTGATAAATGAGAATCAGCGCCGGCGAGTCTCCAGATTGGCAGGAAAGTGCGTAGTGGCTCCCACCAGGAGATGCTTTAGCGGAGACGTACGAGCAGGGGACCCCGTCGGGCAGGCTGAAGTTGCACGTGATGCAGGCCGAACGAGCGCCCGCGACGAAGAGATGACGCTGCCAGGGAAGATCTTCGCGCGTACTCAGGTAATATCTTTAAATTTGATAATATTATTATATTTAAATCAAATTAAATTCATAGATTACAATCCGATGGTGTTTACAACCTGCTAAAATGTGGATACTAAATATGAGGATGATAGAAATTCTACTCATTTCGAGGAATGGTGTTTGATAATGATGTAATGTGTTGACAACCATCCTAGCAACAACACTGTATATCTTTTTTGGGCAGACCTGAGTTGTGAATGCCTCTATACTCTTGCCCATTGATTCATATATTAAACAACCATATAAAATAAATATAAAACTATTGTAAACAATTTCTAAGTGATCCTGCCTGCAATAACACTGTATACCATCCAAGATGGCCGACGCTCCATCTATCTATCAACATTTGTAAATAACGATATTCAGTGTTGTTACAGGGAGGGTCCCTCATTTGTTAAATCATTCATTATTTAATAAAGAAAAACAATAATTTTTGAAGTCTGTGTCATAATAGATATCACCGGTGTAGTTCAACAAAGTTATCATTGATTAACGTCATTTATCCCGAGTAATAACATCTATCACAATAACATTGCCCAAAATTTAACGTTCCTATAAAAGACATATGTATAGAAAAATAGCAACAGTCACACTGTGATGTAATATGATTATAACAATTTTTATTTTTTAAATAAACTATGCTTTGTGCTACACGCGCAACTGAGTTTTATTTTTGTCAAGACTATTGTTTTGAGGTGTAGTGCCTCTCATCAAAGGGCATCTTGTTTAGGTAGAAGGGCGAGGCGCTGACGGTAGGAGTTTTGTGGTATTTATCGAGAATACTGAAAGTATCAAAAGTAAAAACTTTCCCTGATACTTCGCCCTTACTTTGGCATTAGGTATTCATAAAAAAAAAGTTCTTACTTACTTATTTACTTACCATCACGCCATTTCCCAGCGAGGGTAGGCAGAGATGATAGAGCGCCACGTTCTTCTGTCCTGACACACAATTTTCGCCTCATCCACACTCATACATCTTCTCATACAAGCGCGACGATTATTCTTCTGAATGAGGTTTCTAACAGGGTCATCCCCCAGTATCTGGTTTACCTGGTCGTACCAAGTCTTCCGCGGGTATTCTCTACTTCTGGGGCCATCAACACTTGCGTCATATATCTTTCTTACCACTCTCCCCACATTCATCCGTTCCATGTGACCAAACCACCTAAGTGATCCTTTCTTAATCTTACTCACTATACTAAGATCAGCTTTACATTCTTTCTTTATTTCTTCATTCTTTACTCTGTCATAAATGGATCTGCTACACATACACCTAAGTGATTTCATTTCCACTCCAGTTCTAAAAAATTGAGATTATCTTATGTTCGTATTTAGTTTTCTAAAAACGTACATAAGTCCGAGTTCTTGGTTCCAGCCGACAATTGAAGTCACTGTCTTTCTCCCCTGCGAGACAGCTTGAGGATCGGTACTGTTGAAGCCTTCAGGAGCCCTGAAGTACTGGGCCAAGTGGAACCATTCATCACTGCCACCGTCGCCTGGAGGCAAGGGAACAATGTCCAAGAAAGTTGTCCCATCTTTGGAGAACAACGGTGTGGTTACGTCGATCCAGCCACTTGGCTCTTCGCGTATTACTTCCTGTGAAAAGAATGTAGATTAAAAATAGTTTATTTTCCTTAAATCCTCAATTAGGCCATGTCAATACTGTACCTATTGAATATTTTAGAATTTTTAAATTCTAAAGATTATAAAGAGAATCCATCCATCAAACCAAACATCGATATTGTGTTCATGTCACAGGCACAGTTTAAAAGCGAAATTGTGTTATATTGTTGTGATGCATGGTGGGACGATGGCATAAAACTTGTGAAAGAAAAGAAGAATGCATGGCGCTATCTGTTGACATGTGGGGATGAATACACGAGAAAAAAACCAAAAACTTTTTTATGCCATCGTAGATCTACAGAAAGCATATGATAGAGTTATAAGAGAAAGGTTATGGAATGTACTCTGATTACGGGGTGAATAGTAAACTTGTACACGCAATCGCATCTCTATTCGAAGAAAGTTCTGCGTGTGTAAGAATCAATGGAGCACTCACACCATGATTTGACATTACAAAGGGTGTCAAGCAGGGTTGTCTAATGTCTCCATGGCTGTTCAACTTATATATGGACAAATGTGTGAAAGAACTGAAATGTATGAATGTAGGAGCAAAAATGGGCGATTTTATTGTACGCCGATGATGCAGTACTGATGGCGAATAATGAACAAGAACTACAGAATCTGGTGAGTAGAATGTACGATGTATGCAAGAAAAGCGACCTCATGATGAATGTTAACAAGTCGAAAGTGATGGTATTCGAGAAGGAGGAAAGCAAGACACCATGCAAAATACTTGTAAGTAATGAATGTTTGGAACAAGTAGATGAGTTTGTATATTTGGGGAGTATGTTTGATAGAAATGAAAAGGCTGAGAATGATATCGAAAGGAGGGTGACAACGGCGCTTTGAATGGAATTATATCTAACGGGAATTTGTCAACCGAGGCAAGACTAGCGGTGCAGAATGAAATACTGGTACCGACACTGATATATGGAAGTGAGGCCTGGAGCTGGCAGAAAAGGAACGGAAGTAGACTGAATGCAGTGAAAATGAGAACATTTAGGCGTATTTGTAGTAAATCTATTTATGACAGAGTAAAGAATGAAGAAATAAGGAAAGAATGTAAAGCTGATCTTAGTATAGTGAGTAAGATTAAGAAAGGATCACTTAGGTGGTTTGGACATATGGAACGGATGAATGAGGAGAAAATGGTAAGAAAGATATATGACGCAAGTGTTGATGGCACCAGAAATATAGGACGTCCGCCGAAGACTTGGCACGACCAGATAAACCAGATAATGGAGGATGATTCTGTTAGAAGCCTCAACAATCGGCTAGCTTGTATGAGAAGAAGTATAAATGTGGATGAGGCGAGAATTATGTGTTAGGACAGAAGAGTGTGGCGCTCTATCCTCTCGCCTACTTCCGCGGGGAAACGGCGTGATGTAAGTAAGTAAGTGTTATATTATACCTAGGTTTATACGTGATACAGCGTGTAGATCACGCTTACACACAACCAGATTGACACTTTAGCACCAATACATCAAGTTGTTCCAAACGTCGTGCACTATCGGTGGCATTGGAAGCTATGCTAGATGCATTGCAATAATTATATTATATTTATCTTATACTTTTCCTCCTCACTTTTTAATACTCTCGAACACTACATATTTTTAACAATGCAAGAGCGCGTTAAAATTATTGAATTTTATTATATTTCGCGACGATCTATTTTCGGTGACCGGCTAATTTCAAAAAATGTAGAGTTTGCTCGGCCTCCCCGTTCCCCAGGCGCCTGATTTTTTTTTTGTGGGGCTACTTCAAAGGCCGAGTTTACATGAACAAACCAGTAACAATTCAGGAGCTTAAACAAAATATTCGTGCAAAAATAACAAATTTGGAAACAGAGACGTTGTGTAATGTAATACAAAATACTTTAGAAAGAACAATTATTTGTCAACAATAAAATGGTGGTGTTTTAAATTGTGTTATTTTCCACACATAAATTTTTAAAAAGTTAACAAAGTACACTTTCATTTAATAATTTATTTTTTAATAAATATTAAAATTACAAAAGTTATACTCATCAGTCAAAATTGTCCCACCCTGTGTATTATATAAAACTGAATTGTCAATATATCTATCCGTTCTCCATACAATCCTATACAATTTGACCGATCTAAATGAATTTTTACATAATTACTTTTTAGGACCCTATACATAATATCCCTCTGACTGGCCATCTCACTCCCTCACTCCGATATAAATGTGTATTTCGTTGAACGACATCTATTCTAAATTTTTCATTGTTACTTTTTACGTAAAATATAATAACCCTACTCCCTCTCCCTAACCACACCACCTTCTTCATACATTTCTATCCTAAGACCTTAAAAAGCATGTAATCACCCAATTTCACCCCACCACCCCTGACTTTCTACCGATCCCTATTTGGACAAAATATTGCATATTTTTATGTGCCTGCGCAAACCAATGGCACTCTGTTCCTCTCTTTCTCTAGACTCTTATTTCAAATTTTAACTAAATCTAAGCCCCAGGCAACATCTGCTAGAGATCGCTTGTTAAAAATAAAACACAATATATTTACAAATTATAAAACTAACACTTTGTAACACAGTAATTACCTAAGATATCTTGTTATATTGTGCGATTATTCAGATTCAAGAAGTGTTATTTCACATACAAGATTTAGAAATTTGATTGTAGAATTGACGAATTTCTCGTGTGACTGAACAGTCTCTTTTGATAAATACGGCATGTCTACAAAGTATGAGAAAATACTGCCGTATTACCATATCAAAAATTAAAATTGCAGTTTAATCGGTGTGATTACCAACACCGAAATTGATTCTAATTCTACGAGAATTACTACACTGCTCATGACATCATTTCTGGCATCCCCAACTCGTATAGGTGTAAGCCACACGATTAGCTGTTTTACAGAATCTCCACGATGCTATTGGCTGTTACAAATTAACTAGGGTTACCATGTTTTGAAATCTCAAACTAAAATATTATGGTGAGCTCTACTCTTTACTGTCGTGACTATTATATTTTTAATTCAAATGTTGCTTCACGAAATAACTGCCAAACTAAATCTTCAAAATATCTAAATACAAAATTTGTAAATACTAATTAAATGTATTAATTAGAAAGATGTATATATAATAAAATGTGTTCTTCTTAATAATATATAAGTTGTACCAATGTGTCCAAAATTTAATAAAAATTAATAGTTAATTCTGGAGTCTGCTATCGGTTTACTCAAAGGTATTTGAGATTCCCTAAAAACAAAGTAGATGGCTTTCAAATAATGGAACGATATATGTATTAATTTGAAAAAGTGTAACATATGAGTTCGAAAATTTGTCGGCAAAAATACTGTCGCTGTAGCATAGTTAGATAATGTACCTTCCCCGGTTTGGAAAGAGATCCAGGTTCGAATCCCGGTAGCTCAACAACAATATTTTTCGATAAAATTGATTTTATATGAATATCTTTCTTATTAATACATTTAATTAGTATTTAAAATATCACAGACCTATGTTCTGAATAATTACAATAAGAATGCGTTTTCCTTAATAACAAAATTTTTGCTTTTAATCTAATAAAATCAGTGCAGTCGTCAAAAAATATCGCTACATTATATCTGATATATATATCTAATTGTGATGAACGAATGAGCGTGTAAAAGAGATAAATGACGTTGCGACCGGGTGGCGCTCTCTCTTGACTGCGGACTAGAGATTCCAGCTATTCGACATCATCAACTATTCGAATATCGTATAGTAAAACTAAAAATGTTCGAATAGTTTCTAAAGATTATGAAATTAATTTTGAATATTTCAAATAATTCGTATTATACGTAAGTGCATCATAATTTATAAGAAAACAAGCTAACTTACTATAAACTGTTTATTTATTGTAGTTTTAAAAATACATATTTTAAAAAATAACAACACATTGAACGTTTCGTATTTTAAATTAGTTTTTAATTTTGTCTTAATAAAATACCCGCTCAGCAGCGGTTAACGTTGGCTTAACTATTAAATGTGTTTTAAATAATATGTCTAACGTTTCTGTCCTTTTTTTTGAAATTGTCTAAATATCTAAAATCTTTCATTTAGATTATATGAACAAACATTTCTACGAGGGATAAAATGGTGCTTCTTAATTCAGTCTGCAATTCGGACGTCGATGAACTCTTCCAACAAGCAACAGGTATCTCTTCCACGTCCGAATCATAATCCTGAGAATTGCTTAATACTTCATCCTTAGAAATTAGTATGAATTCTATTAGAATAGGTGCATAAATATTCGAGTATCGAATAGTATAAAAAGGCTGAATATATTCGAATATCGAATATTCAGATTGGAATCTCTACTCCGGGCCGTGATACCGTAAACATCTAATATTGACCTGTATAGAAGCATCTGGAATAAATACTTTAGTTACCACGAACTGGGTATTATTCTGACACATTATCCCGCACACGAGGATACGGCATCTCAGCTTAATCCAAGATATTACTCCAGTAAATATATATTTATATAGTAATGTAGTCGCCAGAGACACCATTTCATGCATCCCCCACGCTTTCATACTTCTGTATCGCATGGATTAATTATGATTAAAAATAAGTTTACTTAGACTTAGAATTGTGAACGATGAAAGTATTTAAGAAAACTTACTTCAATTCACTCTGGGTCGTCTGTGGTCCATTACTGTACAGAGCAGAATCGCAACCATATTTAATTGCATTTTAATAAATAACAGACGAATCCTTTGAGAACAGGAAGAGGAAGAACCCCCACCCGTTGGACTGACCGAGTGGAAAAGGCAACAGGCACTTCTCTGGTGACAGCTCTAAAATTTGTAAGATGCCGAGAAAAGTGCAGGAGCATAGTCAAGAAGGCAGGAGTTTATGGAAATCGCGATTTAAGTATTTGGTTGAATGTTGTATTATAATATTCAGTAAAATTTTGTTAGTTCATTTAAAATACAATATTTTTAATGGAAATAAATTTAATGTGAGTCTAGGAAATATACTTTTAAGATTATAAAAAAAATTATAATAAAAATATACAAATATGTTATACAAAAATCCTGGACTCGCTACAAAGACATATCGAAAAAATCCCGGACATTTCAAACCCAACATCTATCCCAAATGAACTTAATACGTATATACAGATCTTGCTTCAAATACAATTATACCCATTATTATAGATTATTCTAGGGGTGATTTAAGTCACTAAACTTTGTATATGACGCTATGCCGCAACCGACGATAATCGCGAATTTTAACATAGGTTGTAGGACATCTTTGGAAAAGCTATCTTAATTCCACTGTGCATTGATTAAAACTCTACCACTTCATCTCTGTTACAGGGAGAGATGACCGCGCTGTCGAATCAAATTGTAACTTTTCTGAATAAACGATGTTTCAATTGTGTGTACATTTTACTCATGCAAAACATTAAATGAGTACCTCATTCCTTTATGATTAAATCATGCTGAACACATCGCATTACGTGCACCAAAAACTGTAATGTTGTATTCAGACAGCATTCATCCTTGATTTAAATGTACGCTCAACTTCACGTCAGGTCAACGTATTCGTTTGTAAAACTTTTGGAGCTCACATTAACAGAGAATGGATCAGAGATAAAAAGTGAAACGCTGTGTCGGCGTAGTGTCATCGAATCTTCCAGACTAAGATATAAAACATGTCGTTAATTCCATTTAGTATAAAGAAATAATATTTTCAATGACTCGGCGAATGTCGTATTAAGTGGATGGCGTTCTGCAGTACTTTCTCAATCTAGTTTTTTTAAATTGGCTTTTTATAAAGATTACATAATATTAGCAGGAAAATTATGAAACAGATGTTGATGGTTCTATATATACTGTTTAATGCCTTCATTTTACAGTCAAATATATTTACGCCTCTCAAAGCGGACGCTTTCAGTTTCCGCTAGTGGTCATGAACGCCCGCCTTTTCAGGAACCGGAAGTACACTCCCTCTATTTTTCAGTGAACATATAATCATTTTTCCACTTAGTAAGTCACTTACCCTTTGATAAAAAATATAAACCTACTGCGACCTGTAAACGTAAATATTCACCAGCAATCTGGCTTTGTAATATTATTTAATTTATTCTCATAATTATATTCTTCACAAACGATTCTAAATTAAATGTATCTATTAAAAAAATGTACAAATAAAATCAATTTATGGAAAAAATATTTTGTTGCCACCGCCACCGGGATTCGAACCAGGAACTCTTCGTATCCGGGAAAATGCGCCGACCATCACACCAAGTCAACATAATAAATTAAGAACAAATTTTCGAACCTACATGTTTCACTTTCAAATTGACACATCTGTTATCAGCTCTTTTGCTTGTATGCAGAGCACGCCCCTGAAAATCTCTGATCTTATTATTGTTTTACATATTAGCAGTTTACTTCGTTGACTCAGTATTTTCGACCCCAGCAGGTTTTACCTGCATAAAAGCTTATACAGCTTATTGCTGCTAGAAGGCGGATTTTCAATTCAATTCAATCTTCAACAGTATAATTCTCATTATTATTTATTACAATTTTATTGCTTTCATTCTGAATGGGATAAGCACTCCTTGATTATGAGCAGAAGACCGACCTCATCAGTAAGCATCAACTTCCGCGATGTTTTTTGAGTTGCAGAATAAATTTAGATTCTTAAAGATTATTCGGACAGTAAATTCAAAACCTCCCGGTAAAGTTTACCGTCAATTCCGCTGATGCAAAATTCTTGCGGTGAAATTATTACTCGGAATTATGCGCGAATCCAAACTTATCGTTTTCCCTCACCGAATTTACTGCTCCAGACGCTCATATTTCTAGAACTGTGGAACTCTTATATTTGATGAATTTAGAAGGAAAAAACCGGTTGATACCTTTTAGATACAGATGCTGTCTCAGCAGAATCTTTCAGTGCATTTACCCGAATATTTTCGCCTGAATAATTTAATTTGGTTTTTATTTCTCGAGAAAGTTTACCTTCGCTGCGATAATAGAAATTCGGCCGAAGAAAAGATTAAGATGAAGAATGAGAGGAACTTTACGATGGTCTCAATTCTCAATCGCTCGATAAAGAAGTTTCCAAGTTTATTGAGACCTGAAGAACTTCATTTAAGATTTAAAAGTAATTAAACAGTTTTAGATTTTGGGATACAAAAGGATTTTGCCACATTTTGGAAACATATTCTATTCTAAAGGAATCGTATCTAGTTTGAAATCCATAATAATAATACTAGAAATATCCAATTGCTAATAATGGGAAATAAATACTTTATATAACCTTAATCTTTTAATTAAATCAACAAAAATGAAATAGCAATTTAATTAAACTACGTATACTTCTTGTATTTCTTCTGTCAATGAATATATTTGGATATAAATTGGAATATGCAAGAACCTACGCATTTAGTAGATATAATATCGATTAATTATTCCGTATTTTTTAATTATTGTAAAGTATTCGATGTTTACATTTGTTCAAAATGATTCATTGAAATATATTATTACATTGCAGTTTCCGTTGTGTTTATTTCACATTTGCATTGTATTATACTCTTTTCAAAAGACAGTGATGTCAAATAGACAACTGTAATTTGTTTTATTTTGATATACGATATAAAATATTATGTTTATGTAGGATAAGAATAGATATATTATTAAATATAATATTAAATTTAAATTTACTTCATTATGTTTTATCAAAAATATTTTTTTTTAATAATCAATATAATTTTTGAATAATCTTGTCGTCTATAGTCATCTGCGTTTGATATTAGTTAATGTTTAACCAAAAAATACGATATACAAATGCAAAATAATCAATATTTTGTACATGGTGAATCTTTAGCTGAATGAAGTATTAAACCATATATACTAGAAGATTGAATTAACATTTTTGGTGAACGGTATAGTATTTTTATTTTTTTGATGACATCCCAATGATTCATTTTCAAGAGACAAACCATTATGTTAGAATTTTATTCGACATCTGTAACCATATAAAACTGAATATGTATCTGTTTACTGTCTGTACAATTCTAGTCTCTTTGATCGATCTAAACCAAATTTTGCAAAACCACTCCGTAGGACACTGCATAAAATATACCATTCCTTCCCCCCTTTGCTAACCCACCTCCAAACCCTATCTACATATATTGAATGCCATTCGTTCATAATTTTGCATAGTTATACATGAAAATCCTGCATAAAACATAGAAACCCTCACTCATCCTGTGTGTGTATTACCTATATTAAATTTCAAATTTTGCATTATTTTTCTTTAGTACCCTGAAAAAAAATATATGTATGCAAAACGAAAACACCTTTATCGCCCTAAAAATATTATTTTAAATTATAACTAAATCTGAATGCCGAACAATGCCGGGTGTAGACAATAAAAATATATGCTATTTTGAAAATCAGACAACTCTGTTCTTGTGGTATATAATATTTTGAACGGGCATCTACTGTGATTGCCATCGTGACATTTAATCAAATCTGACATAATTCCATTCTAAATATAATGAAAAGCATTTATTGTAGTTGAACGCGTCTGTTCAAATATGAAAATGGCACGCCCGCTGCCAGTGTAAAGATAATGCTCCACCGTGTACCTAATGTTGATGCTCGAAATTTTATGGAAGCGGCATTTAGAAGCGCCTGTAAAGCTCCCCACAGACGTCGGTACGGCTGACATTATCGACGCCGCAGGCCGCAGGGCGCGCGCTCGGCGACGGATCTGGCGGGAGGCAAATTGTGCCTTGCCAAGAGCCACGAGGCGAAATAATTTAAATTATTTTCAATATCAAAATATTCCATCGATTCTGCACATTCACATCGCTACAAAATGCGACAAAGAGCAAGAGAACTATGCATGATTTTACAAAATGCTGCGAAGTATAAAAAAACCTTCCTAACAAAGAATTATGTAGATTTCAGCTGTGTTTTTGTGTTTTTCTAGAGTTTTTATAAGTCCAATATTAACAGAGTTATGACTTTTTTAATTTTTAATGTTAATTTGTGACAAAAATTTGATTAAAATCTGTTAATATCTACGGGAATTATGGTGTTTACAAGGTGTATGAATATATACCTATATAACACATATTGAATTAATCAATTAGAAAGATTTACGAAAAAATATTTGGTTACTACAGAGATAATGGACTATTTTCTATCCTTGGAAATGCGCAACCAACTTTGTTTTATCAACCAAACACGCTTTTAAAAAAATGTAATATTATGTAATCTTTCCGATTGATGAATCTATTATTCTATTTTTAAAAAGCAAATATTTTTTCAATAGATAATTTTTTTCGGAATCTTTCTAATTGATTAATTTTATTTATGTTAATAATATAGAATAATATAATTCAGAACATAGAATTGTGTTAATAATATAATTCAGAACATAGAACTATGTTCTGAAGTTGCTACGTCACAACAAAAATGTGTTTTCTGGTTATGATCGATCACAGTCTGCCTAAAAAATGAGTTAAATGGTTTGTTTACAGATCATCGCGATAGGCGAAAATCAAGTTAAAGATTGATCTACTCCGGTTAGTAAATCTTCACCAGGTAACAGCATAGTCGAAACCAGTCTTAAAATATCTACCTTAATATGTTACCTTTTTACACGCTCCAGTATCAGCGTTACAGATGACGAGTACACTCTTGTTCTGCCTCCTGTTCAGCCACATGGCAACTACCTCCGTTTCTGAGGCCCACGTCACAGTCCCCAGGATGTGATCCGTAGACACTTCATCCACGGGAGTTTCCATGATCACCAATTTCCCCTGGGGGTCTTCAAGATTCCACACTTTCAGAGAGACGGTAGGGTTGGTGCGACCGGCCTGTTGAAATCAAACAATTGTATTTCAAACTTAATATTCTTAGATAAATTAAACACTAAAACCAGAACATATCAATTATCTTTTTTTAATTTTTTATTTGTTAACTTTCTTTTATTAACCACTTATTAAGTTTAAATACATATATTTAATAAAAATATGAATTTTAACCACAAAGTTAATTTTGCTAATTTCAAATTAATCAATTTTTAAATATTTAACACATTTATGATATTACAGCTTTTTTATAAAATGAGATGTCATCTAAACAGCAGAAAAGAACTGGCTACTTTAACACAGACACAAATTTATCAAGAATAACTATCAAAGCGATGCCTTAATTCTAATAATACGTAACTCTTTTTTTCGATGAAGATTATGATTGATTTGTGTAGTGCTCGACGATATACATCCGCCTCACTCTTCAGGGAATGTATATAAGAAGAGGAAGACTTACTCTCGTTAGATATGTGGTGACCCTACTCGCGCCCGTAGACATGGCCGGGAAGGGGCTCACCTATCAACCATTAGGTCCCGAACCAGAGCGACCAATAAGCAGCAGCTAATAAACACTATACATCAGAGACGGGTACTGCCAAGCAACAAGCGATCACTTTTCCGCAGGCCATCCTAACACCAGCATCGCTACTCACTCCAGAGTTCAATCGCGCATTTAAATTGTATTTATACATCACGTCAATAAACGAAACTTTTTAAGTCCTCTTTCATTTATATACCCTGCTCTAATTACAACAGACACTCTTCACAGCTTCACAGCACACAACCAACAAGCGTGAGACAAAAAGAAGTTGGGAGTTTCAGTCTCACAGCATCTTAACCTTCTGACGTAATCTCGGGTCAATCATAGTTTGAATAACTTCAACACACACATTTCAACACCTACAGATACATTCCCTGAAGAGTGAGGCGGATGTATCTCGACGAGCACTACACGAATCAATCATAATCTTTATCGAAAAAAAAAGTGCTATTAGAATTAAGGTAACGAAAAGTAATTCCAACTGCATCCCGCACAAAAAATAACGTGGTAGTCTAATTTTTAATACATACTCGTATAATTACTATGGTTATTTCATTTATTTATTATTAATTGAATTACAAAACATTAATACAATTGGAACAATATGGCTTTAGTTAGAGATATTTTCCGAAATAAATTGGTGTATGAAATTTACTCATAAAAGTGGTTTAAAACAAAGTAATAGATAATTCAATATTAAAATAAATAACCACAATGTAAAGTTTGCGTTACATATTAAAACTACTATAGTTATTCATCTTTCAGGTAAAACATTATAAAAATTTGTCAATAAACTCAAAATACTAATTAAATTAATCAACTAGAAAGATATACAAAAAAAAATCTTTAGTCTTAAATAAGTATTCTTCGATTATAACTGAAATAATCAAAGAATACTTATTTTTAATTAAATAAAAGAATATATTATTCTGAAGAAGGTTGGGTCCAACAGAAACTAGTTGACGTTTGTGTATGTACATTATATAAATATTATTTTATTTAATTATAATGTCAAGCCACAAAGTGTTTGCTTTCTTTGATAATGTAAGACTTATTTTTATTCTAATTACCGCATAAAAGTTGAATTATCGGTGCTCACTTTAAACAGAATTTTTTTTTTACCTTTGGATATTTTAGCGGCCATATTTGAGGGTACTGGTTTTCGATTGATCCTGGCAGTCCATATGTGAGATATACAACTTCGTCAACCTCCGTATCGTTGAAGGAAGCGATTGCCAGTCTGGTCTTCTGGGGTGAAAACCAAAGTGCTGAACCAGATCCGAAAACTTCCTCTGGAAAATTACATGACGATATAAACTTCGACAACGATAACGACTTGAAATATTAGAAGCGTTAATGAATTTTTGTGTATTCTGTTTTAATAAACTGTTGTTATTTCTAAATAAACCACAAACAATTTTCACGTATGTATTCTGAAATGTGGTGACCTGAAAGATCCAATAGAACGACGATACACGGACACGGCGCGCGGATATTGAATCAATGATATCGGCGATAGAAAAGCTTGGAGGCAGACGGGACAGGAAGCAGATGAGGATTAACAATTAAGTTCATAAAATGCTTTCGTGCTTATAATATGACAATACTGCGACATCGACGTCGAAATTTATCCCGAAGGACGAACCACAATGCATCATTCTATCTTGAGGTAATAAAACGGTTACGAGTTCGTTTTAAGTTTATTAAACCAGAATTGTTTGCCAACGAAAATTTCACATTACATCAGGATAATGCTTCAGCACACACAACCAAAAATCATGAAATACATAATGATCATCGGGGTCCACAAGCGGAGATGGAACAGATTATGACACGTGTTCTAAATAGCCTCACGGAGAAGGTGAAAAATAAGTATGTTCTGAATTATTTTCTAGAAATTTCAGTCCCTATACATTTTATACTGGACGCAAAGAGATTGAAAATAGTGTTGATGGTGTTGATGGATATTATTAAACAGAACCTTGCAAGTTTACCCCAAAAAACAAAAGGATTATATTAAGCAAGGCCATTAACCCACACCAGGTTTTCGAGCATATGATGATAACATTGCTGATATAAAAATCTTATATGTGATACTTTTAAAATTAGCAATATTAACTTGGTGGTTAAGATTCATATTTTTTATTTATTATCTTAGTTTTATTAAGCACAATTGAGTTTAAAAAACATCTACCGGTTTCGGAAAACACTTTTCCTTCTTCAGGATGTCATAACTAACTAAAAATATAGTATTGTTTCTTCACCAGAATCCATTTTTAAATTTTTTAAAAAACAATAATTATTTTAAAAAAAAAATTTAGTACCTAACTCAAATTACTGCTCAATACAAATTTAGTCGAATAATTTTTAGGAAAAAATTTTAGAATAGGACTCGTAGTTAAATTTAATTGGCTGTTTAGAATTTCCTGATTACTTTTACATGCTTTATTTATCTCCAACGATTCCAAATTATTTAATTTGTGACCTACACCGTTTATATGCAAAATTGACAATCCCAATTTTTTATCAAAACCATGACTATTTTCTATCAAATGATTAGCAAATTCTGAAAACCCACTATTGTTCAAACATCTCAAATGCTCCTTTACTCTTATATTAAAATTTCTGATGTTTTTTAAACTCAATTGTGGTTAATAAAACTAAGATAATAAATAAAAAATATCTTATATGTGATTTAACATCCGTATAATGTTAAATGTAAGCAACATTATTTAGAATTGAAAATGAAAGAAGATATGAAATGAATGAGGTACAGAAAGCGGTACGTGAAAAGGGAGGGAGGACTACGTTCAGCAATTCATAGTGGGCTTGCTGTACCGTGCGCAATATTTTAGTGAAAGATTGCCGGTAAAGTATACCTTCATAAACCCAATCAGGAACTCCATTATAGATAACTTCCGGTACGCCGTCATCAGTGAGGCGGATATCAACGGCACCGAGATCGCCCTTGAAGTACACATCATTGTCCAGGACATAGGCCACGGCGCTGCCGATTCCGCTGAAGACACAGTACTGCAGGCGGCGGTGGTCGGCGATGTTCGTCAAACTGAAATATGTTTTCAATTGATCACCATTGAACCAACACTAAACGACAACTGTTTGGTACTTATATTTATACATGATATACCTTAAACGAACTAATGTTCAGTGCCTCTCACATTTCTTTCCCTCCCCCGCCGCTAGCGAGCGGTCAATCGATCGGCAACCTTGAATCGGGCTGTTATTAACCTCGAAGGCTTCGTGAGTCTATGTGTCAACCTTTGGCCAAATAATAATATAATTCCATACAGTCCCATTTTTCTGTGCCTGTATTTCTGCCACCTAAGGTGCCATTCGTACATGTGTATGTTGTCAATTTTTTTTTTCTTAAAGACAAGATAGACTTTATTTGGTGGAAATGCAGTCACTCGAGTTATGTTAATCTATTAGTAGCTTAGTCGATAAAACTAAGAAAGGGTGCCTGAAATGGTTTGGGCATATGGAACGACATGAGGATGAATAGAAAATATCCGAAGCAAGTGTTGTAAAAAACAGGAACAGAAGGCATCCGCAAAAGATCTGGCACGATTGTATGTATCAAATATTGCAGGATAACACTGTTAACTGTTAAAAACTTCAGCAAGCGAAGAGCGTGATGAGAAGATCTATGAAGGTGAATGTGGCATGTACGTCAGGGCAGAAGAGTACAGTATTATATTTTCTCTATCTACCCTTATGATAAACTTGGTGGCAGTAAGTTGGTTAGTTTAGATTAAACCAACATGTGTATGACGAGAATTTTAATTATTTTTAATTTTACTTAGTTTTATTTTTTAAATAGGGTCTACAAATAAAGCGATCCTAAAAACACGGGCATGATTTCGTGCAAGGACAAATAAATAACTTAATACTTTTTATTTACTTTTAAAGTAACATTGTTCGAATTCTATTTTAGTTCTTCCATTTTGCACTCGGTGCACCTGTTACTATAGTAATAAAAAGTCATTAATCAATCGGGTGGTAATTAATTACATTGTAGTGATTGAGTGTACAAGTTAGTTGTTTCAGAGTTTCTGCTGCTGTCGTTATTCATTTATATGGGGGAAAAAGATAAAACTATTGACCGGAAAAGATTCTCCCGGGATAATACTGCAATAAATAGTCATTTATTATAGCAGATAATGCCAACTGAGCTACACTCAATATCTCTCCAACTAATTTTACTATCGTGTGTTTTGCAAAGTTACTACTGAAGATGTGAGATATTTGAGTCTATATTAGACGACAATTTTCGGGTTCGAGTCTCAGCGGTAACCATATTTTTCGACTGACAAATTTTTTGTGTATAATTTTAAGTGATTTATCTAATTTGATTTAAAAATAAAATTATGTTCATTTTATGAATCGCGGAAATCTGACAAAATATTATTAGTAAAAAATGAGAAAGATTTTTAACTTACTAAATCAATTCTGTTCGTCATTGTTATAGATACATTGGAATGCGTTTTGTAATATATTTATTTTTAAGTTTAGTTCCAAGGATTTTGGAATTGATAAAACAGTAAAGAGGTTTACATATAATTCTGTATACTTTATGTATCCATGAAAAATTTGTGATAATGTTAGCCAACTAAAAAAATATTGTAGACAAGGTGAAACAAATTCAATTTTAAATCTGTCAATTTTATTAGCATCACTAGAAAGAATCAACTAAATTATGTATTTTTGGGTATAATATAAAATAAATTGCATTATCAAGAAGAACACATTCTCATAGTGAAGTTGTAATTATTCAGAACATAGGTCTGTGATATTTTAAATACTAATTAAATAAATTTATATCTTTCTAATTAATACATTTAATTTGTATATAAAATAAATTTCATTATTACTTTACACGTTTAAAAAATATATCAAACAATCAATAAATGTTTTGAAAGTTTTACTTTATATTTACTGCTATATCACGAATTTCTAATCAAAATAATTAAATAGGGGATTGTCATTTATTTTCACAAGATTACAGATTATTCTGTTAAAATATCAATGCAATTTGAGGTAGATATCGTTAAACAAACAGACACAATAAACATTATTCATATATATGAATGATTTGTGATTTACCTATGGACAGGAATTTACAGATCTCTCTAAATTTTATAACATTATTGTACATTTAGAAGAACTTACTTCTTATTTTCAATATCAAACAGACTGTACCGGGCAGAAGAAGAATATCGAAATCCCTGAAATAAAAAAAACATCATAAATATAATTTTCATCCCCTTATTCTAGAAAAGTCAGGACCCAAATTCTTAACAAAGCACTTCTATCTTCTTCTGTTTCTGTGCATCGTTTTTTACATGTTGAACAATCAATTAGTCTTCATACAATATTTCAGGTAATTTTAAACTATTTCTATGTCAAGCGTGTTGGGCTCATGTGAGGGGTTGTTAGGGTGAAACATTATTCCAAGTATTAAAATGACTACTAATAAAAAATTTCACTGACAAATAATTTTAAAAAAACTATTCTAGGCAAGCATACCTCCTGGTCACGGCACCACTTTAGTGATTTCGTAGTCCACCTTCCTAATTGTGCAAAGTCATACTCTCTATAAGAATAAAAGTAAAAAGGATGACTTCTGTTGATCAGAGGCGTAATTTTGTTTTAGTGCCCCCTTGATTCACAACAATATTACATAAAAATTATAAATATGAGTTAATATCCATAATACCTACCTAATGTATTGCTGTTCATATTGTAATAATTATTATTATTAAACAGTCATATACCCATATATTTCAAGTTATAAACTTCAACCGAAATGATATTGTAAAATTAGAAAAAAATATATAATAAGAAATTATATTAATTAAATAAAGTAATTTATTTCTTACAAATTAAATTAATCAACAGAAAAAATCTATAGCAAACAAAATATGTTTTCGATGGATAGATTTTTTCCGTGTATATTTCTAGTTGGTTTATTTAATTTATATTAGATACCACAGTACTATGTTCTGAAAATGCAACTTCACAACAAATATGTGCTTTTCTTAAATTATTTCCTGTCAATCAGAAGGATCTGTGTGTTAATAAGAACCATGTAGTGACCGAATCATAAATAAATTAAACCCAACGCCCGATGTATTCTTATTTATCTGTAACATCTGAAAATATTAGGTAGTTTACTGAAATAATGGCGAAATATTTTATCAGTAAACAAACAATTCTTAAATACTAATTAGATGTATTAATTAGAAATATATACATATAAAATCAATTTTTATCGAAAAATATTGTTGTTTCTACCGGAATTCGAACCTGGATCTCTTTTCAATCCGGGAAAGGTGCATTAACCGACTATGCTTCAGCAGACAGAACTTTTGACGACAAATTTTCGAACCTACATGTTACACTATTCAAATTAATACATCAATCGCTCCATTATTTGAAACCCATCTACTTTATTTTTACGGAATCTCAAATATAATTAATACATTTAATTATTATTTAAAATAGTAATAAGCTCAAAATCACGAACCGTGAGTCAATCACTGATATCTTTGAGTCACACTCAATATCAGTGATTGAATATCTGGAAATATCGTGATTCGTGATTAATTTTTTATTTGATTTATATTTGGTTGTGAACCGTGATTCGGCGCAAGTGCATATGACACAAAAATATTCATGAAGGAATGACGTTATAATTCGTGATAAGCGCCATCTAGTAGATTTTGCCAAAACGTTTTACGCATTTGACCCGAAAAATAAAATCACATTTTTTTAAGGGTTTTCATTCTCTTTGTGATGATATTAAATTATATATATATTCATTATATACGATAGAATGTTTTTTTACACAAATGAAGTTTGAGAAATATTAGTAAATACGCTCAAAATTATGTTTCATTTATTTATTTTGTGTATTGTGATATTGTGCGGCCCTCGCGTATTAGTAATGAAACTGTGATCAAAGTCACAGTTTTCAATCACTAATATTATCGAATATCAATCACAATCACACAAGAGTACAGTAAAGAGTAGCATTTTTTCTCATCACTAATTTAAGACATCACGGACCCATGTTCCGAATAATTACAACTTCACAATACGAATGTGTTCTCCTTAATAAAAAATTCTCAGACTTTTAGACCATTTCAACTTTGCACGTGAAGCAACTTACTCCAACTGCTCCTCGGCAATTACGCCTCTGTTTTATGGATCATGGTACATTCATGATAATTCTATATTGTGAATAGAAATTATGTTTTATTTTATTTTTTTATTATCATGTGCCTTGGGTATTATGAGATAACGTTGCAAAAAATTCTTTCAAATAAAAATCGATAACTATTTTTAAAGCTGTCAATTTGATTACGATAAATATGACAATCAATCACTTATTTCACAAAAACTTAAACCTTTAATTCTAGACTAACGCTAAACGTCAATCGGGTAATAAGATTATATCTGATAGAAGAATCATTGAGCATAGTAGTTGTAATTATTATAACCATATCCAAATTGACATCTGGTATATGATATCACAATCTAGTTCGTAGAAAGAGAAAAACTGAACAAGGTTCTATGGAGGAAAAAAAGAACAATATTTAATTTATCAAAATTGTATCACAAACATTCATGGTACAGCTCATTGGAAACTATATAACCTCAACACCATTCAATCACCTTAACTTGGACTTCTTAATACACCTTTATCCTGCAGGTTTGTTGTCAAGGAACCTTCTAGGTCGTCAGTAATCGTCTGTTCTTGCCACCCGTCCGGCCCAAAAAACCTATTTAGAAGTACTAATTAAATCCCTGGTTTTCTCCACACCTCTGTGTGGATATGAAACACGGACCCTAACAAGAAAAAATAATACATGCTCGACACCTTCGATATGTGGTATTGGTGTCGTTGCTCCGTATACTATGGTCTACGAGACGAGTGAATATCTGCATTCTTCAGGAACTCCATATTGAATAAAGGACTTCCACAAGACGCAGAAAAAGAGTTATTTCATACTTTAAACTTGTTTCTAACAGAGTGCGATAGCCTGGAGAAATTGTCGTCAAATGGAATATAAGGATTTAGAACCGTTCTATGAGCAAGAGCTCCCATATCGGTCCTACTCTTTCGCCGCCAGTTTGGCATTAATACGCTGCAAGATAACTAAGCCATGCTGCAGTGCAATATTGCGGCAATGCAATAACGTCATGGCTACCAGCAAAAATCTGTTCACTGTCTTTTCAGTGCAGATTCCGCCTTTATTTATAAAAAATAATATACAGTGTAAGAATATATGAACAACTAAGATACAAAAATAAAAATATTTAAATTGGCGGACGGACAAGTCCGAGAAATGACCAGAGAAGACCTAATCAAGGTCCAGGATTGCGAAGAAATGAAACAAGTAAACCAGATTTTATTGAAAAAGAACAATTGTATTTGTGTGTAACAACCCGTTTCAAAAACTTGTAAAATGGATATTTTTAAATATTAAATAAATACAGGGTGCCGAAAACTCGTGAAAATGCACAACGCATGCAGAGCTCAAATTTTCATATAAACTTTTTTTGCGATATATATATTTTATGCTTTTCGTCGTTTGTTAAGTATATTCATATACAAATAAATAATGGTTTATTGGATTAAATATACGTAATGCTTTTAGGAATATTTGTTTTTAATATATAACCACCATAAATATATATATTTAATATATACTTTTATGGTGTAAGTACATAGTTATATAAGTTATAACAATGAAAAAACCAAGAAATGCATTCGACTAAGACAAACGTTGATAATAATAAAAGACAACTAATACATTAAAAAAATTAACAAATATAAAAATAAACTTTCCTAATTTACATAATTTAAGCATTCCGTGCCTTTTTTGTGGATACCGTGTTTTTAAATAATTACAAATGACAACCCCGCCCACTGACCAATTAAAACGCTGAGCGGCATCAATACACTGTTACAATGTGCATAATGCGTATGGTATTACTTACACTAGTACAATTGTTCTTTCTATATAGAAAGGAGTATACTTTCCATCTCGGACACGCCCCACAAAACTAGATAAAATTTAATCTTTAAAACGATATACTCGTAAGAATGGCCTTTTCATAAAAAATATGGCAAAATTCCGTCCGCGTACCCATAAACTTATGATAAATAGTAAAATTGACTCGAAAAACAGTCACGACTATCGCGTAATTAATAAAACTTACCGTTTCTGGGTCAGACCTCGCCAGAAGAGTCTTCCTGTCTGGGGACACCGTCACATCGGTTGTGTTCAGTAATTCCTGAAAAGTAACATAATTGGATTCTTCAATAACTGTATTCGCTCTAGATTAGTTGAATTGGTGAAAACATTATTAAATCAGTTATTTTTTTATGATGTCGCCATCGTGCGCCTCTACCGTGAATTTCTATCAAGACATCATTATTAGTATATTAAGAAATACTACGAAAATATATTATATGAATTGAAATAAAATTGAAGAAACCGATTACATGTATTATGTCATTCTGTATATAAAATATTTAATGGCTAGCTCTTGTTAAATAGGTTTTATTTAATTTCACGATATCACACATAATGTTGGGTTTGATTCTACAATTCAACATGTGACATCTAATATAAAATCAAATTTAACATTCACAGGATGCACACACATTGCACATATTCATGTTAAAATGGACAATAAGTACAATACTACACAATGCTTGTCAATTAAAATGAGCGATAAGTAATATTACTATGATTTTTCTTTAATTTATAAATAGCAGAATGCGATAATGCAAATCCAAAATTTAATAATAAACAACCACGTCTCATCTGATATTAATCATTAAACAATAATTAGAAAAAACTATGAATAATAAAGAGATATTAATGATCATTAAAACCTTAATTTATTATAAAAAAACCAACTAAAATACAATTGTACTTTGTTTGATACGGAACTACGTGTTCGATTTATGTTGCTATGCAACACGACCAGACGCACGTAAGAAAATTATATATGTAAGATTTTTTATTCAATTGTATTCCCTAGTACAATTTTATTTGTATAAAAATAACCTATCATGATTCATTGTTTGACTTTATATAATAATAATAATAATATTGTATGTACATTCTGAAACGCATTGCTCACATAATAAGTAATCATTTTTAAATTGATCATTTTCCAATTTATTCTGCGCACAAGGCGCGAATTTCGTAATTTGTAATTATAACGTATAATGTATATATATATATATATATATATATATATATATATATATATATATATATATATACATATATAATATAATGTGGTATGCGAGCTTGATATAGATTTGTTATTATATATGATCCAACACATCGCCAGACTTGATTGAGATGATAATCTGACAATAATAAAAAAACGAATATATTATTAAGATTCAAATAGGCAATATTCTTTGAGAGCATAGGTAAATATATCTATTGATGGATTATTATCGTAATTAGGCTAGACGTTCTCGTGCTGTGATGTTGAGCGTTCAGAAATGTTTGCTAAATTCAAATCATTACAGTTCTTACGTAACATTGGTTCACGTTCGTCTCTAGACTAGCGACATGTTGGATTATCAGACACTTCAGCAAAGTCACAATGCATTTAAATACTTTTTATAATTTGTGAAAAATATTTTTTTATATTTCAACCTAGGGTACTGACGCCATCTGCAGTACCTACTGAAGGGTTGTATTAGACAAAAAAAAAATGTAATGCGTTAACCTTTACCATACCGTGATATAAAATATTCGCACGCAGCTCTGCTGTCAACTCGTGTTACCATAAGAAATTAGAGTTCTATTAGCCTTTAAAATGTGAAAAAATGGTTAATGCCATAAATTTACTTCATCGAGCATTAAATATTTTTTTTAAATGTAATATTATAATTTGGAACATTCATCAAGTTTTGTATAGGACGTTGCATTATATAATTCAACCTTCTTTTTTATCTTTCTTTATTTAATTATTAACATTTAATTATATTCGTATGTTTGTTATTGTCTTCACTGTGAAATTAATGTGTGATTTCTTTCTGTCTTGTCACAAATGGTATTTTTCTTAACGTATTAATTTTACAACGAAATGAATTAAAAATAATTATTTTTGTAGGATTCCCGTTATATAATTGATTTTTCACTAGTCATTTCTAAGCGTAAATATTTTCCTTCAAATTGACTAAAATATGAAGTGTATTTTGTGTATATTTACCAAAATATTACAAATTTAGTAGATTTGTATGTTTTGGGAAGGGTTAAGATAATTACCTAGATCTATTCGTTCCTTGTCCCATGAGACTATTAGGCTACCCTTATTTTTCATAGCACAAATTAGGCTTAGTTTGAAAAAAGAAAAATCTAGAAATAACTCATCAATGATAACGAGAAATTAATATAATAACTTAGCCCGATAATTTACTATGACACGACAACAATCTCGTTATTTTTATGTTGGCAAGCGAAGCGGACATGAAGAATATAATATGCTTTGATTATACTATTATTTTACTTTTTTCTCATATCTACTTATTTTAACCTGCTTTTATCCTGTAGTTATTTTTTACTCCGTTTCTGTAATATGCTCTACTCTACCGTACTTTATCGGTTTCTTACATTTTACATGTCTTTAGTCTGTACTTATTTTTTTACTTCGTTGCTTTTACTTCTTCTATACTTGTCCCTAATTTTTTTCTGTTTTTACTATTTACCTTGTTTTAATTATTTTTTAATTTTTACTTCTTACTTATGCACATATCAGTACTCAAGAATATTATAAACAATAACCAATAGCTAATGGAATCCAATGTCTACCTACCTCAGAGCAGGTACTACATGCACCTAGCGAGGTAGGTAGTGGCTAATTTATGTGTTATGTAAAAAATGTTTATATTGATGCAAACTATAATTTTTTACTTAATATTTATTTTGACAATTAACGCCAATTTATCGGCACTGAATATGATAACAATATGGATGTGAAATGTATTTCGTGAAAGCTTTATTTCAAAAATATATTTATTATATACTACTGTAGTACTGCAGTAATAATATAGTACATAACAAGACTTAACAAGTTTAAAATTTCAAATAATTGTGTTTAAAAAATTATATGCAAACTCTGAAAAATTGTTGTTGTATTATGTTCTTATTTATTGTATGGATTAGTTAATGTACTTCTGTGCTAACGAAGGTACAACGGTATCGAAACTGTTCAACGGCAAAATAATCAACGTAGTTAATACAAAGTTGATTATTTTTTTAATTTTTCAAATTAATTCATAATTATAAATATTAAAAAATATTTTAATTTATATTGTTGGTAAGAATAAATTAGACGACTTACCAATAGACTTCCTGTAATGAAAATTTGAGAAGTATTGTTGACAATATCATAAATGTAAATGTCGTCGTTTTCTCCGTGCTTGTACAGAATGTCCTTTTCTGCAAGAGAAGACAAACAATAATAATGAATGATAATAATTAACAATCGCGTCCCACAGCCTCTCCATGCCTGCACCTACTCGGATCTGTCATTTTGTTTCATTTTCTCCAAGTTTGGCTGCCACATTGTCTAGCATTCTCTTAACGCCGTGACGTCTTTGTCAATGTTGGGTGCCATATATCAAGTTTCTTGAACAAGTTTGGTTCGTTTCGCCAAATGAAATAGCCGACACGATTTATAGAATTGAATTGAAATTCTCAGAATATGTTCGTTTCGATCAAAACAAGAATAAATATTGTCACTAGAACTAATAAATCATTCTCGCAGCTCTCTCGACGGTCATCTTGAAGATCTTCCATATAAAGTATACAGTGATGTATGTTTAAAATAATTAACATGTAAATTTATCATTTAATTAACAACAAAAATATAGAATGACATACATGCAAACCTGAAAAGCTGTAACCATGGCCTTGCATATTTTTCAACAAAAGTTCTAGTCCTAAAATCACTCGCAAAACTTTTTAAAATTCTATGCAAACGTTACTATTTAAAATTATTTTACTGAATCTTGGTTTTTTACATTACATTCATTGTTAGCATAATGTTTGCACAAGATACTATACTTGAAACGCGCTATGTCCTATAATACAGTATAAAACACTAGTGTAACAGGCAGAGCACCGAAAGAAGTTTTTCACTTTACTGCCAAAACGCTCCTGAATTTCAACACGTAATATAACATTCCCGGACAAAAAATCTAGAATTTAAAATATTAATTATTAATGACGTATTGTGTGTCTTTGACAGACTATTACACAATTTAGCAACAACATTATTACACTAATGTAAGCATAATAACAATAGTATAATAAAAAGATGCCCAAAATTAATACATATATTTACATCATATATATAGTACTGTGACGTCTCTAGAGTCATCAGCAATAAATCTTCAATTCCGCCAGAAGTCTCCATCCTTACAGACATTGTGTCCACACGTCACAATTTTGTCACCTGACCGACCTAGATGCACTACGCTAGCCAGCACCGAGCGCCTTGTATTATAGAATACAACTTCATGTAACTGACAATTCAATTATCATATAGTGTAATGCGAATAAAGGTGTATATATACTCATTTTATTTATTTCTACAATTTTTGATTAAAAATTAGAATTTTATTTAATAGATAAATAAGTAATAAATAGACATTTGGCAAAGGTACCGATCACCAAGGCATTGAGGGCATTTTGGTGAGATTGAGAGCAAGACTGTCTCCATGTGGAAACACGAAAATCTAACACGAATAATTTTTCAAGCGAACAACAAATACAATTTGTGGCACATTTCATATAAAATGAGGGCTTCATTATGTATAAATAAAAAATCTGTGCACAATGTAGAAACACGACTGAGAAGTGCACGAATTGCAAAGAGAAAGACAAATGAATTAATAACAAATTATGTCATTTTTATTATATTTTAAAGTAACGTTGGTAATTTTTGTATTACTATTTACTTTGTTTTTAACCACTTAATGAGTTATTTTAATACACCAACTGGTTTCAGAAAAAATCATTTCAACATCATTGTAAAATAATTATTTTAAAGAGAACACATTATTATTTGTGAAGTTGTAATTTTTTTTAAGAACATAGTTTTGTAACATTATACATACAGATAAATACAATTTACCGAAAAAATATTTTAGCTGCCACCGGGATTTGAACCAGGATCTCTTCCTATCCGGGGAAGTGCGTTATCCAATTACACTACATTTCTAGTTATTCAAAAACAACATCGGCCTGGAACATAATATTCACCCTGTAAAACTAATGCGCAGAAATACAAAAATAATGAAATACACGATGCACCGCTAATTTTGGTAATGACTTTCAATAAATGGTATGGCTTACATGTATTGAACGTTAAAAGTTGCTTCGTGACTCAAGTTTTTAAGATTATTTAAAAAAAAAAGTAATAAAATAAAATTCTTAATTAATTATTATGAAGTAATTCCGTTTCAAACATTCAATGTAAAAAATATCCTGAACAATAAATAATATATAGATGTGCAAACGGAACAGGAATTCTCCATCTGACCAGGAAGGTAGGCAGGTACTTGTCGCAACGAGGATTGGGTAACACTTGTGTGAAGTAATTTTCGACATTGCATCTGACTGACAGACTGAATTGACTACTAAGTGGTACGGCAGTCGTCGGCTGCGTCGCTGCTGGAGTCCGCTACACTGCTCGCGGTACACTCGCCACTAGAGATTCTCGAGTTTTTTAAATTCAGAGTCAAAATTTTCCCTGGAATTCCCGGGAATCGATACCATTAATTTTATTTTATTTAAAAATATATATTTATATCATAAATAGGATTCCCGGGACTCGAGACAGGAAAAAAATCATATAATTCCGGGGAATTTATTCCCAGGTTGTCTGGACACAGAATCCCTACTCGCTACCCTCTACAGTAGGGCAGGAGCTTATACACAATAACGCAACACACTGCTATAGATACTGTATTACCACGAGACGCATACTCTGACACCGTGCTTTTACCGTGGGCAAGCTTGTACTTAGCGTAACACCACATCGGCCCTGATAATGCAATTTTAAGTGTCGGTTGGAAAAACCGTAGACAAACGGCAAAATAACCCAAAAAAAATGTACATAGTTGTATGTTTGTTATTCTATTATTTTTCTTAGTTACTGTATATTTACTATTCTAATTTTTAGTGAGCGTTAAATAACACTTATTATACTACTGTAAAATAATATATACGGATCTTTAACAACTGCATGTGCTCGTGTAACATTATTGATAGAAAGAAAAATAATTTTAGAAACGCTGAAATTATTAATGTAGTCCTTCAAAATAATGTAGTCCTTCATAGAAAAGAACATCAGTAGTCTGACTTTACGAGGACATTATTCTAGCTCATCTCCCTTTAAATCATTTCCATCATAAACATTAGTTCTCGATTGATTCGCCAGGTAGGAGATCGTCAAGTACCATTATCAACGATGGTCCCTCATAACTGAAGCTCGTAATGTCCATGAACTTCCGCCTTCTTGACTCTGCTTTTCAACTTTTCTCGGCATCCTGTTGTAGATCTTAGAGCTGCCATCAGAGAAGTCCCTGTTGTCTTTTCCACTTGATCGGTTCAACAAGAGGGGATCTTCCCCTTTTTCTTCGTCCTACAACTTGACCCGCCGCATTGAATGATTGAGAGGGGATCTTCCCCTTTTTCTTCGTCCTACAACTTGACCCGCCGCATTGATCCTTAATGTTCAGTTCCTGCAAACATTTGTGCATGTCGCCGTCCATGATATGTCTTAATTGTTTTCTATAAATTTTGAACTGCGTCACTTATAAAAATATAAATTCACTCATTAATTTTAAGAATTCGTCCCACCAAACGAGCATGTAGCTTTCAAATAGGCCGCTAATTATAATAAAAAAAGTATCATAAATTATATTAATTTGGTCGTATTATATATAAAGTAAATCCGAGTCTGATCAAGGCAGGTGGGTTTTTCTTGCATTTAAGGAATATGTAACTTTTGTATTAAGTATTTTAGCCTCATCCATCTCAAACATTAAATTTTCTACATTTTCTCAATAAACAATTAACCTGATATCCACGTTCCGTTGAAAGATCGTTGGGAAATCTTTGAATTGGCTGGCATCAGATCTTCGAGGCTGAAATACTTTTTCTCAGCCTTTCCAACTGGTACCGCTCCCGAAGAGGTCAGCGCGATGAAGAGGACCGTGATGCAAAGGATCTGAAAATTATCATAATTTTTAATCCACCACCAAATGAGAACACGTAATAGTATAGTGAATGACGTTTTTTTAGAAGTTTGTTTTTCGAAATGACAATACTTTTTCCAGCAACAGCCAATTTGACAGCTGATTTGTGCTCAATTTGGTTTGCCATTTTACCATGAATAGACTTACGTCAGAACAACGCTTGCAAATTGTGAAAATTTATTTCTAAAATCGTGGTTCAGTTCGCGAAACTTACTGTGCGCTACGTCCATTTTACGGTTGACATAATCGTCTATCTGAACTAGTAATTCAAATAAACATGGATCGTTTTCACACCACGCATATTCTGATTGATAATGTGCATCCGCAGAGACGTCGTACAGCGCACACCGAAGAAGCTGTTTATGCAGTGGAGCGTAGTGTTGAGAAGGACCCGAAGAAATCGATTCGCCATCGTGCACAGGAACTGTGTTCATCCACTTTATGGAAGATTTTGCGGAAAGGTCTTGGTTTACTAGCTAACAAGATCCAGCTCGTCCAAGAATTGTGCGTCGTACGTTCGGTGAAGGGGCCAAAAATGAGATTCTTCTTGATCCTCATTTTCAACTCAAAATTTTGTTCAGCGATAAGGCTCATTTTTGGTTAAATGGCTAGGGTCAACAAGCAAAATTGCCGCATTTGAGTAAATAAAATCCACAAACCACTATTAAGATGCATCCACACAAAGTCACTGTTTGGTGTGCTTCATAATGTGAAACATTCGATGAGCGCACAATTTCGCTTAATGAACCTGTGAATTGGCCTCCAAGATCGTGTGATTTAACACTTTTCAATTATTTTTCTGCAAAGATATCTGAAGCCACTAATCTACGCCGAGAATCCAAGAACAATATACAACTTGGAAGCCAACATTCGTCGCGTTATTGCCGATATACGATTCCCAGCTGCTCCAAAAAGTGGTCGAAAATTGAACTTCCAGATTGAGCTTTATTCGGGCCAGCTGCGGCGCCCGTATGCACGAAATCATATTTAAACACTACTGGCACAAAATTATCTTGCCAATAAAGCCAATACCATGGCCAATACCACGATTTTGATGTGTTTTATTTCATTTTAAAGTTCTATACCTCTAAAAAACATCCTGTATGAACGATGAGTAGGTAATGAAAAGAAATAAAATATATTTATTGGATTATATAATACAGGGTGGGCTATAAGTTTTTGCACTTTTTAAATCGTTTCACACGAAGAACAGCGCGCGGATAGCTTGGTCCTTGGAAATTTAGTTGCAATGGATCGCTTTACGGTGACATCGATGACAATAAATTATAATTTACATTTACTTGTGTTTCGTGTTTATGTTTATATATATATATATATATATGTTTTTAATAATAAAAATAAATTGATTAACTAAAAAACTTAAAACTGGAAAATTAATAAATGTATTTTAAAATGTATTTCATCTTGAACACGATAAAATAAACAATCATGTATCTTTGATGTAAGATTAATTCGATAATATGGCAAACAAATTCGTGACGAAAACGAGCATATTGATTGCATATACGAGTACTTTAATGTAAGTAGGTACGGTACACAAATGTGAGGAAGATTTTTAAAAATATGAAACAATTAAATTATACTAATTATTGACATAACTTTGTGGTGTAACATGATTATGTTAATAATAATTATTTTAGTGTTTAATTATAGCTTTAAATAGATACTTATACGTACGAGATAAAAAATAGAAACAAAAAATGTTATGTATACAATTTTTTTGTCTAAAATACTCCATTACCAAGATAATAAGAAAAAATAATTATTTTATTTATTTATTTATTTTATTATGAAGTTGCAATTTCAGAAGATTGTATGCGGTATATGTAATACATTTTAAATTAATCAATTAAAAAAATACACAGAAAAAATTATTTATCGAAAAAATATTGGATTGCAACCAAATATTTTTTCAATACAAATTAAATGTATCAATTAGAAAATAATCAATTTACAGAAAAAATATTTTACTCCCACCAGGATAATTAACACATTTAATTTGTATTAAAATATCACAGAACTATGCTCTAAAAAAATTACAATTTTAGAGTCATAATGTGTTCCTAAAAAAACATCGAATGTATTTTAGATTCTCCGTAATATGAAGAAGATTGTTTTTAAAGAATTAAATAACAGATGTATCAGTTTGAAAGTACAACAGATATATAACTTACTAAGTTGACATGGTGTAATGGTCAGCGCATTTCCCCGGATAGGAAAAGTTCCTAGTTCGAATCCCGGTGGCAAGAAAATATTTTTTTGAAAAATTGATTTTACCTGTATGTCTTCTAATTAATACATTTAATTTGTATTATAATAGTTTAAATTTAATTTCTAATACGTGACTTGACCTTTATTTTATTTTAATAGGTGATAGAGACCTTGAATATTTATATGCAAATTGCAAATAGTTTAACAATGCATTTTAGATATGTTGGTGAATTGATTGAGAGATTGGTGACGAAATCGGACAGAGATTTATATATGAATTTTGTTGAAATATATTAGTTTTACACAAACATATTGAGAGGTCATTGCGAAATAAAACTGGTGTACCTATATTACAAAACAACTGGTATGAATCTCTTATCAGAACTCTAGACAGAAAACCATTAAATTAAAATGAAAATACATATGCGTAGAAGTTTTCGTAGCGGTGCTAGCATCCAGACCGATTGTCGCAGATTTTCAATATAAAATATTCAAGTTCTGATATGAAAATTAACATTTTCTTAAAGTAAAATCCATATTTTTTAGTTAACTTATCTATTCTTGGTTAGATAAAATCCCATGCTTGGGTATGATAACATATATCAGTGGTGTAGCTACCGCCTGAGCAGCCTGGGCAACCAGGAAATTAATCAAAACAGAAAGGAAAAAGATTAATCTTTCATAATTTTGAGCATGATCTGCAGAGGTACAAAAAGGTTACATTCGGCAGCCTTTATCAAACGCTGCCGCACTAAATGCAACTTTTAACAGAGATATACAACGAATTTATGTTATTATCGTTAAAAACACAATATAAAATATGGCACATACTTGATCATTTTATTTGTGCTAAAAATGTTATGTCCTACCAGATCAGTATATTTTCATATTACATAAATACACGATTATCATAAAAACTTTAGGTAAAATCATTCGAACGAGGAGAGCGTTGATGAAGTGAATGAAGCTAAGTCGAAAATAATTAATAAGTAAACCATTGTAAAATTGTGTTCTTAGGGGCACTTGTTCGGGGGTCCGGCGATTTGTTGCTACACCACAGCATATATCATTATAACATTGACGGAATATATCGTATAATTGACGAAATAATATTACCACAATTTAAATACTGCATTGTGTACGTATATGTGTACGGTACTATCTACCTTTCAATTACAAAACGATGACATAAAACTTCCTTTTGACCTATTTCAATTACAAAACAATGACGTAAAACTTTATTTTGACCTCTTGCAATTATAAAATAATGACACGAGACTTTATTTTGAACTATTGTAATTACAAAATAAAGATATAGACTTTTTTAACTATTGCATTACATAACAATGATATATACTGTATTTTGTCCTATTTGCAATTCAAATATTTAATTAAGCATTATTTTGACATATAACATTACAAAACAAAAGCACACTTTGATTTGTTCTTATTTCCGGATTTTGATTAAATAAGATTTAGGCAAACATTCACACGAAGGTTATTGATTTTCAACTGTCATCAATATTTTGTTAGACCACCATTGCGCAATTCATCCCTTTTCAAAAAAAAGAAAATAACCTCCTCTGATAGAAATGGATGATTCACCGAAAATGAAGAAAAACCCACAAAGCCAGAATGAGGGCGAGTAAAGAACTAACCAATAGGGTAGCACTTAGATGGGTATTGTGTAAAACATACGTAATGCTGATTCATAGGAAGTGTCGTATTGCTGACATATTAAAAACATTTCAATAAATTTAAATCACGAGAAACGAAAATGCTATGTCATTAGTCAAATAAATGAAAAATATTCCAGTCTACGTATCTGTTTTGTTTCCAAAACATTGTTTATTTCAATTTATTTATGAAGGTTTTAAAATATTTATTTCTTATTAGAATTTACTTTATTCTAAAAATCAGATTCTGGGAGTGCAGGCTTTAATCCCCGGCTAGCCAATTATTTTACAACTTTTATTTAGACACAATTTATGACACAACACACTTTAATTAGTGATATCCCGAATATAATCTATCTTCGAAACTTCTTCGTAGGAACGCATAAGTCACGTGTTAAATAATTTTAAAAATATATCTTATTAGGAATATCAGCGAGACATACAGCCGTTAGAGGTCAACTGTCAATATCGTTCGCTTCAGCCCTGTACTTGCTTTCCGCCTTAAATAAACACGCGCAATCTATCGTAAACTTCTGGTCAATAAATTTAATAGGTCTTAATATAATATAATATGTTTCTCTATTTGCGCCTAATTAATATCCAAATACACATTCCTAAGTAATTTGAACACGAATAATGGGCCGACATATATGGGCAGTCCGTCATTCTCAGTTTCTAAATCTGATTCACGTATGTACATATCGAATACTTCCAAAAAATATCTATATAAATGACTATTTATAATATATAAAACATAATATAACATGTGTGAACCTACGAACACACATAAAATAAAACATTAATGAAACGTATTCGTACAATGTTTGTATTTTTTTTAATAATACTTAACTAAAATTAAGTCTGCCAAAAAGGTTAATTTTTATTGAATACATTACGTAGACAGTTATTACTAGTATTAATGAGATACTTAAAAACCTTACTACGAATTCATTCGAGAATCTAGAATTTATTCACGAGAGTTTCCTGCCAATAAATCTAGCGAAACGGGTGAACTGTTCCGTTTTCCATGGACGAATTGTTACTCGGACACCTAACTCCAAATCTCTTATTTGTTCTCAATGAACACAGTACCCACCCGGTACTGAAATCAGGTGCGGAATAAAATATCGCTTGTGAATTATTACTGTGTTAAAAAGAAGCCGGTATTTTTAAATAGATTCTACCTATTAGATCTCACAATGCATTTTCTTCGATCATAACCAGGAAGACTTTAAAACCACTCTCCGTTAATTTTTATAATATCATCTTCAGAATATTATAGATTTTTCTGTAAAAATATCCTTGCAATGCGACTGAGGACTGAGGGCAATATCGCCCTTACGGACATACACACAAAAAATTAACATTTCTGTTATCATATATATAACACGTGACTAACCTGTGATTTTTTAATGTACAAATCTTAATGCCATTAATTGAAACTCAATTTCAATTTTGGTAGATATATATATCTACCAAATTTTTTCTATAGGTATATATATATATATATATATATATATATATATATATATATATATATATATATATATATATATATATATATACATACCTATAGAAAAAATACCTTCTGGAACTAACCGCAAAAATCATAAATATGATTTTTATCTGTGTATGTGTGTTTTCTATTTATTTCTATAGGTCCAATATAATTTGTTTTTCTGGTTTCAGTTTATTAATATTATTTTTTTTTTAATACATACTAGTTTTTAGTTTATTATGTACTATGTATTTAATTTCCGAAGAAACTTCACTGGTGTTATTTTTATATATTATGTAATTATCAGTTATTATTGTTACACTGTTTGTTTCTCCAAAAATAAAAAAATAATAAAAATAAAATAAACCATTTTGAGTTGCCATTAAATTGACAACAAAATGGCGAATTAAGCTGATTAATAATATATATTTTTTAGAAAAAATAAGTATTATAAGAATTGTGGAAGTAATCGCGTCTACAAAATCCATTATATCCCATATTGTATATGTATACTGCATATACTTCTGAAGACGTTCTCTATATTATTATTTTAATCAAAAAATCACGCTATTGTGATTATCACAATAACTGATACTGAATAAATAAAAAATTATGTAGATATCTTTTAAATGTGTTAAGTAAATATAAACCTTATTTTATATTAAAAGCAAAAATACATATGCTAAGACAATTCTTTCTGACGATGCTTATTGACAGATTTAAAATGTAATTTTTTCTTCAATTATAATATTTTTTGTACTATATTATATTGTTTACCATGTTAGAATATTTTCTCGGGATCTTTCACATAAGATTCAAGACACATCACAGATAGCTTTCAAGAAAACTCGTACTGAAGAGCGACCAATGGTACTAGATAATTTTATATTAATTTTCCGTAATAATAATATATCACACTGCACGCCCTTGTTAGTATTTATCATACATCCATATATTCATTAAAATATTACTCAAGGGGTTGAAAAAGTCCTGGATTAGGAGCTTCGAAAGGGATGAAAAAGGTTGGGAAGCATCCAAAATCAAAGGACCAAAGGCTGTAGAAATAACTGAGAAAGACCCACGGCTTACAGTTAGTAGACTTCAACAGGCTAGTATAAAAGAGAAGGGATGACAAAGTAGAATAATTATCGTATATAAAGAAATATTTGTCAGCCATCCCTACCTACTTAATACGTATTTTGAATGGAACTTGCGTAAATAACTATGTTCACTATTAAATACTATAAATACCTCAGCATGTATTAATATTAATAATGTATAATAATAAAGTAATGACTACGATTTCCTATAAATTTTATAGGCAATTTATTCAACACCATAACAATTCCGGCTACCGTTAAGAAAATATTTATGTATCTATCATATTAAAGTACGTTTAATGATCGGATGTCTCTTCTAGGTTAGATAGCGTTTTTTGTAGTTGGTGTCACATACACGTGTCACAAACACGTGTCACTAGATGGTGTCACAAACACGTGTCATTGTCAACTATGTGTCAATGATTGACATTAAATGACAATGAATTTGAAACATTTTAATTGAAATAGTGGACCAACGCTAATTTTAAAAATGATCGCTAGATGGCAGTGTAATTAACAATAGTATTTATTTTATTGTTATAATATTTGTTATATACAACATGCGTACATCACTGCTGATCATAACAAAGCTTCTCGGAATCAGTCCACATTTGCTCTCACTGCCTCGTATTATTATATGTACAAAATACTCAACTATTAATTTTAATTATTCCTGTTTTTTATGATAACTGCTTGAAGTATTTAATAATGATTTTTTAAATATTATACTCTTGATTTGTACATGCTTATTTAATTTTTTTAAATAAAATTACATACAATATAAACGTTGTCTCACTCTCTCTCTAAATACTCGTTCTCGAAACAAAGTTTTCTTATTCCCTTCAAATTGTGATAATTTCCTGTAAATACATAATATACACCTTAATGGTGGTAGATACACAGAATTTTTTTAAAGCAAAATTAATCTTATACGTTAGTTAATTAGACAGAGTTTAATCGTCTACATATAATAATGGTGTACATCCCCCACCCTCGCGACAATAAGTAAACAATAAAAAAGATAAATGACGACGGTTTCAAACTGTCAACAAAGAAAAAAAACAGCCTTGTGAGCGAATCCTTTTAATCTCAATGTGACAAAAGACTGAACCTACAGTATGAATGAGGAGAGAAGAGATGAGCACTATACCGTTGATTACAGGAAAGTACAGCATCGCATTTTTATCATAAAGAGAAAATTCTACAGTGCCTACTTACCATAAAGATGGAAGAAAAATTCACGTGTTCAAATAATTTTTCTTTCTTAATTCATTTTGTTAAAATTCTCCCAATATTTAAAAATCTTTTTATATAAAATTCTCTCTCTATCTGTTCTCTACGTAATCCTACACAATTTAACGGATTTAAACTAAATTTTGCATGGTTACTTTTAAGGACCCTGCGAAACATATATGAACCTTTCAGTTTTCCTTTGCTCACATGCAGTCCATTCCAAATTGTGGTCACTCTGAACCTCGAGAAAAATGAAATCACCCCTTCAGGGCCTGCGCAAAATAAAGGCTCCCCCTCGTACATTACATTAATTAATCATTTTAACGAGCAAACTTGCAAACTAGCAAATTGAGCAAAAATCGGTGAGTTCTGAAAATAAGTACATGTTTTACAATAAAACCGATTTCTTAGAAACCAACATTCCGCCTATTTTTAATTATAATTGACGTACCGCCCGTCAAAAATATTTGTGTGCACTACGCTTCTGTTAGTAATATATAAAATATACTAATTTTTCATTTTGATTTATTTTTGTATCGTTAATTGTGCAATCTATTGCATTTCTTGCCGAATTTGAGAGTGGTCTATGTAAAGACTGCGCAGAGTAGCTTTAAACCGAGAAAACTACTCCACCATTACATTCAAATATAAATTTTGAATAGGCCATATTTGGGAGTACACCTCTCGAAACGAGTAGTAAAAATAACACAACTTGTGTGTAATACAAGGTTTTGTTGTGAAAATTATAATAATCACGTTACACCACAAAGTAACCGCCATGTCAATTATTTATAGATAATTGAATACATTTTAAATTGCCGAAACTGGCGTAAATTTGCATCTGCTGATACGAAAATGTATTGAAGGGGCAAAAACAGAATGCAAATATTTCGAATGAATAATATTGCAAATGTGAGCTGTAACAATACACATTTTTTTGTTTATTATTATTTATTGGTATTGTGGTTAAAACTCGCCTAATAATCGAGTGGTCAGGAGTTCTCTTTCCAGGAGACCATTAGTTATTGGCACTTTCATAGCGAGACAAATGTAAACCACATTAGTTATGCCGGTGATATGATTATACTAGCGCCATTTATAAAAGGGATAAAAAATCTATAACAGATATGTGAAATATATGCCAGTAAACAGAATGTTTTATACAACGCCAGCAAATCGGTCATAATGGCGTTCAAATATGGAAAAGGGCCAGATAATATCCCTTCCGTGTGGCTGGGCGGGACGAAACTGAGCATTCAGAATAAGGTCAAATACCTTGGCCTTGAAATTCAATGAAGATGGACAAGACGATGAGGACAGAACGGCAGAGAAGACAGTTAAACGTTCGTGCAAATATACTGTCACGGCGTTTCTACCGATGTAGTAAGGAGGTAAAGAGGATCCTGTTTAAAACGTTCTTCACCAGCATGTATACCTGCGAGCTCTGGTCGAAATACAAGCAAGTGACGTACAACCGTCTCCGAATTCAGTACAACAACTCATACAGAATACTATTCGGATCGGCGCGTTATTGTTTGCCGAAGGCCGTATACATGGATTCGTTCCGCTTCTGAGACATCGAGTTGCTGGCGTAAAGCTGCGGCTGGAGCTCAGCACCATCTCTCTGGTGCAATCGGCACTCTCATGGAAAGCTGGTTCCCTGACCAGAGAATGGGAACGACTATAGAATAGCTACAGATACAATAATGGCCGTGACTGAAGTATTTATACATGTAGTATTTATTTTTTGTTCATATTTATATATGTGTGTGAACTTTTTATTTATTTATATTTTGCTTGGTTTTCTTTTCATAACATAAATAATATTTCGTTACTTATATATTTTATATAATACGTATTATCTTTATGAAAAAAAATCCCGATCACATTGGAATAAACACATTATTATTAATATTATAGCACAAGCGTTTGACTTAGTTTGAAAATAGTAAGAATATTGAAGTGATATGTATTCTTAAAGTTAAAACATTTATAAATAAATATTGAAAGTGCGGTGAGTCGGACAATTATTTCAGTATTTTTTAATATTTAATGTTTATTATTGTATATAACAGGATCAATTTATTACGTACTGAGAAAATAAAATGGCAATGGGTGACTAAAACATGGACTGGCGAAATCATTGATTCCGCAGAAATGTGTTGCAGTAATAACAGAGAAAAGTGAAAGACATCTGAACCTTTATTTAATGGGTAAATTTTGCCTTATATGCTTATAACGGTATCCCCTATCAATCGCGACAGCACCACGTCTGTTCCGCAGGATGCAAACAAAAAGTGGCACATGTATCGTACATACTTGTAAGGTTGTGATATTCCAGTATTATTCTATCGGTAGAAAAACAGCAATCGATACATTCATCGATACATTTGTATTCTGGAAACTGTTTTATATTCAACGGTAGAAATAATGTTAATACATTTGCCAAGGCGCGATTTGTATCTGTCGGATAAATTATTAATAATTTATGATGCCGTTTTCCCTTCAGCTTTGTAAAGACGTAGTTTTAGGTTTTCATTCCGATCTTCTATCATTGAGATGAGGACGATGAGTAATGAATTACTTGTGTAATAATTCGATTTGTTCTTCGCTTTGCTCTCGTCAAAGCAGTTGTGGCGATACCGATAATGCAACTATCGAATTTTTTGTGCATTCTTCGATTGAAATGAAAACTTTCATTTTTTAAGGAGAACACATTCATCACATTAAACATTCAAACATCTTATCACTTACAAATCTGAAAATGATATATTACGCGAGTCACATTTGCAATACGGTATTATTGGATGGGAAAGAGCTTATAAAACTTCAATATCACAATTATAAATCACTCAAAAATTATTCTAAAAAAAAAATAATAGACACGTACAAAAAAAATTCAATGATCCAAATTTTCAAAATTAAAAATTAATTAAATATTAGAAGCGAATTCCGATCTACAAGATTTAGAGACCAAATTGATATTTCAAAACTAAAATATACCGGCAAACCAAAATCACTATATTTATCAAGACAACGAATTTTTTAACAATCTCCCCATCACAATTAGAAAAATTACAGACAACTATAAATTTGTATCTGAAGTAAAAAAAATATGTACACAGAAACATAAATTCTCGTATATACTCCTTTTCTGTACACGAGCCTTACTCTCATAGAGAAGAAATAAATGTTAAAATAAATGATATACATATCCTACTGATTATTTTTATAATTTATTATATTTTCTAATATTAAAATAAAAATAATAGAAAAAAAATATTGTGAAGTTGCAATTTTTCAGAATATAGATCTGCAATCCCGGTAGTAAACAAATATTTTTTCTGTATCTTTCTAATTGATACATTTAATTAATTAATTTTCATGATATCTGTACAAGTTGTGGACTTCCTTCCACCGTATTAAGAGCCACCAAGCTCTCTGCGTTCATCGTGACGTAGTCAAAGTATGTAGGTATGCCCGAGTGCGCTGTAAAATATGATTAAATAACTGCAGGATTGATACGTTGGTCGTGCAGATTGTCAAAAGTATGAGTGACATTCGTTGCCAACACCACACTTTCAGAGCATCTTTCTTCCTACCTTCCTGTATTCATAAGTTATATGTACATTTATGAAACATACTGTCGCATCATGGTAACAGTTAACAGTAAACGTCTGTGCAAAGCAGTTGCCATTTTACTCTGCGTGCGAAATATTATACATTCGCTTCGTGCCCAACTCTACAAAAATTGTGTTATTTTGACCACCAATGAATGGTCTGTGTGTGTACGGCATTTTATTCAGAATTCAAATACGCATATTTTACTATGAATTAATGAGTTAATATTACCGAATTTTAATGCGCCTATTTTATTATAAATTAATGAGTAAATATTGCAATTAATAAATTCTTGATGTCAATTCTTCAGAACTGTTTTCATGATAAATTATTAATTATTGATAGAATCGGCGTTAACTTTGTAGAGTTTCATCATAATGGATGGATTTAAATGAAACAATGTTATTACTCTACTTGAGTTTATTAGCACTACTCGAGTTTCGAGAGAAACAGTAACTCTCTTGTACTGTTACTGTTACCGTTTCTTTCGAAACTCGAGTAGTGCTAATAAACTCAAGTAGAGTAATAACATTGTTTCATATATATCCATCCATAAATTATTAAACTTAGGTAAAAATTTTACTTGATAATTTTTTCGAAAGAATAATTTCTCCTATTGCATTTTTAACATTTGATTTGACAGAAAATTGCGTTTAATTTCAAAAGTTCCTATTTTTATTAAAACCAATGTAAGCGCACGATTTGACAATTTCATGCGTACTATTTAATAAATTATCATTTTTTATTGTTTTTGTAAATACTTGGATGAATTTAATATAATTGAACTCTTGATATTTTAAAGAGAATACATTATTTGTGAAGTTGTAATTTTTATCTGTGATATTAAATACAAATTAAGTAAAATTAAATATCAATTAAGTAATTATTAAATATCAATTAAGAAGATGAACTCAATTTATCGAAAAAATATTTTTACTGCCACCGGAATTTGAACCAGGATCTCTTCCTATCCTATCTTCGATAAATTGAGTTTATCTGTATGTATATATTTCTAATTGATGCGTTTAATTAGTATTAAACTTTTGATATATTAACCGATTCACTTTTGATTCAATTAATTCTTTAAAATTTCGTTATTTTCACCAGGATGGTTATCATTTCAAAAACACATCATACATCAGGAATATTTGAATATGTCCAAGGACAAACAATTTCTGAATTTTCACCAACAAAGGCACTGTTATTAAACAAATAATAGATATGTCATAGAGACGAAGCTATTTTTGTTGTTATAATTTTTATTATTAATTTTAAAAAATAATAATAATAATAATTAGATTCTCTTTGTGACATATATGCTGTTTCAGGGAAATGAATGTCAAATTTAGTCCATAGATGCTGATAGTATAGTGGTACTCGAAGTGTTTCCGCATATTAATATATACAACTTCAAAAAATTTGATAGATATGGAGATTGATTAATGGGTGAGATTAGTGAACGTTATATACGTGTAAAGTGATCACTTAAGCCAGCCGAAGACAGGTCGTAAGGCCTGTAATTACCCATACATCCATACATTTCCATTAAATATAATAAGAAATAGTTTCGTCTGTATGAGATATATATTATTTGTTTATAATATATCACTATAGCGACGGTACGTTGTTTCACTAAAACGTTTAAAGCTTTTGTAACGATTTCTTATCCTATTTCACCTGAGTTAGTGTAATATATAGTAAGTAGGCCTGATATACAAGAGTGTATTTAAATATATAAATAAACCGGCGGAAGTACTTACATTAGCATGTAGGTATCGAATTAAATTTGTCAATCGTGAATGTAAAATGAATTATTCCATTTATTTACATATATGCGCCGCGTTTAAGGCAGATTACAATAAAATGGCAACGCGGTACTTCATTTTCGCATCAATCAACTTGTGCAACCGTTGTTCGTATCATTCAAGCGTGTCCTAATAAATGTGAGAATTCAAATTGAGTATCTAAAATTATAATTTGTAGAACTTGCAACAAAAAAATAATGGTAGGCATTTACACCAGTTTGCCGCTGTGGTTGTGATGTGATATACCGTGATTGTGATTGGTGTTCGATTGTAACCGTGATTGGTAACTAGTAATACACAATAGTCATTTCGAATATATCGTTTGTATATATTGATAGAAACGGAAAGGCTGAGAAAGATATCGAAAGGAGGGTGACTGCAGGAAACAAAGTGAACGGCGCTTTGAATGGAATTAAAGCTAATAGAAACTTGTCAACCGAGGAAAAACTAGCGGTACACAATAGAATCCTGGTACCCACACTGATGTATGGAAGTGAGGCCTGGAGCTGGCAAATGACAAACTAAAGTAGACTGAATGCAATGGAAATGAAATCGCTCAGGCGTATGTGTGACAGATCCATTTATAACAGAGTAAAGAATGAAGAAACCAGGAAATAATGTAAATCTGATATTAGTATAGTGAGAAAGATTAAGAAAGGATCACTAAGGTAGTTTGGTCATATGGAACGGATGAATGAGGAGAGAATGGTAAGGAAGATATGTGACGCACCATAAATACATCCGCGAAAGACTTGGCACAACCAGGTAATCCAGATACTGGAGGATGGTCCTGTTAGAAGCCTCAATAATTGGCGAGCTTGTATGAGAAAATGTGGATGAGGCGAGAACTGTGTCAGGACAGAAGAGTGTGGCGCTCTATCTTCTCTGCTTACCCCCGCGTGATGGTAAGTTAATTAGTTTGTATATAAATGCTTATTTTTGACAATAATAATGGCTTTTAATGTAAATTAAATTAATCAATTATAAAGATATACAGAAAAAATATTTGGGTGCTACCGGGATACAAATACGGAACTTTTTCTATCTGAGGAATTGGTTACCATTTCGTCATATCAACCGATACCGTTTTTGATAAGTCTGGAAGTCACTGATACATCTATTTATTCATTTTTAAAAACAATCAATATTTTGATGGCAATGATATATTTTTTATGTATGCCTAGCTATTTAATTTATATAAAAATATCACAGAACTATGTTCTGAAATTGCAACTTCACTTCAAAAATGTGATTTCATTAAAAGTGGCTTTCGATTTAAAACCAACATTGTCACTTGTCTATTGTTAATTATAACTGAATCTCTGAATCTCTTATAAAAGTAAAATAAATAGAAGCAAAATCTCATCTATCTTGTGTCTGCAAAAGTCCATTCTGTAATTCGGTTATTGAAGAAGATCATACAATGGAAAGGATTCTTTAGCTCTGAAATTCAACTTTTTCGTTTAATCCGTTTTCTCCGGATCAACGTGTCGTATATCCACTTTATAAAACTTGCACGTATATTTTTATGAGACATCTCCAACACAATAAATGGTGAATTCTTGCGAAACACAATGTGTTTCATATCAATGGAAACAACGTACCCACATAAACCTCTTACGAAGGCTTTCACCAGCAGTAATAAAGTAAAGTGCATGCCTGCATCAATAATACGAGGATTCAATCAAATGATTAAAAGCTGATTGAAAAAAAAGAGTTAGTACAATTAGTACTCTCAAGATATTAGATACATATAAATGGCGTGACTAAATGTGTGTATATGTGATTGTGCGTGTGTATGTGTGTACACTTGGAAATAATAAAAATTGATAACATTTTTTTTGACCATTTAAAATCTCTTAAAAAACGATTGCTTAGCATTTTACTTTATGCAGATAGGTACTTCTTCTTCTTCTTCATCCATGGCACTACATCCTAGTGTGAGATTTGGCTTCCTCCATAAATGCTCTTCGCCGACTTCTAATCCTGACCATTCTTTGCCAGTTCCCAGGCTCTCCTATCCTGCTACAGTCTTCTTCCACAGAGTCAGCCCACCTCTTTCTTTCACTGAGGTATCTACATGGTCATGATTGTTGGTGTTCTATCATCTGACATTCTTTCAATACAGCCAGCCCATCGCAGTCTGTGGGACTTACAGAATCTTACATTGTTTCTTGCTCAATTAATTTTTTAAGCTCTTGATACATTTTTAGTACTCGATAGATACTAAAGATGTTAAGTATTAGATAAGTACTAGATAAGATGTATATATTAATTCAAATAGTTATTTATTCAATAAGTTAATTACTTACCTGATATAGTTTAAATTTCTAACACATTAGTTAGTTATCAAACATGTGAATATCTAAAAAGCGTTAAAATGTACGGTTGGCGTTTATGGGTACATACTGAATAAAATATATAAAGAGTATATCGTATTTGTTTGAACACTTTTTCGTCACATAATTTCCTGAGATTATTCTAGAGATATATTTTTTTAAAACAACGTACTGTTTAAAATAACCGTAGTAATATTTATTTTCTAAAGGTAGTCTCTTACGTGTCGCACCATGCGACACCTAAAATCTTTCAGACGAACTTCCAACCCAATTTAATTTACCGAACATGAACATAAATCAAACGAGTTGAATCGTAAAAACTTTTTACCAATATCGTATGCTTCGCCACTACGTGCGTGTAAAATGAAACATTAAGCAAACCAAAGCACACTTCGAATCTAATTGAACTTGGATTTTCTATTACATTACATAAACTTAAATAAATAACTGTTTAAATTTACAAATTTATTTTGTTACTTATATATAAGAGCCAAATTATTTGACACAAAAGCCAATGACAAAAATCCAACAATTTGTATAATTAGGAGCGTGCACTCAATGCAACCAAAAAATCTGTATTATTTGTATCTGTACGAAATAAATTTAAATTTATTTATTTATTAGATTTTTAGTAAATAGTTTAAGAGGTAACAAGAAAACGATGTTCAATTTTATTAGCACATGTTATATTTTTTGGAACTATTTATTGATTTTAATATATATACAGGGTCTAACAGGCCTAGTTCACAATATTTTATGGGATACCTGACTAAATTACGAGTCGAAAATGTTCATGGAATATGTGCAAACCCTGTACTGTTACGGAAAATATTATTGTTTGAAATTTGTACCAAATCGTGGTAAACTTGAATATATACTTCGAAATAAATATTTGCGAATTTGTTCAGTTATTAATATATATCTTTGCTTCAGTCTCTACATCATTTAACAAAAAATAGTCTAGCCGTTCAAAACTCAATGACCTTTAATTTTTTGTATTCATTATATAATTTAAAATCAATAAAATATTTCAATTAATCGAAATAATTGCATAATTACGATTTTTTTAAATGATTTGAAATGAATCTCCGATACGGTTGAGATTAGACACATATCCCTCGAACGTTATCGACTCGTGATTTAGTCAGGTATCCATCCACCCATGAATCATTTTGGACTAGGTCTGTTACACCCTGTATACATAAATATATATAAAGAGTTAAATTATGTAATGTGCCGGAAATCAGGAATAGGTTTATTTTAATACACTAAATTATTGTAAAATTTTCACCTCGTTTCGCAATAATATCAAAAAAAATATTTTTAAAACTTAATATATCAGTTTGATGTAAATATCAGATAACACCTTATTGTTTCGATGTCACGAAATTGTGTATCAAGTTTGTACATTTAAGTCAACGTGCAAATTATTTAAAGTTTCCATAATAATGTGTCAACAAGAACATCCAGAGGAAGAATTAATTTAGAAATAAAGCTGTACGTGTGTTTCATATTATTTTCGCAAAATCTTTTCCTAACGTGTACGAACTAACACAATATTTATCTCGCTCGCGCCGCGCGATGTTTTGAATTCACGTCTTCATTTGAACAGGCGCGTTGCAAAATACTTTTGAAATACCCGGAGCAAATCTGTATTTGAAGCGGACTTGAAAGTCCACTTCACATTACATTATAAACATGATGTTAATATAACGAAATAATTCGCATGCTACTGAATTATTATATTTCTTCCCAGGCGATATGCCTCCGGTTCAACCTGTCATAGCAATACGGTTATAAATGTTTATGATGGCGGAAGAAATCAGCTGATGAAGATAATTATGTACAAGAGTGTTGAAAATACTTACAAAACTACTTTTAATGCAACATAATATTTTATTTTATTTATCTAAGAATATATTAATAGTTGGCTATAAATTTACAACATTTCGAGATTGTTAAATTTTTTTTTCACAAAGTTTTTAGACGCAAACAAGTATAAACATAGTCAGTAGATGAGAGTTATTATGATCAGTGACACGTAACTGCTAAATTAATATATATTTCAATTATTAATTAAATTAATCATTAATTAGTTATTCCATGCTCCTCCCCACCCAATAATTATATATTAGAGTAGTGAGTGAACAGTAGCAAAATATACCTTTTTTGGTTATTTATACTTAATATGTTTCTGAATGTATACATACATTTTTTATGAGTTACATAATATCAATGGGCCGTCTTGTGTATATTAAATTCATAGTCGAAGCTTATCGAACTCTCAATCCGACACCAATACTGGGAGAGCAAAATTTAAGAAACCGACCACGAAGAAATTTATCACATCTTAAAACAAACTCACACTGGGATTGAAGAACACAAATGCGACATAGAAAACCGTTTAAAGAATTATCACACACAGTTAAGTATTAAAAATAATAATCCCGGTTTCCCGCGTGAGAGATATCAACTAGATACAATCACCAATTAATTACCACTGCCGAGGAATCAACAGAAACGTGAAATAGCAGTTTACAAAATTTTTAAGCTCTTCATTATTACTCTCTTGTTGCAAAGTGATAACGGGGCTAACTATATTACTTTAAAAAAATTATAATAATGATGAAAATTATAAGAATGTTTAATTAATTATATCAAAAATATAAACTAATGTAAGTATTAAATTCTAACACAAAAAATAATTTTTTATACTTATATGACAATTTGACACCGCAGTCGAGAAGGAGAGTAGCAAAAATGGCAAAGCACTAGCTTAGTATGTGAGAATCGACACCAGAACCGAGCTCTGGAATTGATTCTAAAATCTTTTTAATTTCAAAAATGATGAATATCATTGTGAAAGCGAGTAAAATTTTCTCTTTTCTTTCTAACGCCATTTTTACCTCATCTTATGCTTCATTTATCCCTACTAAAATTGCTATCCTCTATTTTTAAACTACCTTTCTACTCAATCGACACGATTGGCTATCCACTGAATTAAGAACACATTTCAGCTGATCCGCTCTGTACGGAGTCATTACTTATGTTAATTCTTAACAAAATAACTTTTTAAAAGTTTTCAGTAACTGCGTGCAAATCATTGAAGTCCTCTAACTAATTCGCAAATTTGACTATCTTACTATTTTTGACGTATTTTTTACACGATCGTTCTTTGCATTCCAGGTGCATGATGGATTTGTTTTAGATTTAGAAAAACAAACAGTTTGTCATAGTTTTCTCCAAATAAAAATATATGGAGGTTGCTGAGGTTGCAACTAGTATCCTTATATGTTCCTATCAAGTGCACAAAATCTGCAAACGTAAACTCAAGTGCACAAACTCTGTCAAATAAAAGATTTACAACCGACTATACCCCCTCCTAAATTCCTACAAAACAAATTACTCTTGTACAAAGCACATACGTGAGCCCCATCTAGGGTTCAAGTAACATAAAAATGTTATAATCTTAACAAAACTACATCCTTAGGAGAATCACAAACTCACCCTGGTTTGTCAGAAACACAATCATTCACAGGGACTCAAACATACCCTCACTCAAACGACACATACACGATTTATCATCTAAATTTTATTCTAAATTCATTTCCATCCCAAACCCCTCCATAAACTCCCTCGGCCTGTATGATCCCTCATCCGATCCCTATCATCTTCGTCCCGTTTCACTTCTTTACCCAGTTCCTAACCCTATTGAACAAAATTTATAAAAATATTCTATAAAAATTTAACTAAAATAAAAAGTATTATATACCTTACCCATTGTTGCTACTACTTACACAATTATACACAAGGTTAAAATTACCTGATATTAAAAAAAAAACTATTTCACCATGTTCCGCGAATAGGGTCCCCCAAAAATCTTACGTCATTATTGTTACATCATATGACGGAGACAAGTGGGCTCAGCTCTTATCCCTCCCCCTTTAACAATCGAAACAGAGAAATAAACGATTAAAACTTGTTTCGGTTTAAAGGAAAAAATACCACTTAATTTGTTTTGTAGGTAAGTCAGGCTTCTCTAAAAGATTTGGTTACCCCTCGGGATTCTATTGTGTAGAGATGTGGAGTGTACACCGTGACTAAGTTGCGGATTACAGCGAAACTTTTACAACAATGCAATTTATAAACAATAGCATTTTAAAGTAATGAAGTAATCACGCGTACCAACAGTTACACGAAAAACAACATACAGTAATCTGCCTTTATCAACCCTTTTGATTCATCATCATTGAGCTTCGAGGCATATTTTACATAGAAACAATCAGAATAGCATGCTTGCTACTAGGCCTTGCGGGCAGCTTTTGTATTGGAAATTATTATATTGCTTTAACAATTCACCGTGTAGTGTACTTTGTTTACATTTCCAGTAAGAAAAAACAAAGTATTACTGAAATAATATATGCTATATGTGCTATCTTAAATTAATATGATTATCGTCAGAACGTTATTAAAAGCATAAACATGAAGAATATAGCAAAAAAATTTACTTAAAATATCAAGTGCATAATACAGAAATATTGTAAATAAAAATTGATATTCTTTATTAATTTATGCTAATCTGTACTGCCATCTAACGGATTTCCTTACCAAAACTAGCAATAACACTAACAGTGGATGCAACGCAATATGTATGTAGATAGATTCTACCTGTTGCTGTAGGTTTCGGGAATATTTCAATGCACTTTCTTTGATCATAACCAGGAAACCCCGAATACATATATTTTATGGATACGATCACAACACGAAAACTCTCGTAATTTTTATAAAATTTCGATCAAGCTTTTCTTAAAAATTTAATTAATCTCGGATAATTTATTTTGCTAACCTGATACACCATCTTGTTTCAAAATGGCGGCTGTTCAATAGTTTAAAAAACCCGTCACTTAAAAAAAAAGTATATTACCTACCATAAAACGGGAAATAATATTTTCTTTCATACACAGATGAAATTTACCTAATCTTGCGGTCAGTGCCGTAAGAGATTTTTTTATAATCGCGAGATGATTCATTTTATCTTAATAAATAAAAATACTTTAATTGGAAGACCATTTCCGTGCTCCTAAATTGGTATATATAGAAAATTTGTAAATTCTTTTACTACTATGAAAATGTAATCGAATAAAATTAAGGGATTGGAGCACTGTACTCCAAAAAAATATAGATTATCAAAAATATTAGTGAGATACTAAATTTAGTAAATGTTAACTAAAAATAGAACTAAATTGAAGCGGTGTTACAGAATTCCAAGCGGTCACGTATAGAAGCGCGAAACGAGAATCCCTGGGAAACGTTCGATGAATACAAGGAACAATATTTTAGCGAGTGGGAAGTAGAATTACCACAGATAGGTTAGGTTAGGTTAGAGCACAAAGAAAAAAAAAATTTTAGTGACATATATTATGATAAAAATAGTCAATTTTCTCCAAATAAAATTTGGCGATCATTTACTATTTTGCGAAACGTATTTTTTTGTATGGATATTTTCATTAAATTTTGTAAGCACTTAAACACAAGCCTTTGAAAATTAATGAAAACAAAGAAGCCAGAAAATGGATCCACACAGTTCACGATGAAGAGAGAAGTGCGAGTATATAAATGTATTTAAAATATTATGTCTATAATAACCGTAATTATTATGATTATGATTATGAGAAGTGTGAGACATATACTACTTTCTCTCGCAAAATCTGTAATATCCATTTCTTACAACCGTTAATAAATATAACAAATGTGTACAACAATTATACAGTATAAACGATTATGTTCGTCAAAATTGGTTTTCTTAATGACAAACAAATCATTATACATTCGCAATACACTAGGTGTGTTAAGTTAATTTGCAATGTAGGGTAAGGTTGCTCGAGTCGTACCGCTGCCTAAATCGTACCTTTTGAATTCTGAAGTTAATATTGTGGCAACAGCGCCTCTAGCAGCAATAAAATGTATACTTCAGTCAACCACGCAGTGGTTTATGTATTGGGCATCTGTCACCGACCACGAGGTAACAAATCCTCTCAACAAGTAAATAATATTTTTCTTTTTTTTTTTTAAAGACAGCAAACACGTTGTGGCTTGACATTATAATTAAATTAAATAATGTTTTAGTATTAAACCACTTTATTGCGCACATATACTAAAATCAACTAGTTCAATATTTGAATACGTCCAAGAACATACAATTACTGAATTTTCACCTTTAAAGGCGCTGTTATTAAATGAATTATACGAGTAGATATCTCATAGAGACGAAGCTATTTTTATTATATTTAATGGAAAGATATGAATATAAGAGGGCTTACAACCTGTCTTAAAAATAATAATTTTTTAAATTACCTAAATTAATACAAAAATTTATACACAGTTTAATTAAATAAATAATAAATATCAAAGCTAGAATAAAGGCTAGCTTAAGTAATCACTTTATACAAATACAACGTGCACCATTCTCACCATATCTATACCAATACCATAATATCAAATTTAGTTCACAGATGGCGATAGTGTAGTTACACTCGAAGTGTTTTCATATTGTAACATGTGTACTCAACTTCCAAAAATTTAATAGATACGGAGATTGATTAAAGGGAATTTACGCCACTATATACTATCGTAAAGTTAAAGTCCGACCGAAGCATCGGCATTGGCCACCTTCGGCCAAAAAATATACCTTCGGCTGCACGTTCGACTTCGGCTAAAGTCTACCGAAAATATGGCCGAAAAGTGCCGAAAACGCATAAACAATTACGAATGAAATAGAATTCAGTTTATCATTTCTGGAAAACTACAATTTATTTATTTACAATGGATATATTTACAATTATGATTAACACACCATAACGCATAAAACTAAGTAACAGTGTAGAATTTGCATTGTTATGTACACATTCTAGTCGGTGTTTTAAGATTTCTGAGTACAATTGAACCTTCGGTCGGACACAACATAAAGTGCAGTACTGAGGTCACAACAGTAAATAATCCTTTGACAATTTCTCTCGACAACAATTTTCACCTCACAATAATTCTTCACCTGAAAAATTCTTCCGGCATACGGTAGAAATATGAGTGAATTTTTTTTATAATTATTACTTCTGCAACACGTGCGCTATAACAATCTATAAACTACTGCGGAGAGTTTTTTGAAAACAGTAATGTGGTCCAATGAAAGATTGACGAGTTTTTAATGTATGCACAACAGCTTTGGACAGATGTATTATAAAAATGCCTTTATTAATTAATTAAGTCATATTGATTTATGTCGTGAAGAATCGTGAGTAAAGAATTTTAGACGAAGAATGATCTAATATACATTATTCATATACATTAGTCATTGTCGTCAGTCAGTTGAGTGGTTTTGAATCTCATTAGCAGCAGGTAAAACAAAATAAATGTTTGTAATTTAACGCTTAAATTATTTCATACAACAGTACTCAGTGACCAAACTAACACACCATTCTCGTTACCATGGTGAACACACATTTTATTCAGTACCCGTAAATGTCAAAAATAATGATTTGATACTTAATGGAATTTGTGAATTTGGTGTATTAACGACAGGTACCTACCTAATAATTTGAATTAAAATAATAATACGTACAAAATACTTATCTGCACAAAGTACAATGCTAAACAATCGTTTTCTAACAAATGGAATTTTAAAATCATTTATATAATAAAATTTAATTCCTTCCCGATGAACTGTACACATAATGCGCACGCTCGCGGTGTTTATCATATCTATGAGAATACTCATTATACTCAATTCATTTTTTATTCATCAATATATTATATCTATACGAAGAATGGTTGAAGAAAACTGTAAGCGAAGAATGATCCTAAATCCATTGTTTTGTGGGGTGCCTAATCTAGCTAAAATTCTTATCTCTTTGATAATGACCTTTCGTCGCATCGGCAGGATAATAATACCTGTAACTGACATTATTAAAAACCTCCCTAAACCTACACTAAATAAATGCCACAACTTTATTAAAATACCGTGCACAAACACGTAAATTGTTTTAATGAGACGAATTCGATTGTATAATACTTTCTCTTGCCAACAATTTCTTACAAACTGAATAAATATAACAAATAATCGTATACATCTACGTATAACGATCACGTTCGTCAAAACTGGTTTTCTTAATGACAATAAATATTTTTACTAACATAACTTTACAATTAATGAAATAATTGTATATTTGCGACACACTGTGCAAAATTGACATGCGACATTCTTATTGTTAAGTAAAATTGAAATGATTTATGCATCGTGGAACAATCAGGGCTTATGTTATTATCAAGATTCAAAGTGTATTATCACAAAAATAATAAATCTGTACGAATACAAACGTGACACGTGTAATATAAATATAATATCTCGTCACTGCAGAAAACCAAGCACATTAGAAAGGTGTAATATACACGTAAATGACTAGTTTCACCACGATAAAGCCAATCGAATCAACATACCACAAATCTGAATGCCGACATTTTTCGGTGTTCCCGCCAAAATTATAATGATTATCTGCGGAGCCGGGTACCGCTCGGTCGGGTGCCCGCTGATGACTGACGACACGAGAGAAACCTCAACATTTAAGAGCGAAGTCTTTGTATTGCCTTTCGTTATCTATTTTTCTTTAACCAGATCGCCGTTTTGTTCTTTTTTCAAACGGGTCAACGGCTGCAGCGAAAAGGGTAATTTCGTACCTTCAACACCCGCCCTTTGTATTATATTTGACCTCATAATGAATTATTTAAACTATATATTCTTTAAACTGAGTTATATTTTTTTCTATTCATAACTGATTTTAAATGCATCGAAGTACGCGTGTGTATTCAACGGCCTGTGAAAGGCGGTTACTTTGAATAGATGTCACTCTAATTTAAAAGTTTTAACATATAATATGATTTTTCGGGAGCTTATTAGGAAAAATATGTCACGAAAAAATTAAGAGGTTTACGGATGGAAATATAACATATCAGAACCTTGTCAGTAGTGTTTAGTATCTTTACGTACACCGAGAGAAAGAAAAACTTCCACAAAACAAAAAAAAAAAATTGGCAATATTTGAAAAAACCAAAATTAAATGAACGCGTTTTTTTTAGTTTTCATATTAATAAACAGAAAATAAAATATTACAAATACGAGTATATTAACAAAAAGTTCAGCACCATAGTTATATTTGTAATATTTTTTTTACTATAATGTAATTTGTTAAAATATGTACGTACAATGTTGAATAAAAATAACGTTAAATATTTTAACATAAATAAAAACATTTTAATATAACATTATGAAAATTAATTTATTTTTCTATAACAAGTGTTGTACATAAACAGTTAACACTGTTTGTGTACAACACTTGAGACTGGTAAAGGAAATATTTGTTTCCCATTACGGTGCGAAAAAAAAACTTCCGTCTATTTATCGGTGACGTAATTGATAATATATCAATAATTACTCCGAAACGATATATAAAAGTACCATTAGATGATAGCCTTTAATATTTATTTTCAAAAATAAAACAAATATATTATTAGTGTATCAAACCTGTTTCTGACAGGTATTACAATTGATTCTGTCGATTGCGATTCGAGTACATGACGTAATAAAAATAAAACAGACAAAATGTAAAACAAGATTCAAACAAGTAAACGGTACCAATGTGTGCCTTGACAAGAAGAATAATAATTATACAGAAATCATATTTTTGAATAAATTAATAAATATAGAATATGTTTATACAGCTTATGAATTTTTATTTAGAATATGTTTATTTGTTATTTGCCGAAAAGCGTGCATGAAAAGATGTATGATAGGGGACGGGGCAAGAGTGGTGCGGTGGAGTGGACAGAAGAGTGTAGTGATCTATCCTTTCTATTTACCCTGCGAGAGACCGCGTTGTGGTAAATTAATGAATTAGTTATCATATACTCCAATAAAATGATATTTTTGCTTTACCAATTGAATAAGATCTATAAATCCGGATCGATAGGATCTAAATGAACGAATTGTGCAAACGCCATATCGCGCCCACGGAATGGAATACAATTTCGGTCGTACATCGGATCACCGCAGGGTAGGGAAGGGAAGTAGGAAAACCTTGGTACAGGATGAGGTCGGTGATGGGATAAGGGCAACCGGGATTCGGAAGGACTGCTCGCCTTACTTTGTATATAACGGCTCCGTAATCCCCGCAGTCGCAGCCGAGGTCACACAATGGCACGCGGATGAGCCGATCTCCGATCTCAATGGATTATGGCGATATCACAAGTTCACCCACAGCACACAAACAATAAACAATACGTGATCAAAACATAATATCACAAAATAAAGTGCTGGTGCACTGAAGGTGAAAGTCCACACCGCGAATGCTATCGCGATGTCGAGAAAGAACAAATTTCGGTCAAGTTGACGTCAAGTTGACGTCTACTGACATCAAGGTCACAATTCACACTGACACAACGAATATGAGGAAAGGTATGGATAGGAATTTGGATGCGGAATCGTGTCAATAACAACGGTTGTGGCTGATTCGAAAGACGCGCAAAGCGTGTTTTACAAATTCGAAACACCAATTATTATCAATGTCAACTATATGGTATATTTTGTCATCATTATTTGTATATTTTAAAATAATTTACTAGTTTTAATGTTAATTTTTATGTATCTATCAATAATGTTAAATATTTCCTTCAGCACGGACAAATCTAATGAGATTGGCATTAAACACATTACAATATCCTTATAAATAAATATCAAACTAAACTTTGCATTACACACACGACCAAATTTTATTTTTATTACGACTATAATTTCGAATAGTAATTATTTTACCCTTGTTACAGTCTACCGATGAGACCTCTCGAAACTACAGTCGTGATAAAAATGAGCTGTGTGTGTAGTTCAAAATTTGTTTCAAATTTAATGAAATCATTTAAAATTACCCCGTACCGTAACGGAAAGGTTAAACAAAATGGAAAACTTGAGCATTAATTTGTATTCAATTTAATTCAATGTTGGTAAATTGACATTTATCTGCTCATTTTATTGGCAGTAAATTTAATAAATATATTTCTATAATCGCTGTGAATTACTTGTAAGCGATACTTGTATAGATAGATGTGTATTTATATACCTGTTTTGACACCATTCCTAATTAGCGAAGGACAAGGATGAGAATAAAGGTAAAAACCAATACAGAACAGATAAAATGGCGTTATGACCTCCGTATCCACGAATAAAAAAATTCAAGAGATTCTCGACTCGACTCGACAACCTCCGAGATACGGATTTTGCTCTCAACTTTCGTAGTCCCGATGTGCACACCATGTCTCAGAGATTACTCGCGTCTCTTGCCACGTACATCATATGTCATTGTCGTTCGTCAGTTGAGTAATTTTGAATCTCCCCAGCAGCTAAAACTAAATAAATGTTTGTAATTTAAGGTCTTTTTTTATCGGAAGGCATCGAAAGGGCCCCACCCTTTCCCGGAACCGTTATATAAGTTTTCACTCGAGTTCCTGTCAACAAAAGCAAGACAAGTTTAACTCCCGAGAATCTATATGTAATTATTTAAGATGTATGATTATACAAAAAAAGACGAGTTGTTGGCTTGTGAATTTAAAAACTACACCTTTCGGCGCTCTTATGTGCTATTCTTTATTATTATAGTAACAAGACACATATATAAACGTAAAAAAACAATTTTCAATACATTGGATTATACAGACATTTACTGTCACAAACGTAAATGAGTGATGTTATTAAAATTAGTGACAATTTGCGATACACTCCCTAAGCGGGAGAACGGACAATACATACATATGTTTGAGTCACGCTGTCCTCTATCTCATTTCAGTCTGCTGGTCTTCCCAGCATTTCCCATCGCGAGATCCACACCCTAATGAAACTGTGTAAAGACGAACGACGATTTATCCCAATCAGTCATTCAATCATATTGTTAAATTACAATTGATAAACTTGAATAACGATTATCAATAAATTGGATAAAGATTTAAGGCCTTATATAGGATGTTCAGCGAAAAAATTTCAAGATTAAATTGTAATTACTCGTAAACTATCAGGATGAGGTAAGTGGGAGGGATATTGTTCGACGCGCGTGATTTGCGGATTTTCCAGTCGCAATGAGTCATTGGTCGGGAGCGCACCGCGCGTTCACGGTTGAGCAATATTTTAAGTGCGGTGATCTATTGGTTCGTGCGCGTTGCGCTTTTTATACTCACTTTAATATTTGACGAGTAAGCGATGAGCCGAGCACGCAACTTATCTGGTGTTGGATTCAAAAGTTCGGACAAAAAGGAACCAAACTCCTCCGGAACTATCAACGTCACCACCGACGCCAGAACATGTGGCTTAAATTCGAGGTGAAATTATACACAATCCACGTAAATCTAAAAGGAAGATTGCGGCCTATACTGGAATAAAAAAATCAACAGTTCACGTTATTTTGAAAAAGAAACTACAAATCGAGCAGTTTCTCAACGAAAATGACTATTATTTACGTGAAACCTTAGCGAGAACGATGCTGGAACGTTTTAGAGCAGCACGAACGCTTGGAAACAAATTGTTTACTGACGAAGCATATTTTCATATCGACGGCTATATTAATAAACAGAACATGAAGTACTGGTGCCCCGACAACTCAAGGGAACGCCTTCAAAAACGTTTGCATTGTCCAAAAACGACAGTGCGGTGTGCAATTTCCGCCCGAAGGATAATTGACTCTTATTTTTTTAACCAGCGAGAGACATTTCTGACATGTATTGCCGAATGATCGACGAGTTTTTGGTACCACAACTGCAGCTGTTTCCCGGATTCAACAACAGAACACAATTTTAGCAAGACGAAGCCACTCCACACACAGCTAGAGAAAAGAATTTTTCCCAATAAATTAATCCAACAAATACGGAGACATACCCTGGGCGCCTTAAGTCGAGAGTTTCCTCGAACAATTCAGGCCCTACAAGAAAATATCCGCCGTGAAGTTGCTGCCATTGAACCAACGATTTACTCTCGCGTGTTTGCAAATTTAAGAGTCCGATTGCAAGAGATATTGTTTATAAAACGTTAAATTAGCATCGTTAAACTCCATTTTGTATAAATAAAATATTAAAATAACATTGTAGTTTTTTTATTATTTAATATTAAACTTGAAAAATTTCCGCTGGACACCCATTATTAAAGTTAATGACTAATGTCTAACATTCCAAAGTAGACAGTTGTATGGTGGTTTTAGGTGATGCACGTGTTGAATTAGATCAGATCGAACGTCGTGTAAACTGGTTTGAGTTTTTGTCTCATTCTACCAATCTCAATCTGATCTCTGAGTTTATCTTCAGATCAAAATCTCAGCACGTGTTCATGGTATTGAGATGTATCTCAACTAAATTTATGAGATTATTTGAGATTATGAGTAACCTATCACGAGAATACGAAAAAATAATGTATATTCTATATCTAAACAACGAGTTTCGTTTGAGAATATTCCTTCTGTATGATGTACATACCTTTCTGGTAATTAGTAAAAATTACTGGAACATTACTTGTGCTTTAAGTTATAAATTATGATACTCATTTTAAATGAAACTGAGTATATATCTTCACTGCGTTTTTATATATAAGTATATTCCAGCTCCTACCTGTAAAGGAATAGTTTTAATGTTACGGTTTTTACCGGCACCTACGTAAAATTCCTATTCGTCCATGTAGATTAAAATTATTTCTGAAATTATCCGATACTTCGACATCCGCCGTTGACTCCCTTCACATATATGCCAGTCTATGCCAGATACTTGTACTCGAATCCTAGTACAATAATTAAACGTAAAAAACGTTTAAAAATTAAATCATTATTTGTGTTTCGTTAACCAGTATATAAATAAAGTCTCATATTTGTGTCTAATGTTTTCTTTTTGTATGCACATTTGAGATGAAACTGATACCGTTAGTTTCAATTTCCTTTGAAATACGAATTAAATTGATACAATAATAATAGAATAATATGTAAGTTTTCTATTTAAATTCTTTTTTTTCTATATTGATTTTCGTTATTTAAATGTCAGAAGTTGAATGATACAGTGACAAAACATAAACTTACATTGTCGAAGTAATAAATTTGTGCCATATTTATTTTTTAAATAATTTTTTAAAAGATTAGTGCCCGAAATATCCATATATAAATACAGTATATATAAAATCTAAATATATAAAAACAGTACAAAGTTCATAATAATATGATGTATAATATTACATCTTTGCCATGTCACATGTGCGGAATACCGAAAATAGTAACGGAGTCACGGGAAGGCCTTCATCCAGTAGATCGACATTGGCTGATGATTATGATAATATTATGTTTGCTTGGAAAGTATTTAAAAAGTTTAAAAATAACACAAATATTAATGTGTACTGATTTTTTTATTGGAAATATGAGCTTCAAAAAATAAAATTGTTCCCTTAAAAGATTATCGTCATTATACAAATCAAAATATAATTTCAAGTACTACTCCTCATACTCGTAGCTTCGTCGGCGACCCATTGGAAGCTTTCGGCTGATGTACATCTCTGCACCAGGAGTTTCTGTCCTGTGACATCCTAGTCCTCTCGAAGACACTGAGATATCCTTTACCATTTTTCCACAACAATTAAGTCTAGATTTTAACAAAAAATCTTTTAATCCGAATTGTTGCTATGACTGATTTTTTTTAACAGCCCGTATATTTTTCGAAATAAATTCTTTCAAAAATATTCAAACACTATTATAATGGTCCGTATTCACGGATGAGATTTCTCTCGGAGATTCGATACGAGTGCGGCTGAAGTATAGTTCAGAGTTCAGTCTGAAGCGATATAATTATCGTCGCACGCTGATCTCTAGATACAATAAAGCTTTACGCAAGTATCTACCAGATCATTAAGGAAGCATTAAACGTTCAGACTAGATGCCTACCACAGCAATATCGCGTACTTTAATCCGATTTCACGAATGTGTAGATTGTATAATATTATTATTATTGTACATTAACACAGTACACAATGTATGTATATGTTGGTGCTACACATTTGTTTATAACTATTTATATATTCTTGTATATTATGTTCGTAAGTAATATGCTTTAATGTATCATTTTATTTTGCATTGCAATATGTTCAGATACAGGGTGAATACTATGTTTCAAGACGATATTTTTTGGCCGCCATTTTGGTTTGGCAAACATTTGGTAGTCATAGAGAATAGTTAATTACAATTTATTATGGAAGTCATAAAACATTTTATCTAAATAATAATGGCAATGCTGTAACCATTAATGGTGATCGCTATCGTCACATGATGGAAAACTTAATGGTAGCCGAATTAAGTCAATTGGGCCTGCAACACGTGTGGTTTTAACAGTATGATGCCACTATGCCACTAGACACACAGCCCTAGCTACGCTTGAAATTTTTCGAGATATTTTTCCCAGCCGCATAATGACTAAAGCTGATGACATCGACTAACGTCCTCGATCACCCAATTTAACGGCTCCTGACTATTTTCTGTGGAGGGTACTTAAAAAAGAAGGTCTACGCCAATAAGCCAATAAATTGCAATACTACAAGACAATATTCGAAATGAAATTGTTACTATAACACGCAAAGTGTGCGAGAATGTTGTGAAAAATATGGTTAAAAGAGCACGCATTTGTGCTGCTGCCAGAGGTGGCTACTTGGCCAATGTCATATTTGCCAATATATATGTATATGTGCCCGTCTCGACACAGAATCTCTCTAGTGAGACGGGCACAGTCCAAACAAATTTTAATATGTATTATATAGTTATAAATAAAATAAATACATAATTCTAATAAATTAAGGAATTGATAAATAAAAACCAAATTAAAAATTTAATTTCTTAGTTATTCAAAAATAATATCGGCCTGGAACATAATATTCACTGTATTTCACTTTTCATTTTCCCACTAATATCTGTAGGCTATGATGGGTAATGGGTGATGAGAAAAAATTCTACTCTTGACTCACTGGTGTGATTGTGATTAGTATTCGATAATATCAGTGATTGAAAACTGTGAATATGATCTGTGTTTCATTACTGATGCACATGCTCCGCACAATATCACTATACACGAAATAAATAAAAAAACATAATTTTGAGAGTATTTATCAAAATTAATTTCCGTAAAAAACATATTCTAACATTATTAATCTAATTTAATATCACCACAAATATAATGAAAACCCTTTAAAAAATGTGAATTTATTTTTCGGGTCAAATGCGTAAAATTTTTTGACAGAATCTACTAGATAGGGGTGATCACGAATTATAACATCATTCCTTCATGAATATTTTCATCTCATATGCACATGCACCGAATCATGGTTCACAATATTTCTAGATATTCAATCACGGTTCGTGATTTTGAGCTACTCACTAGTGGGTGGTAGTCACATTGTATCGTAGTAAATGCGTGTGACAAACATTTGTAAGATGTTCTATGACCATATTTTTATTGTATTTAATCTATTATATACCTTTATTTTGTCATTAAACTGTTATTATTCTGTAAAAGATAACATTTAAAAATTGTATATTTTATTCGAGGATTAGAATGATCCATCGAGTACATACATACCTTTAGCGACTCTCAGAGATCAAAGTCTCATTGAGAGATCATCGTCCTTAAAACGCAAAGTTCCACTTGCAACGTGCATGCTCAACAAACTCAGTTCATCGAGTCGTAACAAATATTGTGCGCGTGTTCGAAGTTCTATCAGACTAGAGTAGTGATGATGATATATGTATGCATATATCAAGAAGTGACAGCAGCGCATAAATAGTCAAGAGACGTTCATTTAATCGTTGCAATAAAATCTCGATCATAACCCAAAATACTTAAATATTGTCAGGTTCTTCCCAGGGAGAGATAAAATATAGATTATATAGATTACAAAACAGTTTCATTTTTCTAATCGTTTTATGATCATATTACAATATGAGATTGTTCACTCCATTTCATATAATATCTGAAACACCATTTATGCTATTTTTTATTTTATGACTCGCTGCAATATATATTGTATGAAAATCACAGATTTTAGATTAAAATGCCAATAATAGATATTTTTTGTATGTAACAGTTCTTTATGTTAATATATTTTTCTATAGATAGTGAAATTTACTTAATTATGGCAAGTTTAAAACTTGTCTTAAGATGGCGCAAGAGACATTCAACAGAAAAAATGTAATGTATTATAGAAAAAAATAATTCCCATTAGCAATATTTGAATATGTCCAAGAACACACAATTACTGGATTTTTACCTACAATATCAGATATCTCATAAAGACAAAGCTATTTTTTAAATAATATTATTATTAAAAAATCAGATTCTCATAGTGATGATATATGTGCTGTTTAAAAAAAGGGAAAAATGAATTAGCAAATTTGGTCCATAGATGGTGATGGTATAGTGGTACTCGAAACGAGTCCACATACTAACATATATACAACTTTCAAAAATTTGATAAATGTGGAGATTGAGGAGTGAGAATTGGTGAACGAAGCCCTGTAATTACCCCATACTTCCATTTATTTTCCATTAAATATTATAATAAAAAATAGCTTTGTCTCTGTGAGATATCTGATATTTGTTTAATAATTCTCATTGTTTGTACGTCACACTTTTAATAATGACCTGCGATCGTAAGTAATATACACGCATGTATAGAATAAAATAATTATTTAATCGTCTGACGCTTGAGTGGATATGAAAAAATATTGCTCTCCGGACGTTTCATTTACTCAAATGAATCAACTGAGCTTTGCGTATCTAACATAGGTAGGTATCTACTTACCATGTGTTCAACAATAATTTACTTCGATATCAGAAGGTAGGTGAATTTAAAAACAAGGCTTTTTCCAGTCATTACCGATGGGCGTCCACCTAGTTCAGGGGTCGGCAGACCGCGGCTGACGAGCCGCATGCGGCACTTTTCATAGGCATTTGCGATTATTCAACTCCAACTTATATTTTTTAATACAATCATATTTGATACATGGAATAGTTTCCCTGGAACATGTGATAGCATTTGTCAATCTTCGGTCTACCTATCTATGCGAACAAACATTATCATGAATGTTCATATTAAAAATTGGTTAATTAGTAAATTAACAAATTAAGTAGTCATCAGACGTAGCGTGCAAGGTCATTGTTCTAACTAGTAAACTTTGCAAAGCCCGAAAAGTGTTTTATTAGTGTTTAATTATTTAGGTTTGTTTTGTAAGCAGAGCACTGAGCTACTGAAACTTATAACTCTCATTTATTCTATTCTTCTAATTAGCCTACGACTGTATTGTATTTTATTGAGTTTTAAATAAAAATCTTGATTTCATCTCGTTTTTTTTCCGTCATTAAAATTTATATAACTACAGTGAAAATGCATGTTGCGGCTCTATGAAAATTTTGAGATTCTGTTTACTTAATACTTGGCTCTTCTCTCTAGAAAGTCTGCCGACCCCTAACCTAGTTTATTAAATAATTACCTACTTTTGGTACGCCACCGTTGCAGTGTTTTTACATTTTTATATCTATTTTATTTATTAGCTAACCGACAAATATTTTTCAATTATTTTAATGTTTTAATTGTAGTTAATTATATATATCTAGTGGTCGAGGATTCGAGCTTAGTCCCAGGAAACCATCTATTTCGTACCATAAGCATTTAACTTATTTTGAAAATATTAATAATATTGATATGACACGTACATACTTTTTATATTTATCTCTGTATTTTAATATTTTACTTATACAATTAGCACTTAATTTAAAAAATTATATTATTTTAATCTTTTTCCTATTTTATCAAGATAATGACCAAGTGGATACCTCAGTGAAAGCAGACTGAGGAAAAGGTGGGCTGACTGCGTGGAAGAAGACCGGAGCAGAATGGGAGAGTCCAGGAATTGAAGAAGAATGGCCATGGATAGGAGTCGGTTGAGAGCACTTGTGGAGGAATCCGAATTCCGCCCTGGGATATAGCGCCATGAAAGAAGAAGAACTTATATTATTTTCAAGTTTATAGCGTTAACTTTGTGATTAAACGTGATTAATAGGATAAACAAATAATATGTTGGTATATGTCCGTCCTCACGATTTATTTATTTTATTAGACTTTATTGACATACATGTTTTTCTTATAACAGTTTTTTATAACAGTTTTTTCTTATATAAATATTATAATATAACATGATAAACATAAGATACAATTATATTGCAATTAAGTATATACTCGTAGTTTATTGTGTGGGATGGAGTAGACTCCACCTCTAATATATACAGCATTGTCCTGGCTACTTTGCTAGACTGCGGTCTCTGTTAAAGTAGACAGTTTTTTTTCGTGCTGTTGTGGTGTTATTCAATTCAACACAGATAAAGATTCTACAGAAATAAAAATAAAAATATAAATAAAAAAAATAAAATATGTAGTAGGAGTGTTGTAGAACTAGTGAATTATTAGTGTAGGCACTGTATAATGATTATGTTAGAATGTTGGATAGCCATACTTCTGATTGATCTCTACCCAATTGGATCATATACTGGGTCCATATTTGTGTGATCTTATTGGAAGTGATACTGTAGTATCGAATCCGGTCTACCATAAAATAATCAACATGGTTAAAACAATTAATTTAAATAAACAACAGTGTGTACACGATTTGTTAATTGTTTAAATTAATCTTATTTATAAGCATATAAACTGCTGTAAAAACCCAAAAAATGTAAATCAAATTTACTATCCATTGTACTTCTGTCAATAAAGCTCTAGATAAGGTATTTAATTTAATCAGGTACGCCATAAACATATAATTATCTTTTAACAATTTACACGTGACAAGTTTCTCGGAAATAACTTTGTTCAGTGTTCGAGAATGATCAATAAGTACGTGGCAAAATGGCAATAAATGCGATGTTAAAGCTGTATCCAATTTTGAGAATTAGGTCAAGCACAAAAGTAAAAAGGGATCGGTTGGTCAAGGAGCTCCCCTTCTCCGTGGCGTGAAAACTTAAACCTAGAGAACTGGCCGTAGACAAAAAAAAAGATAGCTTTGAAAATGTATTGCTGGAGACGATTGTCTCAACCCTGAAGAGCTGAAGAGAATCTGGGACAGGCTCTCCGTCATCAATGTGAGACGCATCCTCCTATTCTCTAGCCGTATACAGAGAAAATGCTAACCTGGAGAGTCTGGCAGTAACCGGAAACGAACATAGGATGACTCATTATAAAATTATGTGTAATTAATTACACAAGGGACAAATTAAAGTATTAAATAATAATTAAATGTATTAATTAGAAAGATATACGTATAAAATATTTTTTATCAAGAAATATTCTTGTTGCGCTACCGGGATTCGAACCTGGATCTCTTTCCAAACCGGAATGGTGCATTATCCAACTATGCTACAGCGACAGTATTTTTGACGACACATTTTCGAACCTATATGTTACACTTTTCAAATTAATCTATCGTTCCATTATTTTAAAGCTATCTATTTTGTTTTAACAGAATCTCAAATACATTTGAGTAAACCGATAACGCCAGAATTAACAATTTATTTTCATTAAATTTTATCCAATTTGGACGGTACCGCAGCATCAATATTTTTCGATGAAATTGATTTTATATGTATATATTTCTAATTAATTTAATTCGATAAAATTGATTTTTTATGTATATATTTCTAATTCATACATTTAAGCCGCTACTTTCAATGATAATTCAAATTTTCGTGTTTTTTACGAAAATGTGGGTTTTTATTATTAATTAGACTTTTTTTCAACTATTACTCAGATTGGACCTTTACATTAATAAAAAACTAATAAACTGAATATTATTTGCCATAATTAAGACGATATTAATATTATAAGAAAGACCACGACCATTAGATGCATTTTAGGCATGGTACGAAATTGAGTCAATACGCTAAATTAATGCATAAACGAAATATATTTTCTTCTAATCTTGAAGCCAAGATTACGGAGACAAATCTGTTGGAAACTAAATTAGCAAAATATTAAAAATTAATAGAGTTATAAACCATTCAATTTGCAGTATACATCATCAATTTTCGACGTTTTTATAATATTTTGTTTTAGTGAAAATATACGTTTTAAATAATATATTCTATTTACTCACATGCTTTGAGGTTTCAGCTACTATTTAAAATCTAGTTTGATATCAAAAACGCAATAATTTCTTATTAAATAATATTTATATCGATCCTAATAATGTGTATTTTTTATATTCATTATTAGCTTCAGATCGCCGATCGACAGCGGCCGTAATGACGTCTGGTCCACGCTCTCGTAAAAAATGCCGAAAATAAAGGGTTTTTCAATAGGGACGCTCAAACTTTCTTTCAACAGGGACAAGAAACTACGCCATATTTCTTCGCCATTACGACCATTTTATCGTCGTCATCACTTGCCTGCCACATCAACAATTCAACGTTTGGTGCAAAAATTTGAAAGCACATTGTCGCTACACAATGTTCCAGTGCCAGTGAGACAAAGAAATGCACGAAGTGAGGAAAATATTGCCGCCGCTAGAGCATCTGTTCTTGATGACCCAAATGAGTCACTAACACGACGTTCTCAACAATTGGGCATTTCTGTGACGTCATTGTGGCGAATTTTGCGAAAAGATCTTGGCCTACATCCATACAAGATCCAGTTGACACAAGAACTAAAGCCGCTTGACCATTTGAAGTGTCGCCAATTCCTCAATTGGGCTGCACAACAATTTGAAAATGATGCTGAATTCCATCGAAAAATCATCTTTAGCGACGAAGCTCATTTTTGGCTCAATAGATATGTAAACAAGCAAAATATGCGTTATTGGGCAGGCACCAATCCACACGTGCTTCACGAAACACAATTGCATCCCGGAAAAATTACTGTTTGGTGTGGATTACATGCCGGAGGTGTCATTGGACCATATTTTTTTGTTGATGATGCTAATCGTCATGTTACTGTGAATGGTAATCGTTATCGCTCCATGATAACTAATTATTTTTGGCCTCAATTGCAAGGTATGGACTTGGCCAATATGTGGTTTCAACAAGACGGCGCTACCAGTCACACGGCACACGCAACAATTGACTTATTGAAAACCAAATTTGGTGAGCGTGTTATTTCGCGAAATGTACCAGTTCAATGGCCGCCTAGATCATGCGATTTAACGCCATTGGACTATTTTCTTTGGGGCTATGTTAAATCTTTGGTCTATACCAACAAGCCAGCGACGTTACAAGAGCTAAGAGAAAATATTGAACGCGAAATTGGTGCGATTCGGGCCGAATTATGTGAAAAAGTGGTGGAAAATTGGATTCAACGATTGGACTTCTGCAAACGTGCCCGCGGTGGTCATGCGAGGGAAAATGAATTTCATACATAATTGCCACTAAATGTACTTCAAAACATAATAATTTTTTTTTAGATATATTCATTCGTTTTTGTTTTATTTTAAAAAAAGTTTGAGCGCCCTTAATGAAAAACCCTTTATATGTTTTCACGCATATTTTACCCACGGTATGAATTAATATTGAACTTATTCACAACATTAGTAGAAAATTTCATAAATTAGACTTCTTTTAACTGATTTTAAGGGAAAACAACGTTTTCTTGAACAAAGTAAACATTTTATGTTCGTTATTTTTTATGCAGGTCGGAATTAAATATTTCGTCTATATATAACACTCTTGCATTTTAAACAAAGCTACGTGTTTCATAAATAGTATATAATTATGAAACAGACATATCACCAAAATGGCAACGGGGCGTTTTAAATCGATAATTTTTAAAAAAATAATAAATTGAAGCTGTCATAAAAATTTTAAATTTAGAACATTGATTTAAGCAATCATCAAATACATGTAGGTACTTTGGCTTATTTTAAAACATATTCATATATATGAATTAGGTACCTAAAACATGATTTAATTTTCGAATGATTAATTCAAATAACAACACACATTTTTGTTTCATTCCATATGATTCCAATATAACAATATAAAAAAAGGTGGAAAATACTCCCGACACAAGTTATGTTTAAAACTTGTATCGAATGCGAGAAAATCAACTATTTTATTGCCGTCTCTTTCTATTCAAACCTTCCTTTCTCGCATGATTTACGTAACAATTAACGCCATTAATTATTTATCTAATAATAATTTAACTATTAGCGTCATCTTGAAAGCATTTCAAATTCGTGTAAAATTTCTCTATTTTCAAACTGGAAAAATGAAAGTATCCCCTTAATTAGTATTTAAAATATCACAGACCGTCTGTTCTATTCACAATAAGAATATATTCTCCTTAATAATATTATAAGATTATCTACATTACCCTTGAAACGTTATATTTACTTTTATCGCGCATTTTTCTACATTTACTTCCATAATTGACACCTCCCCTGCTACAACACTGTATATCAGTTTTGATAGACAAATGTAGACAGAGCATCGGCCATCTTGGATGACACATAGTGTTGTTGCTGGGAAGCTCACTTAGAAATTGGGTTTAATAGTATTATTATTAATTTTATATGATTCTTTAATATACCTACCATTCGATGCCCAAAAGGATATACAACGTTGTGGTATTCGTAACTCAGATCTACCCAAAACAGATATACAATGTTGATGCAGGAGTGGTGTCAATTAATGAAGTCAATTAAGTGATTTTGAGTTTTTGTCTTTATCTACCAGTCTCAAGCTGATTTTATTTAATATGTATACATAGTATCGAGATGTACCTCAACTGAATCTCGAAGATAATCTCATCGTGTCTCCTTTCATGGATACGGGTCTTAAGTATAAGATTTTTCTCCTATAGAGACGTAACACATCTTATAACAATATTGATTTATGAATATACAAATTTGAATACATTATGTCAGAGCAATATAATATTTCTAAATGAATTAATTAAATAATAATAAAAAATAAAATCACCATGAAGGTGATGCCGTTAAAATTTCATTAACTGGTGCTGTGAAATTTCAAACAAGGCGATGCGGGTTAATTTTCAATGAACTTATTTGAAAATACGATTAATATTTAACTGGAAAAACCTTGTATAATTCATACGCCACGGATATGAAACAATGTTGTATTTATGTTGCACAGTAGCTGATAAAATTATCATTCGTCGTGCCCTTGTTTCAAGCAATTCTGTGACACTTCAGCGAATGATTGGTGTATTTTTCAACGATGTGCTATTTTGATCTAGCAATAATACTTTCGCTAAGATAATTTCTTTTCATAGCACATGTACGTCAAAATAAATCTATACTTGTCGAGTCCGTCTCTTTTTTTCTTGTCCTGCCCCGTAAGACGACATACAAATCTTTGGCAATTAGGCATATAAGCGTTCTCCATCTTTAAGAAATTCAAATTCACAAACGGACAAATGGAACATCATTGATCAATGGACTGACATTTGACATTCAACAATCATGAGGTCGGATTTTTGAAATAGAAAGAAGAATATGTGTCATGAAGCATTTTGAAAAATCTATGTAATTGATTGTCAAACGAAATTTTGTTTCCATTTTGCCAAGGTCTATTGGTACATTTTATTCAATTATTTATTTTTGTTTGTCATTATATTGTGCAATGTTACGAAGCCTACCATTGTGGGTTGAATTACATATGACTCAACATATTATACTTTCTTATCTATACTTAACATACACCGACTATCCATCTACCAACAAAATAAACAAATTGAAATACCATGTACCATTTTATATTTATAATTTACCGCTGACATAATTGTGTAGTTATAATATTCTCCAGCACAGCGCTAGAATCGGTTAAAAATTCCCGGCAAAACAGTTCGCGATTTTGTTTACTGTAAAGAATGACGTGTATTTTAGAAATTAATTCTTTGGTAATCCGCTAGAGTGAGGTCGTTCTCGCATTGCTGCTTTGACATATTTGTCATGTTGGAATTCCATGTCTCGAATAAAGATGTTACTTACGTGGTGATATGTAGTGAGAATAAATTGAACGACCTTATGTTTGTGTCGAAAAGTTACGGTTTGAAAACATAAGGCCTTTGCCATTTTCTACAATATGGCACCATCAAGACGAAGTGACGGCCTTTTAGCTCGAGTTAATTTCCCGTTGTACACATTGCAAATGCTAACAAGTCGCCATGTACTAGTTGCTGGTGGTGGAGGATCTTCCAAGACGGGGGTAGCAAATGGATTCGTAAGTGTTTCATTCATTCCCTTAATTTATTATCTAATTAAATGTCTCGATTGCGACTACAGTTGAGTTGTTGTTTCAGGAAATATTCGAACTCTCTCATGATAGTGAAAGATTTATTGCTGAAGAAATAATTCGACATGAAACAGGACCGAGCGTCGTTATGAATTGTTCTGCGGCTAATTTAAAGCGCCACATGTACCTAGTAGCCGGGCAAGAAAGTCACTGTCAATTATACAATGTAAATTTAAAGTTAGTGAATGCTTCTGAATTGAGGAGAGGGAGTGTCAAGGCTGAGAGTACTAACAACTTTCTTCGCAAACGCAGAAATACATACAATAAGGAGAAAGAGGATGAAAGTAATAGTAAAGAAAAAGATAGCAACAGCAATCATTTTTCAGAAAAACGTATAAACTTTGAAATAAGAGCTGCGGACAGTATACAAACAGATTTCGGGTAAATATATTCTTCGTACTCCTTGATTGTACAGTTTCTAGTTATTTTACTTTATTTCACGTAAACTTTTCAATGTATGCATTTTTCTTTTATGTATTAGGGATGAAGCAGTTCAAAGGGTTGTGAAAATCAGTCATAAGGGAAAGTTAATGGCCACGGGAGGAACGGACGGACATATTAGAGTTTGGCAGTTTCCACAATTAAAGAAAAAATTTGACATACCAGGTCATACAAAGGAGGTTAGGATTGATAACTTATATATTTTTAATATATTGTTTTTCCTGAACCCTAATAACAACCACCTAAATGTTTCAAGCATGATTTTTGGTTGTGTATTACATTAATTAAACATTCTCATTATTAACCAAGGAAAAGTTTCCAATCATTGAACATTGCCCCACTTACTATATTTAATGAATTCTATGAATTAATAATCATTTCTACCACATGGAAAACCCACATTGTATTAATTGATTTTAGACAGTTAAGACTGATTTTGACATTGCTAAAATATTATGTTGTTTATTGTAATAATAAAATAATTTGGAAAGTCATGACATTAATGCCATACAGCAAACACTGTAAGCAAAATAATTTAATGACGATAATATTCGTCCAATCTCACGGCAAAGTGTTGTGATGAATTTCAAACATTTAGACTTTTTTATTGGTACACTTGCATTCTGCCGGACAAAATGATTAACAAATTATAAAAATACTATTATATGTTTTATTGTTAGTTCTGGTCGACTAGCCAATAAAGAAAAATATTACCTCAAACTAATTTGGCGATTGCGTCAATCACTGATGATGATAAATTTTTTACATTATTAAAGATAATTATTTTGTCAGCTCATGTTACTGGTAATTTAAAATAAACACTATTTGATTTTCAGTTAGATGATTTAGACTTCAGTCCATCGGACCGATTGCTGGTGAGCACGGCAAAAGATGGGTTTGCTATTATTTGGTCAATGGACACTGGTAAACAAGTTGTGAAGTTAGCCTGTCAACCACCAAATGGGACCAAGTATCTTTATAAGAAATCAAGGTAATTTTTTTCCAAATACATTTTTTTAATAATTGTGTAATGTTCTTACTTAAAGATGAAGTAGTAATTCATTTATTTAATAGATATTGTTTACGTGAATGCCATCGATAGCTGATTCTCAGGTTTCCGATTGACAAAAAGGGCACATATGATACATGAACACTGCACTAACCTTTTTATTGTACATGCTGATTTTCTGGTCCAATGTTGTTGTTCTTTTGGCTGGGTAGATTTCGACCAACTGAAGTGCGCACTCCTGACATTTGGTTTATTCAAACTTCTGTACTGGTCGAAGCATGGGATGCAATTGATTCTCCTGTCATTTACCGTTTTCTTATATTCTCCGAAAAAAGACAGCAATACCCAAACACACACGCACATGCACAATATGATCAACCTGGAAACCCAGCGGTGCCAATCGGAGTAACAAGGCACGTAAACAGATATGTTAGTTCATGTTTTTTTTTATAAGTTATTGTTTATTTTTTCCATGTGTGTGTTCTCACCTCTTTAGTCAATGTTTCACATCCTATCGTGCTAGGATCCATCATCAGCAATGATCAATCTTGCGATGTATCCTGCAATGAGATGTAAAGTCTTAGCAAGATAGCATTGCATGGAGCATACTATGCAATTCATTGTGGCATGCCTAAGCAAACCACAAAACATATTTATATTATCATCAATGTTCCTTGAAATTTTGGATCACAGTGTGCACATTTTATTTTATTTTGTGCAATTTTAAGGATCAATGCTATTATTTGTGCGCTGGGGAAGAAAATAATGAAAACATTACCATGCCAGTATAAGGCTACTACTGGTAGAGCCTAGGTTGAACACATGAATCAATACTAATGAAGATGTATTAAGACGCATAAATATATAAGTCCAGAAAATAACTATCAAGGAAAAATGCTCGCTTTGGACACGTTCCCCGCAATGAAAATATGATATTTTACAACTCATTATGCAGGGGAAGATAGAAGGCAGCAGAAATGTAGATAGAAAGTGAAATGTAGAGATGTAAATACAATTAATACAGTAATCTTAACCAAGAGTGATTTACGATGGTAGTTCTTGACAAATATTAATTCACAGTTTTAGTATTTAATTTCAATTGAACGTGTATTTGCATACTGTAATGTAAATGCGTAATAAATATTATTGAATATATATAAAAAAGAACATTTAAATAATCTTTTATCACGTTTAATGCACCTATCAAAATTCAATGACAAATGGTTTGCCATTTGGAAATATTAATACGATTTCACTATTTTGTTGTTTTTTCCTACTGGCAATCAAAATAATATACCCATTGCTTCAAATTAAATATATATTTGCATGCTTTAATGTAAATGCACTAGCAGATAAGTTATCGGCTAACGCCGATTGCTTACTGTTAGGACCTGCAGACGGCTGTTATGGCCTCTGCATTGCCATTGGTGAATGCTGCGCGGTCAGGGTCATATCAGCTATTGCCGATTGCTTGCTTGCTTGCTGCTAAACCCTGCAGACAGCTATTGTGGCCACTTTGCGACCAATAGTGGCTGTTGTGCAGATTCTCATTAGATCTATATTTCAATAACAGAACTTTCTCTAAACAAACCACTTGTAGATAAAATCTCAATGTGATTAAAATTATTCCACCTGTAAGTTAGCTGTCAAAACGAACGAAAGTGACATCTAGATGATGATATAAAAATTGCGGATTGACAATAATAAACACAAAAATGCTATTTGGAATCAGATGAATGGTTTTGTTAGTAAATCTTGACAAATTTTAGGTCGCAAAGGTAACCAAAAATCGTTGTTTTGACATTACCAAAGACAGTATAGATAAGAAAAGATGTCATGTATGTTATTTCTTACTCGTAATAAAGACAATGTACACTTCATCTCAAATTGGATATATATTTACATACTGTTATTGAAAGAAAAAAAGAGAAAACATTTAAGTAATCTTAACCTAGCGATATTAAAATCACATTCGGTTTGGCCCTGCTCACGTCTCACAGACCTGGCCATTTCAGCAAGCACTTTATAACCAAAAATGATACTACCAAAGCTGCCACATCCAGAAAGTCATAGATATAGATGGGTAATGTAATATTATTATGTCACACAGTGGAACCTCGGATTACAGACAAAATCGACTGGTTACAGACTAAATCCCTGCTGAAAAAATGCCTCAGTTTGCGAACAGAATCAACAGGAAATCATGTGCTCCGTGGATTATGATCTCGATACAGCAGACGGGAAATGAGAGGACGTTCGTTTTGCGGTAGCGTTCACACAGCAGTCTGCTGTTCGATTGTGCGTTTTATTTATCAAACTGCAATTTGAGTTCATATTTTATTGTTTTCGTGTATGTATTTGAAGATTTAATTAACACTTAATTAAATTGTTTTCTTTGTAAAATAAGTTGAAATAAAGTTTGTTTTAACATTTATTCTTTTTATATTATTATTTCCAATTCCTTTTCAGTGAAGACTTTTAATTTTAATTATTTTGTATAGGATTTTAAACATGAAGTAGAAAATAAGTAAAAGAATTCATTTTGCATTAGTTCTTATGGGAATAATTTTTTCGGTTTACCAAGGGTCTTACGGAATGAATTAAGTTTGTAACCCAGGGTGCCACTGTAGGTACTTAAATAAAATATACAATCTTGCTACTTTAGAGTTTTTTTATACTGTGAATGTACAATATCAAATGCGTTTTTAATGAAATATAAATTATTGATAAACCATCTACATATAATGAAATGTATTTGGGAAAATAAATATTTGATTGCTTGCCCTGTCAGAAAGAACCCGTTACTACTGTTAGGAAGCAAGTAGATGCTCCCCAAATGGGCTATTTATCATTTTCTTCTTACTTAAAATAATCTGTAATGAACCAAATATTCCATTGTTCACATAAACAACTTATTTTTGACTGTTCACGTAGACAACTTATTATTGACTGTTCAATGTTGACATTGTTTTCAGGTTTGCCCCCTTGGAAAATGAAAAGGACTCGTGTTGCCTTTTCACTCTTGCCAATCCTTTGGGGCGAAGTGGGAAGCAGAAGGGCCTTATTCAGAGCTGGAGGCCAACTGATGGAACTCTCATAAAGGGCATCACCGTTGATGAAAGTCTCTCAGCTCTAGCAGTCAGAGATGATGGAAGGTTCATCGCTGTGGGCACTATGTTCAGCGGATCTGTTTCCATATACATTGCATTTAGTTTACAGGTAATTAAAGTGTTTTAGTAATACTTACATTGTCAAATTACAGTTATTTGAAGATCATAAATGTTTATTTGCGTGTGTTTCTGAAGCTGAGACTACTACAGAATTATAGATTATTAAACAATGATTTTTATAATTCTAAAAATGAATAATAATGAACAATATTTGAGTCCAAGAACACACAATTACTCTTTTACCTCTAAAGGCAATTAAAGGTAATTTTACTTTTACCTCTAAAGGCATTGTTATGAAACAAATTATAGATATCTCATAGAGACGAAGCTATTTATATTATATGGGAAAATATGGAAGTATGAGTAATTACAAGGCTTATGACCTGTCTTCAGCTTGCTTAAGTGATCACTTTATACAATGTAACGTTCGGACCCTATCAGATGAGTTTGTCGATCTATTTTACGCCTAATTCGTTTTTTTTGTCAAATGTCTGTAATCTGCAAAATACACGTAAGCTACACGATGTACCTGTCAAATGTTAAAGTCTATCTAAATGGGTAGAGTCCACCCCTATGCCGGCCGATTCACGATGCATAAAGTTAATTCACATTGTTTTTTCACTTATTTTCAATATGCTAAAAAAAAATGACAAATATGTCTTGCGCGTCTTCGATTTTTACCTTAACGATGCATTAACTCAGCTCACATGCTTTTTTCTCACTCGTTTTCTTTACATTAAAAAAGATAGCAAATATTATCTTTGTGCCCTTATAGTTAACGTTATTCCACCAGTTGTTGGTTTGAGAATATCAGTGCTTGCCAATGTTCTGTTCCGTATTATTACCATCATTATTTTTGTTCACGTAGCCTTTGTATATTTTGTTGTACAAACGCTAGTTCGCGGTTGAGTTCCTCAAACTTTTCCATGTTTTATAAATTATTTAATTTGTATTCATTTTAATAGTAATTTATTTCTATTTAAGTTAAGGCATTTTGAAAAATGTGGTTGGCATTTCTCAGATTTTCTTGTATCTTGTTAGTTATTTTATTTCGCTAATATTTACTTGTTAGACATTTTGATATTCGAGAATTAAAGATAATTTAAAATTCTCGAAAATGACATCAATGCGAAACTCGTATTGGAGGACAACAGTTGCTAAAAAATCAAATTAATACAAGAGATTGACAAAAAATATGACAGATAGAACTTAAGTGTTGAAAGCCGAAAAATATCACGGAGGGAAAAGGAGTAAGGAAGCGGAAGTGAAAAAGAACAAAACGTCACAGGCAAGTGCGAAATACCGCCGCGACCAGCACAAAAAAAAAATTTAAAAGCGCTGGAGACGTTTGTTGCTAACTTCAATAGAGAAATGACAGTGTTGACAATTTCAACGATTATATCCATTATTAAAAATGACGTGAAAAGATAGTCCATTATAATTGGGTTTTTAAATAAATAAATAAATAAATAGTTACCCCTGAGACTCAAACCAGGAATGTTCTATTTTTAGTAGCCGCTTTACCAATAACGTCATTTTAACTCATTTGATTATAATCTTGCATTTTAATTAGAAAAAATTGAATCATCAATACATGTAAAAAAGTGCATTATTTTAATAGAATACTTTATATTAGACATTGTGCCAACCCTTAGGTTCAATGTGAAATACTCATTTTTTAAGTTAAAAGAATGTAAAAATATTACTAAAATACATTTTTAGAATTCTATTATCTAATATACTCGTAATGTTCTTCGTTATTTCAATTTTTTATATCATAACAAAATACAAGCCATTTTATTTTTAAGACAAAAATTTTCATGGCATCCACAACGTAAATAGTTCATATGATTGTATATTTTTACAAGCAAAACAATCTTATTGAATAAATATAAATAAATTTGAAATTTTTAAAATACATAATGTGATTTATTTACGTTGTATTTTGACAACTTGTTTGTTATTTTTAAATGTGTGGATAATAGGTATATATTGGTACGTTGAGTTGTAATGAAAAAAGTTAGCATGTAAAAAAAAAAAATTAATACTTTTATTTTCATTATCCTAAGTTATTCAAACTTTTTTCATGATTTTCGGTCCCCTCAACTTCGAATAAATGGGATTTTACTGTATATGTTATCATGTAGAAACACAAGTATTTAACAATCGAGTATTTAACAATCGAGTATTTAACTATAACTTCGCTATTGCTATCTGAGAACATAGACAGCATAGATCTCACTAATGAGAATCTCATTTTAGAAAATATGGAAGCTATATTCTTTATCTGTATATATGACAAAAAAAACCTACCTGAAATTTTGAATCAGTCTCTAAATATATATATGCACTTTTATTTTTGGCCTGCTCGGGGTTAAATTCCCATTACTTAGTAATAGAATTTTGTGACTTACCATACTCGTATTGGCGCTAGCTCCTCATTTATAATGCTCACAAAAAGTATTATACTCACAAAATTTTAAAAGAATTGTTTGTGTAGTTATACCAATTTTTTTAAGGTTTTTGTACAATGTATAGTTCTATGTACATGCTAAGTGAAATTCATAACAGAAAAATAACAAATTTCTTTAGTTTCATATTTGTGTTCAAAGTATGATATATTTAATAATCAAAATAAAAAATTTCATGTTTTGTTTAAAAATTTATTCTTTGTACACATAATGTGTGAGTCATTTTACAATGATAATAATTATAAATGATTGGCGGTACTATAAAGGTTATTGACCTACTCGGGCAATTAATAAATAATGATAATAAATAACATTCTTACTGCCTGTAAATGCAGATTGTTAAATTTAAAAACAACATTGCTGTTACTTTATCGGTAATAAATATAAAAATATTATTTTATTGATAAGTAATAAGTTTCACCATCCGACTAACTGTATGAGCATAATTTTATTTCTTTAAAAAAATATATGTACGGTGCCGTGTGACATTATTTTCTTTAATATATTCGAAGGATTTTAATTTAGCTCAGTAGTTTTGTATAAAATTCTTGTATTTTCAAGTATTTTGTCACTGTTGTCATGTTAATTTGGGGATTGATCAATATTAGTTCAATCAATCAAAAATTGATACATATAAGTTACTATGTAAATAGATATAATAATTATAATGTTCAAATTTTCAGTTTAGAGTTACATTTGATTGTGAAGTTGCTAACTTAGTTGTTATTTACACTTGTTGGCACTTCTTGAAAGTATAGTTGTGACAAACATAATACCCAGTTGTGTGGTATACAAGATTTAGTTCATTTAAAAAATATATTTATTCATCTAACACCACAAAGTTACTGCCATGTGAATCAATAACAAGTCAGATGTTTATTTATTTTAGCTGTATCTAAGTCGTCTTTTTTATATCTTTTAATATTAACAATTTTTTAAACTACCGAACACCCTTACGCCTGTGGAGACATCTGGGTGTTGAAATTTTAATCAGAATCATGTAGATACAAATGAATATTCCAAATATTAGTTACTTTGAACTATTAAATGCATTAAGTCTGTTTAATCATAAATGCATCTGGTTGCGTATTCAACTAAAATTACCATTTTGTAGTGACATCTGCCTGAACGATATTATGATAGAAATTCTCCATGTTAATTTAAATAATTAATGTTTTTTAACAGAAATATTAATATTTTTTGCAACTATAAAAACATTATTGTAACGTAAATTATTTATATAATGTATTTACTTATACATCTTATCATTAAAGAATAACTTGTTATTTAAGATAATTTTCTCAAGGCCATGACTGGTGTGTGGTGTTGGTGCAAGTTTGTGATTTTTATGTAGATTTATTTATTTGTACATGATGCTCTTCATTTTTACAGAGCAGATTTCAAAAATAATTCATGTTTTGTGTTTTTTTTTTACGAAAATGTGGATTTTTATTATTCATTTATATCAGAAGTTATACACTGGATTTGACTTTTTTTTAAACTTTTACTTGATAGGAGCTTTACACTAATGTAAAACTAATAAACTGAATGTTATTTGCCATAATTAAGAAAATACAAGCATTATGAAAAAGAGTGTGACCGTGACCATTAGATTTATTTTCCGCGTACCACTAAATTGTTTTAATATAGAAAATTCTTGCATATACTAAATATATTTTCTTATAATCTTGAAACCAAGATTACGGAGATAAATCGGCATTAAACCAAATTACCAAAATGCTACAATTAATAGTTATAAACCATTCAATTTGCAATACATATGATCAATTTTCAAAGTTTTTAAAATACTTTGTTTTAGCGAAAAGATGTTTTTAAAATTAAGTTTGATGTCAAAAATGCACATAATTTTTGTTAAAAAATGACAAAAATATATGTTTTCACGTGTATTGAATTGAAGTATTGAACTTATTCACAACGTTGTAGAAATTTCATAAATTAGATGGTTTTTTTTTTTACTGATTTTAATGAAAATCAATGTTTTTTTGAACAAGGTAAACATTTTATGTACATTATTTTTATGTATGTCACAATTAAATATTTTGTTTATATATAACAGTTGCATTTTAAACACTAGCTGTCTATTTCATAAATAGTATATAATTATTAAACAGACATATCACCAAAACGCCAACATGGCATTTTAAATCAATAATATTAAACAAAATAATAAATTGTAGCTGTCATAATAATTTTAAATTTAGAACATTGATTTAAGCAATCATCAAATACATGTAGGTACTTTGGCTTATTTTAAAACATATTCATATGTATGAATTAGGTACTCAATAAATTATTTAATTCTCAATGGATTAATTCAAATGACAACATGTACAACCATTTTAAATACAGTTGACGCCAGTTATTATAATCACATTGGTCCTCGGAAAAAGCGGTAGCCGATGACTGTAATCCAAAATTTATGATGAAAATCAAAGTCAGTACTTAGAAATAAGATGTACTTCACTAAAAATTTTTCAAAATAAATCAAAATAAAATAATGTATCTCGTGCTATTCCTATCACAATTATTATCACATTATTCAGATTTTAACATATAATGTTCAGATTCATTTCATTTAGCAGGTAAAAGGTTGGGTGACATTATTATTACTTGTCATTTCACTCCAAAACATGTTTGGAAATATGAGTTATTTATGAATATTGTGATTCTAATAACCGATAGCCGATAGCCCGAGTCTTTGTTGTTTATTGGGGTCCTTTGAAAATTAAGCATAATATATGGCTGGTGCCAACTGTATATGAAACCTAACTGGTGTATAAAATATTTTTCTCAAAGGAAAGTGTTTAATTATTTACTTATTGAATTATTTTTTTCCAGAGGGTATTAAACGTCCAAGGTGCCCATTCTATGTTCATTACGGGTCTGGAATTCCTACCTGTCAGTGGAGATGGTCCAGCCATCACTAGTCGGTCGGAGGCTGCAGTTGTCTCCATATCAGTGGACAATCGAGTGTGTATTCACAGCTTGCCAAACAGAAGTATGCTCAAATGCGTATTTTATTTCCTTAGTGTCCAATCCTAATTCATCGTTTTGTCTATTTTATATATATATACAGTAAAACCGCGATATAACGAAATCCATGGGACCAAAAAATAAAAATTCGTAATAACGAATTCTCACATATAACGAAATAAATTTAAAAAATCTTACTATATGTTACGCGCCGTCGCAAAAAAATGTTGCGCGGCTTCAAAAAAGATCGCAAATTCTGCAAACAAAGGAGGAAGAAGGCCATAGGGAACTGAATACCTACATATTTTTAGTAGTTTTGTTATTAAAACAGATAAGCAAATGGATAATCAAAGGAATTAAATTAAGAACAGAACCTATTCAACACCAATTGGAAGATATTTTTGTAAATGCTAGAATATTGCAAACACAAAACAATATTTTAATTGTGTTTAAATGTAGAGCCGCTTCAAACATAGTTTTGGGCATGAAACATACAAAATAATTCAAAAATAATAATTTTACAGTTGAATCGCGGCATTTTTATAAAATGAGTCGTATATAAATTACGAAAGTACTTACCGGTAACAGCGGCAACCACTTCAAAATAAATTTATAATCGTTAAATTTGTTCACTTAAAAATTATCGTTAGCATTGTTCACTTAAAATACACGAAAACAATAGTTAATAGAAATACAGAATGCCATACAAAAATAGTCCATAAAATATTTTAACAAATTATTTATATTATTGACCAGTTCGCACGAAAACAATTGTCAAACGAAAATGAATTTATGTAAATATTCAGTTCGGTCATGCAATAATCGCGTTAAAAGCTGAACAAACTTAACTCTACAGACGTTACACTGAGACTGACATTTCCAATAAGTACATACTGCAACTTTCAGGGGGGTTCCTGTTAATTTTTGTATTTTCCAGCTGTTTGGGTCTGGGATTGCAATACGTATTAGAGGCGTACGCGTGCGTAAAACGTGTCTAAGTGAATGCCGCAAGAATTATGTCAAATGGTTTTATGGGCCTACTATGAACCCAAGAAGAAGTTTGAATTGTTTTACTACCTTGTTGGCCGGCCGCCGCGTACTGCCGAAAAGGCCATAAAACCGTTCGCATATGGCAGATACAGCGGCGCGACTTTGTAAGTGCGATATAATATTTTCATCTTTTAACATTTTTTTATTTCGTTATAAATTTACGTTTTAAATTGGCATTTTTTCGTACGGGACAAAAATGATTTTGTTATAAATATTAACGGGATTTCGTTATATAAATGCATTTTTGTATGAAAAATTGGTTTTAGGGACTAAATTTCGATTTTTTTTTCGATATACGTCATTTTTCGGGCTATATCGGGTTTCGTTATATCGCGGTTTTACTGTATATATTTTTTGTATTTGTTTATACCAGTACACACTTTTTTTTGCTAATACACATTTTAAAAAAATATTTTAAAGCTTTATATATACTAATATAACACAGTAGGAGTAAATACGGAATAAATTTCTAAATATGTTCCTTGTGTTTTTTCAATGTCTTGTTAATATCGTAGAATTTTTTGTTTTATGAATATTTCTCCCCATTTCCATTTCCTGGATTAGAACATATACATATACTGTTTAAGATTATTTTCTATTCATATATTCATTGTTTTCAGGGTCTATTCCAGCTTGGATCGCCATTGTCCTCATAGTTCTTGTTTTATTTGGCACATTCTCACTCTGCTCATATCTTGGAATATGAAGATTTTATTTGCAATCACCAGACACTTTTTGTTGCAGACAAAATATTAGTTTAACACGGCTCGGGTAACTTGTTCCCACCATTTCGCAAAAAAGATAATACAGAAAATATGATACAAAGGGAATAATAATTTGTTAGTAAATTTCACTGAATGTCTTTTTCTGAAATCATTTTAAATTTCGATAGTAATTGGAAAAGTTATAGTGATTACATTATTTAATAAGATCTTTAGTTAAATGTCACATTTGTGTGAAATTATTACATATACAGATATGGATTGTGGGAGTTTATGTTCTTTACATTTTAACGGTTTCAATTAACATTTTAATTTGAAATTGTAAATTATTAAATCTAAAAAATGAAGAAATACAGTGGAGTTTTGATCATCCAATTCCAAGCAAGTGTTTAGATTAATAAAGCCTTTGGAATATGAAATGGGATATCATAATAATATGGATTCAAAATAAGTGTTCAGATTAATAAAGGGCTTGGAATGTGTAATCTGCATATCGAAATTTTCATTCATACATTTTTCAGTATAATATTTATAATTATCAGAGATGTTTAGAAGAAATGCACTGGCCTTGCCTTAACAGATAATTTTTCAATTGTTTGCTTCTGTTTACTATCATAGGTCATTGGTACAGATAATTAAGCTCTTCTGCAATCTGTTAATAAAATTGTATTTAGTTTATTTAACGGTTATAAATAATGTTTTTTTCTACTAGTAGGGAACCTTCACACTTGTTAATAGCGTATAATTGACAAACTCGGGCTAGGTAACTGAATTAATCATTCATATTATAAATAATTCAATCCTTTTTATAGTATTGTAAATATGCCTATTTACTGGTCAATGTATTGTGTAATCTAAATACTGTTTGCAAAAGTCATTAAATGACAACATTATGAAATGCGTGAGCTCTTTGCATCATAACATTTCACACACATCCGAGTGTTGTTAAAAAAATTATCAATATCCTTAATTTGTTTTGAGTCAAAAAAATATTGTCAAATTAAAGTTGTTTAGATTAAGAAGATTTTTTTACATTACTTTAATTATAGAACTCTAGGTTGTTAAATGACAGATATAATTACCCAACCTATATAAAATATTGTAATTAACAAATACCTAGGTCATTTTTAGTTGTATTATACAATACAATATATGATACATGTTTATGTAGCAGTAAATTTTTTAAATATATTGTGTTCAATAGAACATAATGTAGAAAAAAACAAGAGTAGTTGATATATGAAATTGAATATGCCAAAAAAATTAAATAGAAATTCACTTGGAGTATGAACAATCGTTCAATCATCCAGTGATACCCAGTCTTATAATATACGAAATACTGAACAACTAAAAATGACTTATTTGTTAGTTATGATACTTGACATAAGAGGGGTCAATCGAGGTACAATCTGAAAGGTCGTATTTCTCAGCAATTTCTGCACAACATCAATCGTAAAAAAACATTTTGAAGTTGAGCAATATTGGTCGTTTGACATCCAGTTTGCACATATTTATCTAGTTTTCTTATTTCCTTAAGCTGCTCAAAATTTATATCATTGTCAATACTAATGAGAAATAATTATACTATTCATAATTTTGATGAATAAAATAGTTTGTTTTCATTTTATAGTCAAATGATATTGTTGCATTTTATCTATTGATAATATAATTATTTTGTACTTATTTTTATTTTGCTCTCCAAATAAATAAAACAATAATTGCTGCTATATCCCTAGGCAATGGATAGTAGAGGAAACTCTTGTGTTATTTTGTATACAAATATTATGTTTAAGAATATAAAATTACCTGTATCTGTATATGAAATCATACTCAATAGGAAATTTAAAAATAAAATATAATATGATTAATAATGTTGGTGAGATTTTATTAATGTAGTGTTTACAATCAGTGGTTATCAGATTTTGAAAATATTCACTTTTATTTGTTTTCCACAACCGATCATTTAAGTCTTTAACATGCTTCCTCAAATTACAATTGAATTTGCATTACAAAAATATGTGAGTATTTGAATGTTATTTATTATGGTTGTTCCTAACATTTATTGTAATCATATATGTATGTACTATTTAAAAAATTTAGAAAAATGTTTACATGTAAAATAAAATTTTGTACCATAAATCTATAAAATATAAAATGTATTATAAATAATAATAGAATGTTTAAATAATTGAGTCTGCAACACGACTCATTCTAAACTGCCATCCCCGTTTTTCGAGGCATTCCCCGATCTTGTTTTTTCGCTATCATTTTAAACGTTTCCTATTTTTATACACTCGACCTGATTAGGTTGATTGTAATTATATGATGATTCTCATTTTGACCGGCTAGCACCAATTCAGTTTGCATTTCAATCTGCTCCCAAAGCAGTGACAGTTTTGAATGTTAGTTGCGAATTATCATTGTTTCACATTGTGTCCATGGAAATTGAGGAACGTAGTGTGACGAAAATGCAAGAACTGATTTATTATCGATATTATCATAATATAAAATTGAACATCATCAATCTATAAAAAGAATTGTAATTATTTTCACAGGATTGTTGTTATTTCAATGCTATTCATTTTGACACGATTTTTAAAAACTGTGTTAATCGTTCACTGTGTTAAATATTATTGACAAAATATACTTCTTTCAATTTAGCAGAAAAATCAACAATATATCTTGTTTTTTCTGCTTCCACTAAGTGTATATGTTAATTATTATTTTTACGACGCAAATAAATAACAAGGCTATTTCTACGCAAATATGTATTTTGTTGAGTCAAAAAAATTTAACAGATTGAAAAAAACAATTTATTCTAAGTAAGGGTCTGCAAGGGCTTACTAAAAGAAAATAGTCTCGGAATACAGTTTTGTCGTTTGAATCGATGACTCTGATTCAAAACAGTGAAATACGTGTTACCATAGTACTCACGGTTTTTTAAATTATGTGTTTGGTATTTAAAGCTTTCGAAGTTCGCAAGATTGTGGACAGAATGTGAATAATTGTATATAAAATTTTAATAAATCTTTCTCTATTACTTTGTCTTTAATTTTTTGCTCTCAAAACTACAAGTCTTCCTCATTCCTTATTATTTTATAATTCTGAATATCCGTGAATTTTATAGGTACCAGGCCTGTGAAGACCTTAAAAATCTACCGATTCCAACTCTGACTTTGCCATACAGTCTAACTCCACTTAAAATACCAGAAATCAATGACTCCCAACTCCACAATCCTGGTAAATACACAGTGGAGTAGTGAACCATGCTCATCCCACTGTCATATTTATTATGCACCTGCCTCTGGCTGTCACATATAATTCAATTCTTGTTCAGGATAGCTGAAATATGTTAATTATATTTTTATGTTTGATTTAACTGATGCCTAAATAACTCATTTTCTTTGATCAACAAATTGATAGGCATATATACATTTATGTATATAGAAAAATAGTAGATCAACTTATATTTAAAATTATACAAATATAAATGGATCATATTTTATGCTAGAGTTAAATGGTTGTTAATAAATATTTTTTACAGTTTTGAAGGAAGCAGTGTCTTCGTACAGTTCTAAATTAAAATGGCGATTATTTCATTTAAGTTAATATTTACATATTATGTTATTAGATATAACCCGTCTATAATTTTGATAACCTTAATTTATCCAAAAACACAATGAAATACAGCAGCAAAATAATTTGATTTGTTTGAAGCAAAACGGACAGCTAATAATGTATGCCTTTTTCATGTTGCAATTTATACAACGTGGACACGCTAAGAAGATGCAGGATAGCTTTAGTGCCAACTCGGTGTCAAATTACTATGGTAATTGTAACAATGAATAAATTGATTACACTTCATGAAGAAATAGCCCAGGATAAAAATTGTGGGCCACTGTAACTAACACTATGATGAGTACTTATAAAGTATTTTTAAAAATTGTATCTCTTCCTGATAAGATCTAAAAGGATGTATAGTTAGGGATTAAGTGAGATAGAATGGAGTAAGTCAATTTACAAATAAGGTGAACTTCAGAAAAATGTTAAAACTAATATATGACCGCCAGATATGTAAACTCACTGAGAGAATCCAGTCAAGAGTTCAGAGTTAAAATAATCATCAAAGCAACGGTGACATATTCTATGGGTGCCGAAGTGGATTTTCTCAATATTGCCAGGTTTCAGATGCTGTGAGTGATCACAGGACATACACATGTATTTAGATAATAGTCAAAGAAGTCGCAAACTCCAGATGGCACCTAAATATTAATAACTATGGTATCATTGAACTTATAAAAGATGAATGAAGAAAACTGGATGAACTTTTCATGTATGTGTGGGTCCATAAATTAAATTCTTGACCTGGGGTCACCAAGCCAATTAAAATATGTACATATATTATAATATCCTTATACTACCATTATCTAAAATGATATTTTATCATGTGCAATAATTTTTTAAAGACAGTATTACTATTTTGTAATTTTCTTTGACCTTAGCAAAAATTTACACATTTAATTGTTTACACCGTTTACCGTGTATACACAGCAGATTAGCCCAGAAAACTGTACATAGAAAATTCTAAACGGTTGGGAACACCTAAGAATATACATAATATTGTTTATAAAAATAATGTTCCTTTTATAAAATGAATTATAAACATGTATAGTTTATATATAGATATTTAGGTACATTTTTTATTATGTTTATGATACTAGTAATGTTTATAATTTTCATTAAATTCAAATGCAGTAGTTAATGCAACAAATTTAAATTATGTGATTTTTCATGTAAAAAATCTTTTAAAATCAATTTTCCCAATATTGAAAAAGAGAAATCAAATAACGCATCTGCTACACCTTATGAAGTATTCCTAAATGTTGTAAAGGTACTTAAATAAATACAAGTGGAAGATTTTCATCAAAATCAAAGTACAAAGTTCCAACAGGGCAAAATCATTTTATCCAAAAAATATAATATTTTATTGTTATAAAAACATCTGTGGTTAGAACTGTAATTTTGGTTTACATATATGTTTTTTTGAATTATACCATATTGTATAATAATTATATGAAAGACTCTTTTCAATTATTCTATTGAATTTTTTTTAAATACACCGTATAAGTGTCACCATGTCATATGGACCCTGCTGTTTTCTAAATGCTCTAAAAGAAAATTTGATTTTGACTTTCAATTATTCGTTCATTGAAACATACTGATAAATTGTAAATGCATAGAAATTATTTGAAAAATCAATAAAAATTTATGGCACACTGGTAACAAAATGAGTGTGTCCATATAAACACCTGTGCCTCTAATATGTCTAAAAATTAAACCACAACACAACTAAAGTCCTTACTGAATGGAGGGTTATGTTACAAAAAATAAATTCATACTTTGAATTTTTTTTTTGTTTCAGGGTCCAGGTGCCACAATCTGAAATATATGGATATTTAATGTATTTTGGGAATAAGAATACTTTTGATTCATGTATGGCGCTTGTCACTACATAAATGTTTTTTATATAGTTAATAAATTATTTCACCAAATAAACCAATCTCACACCAGATATAGTAGTAGGTAATTATACAAGCACACAACGCTTCATTTATCTTTTAAAATGTGTTCTGGAATAATAATAATATAGAATGATAGCCCTTTAATAAGTAAAGAATTTCATGTGTCATAAAATTACCTAATAAATTTTTCTTTGAAAATATCATTTTTCTCTCCAAAACAATAATAAAAATATAACTTTTATAGCTGCCTTTCAGGGACGATAGAACAGATTGTAATAATATATATTTTTTTACTCTTAATTATCATCTCATTTTGCCAAATATTATATTAATTTAATTTTAATTATTGTATAATTGAATAAAACTTCTAATAATGATTATGCAAATGTCGCGACAATGAGCTTCCGGAATTTTGACTACCATGAGAATTAAAATGCTGGATTAATCAAATGAAATATTTAAATAACATTAATATGTTTTCGTTTTTATAACCGAATATTGTCATTTTATTTTATGGATATGACTAATTTTTTTACAAGTATTTTATTACATCTACAGATAAAACGAAGTAAAAAATAATGCAAATATTGTCAGAATACTTTCCGATCATTTTAAGTCGTTATTGTTTCCGTTAAACCACTTTTTTATTGATTTGACTTTCAAAGGACGCACAATCCGTTAGATGAGACAACAGGGATTTATTTAGTGGGATGACTCATCTACATTATATCGTTTTTCATATATTTTAAGCTGCCTCAAATTTTAATATTATTTGAAGTAATCCTATCTCTACGTTTGTTTACAGATTTAACATAATCTATCAGAAATTTATGCATCCAAATTCGCCTTAAAAGTGTTGTAATTTGAGAATTATAATTTCAAAAGTCAACGATAATTTCAAATTATTCCGCTCGCGCAGCAACGCATGCGCAGTAGCCTATTATGTATTCACTTTTCCACCAATGGGTCTTCTTGACTTTTGAATTATCAGCCAATGGAAATAAAGGACAGATATTATTGTTACTTTTTGAAGAAACTTCATGTAGAAGCGTCAGGCAACACATATGTGTTTTTAAAGTTTATAAATAAGACATTTTCCGTTGGTGTATCAATTTAATATAATTTGTTGTGGTGAGTGCTCGTCGACCAGGACGTCTTAAATATTTATAAATTGTGTAAGTATCCGTTTATTTTTTTCAAATTGTCAATCTCAACAGAAACAAGTTCCAAAACAAAATAATTTGTCCTTTGTCTGCATCAGTATGGGCAATTTGTTTTCAAATTGTTAGTGGAGAATATCTTATTAATAAGATAATAATAGTATGTATTGACTTGTATTTAATTGAAATAATCCATATTTATTGAAGTTACCAGAGAGCCTCGAGAGATAAACAATTTGTCAGACGATAAGCGTGCTGTCACGGGGTATTGGTAATGATAAATAGTGATATTAATTTAAATCTTTATCCATCCTATCTTCAATTTTTTTATCTTTATTTTTGTCAAATCTTTCATGAATAATTTTAACTGATAGTGAAATTCTAGGCAGCGTAGCATTATACTGAATGTGGGTATCTTATTTAAGGGTTTTGTTTATGTTTTAATTAATATTATTGCATGCTTATTACGAATTTATAAATAGGATAATAGAGAAGTGTGTATTTGATATTTTCATATGTCATACACACATGTATTTTTTCGTATTTGTTTGCTCTATATTACTTTATATTATATTGCACTCGCTTTGATATACTTCACAATTGCAAAATACGGATTGGCAGGTTTCCACGCATAATAAATCATATTTCTATAATTATAACATATATATTTTTAATAATATTGATATGGAATAGTTTTTCTCATGGCTCAGTCAACCGAGATTAGTTCCATTTTTGTCTCCGCACGCCCGAGCAGCTGGGTAACGCTAAAAAAATAAGCACGGTCCCATAAAGCAGACACTCTTCGCGTAAAACTTTTGGAAGATCAGTCAGTGAGCCTACGTATTATAGTTTTTGTCTGTGCTGTAAGCGAAACCGAGTGAGGTACTCATAAAAAGGGACGGTCACCCTGAACGAGTCGAAATTACCTTAGATAGAATTTCCTGAACGTCCCCGGTTTAGACTATGTCAAATCAAAAGTATCATCTTTCCTTCTGTCAAAATTAAAAGCTTTTTCTTTTTATCCAGAAACTCACGTATGTTAATTGTTTTTATGATTTTTCAGTGTTGTCTTTATTTATCCAGGTGATAATAAGGGTGTTTATTTAGTTTGACCGTACCGCCGTGGCAGTTAAAATGCGAGACGTGTAATTCGAATTTCGGTAAGATCGTAACGGGCGTTTACCGATGATGAAGAGCCTCGATTATTTGTGTCTAATTGTTGTAGTTTGGTAGATCTGTAATCCAAAAATTATTCTGTAGATGTATTATTACAACCCTATAAACATGCGCTTCATAAGTGAACCAAATTGACAAATATATTTTGAATTGTCTTCGGAACCGGAATTTCGGTTCGAAGGTCACACGTAATGCAGCCAGCAGCTTCACCTTGCATGACGACGAACAATACATTTACACATACTTGCATATTTATATAGGGACAATTCGTACGGTCCAGGGACGATTGTATATTGTATGAGGTATTCATATTTTTTAACCCTTTAGTTTATTCTTATCGTATAGTCTTCGCTTTGAATTTTAATATTTATTTTTATTCATCTCTTTCCACTCTATTTTTGAGATAACCATACAGATTTTTATGTCTATAACGTCACTCGATTTCTTATTTGATATGCCTTATATGTTTTGAGCACATCACTTTAGATGATTTAAATAAATTTATTTGTGGAGACGAGTTTTTCTGCAACAAATATTTAGTCAATAATTATTGATAATTGACTTTTCAATATGGCAAGAAAAGTAAAAATAATACGTTTTATAATATAATAATGCAGTTGCTTTCACGATTCAACATAGGTACAACAGTACACACTGCGTACTGTAATTTTTTTTTCATATTTAAATATCTATCATTACATTACTCCACAAATTTCGCTAGTAGTGATGTAGACTTTTATTATAAATACGTCAATATCCGCACACCTCCCAACTTCAGTCGCGGTCCGACTTTCCCCTTGGGAGCGCGGGTTCAAATCGCAATAGAATATTTTATTTTCACTATATATTTAGCCAAGACACAAACCTCTTTTGCCGGTATTCACTGCGAGATCCCGAAAATACGTGAAGCTTTCGCTTTGTACATTACGCTAATACTCAAATTTCCCGAATTTGTTCACGAGTAGTTAATCTTATATGGAAATTCTGATCGAATCCCGCTAATTTTTAACTATAAACTTCTGCCTACACTAATTCTGTAATTTAAAAAAATGTAATTTGTTGCGTATAATGTGAAGTTATTTTTGTAGTGTTCCGCCCTTATTTGAAATTATGCAATTATCAACAATTAAGATTATTTTAATTATATAGTAATTATCTCAAAACCTAACTTTCTGACTTAGCAGTTTTTAAAAATTCGCTCTCGAATTTACACAAACTAAGCATGCAAGAATGATTTTCGTAACAATGTTGGTATCTTGAGTTGTGACTCCAGAAACCTGTCTGGCCTTCAATGGGTTTCCACCACATTCGAGGCGAGGTCACACCGCCAGCGCCGGTTTACGGAACTTTTCAAAGCGGGTCTCCGAGTCCCACGTGATTCATCCCATTCTCATGATGGTGCTGCACACATGTGCACACATCGAGGGCTTTGTTTGATCGTCGTGTTTTGTATCTCCGTCTGGCGCGGAGTAGCAGCGGTCATGAAGCATTACCATTTTTGTCGGGTGGGCGCACTTGCTCGTTTCTCCGGGGAGGGGTTAAGAGGGAGGGGGGACTGGCTGCCCACGCGGGTGCATTGCCTCTTTCATCATTGTTACAAGATACAGAAAGATAAAGTGTAAATGATGCGGAAAGAAGTTATATAATTCCCATTCAAATAATGTGGACGATGATTGATATGTTGAGTGACAGATTCTAATGGGTAGACTAGAAAACTAGACTTTTATTTATTGAACAAAAAATACTACGTTAAAGTTGCAGGTATCGGCAAAGTACCTACTAGATGGCAGTCCGAAATGAGAAATTTACTAATTTTTTGTTCGTTTCCGACGCACGGCAAAGGTTGTTGACGAATTTCGTTTGTTCATACATGTTGATAGTTACGAAGGTGTCACTCATATTGGCGAAGAGGATAATGAAATTGAGAAATAAAGAATGTTATCACATCGAAGTGTACTTAAAAACAATTAAATCAAAGATATTCTAACACTAAACCATAGATAACTTAAACTCGAAACTTAACCTAACATAGACCTAGATAAACGCGTCATACGTAATGGCTACCTTCGTTTGTCTTCCGATCTGCTTTACTAAAGGAAGTGAAAATACCCCCATCATCCCCTCCGCATCCTTTACTAATAATAGGTAGGTATCTATTTGATATAGCGTTACAAATTATGTATGTTAATATTTTCCTACTTCCACATATTAACAAAGCGCCTGGGGAAAGCAAATCACTAACTTAAAAGTTGAACATATTGCATATACAAATAGTAGTAGGTGCAGATAAATTAAAATATTACATATTACATATATACAAGCTGAACCATGGAAACGAAAATTTAATCTAGCTCGTTTTTCTCCCCCTTAAAAATTGCGTTCTGATAGTTTAAGATTTAAAATTGAATTCTTAATCGCAATTTTCTAATACTTCAGTTATCTGCATAGTTTGTGTTGATATTATTGTTGATTTTAATTTTTGTGAAGCTGTATGCTAAAACAATTCAAGTTTTGTACCTGGTATCCGCGGGTTAGCTTAGCTTGTTCATGAATAAATTAATACATAGTACATAAAATGAAAAATAAGTTAGGAAAATAAAATACAATTAACTGAACTGAGAAAGTGTTTGCCGTGTTAGTTTTTTTCGTTCATCACCATCAACAGTTGAAGCGCTCGCTGCAGTCGGCCGGGGCACGCCCCTGGTCAGGAAATAGAACCTCGGACAAAGGAAACCATCCAGACACTGTGACCGTGCACCGTTCGTTGGGTACGCACTCTGCATGGCTATTCTGCCCGAGAGAAATTCTCTCGTGATGTCATTATACCGTTTCAAATCCGGTTCTGGCTAGCATTTTTTTTTTTGTTTAACTTATATGGTATTCACACGTGTCAGAACTGATCTATTTCTACCGAACAGTTGTTGGTAAAAGTCGCTTTGTTATTTCAACATTTCGCGGCAGGACGGTGCACGCCGTTTATAAGGACCATCAGATATTGTAGTATACTTGTATAGGGTCTCAAAGATTTGTCGGTAGAAGTATTATATATGCATGTAAGTTGCACCATTAAATTAAGGATTGCATACGAAATTTCGAAATTTTTAGAATTATGAAAATTTCATAGCGAATTCCGAATATACTATAAATGTAAAAATAAAATATTGTTACGATCACAGACTAACGGCTGCATAGTACTAGTAATTAATAGTAACAATAGGGGTGTTCCGAAGGGATCGTTCCTAGAAATGTTTGAAATATTTAACCAGCTAAAGTACTGAGTCGCGTCTTATATTGATATTCAAGATGCTGAAATTTTTTCGATTAACAACGTTATTTCTGCACCCGGTGAAACTTACTATTGCCCTTGTCGAGAGAATGGAAATCTTCTTTCAGCTGTTGCGGTATTGTCTCTTATGCTTGATAATTTGATATTTGATGAGCTCTCACTAATGTTGAAGTATACTTTAGAAGATCGAATAAGCCCAAGACGAACAAATGTGTCTGGAACTTTTCAGTATTTACACAACGGTGGAAAAAGTGAGATTCAATAGTCTTTCACTTGACTGAAAACAAATACAATCGCCAAAGTTATCGAAAGCTTTGCAAAAAATTGGTGTTCAACAGAAATATGGATTCCGTAGCCATCCAGTCGGAATCTGACGATATAGAAGAAGTGATTTTGGGAGAACAAACTAATCACTATGCGCAGTCCCAGTCATTAATGCAAAAGTTGGAAAACCAAATTTCAATCGAATTTGATGTCCAACATACCACCGTCATCAAATTACAGCTTGATTTGAAAAATTAAATCCGAAATTAAATTCTTTGAAGAGAATGACGTTCGAGGAATAATTTTAGAATCCGTATATTCATTGTTGATTTTGATTCCACCAACGAGCGTGGAGTATGAGCGAGAGTTCTCAATTGCAGGCAACTTTAGTACGAAAGCAGTATCGAGACGTGGTTTTAAGTGATCTATGCTTCCTCAAAACATATTTTAGGTAACAAAACAGCAATTTACTTTAATAATATTATATTTATATAACTGAATTTAAAATCTTTAATTTTTTGTACAATCATTATTTTCTATATTTTTAAAATATTTTTTTATACAATAAATAATAATTGATATATTATCATAAATAAGTTGTTTTTCACTATTAGTATTGACCAAAAAATAATATTAATTTTTTCGAAATTCGACCGAATTCCGGAAATTTTTATATTCGAATTTTTTTATTTCGTCAAAATTTGCAATCCATAATTAAAATACAATACTCATTATATAGGTGTTCAGCGGAGAAATTTCAAGATTAAATTGTGATTGCTCGTAAACCATCAGGGTGAAGTAAGTGGGAGAGGTATTGTTCGACGCGCGTGATTTGCTGATTTGACAGTCGCAATGAGTCACTGGTCGGGAGCGCACCGCGCGTTCGCGGTTGAACAATATTCAAAGTGCGGTGATTCATTGGTTCGTGCCTGTCTCGCTTTTTGTACTCACTTTAATATTCGACGAGTAAGTGATGGGCCGAGCAAGCAACTTATCTGGTGTTGGGCTCAAAAGTTCAGACAAGAAGGAACAATGGTTAACCAAACTCCTCCGGGATCAGCAGCGACGCCAGTACGTGTGGCTCAAGATCGACGTGAAATTATGCGCAATCCGCGGAAATCGACAAGGAAGATTGCAGCCTGAACTGAAAAAAAAATTAACCGTGCGCGTTATTTTGAAAAAGAAACTACAGTTTCACCCATACAAGATGCAAATCATGCAGTTTCTCAACGAAGATGACTATTCTTTACGTGAAACCTTAGCGAAAACTATGCTGGAACGCTTGGAAAAATATTGTTTACCGACGAAGCACATCTTTATATCAATGGCTATGTTAATAAACAGAACATGAGCTACTGGTGCCCCGACAACTTAAGGGAACTCCATCAAAAACGTTTACATTGTCCAAAAACAACTGTGGTGTGCAATTTCTGCCCGAGGGATAATTGGCCCTTATTTTTATAACCAGCGGAAACAGTCACTGCTGACGTGTATTGCCGAATGATTGACGAGCTTTTGGTGCCGCAACTGCAGCTGTTTCCCGGTTTCAACAACAGAACACAATTTCAGCAAAACGGGGCCACTCCACACACAGCTAGAGTTTCAATGGAAAAGCCGAGGGGAATTTTTCCCAATAAATTAATCAGCAAGTACGGAGACATACCCTGGGCACCTCGGTCACCGGACCTTAAACCGTGCTACTTTTTTTGTGGGGATACCTTAAGTCGAGAGTTTATAGCGACAATTCTCGAACAATTCAGGCCCTACAAGAAAATATCCTCCGTGAAGTTGCTGCCATTGAACCGACGCTTTGCTCTCGTGTGTTCGCAAATTTAAGAGTCCGATTGCAAGAGTGTCTTGAGAGAAATGGACGACATTTAAACGATATTGTTTATAAAACGTAAAATCCGTATCGTCAAACTCCATTTTGTATAAATAAAATATGAGAATAACATTGTAGTTTTTTATTTTATTATTAAAATTGAAAATTTTCCGCTGGATTCCCTTTATTACAGCTCGCTTCGCTCTTAAATTTGTTCTGTTCTTTACAGTTTCCGATACAAGTCTCTGAAACAAGTCTCATCCACACACACAATACATAATTACATAGTCTTTATTAGTTTAAATGTATGAATGACACGATCGATATATCCTTATTACGTTTATTCCTTGCTTTTACACGACTCTTCACATTGCCAACTTTAAAGAAACAATCACAATCGGGGGTTAATTTCAATTGAATGCGCATTACTTATCATTAGACTGTATTCTCACACCCTCTCGGAGGTTCTCTGGTCCAGGCCGGGATGTCTATCCATTAGATGATTTGATTCAGACAGATCTAACTACAGGATACACTTCCATCTCGAGTGGTGCAACACCCCAGACCACAGTGCTCTGCTCGACTAGGTACCGAGAGTACACAACGATGTGTTGAAAGTTGGCTGATTCAATCAGGCGCGACTTGAATAGAGTGGTGGGATATGAAAACTCTAAATCTTTTTTTCTCCATGTTAAATATTATTTTTTGAATGAAAGATAAGATAATAAGCGAGAGAATTGTATAATATATTTAATCGATATGACAACTGCTCTGGGATACAAATGATTATTTAAAAAAATGTATATTAAAACAATTTTTGCATTGTCTCTCATAATTATCCTTATATTCGAAATTTATGTTAATTATAAAACTCACTTGCGGTGAATTGGAGAAAGTTCGTTTAAAACAAAAAATTTAAAATTTACATTCTTTAAACTTTTGAGGTCCACTTGAGTTATTAAAGACCTCAACTCTTTCCTTGAAGTTGTCTAACTCATCAAAATAAGGAAAGAACAGACATAACGAAACAAACTTTCACAACGAACGGACAACTGCACAGTAACAATAAAAATACTAATACTGAAATGGAACATGGCACTATAAATGCTTAGGTTATATCCTCTGGCATAAGACATTCGTAACCAGTGTTAAAAAAAAGAAAAAGAAGCGGACTCCATAGAAAAACATTGAGGAGCCATTTGCCGGAGTGTAGCAGACCCAGAAGCTATCGAGAAGTAAAAGACCTGGCACAGAATAGGGATCGATGGAGAGAGCTATAGCGACAAAAGAATGTATCTTAAGAAGAAAAAGATCTCATCCTAACCCCTCCAGCTATTGTTTTCTCTGGTGATCTTCTCACGCTTCGTCCGCCCTCTTTTTATTTTTTACGAAATAAATTCATTTTAAATGTTTCGAAAATATTCAAGCTGCATCAACCGTGTCAGAGATATAAACGTTTTAAAAAAGTTGCTGTTTTGTGATTATTTCAGTTAATTTAAAAGTTTTTTTATTGATTCCAAATTATGTATTGATTACAATAAATGAAAGGTCATCGAACTTCGAGCGGCCAGACTGGTTTTTGTTACACGATTTAGGGCCTGAAGTAAATATATAGAATAATAATAGGTCAAATATTTATGTCCAGAGTACGCTTAGTCTTAAAACTTAACACTATTTTGTGAAAATCTCTTACAATACGGTACAGATTACAACGAATTCCTTGAGCGCTTTCTACTTTTTAATCAGCTATCCACCCGTAAAATATTATAAACTAGATCTGATACATATTGTATACGAGTACGTTATTCTTCTTTTAAATTCCACTCCCCCGTGATAGTTGGAAATGATCACCGCTATTTTAACTTTAGAAGCAGCTTCTCTGAGCAATGACTGCGAGATGTAAGTTCTATCAGTCATAAAAAGTTCTTCAACCAGAAAATGTTTTTTTTTTTTTCTTGAACCTTCTTCAGGAGTTGACTTATACTCTCATTTCGTAACATCCCAAAAGTAGTCAAGTTTCCTCTTGATAGAGATCAACACTTCTTTACGTTTCTTCTTCGTATTTGTGATTGTGGTTAAATAAGTAACCTCGCACTTTTTTCATAATTACTTTATAAGTGATGTAGAAAATTCGTGACGCGGAAATGAAAATTCACGGAACAACTTAAAACTTGAATTAAATGAAAATTTAAACGGTGTGAATAAATTATTTTGGACAGGCTGAGCGGAAACGGGTACACCGGGTTTCGTTCTCGCCTTGTAGTTGCTGTTATAGTTGTCTAATGTTTTTTTTTGTCAACAGCGTTGACGTCACATTACTAGTTATTGGATTCGGCATTAAATTTAGACAAATATTAATATAGAACCAGCCAGGTGTTAGTTATGTCCGGTTTATTTTTTTAGAATGTACAAGAAAACGACCCCGGTCCTACGCATTCGGCAGTACATCAATGTTTTGTCTTTACATTGATTGGGTCAACAAATATTCTTTTTTTTAAAACTTACCTCTCCGATGATGAAAACTGAGTTGACATTACCTCTAATTATGTGAATATATCTGTAAATATACTAAATACAGTGTTCATATTATTTTAGGTATTCCTCCGTAATATATTTATGTATTGGATAAAATAATTACAATATATAAGTATTCACCATAAGCAACGATAAAAAATGTTTTCTCGAAAAACCAGACGTGAATTTGTCAATACGTGTATTTATACGTGAGGAGAGACGCGGGGAGCGGGATGCCGATCGTCACTTTAATGGCGGAGCTTGCGCTGGCCGAGTCAGACGTGTCTGATGCGTTTTATGCTGTCGTTCGTGATGACTAATGTTTTTCTTATTTTTAGCACTTTTACACAATAATTGATATTCACTTATATATATATAAAATAAGAAAAACATTGGTTATATCTAACGCGTTTTGCTATTTCGTACGTTTTGAAATAATTTTTATTGAGTTTTATTAATTTGTGCTAGCGCGTTGGTGTGATTTGTAATATACTCGACAAGTGTCGGAGCTTATTCATACACTATTCTATGATTATGTATTGTATACAATATGATAATTCGTGACAATGTTTTTGGGAAATAAGTATTAATTATGCAAAAATATTCTAACATATCCTTGGCCTGTTTTAACCATTGCATGTAGTATAAACAAATAAATAAGAAAGCTCCTAGCCCAAAGTTTCCACTAGTGATGAGCATAAACTCACGAACTGTGAGTAAATCACTGATATCTTTGAGTCACACTCACTATTATTGATTATTTGAAAACATCGTGATTATGAATTAATTTTTTATCATTATTATTTTTTTAACTTTCCGACAAACGCCAATTTTCAAAATTTTCATAAATTGATGTGCGAAATTTATAAAGGAATGACGTCATCATCATGACCAGCGCCATCTAGTAAATTCAGCTAAATCGTTTTAAAACTATTTTATATTTATATTTTATAAAAAGATTTCATTCTCTTCGTAATGATATTTAAATTAGATTTTTATTTATTAATTATGCTATGTTATATTATATGTTTTTAACACAATTGAAGTTTTAATATTACGTTCAGTCTTTTTTTTTTGTTATTTTATTTATTTCGTGTATTGTGATATCGTGCGGCGTATGGACATTAGTAATGAAATAGTGATCAGTCACAGTTTTCAATCACTGATATTATCGAATACCAATCACAATCAAACCTGTGTGAGTCAAGAGTGCCATTTTTTTCATCACTAGTTTCCATCCTGCCCCGCAATGTTCCTACCCGGTTCTGACCAATATATAATTATTTCTAAAATGATGGTTTTAATTCGAGACCACCCGTGTACAACGACAGCATCATGTTGCCGTAGATTGTATATAGTCATTATCATAGTGTGTGTATTGCACTTTACTGTTAAACACTGCCGCGATAGCGTGCCCTTGACAAGTTAAGCGAGCACTCTTCGCGCATCCTGTCGCCCTGCGGAGAACGCAATGTGCGGTCGGCGAGTTATCCTTGGCGAGTACGCCCGAATCCTATTATTAACTTCCTTGAATGTTTGCATCCGAGAACAGAATCTCAGGACGATGCGCAATAAGTTCCTCCTTTGTCGTACACATGTATCGGGTGTCATCACAGATTACTTACTCACCTCTGAAATGATATGACGTGGCACGTTTTTCTGCACCAGAATGATGGATGCGCGTATTGTTATTGTGGCGACGTTTTGTAGTGTCTAGTTATTTAGTCAGTTGAATTTTTCTGTGTCGTTGAATCAGTGCCTTATTTAATATCACTTTTCGTTGAATAAGTTTCTAGTATATTATCAAGTGATGTTGAATTAGTGACTATTATTAATGTCAATACAAATTAAATGTTATTAAATTAAATTAGAAAAAATATTTTTGTTGCTACCGGGATTCGAACCTGGATTCTTTCCCATCAGGGGAAATGCGTTAATCGATTATATCACACCAACTTAGTAAGTTTGAATACCGATAGCAACAAAAATTTTTTTTAGATAAATTGAATTTTCCTGTATATCTTTCTAATTGATACATTTATTCTTCTTCTTTTAAATAGGCAATCCACCCTTTCAGAGTGATTTGTGCCATTAATCAAGTTCAAAACTTTGTTTTATAGTAAAAAGTTTAAAAATATTATAGAGTAGGAAATTCTATATTACAAGTCAATAACCATTGTCGTTCAAAAAACTTGCTATTATATAGATTAAATGTGGCGATTAACCGAGAGCTGATTGAATGAAATGAAAATGAGACGATTGTAAAAAAAACCTGTGATCCGTAATGGACAGGCAAAAAGACACGGTCAAGGGTTTCCTCCTCGGCACCACACTCACACATTGGAGAATCTATCAAGTTCAATCTGAACAAATGATAGGCTACCTGGCAATGCTCAATTCTCATTCTAGAGATATTTGATACTGTTCTTTTGGAGACTTTCCTTTTTGAGAACCAGGGGGTGCGGGGAATAGATCCTTGAATTACTTTAAGACGATTACCCTTATGATTATTTGGAAATTGATACATTTAATTTGTGTTAAAATACCACAGAACTGTGTACTGAAATAACTGCAACTTCACAATAATAATGTGTCTTCCTTAATTATGTTGTTAGGTCAATGTCCCTACGATACTGAATCTAATTGAGGAAGGAAAATACATAATGTTCTTGGTCGCTCCATAACTTAGCTTTCTTCACTTTAGAAGGGTAATCAACACTTCGCATTGTCGATGACATAGATTCTCAAAAGTTAATTATCGTCTTCAATCAATGGCACATTATCAGCACTTTAGATTTACTGCTTTGTTAATAACTTGGAAGAATTTGCAAGAAATGTAGAAAATTTAATTTCTGGCTGTATTTGAAGAAGTTTACATTGTAACAAGTTCACGCGAATACGCTAGACACTCTAGGGAAATGTGCTCCGCTGGGCCCCACAATAATACAGTGTTGAGCGGAATTTGAACATTGCAGAATAAAGTTAATTACGAATCCGTGAAACATTTCGCTAATACGCATTCATAATAATTACTTTAATATTAATAATTATTAAGTCTTCATTATAACTTTTATGGAGCGGAAGCATGAACACTTGCCGGAGAAATGACAAGGTGACTTAAAGCATTTGAGATGCGAATCTATAGAACAATGTTCAAAGTAAACTGTTTGAAAAGAGTTAGGTGGAATGAATATGTTATGGTCCGGATGAATAAAGAAAAATAAATATGAATTATATATATTAATTAGAAAGATATACATATAAAATCAATTTTATCGAAAAATATTGTCGTTGCGCCACCGGGATTTGAACCTGGATCTCTTTCCAAACCGGGGAAGGTGCATTATCTAACTATGCTACAGCGACAATATTTTTAGCGACAAATTTTCGAACCTATATGTTACCTTTTTGATATTAATGCATTTAATCGTTCCATTATTTGAAAGAGTCATCTACCTTATTTTTACAGAATCTCAAATACCTTTGAATAATCTGATAGCAGACGCCAGAATTATCAATTCATTTTTATTAAATTTTGGACACATTGATACAACTTTATTATTAGAACGCATTCTTATGTGTTCTCCTAATAAAGAAAAATAAATATTTGAAACAATAAAAATCCGAAATCTTCGTTATCTCGGATTTGTAACGAGACATTCAGGGAAGTATCAGTGCAGGGAAAGATTGCTAAAAATCGAGACCCTTGAAGAAAGAAAACACTATAGCCGAGGAACCTGAGTCAGTTATTTGGTCATTCTATTGCAAAGCTTTCTAATCTAACTATCGAACCTGGACCTCTTTTTATCCGGGAACACGCTTCCCCGAATAGGAAGAGGTCCAGGTTTGAATTCCGGTAGAAATTTAATATTTTCTCGATTACGAAATTAAATAAATGCAAGTCGCCGAAGTTTGAACTTAGTTGATGAATGATATAAAGAAGAGTTTTTCATGAGTTGATGTTGTATAACACCAAATTCCATTCTACGGCACATGACGTATTACAAATCTCTCAACTATAATTCGAAAAAATATATCTGCGAGAACGACCATCTAAGATTAGTTCGTTTCGGTTTTGAGGATCGTCTTGTGCCTCGACCCCGGCAGGTTCTGCACGGGCGCTGGTCGTCGGCCCCGCGTTGAGACTTGCGGCGGTGCCCCCTCCACTGTCTCTCCCCCTTCACCCGTCATCCCACCTCCCACCGCCCATCCCCTCGCTGCCGAGCCTCCGGTGCAGGAGTGCAGCAGTGACTCGGTACAGCTCGCCGGTGTTCCAGGTACCCTGGCTGCCACCCTGCCACCATCTCTTATCTTAATTAACACGGTCGTGAGGTGATTAATACATATACGCAGTTTTATAAACTCCCTACCATTTCGAGAATTGGTAAATTTCCAGATATTTCTTTCTCTTTAGATATACTATCTCCTATTTGTTTTTTTATGCATAATTTGCTGCCTGTTAAAATTCTGAAGACGCTCGTGATGACACAGACGCAAATCGCTCTTTTATGTATTATCAACTTGACATGAAAGTGCGTCGTTTGCGTTGTCAAAGCCAATTTAATTCATTTTCGGTGCCCTCGTATATTACCTGTTGACAGTTTGATGCCGAATGCGAAAATTTATGCTGATGATGGCGCATTTTCCAAATTATTTTATATATTTATTTATTATGCATCATCGAAGGTCAATCAGTGTACCAACATTAACGGCGATTATCCGTGGGTAGTCGACATGGCCGGTAATATTTTTTCTGTCTTCCGATTTATAACGAGTTTCGTAAAACGCGTTATAAAATATCACTAAGTAATTTATATATTGCTTTATATTTTTTTAATGATGCCGCTCAGCTATGCTAACCTTATTATTGAGTGGCGCATTAGTGTATCGAGTGACTTTAATCCATTGACCTATCAAACCCGAATCGCGCCTATAATTTTCTAACCTTTCAACTTTAAAAAATTCGAATTATTATTTTTTGTTTGTTGATTTTATGCCTCTAAAATTTGGTAATTAACATGTCAGTACACGTTTATTTTCAATTTTTACAGCGAAGCACATTACAAAACAGAAATACAATTTATTTATTTATTAGATGTAATTTTATGTTACAATTTTTTTTAACGGAATGCAGTGGGTATCATTTCTGATGGATTTCTAGACTCTCGTATGTGTTAAAGTAGCCAGTTTTTTCGTGCCGTTGTCGATTTTTATGATTAAATAATTTTAGAGATAAATGGGTTTATTTGGAAGAAGACAGTAAACGAGATTTTTGGCATTCAATACATTTCAGCTGTTTCTGTCTAACCTCGTCATTCTCTTCAATATATATTTTGCTGCGCTCACTAATGAGTGTTTTGAGTTTATTTTTTCAATATTAGATTACATCGGCCTTTTGTATATCTCCGCTTGATATTATCCGACAAGAAGCCGCACAAGGATCTTCGCTCACGTTTTCGCCAACGTTACTGTTGCAGATCCACCCGTCACCCGTCACCCGTCACCCGTCACCCGCCACAGTCGCGCTCCAGCCGACTCAGAGACAATAAGTGAGGAACTCGCCCCCCGTTCGTACCTGCAAACAAAAGACTGATAGCTGTAGAGATGGCTGATAACCTGATTCCTGTGGAGATGGCCGATAACCTGACGCCTGTAGATATGGCCGAAAATTTGATTCCGAAATGTAAGTAACTTTATGTATTTTTTAAATTATTGATCTGTGCCAATACGCGTTGTCCCAAGAGATTTCATCAAATTTGAAAATTTATATTTCTAATTTTCACCCAATATTTTATTATTTAGTTGGGAGATAATTTAAATTACTTTTTTTAAAAATGTATATTAGAGAATACACACATATTTAATTGTTTTATTGTAATTATTTAATACATTTTTCAGACTGCACGTCGTTAAGTATTTATTAGCATGATTTAACATTATTACGAATTGTTATTAAATATTATTACTCTTTTTTGTGGCACTATAATTTTTTTTTTTTTTTTTTTAATATGATGCTTTAAGTACAGTCGTACATGTACATAATGTAATGATTACTTATGACGTAAAAAGATGTTTAAATATCGTTTATACATAGTACACGCTATTCGAATATTATTCTTGTATACTCAGAAATACTCAACTCGATCAAATGTCTAAAAAAGAAACACACTGGTTAGAATCATGAATTTTGAAACTACTCACAAATTTCGTGCTAATTTTTATTATTTTTAATTAATATTGCTTTCAGAATAACAGATTTATTGTATTACATTAGTATTTATTTAATACATGATTATTACAAAAAAAAATTCTCTCGGCATTCTCAAATAATAATTTAATTTTTGTTGCCTACTCTAATCGCAAAATGCGTGGACCGAATGTTTTCCGATGGAATATCTTTAGACGATAAAAATATACCGATTCGTAGGCCGTTGGACCGTGATAACAAATTATCGATCGTCTCTAAATATATTGCGACGGCGATCTCCGATAGCGCTGGTCCCTTTTCCATCACGGGTTAGCAATCTGGTTTTTCTCCCACATATTGGTTAGTTTACAGCTTTTTAGACGTAAACTTGAGATATTTCACAGTCGATCACCGCGGAATAAGAGAAAGAATTATAGCCGTTAATCAAGCTGTTCCGACAGAAACTATATTTCACATTTCCGTAACTTGTACGAGTTTTATTGGTGTTTTCAAGCCGTATCTTTAAAATAACATATATATGTACGAAAGTTTTAATATTGAGTACAAATTAGCAAGAAACTTATTAAATTTGTTTAAAAATTCTAGTGATTTATTAATTATGTATAGTAATATTATAAGTAGCTCGGTGTAATGAATAATGTTGTTAAAATAAAGCTAACATTATATTTAAATCTACATTATGGTATTCAGAGTTCATTATATGTACCTACATATGTATACATATACTCGATTTGCACATTGCTCTCGGACTTGATATCACATTATGTGATTAATTCGATTGTATTTATTGTGCAAGTGTTTTACCGATACCGATCACTTTGATAATGTAATTTGACTCATCCGGGTTGTTTAATAATTGTATACTTAGTCATCACATTAAACAATATGTACACAAATACGATTAACTTGAATACGTGACAATCATTTTTGTGTTTTAAATAGTTGGCCATTAACCTTTAAAATGCCACGAGCGCGTTAACACACCAAAGTGTGTATGTCGGGGTGTTAACACGCACTTTTGGACCTTGCTAACTTGCAGGGATTTAAGTCATATTTTTAAATCATTTTTCCATCTATGGACGACAAGTCTCAGCTCTTGATAGATAATTCAAGACCCTTAAAGCCTAGTCTTACCCTATTCGGTGTCTTCCATTTCAAATAGAGTCGGCAGTTAAAAGGTTAAAGGGCCAGCCTGGCCTTAAAATTATTACACACAACTAGAGGTGCGATAATAAAATATTACAAAGCCTGCAAACACATTTTTAGGGCTTTCGTGAAGTCCGCGAGTCGGCGAGTGTGACTACGTTTTACAACCCGTCACGAATACTGGTAACGGAACAATCAACGAAGAAAGCTGATGTGTGTAGGTGAACATGTACGACATAACTGGTTTCCTCTTACCGGCATTTGACTAATTGAATACGAAACGTTCAGAACGAATAATTATTTTGTTTTACGTTCGGTGTGTGGGATCCGCTTTATGTTTATAAAACCGTGTGCATTGTGTCGGGCGGCGAGCGCAGTGCGATGCGCGCTCGGATCCATGATCTCAGGCTGCTCCGTGCTGCTGGCTGCACTGTGCACCCGACTCCTGCCTCGTCAGCATTATACTCGAATCTAGTCCGGATCAATAAATACGCTGGTTGCGATCAACGAGATAAATACCACCCGTTTACATTTAAGAGAGAATTCTTATTAGTACAAAAATTACTGTTTTTTTTTTTAACATTTTCTATCCGAGAAACATTCGTTTTGTACGTGCTTAAAATTTCAAGTTATTATCTCAATTATATTTTCACTTCACTTCCACTAGCGTGAAAAATGCATTTCGTTGTATTAACTTAATTAAGTTAATCAGCTATTCTGGACTTTTTTTTTTGTCTGATCGCCTTCTTTTGTAGCTTCGTAGCTATGATGCTCAACTTCTTTCATTTGGCTCTTGGCCTTGCATCGGCAAATATTTTCGCCTAAGGACCTGTAATTATTCTTTCTGTTTCCAACATTTTAACCAGAGGTAGTTCCTTTTAAAGAACTGTTGCATGGATAATTTTCCGAATTTATTTCGGAAGTACACTTCAAAAAAGGAATTAAAAAAAAACGATTCTTACAAATCAATAAACGAGAATACCTCCGTAACACAGACCGCCAAATATATAGACGTGAACTAACTTAAATTCCTTATCCCAATATTTTAAATTTGGTTTCACCCACGTGATCACTTTGGCACCACTTATGCAATCAAATAGCTCCGCGACTTTTTTTAAAAATACGACTCGAATGGAACGAAAATTTAAAAGCTGACAAGATAATAAAAATACGTCTTGTTTACACAAGGATTTAATTTTCGAAGAGTGAATACTTTTACTGTTGCGTGAATGTGTCATAAACTTATTGGATTTATATTTCGAGCAAAAATGTGTGTAGAATGCCACAATGTTCCAAACCCCTCTCCTACATGTACACTTTACTTCGTGTCTATTCATTTACTGGTCTGTTCTCCATAACTAAAATATCAGCTAGTGTTTTGAAGCCAGCGATAAATTTAGTAGATTATATTTTTGTATCATTCCACATAAAATGATTTTTCGTGAAAATAAATTACATTTTAAATACAAATTATTTATAACTTTGTTAATTAAACAAAGTTATAAAGTGTTTAATGAATAACAATTTGCAATAAATAATAAAATGAAAACATTTTCAGTGTTTTAATTTAACCAATTCGACTTCATTAACAACTGATATATAAAAATCTTTCCTTTGAATGCATATTTCAAAGGTAAACTGATACTCGAAAATTATATCTGAGTGAAATATCTTTTTAAACAACATTTTATTAGTAATAATAATTTTGATAATATTGAAGTAGTGATAACATTTTCGTTCTGACTTTATACCTACATATAATAGGAATGTTTTTAAAAAAAAAAACTAAATATTGCTTCAAAAATATTTTAAATTTATGTTTCATCACTCAATCGTTTCAATATATGGAAAATCAAACTGATACGACATTACCATTTTCATTGAAGTGAAATTTAGACCAGACGACAGTCCAGATACCAGCTCAATCAAATGACCTCATTTACACGGAATGTGGTGTTCAGTGAGGTATTTGAATGTGAATCTAATTAATCAAAAATTATCAAGGCAAAGTTATGAAACCTAGTACAGTAATACCCTGACTTGCGCTACCTCGACTTACGCGAACTCAGAGTTACGCGGTTCTTTTGGCGACACTGCCGCTAGACGTTAACGTTGATAACACTGCCGCCCGGGGCTACAGTCAGTGTTTCTCTCACTGTGATTGCTAGAAACTGATATCGCTCATGTGGTAGAAGAAGTTGTTAATCTTGGCAGGCAATTAGATTTGAAAGTCAATGCTAACGATGTTAACGAGCTGTTGAATTCACTTAGTCAGGAGCTAACAATCGATGAACTCATAGAGATATGTAAGCAAAACAACAATGAAGACACTTCAGGCCCAATTCCACCAGAAAAGCACATGACAATTGCAAGCTTGACAGAAGGTCTCAGCTCAATTGAAAATGGCTTAAAATTTTTAGAATACATTGACTACAACGAAGAACACGTTATAGCTACAAAGCAAAAAATAAAAAAAATATTAGCTTGCTACGAAAAAATTCTGCGTGAAAAAAAAATAAGGCATTGTGTCGTCAGACTTGTTTAATTTGTTAGATTTTATGAAGCCATCGACATCGGAATGACTTTTTAAAGTAAAACATTTATTTTTTTAAATATTTTGTATTAATGTGTATTTCTTCTAAATTAGGGTTTTCGTTAGTCCTTGGTCCCAATTAAAGAAAATTGTATGTATTTATATCCAAAATTGTACCCCGACTTATGCGAATTCGAATTAAGCGATTTTCGTCGGTCCCACCTATCGCGTAACTTCGGGGTATTACTGTATACTAATTAGATGATACTAAACGGGCTTACCCCTTATTACATTATTGTATATACCTATACTAGTAAATATTTAATAGATAATGGTAAGTTGATAGAAAAAAAACATCTTTCAGTTGTACGATACCATAAGCGGTCTGCTGAAATAAACCTAAGTCTGATTTAACAGTGTACCAGCCAGCCCTGGTAGACCTCTTTGCGAGTTGTGCATTCAAATATTGCAGTGACTGGAACTTGGACTTTTATTGCATTACCGTTCTTGTTTGCCGTCGTCTGGTTCGTTCCAGCCAACTGAGCCGACTGCGGGCTGCAGGCTGCGGTGGCCGCGTGCACCTCCCAGGGTTATAATTCCGGATTATTGTAATGTCCACTGATTTGCGAGCGGAACATACAATTAAATGTGTATGCTAATAAATTGAGTTTATCTATTGTATTTTTAGCTACACTAAAAGTTATTCAGTTTATTATTTGTGAAGTATCTTAGGTGTATTAAATATTAGGATGGTAGTGTATCGCACAGGATTACTCGCCGAGGAGGCGCCAATTAATTGATACGATAAGACACGTGGCGATAATTTAAAAGTGTAATCATCGGCGTGGCGCCAAAAAACCCGTGGGATAGATATCAGGAAAACAATGACGTCTTGGTAAAACGTGCAGCGGCGGCCTGTCGCCGTGTAGGTACTTGCAAATATGACTATATGTATTATTATAAATTTGAATAATAACAGTATTCTGCATGCGAGAAGCCATTCTCGATTTTGCCGCCGTAGTGTGCCTATATTGAACATCTTTTGTGTTTCATTTCTTTCGACCTCATTATCATCATCAATCATAGCCGGTTGAGAGAAGCTGAGATCGGCGAACAACCCTTGTCTACATTCTTGTTTCCTGTACGGAACAGGTAGTATATAAATATTATGTTTAATTTAAAATATGTAGGACACGTCTTTGTTCCATAATAAGTTTTATACCGCATACGAGATAAAGATAAAATCATGAGAAAATAAATAAAAAATACACGTATTTACCCGTCAAGATTTAAGATGTAAGATTGTATAAGATAAAATCGGTTATCAAATTTTCTTTACATCTAAATTTATCTAATAAACAATATAAACAAACGGTAATATAGAATTGAAACGATAATATATGCATTATTTTGATAGATATTCTCATGTGATGTTGTTATTATCCATTAATGTATAAAAATACATTATCCATTATACATATCATTCGTTCAGATGAATTTATTACGAAAATGAAGATCTCAACCATTTTAATCAAAGTCGTTTTTTATTTTGACTTTAGAGGTTTTTGCGAATAACGTGTATTTAAAATTGAAATGGAGAGAATCGGAAGGATTAAATATATGAATGATAATCTGCCTCCGGGTCGGCTTTTCATTCGTATCCGTCTATATCGGTATTCACCGTGGTTTATTTGAGAAGTAGGTGGCGGTAGTAGACTGTGGCGTGAGCACAATGAAACCAACGGTACCTACTCACGTGAAAATCAGTGCTTGCATAAATATTTTATATATGCTCTAATATAAACGAGATCAAAATCGTTTCTTTTTACTATACTTTCATATATTTGCTTAGTTTCATTTTGAATCTATGTATTTTCACCTCCTTATGTCTTTTGGCATTTCATTAAAAATCTTCATCGCACTGTACATGTACATCATCTATTTCTGATACTTAGCCTTCCCCCTAAATGAATTGAAACTGACTTTATAATTTTCTGTCCGCGTGTAAAATGCAGGTATTTTTTCATAATATACTACATATTTTCAAGACTCTGAAACATCTTATCACTTATAGATCTGAAAATGATATATTACACGTTTGTACAGTCACATTTTCAATACGGTATTATTGGATGGGGAGGAGCATATTTCAATATTACAATTAAAAATCACTCAAAAAATTATAATAATTTTTTTCCTAAAAAAGACTAACAAAGTACATAACTTTTCACAGATTTCAAAGTATCTTAAATAATGGACATAGACAAACAAAATTCAATAATCCAAATTAAAAATAAATTAAAAATCAGTTAAATATTAGAAGCGAATTTCGATCTACAAGATTTGGAGACCAAATTGATATTCCTAAACTAAAATATACCGCAACCCAAAATCGATGTGTTTATCAAGACATCAAATTTTTTAACAAATCTCCTCATCACAATTATAAAAATTACAGACCTCTATAAATTTGTATCTGAAGTAAAAAATATGTACACATATGAAACATAAATTCTCGTATATACTCTGTTACGCACAAACAAAAGCGGTCGCCCAGTCACGCCGCCGCCAGGGAACGCCCAGATGTCGCCGAACGCATTGAAAAATGCGGGCTAGTCCGAGCGCTCCAATTTCGCCGACGGTATTACTCCGCTTTGCTATATTCGTACAAATGCGAGGCTCGCAGGAGGCGATGTGTGCAGGAGAGAAGTAAAAGACAGAGAGGTGTCGCTCCGGAAGGCCGCCGACGAGAACTGAACGTCTCGGCAGCGGTACCCCCCCTATTTATTTCATGTATCAACCAGACATGGCCAGTAGTGGTGGGGGGGGCTCACAACCCCCACCACTTTACCGCTGCTACGCGACCGCCGCCATGCGGCGGTCCATCGAACTACAATATTCGGAGCCCGACAACGCACGGTTTTAATACCGTGCCAAAGTCGGGCTCCAGACATAAAACAAATAAAATGCAAAATAGTTGTGGATTATCGCGAGCAATTAACAAATACCAATAATACATAGCTCGCGACATCCACAACATAATCAAGTCATTTATTGCAGAATAAACAATTAACATGGAATAAACAGGGGGTGGGGGGGTGATCACCGGTAATTTACACAATTATTTTCAATGGGTGATCACCCCATACAAAACAATACAAGTGTGTGTGGATATCGTGAGCATTAAACATTAATTACCAAGCTAGCTCGCGATATCCACGACAAAGGTTACAAATGTGGGCGACCGTCCGAAATCTAAATTCACAAAACAATTACATTCGGTGGACGGTCGCCCCATACAAAATACAATAGGCGGCCCTACGGAGGGCCGCTTGCGGCCCCACCATGTGCTTCCTGCGGGTCCATGGTGAGCGACAAACCGCTCCTGTACCACTCGCTGGTAGCTCCGCCACCGCGAGTTGGTACGTGGTGGCTGGCCCCTTGCGGAGCCCGCCACTGACGCTCAGCGCCCATCGGCCCGCTTGGTGCCACTGGACCGAATAAGAAAAGGCCCTTTTCAGGGCCGCTGAATGGTAACGATTCGTCCGGTGGAATTCCTGAGCCTGTCGTGAGGCGGAATCCTGTGTGCACCATACTCCTTCTCTATACACGAATCTTACTCTGATAGAGAAGAAATAAATGTTAAAAGAAATTATATATATATCCTACTGATTACTTTTAAAACGTATTATATTTTCTAATATTAATAATATAAATAAATGAAAAATAATAATATACGCATATCGACGATGAAAATTTCAATAGCCGAGAAGCACAAAAGTCATTTTTAATGGAGACGCAAAACAAGACTAAAAATATTAAATTTGACGTGATATACCATTTATGTATTATTTCCTTTTTTATATATTTTATTCCTCGTTATGACTCGTTTGAAAATGGTATATCGTAATTTTTGCTCGACTTGTACGTACTCTAGTTAAGTTATCAATCCGGTCACAATCAATACTCCCGGTGTCTGCTATTTCAATCCTATGATTCATCATCTCGCATCGCAGCATCGGATGCGGCATCTGTAGTAAGGCGTATAAAAACAAAAAGGATAGTGTTTGTTTTAAAGCGTATATGTTTAACGGATGAATCATGGATGCCCTTAACACTGGATGCAAATACCCTACATGATTTGCGTGCAATGAAAGGGAACATGTATATATACATATATATATCTTTATTATTTTATGTGTCTACATTATCTAGCGTTTAAATTACCACTGCGACTTTATATAGATCATTACCAGTGTGGGGTTTTAGGAATAATGCCAAATTTGTAAAGTAACCTCATTTCTTTTGATAAAATCTCTTTGTTCTAGAAGAGAATAGAGATATCAGATTAAAAGATTTTAATTTAGATTCTCGTATAAAAAAATACTTTGTGTTTGCGCTGTTTCTGTTGAAAATATTACTGTATACCTACCGAAGTCTTTTCTATAGTTTTTTTCCTTATCCGTGCAAAAAATCGAGTAAATACAGTATTCATTAGGCATATTTTAATGTCTTGTTATATATTTCTAACAATATTCTTAAATCAGCATTCAAATGTGTACTTTATTATTTTTTTCATATTAACCAGTATTTTAGGAAACACAAAAAAATTGGAACGCCTAACGTTGAGCCGCACTTTGGGTAACTTTGCGAGGTGGTCCCAAGTATGACTGAAATAAATCTTGATACGCGTATATTGCTCAATATTGTAGCGCCTACGCCAAAATTCATTTTTAAAAACCGGTCCATAGATATGCCTCAAAATATTATTTTCAAAAAAGTCCAGTGCACACCATTCTTCTTAGTCAATACCCACGTCTCAGATGCATATACAGATATCCCTCATATAACACGGTAGATAGGTGCCTATAAAATGCAGTGTTATATGAGACCCAGAGCTAGTACGAAAAGAGGGGTTAGGTTCCGAAAATTTATTAAAAACTTTTTTTTTAGATTAAATAAAATAATCACTTTGTATGAAACCACGAAATTTATTATACGTCAACCGATTTCGCTTATCCAAAGCTTCATCAGGGCGTATTTAAAACTAATCATAAATACAAAAAGAGTGCACTTATATATACATAAAGAGGGAGATAAATATAAAATTACATGTGAAAGAGAGAGATGGAATACATATATAGTTAAATAGAACATCAAGGGAGACAGAATATAAAATTATGTGCGAAAGAGAGAGACATAATGCATATTGATATTGACCCCTGTGCTATTATTAAAAGAATAATCTTTTTCAATAATATGGTTTTCAAATTCTCAGAAACCATTACTGTTTAAACATTTAAGATGTTCTTTAACACGAATATTAACATTTCGAGCAGTTTTGCCTTTACGGAATGAGGGACAGTTATTACAGGTTGATTTATATATACCCGAGTGGTTTTTTTTTTCAAATCTAACCAAGCAACTTCAATTTTATTATTAATCTATGTGTCAAACAATACGTTTTTTCAGTTGATTGATATAATCTTCACTCTTTAAATCCTTTTTATCATTTGCGCCTGTAATCTGTAATTTTGGTTTGTTTGTTGATCCTTAAAAGCTCGTTGTGGATTTCCTGATAAGGAGACAGGCAATTTTGCAGGAACAGTCTGCAATTATTCTAGATTTTTTCCTAGTCTTGGACCTTCCCGTAATTTGTTTAAAGTTAATTTATTAATTGCACAATCTTCATCACTGCTCTTCTCTTCGGAATCGACTTGATGTACAACTTCTGAAGCCATTTTCAGCAAATCCGCTTCGCCAATTTCTTCTTCCACCAATAAATCTTAAACGTCTTGAATAGCCATATCTTCAATACGGAGATGTGTTAACTCTACCATTGGCAAAGTAGTGATAGGTAGTGAGTGCGTACGCGTCATACTGTGTTCAAAGCAAATAGCGTAAATCGGTCATTTGCATATTGTGTCTCAAATAAAATAATTAAAATATATGCCACATTGTAAGTAAACGTATTGTACGAGGGTTTCCGCAAATTTCTTATTGTATTTGGAGCGAAACCGTGTTGTTGGATACCGTGTTATAAGAAGTTTACCTGTATAAACATTGGCCTGATCAAAACTTTGTATTTCTGGACAACAGCGAATATTTTATTAAATTTTGGAGCCGTAAGTAATAACGGTTCACGCTTATTATTCGTTTTCCGATCTCTTCTGTAGTATCCAAGGTACGTGAATCTTGTAATGGCATTTCAAAGCAATCGTGTCTTATTAACGGAAACATAAATAGATATGTTTGATAACACCACCTACACATATTTCACAAGTGGTATATTTTCATTATTTCCCTCGGCATCGCAGTCACAACGGACTGATAATACTCCTTAAATCGTTGACCCGAGTGGCTGACAAGCGAATGGGCCTCGTTAATTACGTTCGGTATCTTTACGAGTGTCAAGTGCGAGGGCAGTGACAGGGCAATATATCATCACACCGCCGCACGATTAGTATGACAAAATACTCGCTCGCATCATTCCCCTGTGCATATTTTGAACAACAAAGGATTGCATTATTGGCACGGCTTATCGGAAACTATCCAGTGTCGTCAGCACTCACGGTTATATTTAAAAGAATTCAAATAAACATTCCATGAAAGACTTTTAATCGTTCGATATTCTAAATAATAAATCAGTCGTCAACTTGATATAATACCTGCTACTGAATATATATTAATTATGACAGACTCAGTAATGTTCGATTTGAAGGAATGATACGCCAGGTCGTTATATATTCAGTGAGATCTCGATCGATCGATCCTCGAATAATCATTTTCCCGCATGTATCGTTTATTTCTTCAAGTCCCGAATTAATTTCGTACAAAACAACCAAAAATTGATCGCATGGATCGTTCCTCTATGCATCATTTTACCGCATTAATCGTTTAAATTACGTAGCATACTTCAGCAGCATACAATTTGTTTCGATTAACGGCACTCGTAAACAATGAGAGGAACATTTGAGAGAGAGAGAAAGAAGGAGAACGCTGCTGCTGACCTTGACATTATACAGTACAAAGTTAATTTTTTTTTTAGATTTACATGTGAAATATGTATCTTTTTTAGAACATGTATTAAACATTTAACTACGAAATGTAACTTTTGTATATTCTCGCATTCATAGTTTGTTTCAATAGGTCCCTTCAAAAACCATAGATAGAGGTTTTGCTGTATATATAAAACGAACTCTAAATATACTCAATATTTTAGGGATATTGATACATATTAAAAATATGAGTCGAAGTTGCGCGTGTCTAATACAAATCTCAAACATGTCAAAGCTTTTTACTTATTTTATGATTCTAAGTTACGTATTGTTTTTTGTTAGATGATTTAAGGCCTAAAGCAAAGATAAAGATAGACAATAAAGAATAGTGATGGGTCAATTTCGCAAATATTTATTTCGAATTAAGTTGAAGATGTGGTCTAAATATGGGCTACCACTTTTAATATTAAGTTTTTTCCTTCAAATATAAAGAAGTCAACACTATTTGGTTCCTATTTGATAATTTGGTATTTAAAAAATGATATCTGATCTTTTATTGGAATGTAAGGCTTTAGGTTTTTTAAGAAAAAAATAAAATAAACACTACAAAGAACTTTAAAAAATTATAGTGGTCTAAATATGGGCTAGTACTCTATTGATAAAAGTTCATGACATATTTTACCCTACATATTAGTGCATATATTGATTGAACATTTTATTACTGAAATACACAGAAGAAGAAAAATATTTATTTATAAAAATCACAAATGAACAAGTATTTTTCGACACCAACACTGCCCGCATCGAAAACTGAATACATTGAACCCAAATGCATATGGTATTAGCCCATATTTAGTAGACCAACTAGAAGAAATTTTAATGACAAAAATAATATTTCATAATAAAATAAACTTCAATACGTTTCAAAAGAATATTGTTTTTACATTCATCAATTACTTTGTAATGATATTTAACAGGTATAACACGTTTTAAATTGGAATAAATAACATAATTTATATACCTCTTCAAAAGTTTAGACAGCGCGATTCTCACCGCACAAACTATTTTTCAACACTGAGCATGCAAGCGTCGGTTTAGCAGTCTTTCTCGCTCATGGGTATTAGCTATCTTCATGTGAACGAGTTTTAAGTGTTCTATTCTAGATAGCATTTATTTTAATAACATAAAGTCCTATTAGACCATAATTAGACCACTGCCCATATTTAGACCACTTTCTCTAAAGCTTAACATAATTGTGAAAAAAATCTCGCACAATATTATTTTCCGTAACGATACAGAATTTGTACATTCTCTTTGAACATTTTCGCCTCGTAATTTAATCAGATATCCACTCACAAAATATTGTGGTACAATAGAGACAATCTGAAGATAGATGACAATGAAGAATATGGAATAGTGTCTATTTAAGTGCTGAAAAAATATTATCTACATTTAACACTGATGTCTTTCTCGGAGTATATTGTATATATGACGGCCACAATGTCTTATATAAATTCTGGAAAAGCAGCTTGCTTTATTAGAGAGAAGTTTTCTCATTAAAATCCTTTCAGCTATTTTCAGCTTTCATTTTATGCTCTGGCCTCAGGTGCGGGGAGTGAGAGAAATTCTTTTACTAGACTTTTTGATTATAATATTAATACCTGTAATTTCTTATATTTTTCCGAACCTGTTGAGTTTTACAAATATTGGATTGATGAAATGATTACTAAACTAGACGCTACCGTTTTTGCTGGAAAAATTTTCAAGGATTTTTTTCATGAGCCTACATATAATTAATTCCATTTCAATGAATCTATGTACAAATTAATAATTAATTCATTACAAATCGGTAGTTAGTAACCGTTTTTGAGAGAAATCATTTTTGAAATCTCGGTCGCGGAAACGAAAGTTTAAATTTCGGGTCCGGACATCAGTCATTACGCTAGTAAGCTCGCGAAGTTTAGTAATAATGTTTGTTGTAAATTAATTGCAGTCTTTTCTTTATGTAATACAAAATGCAATATATAACTTAGCAGTATATTTTATGGCTAAACTCCGCAAAATTTGATGTATGGGTTTTGGGGTGGAATTTTTTGGGAAAAATTGCAAATAATGTCGCACCAGTATCTCGCTGAAGCTGAGAGTATGTAGGTATTTCGTGACACCTAGAACTTTCTAGATTTATGAATTGTGTTGTATTTGAGTGAGTGGATCAGCGCAACCTCCAATTATTAGGATACCATGTTCTTGGCTTCTCTTCGTTTTCACTCACGCTCCGTAAATTACACACACCATTATTATTTATCTGGTGTACCTTTCTCCGGTGACAAAAGAATCCTACTCCATTGTGATTCCAGGGACCTCTCACTTCCGCTTTCCCTCCCTCCGCACTCTGTACACTGTCAGACTAATTGCTTTGCATTGTGTCCATTGTTAAACACTGTCAAATAGAAGCATAGTTGCCGGGCAACGTGGAAAGGTGCGAGAGTTTTTATTCTAAAAAATGGCATTATTTACATTTTTATACTAGTATGGGGATGTTATGAGTCGTATGTTGCATGAATATGTAGATTACAAATTATGATTGATGTCGGTTGCGTATTTTATTTTATTTGGAAATCAAACAGTTAATCTATATAAAAAAATATAATAAAAGTATAACTAAAACTGAACTAATTTCATGCCCCAATATTCATCCGTTACTCACGTGTCCGATTGATAATCGCTGAACGCATTGTGTATGTGTAGCCAGAGTGGATTAGTAAACGAGAAACTACTTACGGTTGACACTAGTTTATTGACAGGCGCAATATACAAGTATCGAGTAGTTAAGCTGTACAATAAAACTATTACCCGAGAATATGAAAGCATTCATTCCTTGTCACTGTTACCGGAAAGGTGGCGGTGAGAAGAGTGAAGCTCGAGATATGATGACCTCCCCGACGGCTGCTAGGCGCTTGATTTCAAACATCTGCAGGGTGCGTTTAGTAACGGCAGGCGGCGATGGCAATAATGGAGACAATCCTCTACATATGTATATAAAATTGAAGAACCGATCTTTAGCGAATTTTGCATAGTTACTCTTTAGGACTCTGCACAAAACACAGACACCCTCTATCTTTCTCCTGGAAACCCCACCGCCCTCTAGCTTACATAAATATTTATTATAACAGTTAAATTAGCAGTAAAAAATAAGGATAACTCCCCCCCCTTTGCATGACATGTTATCCTTCCGAGTAAACAGATCTGATAGAATGCCACACGCTTCTATCCTATTACACTACTCTCGCCCCGCCCGAACTCATTATCTGTCAATTAACTTAAATTAAATTGTCAAATAAACTTTTTCAAATTTACTAGTTTGTTTACAAAACGTCCACTTCCTAAGCGAACTGGGGACGTAGTCCGTGAGTAAAAGTGAATTTTATTGGATTTATTTATGGCGTCCGCTGGGCCCCCTCCACCCTGCTGGTATCCTCACCCTGCGTCAGCAGACGACTTGACATCAATAATTCAGCCAATCATTACCGTCGTCCGAATTTCATATTCCATGCGATCTTTGTTTAATTTATATAGTTTTTTACATCTCGTGATTGAAATGCAAAATCAATTTTGTAAGTCACCTTGACCTGACTCAATACCGCTAAGTAGTTTAATCGTATTGTAACCGACTTATTTTGAAAATTTCAGGAATCGAACATTCTTCCTACTGTAGCGCGTTACAAATACCAGTAGCGATGGTGTGTAGTCGGTATTGCCAGCAAGAAAAACACCGATTACTATTGAGATGTCGCCAGGCAGCGTCACAAGCGAGACGGTAGCCCGGCGGCAGTCGACCTTTGGATATGAAATGCGGTGGACACGTGTCACTTCCAGAACTCTACATTATGGCACTTCTGTGCTTAGCGAAAGTTTTTATTTCATGTTTACTCTTCAATTTGTAACGTAGCTTTTATTTTTATTTCTTCGCAGTGAGTTCTAATTTCTCAACTATAAAAAAGTGAATTCTCCTTGAAATGTCTTTACATTGTACTTCGATATTAGGATGGTCATTAATAACATGTTGATAATCTTTTATAAATTTGTCTGATTGGATTTTTGTTTGCGTTAATTGGATAACTTAAGTTGTACTGTGGTAGATTACTTTCTTAGATAATAAATTTTATTTTCAACATTTAAAACGGAAACACGGCAAAGATCGCTTTTTGCTAGTTCTTCCAACAATGCAGTATTCTAATGAAAATGTTGCGTAATTCCCGCAGTATATGTGTTTGTAGTCTGCAGCTGTATAAAGCCTGGTTAACAATCGTTTCGCCGAGGGGGTTGTAAATGTTCACGTTCGGGCGACCGTGAAGCCGCCCGGGGAGGTGGCGCCGGCGACAGTCCGGCCGGCCGCGCCGAGCCCGCTATAAATTTACTCGACGAAAAATAAAGTTCGCAGATTTACACCGTGAAACTTTTAAAAATTTATTACAGTCGGCTAAAACAAAAGAGAATATTGTTTTTGTCCGCTGATATACCGTGAAGTCGTGAATCGTGAAATATATTGTACGGTGTTGGAACGATGATTTCTGATAATACAACCGAAATTGATATCGCTTCTTTATTAATACTGATTAATCATTTAGCGTTTTTTTTGCGAAATTGCGAATTTTTATTATTCATTTATATCAAAGTTATATAGTAGAGTAGATTTTTTTTAAAGCAACAACTTAGATTTTACTTTTGTACTAATATAAAGTGTAATAATATTTTCACTTCTTCAATATTTGCAAAATTACTTGGTGGCCTCATTTTATATTAATAATTATACAAAATACTTTATTTAAACCACTATTAATTGATCATACTACGTGTTTCGATACCTATGGTATCTTCTTCAGGAAACAATGTATGTGGTATAACCAATAAATAGTGGTTTAAACAAAGTATTTTGTCTAATTATTAATGTATTATTATTATTTTTATTTTTTTTTAAATAGAACACATTCTTATTGTGAAGTTACAAATTTTCAGAACATAGGTCTGTGATATTTTTAATACAAAATTAAATATAATTAATTATTTAATAATTCTGGTGTCCTCTATCGAATTTTACTCAACGGTATTTTGAGATTCCGTAAATATAAAAAAAATTGCTATCAAATAATGGAATAACACGTGTATCAATTTGAAAGTGCATTATATAAGTTCGAAGATTTGTCGTCAACTTACTATGTTGGTGTAGTGTAACAGGTTAATGCAGTTTTATGGATAGGAAAAGATCCAGGTTCGAATATCGGTAGCAACAAACATATTTTTTCGATAAATTGATTTTATGTGTATATCTTTCTAATTGATACATTTAATTTGTATTAAAAATATTATTTATAATAATTCATACAAAATAGGCATTAATTGAAAGACAGCGACCGTTAAATTATTTTTCAGTGTGCCAGAATATGTTTTCTTATGGCTCCAATGCCGAGTTCTGTTGTCTGCCGCCAAGGTCTGCCATTCTGTTTTTAAGAAATTAACAAAATGTTAAAATAGTTGTAAATCGTTAATTTTTTTTCGTTGTTTGATAGTTTTAAAATGCTAAAATGATGTTAATGAAGATATTTTGTATTTACTTACACACTTTAGGTTTTCAATTACTGTATAAAATTAAGTTTTGTATCAAAAACACAATAATTTCTCACTAAATAATATTTTTATCGGTTCTATGAATGCGTACTTTTACTGTTTTTTTTTTTTGCCTATTTGAGTCGGAGAAATAAAAACTAACTTTTTTTAGTACCCAATACAGTTACTTCTCATCCCTTCCCTCTCTGAACTATTGATTCACCGTTTAGTCCTTTCACGTGTTCCTATGAAATGTGTCCGTTTAATCCTGGCTGGAGACATACCACGTACACTGGACCAGCCCCCAGTATCCCCTCACCGCGAGCACATCTCGCGCGTGTCTGTCGCCTTCCCAGGGCTGCAGTCAGTTTACAGCTTTAATACAAATAAAAAACAACGCTTTTGTATCCATTCCTTTTCGGGACTATTGTGCCGTTCACCGTCATAGTTCACATCTTTAGACGTACCACGATAATGCAAAGCTCTAAAAATTGCAAATACGTATTAGATATTCGCATTTATTCAGCGCTACAGACATCAAGGTGAAAGGTAATACATTCAGATTTATGATCAACAACATCAACACTACAGCACCTTGAAAATAACCCGATGCTGGAGTCAACAATGGTTTTCAAAACGTCGGTCTACGGGGTTAGGTGCGCGCAATAAAATTCCCCATAAATGTCTACACAATAAATTGTAAGCCGAAGTGATGAAACCTGAGAAGGATTATTATACTAGCGGAGAGTAATCGGCTTTCAACAATTGCATATATGGCAGTTGTTCGGCCACGACCAGTGTTTTTGGAATTTATAAAACAATAAGGAGTGTAATGTATCGTCACCGTCGGCAGCAACATCTCCATTTTTTTCAAATTAAGATATTTATTGTATATCATTGGATTTGAATTCCGACGGGGAATCGTTCTATATCACTAGTTTCACGATAACGTCCGCTAGGAGCGTGCAAATCAAAGGAATGTAATCATCACATATGGGGTTGATTAATCGGGATTGTCACCGGTTTTAAACCTCGTGTCCCAGTGTCCCGAACTAAACTTTTGGGAGACCCAAAAGTCCCGATTTTCAAAATTTTCGGATGAGTACGGTAATAGTGTGTACTGCTTTGACATTTCGTGCGCGCGCACCTCAGAAACGGCTCGCTGCTGAGTTGCGTAGTACTATCGAATCCGAGAGCGAAACCAGACTACGAAAGTCGTGAACAAATAATATGTTTATATTTTCGTTTATTTTTACTGTTCTTGTTCAATTAATAAATAATTAATGTCAAAATTTTCTGATTTTATTTTCTTATGAAATTTAGATTAAAAATTAAGTAGAAGCTACGCTAATCACATATGATCTGTAACCTCCATGTCAACTGCACACGAGTCAAGGGAATATCTAAGTTTAGTTCAGTTTCAGTTTAGAGACAATCTGCTCTTCTTTACAACTCTACAAAGGTAAGTAATACTTCAGTAATTCTACAAAAATTATTTAAAACTAGTTGTTCCATACAAGAAACAAGAATGTAGATAAGGGTGCTTCGCCTCAGCTTCTCTCATCCGGCGATGATGATGATGATTATAAGGTCGATATGGCGGCGATATGATGATTATGAGGTCGATATGGCAAAATCGAAAATAACTTCCCGCATGCAGAATACTCTCTTTTTATTCGAATTCATAACAATACATGTAGTCATATTTGCAAGTACCTTCACACGACAGGCAGCCGCTGTACGTTTTACTAAGACATCATTGTTTTCCTGATATCTATCCCACGGGTTTTTTGGCGCCACGCCGATGATTACACGTTTAAATTATTGCTACGTGTTTATCGTATCGACGAGTAATTCTGTGCTCTCTCTTCTGTAAAGTACATGATTCTTAGATATGCGGTGTTGCTGCTGACGGTGAAGATATATGCTGTATCATGTATATCTCTTGTACAAGATCACTTGAAAATTTTGTGATAAAACATCAAATTGTAATACCAAAAAGTTATTTCAAATCTATTGAGCACCGTTTGACATTCAACGAATCACATTGCTTTTGTACGTATTGTATTCAACACTGTATGTCGGGTGTTACAAATGTTAATATATGGACGGAGCATCGGTCATCTTTAATGCCGTAGGTACACTGTTGTTGCAGGGGTGGTGTCATATATTGATGTTATATGTATATAGTTTCATCATAAAATAAGCACAATTATGTATACCTTAATGCAAACAAAGAAAATGACTGCCGTGTATAGATTTAGATTATACTGTTACCAATGATATTATATAACCATATACAATATATGTTGTACGTAGAATTATGAACTTTCGCTTAACCAACATCTTTAGACAAAATGAAATGAATACAAAATGTATAGACGTTTTTAAGAATACTTTATGACTGAACATGATTCTTTTATTGTTTGAAAATTCCTTCATATAATAACTAAACGAAATAATCATTTTTATTAAAGGTTAACGTAGGAAATAGTTGTGCCAGTTCCTTTTTGTTTTTCCCAAATCAAAAACTAATTCATGCACCAAATACACCTCGAACGCAAAGAACGGCCATGAATTCAACATGTTTAATACAATACAACACGTAAGATAATAAAATTCGCGAATTAGTAAAACAAGAATTAGATACTTCAATTATTAGCACGCAGTTATAAGCCTTTCAAATGTTATTATGTTACTAAACAGCATAAGTAACGGCTCCATCAACTGAAAGGAATTTTTAATTCAGTTACCAATTGTAGCGTAAAAATACAAGACAGTAATGTGAATAGCTACAATCGCCGAATTGTAGCAACTAGTGCCACGTCTACAGCGGTGGGTTGCCGTGGTAATTTTTAGAACTAAGCCATTAATATTTATATTGGTATGGTGTATATTATACAGATATGGTGCTAATTGTAATAAATCCGCAAATATATGTTCACGATCCATATTATAGATTATTTCGTTTATATTTGTTTCCCGGAATTTTTAGTAATGCACTGCACGCCCCTCCATGTATACACCTAGGCTTTTTAATTATTATCGATTCGATTCCATTCGAAATCTTTAATCCGTAGCGAAAGTTTCAGTATGTGTTTGTTACCTTCTCGCGAATTTCCGATCAAAATATCAATTGCTGGCAAGATTTTTCTGAAATAATATTACATACAGAATGAGGGCGATATTGCACATTACTGGCAGGATGAGAATGTATTTTAGGAATTCTTACATTTGATTTGCTATCCATGCAATATATGTATCAAATTTTAATATAAAATAGTCTGTCAATTTTATCTCCATACTAAATTCAACAAATACTATTTACTTGCCTGTGTACTGATCATTGTAGTTAATTTTGATACAAAATATAGAGTTATTCAATAAACCGTATTTTGTTTTAATGATTACAGTTGGTTCAAACGTCTCTTTATATAAAAACAACAGACCTTTAAATTGTATTTATTTATTTATTAGACTTAATTGCCATACATGTTTTTGTTGTAACAGAGGTATATATAAGAGGTATAATATAACATGATAAACATAAGACACTATTATATTGCTCTTAGTTTATTGTGTTGGATGGAGTAGACTCCACCTCTGATATATAGAGCATTGTCTTTCGCTAAAAAGTAGCCGGTTTTTTTCGTGCTATTTTGGTGTTATTTAATTCAAGAAAGATAAAGATTCGACAGGAATAAAAATAGAATTATTAGTGTAGACACTGTATAATGATTATGTTATAAATGACACTTGACCTTGTCTGTTGTGTCCTTTATTGTTTATCGCTCTTGTGGAACGCACCGTTAGAATTAATTGATTAATATGAATAGTAATTTCATCCAGTCGACTCTGCGTTCGTCTGCCATAAAATCTTCGTCTCCCCCAGGAGCCCGACTCCCCCGCCTGTAAATAGGATATAGGCGAGTAAGAACGTTGGCTTTCTAGGAGACGTGTTCGTTTTGCAAAGTGGAAAAATAACGTTCACGTCACGTGATGTTTAATGAAATGATAACTTTCCGTATGGTGTACGTTCTTTCGCAAACTTACATTATTAATTCCGAGACTGCGGTGTGTTCACTTTTTTCTCCATAGTTTTTTTTTTTTTTTACATTTGATTGATTGATTGAGCATCGTGACGTTATCTTGGCGGCAAGGTGCCGCGAATTGTAAGATTAGGATACAGCTTAAGCTTCCACTTTAAATGACTTAATCGTATACATACAGCTAATTTAGGAATTTAGGTGTCCAATGATTGTTATCAAAACATTGTTTTGTCACGATTAACGATCTATTGTCAGACATACTAAGCAAAATTATTTATAATTTCAGTTCACACTGTGTGGTAAATATGAAGAACAAATTTTGATTTTGAAATGTATGTAATTAAACGACAGTGGAAAGGAAGTCATTCATTTTTTTATTTGAAAAACTAGTGTTTAAAATCCGTGCTAAGACGTCATTCAAATGTCACTTTTTTTTAAAATTAGATCTTCCATATTAATTTAACACCACAAACGCTTGTTAAAACGGTATTTGAGTAAGTCCAAGACACACAATTACTGGATTTTCACCTACAAAGGCACTGTTATTAAACATATGATATATATCTCATAGAGACGAAGCTATTATTTTTTATTATATTTAATGGATACAGCATATATGTCACAATCAGAATCTTATTTATTTTTTTTAATTATCTAAAACAATATTATTTATCTGTAAAATGTTTTTAACAAATTATACTAGAATACGCCTGAAAACTCAATATTTTTCAAATTTATATGTATTCTTATTTTGACCAGTATATTATTATCAATATTTGAATATGTCCAAGAGCACACAATTACTAGATTTAAGCCCTGTAATTACCCATACTTCCATATATTTCCATTAAATGTATTTTTTTAAATAGCTTCGTCTCTATGAGATATCTATCGTTTATTGAAACTTTAGTAAAATAATTCGACGTTTTTCTTTGAAAAACGGTCATTGCGAGTAGAATAAGTATTAAATAATAATTGCCTACAGAATATTCCCATCAGAAATGTAACTGTTCAATTCCAATTTTTGACATAAATTGGCTTTTTTTTTTTACTGTTTTGAAAAAAATGGAAAAAGGTCGCGTAAACCAAGTTGATACTTCTCTTAGATGAAATTGATGAATTTACATTTAATTTTCCACTTGTGATGAACAGACATTAGAGAACTTTAGGATTTTATTTATAAGATATTCTAAACAGAAAAGCCACATTCGCGTAATTCATATTTCAAAGAAAATTCACACTTCATTCCGACACAATGTTTTATTTTTCTTTTCTTATTACATTTACGTGCAAAGAAGACAGCCTTGCGGACAAACACTGGATGATTATATTATTAATATCTTAGTTATACGATATTAGTTTATAGTAAATATTATATAATATATAAGATACATAAAAGATTCTATATGATATAATACGGATAATACAGATCTCTATGCACATATTGTTGTACCTCTAAACGTTGTTTATTTTTAGAGGTATAGAACTTTAAAATGTAATAAAACACATACAAATCGTGATAATGGCCATGGTATTGGCTTTATTGGAAAGATAATTTTATGCTATTAGTGTTTAAATATGATTTAGTGCATATGGCCGCTGCGGGTTGGCTCAAATAAAGCGCAATCTGGAAGTCCAACTTTCGACCACCTCGTGAAACAGCTGGGCCCGTAAATCGGCAATAACGCGACAAATGTTGGCATCCGAATCGTCTGTCGTGTCTCTGGTTTTTCGACGTACACTGGCGACTTCACATATCCCCGCAGAAAATTATCCAAAGGTGTTAAATCACATGATCTCGGAGGCCAATTTACAGGTCAATTACGCAAAATTAGAGTATGCGTGGTCATCAATTAGAGTATTCGTGATGCGAAAACGATCCATGGTTATTCGAATTAGTTGCTCGGATGGACAATTATGTTGACCGTAAAATGGGCGTAGCGCACGGTAAGTTTCGTGAACTGAAGCACGATTTTCGAAATAAATTTGCATAATTTGCAAGCGTTGTTCTGGCGTAAGTCTATTCATGGTAAAATGGCAAACCAAACTGGTTACAAATCAGGTATTGGCTGTCGCTGGAAAAAGCGTTGTTAATTCGAAAAACTAATCTCCAAAAAAACACCTTTAGTTTAACTGTTTGATAATATTATTTATACCCGTCTCGACATAGAATTTCTCTAGTAAGACGGGCACAGTCCAAACAGATTTTTACATAGTATTATATAGTTACTAATAAAATTAAAATAAATAAGAAGAGACAGTTTTACGTGATTTTTTATTTTTATCTGTTTTTGTTGAGATTTTTATTCTTTCACGTTATTTAATTGTATTTATATTCCAAACATTTTATAAAAACAAGTTACTCATGATCACATACATATTAGGCCTGAAATTTGGACCACAGTTTGGACTGGCGCGTCGTACACTAGTCAATATTTTAAAATGGTAAGTTTTCTTCCATTAAGACGAGACTTTTAATTTTATATCATTGATGTAAAAAATGTATTCCTATTAACCAGTATCGTATCTAAGGTCAAGTACTGTTAAACACACACATTTAATAGTATGTATCACAACGGTCGATAAGTCGATGACAAGCCGTTGACATTTTTATATTCACTTCTTCTATTATACATACACCATTAAAGTAATCTGGAATGAAAATACGCGTAGACTCGGTTTGAAGATGTGGCCTGCACAATCTCGACACTCTTCGTTACATATTACTCATTTAGATTAATAATCATATTTCACTTCTTCTAATTTACTCATCACCGTTTTCAAAGCGGTAGACAGAGATAATATAACGCCACACTCTTTTATCCTGTTATACCATTCTTTCCTCGTTCATTTCCGTGCGTGTCTGTCGGCTGTTTAAGCTTTTAACGGGGTAATTCTCCAATATCTGGTCTAACTGATCATGTTGGGTCTTTTGCGGACTCTCTCTGTTGCTGTTACCTTCTTACCATTCTCCGTACATTCATTTGTTCCACATGCTCAAATCATGTCGGCGACCCTTTACGGCTTGCTAGCGAAATGTTATATTTTTTTATATTTATACAAACTGAATTGCTGAAATCTTCATACAATAAAGACATTGTACAGCTCGAAAGTCAGACTAGTTCGCTAGAAATAACACTTTGAATCCCAACTGGGAGTACTTCAGATTTTAGCACAGGCAACACTGCGTCGTTAAACCGGAATAAAAACTTCTGTAGTGTGTAGATTTTGGAGAGGCTAAATCTCTTCAAGTCATTTCGGAGTAAAACACGTATAGCGACCTTAATAGAACTAAATGGTATACTCATTCTTAACAAAATTATATTATATAATACGGTACACGAGATTGATATTTGAGCCGCAGTAAGGAATAAATATTTTTTTTAACCGAGAAAAAATGATTTTTACTTTTATTTAATAGTTTATACAAAATATTTTATGTTTTTTATGATGCATTTTTGTTGTGAATAAGCAATTTCAGAACATAGTTCTGTGACATTTTAAAACAAATTTCGAATAGGAAAAGTTCCGGGTTCGCATCCCGGTATCGACCGAATATTTTTTCCGTATATCACTATAAATTTTAAAGAGAACACTTTATTGTTGCGAAGTTTCAGTTTTTTGTAACATAGTTCTGTGGTAGTTTTAATACAAATAAAATGTATCAATTTTAAAGAGATACAGACATATAAGTTAAAAAATTTGCAGTAAACATACTTGGTTGATATGGAAAAACTGGATAACGCATTTCTCCGGACAATTCCGGTAGCAACTAAAATATTTTTCTGTATATCTTCCTAGTTGATTCACGTATACCTATTATTATTAATTAGTAGTGTATTTTTGATACACTCACTTTTAAAGTTATATATTTTATCCTTCATTCCTTAGCCTCGCCGAAATGATCTTTACGATAGAGAACTCTTGAAATATTTAATTAAATAATATATCAGTGCAGTGCGTGAATCATTTATAATCCGATCAAGAAATTTAAACATATCAATTTATTGTTTTATTACAAATAATGTGAATTTTATGACGAGATAAATTTGACTAACATGTTGAACTTATCCCGCGATTCAGAAGCAGCTTCGCCTCTGTTTATAATGTATCAAATGAAATTACGTTAACAATATTTGAGTGTGTCAAAGAACACACAATTATTGGATTTTTACCTCCAAGGCATTGTTATTAAGACAAATAATAAATGTCTCACAGAGACGAAAATACTTATATTATATTATATGGGAAGTATGGTTATTACAGGGCTTAAGAGTCGTAAATTACGACCTATCTTCGGCTAGCTTAAGTGATCATTTTACACAATATAACGTTCACCATTCTACCTACGATTAACCTCCATATCTAACAAATTATATATATGTTACCATGGAGAAACACTTTAAGTATTTAACTACAACTTCACTGTCGCCATCTATGGTTTGAAATTCGATATTGATTTCCCTGAAACAGCATAGATCTTACTAATGAGAATCTTATTTAGAAATATGGAAGCTATATTCTTTACCTGTATATATAGCAAATGATTAACACATTATACTAGAATACGCCTGAAAAGTCAAATTTATATATTTCTTATCTAGACCAGTATATTATATTAAGAATATTTGAGTATGTCCAAGAACACACAATTTCTGAATTAATGAATAAATTATTGAATTAATGATTAGCCGAAGACAGGTCGTAAGCCCTGTAATACCCATACTTCCATACTCCCCATATAATATAAATAGCTTCGTCTCTATGAGATATCTATAATTTGTCTCCAAATTATGTGTTATTATTATTATCAAACGTAAATCGTAACATTAGAAAATTAGTGTCGATAAAATCGCTCATTTGTTTCCGGAGATGCTTCCTATGTACGTGATGTAATGTGTTCATATAGGAGAGAGATTTGAAACATTAGTTGCGGGACGAAGAGCATTCTACACACATAATTGGTGAAAACACAAATCCGATAGTTTGACACATATACAACACTAAGAGTATTTACTCTTTGAAAATTAAATCTTTATGTAAACAAGACGTTTTTTTACATTAATGTATATTATATTGTCAGCGTTTAAATTTTCCTTCCAAACGAATCACATTTTTAAAAAAAGTCGCAGAGCTATTTGATTATGTAAGTAGTACCAAAGTGATGACACAAAGAATTCGCGTTAATTCATGTCTATATATTTGGTAGACTGTGGTGTCGATAAAATCGCTCATTTGCTTCCACAGATGCTTGTACGTGATGATTAATTATTATTTTTGGTCTTATGACATTTGGGGTACAACACGCGTTGTTTTTCATGTTTAAATTGACATAACTGTCAATTTTTGTGAACCGCGTTGCAGCGTTTATTTTCGGGATCGTAGTAGCAATCTCAAATTTGCAATACCGCGCAGCTCGGATAATCCTCGACTTGCATAATTTATCACGTGCACTTGGCAGTATTGGTCATTTCCTTCTGTGGGGATGTGTCGTATCCGAACCCCCGTCTTTGTGAAATTAACGTCCTCTCGGCGCATTTAAATAAGCCATCCGTTGCCGTCATTCGTATGCCGCTCCGGCCCGCTCCCGAATTATAATCGGATACGTGGCTGCGGGCCCGGCGCAGTGCGCCACCGCGCCGAGTGGTAATTTGTTGCCGGCCGGTCGACACAGCCAGCCTAATAAAATCACGCATCGATCCGGTGGCTGATGTCAACGATCCTGAAACGTACAACCGTGCAAGGCTTGCTGCATATCAATGTATCGTTCATTTGCCGAACACGGTGCCAGATGGTTGAGTTATAGCGGCCGCGGCGGATCTTTCCCGGATTCTGACTGCTGTGCTGTGTACCAGTAATGGACATTTTGAGAAAGGAGACGACGGAAACACGCAGACTTTAAACTCTTTCTCGTTTGAACTTTAGATACGATCTGATTGAATATGGATCTAGCAATCGGTTATGTTTATTTATTTAGTTCTTAACATAGTGCATACATAAACACTCCTATATATTAGGGTTTGCAATTTATCGTCAAATTGCAATTACTGGTAAACGGTAAATATTTCTTTTCATTACCGGTTTACCGGTTATTTACCGGTAAATGAAAAAAAATAGTAGATTATTAAAGTATAACTATGTGTGGCTGGCTACCTTTACTAAAAACGGTATCCTAGATTAAAACTTAAATAATTTCAAATACGTTTCAGATGAAAAATGTCATATACATACGTATATGAGGTTTTTCTTGTTTTTACTGAGATATGGTAATGGAGATCAGATAATCACTTATGAATTACGACTGTATAATATTTGGTTTACCTGTATGTGAGGAGTTAATATTATTAACTTATTGATGTATATAAAACATACATTACGTGTATAAATAAATACTCTGTATACACCTAATATAAATTCGTAATTAAAATAAAATAATATTACAACTTAATGTTTTTATTGATATCGATATATGTATATTTATTTTATTTTTATGTGGTGTATATGTGTATGTACTGGAAAAAATATATTTACAATATACTTTCGTTATAATATACCTGCATCTATTCCAAATTACCGGTAAATTTCCCAATTTACTGGTAATTACCTATGGTGTGTTTTAGTTGATTTACCGTTAAAATGCAAGTCCTACTATTTATGCTCTAATATAAACAAGATTGAAGTCTTTTCTTGACCTGTCTTCGGCTGGCTTAAGTAATCACTTTATATATATAAATCCCATTACATATATGTATATATATATATATATATATATATATATATATATATATATATATATATATATAACGTTCACCAATTCTCAAAATAAAGAAATATATAAAAAAATTAAACATATTGCTAAAAAAACATTTTACAGGTAAAAAATATTGTTTTAAAATATTTTTTAAAAGTTAGATTCTCATAGTGATGCTGTTTAAAAAAAGGGAAAAATGAATTATCAAATTTGGTCCATAGATGGCGATAGTGTAGCGGTACTCGAAGCGAGTCCACATACTAAAATATATACAACTTTCAAATAAATGAATAAATGTAGAGATTGAGGGGTGAGAATTGGTAAACGTTATATAATTATGTATATCATATATGAAGTGATCACTTAAGCCAACAGAGGATAGGTCGTAAGCCTTGTAATTACCCCATACTTTCATATATTTTCCAATAAAATATAATAGAAAATAGCTTCGCCACTATGAGATATCCGATATTTGTTGTATGATTGATGTGGTCCTTTTTTGTGGAAAGGTTGAGCAGCTGATGCATGAAACACAATCATACTAACCTAACCTAACCAGATGGACCGCTAAACTCTTGTAACGAATCTAATATTATATTATAACGAGAACAAAATATAACGTCGGTCGACAGTGGCGGGGACATAACAATAAAGCGGCGACCAGATAATAGGGAAGGTCCGTCACGGCCACCTATTTTATTGGATTCTGATTGCTACTGTTATAACTGTTATAGGCATTTGAAAACAATTATACTAATCTAACACAACCAGGTACATTACTGAACTCATAGAGGAGTGTATAAACAATAAAAAATCGTCTGTATTAGAACGAGAACAAAAGGTAACAAGAGTACACTGAATCACTAGACAGTGGTGGGGAGATGACAACAAAGCCAAAACTTAGGAGCAGTTTCTACTGTGTTTAACTATATAAAAACATTACTCTTATTTGTATCTTCTCCGTCTTTAATTCAATAGCCCAATTTGAAGCAAAATTAATAATATCAAATACAGACCGAAAATTGCACTTTAAAACGATATTAACGTGAACACAACGAAATTACACTTTTATCGCGGTTCAGTGAAAAAAATTATGTTAAATTCGGAAAACCATAACCGAAATTATTTTCCTTTTAACCTATACCGTATAAAGCATATCCCGAATCCTTCGGATGTGAAAACGAAGAACGGTATTACTACAAAATTAGAGTAATTTTAAATTGAAAGTCGCGCGGCAGTCGCAGGACGTGGATTCATTTTTCATTGTGCATGAGAACGGTTTCAAGAGTTTATTTCCATAACAAAGCGAATTTGCAGCGAACTGTGTACCTGTGGACGTGACGTGAGACGCAATGCCGAACACGATGGAATACCGAGAATAGTTGGAAAGACAAAGAAAACACACAAATATTAAAGCCTTAAAGCAAGGTAGTTTCGTATACTTCATTCTTTTTTTAAAACAGTCTCGGTAGCAAAATATATAGTGTGTTTCGCGTATTAAACCTTCACATTGTAAAAATTTAAATTTCACATATTTGATCCCTTGCAAAAAACACATTTGTAGGAAAAACGTTCCCTACGGATTCGATTGTATTAAACATATTCGTAAATTCTGATCATAAATCTATAATTTAAAGAATAAATGGTGTCAGAACAACATTTTGAAAATAAAATGAATGCGTAATTGCTTTAAGTGATCTAGTGATGAGAACATTTTCTGTAATTTTAATATATATTTAAAAAAAAAAAGAAAATATATTTTTTTTAATTTTCGTAATGATACAACGAAACGGTAATTATGTTTACAAATTACGTATTAAGTATCTAATTGGAGAGCTACACTATTCGATGGAAACATCATTATGATCTAGATAATTAAGTTTGTTTGTAATTTGTACTTTGTGTAACCCGTTGGACATAAGTGTAAAAAGCAACATGCACTTATCTGGTGACTGCCCTAAGATCAGCAGGATGCCGAGAAAAGTGGAAGAGCATAGTCAAGAGGGCGGGAATTCATGGAGATCACGATGGACCGACGTGGATGATGAAGATTTTTATGGAAGAATTAAAAGTAAATTTTTGTTTACTCATATACTAGAAATAACATCATATTTATGTGAAATTGACATATTTTTAAGTTAATAATAAATACAGCAGCCAAATAATTTACTATGACGCGATAACCGCGCACTGTCCTGTGGTATAATTGACATCAGATATTTTTGTTGTATGTTTTTATGCGACACGGGCGGACGGATATAAAAAAAGTATTTGTAAGACACGAAAATAATTTCATTTTCAAATTTAAGGTTTCCGCCATCTGGTTTTTCTTGTGCGTTTTTGTAGATGGTTTCCTTGAGGAAATATACGCTGGGGGATATAGTTATTGAATTGCACAAATGTCCTCAGTATAGTGAACAGCACTAAGAAAGGGGTTGTTTAGAAGGTTTGAACGAGAAGATGTGAGAATTTGGATGAGCCGAGAGTTGTGCGTTAGGACGTAAGATGGCATTCTATACTCGCAGCATTCTACGCGTATGAAACGGCGAGATGGTAAAGAAGTACTATTTTTATTTATGTACCGAAGGCTGTTGCAGAATAAGATGGTTTTGCGCAAACTAATCACGTGTCCCTGTGTATCGATCCCTTAATGAATTTATCCGCGAGCCTTATTAAGTTTTGCCACGGTCGGTCTTCTTGCTCTCTCTAATATTTATTATAAGGCTCTTTCGGTGCGGAGGGAAAAAACAAAATGAAAGTTATTCCATTAAATTGTTTCTTGCCGACAACTTATCCGGCGATGGGAGGTGGGAGCTGAGAGCTGGCCCCGGCCATCCGACATCTGCTAGAGGCGTGTATGTGGCTGGCTTCTGCGAAGTTTGATAATTAATACATTTTAATACCGCTTTTTAAATCTACCACATACAACAACTCATGGATTCGTTCCGCAGTTAGATGCGGTGGTACAATTAATTTCAAACATTGTATATCTTAGGAAAATTAAATGAAATAATTCACTTAGGTACTGTTGTGTACAGTGACTGCATGTTTAGAACCATTCCCAGGTAATAACGAATTGAAAATGATATATGTTTTTATTGGAGTCTGTCGCTTCGTGTGAAGGGGGTGAATTTACAATTTGTCTTTTCAACAAGACTCCAGAAATGTATAATTTTGTCCTTCCACGTATTATGTCATTTTTTTGAAATTGAGATCCTATCGTAATGTATGAGGGGAATAAGTAAGCTTCCTAAATTACTAATTTAACAATGTTTTACAACCATTAACAATCCACTGCTGGATGAAGGCCTCCCCACAACTCTACCGCGTTCCTCCGTAAATCTTTATTACGTCTTTACTGCTCCAATCATTTTTTTTTCTCGTGGATACCATTCGTCCATCGGTTTATCGTAAAATATGTTCTTCCCGTTGCTATTTACACATTTTATTAATGATATCGACATCCTACACCTTGGACTCCGTTCTAACTCCCGCGTTTCGTTTTCAATCTTTTCTTACTCTTCTAAAGATCTTTTCCCAGCAACTATTGTTACAATAAAATGGTAAAACAGATTTACCTACCTTTTTTGTAATATTCCATAAGTTCTACAATGTGTCCCAAAGGTTATTTTCATAACGAAAATTCTATAATAAAATAATGGATGGGTTTAATAAAAAAATAAATATTTTCCATTTATGTACAGTTCCTGGGAATTTATTTCTTAAAAATTATGTTTTCTAAATGTGATCCATTATTTCGCTGGCACTCTTCTAAACGGGAGGCAAAGTTTCTGAGAACTGCTCAGCACGTTTTATCTATGATCGCTGCCATTTTTACTCCAATATTTTCTTTTGATTGGTCCAGAGATGGAGGATTGTTACTGTATGTCTTTTATTTTTAAAGTAGCTCTATAGGAAAAGGTCCATTGGTGTCAATTCGGGGCTACGCGTAGGCTAGTTTATGTCACCTCGTCGGGTTATCAATTTTCCAGTAAAAATTTTACGAACAACTGTTAAGGACACGCTCCAGTGACTGAATACCCAAGGACGCGGCTAGCTATCTGCATACCCCCCGCCGCTCTCCCGCTCGTTTCGTTGGTGCAGCGAATGAACCAAAATGAAAAAGACTCTTGGGACACACTGTACAATATTCTCTTATATTCTGTGAAAGACGTCCTTTCACGTTCCGGATATCTGTACAGAACTGCAAAGAATTAATCCATGTCTTTTATCATATTTTTTTGTGCGAAACTGCAGGAGACCAGCTTTACTGAAATGTATATAATGTTCCTTGCTGATTGCAATAAATTTCCTCGCCCATTAGGCGGTCGGTGTGCACAACTCCTGTAAATCTCACAATGTCTCCGGGTACGTTGCCACTTCATCATGCTTTATTTATTTACTTCGTCACCCCTAATGTGGTGATTAGGGGTTCCATAACGAGGGTCGGACGATAACAACATTCGCGAGAATGGCTTTTCAGCAGACTTGTAACAATTTAGAAAAATTATCTGTTAACATAAAGGATTTTTTTTTTTAGGTAAAACTTTAAAATGAAATAAAACGTATAAAAATCGTGATAGTGGCCATGCTATTGGGTTTATTGGAAAGATAATTTTATGCCATTATATTATTTCACGCATATCGGCGCTACGGCTGGCTCGAATAAAGCGAAATCTGGAAGTCCAATTTTCGACCTTTTTGGAGCAGCTGGGGAAGTATATCAGCAATAACGCGACGAATATTGGCTTCCAAGTTATCTATCGTCTCTGTTTATCGGTGTAGACAACGACTGCATATATCCCCACTTAAAATAATCCAAAGGTGTTAAATCACACGATCTTGGAGGCCAATTCACGGGTCCAATTCGCGAAATTATGCGCTCAACGAATGTTTCCTTCAATAAATTGATTGTGACGCATGCTGGGTGGCATGCTGCGCCATCTTGTTGAAACCCCAGCTCTTCAGAAAAAGTCAGCAATCATGGATCTATAGCGCTCTCCATTGACTGTAACGTTCTGGCCGGCATCATTTTTGAAGAAACAACAGCTTCTTCGGTGCGCACTGTATGACGTTTTTTCGGATGCGTATTATCAATTAAAGTATGCGTGGTGCGAAAACGATCATGATTATTCCAATTACTCGCTCGGATGAACGGACGGAATTTGCAAGCGTTGTTCTAATGTAAGTCTATTCATGATGAAATGGCAAACCAAACTGAGCACAAATCGGCTGTCAAATTGGCTGTCGCTGAAAAAAGTGTTGCCAATTCGAAAAACAAACCTCTAAAAAAAACATCATCTACATACCCTCGATGTGAATCATGTCCACTGTAGCTGAACCTACCATTTGCAATACTGTCGACATGGACATGTTCGAGACTAGAAAAATATTCAGGCTGTACCGATTAACGGTAATCTGGCTGATCGTAATCGGTAATCACAATCAACAACGAACTTAGTCAAGTATTTAAAACATTTTGATCCAAAACTGATTAGAACTGCGGAAGTGATCGTGTTAAACATATGTAGATATTTTTAACAAAGGATAGTTTTATTACATATTGATAATGTTTATATATATATCGTACACTGAATTTTGTATGTTTTTTAATGAAAACAAATGTTCTGTATCTGTTGGTATATTTCTGTACAAAGAAATTTCCGTTAATGTTTTATTCTCTAATTAAATGTGTCATACGTGTATAACGCATATTTCGTCCAACATTTTGAACTTTTCTCAGTGTTTTACGCAATTAAAATGAAATTACACTATTATATATATATTAATATTATACTATAATTTTTTTAGGTATTCTCCCAGATACCTCTCTTTTTACCTTCCCCCGCTTTTTACGTATCTCCCATTATTAAAATTTTAATTAATTTCCGTATTTAACTCTCACTTACATGTTTGCCGTCGGTATAATGTAACACACGCGGCACAGCCTTAATTAAAATATCCCATGAAATATCTACTTAGGGTAACAATATCGTATTGTATTAAATGTGGAGAGAATGATAAAAATGTTTTATTAAAAAAATATATTTTTTAATGTTCGTACTCAAAGCTCTGATTCTATTTACACTCACCGTACAATAAATGATTTTAACAAAGACTCAAGTTGTAAACTTTGATTGGCTTCTCTCATCGTTTTTCAATTTACTATCATTATTTTATATGCAAACCTTTGTTGATAATCTTAATTATTAATGAAAATATTGTCTAATTGCAATGAATAATTCTTCAACTTTTTTTTTATAAATAATTATCAGTTTTTTCCTCTATTATTTCAAATTCCAACATTATTAACACCTGCTAGTAGAGTTTTCGGGTATTTTAAAGCCGAAATTTTATTTTACCGATGGACAACATTTTTAACTTTTATTAGCTGTTCATAGTTTTTATATCTAAGTTTTATATCTTATATTTTTCCCATAACAAAGGCATATTAAGTGCTAAATTTTTGTGAGATTAAATTAAGTTTACGTCTCCCTAATTCTTCATTAAAGTTTCATATATTATATTATTAATAGAATCGGCGTTAACTTTGTAGTTTCATTATAATGGATGGATATAAGTGAAACAATGTTATTACTCTACTCGAGTTTATTAGCACTACTCGAATATCGAGAGAACAGTAACTCTCATCGACAGGTGAAGTATTATACTGACTACACATAAATATAGGAGACAAGGCTTAGGTAGTAGATATACAAGTAATTAGGTACTGACAGATGGAGGGGGAGGGGGCGGAATTACTGGTGGACGGTGGAGGGGTGGTTGTAACGGGAATATTGAGAGGAGAGATGAGTTAGAAAGTATAATATTGTTTAACAGATTTATACCCGAGTTCAAATTCTTTTTTTTTCTAAACTTTCAAAAGTATTCATTGCTTTACGCGTGACGGGATGGAGAAGTTTAATGGTACTCGAATGAAAGGAATGATTATTATCCATGATGTGGTTCGCGAATTCGGGAAAGTTATAACTAGTTAGGCAACGACGATGCTCTTTTAATCTTACTCGAGTAGTGCTAATAAACTCAGGTAGAGTAATAACATTTTTTCATTTATATCCATCCTTCATATATTATTTTTAATATTAACGGACTGCAAAATATGTTGTATAGGTATAATAATATTTTATACCCATAGAAACTTTTAAGTCGAACCATAAATAAAGCACTAAAATTTTGTTCGCGTTAAATAACGTTCTCGGGTCCGGAAGTTGTCCTTATGCCTCTCTTGAAAAAGGCCTTCCCGGACTCGACCCACATCGCAGTCCCCGAAAACCGTATAATGTTTTAAAGCACAGTCGGTGTCCACTTTCTCACGTAGTTCCGTTTCCCTCTACAACCCCGCAAAGTGTACTCGTAAACCCAAAGTTATCCTTTGTATTCTCGCCGGGCGGTAATGAAATACCTTCTCGGGGCGGCTCCCGCCCTCCCGCCACCTGGTGGCCCCGCCAGTCGCGGGGCGGCGCCTTAAACTACGCTTCCGCACTTCGCGAACTAGCGGGGAATTCCCTTCGGTCCTTAATGCTGCACTAAAAGTTCGCGAATGGGAGAATTTAAGGGAACGGCGGAGAAGCCGGATCACTAAATTATTATACACTCGCAAGTTTCAAGGGATACGTCGACACTATTTTTTAATTATCTGCGGTGTGTTGATCTGGGCCAAATTAACAGAACAAAACCGTATTCACCCATTATTATCTATTTTACTTTTTTATATATATATAACCCTACATAAACGATAAATTGATTGTTTTAATAGTTTTCTTCGGTAACTAGATCCGTCTTTTTCCCATTCTTTTTATACATCGTGTTAAAATAATCAACAATAAACATTATTTATCCGGTCAGTTTAGTAGAAATGAGATAATGGCGGTTGAAATATGTATATTGCAATTTTCAAAATGGTGTGATTTAAAAATGTATCGATTATTAAATAAATATATATTACACTGGTTTTGTTTACATTACTTCGATTACGTAGTATAACAAATTTTTAATTATGTGCTTAAACATGTATATTGTCATAAGAACTTTTACCCGCTTGTAAATGAAACGCGAGAAATAAGAGCAACATACGATGACAACAATGGACGACAAAATAAGTTTTACTCGCCAATCACAGGATTCTCGACGTTTTACGTCAGTCAAACTTTTAATGATGTAAACCATATGCACGCTTGAATAGAATATTTTGTATAATCGTGTCACTTTACCACTCGATTGGTTAAGAAAAATTTATCGCTTTCTGGACGTTCCATTTTTCCAAATAAATCAACTGAGCTTTGCGAATTCAACCTAGGTAGGCACCTACTTCACACGTATAGTGATGGCGTGCAGTAGGTATAGAATTAGGTTATACTGTTACCAATGACATTATATAATCATATATAATATATGTGCTTTCGTTTAACCAACGGCTTTAGACAAAATAAGTCCGTCGTTTATACGACCCTGCCATGTATTTATTTGTAATTTTAGAGTACTATTAATAGTGTTTTTAAATTTTACTTTTTAACGTAAAATAATACCTACTTACCCATATAAAAATGTATGGACGTTTTTAAGAACACTTTCTATGACTGAACGTGATTCATTTATTGTTTGAAAATCTTTCACGTAATAACTAAAGGAAATAATTATTTCTATTAAAGATTATCGTATTAGTAAAAGTGTAAATAGTCACTTCAATGATTTGCACGCAGTTGTAAGCCTTTCTAATGTTATTCAGTCAAAAAACAGAATAAGTAACGATTCCATACAAATCGGATTAACCGAAAGAAAATTTTAATTCAGTAAATAACCAATTATATGACTCGAGTAATTCACTAGCTCAAAGACAGAACAGAGTAACGTGAATAGCTGCGGCGAACACAAAAGACCGCCATGGGTACAGCGGTGAGTTGTCGTGGTAGTTTTTAGAATTAAGCAGTTAAAGTCCCTTCCGGTGCACAGATGGCGCTAATTGTAAAATAATGTTTTCGTTTATGTTAGTCCAATTATTTAATTTATATTTGTTTCCCAGAATTTTTAGTAATGCACAGTTTTTTTTGCTTGTATGCGCTGCACGCACCTGGCATTTACCAATTTTTCTGTGTAAATTTAAAAATATTTTTCCTGCCATTATCAAGTGGCTTTCTCCTAGTTAGTTAACAAATAATAGTAAATTGTCCTAGGGGAATATAATTTTCATGAGATGTAGCATTCTACTGATTATTTTATTGTTGAACGATGCCTGTATTTTGTTTCATATTGGAAAAAAATACGCTATTTGAGACAATATTTTTTTTACCAAATGTTATGAAATGAGCTGGTGCGAATATTCCCTTTCACGGCTATGTTCAATTTAAACTGAATACAGTAAAGAAACGTGGAATAGAACAAGAAATAATTATTTCTGAACATTTTCTTACTAGTTTGAAAACGCCGTTTTCGCTGAAAAACCCTCACCGTTTACCATGTAAACATTAACACACCTCGTTGTAAGGCACCAATATTAGTCTAGAGAAGTCGTTTTATTCGAAAAAAAAGTAGCAGTTTATGAGTTTAATATGCCGGCCGAGAGAGAGCTACCCCTCCCTCCCCCCAACTCGGTCGCCATGACAGCCAAGTGCCAACCCGAGAACGGACTACTCTTTTATATTTTTCCTCGATTCTTCTCACCTCCGTGCATCCTACGACAGCACGGGCGATTTCATTATTTCATCGTGAAAGGTAACCGCGTGTAACGTAATTCTAAAATTCGGTTACATGTATCGGACACGTGTATCCATTGTATAAAATATGTTTAATGGCTGGGTATCTGGTCTTTTCGCCCCTTATATACTAACAAAAGCACACAACCTTCAAATACGTAGTGCGCAATGCTGGATTTGATTCTACGATTCTATAATACATGTAACAATAAATTTAACATGACCTATGTAATTCATATCTTATTCTCGAATCGTTTCATTATAAAGTAGTCATAATGCAAGCAATTAGGTAGAATAGTTTTAAAAATTATGTTGTACCTTAAATATACGTCACAAATTATATTTTACAAGTGGAAGGTTTTCGCTTTTATCTTGTATAAATTGAAAATACATTCTGTATAAATAACTCGTACCCAGTTTTTTTTTTTTTTTTTACCGATGAACATACTTGTCCACCCGGCGAACTGGACCAGGGGGATGATGTCGAGGGATGTGACTGCGATCGTGGACTTCTCAGTCTCATGAGATCGTTGAAGAAGAAGAACACCAGTACGGTAATGTCGTAGTTAGTGATGAGCTCAAAATCACGAACTGTGAGTCAATCACCGAAATCTTGAATCACACTCACTATCAGTGATCGAATATCTGGGAATAATGTGATTCTCGATTCCTTTTTTTATTTTATTTATATTGGTATATTATTGTGCATATAAAATGAAAATATTCTCGAAGGAATAACGTATAATTCGTGATTATCGCCATTTTTAGATTCTGCCAAAACGTTTTACACGTTAGACCCGAAATGCCGAGAATTTTACACGAAAAATAAATTCTTTGTGATGATATTAAATTATATATATGCTAGTTTGAGTGCTATGCCAGTATAAGTTTGAATATTATAAGTAAATCCGTTCAATTACGATAATCAGTTACCAATCATCGTTACGATCGAACACAATCACAGTCAAAATAACGGTTTAAATAACATTTTAACCATCGCTAGGCTAGTGCGTCTAATCTACTACACTTTTACTAATATTAACTACCTTATTATTATAAACATCATAAATATTCTATATTAATACATGAATTTATATTTAAAGGCTAAGAGCTCTCAATTTATTAAAACAGAATATCACATTTTGTCTATCTAACAAGCCGAGTATATTTCCCGACTGCAGTGTCCCCTCCCGCACCGTTAATTCCCCGCAACCCTTGCTCCGCCGACGGTGTACCGCGCCGCCACCCTTCGTCAGAATGTCTTTGTGTACCCTGTGCTATTCCTGCGTTGTTTTGATGGATGGAGTAGATGGTAGTCGGGTGGGAAATGTGTATACTCACCATAAAACTTGAAGCAGCTAATTTGGAGTTGAAATATGATTCCGCGTTTTTGAGTGTACGGAAGTAATCTCGTAGCGTGATTATGAGCGCTCTATAAATAAACCCCGAAATGGTATAAGGCTGTGGATTATAGAAAAATGACGAAATTTTAAAGATTAAATATTAATACTCGCACAGAAATGGTCGTTATTAAGAATATCAAAAATATAATGTATCCATTAACGCAAACCTGAATATATTCTAAGTGACACAGAAATTGTATTATACATGCTTAATAGTCACTCGACCGTGTAATATAGGCAGCCGAACGCCGAAGACTGTCGCGCGTCACGTGGCTAGACTTCGTTGACCTTGAAACCCACGCGGTAAGTTTCAATATCTCGTTTTCTATATATATATAAGAAGAGTATATATACTCTTCTTAATACTTAAAATTAGTAATAAATATTAACTTTGTGGTTAAAATTCATATTTTTTTATTTATTATTATTTTTTTTTAATAAAACATTCATCTTAATTTATAACATAACTTTTATTTTATCACAGGGTTTTTTTTAATTTCTCGATAATTAAAAAGTATATATATTCAGTAACATATTTTATTTATTTATTCAAACACATATAATATATATTGAATGGCTAAAAAACAGTTTGTTTAAATTACTTTTTAGAACAGATTTTATTAAATGCATTGCTCAACTAACCAAGGCTGTTTATATCGTTCCCCCAATTGTCTTAAAATATTTTTAATTTGTACCTTAATGCCATACTATGAACTATTTATAAGGGTCATTAACGACATATTTATTATCTATTTATTAAAAATAAATAAATATCTACTGTACTAGATTTTCAAAATGCTGCTGTGTAACTTTTGCAGCATTCGACAATAATCCTAATAAATTATTTTCTATTAAATCTATTTTTATAGTACCCGTCTATAATTATGTTTATCAAGCCTTCTCTGGTAACGGCCACTTTTTCGTGCTAACATCTATTGGCCCTAGAGATCATCCAGGTCCATGGCCGATAGCACAATTTCTCTCCAGACATTTCTCTCTTGAGCTGCAGTCCTCCGGGATTTAGTTTCTTTGTGTGTCCGATGATCTCATTCTTCGGCGTCCCAGGGGTCGCCTTAAATTTCCATCGAAGATCTTTCGGAGTATTCTGTAGACTGCATCTGCAGTGTCCTACCCATCCCAATGTTCAATTGCTTGGAGAGTTCACCCCCCTCTTTTTTAGATACCTCTCTTTTTCGTACATACGTTTTATGGTATTCACATTATCATGATTTTAATCGTTCTCGTTTAATCGGATAACCATTTTCACTAGCTTATATTCTCGGCATTGTACGAGTAGAAAATTTTAACTTCTAGAACTGTTCATCTAAAAATTTCTAAAAACTCCAAGAAGCATATATTTTTAATAACTCCACACGACCTCCCTCTTTCCATACCAACGGAGAACTCTATGTTACCAACGTGAAAATATATATTTTACTGTATCCTCGCCGGGCATCGCATGCATAGACACACATAGATTGATTACCGACATTTTAAAATACATTTTATACTTAACATTGAAAATCTGACATTTCTATACCAATTAATTTGTTCTTTCAAACATATTAAGTTTTTTTTTTTTTGTAAATAAATAAATTTAGAAATAAATAAAGCATGTAAAACTAACCAAAATGTTATAAACAACTAACTAAATTTAACCATAAGTACCATTCTAAAAAATTTTCTTAAAAATTATTCTGATAATTTTATAATCATCAAGTAACAATTTAAGTTAGGTACTGAATTTATTTTTAAATAACTGTTTTTTTTTTAATTAAAAATATATTTTTTTAAAAACAGATTCTGTTAAAGAAATAATATAACATATGTTTTTGATTAGTTGATGACATCCTGAAAAAGAATGTGATATTTTTCGAAACCGGTAGATGTATTTAATTCATTCGGTAATTAATAAAACAAAGTTATTAATCTATAAATGGATTTTAACCACATAGTTGATTTTGCAAATCTTAAAAATATTATTAATCAAATCATTGAAATGTTTTTGGTTTTGGTTAAAGATTTAATCTCACCAACTTTCTAACGAAGACTTTCATCACGTTTTACATTATTTTCTTTCTGATGTCAAGTTTTCCTCCATAAAATGATTGGAAGTCGACTGTGACTGTCGAGTTTCCCCCTACATCGCCATGTTCTCCGCCCGCACTATGAATAATGAAGTTGATTACAGGTATTACAGCTGAATCGGCAGCATCGAGGGTGCGTCTCCTAGCTTTGATCTTTGCTGAGTGCTGTTTAATATGAACGGAGTTTAAATAATACTTAATACTACGGACCGGCTGAAGCGTTCGTATTTAATTTAATTAACATAGAGCTAATGTACACATCGCCAAAAACTCATTTAAAAAATGATTTATAACATTTTATACACACCAAGTACATATCAAGGGGTGACAGCTATAGTTATACGTACGCTTTTAAAAAATGTATTTTTTTTTACATTTTTTAAATCTTATAAACAACTGTGGTTCGTAATAACTTAGATATAATTCAACAATTTGGACCACTTTCTATAAAGTTCATCAAACTGGAAAGGGTTCAACTTAATTTTATAAGGTTTATTAACTTCAAAATATACCCTTCGAACAAATGAATTACTAATTTTTAATGTGCTTTCTTAATTTAAGTAACACTTACTTTTTTTTATAAAAAATAATAAATGGCAATCTGGACGAACTCGACTTGACTGAATTGATTACGTAACATGTTCCTACTCAGAATGCTAGTCGTTGGTGCTATTTCACGTAAATGTTTCAAAGACAAATTATTAACGCTCCTATGCGCAGCCTTCGCAGGTTCGGGAATGAAATCATTCTCGTCGATATATTACTTTCTTCAATAATGTTTTAATAATAAGTTTTTGGTGATGTATTTAGACAATGTTATAATTGATCAATAAGGTATTTAAGACGTTGTGTGTTTAACCTCCTTATTTTGCTTAATTAAATTCATCCCAGCACATCTCTCCCTAAAATGGTGTAAGCTTGACCCTAACTCTGACCACAGCGCCTCCGTGGAATATTTGGCTTAACCTCCATGTAAGGAAAATCTGCGCCCTCTTACTTATAATCATTCATTGCGAGAAACAACATCAAAGTTGCACGATCCTTCAAACTTTGAATAATTTACGGTCGCTCGCAATAATTAACCAGAATAAATTAGTAGATTATATTGTAGATTAGTAGAGTCTGACAGTCATGTCTCCGTATATAATGCCTAATACTACAAACGGTTGGCGGTATTTGCGAATATTAACATTTGACAGACGATGGATCGTTTCGAAATATTCAAATGGAAACATTACGCGGACGTAAAGAAGGTTTGTTTATTTTGGAGTGTTGTAATAACTACCATACAATAGTGTTATTTTCAGAATTGGTTAGATTATTCGTGATAATATTATATAAGACGTGATCTTAAATATGTGGATCAGATATGTTTTATATTTTTAAAACATAAAAGAGAAATCAACCAAATATTGTTGCTAGTTGTTCATTATTTGGACACAGATTTCCGAATCCATTATTCGATTTTCATTTCGAAGATTAATATTTTTATCCTTGCGAATCTTATTACAGGTCATTACTGTAAATATTCACGATGTACTTTAGTAATTTAGGTCCCTGGAGCATTTTATAGTTATGATTATATATGACAATAACTTAAAAGTTAAGTTTTATGAAAAATAGATGTGTCTTGATAATCTCTAGAGACGAATATCGTGTCTCCGACACCTCTTCATGATTACCGTTACACCTAACTCCTTTTTTTTTTACACGTATTTTACTTTTATTAATCTTTTTGGTTTTAAAATCTTTTTTTTATTTGGACTTAAGTTCAAACATAACTCTAATACAATATCGGATTGCGAAGATTGGATTCACATCTAATGTCCTACTTTCATTAATAAATTAAAAGTATTGTAAGGTATTTCCTTTCTTATATTTCTAAATTTGTCTCTTTTGTAGTTCGTTAAATTAGATTAAAAGGTTACGAACGTTAACGACATTATAGTTTTTTGTACTTTCTTTCTTTCTATTACCAGTAACATTATTGTAGGAAAAACATAAATGTCTCCACACACAAAATAAGTCTTGGATTTTTTTTCGTATTATAATGTAAAATAAAGTATTATATTTTTATTTTATTTTGAAAATGTTATATATTAGGCTTTTTTTGTGTGTTGTATCTACACATATATTATAAAATGTCCTTGTCTTTTGTGATCATAAAATGAAAAGTACAGAAACAATGCAGGAAATTTCACTATCCAAACTAATTTATATACAACTGTACATGTCAAACAAAAAAAAACACACTTGTGTACTCGCACGTGCGGCACTTAAAGCCTTATTTGCAGGGTATACTTACCGGTTACCGTATAGTCTTTATTTCAGAAATATATCGGGCTTCATTTTTTTTTTTTTTCATTTTACACGTGTGCATCAAATTTTGATCATACTACACTCGATTGGCTATCGTCAGTATCACGAGTTTGATTCTCTTAGCGTACAAAAAAAATTTATTTTTTTTGTACCAGAATTTATTTGCATTGTAGGTTTTTCGAGCGCATTATTATTGTTTGCATTTTCAAATAAATAAAAAAATTGCGTTGTTTTAAAATTAAGACATAAACGCTTGAAAGTAGGACTATCTTGTAATGGAATCGAACTTCTGACCTGCGGTTCCAAAGGTTAATTATTCAATTGACACGTTAATAATAAAAATACATCTATTCTAATTGACTTTGTGATCATTGAACCATTGAAACGTCAACACGTAAACGAAAACAAACCATATAAACGTTAATCTGAACACTCTGAGGAATATTTATTATTATTAAATATCGTAGCAGTTTATAAGTTATATTTAACGACAATAAATAACAGGACTCTTGCATCTGCGATATATTTTTTTTTCTAGTTACATGTACAATGTGACAAAAAATATGTCTAACGAGTGTTCAACAGCATTGTTAATAATAGATAATAGGCTATTCTGTGTACGCATATAATTGTATAAGATCTATTCATACACAAATAAAATATTAATATATATATATTTTAAGGAGAATACATTATTATTATAAGGTTGCAGTTTTTCAGAATAGTTCTAGTTCATTTAATTTTTGTTCTTCATTTACAATATTAGATCTGTCAAAGCGCGCTGATAGTGAAACTTATATATTACTAGATATTACTTTTTGGCTGATGTCAAAATTTATATGATTACAATTTTTTTTTGTTTGCGATTGACATTTAGAATGGTTTTGTTTTCGTATACTTGTTGATGATTCCACGGTTCAGTGATTACTAGATTAATTAGTATATATACTAGTATTTATTTATATTCGTGTGGCTCGCTTGCAACCTTGCAAGTTAATCCTATTTTCAAGCGTTTAGTTTAGGCTTTTTAAACCAATGTTGTGACCAGTGGTGTAGTGCACTGCACTTCTTTTGACATGAAACTTACTTTTCAAGTACATAAAAATATATTTTGCACATCAAATGTCGTGCAGCGGGCGGATATTACGAGATTGCAAAAGCAGCATTTCACAAATTGAGAAATTCGTTCGTTACGAGAAAATTTATTAGTAGAATTGGATCATTTGGGCGCGCGGCGGTATCCCATTCTTTCACCCATGGACTGCATGCACTCGGAGGCGTATGAAATACGTGAACTCAATTTAAATAAGCTGTCATCCGTAAATTTACGTGCTCGGTAGTTCTTTTGACGTATGTATGGTTTTAGCGTTTACAAAAGGTAATTTATTGCTATTAAACAAATATTAGATTTCGCACAGAGACAAAGCTATTTTTTTTAAATTATATTGATAAATATATGGAAGTATGGTGTAATTACAGAGCTTACAACCTGTCTTCGGCTGGCTTAAGTGATAAAATAATTTCCAAAAAATCAGATTCTCACAGCTGTATTCTCATATGCTAACAAATTAATTATCAAATTTGGTCCATAGATGGCTATGGTGCAATTCTACTATGGGCAGTGGTACTCGAAGCGAATCCACATACTAATATATATACAACTTCCAAAAATTTGGTAAATATGGAGATTGAGGAGTGAGAATTGGTGCCAGGCGAAGACCTGTAATTACCCCATACTTCCATATATTTTCCTTAAATATAATAATAAAAAATAGCTTTGTCTCTATGAGATATCTGATATTTGTTTAATAACAGTGCCTTTGTAGGTAAAAATTCACTACTTGTGTGTTCTTGGACATTTTCACATATTGCTAATTTATTGGTGGTTAAACTTATTTCTTAATAACGAAAAAGGGAGTTAAAATCAAATACCGCCCTGTTACTTTTTTATTTAGCAGTACGCCGGTGAGTACGACATGTGTACAACGTTAATTTTTTATAGAAAAATACAATCATAATAATAGTTTTAATTTAAGTTAGGTCTCGATTTAATCAAATATTCTTAGGTCAGAAAGTCACAAATTTTCATTCAAACTGCTGTTGACTCGGTCCTCGTGTGAGGGGGGGAGGGGGAGGTATGGGCGGTTCACCGCCCAGACCCCTCTATTAATTTCCTTTACGTATAGGTTTCGCTTGTATTCATTCGGTAATATTCCGCAGTGGTACAGATTGTCTGGGGATTTATGCCCCGCGAGCAAAACCTACTTTATCGTTAGCTATGGCCTTCTGTCGGTTGGATATGTTTCTATATTTCGTATCAGTTTTGATTATGGGTCGAACATTGTACGCTTTATTTCTCGGCTCTTGTATAATGCTTTGTTCGAATTTTCTATTTTGATAATGAAATTCATTTTTGTCACTCGATCGATTTTATTTTAGTTCGCTAAATATATTCCGGGTTTATTCAAAATTGATATGTTTTAAAAGGGTAGAGTTGAGCCACTGCAATCATTATTTATTCAACAAATTCTAATGTCATAAAAATTTTAATAATTTACATCAATTTTTACTTAACTTATCTGATAAAAAAATATGTATATATGATAATAGCTATTTACTTTTATTATATACTTTAGTATAATATAGTAATTTTCTGATGTGAATGTTTATAATAGTCTTCATATAATACTTAATGTGATGTCCTTGGAATCTTATGGATATGTGTGTGTGTGTGTGTGTGAATGCCACACGTGAATGCGTATCTGTGGGCGTGCGTGTGAGGGTATAAAGGGCGACGCGCGTCAATCGAGCGCTCTCTCTCTCTGCGTGTCCATCGGCTTTATCATTTGACTTGTACTAGTGATATACCTTGTATCATAGTTACACTTAATAATAATAATATTATAATAGTTATAATTATATACGTCATATTTTGAAAATCATTACCATATTGCGTCTTCTTCAAATGGAGGTAATGCTATCATACTGGCACTGGCCGGCTTTGTATACAATTTGTATGAATGTATGTATGGAACAATATCACTCACAGTTTGTGCGTTCTCACATAACTACAGTTACATGCACACCGAATCTGAAATTTAAACATACTTAAATTTTTATCAGACGAAAACGGGAACTTTTTCGTAATCGTGCCGCATGACTTTCAGAGATATTGAAAAATAAGATTTTATTAACATTCGATGGTCATTTTATTGTACGGAATGCATTGTATGGCAGCACGTAATCTACTTTTGTATCCTAATAAATATATTTGCATAATATTTATTTATTCCAAAACAATAATTTGTCTGGTGAATACATATATTTTTTTTATCATGGTTTGTTCTGATTATAACCGAGGTTCTCCTAGGGGCATAGTGAAAAGATTAAGATTTTAAGGAGAACACATTAAAAATATTTTTTCGATAAATTGAATTTTTCTGTATGTCTTTCTAATTGATACATTTAATTTGATATATATTTATTAAATATGTTAATCTTTGCAAGATGGAGTAATTAATTTTTCAAGTCTCGGATAGGCCCCAATTATCTTAATGTGGCCCTATTTGCGAGTTTCATTCTGTCTAGTGATGTGCACTAGTCGAGGATTTACATTATGCTATTAACCTTTACCATACCGTGATATAAAATGCTCGTAAGCAGTAAGCAGCCAATGCTGTCTACTCATGTCACCGTAAGAAATTAGAGTTCTATTAGCCGTTGAAATGTGAAAAAAATGTTAATGCCATAAATTTACTATAAATATTAAGCGTTATAAAAAATATGTATAATGTATATTATAATTATTATTCGGAACATTCATCAAGTTTTGTATAATACAACCTTCCTTTTTATTTATCTTTCTTTAATTAGTAAGAAAGAGACACCATTATTTTCGTATGTTTGTTATTATTTTATTAATATGTGATTTCTTTATGTCTCGACACAAATTGTATTTTTTTCAACGTATTAATTTTATAACGGATTGAATTGAAAGTTAATTATTTTTACATACTTGATTTTTCACTAGTCATTTCTAAGCGTAAATATTTTCCTTCAATTTGACTAAAATGTGAAGTGCATGTTGCGTGTAGATTGCAGGTTTAATAAGAGCGGTAGACCTGTGTTACTGCATGGTTTGGGAAGGGTTAATATCGATGCTGTTAAAGTACGATGGACTGTATTGTTACTACAAGTTGTGTTCATCTTAAAAAATATTCATATTTTTACTATTATTCTATGGAAATTCTTCAAGGTGAAAGGCTAAAAATATTTTGTAATGGAAAATAATACAACGTATTGGAATGTATAATTTCGAGTCCACTTCACTTGGCGGCGTTTTGTAACACGCATGTTCGAGTGAAGTCGTGTATTCAGAACACCGCGCGGCGCGAAAGACTGAAATATTGCATTTAGTTTGCATTCGTTTGAGGCGGATTTTGCGAAAAGTATCCGAAATACATCATTTCTAAATTCTTCCATTAGGTGGTTCTAGTTAATACAACACGAGAACTTTGGATGATAAATAGGTAATATATCTAATAAATATTTAATTTAGATTTATTTCGCAGTAATTATAATTATGCACAACTTTTTTGATTGTGTAGAGTGCACGCCTGACTTTTATCATACTTTTCAATTTACAATTACGTAAAGAGGTAACATAAAGATGTTGAAGTATAGTTGTGTATCGCTGTAAAAAAATATATACGCACACATTGCAGGCTGTTTTATGAAACCAATGCTAAAAGGATTATTCTCTCTCGGTTGCATTACGTTCTTTACAGCTGTTTTATGTTACAATGCGTATTTCCAGCCACGTTTCCGCCGTTATATTTTATTACAGCGAGACGCTCGTCGGCGATGGATGCTGCGAACTGCGAACCTTTACTGCCGCGGGAAGTATCATCCCCGGGGCGGGAGGACCCTTGTTATTGCACGGATTTTCTCAGCCATTGAAATATGTCTTTTCCCGCCAGAGATGACCACGCTGAATAGAAATGAACCAAACGATCAATGCGGGAAAACAAATGGATGCGGTCATGTAAAACACCGGTAGGCAAAATAATTATAGTAATAATGGATAATTTTAATAGCGCCATTTTAGTTAAAAATTTCACCTCAAAGGCGCTTTATACATAAATTATTTAGTCCTACACTATTTTTGTATTTAAAATTGAAAATTGTTATTTGAACTAGTGATGAGCTCAAAATCACGAACCGTGAGACAATCACTGATATCTTTCAGTCACATTCACTATCAGTGATTGAATATCTGGGAATATCGTGATTAAATTTTTATTTTGTTAAAAATTCTGTTGATTTTGTGACCCCGTCGTTTAAATCAATTATCACTTGAATTGGCGTCTTCTACCGGATTTCCCGTGATTGGATAAGCGCCTTATTGTACATACTGCAAAACGTTTTACGTATATTTGCTGAGAATTTTATCCGAATAATAAATTTACTTTTTTTCATTCTCTTAGTGATCATATTTAATTAGATTTATGTTCGTTATTTATGTATTTCACGTAAATTATGTTTTGATAATATAAATAAATATACCCCAAATTACGTTTTCGTGTATTGTGATGTCCTGCGGCGCATGCGCATTAGTAATGAAACTGTGATCACATTCACAGTTTTCAATCAAATAGCAAATAGTTCCACGCTTTTCGACCTGCCATCGCAAATGTCCGTTCACTATTCTACTCTACAACCCTTACTGCGGCTGAAGTAGAGGCTGACTTGACCATTTGACGTCTACCATTCGAGTTTTCTGGTATGCAGAGATCTTGAAGATACAGAGGTGCCATGTTGTGTACTAACGTTTTACTATTATCGATTGTCTGACTTCACTTATTTTTAATGAATTCAGTAGGATGGGCCACATAATTTTCATACGATTGTTAATCGTGAAACGTTTCTGCTAGAGTCGGATTGAGAGAATTAAGGCCCTATGCAATATCTTGAATGAGCGTTCATCTATAAATCAAAAAACATTGTATTATATAACACGTAGTTATATAAAACAAAACAAAAAAAACCGCATTACATAACTCAGACACGTGTATCATACCACTCTTGCATAGAATATATTATTCTGATTCTGAAAAATATTTATAAATTTAATAACGAATAATTAGAAAATTATCTACATCAGAACTGTGTTCTTTGCATTGACTTGAACTACATGAACCAGGCAGTCTACGTCTCTATAATTTTCTTGTTTTATGGGGATTTAGAATTGCGCCCGAGGGTGGCGTGTTGATTTGAAGAATAAATATTTGAGTCCCTGCCGGCCGTCGCGGCAGCTGGCGGCTGCATTCTGGCCGCCTGCGTTTGCATAGCTGCCTCCCACTCCCACCCGCCCCAGACGTATTATTGCCCCGTGCGCCACTATTTACTATTTATAACTGTATCAGAATAAATATCCTCTTGTTTTTGATATTTGAAAGAAAAAAAATTGACGTTTTTTTTTACATAATTTAAAAAAAAATTTTTAGTTATGTTTCTTATTTATTAGTGCGTATAAAAATAAATAAATTTAATAATCTGGTTTCCATTTGTAATCTAGGTATTGCGATTACGCAATTTTAGTGTAAGTCCTGAGCACACGCTCGAGTCGATCGTGCTACGAGGCGGGGCGTGCAGTGTGCATAGCAATCTCATGTTTATGATTGCGAGTGTCCTGAATGGCGACTAATCTGAACGGTGGCGAAAGCATTCCTGTTAGCGCGTTCGGCGTCGCGTGCTTGTGCACGTTCAAACCAGTTTGTGTTTGAACAACGTTTTGTGTTAACGTTCGAGATGTACTTCGAACAAATACCATGTGAAATTCGGTCAAAGCCTGAAATATGGATGTCTGGTCATTCACTTTTCAAAAACAGATTAGGAGAACAGACATTGTTGTATATTCGTAAAATTTGGCTTCATTTTTTTTAACCCCAAACTATTTTATAATGTTGAAAATTCTTCAAACTTTTTTCTTTCCTTAACAATGTCACTCAGATCTTTATTTAAATCAAAAATTAGAAATGTATTTTCTTCTAAATACATATCAATAATATCATACGAAGCCATGATGACAGCCTACAATACGACTGCCATATACGAGCCCTCGCCGCACGCCCCGCAAAACGCTTTTTCACTCCGGCCTTAGCCTAGGAGGATATCTGTGAGACCTCATGTCGTTGCTTAGACAGACCCTTAGAGATTGTCTTTGGATAGACAACTTTCTTCCACTCTCGTATCATCGCGATCGCATCTCTGACGAGAACTATTATGATCGGGGTGTGGGCTAGTCTTATGCGTTGGTTAGTCACCCTAAGGGTACGTCGCAAACGACCTATCAAGTGAAAGTGATAAACGATGACTGGTGTAATTTTTACATTTGTGATTGTATATGACTCTCTTACATGCCCGAATCATCACAATCGCTTCTTTTTAAAGAACTGTTGATATTTGTGCGCCAGCCAGTCTTCCGCGTTGGTAATTTTATCAACCCGAAGATACGTTGCATCTACCCAAGTGAAAAGCACTGACTATGGCATCATTTAAAGATACAAGACAATTTTTAATGTAAAATTATTATTTTTAATTATTACACTGGCGCAGTGTTCTTCGCGCAGTAACAGACATTTCTTTTTCCGCCGTACATAATATCGCAGACACTTTTAATTGCGTCCCGGCCGCCTCCCTCCTCCCGCGGCCGCGGTGCCCGCCGATCGAGTTACCCCAACTTGACTCCCTCCCTGCGGCCACTCGACCGCACGCCCGCCACTGCCTCCTCCGACCCTGCAACGTGACACTTTCACAACACACTTTGAAGGGTTAAACTTCATCATCGTTAGGGGCTGTTTGCGTAAAAACTCTTGCGAAGCCCTTCCTATTTTCTATGTTGACTCGGCGAATAGTATTTTAATTACAGTGTACGGTGCTGTATTATATAATCAAGCTGGCTCCTCAATTAATGACCAAAACTTTGATAGAGGTAATGAAAATTGACCAGTTTAGACATGTGGGTTATACATAGGTGCCTCTGACGTCGGCTTTATTGATTTATAGATTATTCAGTCAAGAAGTTAAATCTCCAAATCGACTACCACAAACTCCACTACATTAATTAACTTTAAGTTATATTTTTTTTAGAATCGCACAACCCCGCGTCCAAATGTTGAAAATGATTGGTAGTGATGGTAATGGATGTAGTGATGAGCTCAAAATCACGAACCGTGCGTCAATCACTGATATCTTTTGAGTCACACTCACTATCGTGATTGAAGAATATTTTTTTTATATTTGGTTGTGAACATTTTTTATACTCGGCGTATGTGCTTATGAAATGAAAATCTTCATGAAGGAAGAACGTTTAATTCGCCATCGTAGATTCTGCCAAAACATTTTAATTTTATTTTGTATTGTGATATCGTGCGGCGCATGCGTATTAGCAATGAAACTGATCAGTCTTAGTTTTCAATCACTGATATTATTGAATATCAATTACAATCACACCAGTGAGTCGAGAGTAGCATTTCTCGCATCACTAAATGGATGCCACCCTTGAATCGATCCTTACTATGATGGAATTTTCATTTCATTTTTTATTTGCACTATATAAAAACTGTCATCCGTATATCTATCCACATAACTTCATACTATTTAACAATTTTATTTTTTTATATGCAATTAAACATCTATTTTTTATTTTAACACTACGACAAGCAAGAAGGTCCATTTTCCGCACTGAAACACGTCACAAATATTTTCCAGACTTGAGAATATCATATAGATGTATTGTGTCCTCATCGAGAATCAAACCCGGAGCCCCCGATATGAGAAGCCAGTGTCGTGCCAACTGGACTACGAGGGCCGAAGAGCATACTATAATACATGCAAGTATGTGTACAGATTCCTTAAGGTTGAGGGTCACGCTCTCCTTGGCCACAAGGCGAATTTTCGGATCGAACTGCTGAATAGGAAATCTTCGTTTTCCTAATAATTAAAAAAAATCATAATAAATATGTAGCAATTACGATTACGTATTTATGTCATTGAAGTTATTCCTTGAAGGGTTAGGAAGAGAAGGGATCGAGCAGTATGCATTCACATTCCACTGTTTCTTTTATTATTCCTATATTTTCTTTTATTCTATTTTTCCACTTTTCCACGAAATTGTATTTTTGTTTTACACGTTTATACTATTATAATTTATTTTATTAATTTAAAAAATAACTTATTGTTAACAACGTTTATTATTAAATCATCTTATATGCCGAAGTTATAATTTTATTTATTTTAAAGCTGGAATATTTAATTCCTTTCTTTGTTAGGCACTCGCTTATGACTTCAAAAAAATATGTATTTATTAATGTTACGCAATACAATAAAAATTATGCACTGTTTGAATGACGAAAAATAATAAAATAAAATAATGGATTCATCAATTATAAAAATATACAGAATATCCGTTCCAATTTGTCGTAAACATTATCGATAGTCAACACGTTTTCACGAATATGAAAAGGTCTAGGTTCGAATCACGGTAGCAACCAAATATTTTTTCAATGAATAGATTTTTTCTCCATATCTTTCAATTGAACAATTTAATTTTTTCGTGGTACCATCAACAAGCAGTACCTTTGAAGGTCTAAACATATTAACCCATTTTAGAAAAGCAATTGTTGAAATAGCTACAAGTATTTGTATCTTACATTAACTATTTTAATTTAAAAAAAAACAAACGGTGTATTGGGATCAGAGGGGGGTGGGGGATTAGAAGCCCAATATAAATGTGTTTGCCCGGGGGCTTTGAATTGGTTGCTACGCCACGTACTAGAAAACGAGAACTAAGCGATTCCAATGGCATTCCAACCAATATCCATAATTATAGAGGTTTATACTTACACTGTGTAGGAAAGTTAAACCGAACACAATATTTTTATTTAATATTGAATAAGCGCTCACTAATGATTTTTGAAGAATAGTAAACTCGCCCGTCGTGCCGTCGCGCCTCGACCTCCCGCCTACCGCAATTCAGTGAAAATGGTAGCAATTTTCATTAATTATTTATTTGAATATCTACAAAAACATCGATTGGTTGGTTATTTTTACATATGACCGGGTCTTGGATAGTATTTTCAAGCCTCCACAATAAATATATATATATATATATATATATATATATAAGTACGGTATTAAACAAATAACCCTTTTGTTAGGAAGCATTACTCGCATCATCAATCACGCCCGGTCGATATGAGCTCTACATGGTTTTACCCCCGAAATAGTAAATTTTCTATTGCCGTTTCCATTCTATCGTTTCTTTTATCCGATTCCGTCGTTCCGGTTGAATTGTGCCAAGGTTTTACAGACTCGGCAATATTTATTATTTATTACACATTTTTAAACTGGTTGAAAATATTGGGTCGTCTAATAAGTCTTTGCGGTTTTTTTTGAAATGCTATTTATTTTACCGCTATACCTCTGACATAACATTTTTCATGATGACATATTTTCTACTCTAAAATTCCAGTGTAATCGTTTTTCTGTATTTTTTATATATTTTTATTTTTGGGCTTGAACAATGGAGTGTTTTGTTGAGAAAAACGAACATTTTCGACATTATTTTTTTTTTCACTTTTAACCAAGGTTCCAATGCTTTTGCAATGCAATTCTGCCGCATCCACTCTACAGTCCCGACCTCGATCCATCACCGTAACATGACGGAATTGTTGTTGGCTTATCGGCGTAGACTTTTCCTTTCAAGTACAAGAAAATAGTCGGGAGCTGTCGAATCAGGTGATCGAGGAGTCCAGTCGATATCACCACTTTTTTATACTATTTAGCCGGTAAAAATTTAAAAATTTCTCGCAAAATTTCAAACGTAGCTCGGGCTGTCCTATTGAAACCCCATGTGTTGCAGGCCCAATCGACCCAACTGTGCCACGAAGAAGTTTTCCAACATGTAATAATAGCGATTACCATTAATGGTTACAACATTTCCATTATTATTTAGATAAAATATTTTAATGACATGAACGCATTGTTGAAGCGTTAGATGCTCTATAGTAAATTATAATCAATTTCTCTCTACGACTACCAAATGCAAACTGATTGGATTCTGTCAAACCAAAATGTCGACCAAACAAAATCGGCCTGGAACATAATATTCACCTTGTATTTTGGGGCGAACGATTGTTCATCTCGAAGCGATCAATTGGAAAATCCTTCCTCTTCACATCTTGACGAGCTCCGAGGCTTCATCATACTATTAATAAATTTTCCATGTGCAAGAAGTAATTTAAACATTTCGGCTTTAGTCGGCATTGCACCATTGCAACACTGCGCCTATGTAAATTGAATAGATTTCCCCAGTAGTGCGGGACTTTAGTTATGTTAATGCTTCTATACAACCCTCTGTACGATTTATGAGTTGTGCAAATTATTATCTTAATTTTATACTAGGACCAAAATTCATTGTTACGAGTTGACCTTGTTGTATTTGATTAGTGCAAAATATGTAAGAATTTTGGCTGTTAACAAAGGTCTATAATATTTTTATGTTTCTTTTATTATTTTATGAACTTTATTTGTTTCCGCAATAAATCAGCAAATACAATAAAAATTTTGCTACTAGAAGAATTCGAAATGGGTAAATAACATGACATGTACTTGTTTGCCTAGTGACCGAGAGGTAAGCGGTTCTATCCTTGGTCTGGAGATTAGCATGTTAGTCATATTTGTCACAATACCTGTGCATTTGTATTTTAAGAAAAATTGTTTCTAAATCAAATTATATAGCAGATACACTAAATATTTACAATATGTACGAGAGCAAATAAAAAATTATCTACATTTCGTTCTACAATTTATTTACGCAGACTACGGAAGCCGAGGTCTTCGTGAATGATTTGATGGACAAAACCATGAGTGATGTTCAAAGAAAAGGCTGCTACCCCACCGATGGTAACTCGCCTATTCGCTAGAGCCATCTCTCGAGCTTGCTGAATCTTGTCCGCGGTGGAGGTTGATGGGCGTCCTCTTCATGCGTCATACTCGTCTAAATCGTCGTTGTTTAAATTTCTCGATTCACAAAAAAACACATTTACGTGATGAAGCACTGTCCCCGTATTATTATAAAAGTCTACGATGAATTTCAGCCCTTTTCACACCCTCCGACCAGAGAAATCGGATCACTTCTCGTTGTTCCTCCTTGGTGCAAACTGCTAGCGGAGCGGACATGTTTACACTGTAATAGCCGGAAGGCAAATAACTTGATTGGGATCAAATTTCGCACACGTGACCGCAGTCGTACTAACTCCAAGCGCGCATGCGCAGAGGGCAGTATGACAACCTTAAAAGTGTAGATCATCTTCGACTCGCCCTCGTACAATATTCTTTGTTGTTTATCACAACTTAGTCTGGGACTGTCCTCTCTAGAGTTGACAAGAAAACACATCTTGGTATTTCTCTGCACTTTAATTGCGATCTTTCTATATGTAGAAGTAGTAGTAAAAAAAACAGCTTTTCGTACGTAACGCAACACGATTTTGAGGTGCCTAATCTACTACTTCGCCATTTTATTTTTATTACGCACTTTTACGTATGTGTGTCAGAGAACATACTTTAATGGAAGACGTGGAGCAGAATTTAATATTTTCGACTTAGGTTATATTCAATGTATAATTATTCATTCAATATTAAAATATTTTAATATTTCAAATATCGGTAGAATGAGAATTTGGTATTGGCAAGTAAACCTACCATTTATTCAGATTGAATTTAATAGATACCCCGATGTGGTGTGGTGCGTAGGAGGAGACCTTTGACCAACTCTCAACTCGCACATTTGATCTCTATATAATATCTCCATTTTTGAACGAAAATACTATTGTATTTTGATATATCCTATTCGCTACAAGTATATTCTACTTACTTTATATAATGTAAATTTAACTTGATTAATGGCACAAGTCACTCTCCAACGCTGGATTGCTTCAGAAAAAAAAGTTTATTTTGTTTTTCCTTTACCACAATAATCTTGTACATTTTGCCTCCGGAATCGAGCCATTGAAATGTTTCCGAACACACTAAGTAATCAATAATTACTATTAATGTCGGCCGCTAATGCTTTTATAAAAGAGTGTAAAAACTGCGGCCCCACGTTACGGTAGGTCGCGTGCGCCACCCCCGGGCCGGGGTGGAGGCCGGCGCCAAGCGCCCCTGCCCCCGGGCCCGTCAGGTGCCCCCGTCCCCGCCCCCGGGTCCCCGGCTGACTCCTATAATTGCCCCATTATGCTACCGCGCCGCACATGACGGACGGTAAATTCCCGAGTGAGGATACCCAGCAGCGTGGCCATCATTCAGCCACATTATACAGAGCGCATTTAGATTAACTGATATCGATTTCTCTCGTTGATAAACAAGATCTAATATTCAGCAGTAGTATACTTACATGCTATCACAGTAAAAGGTTCGGACTTATTTTTTAAAAATTGAATTTCTGTTGTAAATTTTAGAATACTAAAAGACTGATTACTTTAATTTGTGTTGCGATTTCAAGGTACATACACACGTGTAAAATAAACATAATTATGATATGAATTTAATATGTTAATTAGAAAGATATACATATAAAATCAATTTTATGGAAAAATATTGTTGTTTCGCCACCGGGATTCGAACCTGGATCTCTTTCCAAACCGGGGAAGGTGCATTATCCAACTATACTATAGCAACGATATTTTTAGCGACAAATTTTCGAACCTATATGTTACCTTTTTGATATTAATACATTTAATCGTTCCATTATTTGAAAGAACCATCTACCTTATTTTTACGGAATCTCAAATACCTATGAGTAATCTGATAGCAGACGCCAGAATTATCAATTCATTTTTATTAAATTTTAGAAACATTGATACAACTTTATTATTAGAACACATTCTTATAAAAAATTGATTTTATATGTATATCTTTCTAATTAATATATTTAATTAATATTAAAATATCACAGACCGTCTGTTCTGAATAATTACAACTTCACAATCACAATCAAGTGAATAATTCGGTGCACGAGTATTATTCTTAATGTTAAAAGAAGTGAATGGTAAAATTATAAATATGTGTTAACTTATCGCAATGGGCAGGGTAAGTTTTCATTTAAAAACTTCATTAAAATCCATTCAATCCTTGGTCTTCAGTAATCACAACATTCTTGCACATTGTATTAGCAAAATTTCTATAATATCTGATACCCTTTCAGCAGCAACAAAATTTTCCTTTACAATCGGTTAATCGTTTTCATGAATTACACATTGGTTTAATTTGCCTTGCCTAGTGCTCAACTTATATATATATATATATATATATATATCTTCGACGGCCAGAACGGTAGCTGCATTATGCGTTTAATTACATTGCCCGGAGTGTATGTAGCATTTTGCATAATGGCTGGGCAGAGTGATAAATTAACACATATTTATCACTCTGCCCGTCTTCTCCAAACGTTAAGAATAATGTTCGCGCACTATTCATAATGCCGTTATGGTACCTGCTGTACATTGTATAATGAATACCTTTTTACTATTCCAGTAATAGAGACTTAATTAAAGTACTTACAAACGAAGATTAGACTGTATCTAATGGAATCACGCATTCGTCTAATGGTTTTCAATCTTGGAAATAGCGAATCACAATCTCGTGGAATTGCTCAAGAAGATATCGATCGCGAAGTCTATTCGATCAATTAAATTTTGTAATTATAAATTGTTTCACCTTGGATCGAGGGTCTGTCTGATATACCGTAATGTGGATACAAATTACCATACTCCTTTAATTTATTTTTACATTCTTACAGAACACATTCTTATTGTGAAGTGGTAATTATTCAGAACAGACGGTCTGTGATATTTTAAATACTAGTTAAATGTATTAATTACAAATATATATTATGCATATAAAAACAATTTTATTTAAAAATATTGTTGTTGCTGCCGGGATTCGAACCTGGATCTCTTCCAATTCGGGGAACGATCCGATTATGCTATACCGACACACAGTGGATTGACGATAAATTTTCGAACCTATATGTTACGCTTTTCAAATTAATATATCTATCGTCAGACGGCTTTGAAATAAAGATAGATGTATTTACGTTTCAACGGAGATATAATTATTGTCATTATTGACGTCGAGTTAGGTCAACAGCGTTAATTTTCAAGTTTGATATTATCAATATGTGTAATATTACAATTGAATGTCTTACAATATGTATCATCATAAAAATAGCCACCATGGTGATAAAAGGATGCCTTTTAATAAGAATTTATTTTATCGATCCCTGTCCGTTAGCCTTCGAAGGCTCCGAAGGTCGCGGGCGGTACGGCGCACTTTCATCATTCACCCAATAAAAGTCGTGTTAAACATGTATGTCCCGATGTTCTCCCCTTTGTGCGGAAAACAAGGCTGCGATGTTATTTCACCCCCAATAAAATGTATAAGTTATTTTATGTTCTCCCTGTACGGATTGTCACGCTTGACAGTTATTGCCTCTCGCGGATCTACCCCGGGAAGTCATTTACTGTACACCGTGTGATGGATGGTCGATCATTTGAGCCTCCGTTGTGACATCATTTGCAAAATATGGGATATTTAAGGCAACCTATTTAGGATGGATATAAATATTATATAGTCATGTAAGAAAGTGGCATGTATTTTAAGTAATAATTCTTCTACAAGGATCCATGTATACGAATGAGACTTTGTTCTCGCGTTTCGGAGATTTGGTGGTAAAGAAATATCGGTGTACATCAATTGATTTTTCTATTCTGCGAACAAAATACAATAGACAACGAATAAACGGTCGTTCCGCTTTCAGCTATATACTGTACATGCTAATGATTTAAATTGTACATATTTGAACTCTTCGCAAATAGTAGGTTCGTTTATATCTTGGTAGTTACCGAAATCATTAATTCACGCGTAATTTTACGATAGCATTTTATGATGAACTGTATTAAAATGCTTATCTGTTTTTGGGGATATTGTGTGAGGTTGCGGTTAAGATTGAACGTTATGATTATATGTAAAGAATCAGAAAGTTATGTGTGTTGGCGCCTGATGCCCCCAATAAATTACACCCAACGCGCATTTGTTCTTTTGAATAATAACGCGGAGTGTGTGTATGTGCGTGCGTGCGTGCGTGCGTGCGTGCGTGCGTGCGTGCGTGCGTGCGTGCGTGCGTGCGTGCGTGCGTGCGTGCGTGCGTGCGTGCGTGCGTGTGCGTGTGGCTAGAGCGGGTTAACAAAAAACACTATTTGTAGTTGATAGACGTTTATTGACGACCGTTGTACAGTGACCGTTAAAAGTATATGCAATAAAAAGTCTACAATCTGGAGCGTTTGTCTGTTATCCCGATCGGTACCGGCATGTTTTTGTGGCTGATGAGGGCCTAGTTTTACATCCAGGTATCTGCAAGGTGCGTTCAGGGTCCGCCGACAGTGTTGCTGATTGTGAAGGCGATAGACTTCCATACGTTTATAAATGTGACTAAAAATTACGATACAACCACAGATCAGTAAATAAAGTGTGCATACAGAAGAGGGGTTTGGATCATTATTTGTGAGACGAGGGCATTCTATAAACATTCTTTGTGGAAACATAAATCCGATAGTTTGACACATTTATGCAACAGTAAAAGTATTTACTCTTCGAAAATTAAATCTTTGTGTAAACAAGATGTATTTTTTTTACATGAATATATATTATATTGGTGGCGTTTAAATTTTCATTCTAATTGAGTTATATATTTAAAAAAGTTGCGGAGCTATTTGATTCCGTAAGTGGTACCAAAGTGACACCAAAATCAAAATATTGAAACAAAGCTTTTGTGTTAGTTCGTGTCTATATATTTGGTAGTCTGTGAATACAACATTTCGGAAATAAAACAAACAAATAAATGTTTTCGTATACACAGAGATGCCTAGTGTGGAATTTTCTTTCTCAACATTTTGTGTAATATTAAATTCAAAATGAAACACAAGGGCATCCAGCGAGTAAAAACATTTTTCACATACTGAACATCCATCCTCCTTTCCAATTTACAGTTGGTTCGCCTTTCCAACCTGTCTTCTTAGTATTCCGGGAGTCGCTCGCCTTAATACCTACATATTTTTTGTTATGCGTCTTTAAAATGAACCCGACTATGAAGAACTGAATAGGGTCATCTCTGACGGTTTTGCAGCATTTTCTCGATCTGGTGACGAGACGTAGATGATTTATTTCACCCTAGAGAACAAGCATCATGTCCATATTCGACGGCATGATCCCAACTGTCATTGCCTGTTGTAACTCAACCTTTGCTGGTCAGTTTTGGGCGGGAGGATTTTAACCATTCACCTTATAGTCGCTTCGAGCGATTTTCACATTTTTTTTAAGCTTAAAGAGTTCCTTAATGGTGAACTACGAATTATAGCTTGGAGTCAACAGTATTATTGGTCATATGGTGGACTATTACAATAATGGGATGTTAATGCTCGTGAACAGATATGAGAGGTGATTTTGTGGAGAAATAGATTAAGGTACTGTGTTCAAAAATATAAAATTGAATTATAAAATATTTTCGTAATTTTTTAAAGCTGAAAAATTGTAAAAAAATAAAATTGTTGTGTAATTGAACTTTTTGGATTACCTTTTGTGTATATAAACGATATTTGTTGTTTTCATAAATCCTGCTTTATTACCAGTTGGAAATGAAAGTTTTCTAATGTAACAAAACATTTATTTTCTGTTTTCGCCACACGGCCAAATTGAAGGCATTACGTACGCCAAAGTACACAATCTTCTGTGGTATGAAACATTTATGTACGAAAATACCAACATTGTTCCTCTAGAATTTGCGCGAACACAACTTCAGTAATAGTTTCACAGATTCAATAAACTTTTTCTACACTTGCCTACGAGTTCTTTAAACTGCTTTTATTTCAATTTGTATTTAAAAATGTATACTTTGATGTTATTTTAGTATTTAAAAAAGCGTTTTTTTTTTTGTTTTACCAGACCCAAATTTATATAGATCTTGGGGTCGGTGTTAAACGTTTTCTTTAAGAATTCAAAGCAAAGACCGTTGTCTTATAAAACAAAATTAATTGACTTTGGATGTTGTAAAGTGTTTAGTTTCATTCATATGGAAGAAGATGAGAACAATTGTAAACTAGACATGCAGCCGATGTTCTATACCGCGCCCTATAAGTAAGTACTGTCCTGCCCCTTCCGGGATGGGGCTTGAACACCAGTATACATAATAGATATCAAAACCCTATCAATATAAGTACTAATATGTATATTTATTATACATTACAATTGTTAATGTATGTGAGGAGGGGAGAGGGGTATGCGGATATTAATTAAATAAAAATGTAAGCCCTGTAATTACCCCATACTTGTATCTATTCTCCATTAAATATAAAAGTAGCTTCGTCTCTATGAGATATCTGATATTTATTTATTAAATAGATGGCTGTCAATATTTTAATAGCGAATAGGTGGATTAATATTATTATCTAACTACAAATATTAAATGATAATCATTCGCATGATATGAAAAAAAAAGTATTAATTCGTGCAAAGCATGTAAGCTAGGTGTATTATTGTGTACCTATTTTACCTTTCTATTTAATTCTTAAAATACAAATATCTCTTCATTTTTTTTATTATTATAAAAATAGATTCGTTTACACACACACATCAATATTCTTACTATTTTCAAACTAAATGCTTGTGCTATGAAAATAGGACTAACTTGATGGCCTCCTGGAACGAAGCTCGAACCTCCGACATCTAGATCACTAGGCGAGCACCGCATTATTCCCAAATATTTGTGTGTTTTTGGAGTTATGCCGAATTAACCGGCGGCGTACTTATCTAGAAATTAAATATATATGTCGTATATTTTAATATATCGTAACCGTCAGTCAGATAATAAATATTTTATTTCCCAAAATATATAAAGTTATGTACTGACTGCACGCGCCTGGAATTGACTTATTAAGCAGTCTATATGTAAAACAAAATAATAAAGTATACAATAGTGACATGTAGGTCTTTAATTTTTTTAATTATTTGAATAAACCATATTATACATACACACATCTGAGGTATGTATATTAATATGTATTTATAAATGAAGCTACAGTTTTCGCTTCATGTTTTAAGGATCACTTTAATTTCATCCATGTCACGAGTACAATCCTAAAGGAGGCGCGCTATTGTGCCGACTGAGCAACTAAACAATAACCCAATTAGCAGTCTTCTTAGGTACACTATAATTAATAATGTTTTCCTGAAAATACACCGTGACATTGTTTTTGTTGTTTATAATTAAACCTCCTTCTCAGAGAGTTTGCCTTTCGTTGGAAAGCGCCTTAATTAATCATACTATTTACAAAAATAAATTTGTGACCCAGAGGATCGAGTTTAGATTCTCATCATTAAAATGTACGTTATTTAAAATTTATATTTTAGTAAAACTACATTAAAAATATTCGTAATATTTTTGTTAAGTTTCTACCTTGTTCTATTTTTACCTTTACCGATGCCGGGATCGATACCAGGCCCTCCAATCAATTTTTAAATTAAAATATTTTGGAGGCGCTGAGTATCGATCCCGATACCTCTCACATACGAAGCGAGCGTTCTACCATCTTGCTATTACCCCTTTAGACTGTGGTGACAGTCATTGTCATATAATTTAAGCATGTAATACGAATTGTTTCTGTCAGAATTTATATAGTTATACACACTGCGTTTAGACACAACAGAAATATGTCATTCCCTGCAAATGTGATGAATTAGGGCGACAATGTTTTATTAAAAATATATGCATTACCCCTAACATTAATATTATTTAGAGTATTACAAAATGTTTACGTTTAATAGTTACACCTGGTTAATTTTGTAATATGCTTAATTATTGAAAAGCTTAAAATATTAGCAAACGTCTATTTTCACATTTCATTATAGATTAAATTCTTTAAAAATGTTTTATTTTTTGTCGCTGAATGCACATATAAACATTTTTTCCGGAACAAAATAGTCTATGCAGGGGCGGTATGATACATGTGTATGAGACAAGTAAAGTAATTATTTTATTATAATATCGAAATTGCCCCCATTGCGCATCTTTGCTTCACATCTTAAATAATTCAACAAAACCGGCCTGATCTCTGACATGGTTCAAATTAGGCATTGACACGCAGCTTGAACTCATATTTTTAATTTGTATCTACTTACTCGTAAAATATTGTACACGTTTTACAACCAGCACAACATGCCCGAAATCAGGAATCTATTTGGGCTGTGTCCGTCTCACTAGGGAAATACTGTTTTGTTAAAATTGCACCTCTCGGGCGATAAAGCAAACTCGCTCAATATCTCAGTATCGGATTTTTTTTTAAGGAAACTTCATTTTTACAACACTACTTTCTTCGGACGCTGCGCACCTTCAACTACTTCTCAACATATTCGCCATCAATTTTTGTATACCTTCGTTATAGAACAACGCCGCCTGCGATGAAAACCATGTCCGTACTCTGTCTTTTAGTTGATCATCGTCATCAAAACGCTTGCCACCGAGGAACCGCTTCAGATAAAGTATAATATGAAAATCTCCTGGCGCCAAATCAGGACAAAACAGCTAGTTTTATGTTTCGGGCATTCAAGAAACGAATCACGGACCGTAACTCGCAGTCGGCGGGCTGATCTATTGTCTTGAACATTTCAACCACTCATTACAGGATAGCTACACTATGTGAATGTCTCTAACGTTGCATGTGGTGAATAAACAGTCGAAGGAAACCGTCGCGCATCTTAACCGCACCGCTACACCGGGAACATCAGGAAACGGTATTTACTTAAAAAAGGCGCCTCGTATTTTAAAGGCACGATAATTCTAATTAATAATTAATTTTGCGATTATCTTATATCTCCTTTTGTCAAGGGCCCAGCCTCGAGGGCTACACTACTGCTTCATATAGCCAACTATAGATACTAATGAAATGTATTAATTAGAAAGATATACATATAAAATCAATTTTATCTAAAAATATTGTTGTTGCGCTATCGGGATTTAAACCTGGATCTCTTTCCAAACCGGGAAAGGTGCACTATCCGACTATGCTACAGCGACAGTACTTTTGATGACAAATTTTCGAACCTATTGAAAGTTATCTACTTTGTTTTTACGGAATCTCAAATCCCTTAGACTAAACCGATAGTAGACGCCAGAATTAACAATTCATTTTTATTAAATTTGGGGCACATTGATACAACTTAAATATTTTTAAGGAGAACACATTTTTATAGTGGAGTTGTAATTATTGTAAAACAAAGTAGATGGCTTTCAAATAATAGAACGATATATGTATTAATTTGAAAAGTGTAAGATATAGGTTCGAAAAATTGTCGTCAGAAGTACTGTCGCTGTAGCATAGTTGGATAATGCACCTTCCCCGGTTTGGAAAGAGATCCAGGTTCGAATCCCTGTAGCGCAATAACAATATTATTTCATAAAATATTATATATATATATATGTATATCTTTATAATTAATACATTTAATTAGTATTTAACATATCACAGACCGTCTGTTATGAATAATTACAACTTCACAATAAGAATGTGTTCTCCTTAATAACTATTAGTTCCCCCAAAATCTTGACTTTCTTAAGCGACTGATTGATAGAGCGTAATAATAATAAATTTTCCGCCCGAGTAGCGCCTCCACAGATGTTCCATTGTCCGAATTTTCATCAATGTGTGTGTGTATTACATAATGTGCAGGTGAACTCGCACCCACCCCACACATCCGTCATCTCGTGCGGTAACTCTTCTCCCAGTACACGGACAGGATACGTTATAGGTTATGGTCATTTGTTCTCTGTACGGCGGACACGGCTATGTTATAAGCTTTTTTCTGGAATTTCCACACATTCTATTTTAGCCTTTTCTGCCAGAAGTGGTGTCGTGATATAAAGGTTTTTTTTTAAAAAACAGTGTGATTTATTGCCAGCTTTCAACATTTAACATGAAAATGGAAAATAGGAGTACATGCGTGTATTAATCTTTCTTTACGTCATCTGTACTTTTAGGTAGATTTATATAATAATAGAAATACTACATATTGCAGTCTCACGACGCAACTTTAGGATAATTCAATACACTTCGATCATGACCAGGAGACCCCGAAACGTCCCTTCACGGCAAATATCTTGTCTTAGTTTTTCGATCCGCCATCTTGTTTTAAATTGGTGGCAGTTCAAAAACTGAAACTGAACTCCGTTAATATTGAACCTTGATATAAAGTATTAAACACACTTACGTACACAGATAAAATCTACCTGATTCTTGCGGCCAGCGCCGGAAGAGCTTTTTTATATTATTTTACACGATGTGTGCAAATTTTATTTGAATTTTTTAATCCCTTAAAACTCTCTAGTTTCTCAAAAGGTAACATATTTTAAAAAAATAGAGATAGGTGTACGCAATACGTGTCACGTCAATATTCTTATTATCTTCAAACTAAGCTAAACGCTTGTGGAACCCCGACCACTAGATCATTAGGCAAGTATCATAACCGATAGACCACAAGCACGTAACATTACCTGCACACTAATAAAAAATATATTTAACTTTTTTTTTTTTTCTTTTCTTTTCTTTTTGCAACAATGGATAATAAAATATATAAGTATTAAATATTAACAAACCCGAGTCTCGCTAGTTCTCGGAAGACGTTATATTCCCGTGTCACGTGACCGGTCTGGTGCCGCCCACCGCCGTCGCCCGCCTATCGATCAGCTCCCGTGACTCAGCCAACTTCCTCGCCATCACTTATGCAGGACTACTGCACACGCCGCGTGCACTCCACCTAGCTCGGACGCATCGCCTGCGTGGCATGACGGTGGGCAGGAAGGGTGAGGTATCCTGCGACGCGATAATCCTTCGAATAGGCTGCATGGAGTACCTATACTTGAACATTACAATAAACCTACGACGATATAAATAAAGCCTTTTACAAAGAGCAGTCTTAAAATATTTTATTATTTTTAATGTTGTACTACTGCTATATAGGTACGTAATTCGTATATCGTAATGGAAGTTTTTTAAATCCATGTTTCGTTTTTTAACCACTAGATTAAGTCTCGGTCAAAATTATCATGTTTGTTTTGAAAGATTCATTAGTAATTAAATTAAAATTACGCAAAACCTTATTTTTGACGCACGTCGATGTTTCCGCGGTTATGACTGTCCTAGTTGGCTTTTCAGATTACAAATAATTCAGTCAGCAGTCAGTGTGGATGTTATTAGGATTTTTTTTTAAACTTTGTATTAAGGGTACGATAGTATAAAAATAAAATATTATTTTTATTTCCATTTATAAACGTACACATAAAATACAATTTTAATAATAAATGTTGTACGTGTTAATGCCCAATAACATGTATAATAAGAATAATCTTGAAACATTTATTTTTTATTAAAAACGTTTTATTATGACAATTTGCTCCTAATTTTGTCATTTTGGCAACTGGTTGTAATAGTCATGGGACAATGTATGGCGCACGTCTCCGTCATAATATCTTGGATCTTTTTACAATTACATCATCTCACCAGCAGATTTGCTCCTAGTATGATAATTATTGTGGTGTATTTACTTTTGTATTCTAAATAAATTTAAAATGGGAATATCATAATCCATAATCATTATTATAATCTGTTATCGAATACAAAACAAATGTTACACCTTCTTCCGAAAACAAGCTAGTTTCCATTCTAACGGCTATTTAAATTTCTGAATGACGAGCACTGCTATTGGTCAAATCCTAATATAAATGGCGGCGGATTAAACCAACTAACACCGATTTTGGATAACTATTTACGTCAAAAAGAACTAAGTTTGATTGTTAATAGGTAAACAATGCGTAAAGGCTATACGAGAAGACGACTGCGTTAAAAGTTAGAAAAAATAAAATAATGGAAGTCGGTGTCTTTGCACCTAGCACCCTCATATGTTCGACATTTCCGAAGTGTGTTGATTTTTCAAATCTTCGCACGGTAATTTTTGTAACGATTTTACATTATTAATTTTATTGTATTGTACAATTATTATCCGCTGTATGAGACTGAGTAATCAACGCTAAATGTATATACAATACTATGGTGGGTTGTCCGAGTGAGTGATCAATGCTATATTTATATACAATGCTATATGGCGGGTTGTCAAATCGATTTTCATAAATGTGGTGAGCTTTTATAATTTCATAAATTCTGTACGTTTCGTCATTAGTATTGAAATTCTTTATACGATTCATAAATAAATTAGTCATATCTCTTTACAAAAGTTACAATCTTCAACATTGCTCGGACCAATTTTTAGATTTTAGATTTAAAGTTCGGTTTCCCTTGCCCCAGTTTTTGAACTTTTTGTTTTGAAGCGAATAAACTACGGTACGACGAATTATTTCACCTTGCCCTTACATATTATTATATATATATATACAAATTGTTTTCGTTAAGTTATACATCGATGCGTTATGTTCCTGACCAATTGGGAGTTGGGAAATTTTCTTACATACTAAAGTTTAAAATTTGGCAAATTTCTTAACTTAAACCAATCGTTCGAAATAATTTTTACGTAAAATTTAATTTCCCATTTATTGGTGTAATTTCCTCCATACCTGTTCCGTCCGTCTCTCCGCGTTGCTCGGGAAATTTCTCCCGAGGCTCGGTTCCTCCGCTTTTGCGGCGTTCCGTACCCCTTGCCATGTAATTTGTCGTTTCCCTCGAGAGCAGCTCCGGCTGTCGAGTAATTGGCGGGGGCTTGGGGGAGAAACTGGAACAATTAGGAAGGCCTCCTTCACTGATCATATTTCCTAAGTGGCTGACTTGGCATACTTAATTGTGTTCCCGGTCGCCGGTTTCAATTAATATTTTCTGTACGTCTTCCTCGATGTTTACTTTTATCTTTATTTATTTTTCCTTTATTTACGATTGTGACCGGCCCCTTCTTGTTTGTCGAAGTAGACTGTCGCCGCCATTTAGATTCTTCGAGTCCTCGATACTGTCAACGCCACTCTTCAATGTTAACTTTCACCTGTTTTAATGAGCATTTTTACGAGGTTCAACTCCGTAAAATGGTGCGAAAATAGATTTCATTGTCAATGTTAATGCCGACCGCAAGTCGCCAGTCGGCGAGTGCGCTTCCTCGTTCGGCGCCGCTTCCGGCCGCCCCGCCTCGTGACACATCCGACGGGGGAAACTGAAAAGTGCGAAAGCGAACGGCGCTCGGGGCGGGGGTGGACCGGCGTATCGAGCGGGGGTGTCCGCCCCGGGCGCAGGCGCGCCCCTCCCCGCGCCCGCTCACTGCAGCAGCCCCGAGCCGCCGCCGCCCGCCAGTCCGCCGCTCGCTCCCGACCCGACACGTCCTCCGCGCGCCGCCCGATTACAGTTCTCCTGCGCGACACTTGAACCGGCACGATGCTGATCGGGCTGGTCCGCGACTCCGTGCTGCAGTGCTTCTGCCACACGTGCAGGGCGCCCGTTCTGCCCGCAGGTACCCCGCCCCGCCCCGCCCGGCTTCCCCGCCCCCCGACCGTTTGACAGCCGACACTTGCGTGCACCCGTCCGATGGTCCTCAGACGACGAGCTTTGCCTAGCTTCCGTTTCCCGTAAAGCTTCTCATTTTCAACTCGAACAAAAATTTTACGTATCTGTAGTTAATTGTAAAACTGTCGGCGTGTTCCTCCGCAAACATTGTGCCGCATCGTAGTAGTGTGTGTACCTACAGAATGTAAGTAAAATAAAGTTGTATTTTATTTTATTTAAGGCTCTGTATGTATAGTAGCCCATATCTTATCTAGATTGATGACCGTCGTCATTTTGATCGGTTATTTTTTCCACCAATCGCCTTTATTCGGCGATATGTCCGTTCTGAAGGCCCATCGGCTCGCGGCTGCGGCGCCACATTGCGGTGTTGTGCCGGCAGTGTGGCCGCGTAGCAACAGTCCGGCCGGGGGGTGGGAAGCGCCCGCCCCGCTCGCCGAGTCTCGAGACGCACCGGCAGACGTCCTCCGCCTTTTCGCTCTCGGCCCGACACCTGCACCGCCCTGTAGCCGGATTACCGCCAGGTGTGTTGTGTGTGTATACGGTAGCCGAGACGTCATTTTTTTTTACTAAACCTGCGCCATTGTTGCTATTTGATCAATTTTATCCTGTTTTCAAAATACATTCCTCGATATTTTTGGTTAGTTTAGGTAATGTTAGTTAGTACATATTTTGAATAGGGAATATTTAATAAATTTGACCTCTCCAATGGTACTATTTCGTCGTCTGGTTAATATAAACGATTTTCAGCTTCCTACAACATTTTTGGTTAATAACAGACATTTATCTTTCGAGACTCACGTTGTTTTCGTCAGAATTTTTATTCAGCCCCTTAGCAGCCAGACATTCGTTATTGATTCTACATTTGGCACTGAACCAAATGAGTTAGTGGAGCCTTAAAAAAACAACTTATATTCCGTTTTACACTTATATTTGCTTAAGTCTCGTGTCATGCCATCCAATTTTCTATATTTTCACTTCAGTTTTCAGATAAAATCGCTGGAGTATCGCGGGTGACAATAGTCAAATGTTCTGAAAGGTTGTTAGATTTTAGGGCCTCGCGGCGCCCGAGTACGTGACGTGACTCCGGAAGCAATCAGATAACATTGTGTCGGCACCAGAGCTACCTGAAATAAGCTGCATTGCGCTTCATGTTACTTCCCTTTAAACGCAAGTTCTTCGACCGCGGTAGCGTGAACAAGGTATAAATGATTTTAGAAAGATTTGCTTATTTTCTGATGATTTCTTCGCAAGGACTCTTTGTAAATGTTTCAAGATGGAGAATCGTGGATTTTTACAATTTGTAATTCTGCATCCGCAATAGTGTCATTTTGCCCGGTCCATTCCGTTAAATCTTCATCACAATCCTACTATAAGAACCGCAGAAAGACACCCCGTTCTCATTCTGGATTGAACGGAAGCCTTGCATGGTATTTGCTCCGAGATTATAATACGTGAAGTCACTCGATGGATGTGTGTGCAGCGCCTAATTCCAAAACCCCCTAAAACGACTTGATGTGTTTTTGAATTATGGATAAAAACGTGTATTTTGAGAGGAAATGTACAAAATGTTTGTTTTTACATCAGCATTTTTTAGAATCAATTTTTTTTCTGTATATATCATTCTGGCAGCCATACTGGATTTTAGATCACATGATAGGAACTTGTACTCTGTCTGCTTTGGGGTATTTTGGAATTAACTCTAATTTTAACAGGCAATATCATTGAATTTAAGTGGCTTTTCTTTTTCTTTTTTAAATCTACAAGTCTGCATATTTAACTCAAATTATCTGAAATTCGTTTTAGGGGGTTTTGGAATTAGGCGCTACATATCTACTTTTGTAGATTTTATTTATTTATTTGTCGTTCGTCATTTTTACTACAGATAACCAAGATAGAGCAGCATTTCTTCATTATTTGGGAGTTTACCGGATGCCTTCTCTCTCTGCTGAGTGTTTACCGTCGTCAATTCTTCAATCTCCCTTAAATTCGTGACTCTCGGGCGTCGATCTGGCCTTCCCTCGCCCGTCACGCTGCCGCCTTGAACTCCTCACCTCGCCCGGCTCATGCAGCCGGCTCCAGCGCCAGTCGGCCTTTCCGTCCGCCGATATCGATTATGACGCACCGCGGCCTTTTCTTTGTGTCCGCAACACATGTGATTCTGGTCCAACTTCCGGCATCTTCAACCTGAAGAGGATACGCTTTTTCACATCCTCTTTATGATGATTTATCCTCTTTTCGAGGTCTTTTAGAATTCACCAGATTATCAAAATTACTCTTCCATGTGGAGTTTGCGGTACCGCAAATAAAATATTAGGCTACGCTTTTAGACCAGTTTTAAGATATCTGATGTTCTTCGGGACAAGATATTCGTGTTGAATTTTCAAATGTTACCACAGATACCAAAGAGTGGAATTTTATTTCCGATCTACTTTAGCGACCACGCTCAGAAGGTCCCCATTCCGTGTGCGGCTAACGAGTGCTTTCAATTCGGAGAAATCTTTGTCTTCTTGTTGATTCGGTTAATATATAATATTATATTATATTAATCAAATCCAATTGCTAAACTTGTCCTATCGGTGCATTTTTAGTTATGTAGAAAAAATATTAGTTTTTTTTCAACAAAATGGCGCTGTTAGTCGCTTCTATCAATACCGACATTTATCGATTAGCTGATTCCCTCTGTGCGTCATATAGTATAGGTTACACCGAGGTGTCATGTTTCATCATTGCTCACAGTGTGGTGGTAAACTGCACTCTTTTCGTCCATTTGCACAGTATTCCTTGACCACGATTGAGGATTGATGATTACTCTGGATTGAATTTACAAGTTGTAGGTTTTGCTCGGTCTCGTAAATATAATTATTTTGTTGATTTTTAATGGCAATATTGAATCGTTAGCTATTAGACGTAGATTTAGTGATAATGTTGCAGGTTGTCGCTTTATTTATTTGTACCTTTTCTCATTACCGCCGCACTATTGTTAAACTGATCAAACAACGATGGTAGTACTCGAGACTCGACGGCATCCGCGGTACAACCCTTATCCCTCGTCCCTCGCCCGCTCCCGACTCACGATGTGTGTATATAGCCAACAGAAGAGCAGCCCCGTTCAAGAAGCCCAAAACCGCCGGTGGAAACAAGCCGAGGACGAAGCAACCCAAGAAAGTTAAATTTATCAGTAAGTATTGTTTAACTATTTTATTGACAGGTTACCACATCAATGGGCAAAAAAACCATTGTAGGCATATTAATATGTACTACTTAAGACTTTGATAATTGTTCATATTGGTGTTTTCTATTTGATTTTTCAAAATTTATTATATAACCACTAGGCCCGTGAAAGCCCGCCCGTCAATAATGACGGAAATAATATTATTTTACAATATTTTTACTAGGTAAACTCGCGGGAAATAGATAAATAGACCTACTTTGGTTGAATGCGCAAAGCCCAGTTGATTTTTTTTTTCTTACATAGAACGTCCACGGAGCAATATTTTTTCATACCCATTCAAGTGACAAAAATGTCGAACGATTATATAATTATTTTATTGGAAATATGCGTGCATACGGCTTCACTCGTAGGCTGTTAACGGCGAGAATTACATAATATGTATGTACATTACAAATACAGGCCCAATTTTTCCAAAATTACCAAAGTGGAATCGCATCGAAGTATCGAATACAAGGGAGATATCACGAGTCGGAGAGACTTGAGTTCCAGATCTTCTTCATAGGCAGTTTTAATGCCTATGAGATTGCATTGTGGACTTCCACTTGGCAGATTTCAACAATGATATATGCCATTCTTTGATGAACACCACACTCGCTAGGAGTGACTTCTTCGAACTCCATTCACATATGCACATCTTCTGTGGCAGCTTCCGATGCGATCTATATTTCTTTGTTGCTCCCGAGCTGCTCTACCGTCTGGTGCACAACGAGCTCTTCATCGTTTGCTTCGTTTGCACGTTTGCTTCCTGCAATTCCTGTCTCTAGCTACCTTTTGGACCGAGCAGGGTGCATAAATAATCGTTCTCCTTGAACTGACAAGACATTCCTGAATTCATTTCTTCGCTCAATTGGAAATCCGAAGCGATGAGGAATAATTTTAGCATGCATTGTTTCTTAAATCTTCATGTGAAAATCCATTTCGAAGACTTTTATTTCATAAATTGTGCTTACCTAAATGAATTATTCAAATTAATTCAAATAACTTATCATTACGCCGTTTCTACGCAGGGCTAGTCATGGAGGATACAACACCACACTCTTCTGTCCTGGTATACCACTTTGCTTCGTTCACTTCATACATATTTTCGTCGCTTGTTAAAAACTTCCCAACAAATATATTCCAGCCTTCAATATCTGATTTACCCGGTCTTGCCAGACGTTCGCGCACCTTTCATGTTCCCTTTGTGTCCAACACTCGTCGTGTATGTTTTCTTTATCATCGTCTCCTCACTTCTACGTTCCACAAGCCCTCAGTAACATAGTATAACTATCTAAGCGACCATTTCGTTATGCGTACTCTACCATATGTACATTTTTCATGTGTACGCCTAAATATCTTGTAATAAAATGATGTTTTTAAAAAATAATTTAATCTGTCTATTGTATGCCTTATAATGTATAATTTATCCATACGTACTTATGTATATATTTATTTGCTAACATATCGATATGTACAGTGATTTATTTAGAGCCGGCCGTGAGCAGCCAACCGCTAGTGATGAGCTCAAAATCGCAAACTGTGAGTCAATCACTGATATTTTTTAATCACTAATGGTGATCGAGTATCTGAAAATATTGTGATTCGTGGTTTGTCTGAAAATGTTGTCAACTAAAATATATACTTATTTTATTAAAGAATTTAAGTTGCTCGTGGTTAGGTATATTGTGTTTTGATTTTCGTTATCGACTCATTTGTGCTAAAAAGCTGTGAATTATATGATAGGGTTCCGTGTTCAAGTGTTATTGAATATTATTTAGGTAATAATAGTTTTTTTGTTAATTTATTTCATGTATTGTGATTTTATTACCATAAAATAATGAGTCATAGTTTTTAATCACTGATATCACCAAATACCAAACACACACACACACACCAGTGAGTCGAGCGTATCAATTGGTATCTAATCATACGTGCAGTGGAACCCCGGTTTTCTCTCATTACTTGCGTGTTTCTGCAGTCCCGTGTCATTTTAGTACATTTAAAACCGTATTTTACGTTTGTCTTCGTTCGGTCAGTTCGCAAATCACCATAGAGCCAAGAGGGTGTTGGTCGTTTGCTTGTCATCTATACGCATTTTTCATTCTCATACCTGCGTAATTTTTACTATTCATTTTTTTTAATAAACTTATTAAGAAAATTGCGTTGAAGATAGTATGGGCAACATTAATGGCTGGGAAAAAAATTATGAATAACCCTTAGACTTAGACGTTGACTCCAGCGTAATAACATCGGACGTAGTGGAAATTGATGAAATAGTGGACAGTCGTATAATCGAAAACTTTACAGGAGAAGAACCTTCCTACAAAGAAGAAGTGTCTGCTCATCCCATAAACCCAGTTCCTACAAAGGACGACGCTATGAGGCATATTGTAGGCCTCAAAGCATATTTTACTAGTATTAGTATGTACCACCAGAAAGCTTAAATTTAATTTATAGTATTGAAAAAACTATTTAAAAAAAACATGCAGCAAATAACAATGTTTGATTTTTTCAATAAAAAGAAATAATCTTTTTTTTCCAATACCTCCAATTTACATTTTCCCCGTTTACATTTTTTTTTTGTTGGTCCCTTCAAAAACTTAAAATCGGGGTTCCAATGTATTATGAAATTATTATTTTAAAATGTAATATGTATTTAAAATGCCTTTTAGATAAATTTCAGAAGAGAAATGCTTTTCAAATCTGATTAATATCATGTTGGATACGAAGGGTTATTTATATTTTCAAATCTTGTTTTGTAAAGAATACGGGTTTGCTCTCCAGAAGCATATTCATCCCTTGTATTGTATTAGGGGGGGAGACCTCTGTTCGGTGGTTTGAGTTTGATTAAATTTCATTCGCAAAAGTCGATTATTTTCGCCATAGCACGAAGGGTCGAGAATCGCAGCACGATACGGCCTTCCAGATTCGGCGCTCGCGGCATGAAATTATGCCTACGAGTCGGAAACGGACGAAGGTTTTACTCCATATCATTCGCGCGGTGTTCGACTTCATGCACAGGGGAATACCAGTTCGGTCAGCGGGTAGCGAGCGGCGACCCAGCACCCGGACGGCAGTAATTGAGTACGTGCTATTCAGTTTACGAACCATTTGTCTAATAGCAATAAGAATTTATGTGAAGTGAATATAATTTAGTTACACCATGGGATGTACATGATATAAATTCCAATAAAAATCTTGCTTTAACGTTAAAATAGCTTTAAAAATGGGTAGATCTAGATGAAGGATCTAATAAAGATGTAATAAAAGTGGAGGAGCTTAGTCGAGAGTGGTGAGAGACCGACATGGATGATGAATAGAGGGTCACCGAGAGGATTTGGCCATGTGGAACGTGATAGCACATACCTACTGGTGTAGATCCGGCGACGGATGTTGAGAATATTTATATTTCAATAAAAATCTTGCTTTGATTTAAAAAATAGGTTTTGTGAAATATATTTATGATTTTTTCATTTTGATTGAATGGTCATATTAGAAGCGGATTGTATCATATTTAATTCTGATAGGATTTGGCCATGTGGAACAAACAAAGATGGTTAACGCGTTTCCTTGTATATATAGGTTCTAATCTAATCCCGGTAGCAACCGAATGTTTTTTCGATAAATCTTTCCAATTTCATTCTTTCATTCAATTTGTATTAAAAACACCACAGAACTACGATCTGAAATTACAACGTTTTCATTAAAATAAGACTTCGTATTCTGCGCACTGTGGATTTATACACGACAGTCAATTTTAGCCCGCTTCGCGCTCAATTCTGTACAGTCGTTAACGAGACGAGTATTCGAGACAAGTCTCATCCATGTACACGCGTCAGTAAATTTCCACAAAGCTGTTCGCCTTATGAATATGATGTTATCTTCCCGAATTACGGTAAAATATACTTTTATCTGGGTTTTTTTTTTTAATATTGGTTTACCAGTGACTCGGATATACCTACTTTTATTTATTTTATTGAAGAGTTCGGCCGAATAACGGTCTATGTTACATTTTTTGCGAAATCGGGTTTTTGACTGAATAACATTCTATGTATCTTCCGCTACACGTTACTTACGTAAGTTCCTACAGAAACCAACAGATGTCGTTGCTATGTCACTTTACTCAGCTGTAATCGTAAGATCCGTAATTGGAACAACGATCTATGTCGTAGTTGCGTTCATTGTTTTATGTATTGTTACATTCGCACATCGGCTCGTTACAGTTTTGTTTATGAAACTGCTGCATTCTGTTTTAATAAACCTATTGACATTCCGTCACATAAGTGAAACTGGATGATTTAGCCATAATGAAAAATAATGTTCCCTGAAAACAACGACATGTCTGTTACTTCCGGGCAAAAATGATGTTTCCCTAAATTAGCGGTGAGTTTTAAAAAAACCACTTATAGCGTTATTCGGCCGAACTCTTCAATTATTAACTTTTAATTTTATTATAAAATTGTTGTTTTCTATACTACACTGTGTTGTAAAATAAAGTACCAACTTACCGTTGGTATTTTAATTTACATATTGTTGACCTTACATTCACCTTAAGGATTTTTCTTTTACGTTGATACGTAGAGGATTAGGGCGTACTTCGGCGTCGCCGCCTTGACTTTCATGAAGGTGTAACGCCGGTACCCCCCCTGTACCCGATGCTCGCACCGCCAGGCCGACTTTTATTTCTTTCAATGACTAGAATTAAAAGTTTCATCGTATTTTTAATGGTCAAAAATACCCGTGGATCATAAAATTTCTTAGAAAAATATTATTTTTGACTGCACTTTTTTAACCAAGACATATCTGCTTACACTCGTTTACGGTGAAAAGTTCCAAGTCGCGCATCAGGTTTAATGTTGCTCTATTAAACGAGTTCCTTTCAAGGTAGTCTGTATCAATATTAAAAGTATTATTTTTTATTCTTTCTACGTATCTCTACGAATAGAGATTTTTCGTAAAATACAGCGGCGTACCCCACCTCACTTACTTTTTTACTAGTAAGTATTAAAACCTTTAAAATAGTTAATGTAAGGTACAAATAGCTGTTACTGATACTGTTTTTTTTTCGTTTGTTTTTTTTTTTTTAAATATATTTGAACGTTCAAAAGTTATTACTACTCGTTGATGGTACCACAATTTTTTTTTAAAGTATTTAAATTTATATTGCTAAAGCTTTTATTTTTGTTATATATTTAACACCAATTATAAACAATAATTTTTATTGATATATATTCCACTTCTCTACACAAACATAGGCTTTCAAGAGAAGCGTAGTACGAAAAAAAAATTACCTACCATAAATATAGTTGTATCATAATTTTAAACCTATGCTGTAATTATTGCGATTGTTAAACTTGTTCAGTAATTTCGGGATCCCCGGTGGCCCGGGCCTCCGGGCAGTTAACCAGGCGGTAGCTACGCCACTGGTAATATGTTAACTTTTCTAACTAATTTGAATCCATCAAATGTTGATCTTGATTTGGAGGCACACGAACATGCAGATCAATCGGAAACTTTCATACGCAGCGTTCTAGAACGAACTTCGATCACATCCACGTGGAATCAAAGCATCTGTTGTATAATACGGTCTTCAAATATGTAATATGGAATCCAAATACCAAAAACAAAATATTCAAATTTTAATGAAATTTGAACTAATCTTTATAGAGCTTTTATGTTATGCAATTCTTAATGTGTGTTTAATATCGTTTAATATACCAAAAACAATTGAATGGCATTGAGGCTAAAAGTTCCAGATATGTGGGTATTAAGTACCACCTGTACCAAATTTTTTTATTCGTTGTCTTGGAAAACCCGACGTGCTGATCTATACGCATGTGCTGCTCACTCAGTATTTCCTGATAAACTGATTTATGAATCTCTTGAGTGACATTCTACAAATATCGATTTTTTTAAAAACAATACGGAAAGATTTATTTTCTTTCATCACCAAATCAGCGGCTTATTTCATAACGCTGATGGAAGTCTTTCCCGCTCAGTATTTCTCTTGTACGTTCTTATTCTGCAAATAAAAAGAAACATATGTGAGTGTACAAATAGTACCGGGAGGTGGGATAGAAAATGCCACCGCGGCACTTTTAACCCCATACCAAAATATCGAAACAAATATCAAATTATAAAACAAAGACAAATCTAAATGGCTAAAAATACACTCTACATTTATAGATAAATACATAAGTGAATAGGATAACTTACTTGTAATACACAGTAGAAGGAAATGTAGAAAAAAAATTAATAAATTGTGCAATTTTAAAATTAAACTCGCCAACCATAAAAACAAAGTATAGACGTGTGAAGTGAAACAGAGGGGATATCACCACATCACGCGGTGTTCACATGTAACGTTTATAAGATATTTGCAATGGAACTTTCTTCCCGCGCCACTTTCATTCCCACCCAACCCTACTGGATATCGTAGAATGTTTTCTATATTTCAATGATACAGATTTTGAATAATAAAATTTCTAACAATTGGTATCGAGAATAAGTATAATATTCATTCATATTGTAGTCAAAATTTGTATCAAAATGTATTTTATAGGCAAATTTAATTAAAATCTATCGGAGCGCAGATTCCACGACCGCCGTGGCAGCTAATTAATAATATCGTATTTCATAAAACTGGAAATATATTATTTAAAAAAATTATTATTGTGTTTTTGATATTAAACTTAATTTTAAATAGTAGTTCAAGCCTCAAAGCATGCGAGTAAATATAATATATTATTTAAAAATGTATGTTTTTACTAAAACAAAGTATTTTAAAAACGTCAAAAATTAATCAAATGTACTGCCAATTGAATGGTTGATAACTCTGTTCATTTTTAATATTTTGCTAATTTAGTTTCCTACAGATTTGTCTCCGTAATCTTGGCTTCAAGATTATAATAAAATATATTTCGTTTATGCATTAATTTAGCATATTAACTCAATTTCGTAGCACGCGGAAAATGCATCTAATGATCGCGGTCTTTCTTATAATGTCTGTATCGTCTTAATTATAGCAAATAACATTCAGTTTATTAGTTTTATATTAATGTAAAGGTCCAATCTAAGTAATAGTTGAAAAAAGTCTAATCTATTGAATAACTTCTGATATAAATTAATAATAAAAAACCACATTTGAATTATTATTACAAGTCGCGCCTTAAATGTAGCTATGTAATTAATCTATGCTATTTATGTGCTGCTGAATACTAAATGTGGATTTCTCTTTTCTGATCTCACGGAATCTTGTTTTTATTTTACAATGTTCAAACCTGTATCACGCTGTATTGAAAAATACATAGTAGAGTGTGTTTCCCTCTCCCCCCGCCCACTATGAGTGACGGATAGTGGGCGGACCCGAGTCAGGGCGGGTCTTTATGTGTACAGGTGTAGAAGCACCACATTGGGATAGGTCATATTTACGTTTTTACATTCATATTTTTAACATTGTCTATTTTTTTATTCCTTCATTAAATTACGTACAAAATACAATACGGGGAAATGCAACCCCTACGGGAAACCTCTCACCGAACCGTTTGTTGCTGAATATTTATAATAAAACGAAATGTTAACATTCCAGATCTGTTTTGTTCTTCTTTCTTTTCTTCAGGAGTTTTTGTCAACTGCTAATTTTTCATAAATGCCTTTCATTTTGTTTTTCGAAAATGTTAATATTATAGAATAAAATAGACAAATTTAGCTCTCATTATTTAACGGATAAAACAGCATAATATTTTTATACTTCTTTTTCAGTACATACACAGAGCCCTTTATAATTTTGTAGTTTTTTAGTTACGCCACTGAGTATAGTAGTTAAGAGGACGGAAGTTCATTATCTTCTTCTTTTAAATAGGCAATCCATCCTTCAAGAGTGATTTGTGCCATTAATCAAGTTAAAACTTTATTTTATGGAAAAAAGTACAGTAATATTATAGAATAGGAAATATTATATTACAAGTCAATACCATTGTCGTTGAAAAAATTTGCTATTGTATAGATTAAATGTGGCGAGTTAAGGGAAAGAAGATGCCACAAGTTAACCGGGAGTTGAATATTACCAGTGACGAGATTACTGTAAAAAAAACCTGTGGACAATGGACAGGCAAAAAAGATATGAACTTCTTTAATATTAGCAAAATTACTTTGTGGGCTCATTTTATATAAATAATAAAACAAAATACTTTGTGTAAACCACTATTTATTGATTATTCTACGTGTTTCTATGCCTATGGTATCTTCTTCAGGAAAAAATGAGTACTGAAATTAAAAATAATCAAATCCTCATTGCAAATAGTCACCTTTTAACTTTGTTTTCATATTAGTTCCTACTTATTTATAGTTTTGCTTTTATCTATGCTTGTATTTTACATTTTTTCTTGAAGAAGATACCGTAGGTATCGAAACATGTTGAATAATCAATAAATAGTAGTTTAAACAAAGTAATTTGTTTTATTATTTATATAAAAAAGATATGGTCAAGTATCTCCTCCTCGGTCTCCACTCTCACACATTGGGGAATCTATTAAGTTCAATCTGAATAATATGAGGCTACCTGGCAAAGCCCAATTCATTTTAAAAAATATGACTTGTGTTCTTCTTTTGAAACCCCTCTTTCGTCATCCTCAAGACATGCATGATACATAATGCACTTAACATGGTCACAAATAATAACTAAAAATTTGTTTTAATATGTTTAGTATGCTATTATGTTCCGTCACCAAAATTAATTTAGTAAACCAGTTGATATTTTTTTGCGGGACGCCGCTGAGTACATCTAAAACCCACGCTTCATTCGTCTGCAACTCGTGTGGGAGATTTAACTTAAGAAACAAACAAAATAAATAATGACCTTAACGCGTTAAGTACACTTATCAGAACTAGGCGAGTGTCCAATTAACCGCTGTACCTGCGCCTACCGGCTCGACGGCATTTCCTTGTAAGGAGTCGTGTCCATCAGTCGTATTTCCTTGACTACATGACTTACTTCTCACGTCGGCCTGCCCGCTTTCCGAATACCTGTTCAACGTTCTACCTACAACGCAAACAGAATCAAAGTCTTTTAGGTTTCATTTCTAGGAACATCTTACTGCCAACATTCCAGCATCCTTATCTCGGCTTAATAACTAAAACCTTATCTATTATATTGTACATATTGTCAAGTTTACGGGAGAGAAGAAAACATTTTTTTTCAAAATTGCTAATTGACTGACTGAAAAGTAAAACACAATTATTTTTCAGGTGACGCAGCATTGTTTTAATTTTTTAACTTTGAACTCGTGGCATACTTTTTAGTTTATTAAACTTACTTAAGGTCTTGGAAAATATTTTTTTATGTTGTGACTCAAAAATGCATTTTTGCAGATAGGTTTTTGCGTTATTAAGCCATCGATATATCTATAAAATCCCAATCTTCTTCCGTGTGTCACACGTTACATTTCATTGTAGGATGAGTCAATTTCCTTTCGAGTTAAAATATGTATTTTTTTTATTCTGAAGATATATTTTTCAAATAGAAACTGCAAACGTTCATTTATATCGTAAAAAAAAAATTCGTTCAGTAATATTTCTGATACGAATACTGCATTGGTAGGTAGGTAATTATTATTTAATACTTACACGATCTTATTTTTAAGTGTCCTGTTCATCACGACTGTTTTTTAAAACGTCATTTTTTTTTCAAGACAGCGGTTATAAATAAGAGTTTTTAGAATGAATAAGATATAGTTGAGAAAAAGCGATGCTTAAACGATTTCCTAGAAGTTGTTTTAATCACTAGTTCTTAAGAATATCACATCCTTTGTGTTGTTTTCTCTTTCTTCAACTATTCCATTAGTTAATCATGTAATCATGAATATAATCTGCAATGCACGATCAACGCGACCCTTGTCAGAATATTACCTGAAACCCAATTCTCGCTGATATGAGGTTTCACACCAATGAAGGCATCGCGATCTGATTTCTTCAGTTATTCTCGTTTCATCAGTAGCCTCATTATATTAATTTCCAAATGGCGATCACGTACTACTGAGTAAAAAGACCGGTAATGATTATAACTTTCCACCTATCGCGATCGAAGAGTTTCGTTCGGCTTCAAGATATTTTTTATATTTCATGCATCAAATATGTGATAATGTCAAATATGTCAATTAAAATTTCATGTATGGAATATGACATTTTGGAGTCAGTCAAAACCTAATTTCACTTTTTTTTTGTAAATTCAAGGGTTAAATTAATGCCATTAGACTTAATGAAAATGCTGCAGAACAGAGCATCAGTCTGAATATTTTAGAAGAATTTCAAGTATACTTTAATATAAACTAAAAAGTCTCTAAGCTTAGCAAACTTAGAACGAGGATGATAGTATCGTGAATAAGCACTGTTAGAAAAATACTTCTGGAAAATCGTGAAAATATAATTTTCATAATCGATCCAAGCGCCAGAATTCAAATATATTATTTTTTATTCTAAAATTTCTTTAATCTTCAATACCTCATTTGTACAAATCAAAGTAATATGGACAAAGTTACATCCAGCTTATTTTTAGCATTCTTCTCAAATACTTTATGATTTCTTCGGTGTGTCCATGATCCATAAAATATTACCTAAAATACACAGCATCTGACTATTGGCATTCGTAATCTAAGGTTGAAATCATGACTGCATCGTTGCAGTTTCAATGCGGCATTCGATTTCAATAGAAGGATACCTAACATCTTTAATTTATATTGCAACACAGGTATACAATGCTTTGTAGTTTCTGCAATTTCGTTCCAGCAATGTGAAAACTTCCATTATCAACTGTGTTATGTTTGCTAATGAGCATATACTTTGTTTTAGTTGTATTTATTTGTAACCCGAAAGTCTCGGTCAAACAGAAGTTGTAGATCTTCGATGTCACTTGCTACAAGTACGATATCATCTGCGTAACGCAGATTATTCAAAATCTTCCCATTTCTAACATTGAGTAGCATCTTCGTGAGTTTTATTGCACGATACAAGGTGTATTGGGACACAACCAAGTAGGTACAACACAATTGTTGTTGGAATCGGGTATAAAGAATAATAAATATTTTTTAAAAACACAATTTTGTTGTAAAGTTACATTTACAGGAATGAATTTTTTTTAAATGGAATAATAGATATATCAATTGGAAAAATTACAGAATATGAATTCAAAATTTGTTGAAAAAAAAATGTATTCGATTGTTATAGCGAAATGGAGAGTGCGCTTTCCCGGATAGGAAGTGGTCCAGGTTTGTATTTCGGTAGCAACTAAATATTTTTACGATAGATAGATTTTTCCTATATATTATCCTATATATTCCTATATATATATTAGGTGTACCGGAAAAGAATGTCGTTTTTTTAATAAAACAATTTGGTGCATTTAATGTATTTATTTAAACTTAGTTCAAAATATAATTGCCATCGTTTGATATAACCTCCTTCCACCTCTCAGTCAATTTTTTAATACCACATTCGTAAAATTCAGCTGGTTTCGATGTAAAATACTCAGATATGCCTTTTGTGACATCCTCATAATTTTTGTATTCTTTTCCGTTTAAAAAGGGTTGCATTGACCGGAACAAATGGTAATCCGATGGAGCAAGATCCGGTGAATATGGTGGGTGACGTACAGTTGTCCAACCTAGGGCTTTGGTATTTAATTCCAATAACTCAGTGCACGCGTTTAGACGCTCACCTAGATTCTCTTCACTTAATTCATGAGGTATCCATTTTTTTTGTTTCCATGTCTTGCCGATTTTTTTGATATGCTCTTGCACGCTTGACCATGAACATCCGAATTGCTCCGCGAGTTCTTGAATCGTTGAAGTTGGATTTAGCTGAATCAGCTCAGTTTCCATATTAATCCACTTTAACAGGTCGACCACTTCCAGGGTTATTTTTTAAATCAAAATTGCCAGATTTAAATTGTTTAAACCACCTCTGGCATTTACGAACATTCAAAATATCTCCCAGTAAATCACAAATATTTTTTATAGCCCGTCTCGACACAGAATTCTCTAGTGAGACGGGCACAGTCCAAACAAATTTTTATATATATTATATAGTTACTAATAAATAAAATAATAGCACGTGTTGCACTTTCTTTCTTCATGAAATGGTAAAGCATAAATAATATAACGAATAAATTCCTCATTCGGTACAAAGCTCTCCATTGTATATAGGGTTGTAAATTTTTTTGTTTAAAGTCCTAGTACACTCCAGGTATACGCAGTCAGAGAAACAACACAGAACATGTTGTAAAGCACAACTGACCACTCAAAAGCGATAACAAAAAAAACGACATTATTTTCCGGTACACCTATTATTTCTATTTGATTAATTTAATTTGTATTGTATTTATATAATAATCAAACTGAAAGTAGGGTTTTTAAGCTGTGACGGAGCTCGAGAGTACCTTATCTCAATCATCTCCCCAGGTTTAGTATCTAACTATTTGGCAATCGATACGCTGGAACTTCGGTTGATCCCTTGGGGTAGGCACTTTACCTCACCCCCGCAATGGGAGCACGTCATTCCACCCGTCCGCAAAGCGGCGGCGGCGAGCTGGCGAGGGTCGCGGTGCTCGGCACGGGCGCGGCTGCGGTCTCGGCAGATTCGCGTGCCCCGAGCCGGCGAGCTGGGCCCGATCCAGACGTTCGACCGCCGGCCGCATAATGTTCGCGGAGCACGGATTACCCGAACATCACGTGATCGGATTTCCTCAAATTGTAACTGCCACACGAGTATTTAACAGTTGATGTACGAGCCTAAAGTTGAGATTGGAGTGCAAATGGCAAATCGCGTGTCGGTTACTCTTGTGCAAGAAACACCTTGTAGAGCTTTTTTTTAACGTTTTATAACAACGAGATTTACCTAAAAAAATACCCAATTTTTTTTTAATTGTTGGTTGAATGTTCAGTGATTATTGAATTACAGAGGAAATCAAACATCAAAAAGGTGTATTTTTTGTCGCTTTTTAGATTCAGGTTGTGGTTATTGGAATCAGGATACTCACAATTAATCAAGCAATAACAGTATCACCCAATATTTTCACGTAGGTACCTAAATTCCTTATGTAGTCAGTAATTTTATTATTCTCTTAAATCTCGAATCACAGATGTCCGCCATCGCTTTCTTTCCTTTACAATTCTATGTTTAGAATTGGCCTGACCTCGGTCACGCTAACTGTCGCCAGTGTTCATTTTTTACAGTATTTAGCATTGTCTTAAAGAAGTGAATCTAATAACAAACGATTATAAAAATAAAATGGGTTTGCTATTGTATTAGTACTATTTATGTAGACAATAAATTAATAGTTTACTTAAATATAGGCGGATGATAAAATTACCACCTTTGTGAATATTTCTCAGTTTTCGGATATTAGAATCATAATATCCTAGAATCAAATAAATCATTTGTTTGTGCGAGATTAATACATTTACTAGATATTTTAAGTTTATACATTTATAAATTGGAGTTTATCCAAAGTGCATAAAATTCATTTTGCATGCATACTTAATAGTATGCGGTATGTAAGCGGCTCGCCGCGAGTCCCGATCGCCGCACGCCGTGTCGTCATAATGCCGTGTTATCCGTAATGTCGTCACACTAATTAATCACGACTAAACCCACCATTAACATCGCAGTGGAATTAGTTTACATTCATTAACTCGATTAACGACGCCTTAAACTCGACTTCATTTGCAAACCAAAACAAATCAGTGTACATAATAATTATAATTGTAAATACCCAATACACTAAACATCTACCACTGGTCCCCTTTCTGTTATCTTACAGTAGAACTTAGTTCCTTCCGCAAATGACTCATTTCAATGGTGCTTGCTTCATTCTTCTTAACTAGGACTCGCACACTCGATCATTTACAGAAATCTTATTTATTAACAAGAGTTTTTATATATTTTTCATTAAATCAAATCGAACAACTTTGTTCCACACTACCACATCTCATTAGAATAGCTTTGATTAATTTGTAAATTAACAAATAACGCTATAATATGTATCGCACAGAATTGCGAGGTCGCAGCGGAGACGCTATTTAATCGATACGATAAGACACGTGTCGGTAATTTAAAGGTGTAATCATCGGCATGGCGCCAAAAACCGTGGGATAGATTGCGGGAAAACAAAGACTATCATTCTAAGTAAAACGTCACAGCGGCGTCCTGTCGCTGTGTAGGTACTTGCAATTATGACTATGTATTGTAATGTATCTGAATAAAAACAGGGTATTCTGCAGGCAGGGGGGAACCATTCTCGATTGTGTCGTATCGCCGTATTGTACATCTTTTATGTTTCATTTCTTTCGTTTTTTATTTATTTCATTCATCATCATCATTATCATCGCCAGTTGAGAGAAGCTGAGATCGGCGAACCACCCTTGTCTACATTCTTGTTTCCTGTATGGAACAATACGATCATTAATTATAACTGGTACTGTTATAATATAATCTGTTTTCATATGATTTAATGACAGAAATTGACATTTAGTACTATAATCCTTAATTAAAGGAACTTTACGCATATTTTGGCATACACTCATAATAATTATATTAGCTTATGTTTTTTTTTTTTGTAAATATATTTGATTATTATTTTTTGATAAGGAATGAGCTGTGAACCCATCCAACATAGTTCTACACATATTTTTCCTTGAAAAAGAAACTAAATCAGCTTTTAGAACAATGTTGAGCAATTCAGACTTTGTATTTTAAGTAGTTGTGGTAAAAAAAATACTGATTCTATTTTCGAATAATATAATTATCTCAATAATAATAAAGCATTTTATTTATACCACTGTTTATCGATAAATCAACATGTCTCAAGATCAACGGTTTTAAACAAAGTGTTTTCTTATTATTTATGTAACATGTTGCCACAAAGTAACTTTGCAATTATTGAAGAATAGAATTATTAATTGATATATTTTTCTAATACAAGTTATTGACTAATACCTACTATTATCAATAGTTGGTTGGATGAAAACCTATTAACGCTTAATGCAGCAAAAATAAAATTTATACCTTTCTCTGTCACAGAGGTTGGATAACCCAAAAATTTAATAATATTAAATTACACTTAAGTGCCTATAAATATATAATAATAATAATGTGTTTATTCCAGCGTGATCAGGTTTTTTTAAACCCGATTCGCCATAAAGATAATACATTCAAGTTACGAAATAAATATAATGTTATGAAAAAGAAAACTAAGGAAAATATCAATAAATACTTCAGTCACGGCCATTGTTGTATATGTAGCTATTCTGTAAGCGTTGCCATTCTCTGGTCAAGGAACCAGCTTTCCATGAGACCACCATTTGCGTCAGAGAGTTGGTGCTGAGCTTCAACCGCGGCTCGGTTAAATAAATAAATAAATCATAAATGGTTGTAATTGTCCTAGTATAGCAAGTTGTAAATCAATAAAGTATTTGGGAATAGTTATTGATAGGCACATGAGACGGGATGTTCATTTAGATGGATTAGCTAAAAGATTGCTAAAATTAATATATATATATATATATATATATTAATAAATATTCTGAATAAAAAGAAGATAAAAACTGTATACTATGCTCTGTGCCAATCCATCTTGAGCTGTGGTATTAATAATTGGGGGAGTGCATCGAGTGTACATACAATATATCAAGTGAGCATCTTCAGAAGGCTATACTCGGAGTAATACACCGTTGTGAGTTTTCGTATCCATCAGAGCCACTTTTTAGGGAATTTCGTGTTTTGAATATAAGACAATTATATGTGCTGAATATACTAACTAGCTTTCCTAGCGCTTCATCTGTGAGGACTGAAAGATATTATCACGCAAGAGCGAGTAATCTTAAAATGGTTCCAAGAATGAAAACTGTATACGATATTTATATTTAATATTATCACTTATCAGTGGAATTTGAAATAAAGAATCAAATTTATTTTTCTGTAATATGCAATATGTAAATATTTTTTGTGTACTTATCTTTAAGGCATTTTATAAAAAACGTACTTATTTTTAATTTAGTTAGATATTTATTGGTTACTACAGAACTTTAAAATTAAAGTTGTCGTATGTCATTTTCTGACGAATGGAACATTAGATGTTACAACCGATTTCATGGAGCGGTATTTGGAATACTGTAAAAAACAATGTAAAGAGCAATAAATGTTGTAAATTATATCCTTTATTTTTGTACATTAGAAGAATAGTTTTTTGGCCAAGCTGTGCTGGCCTTATATTTATGAAATAATTTTGAGTTTAGTTTTTAATCGGTCCTGTGCTCTCAAATTCTGTTCTCAAAATCTCCCCCGAGGTTTTGAGAACTGGTATTCCTTATTTGGACCCGGTTTTACCAACGGCTGGGATCCCCTTATACGTTAAGTTAATATTCTTCCGCGGGTGACAATGCATTGGAAATTCAATTTATTGGACCGCTTTACGTATCGTAATTTCGAAAAAGACATCCATAAATGGATGAACTGTAGAGCCGTCTATCTTGTTGCTAACTCCAATTATTTAAATCCTTTAAGGATTATTTTTAGTTTTCCGCCTTTGTTGGATGATTGACAGACAATTGATGCTTCTCTGATTTTTTGTACATCAGCAGCCTTATTAACGGGGTTACAATTATCACGAATGCCTTCGCTTAGTTAAATCAGGAACAAGCCAGGATTGCATATTTATTTATTTTTTTAATGAAATCTCCTTGCATTAGTTCTCTTTTTATTGTGCTTTAGTTGGTTACTTCATATTGAGGTTTGTGACCTTTGATGTTCTTCAAAATTCTCCTCCACATTTCTCTGCGGCCCGCAATTCAGAGAGCCAGTTGTAACAAGATAACCAGTGTCATCCCTAATCTGGTTTGAAATTACCGTATTTTTCTCCATGCTTTCACATTTAATTAGCGTTCATGAGAGAGATGCGTAAATGTACCTCGTAAATACAAAGGTACCTCGGTATACGTCGTTAATCCGTTCGTGATCCTTAGACTTAGACCAAACAGGACGTGTACCAAACGAATTTTTCCCATGAGAAATAAATAGAAAATGATTAATCCGTTCCCATGAAAAAAAATCCTATTGTTATTGGCGTATTATACATTGATGGGGTTAGCAATTAGATGAAATAAATTAAAATTTAACAAACTTTAATTTTCTCTTTTCCCTACTTCGAGCTGGTTGAGGATCATCAGGTATGACGTTTATGTACTAAAAATCTGTCCAAAAAACTTTGCTTCTGTCTTCTCCTCTGGATGTTTGGGAAATGTGACTATTTGTGAAATCGTCAATGCTATTACGGCTTGTTTGGGCTTTGTAAGAGGGTACTTCTCTACAAAATTTTTGACATCTATCCATTTGGCAAAGATTTCCTTGATTAATGAAGTAGGGGCTTCTTTCTCTGTCTACTGCGAGCCTGAAGGGAGTCCTTCTATTTTAGTCAACGCGGACATAAAGCGCGCTCCATTTGACGCACGCAAGTCGTATTCCTAACAATAGTCTTATGCCAAACAAAAATTTTCACGTCCAAACAGGACGTATATCAAGTTGGACTTATTCCAAAGCGGACGTATACCGAGGTACCACTGTATATTAGGACATCTAGTTATGGCGTTCAGTTCTGCCAATCCCTGCGGTAAAGGTCATGATATTTAGTTAATAAATATGAGTGTAACACGTATATATTATTTACTTTTCAATAATTTCAAGTTATGTTTTCCGCGGACTTGTTTTCAGGACTCGGGGTACACCGTGATAAAAATAATATCTGTGCAAAGTTTTGTACAACGATTATAAAATCACCGGTCTGCAACTCAAAATACGATGCGGAATATAATTGTAATGTTTTAACGAACCGTCACGCTAATTTTGTACGTAATGTTGTTTGTTTAGAGTTTATAATTTAAAAAATCGCCTATTCTTGGATTGAGTTCGTTCAGGTGCATCGGAATCGTGCAGAGTGCTCGTCTGATCGCGTGACGATCTTATCATATTTGGTCTTATATAAGACATTATTTAAATAACAAATGTATTATACGATACGATATATACAGTGCTCTGTAATTAATTATGATTAATTTATTATACTAGTATTTGAAACCCGTCCTAGGGCGTCATATTAATTAAACACCACAAATAGTTTGACGTTTTAACTTTGAAAAACGGTCATTATTAACAAAAGGTTATTTCTAAAAAATGTGCTTGTAATCATACAGATATCAGAATTATTAAGTTAGTGTCTTGTTGAAATTTGTAAGCACGCTATATTTTTTGTGTGCTATGTTGGCAAATCGTGTGCGCGCGCACATAATTTAACGAGGAAATGGTGCATTATGGCTATCTATCATTTATATAATACTCTAATTGCTAGTTTTAGAACTGGTGCAGAAGTATAATAGCTGTTATTACTACATTAGTCCAAAAAACGGATTATTTATTTAGTAGAACAAAATGAAATCTAACGCAAATTATGAGATAATTCTCAAAATAGTCAGCTCCAAAATTTGTTAACCGATGACAATGCTACATCACTTTGGTGCGAGTGGTTGACATTATGTGATTTTCTAATCTAGCCAAATTCAACGTCGAATTTTTTAAAAAACCTTCTTAATATATAATGAATTTTCAGGCAAATCTAGACAGGTTTATTTTCAAACAGCGCCAAATCCATTTCAACGAATCATGTCATAGCAAAGGCAGATGCCATCTTGCTGAATCACCTAAGAGACCGTATTATGTTTGTTTTTCTGTGCCAAAAAAAAAAGTTTATATAAATAAAGATAACTTAAAATAGTCAAATGTCCCTTTTTCTCATTTTGTCAAAATGTGAATTTGACCAAATTTGACAAATTCAAAAAAAATGATGATGAGAATATAGCAAAATGATATGGGATCTAAGGTGGTGTATTAAAATATGTAAGACAAAATAAAAAATAACGAACCATCTTTCAAAAAAAAAAAGTTTCTTGAACCCTCGAGTGAAATGCAACGCCATCCAATTGTCGGGTTTTATTATGGGTGATTGAAGTATTTTTCATCCTTTCTATCGATACTTTCCCACCTCCCTCGCAATGGCCAATTTACAGTCGGTCGTGGTGTCCTGCACTCCGGCGGGGTGGCGGGACATTTATGGTGCGTTTCACCTTTGCAACTTTATGTTGTAGTCTGGAATAGGGGGTTAGCCAAAAATAGATTATTCCACCATAACGCTGCTGTATGTCTGTCTCAATTTTTTTTTAAATTTAATTGAATATTCGTAATACTTATATTATAAACTCTTCTCGGAATACGTCATGAGAAACGTATTAAAAGGATGGCAGGATGTATTTACGATCGGTGGAAAAAAATTACGAATGTACGTTTTGCCGATCATATCACGCTCGTGGTTTGAAATAGAGACATTTTACTAAAGACCATATTACAATACAAAATAGAATTTGAATAAATCGTTCTAAAACAAATATTGTAGATGCCCTCTGATCACGAATACCACTGTTTTAATCCACTATACTTTATATCGTATTAAACGTTAGAACGTTTTCGGGAACATCTTCATTTGACTTCTACATAGTTGCGCCAAAGAACGAAAGTTAGACATCTTAGAGAATTAAAAAAAATTTATTAATAAGAATGACAATAAGAAAATAATAAACATCCAAATACCGCCCCTCTCTTATGCATTTTAAATCCATCCCACCCCCATCTCTCTTAACTCCAAATACACCCTTAATTACTGTCTGAAAATGTTTTAAACTTTAGTTGAATTATATTATTGATAATGGGAAGATGTTCCCGATAACGTTCTAAAGTTTAATATAATTAAATATAGTGGAATATAAGTGTTTCAACTCAATTTACAAAATAATCATGGAATTCCACGAAGTTTCACCAAAACCTTTGATCGGTTAATTTTTACTTTGGTTCACACCTCATTTATATTTGCCGTCGGATCATTGTATTTTCTTTTTGTCTCTTTAAACACCGTCTGAATTTTATTCCAAATTCAAATAGCGTTCTTTTGTTTTGTAGAGAATAAAAACGATATACATTTTAACGCAGTTCGTGACACATTTATTTGGGATGCCTCCAAAAAATATTTTTTTTTTTATAATTTGTCACCGACAACTCTGTACAACCCCGAATATAATTTGACCACTAATATTTTTAACGAAGTTGACTGGTTTACGCACATGGGTGGGTTTGAAGTCAAATTTCACATGCAGAATCAAAAGAATATTTGTGAAAGATGACGCATTGAGCAACCTCGTGCAATCTTTATCCGCATGTTCTGCAGTCACGATCTTAACCTTAAATTATCGCTAAGATGAATGGTCAGATGCTATGTATTCTCGATATTATTTTATAGAGTAGAAACATGGACACTTACCGAAGAAATAACAAGGCGACTCGAAGCATTTGAGATGTGGATCTACAGAAGAATGCTCTGAATAAGCTGGATGGATAGTTACCAATGAAGATGTCATAGTTCGGATGAATAAAGAAAAATAAGTATTTAGAATCCGAAAACTTTATCGATGTACAGAGAAGTGAGATATTGCACCTCAATAATGGAAATTGTTGAAAATCGGGGTCCAGGAAGAAGGCTGAAGAACCCGAGGCAACGGTTTGACCAGTCTACTGTTGAGCTTTTCCGGGCCGCGGTGAAAATGTAATGATAGCTAACGTCCGTTAAACGGATAAGACACGAGAAGAAGATAAAATAACTTCTGTATGGAAAATAATATTCATGTCATTTGTACATATATTTAACTCATAATTCGTTTTACTCAGATCGCGGACATGTCACCGTCGTGCTCTACACGGTCGATATGTCGTGTGTTTCCGCAGTTAGTTTTTTTTTTTTTTGATAATTGTCGCACTGGGAGAGTCTGGTATAAAAATACTAAGGCAATTTAGTGTCGATTTTGGGCATCGACCCGGCGGCGGGTCGGACGGTCTGGCCGGGAATCGATCGCGCGCTCCCCGTGCCCGCTATGCGGCTGTCGGCTGTCGGCGGCGCCGGCGGGTCTGGCCCGAAAAATCAATCCTATTCTACTTTTCGTAAGGTTTATGATGTTTGCTCCACCCGTGCGTTATTCTCGCGTCGCCGCTTCGACTCCTCGGTCGGGGAACTGCCGTCACCTGTCGCGACACGCCACCTGAAAAATACTTCAATCGGTTAACACAATCATTACTGTCGCAACGCTTATTTATTTTTCAACGGATATCGGCCATTTGTATATTCAACATTTTTTTTTTTAGTTTGTAGTCGAATAGTATCATTGCGGATCGACCTCGAACTCGCAATTCTTCACTAGGTGTGTTCAGAATCGCTTCAATCGCCCTAGCGCACAGTCACATATCATCGGCCGAGAAAGCGTTCACAACTTTATTCACTTTGCACGCCTTTCGCTAGGCGAAGTTAATTCGCTGAACAATCTTGTACAGTCGTTCTGCGCATCATCTTCTATGACGCTTACGGAATGCCAACCGTTGATAGAGAGCAAAAGTAAGTTTTTTTTTATATTATGGTACGGGTTAAATATTTTTTAAAGCGAGCCTCCTGTCCATTATATGTAATAGTTTTCATCAGTTTGGCGGCGGAAGAATATTTTCGGTGATATTTTTTTTACGGTAGCCTCGGGCAAATTTATTATCTCGACAGTGCGTCTAACACATTGCCTCTTCTTCCACAGCCACAGAGATCAGGTGCCAAGAGATGTCTAAGGGAGGCCTGGCGTACGAAGTGATCCTGGCGGAGCCGGTGGGCGCGCCGGTGGTCCCCAAGAGGCCCCTGTCTCCGGGAAACAAGACTCCCTCAGCGGAGGAAATTGAGGAGAAACTGAAGGCTGCTGAAGAAAGGAGAATGGTAAATTATATTAATTTATTATTGTAACATTTTGGCTAGAATTATCTTATCTATATATTTTTTTATGAACATTTTATAAAATTTAATTAACTTAAATAACATAATTCTAATTTATTTTAATATCATTTCTAATTTATTCTATTAAATGAATCCGTGAGCATGCAAATTAAAAATCACATACTTTTATATTTATCCAGTACAACAGTTATAATATTCATCTTTAATTGAGAAAAATCTATTGTATTTAATAATTTTTTAATATTTTCAGTGTGCATATTTGTAATAATTTTCATTGAAAATACAAAAGAAGTGACTATCATCATGTTTCAAATTGATACATTTTTCTGTATATCTTCTATTAAATTAAACAGACATTATACATACTATAAATTACTATGTAAGCCGATGATATAACTTCTTTACATTCTTGTTTTACTTTTATGGTTATGTAAAAGTTGTGTATGTAAAATGTTCTTTCCTTTGTGTGTTTCAAATTGATTAAGTTTTCTGTATCCCCATATAGGATGAAACTGTTTTACATCTGCATTGCATAACTTCTGAAGGTCTACTCAATATTGTGGTTGCCCTCAAAATTTATGATACTTGTGTTCATTTTTATCATGCTGCATGTATGTTCTCATAGTTCCATTCGTTTTACGAGTAATATATACATATTTGTCATTTTTACAGGGCAGGGTTAGAAGAAAACGAGGCGGGAACCAAAATATGCTTTTAATTCATTATCGTAACAATTCAAAACTAAAATACTGACCTCTCTCGCAGACATTTGAGAACTACAGTTTTGAATTATCGTATTGCAATGATAATGTAATTTCGTACAAACCGACCACCCCAGACTGATTTCGTATATTATCATTAGTATTCTTTTTTAATCTACTTACTTACATACCATCACGCCGTTTCGCTGCGGGGGTAGGCAGAGAGGATGGAGCGCCACACTTCTCTGTCCTGACACACAATTCTCGCTTCATCCACATTCATACATCTTTTCATACAATCTGGTTTACCTGGTCGTGCCAAGTCTTCCGCGGACGTCTTCTATTTCTGGTGCCATTAACGCTTGTGTCATAAATCTTTCTTACCATTCTCTCCTCATTCATAAGTTATAAAACTATCATCCATGTAATGTATTAGTCAGATCGGTTCACAAATATTATAACAAATCAATTTTATTTTTTTAAACTGAACATTTTAATTCCATCCAATTTGCAAACAATTAAATTAACAATTAGATTAATTTCACAATATTGAATTTCAATCCATTATATATATTTTTTTTAATTTTAATCGGTGAGTTGATTTGAAAGATTAGGTTAGGTTAGGTGTCGGTTAGATAAGCCCACTATGCCTGAATATGGTGATATGTGGAACTTTGAATTATACCATTATTTATTTAAAAAATAAAAATTACTTATCTTTCTACGCTACTCTACTACTAATCTTTACATTGTGAATGAAAGAAATGTGACTTAAATGTTCATGTGTATACAAATCACTTTGTTTTCTGCCTTATTTAGTTAGTCAGTATTGAATAAATGGAGATAGAACTTAAAATCCCTCGCCCCTTGGTCTGGAAGAAAACTAACATGACCACTCACCATACACGTGACTTGATATTCAGCTTTCAGAACGGTTAAATAATTTTGTTGGGAAACAAAACATCATTTTCAGTCTCTGGAGGCATCCAAGATGGCAGCCATTGCAGCCAAGATGGCGAAGATTGAAGAGGCTTCCCGTAAGAAGGACGAGCAGACCACCATGTTCATCTGCAGCACCAAAGAGGCGCTGGATGCCAAGATGGAGACCCACGTGGAGAAACGCGAGGCGTACATCAGCGACCTGCGTTCCAAGGTCAAGGACCATCTAGAGGGCGTTGAGAAGACGAGGTAAAATTAACCTGCACTTTATTCACAATACATTACATTCTTGCTGTTCATCATCCACATATTTGTGGTTTCTGCTTGGAGTATTTTTTCACTCTTTGTTTGTCGCAATTCTGAGTGGAAATTGTTAAATCGGCCTAATTAAATTTTAGTTGAAAAGTGCAAACGAAGAATATCTATGTAATTTACTTTTTAGTAGAACATAATTTAAAATTCAAATACACTTATTTTTTTAAACTAAATTGTGTGGATCGTGCAGTTTGCTTCAATTATACATGCGTAAATACAAGACGAATACAAAGGGATAATTTATTCTATCACTGAAATTTTTTTATTATATGGATTCTTTAATAAAGCTTTCGCATTCATTTGATTTGATGTCTGTAATATTCTGAAACATTCCTGAAAAAACTATTTGCTATTTTTGCATCTGTGTTTAGTCATTAAAATCTGACATCTTTATAATTTTTACCAAGTCTAATTCTTTCAAATGTCTAGCTACCCGTTGCAAATAACTTGTATTGCATCCAAATATCAATCTCTGAACTGTTAAGTTACTTAGTTTTAATACTTTTGAAATAAACAAAATTAACATTGTGGTTAAAATTCATTATTTTTATTTTTTAACTTTGTTTCATTAACCACTTATTGAGTTTAGATACATCTAAAAAATACCATTTTCTTCTTCAGGATATCAATAATAAGAGAATGGTATTTTTCGAAACCAGTAGATGTATTTAAACTCAATAAGTGGTTAATGAAACAAAGTTAAAAAATAAAAATAATAAGCTATTGCTAGGCCCTGTGGGCGCGGTTATTGTGGCCAATAGTGGATGCTGCGCGGTCAGGGTATCATCGTCTATCGCCGATTACTTGCTTCTAGTCCCTGCGAGTGGCTATTTTGAACGCATTAGTGAATGCTATGCATCAGGGTCTCAATAGAATCTTAATTTCAATGATAGAAATTTCCCCAAAACAAACCAAACATAAATAAAATGTTGATGTAATTAAAATCATTCCATCTTTGTAAGTTAGCTGTCCAAATGAACAAAAAGGACATATAAGAATCGATGGATAGACAATTTCTATGGTAAGTAAGCTTTCTCCCATACCATAGATAGTATGGATAAGAAAAAATGACAGATGTCAATATACTTGCCAGTCGTTTCGTACGATTTTGCTAAAATTTTTTTTTTTTTTTCATTTCAAATTGCATATATGTTCACGTACTGTTATTCAATATATAAAAGAGACAACATTTAAATCATTTTAACCTAGAGATACTAAAAACATATTCGTTTTTGCCCTGCTTGCGTCTCACACACTTGGCCGTTTAAGCAAGCACTTCACAGCTAAAAATGACACTACCGAAGCCGCCACATCCAAAAAGTCATAGATATAGATAGGGAAGCGTAATATTACCATGGATAGTTGACTTCTTCAATTTGAAAATCTGTTAACTGCATAATAATTATTATCATCGATGAAGTCTACCGTCGGGTCCTTCTGCCCACCTTTTCAGTTAACATATATTTGGCTGTACCTATTCAGGCTCTCACTGGAACAGCAAACTGGAGAGATTTGGAAAGCTATCGAAGGAAAACTGAGCACCGCTGCGGCGCAGAGGGATGAGAACCTCAAGAAGATGTTGGACAGGCTGAAGGAGCATGTAAGTGTCTTGGAGATCCATCATACCACTTAACTTTGGCATTTATTTCCACTATTCCAAATTTTTCATATCTACATTATTTTTAATTAATTTTTTTAGAGAATCATCCACATTCGTGAATCATTATTCATTTGTCTGCTGTTGTGTGTTCAATGTTGTGTTTTAGATACATTCAGGTAATATTCATCAATCATGAACAACCGTGAACTACTTCACTGAGTTCATTTTGGTGCATGAACGTCATATCATTACAGCACTAGCGTATTTGGATAGTACTCAAAAGTGTAAAATGGATATTTCGGCACAGTAATTTTTTCACTGTAGTCGATTTATTAGGCCCAATTCAGCATCGTCCACATTTTTTTAAAGATGTAGTTGAAACTTTCAGATCATTTTTATTTGGGTGTTTGTCACATTTAACTTCTTCTTTTTTTCAAATGTAAATGTTTTTCTCTTTCAATCTATCTACTTAAAAACTGTTGACATTTAGATTCAATACTTTTCACCGGCAGTATACAAAATCTTGTAGGTAGAATTTTATGGGTTATTACAGCATCTGTCTGTCTGGTCTCGTCATAGTATCGATAATCATTCCCACAAAGCGCTATAACGAGAACAGATATGGAAGGCACAATAACCCAGGTAATTAATTCTCTACAAGAATAACCCCAACTACATTAATTTTGTAAGCAATTTAAAAATAATACATACACCTTGCTGAATGACATGTAAATAAATCAATATTACACAATACTAAAGGAGGAGCAAGTCCAGAAAGTGCGTTCCAACAATTCAGAGAAGTTCCAGCAACTGGAGGCTTCCATTCAGGAGAAACTTGAACTTGCGTCACATCGCCGCGCCCAGATTGAACTTGAACAAAAGGAAAAACTTCGTAATTATGTAAGTACTACGCGTCACTTACATTACACTACAGCATTTGGATTACCTGTACATTTTTTTTGACGCCCCAAAATAGTTTATGTGTACTTTCGTACATATCTCAAATTATTTCTAATTTCTTACGCTATCATTTATTTATCTTTGCTATGTACAATGTTATTTTTTTATTATAGAGAAAATTCCTTCATATTAAAATATAAATATCTTACATAATTTTTTTTCTTTTTTTACTGCATGATTGTTGTTGCACTTGCTTTTGTTAGCTATTTTGTTTAATGCGCGCTTCAGAACACTGTGAAGATAGCCGAGGTGAGATCGTCGGCCGAGGTCCAAGGAAGCAGCAAATCTGAAGAGGTCAGCAAAGAACTGGAGACTAAACTGACCCTCGCTGAGCAGAATCGGGAAAAAGAGATACAGAAGAAACTAGACAATATCAAGAAACAAGTAAATTTCGCTTGCTTTTATTTTATTTACGTATTTTTATTGCAATAGCCTCTGTGATCCCACTTTTAATTAAAAATTTAATTATTAATGTAAAAAGAGTAACAACTTTTACAAGAAAACTAAACAATCCACATGCTAGAGTGTTTATCCTAGATAATCGCTTAATGTGTTTTATTATTAAAGAATATTTTATTTTTTGGCTGATGTAATGCATTACCTAAACGTCTTATTGAATCTAGTAATTTTTTATCCAATAATATTAAATGCATTATGCATGTTGTGTTTTAAGTATTATTTTTTTAAAATATAGGATTTTGTTGTCGCAAGCTTTTCATTCATCATCTGCATATTTTTATTTATAGTATTACTCATGAATTAAATTTAATTGTAAAAAATTGAAGAACGTAGACAGAATCATTGATAAAAAAAATATTGAAAAGTCCACCCTACTCGATACTGTCGGCGGCCTGTGCAAGTCTGTAAAACTGAATGTGGATAAAAAACTGCATAGGCCACAGAAAATGAAACAATCTTTAAATAAAATACACAACTATAACTCTAAATTAAGAATAATAAGAACAAATTTAAACATTTTTAATTGTTAGGCATGTTTCGGCTTGTGAAAATCATCTAATTTTCCTTATCTCATTTTTAACACTTCCGTAATACAAATTTTACCACCACATCGAATGAGCACATGTATCTCAGGATAATAATAATAAGATTAGTTAACAATGTCATTCAAGGAAAATAAAGATTAGTAATCACAGTTATTAGAAATATAATCGTTCATAAATATGTGAAATAATACGAAAAGTCAATCTTAAGAAACTGCCAAATAGCTGCCGACTGAAGAAAGCGTTCCCGAAATTCCTCAATTTTATTGCGACATTATATAAAGGAGGTTGCACACAAAGCAGGCTCAGACGCATGTTGTGTCGGCAGGTATCACGAAATACGTAAAAAACGCGCGGTTCACACGCGGTCAAAAAACCACACGCTTCGTTAATTTTTTATAACTTATTAAAATTTTTTGAATTATGTGACTTAAAATGTATTGATTTATGAAGCGAGGGCCTGAAGATTATTTTGTACTACGAATTAACAGAGTTTTCGTGTTAAAGAGGTTGATTAAGGACGAAACTGACAACTTGGGTTTGAGAATTTCAAATTATATCAGATTTCGAATAAAAGGGGATTGAATTAACCTGGTTCTACTGTACATTTAGTGCAAATGAAATTTATAGCAATAATTTTGCATCTAACTGTACACTTATTTAAAATTTACACCTTATATGGAAACTTATTTTCTATCATATTTTAATTAGAGATTACATTAAGTGCTGTTAAATTTTGGATTACCCATCAACTGTATTATTTTATTACTGCACTCGCCATACTGCAATATTTAAGGGTTGTGTCATTCAAAGAACACTTGGAGTTATACTCCGCATTGTGCAGTTTTAAAATATGTGGAACAAGCTGTCAGCTTCTGTTCCTAGACAATTGATCTTTCATAACAATATTGTGAAAACTAGAAGAGTTAATTTACTATATAAATCAAGAATAATGTGCATTGTGCTGTGTACCTGTCCATTATTGACAAGAAATGATATATCTTTTCTTAAATAGGACTGATGGGCCGGTGGGCGGTGCGGGATATTAATATTGTAATTTGTTTTCAGGAGCGCCGAGCAGAGTTGGTGAGACAGAACAAGGCGGCACTCGCCGAGCAGAACGGCGAAGGCGGTGGAGTGACCGCCTCCTCCGGTTAAAGTGTTTTTATCACCGCAACATCCACACTTATCCTTTCATCCTGAGGCTGCTGACCATCATAAACTAAAACGCAGCTAATTTCATCATTCAATTTATCCCAGCAATCCGGAGCGCACTGCTCTGTTTTAAGAGATTAACACCTCCAGTCTGTGAGCCAAGATTTCAGACACGTTTTCGCAATTTATGTTTTGTATTTATAAGGATTTCATATTGAATTGAATATGCAACCATAATTTTATATTTAATGTTAGGTTTCTATTACTCTTATTACATTCACTACCAATTCTGATGGCCATTAAACGTCACCCTCTCACGGGGCGAACATTTCTCGCTCTTACAATACTCCGGCGTTTGTTTATTCAAGAGCAGTGTTCACGAGTCATTCCCGTGTCGCCTGAAAGTATTAAATTACCTTAGCGGCCGTATAGCTATTGTAACTAGTTGTCAGATATTTGCTTTGTGTGCAGTTCATGTGGGTTCTGCATGGACGATAGTAGATATCGCTGAATTGATATTTTATTGTATAAACGTATTCTAATGTATTGGAAAATTGTTAATATAATTGCATTTTTATCAAAAGTTGTCATTTTTATATAAGAAAGCCTTCTTATGAATAGTCAGGAAATTGGGCGACTCCCCGACATCTCCTTTGCCCGGACTGATATCTGTTTCGGTCGTAATCTCTTTATTATTAAGACTTAACTTCCGACTGAAGGATGAGGCAATGCCTTGCACAAATACAACACTCTCCATATAAGCTACCGCGAGTCCGGCAGTCCTCCCTCCGAGGACCGATTAGTTTGTAAAATATTACCTATCCTGTCGTTTGCACCTAAATTGTGCCATTTCATACAAAGTTTTTTTAGGTTAAATATTAATTGTGTATTCAGGTATAAAAGTGATAAAATTGGCTTTATGGTATTTGATTTAGCTAAAATATCATTGGAATGGTGCGGCATAACAAATTAGGATAAGAACATATGTATATTTTTAGCTTGTTCACTTTAATACAAATCCTCATTCGACCAATTTGCCTTTGATATTATTGTGTAGCATTTCTAGCGTAGTCACTGTTGTAATGGATATGTATAGCATAACAGTGAGTAGCTTTTCTGAGAATTTCTATTTTTGCATATTTTAATCGTCGCTGTTCTCGACATTTATGTTCCTTTGTTTTTATTTTATTTTTATACATGTGCTTCAGTTTGTCCAGTTTAGGATCCCACGATCCAGAGTGCAGCGATAATATGTAGATTGATGGTTATTCAAATAAACAATTCATAAATACTCTTGCCCCGATTCCGGTAAAGCGAGTGTCACGTAATACAGATGCTCCCTTTCCTGGAACCGATTGCTTTTATTTCATTCCCCACTCTCCTGACAAAATACCATTGAAATTTGCAGCCTCCAATACCTGGGTATGAAGCAAGTACACCATCAGAAAAGAAGGGTGAATTGAAATTAAAATTTCCAATTGTAAATAAAATAAAGTATGAAATCTGCTACAGCATTACATGGATTTTGTTCTATGTGTCGAAAGAGAGTTGATAATATGTTTTTCTGCTTTATAATCAGGTGAGCCTCAACTGACTCATCCAAAAGTAGGTGAAAGCAATGACGTGAGTTAAAAAGAAACTTAACAGCAATAATTCTATAATTAAAAATATTAAGACATTTATTATACTATTACATTTAATATTCCATTTTATTAGTGAAGTTTAACAAAGTTAATATTAAACAGTGTCATTGTGATTACTATCTTAATTAACACAAAAGCACTGTATCAGAGAATGAAAATTAATTCCTACAAACGTTAAAGTTCAAGTTAGGCATGTCAAATAAAAGTGTATATGTGTGTGTGGTATCTTGAAAAAGTAAAGATACTACACGTAAAACGTAAAAGGGGAGGGGGTTAGTGAGGCGCGTGAAGTGCACCGATTCCACCCCACCCCCCGGAAATCCACGCATTCGACCTCGACGAGGTGAACGCGCTTTCTTCAATTAATGCTGGCATGCCATTACACAATACACGCCAACTCGTCTCCTCCCATAGGTTGCTGATCTTCGGATGCTGATAGGAACTGGGAAGGTTGTCAAAGAGAAGTCTGGTTGTATAAATTCATATATTGCAAACACAGAGATAACTTACAAGCTATGACTTAATTAACTAAATTATCCTAATACTTAAGAGCTATCTTAAAAATAATCTAAATCTAAGCTTAAGCTAAACCAGCCATCCTCGGGGCCAATGACTCCTGGATCCCCGGTGACGTCCCTCGATCCCTCCTGGTGCTGTGTGGGTACCGGACAGCCGTCACCGAACGGTATTCCTCCGAACGTGATACGTCCACCTGAGCGCCCCACCTGCTCCAGCAGCCCTGCTCCCTACCCCTGACTGCTCCGTGGGTTCTCGATACATTGGATAGGCGTATTCACCAGAGCGACCCACACTCTCGACAGCTTCAGCAGAGCTAGTGTCTAACAGACTCACAGGCTGTCATCAGCCTCAGTATCATCCTCGATGCTCTGTAGGTCTGGGCACCATCGCCGCACGGACTCCATTAATGCTACCATAGAGATGCGTAAATAGAATATGTACATAAATGGAAATTTCAAATATTTCAGGTCCAATCTCTTCAAAAAGACAATATGTATACTTTACAAAACTAATCCTAAACTTAATTCTGATCACTCACCTACATTTGCAAATGTTGGACTCCTTGACAAATCAAGACAAAGGGGCCTTTTATTTATTTGAAAAAAAGATTCTATGTAGAATAATTAACAAAAACAATACTATAGTCTAATTGACAATAATACTATAATTTTTAGTTTGCCTGGCGAAGACGTTGTGATATAGGGTTGTACGTGCTGTACGATGATTTCAGCATGGTCTATTAAATTAAATGGTAGAGTACACTGATTAGATTATGTATGTACAGCATATGAAAGATCAGAACTAACAAAATAAGTTTTGTCTAGGAATTCAATGGGAGAGAACAGAAAGGCTGAAATTGCACTGACAGGATGGTGTCATGACAGACTTCACAACATTAGGGAAATCAACTGAAGAGTAGTCACGTTGAAGAATAATTTTTCTGACAGACCCATCCCAGGTTGATTGAGAAAGATTCATATTTTTGAATGCTTAACAATTATTAAAGAGAAATTTTGTCAAAACTTGTTATATACCTACTAATACTATGCATATTTCTAAGGCCAACCTCACTCTGTCCCTGCTGAGACATATATGTCCTATGTTTTGAAATTCAGTACATTGAGACGTTAAATGCTCCGTAATAAATTGTAATCAACTACTCTACAGCTACCAAATGCAATCTGACAAATGTCTGCCAAACCAAAATGGCAGCTTTAAAAATTTGCCCTGGAACGTAATATTCATTCTGTATAATATAATGCATATTTGATTACAATAAAATTGATTAAATTATAATCAAAAATGATATGTGATTTTTCCATAAAAATATTGCAATATGAATTAGAACAAGGACAATATTGATTACACAAATACAAAAATACTTTTTTATACGAGCGTACCCTCGTTAACAATTATCTCATGATAAAATAAACTGCAGATACGATTGTCATATATTTCTTCCCCGTGTTGGTGATCCGACTAGCTATCCCCACCAATACAATGCTTCACCCATTCCTATAGCAGATATTAAAAAGCTAATTGAAACTCATGAAGAAGAATTATTGAACACAAAATTGATGACGATACTTAAAGATAATATTCTACGGATGTCTGATGACGATACATGAAGATAATATTCTATGGATGTCTGATGAAGATACAGACAACCATACATCAGTCAAACTATTAATAATTAAAGCTTGCATTAATTTTGAAGAAAAAGAATGAACTTTTTATATTAGAAGAAGAAGATAGGAAGGTCTCAGTAAGAAGAAGAAATGACATAATAGGATAAGGTAGCTGTGCAGTTAAAGTTAGACTATTTTTTTAAATCACCGTCAAAATAAAATTATATCATCAACTGTGTCTTACTTTTATAATTTATTTTATTATAAAATATATCCAAGCTTCTAATCATGTTTTATTATAAATAAAATAGATACAGGTTATAAAGGTATTGGACATGGATGAAACAAAATTGTGTCAAATTACTTATATCGTAACATTTCACATGGACAAGAAAAGACATACAGCAAAACTCCATTAATTCCTAATTTTATATTTCGTATTTTTATGGAATTCACACTTTTTTCAAAAAATATTGATCTGATAAAAATTTGATTATTCACAGTTCGTATGCGTTTTTGACACCTGAAATTAATAATTTGTTCATGTAATCCGCATATTTGCAAATATTTTTAGATCCCTAAATTCGCGCGTAGGCATTTCACCTTCATCCCTTTGTAAACATCTGCAATAGCCCCGCCTACCAGCCAATCATGACGCCGCGCACTGGCATGATATATGGCAAAACTCATGTACGTAATATGATATGTACATCAAATTCCATAGTGCATTTTATAATATTTATTGTTGTTAAATGAATTCAAATACATTTCTGGGTTTGAATTTGAAAAATCGCGGGAAAATAATAAGCTTTAACCAACAAGGCCAGCGAGACATGAAGATTTAAAAGTTTTTAGTTATTTTTCACGCACATTTTAAATATTCCAATTCGGATGGAAAAGGTGAGTTCGACCGCCAATCAAATTAATGTGCGTAATTTTGTTGCCGCGTCACCACTCACTACATACCTTTTTTGTCCAAGAGAAATATGTTATTTGATAAACATTTCGACACATAAGAAGTTGAAATAATAGAGTCATCATGTTTCAGTATGAAAATCGCTATGTTAACAGCGGCGGCGCGCACTAAATCGTAGATGCAGTAAACTAGTGCATTTTTATAAAAAAATATTTCTAATGTTGCTATTAAAAAACTTGGTTTTCATTATTCGTAATTCGGATTATTTTTAAATTTCGGTCCCGTGATCCCGAATTAACTAAGAGTTTTACTGTAATAGGTTGTTGTTAAATGAGAGTAATGTTAGAGTTAAATATATGAGAAAAGAAAAACAACAGGAAATAAAAAGTTATAAACGCACTAGCAAAGAAAAATAATTGATATACTGCATTGAAGAACATTTTTAATTTGGTTTATAAATATTGGTGATGAAACAAAATATTAATATCAAATATGTTGATGAACAAATCATTGTAAGCTTGGCTCATTCTCTATAGGAGAATATAATCCAAAATTGTTTTGACTTGTAAGAATGCTAAAAAGTGATTGTGATTGTGATATTCATAATGGTAAATGGAAATTTATTAGTGACGATTGAGGCGGACAATTATACTGGTTTTGACAGATTTTATTTAAGTTAAACAAATTGTTAAGTGTTATTTGTTTGTCTTTTAAACTTAAATATTAAATTTTTCGATAAATCTACATAGTGCTACATTTAAGACATAGTTTAAATAGAAAAATCTAAATTTTCCAAGATTGTAAAAAAACAAGTGGCAGCAAGTAGCGCAGTGACAACATCATTACTTATTTTAATCTCTAGTGTACTCTTAAATATTAAGTTAATTTATCTCATTTTTTAAAAACTGTGACTCGCCCGCTTTATACTATTTTTACAGATATGTTAGAGCTATCCATTTTGACACTCTTGATATAAACTACTTACTTCCTAACATAAACTACATACTTTTTATTTTGTCTTCTTATTCTTATCTTATTAAAATGCACAAAGAATAACTCAAAATAATTTATATTGTTCACTGAAATATATTGATATAATATGGATATTTGAATGTGTTTGTTGTATATGTGTTCACGTGTTTGTACATACAAGGACAAGCTGTATTCCAGATTACAAACCAACTTATCTATATGATAAAAACTAACTATCTATGATGAAACCATAAATATTTCGAAACACATTTCATTTTGGGGTTAATTCAATTGAGATTCTGTCTAGTGTAAGCTATTTTCATTCTGTATGGTAAACTATCCTGTTAAATAAAATATAATCATTCAGAGGGGGAGGTCTGCTTGAAAAATGTATATTCCGCATTGTCTTCTCTTAAAGTATTCTATAATATGTTCAAATAATTCTTCCACCCGTATATATTTTAGCTTAATCAATATCAATTTTTTGCATTAGTTTTGCATTTCTGTAAACATACAAGTATGTCTCGTAATATGGCCCCTTAGGTTCCAGGCTAGGGCTTTTAAACAAAAAACTGCACTATTCAAAACACAACCTTTTTTCACTTATTGTTTAATGTACTGTATGGGTCAACATATTATACGGGCATTACTGACTCACTTGTAACTAAATTAAACACTAAACCTTGATTTCAGAAAAATTATAAGTATACTAATCATTAGATGCTTAAAATAATATATTTATATTAAAAGTATTTATAAAAATTTGTATATTTCAAAATAATCGCTAATAATTTATTTTCTGTTGAAAATATATAATGAAAACTAAAGAATATATATGAGAGAAAGATAGAAATAATAATAAAAACAGAGAGATTACTGAAAAAATGGCTTTAATTTATGGAGTCCTCAATAGCTAGACACTTTTATTATGGAGATATAGAAGAAATATGGACTGATATTGATGGTTGAAAAAAACTTTAGATTTTGATATTCTTTTAAAAAAGTGTCCAAAGTTCTTTTTTTCTGCCTGACTTTATTTCTGCTCCTGCAACATTTCATAGCAGTAGCCACGAGGAAACCGACATGTCATGGGGAGTCACCGGAGGGGCCATAATGGGAGAGCATGGTGGTTATGTATAGAGGGCTTCTGCTGCGAGTTGTCATTATTCAAGGCATGCCTGGGTGTTGCTCTTATAATTAATTTAAACAATTCTTTCAAACAAACATCATATTCTACTATAAAGGAAAGAAAATTTTTAAATATCATAATTAAGGCCTAACATTTTACATACTGAATATAAATGAAATAAAATAATTCATAAACTTAATCATTTAGCGGATGAGTGTTAACTAAAATCGTAAGATCTCAGCTGATAAACAACTTGGAAAACTGAAGTAGAATGAGCAGCTGAATAATACTTGAGACTTGTTTTACAGGTTATTTGTATAGCACAGAGCTACATAGTTTATTTAAATAATTAAAAAAATAGAATGTAGAAATTGATATAAGCTTATCAAACATCAAAAGATTTAAATATATACTTTACACAAATATATATTTAATAATGCGGTTAATATTTATATTTAGAATTTATTCTTTATAAATAAAATATCGAATGCTATTTGCATGTCTAATAATCTAATAATAATAAATAATAATAAAAATATTAATAATACAACCGTCTAACAAGTACCTACTTAAAGCGCAGTAAGAACTGAAAGCAATTTATTTGAAATTTTCATGGCAACATTCACTTTGTTTATATTTATGACGGATTGAGGTGTAATTTATGATAGCGGTCTTCTTGATTGTCAAAGGCGATAATTTGTTGGATATTATATGTGATATCTTATCAGAATCTCATTTTAAACAATACGACAGTTGTATTTTTGATAGTATTACCTTAATCCAGGCTATTATATTGGACGAAGGAATGAGTCTACGTCACATTTGTACGACCAATCAAATTAGTCGTTTGTCAGCTGAGAGCGAATGTGGGTCTTTTCAATGTGCACAAATGTTTGGTTTTGTTTTTAATAGTTGTGTGTCAGTGAAAATACACAAGTGAAACGTGAAAAAAATTGTAATAAAACAGTGCTATGTTGCTAAAATGCTCTACAGACGACAAATCTTCCAAGGCGGAGGGCCCTTCCGCGAAGGGCAAACCCGCGAGGGGAACCGGTATGTATAAATCTTAACTACAATATGGCGTCCCACTGATTTTATCTTAATTTATTTATAAAATCAAATTATCTGAATCGCCGGCGGTATCACGTTAATTTAATGACTGTTACACTAGATTTTGTGAGACTAAACGAAATACGTCTTTCTTTTCTGGGGTTTTTTCATTATTTTTTAAAATGTTGTGTTTTTATTTACTTTTTGCTCCAAGATTTACTATGATTACGTATGAATTTTTCTTCGAATGTGTAAACAGTGTGCACGTGATGTTCTGTGTTTCTTGTTAGTAAACAAGTGGCACATTCTTTATTTGGAAAAGGTATACGCAAGTATTTACACTTTTTATTTTATTTTCATTTAACAATAGGTGATCGATGTGTAGGTGAGGAAATGATTTACGGATACAATGGCAATGAAACTAATGCCTGTCACTGACAGTAGGTAAATTATGTCTGACCTTGACACAGCGCTACTTCCAACATGACCTATCATAATCATTTTCGTAATGCACGCACGCTTCGTCCCACGCAGGGCCGTTGCGCTTCGGTTCGTTGATTTGAACTGTTGTACCTAGAGCACTCGTTGAAATATTTTTTATTTGAAATGTAAAGTTTGTCAAGAATAATATTAATCATCACATGATCTTAAATAAAGTGATTCAAATCACAGTAATACAGAAAATTATTAGTACGTTATGCAGTATAAAGTGGTATTTTCAAGAATCATTGAAATTTGAACAGGGCTGGCTGCAGATTTTGATGTGAATGAAAGTATTGTCAGGGGCACGAATTTTAACCAATTTGTTTGCGAGGACTGAATAATGAAATACACGATTGTGAATATAAAAGGCGACATGTTGTTTTGGGCACCATTTTTATTTTTACGTTATGTTTATTTTCAACATCCGTTTACGTAAATTTTAAATAATTTTTTTTTAACTTCAAGTTTATCATCTCCACTTATGATTTATAACAAATGAAATGTTAAACATATCTGAATTATTATAGGACACATGAATAAAACAGTTGGATCGAATGTGAAGAGCCTTAAGAAGTATTTAAGGTAGAAGTCGGCTAAAGAGTAAAAAAGAAAAAAAAAATTTTTTTTTTATTTGTACCCTGCTTCTAAATTATTATTTCATTAATTGATCTAATGTATGTTTTTAATGACTATAACGATAATAAAATTATGTCGGAGGGAATATTAATTTTGTATCATACTGCCCCTTTATAGAATATATTTTTCTGGTTCGATTGGTTTAATAAATTCAGTTAAATAAATAAATGAAATTAAAATAACAATCTTCCTGGTGGGAAGCGAACCACATTATATTTTTAAATAATATGATAATTTGGCACCACATTCTACTAGGGGAGTAGCTAAGATGGTAAAGCAGTCGCTTACCACGTGAAATATACTGGGATCAATATTTGGTGTAACCAAAATCTTTTTGAAATCATTTTTGATATCGATCCGGTTACTGGCAAAGGTGAAAATAAAACCCAAGGCAAATGTGAAAATAATATAAAATTGTTAAGAAATTTTCGAACGCACTATCAGTATCAGTAGTTTTCTTGACAAACCTTCCTTACTTTGGAACCCGCTGAAAAACGTATTGTACGTTAAAAAATCCGTATTCTGTACGCGCTTCACGGATCGATTATGACATAATTTACGTTTCAACCGGTCCAGCAGGTCTTTTTGCGTTGTCTCGTTTTATAGATCGCATTTAAATTATAATTTTAATCGTATCGCTATTTATATGTATATACATATAACGTATTTATGTTACCTTTATAGGTTTAAATAATATACAGGATATAACAGACCTAGTCCACAATATGTTATGGATGGATACTTGACTAAATTATGAATCGAAAATGTTCAAGAAACATGTCCCTAATTTCAACCATGTCAGAGTCAGATATAAGCATTTCGAAAAAAATCGTAATTATGTGATTATTTCAATTAATTGAAATATTTTATTGATTCAAAATTATATATTAAATACAAAAAATATAAAATCATCGAATTTCGAGCGGCCAGACTTTTTTTGTTGAATGATTTAGGGCCTGAAGCGAAGGTATGTGAGTTAATTTCGCACATATTTATTACAGTACGTAGACTTAATCTTAGTAAGACTTAGGATTTAGTCTCACAAATAATACTTTCCGTAACAGTACAGCATTTGTACACACTCCTTGAACATTTTCGACTCGTAATTTAGTCAGGTATTCACTCACAAAATATTGTTCTATTACATCCTGTATATACATATGGCATAAAATATACTGAATTATTTTTATGTATCTATGATCTATAAAACTAAATGTATGTCTGTCTGTTCTCTATACACCAATATAAATGTACATTAAATTGAATACCATTCGTTCAACATTTTGCATATATACTCTTTAGGACCCTGTGTAAAACAAACCCCCCCCCCTGGCTCCTCCTTCTCTCTAGATATAAATATATACTTACTATATTATATTTAATGCCCTTCATTTAAAATATTGTGTAGTTACTCTTTAGGACCTTGAGCAAAATATAGGCATCCTTCTCCATCCCCCGGCCATCCATTCTCCTCTCCCTTAACGACATAAATGTGTATTATATTGAACACCATCAAAATTTAGTCTAGTTATCACCCCACCCCACTTTCCCGGACATCTCACCCTCGCCCTGCCTGGACCAAATTTTGCATAGGTACATATAGGGATTTCAAATTTTTGACAAAATAAAAAGAATCGGAATTTGAATATAACATTTTTCGGAATTCGGTCGATTTTCAACAACTTTTATATTATTTTTTGGTCAATATTATAATAATAATAATAAAAAACAGTTTATTTAAGATAATAAATACATTATTATATTTTCAACTAAAAACTAAAAATAAACTGTTTTTTCTTGAGGATTAATTTTATTGGAAGACCTACTGTACGTCAATATAACCAATTTATCCTATAACACTTTCATATCCACTGTTATCATTTGCATGAGTTTAAGAGGTCCTCGTTCTTTATACCTCATATTATCCGGACTATCCATGGTCCCAATCAGGCTCGATAATCGAGATTTTACTGTATATATTAAATAACGGTAATAAATTAAAAACTGCTCCAATTTACCTTGATAAAAAATAACGATAATTTAACAGAAAACCAAGGTAGGATAACTAAATTCACACTACACTGCACTCGACATAACAAATCTCAATACTGATCCGCCAGTTTTCGGATATCTCTTTGATGCAGCCGCTAATTTTTGTATTTGTATGCAATCCTTAGATACGTCGTTATTGGATATTTAGGGCCTGTGCAAAACATAGGGATTCTAAATCCATTTTAAATTATAACTGAATCTGAATCCCGAGCAACGCCAGGTACCTACTGACCGCTAGTATTATATGAACTAAATAATGTAAGGAAATTTAATAATATTAAATATTTTGTTTTTTTTAGTAGCAATTACTCCTCGCGTTTTATATGCATGATAAGATCCTCAAATGGACTGTTTCTAAGATCTTTTGCTTTTCACGTGTGAAGCTGATGCAGCAGGCACGGACTCCACTCCATTTGATCAACTACACAGAATGCTCGCCCGATCTCAATACTATGTCCAGCTGGCACGCGTTAGTTCAAGCGGCATATTTGCGGCCGATTGACCCGATCTTTGATTCTGTTTTACTTCGAGGCTTTTCCAACATTCGCGTTATACCCACATCTTCAAGAGAGATATCGAATCGCGTGGTTACCTGGGATATCGTTCTAATGGTTTATCATCGGACGTATTGCACGTTTTATTAGTTTTAATAAAAATAAAATCATAAATATAAAAAGTAAGAAATTCCTATTCGCGGAGCCCGCACAGGTAAGGCATAGTCCGTGTTGCCTGCCGAACCGGCCCTGAAAGATAATTAACCGTCTAGGTTTTCCCTAGATCGAATTAGTTGAAAACAACCATTATCTATGTGGTGATTAATCGTAGGTACCTAACCTGCTTCATGGCAACTTTTTATGTATTATTACATATTTATGACTTCTTCGAGAAGTGCACGTGGTGCTTATTATTTGATTATCTCTCAGTCCGCTTTAACCTAGACAGACAGACATCGTTGATGTTACCTTACCATGATCAAAGATTAAATTATAGTACGAGGCGCGTTTTTTAAGCACCTGATTTTTTTTTAAAGAAACGCATAATTAACACTTTACTTTCTTCGGACGCTACACACCTTAAACTACTTCTTAACATAACGGGGCACCAATATTATATACTTTCGTCATAGAACGACTCTGCCTGTTCTGGGACGAAAACCATGTCTGTACTCAGTCTTTGAGTTCAACATCGTCATTAAACGCTTGTTACCGAGAAATCGCTTCAGATGAAGGAAAAGATGATAATTACTTGGCGTCAAAACAGGACACACTCGGCGATGAATGTCAGCTGGTTTCATGTTTCGCGCATTCAAAAACCATTCACGGACCGTGTCTCACAGTCGGCGGGCTGATCTATTGCCTTGAACATTCCAACCACTCACTGCAGGATGGCCACACTACGCGAATGTTTCTAACGTTGCATGTCGTGAGTCAGCAGATGAAGGAAACCATTGCGTTACACCGGGAATATCTGGCAACCGTACTTACTTAAAAAATGCGCCTTGTACATTGGTGAAATGAGTATGGGATCGCTTTAAAGATGAGAAGTGGTTTCTTTTCTTCTAGTGCTATTCCGATTATGGAATTTTATTTTGTTTGTAGAAGCTTCAAATATTTATGGACTTCTCGAAGCACTGTGTTAAATTTTTCATCCAGGACTTTTGCAATTTTGCCTTGAATGACGAGCTGCGGGATATTATCCTTTTCTGGTAGCAAAATATTGCAGTTTATTCATTTATTTCACTTTCGCGTCGGAATCATCACGTTATCATTAGTAATCTTATTAATCCATATTTTTTTTCAAAGCCGGAACATTTCAAATAATTCAAGTCACTTTATAGCATCGTTTCAGTGAGTGTCCATAATTTAGTTTCATGTAAAAGTACAGGCTTCGAATCATTCCCATTAGCACATTTAAATTTAGGTGATCTAACACAGAACAATAATCACGGATCTCGCAACCCTAGTATATGTTGCAACTATATGGATCGTCTTTTGTGACATTGTGTTAACCCTCAAAATTGAAAAAAGAAAAGAGTTACGGTCAAATTCTTGAATGAAAAGCCATATTCTTTATTATTATTTGATATATATATATATATATATATATATTTTACTACCACAATTAGTTAACCAACAGTCGTCCAAAGGAATACAAAATGACACACATTACTTCAAGAAGCTTAAGGTGTTATTGCAAAATATTCTTAAATAACTACTATAATTCAGTACACAATTCAGTACTATATATTCAGTACATAATTCAGTACTATAATTCAGTACATCACCTTGCTTTATCATGTAAACAATTCTTTCAGTTGTGTAACACCGCACAATAAAGCGCGCACTCATATTTTTCATGATAAAGTTTCAACGTTAAATATCTCAGTTTGATTTGAGTGTGGCGTGACACATAGTTGCACAACACTACCCATCATATATTGATTAAAGTTTTTACCTAAATGTATATTATACTGACAAAATATTATTTTTGAGTTGTTATCAGTGGCGTGCACTAGGCTTAAACATAGGTTATGTTGTTACTGACGACGTTTACGTAACTATATGGAAACCGGATGCGGTTGTCTCGGTTGCATATATATATGGGCGTGAGTTTTTAGAGCAGAAGAGAACTCTCTTAGCCGCCCCAGATATATCAAAACTGAATATGACATCCACCTTATGAATACCCGCAGCAAATGATTAGGCCCTTGAAAAAGGCCTAATAATTTGCTGCGGCGTGAGTGTAATGTTAAATACTAAAGAAAATTATTTGTATTCCAATTCAATTCGTCTCTGTTTTTTCGTAAATTCGCGGATAGCATCGTTATAAAAATTTCCCGATCTTTTTAATTCTAAAAGCAATTCTTTTTCAATAGCAATCATGGAAAGATTCGAAATTCGTGTCTAATTTTGAGTATTCCGTAAATAAGTATGAATTCGTTTTAGTGATGAAAACGACCGTTCAAGTGACGCGCTGGTAGCAGGAATTGTGCTAATTAAAACGGATAATTTAATTAATTGTAAAAAAACTTGTAAATTTTTTCAAGGCAATATTCTAAAATTTCTAAAACATTTTTTTTCTTGTAATTCTGTTGAACTATATACAATTTTTAATTCATTCTTAAGGCGATCAAAATCGAAAAACTGTGAATAAAATGATTCTAGTTTTGAAAACAATTGTATTGGAAATTCGATCTTAAATGTAGAAAATAATTTAGAATTCATTAATTCAAAAAAGATTAAGTTCTTTTATTGCTCTAATTTCGCTTAAAATATTATCTACGATTTTTCTGAAAACGCGATTGAAATGTATTTTAACATCAGCGACATTTCTCTTTCTTTTCGGCTGTTTCGTCAATGAAAGCGCTTTACCATACATATCATCGACGGGAAGATTATTTAGAAAAGTTTCAAATTGCTTCATTATGATACGCGATATCCGATATCAGAAGTGGTTTTTGAATTATCTTAAACAAAATATCAGACTGAGCGCATATATTTTCGAAAATTACTAAGAAAAACGTAAATTCAAAATCTCTTAATGAATTTAAAAATGTAGCAGATAAGTTGAATGTTTCTCCGTCCCAATCTTGGGGATTATCAATAATTTCTTCAATTTATTCTCCCTTTGTAAATAACATGACCTGTACGCGAATGATACCCCCGGCGTATAATAATAACCCGCGGTAATCGTCGTTCACAAAATCGATTGTAGAATTCTGACCGCTTACTACTAGTTTGAAAAAAGTTGCCTGTAGATCTGATCGTATGAAAAAAGTTTTGTCTCGGATATTCTCTCACAAGATTTTGATAAGACCAAATTTAAAAAAAGCGCGCTGCACCATACAAATATTGCGCGAGGACACTGCTCTCTAACTCTTCTTTGAACACCATTTTTTAGCGGATGATCGTGTTTGTGCTATCAATTTCCTAATACGATTAAAATCTTTTAATTTATTTAAAACGATTTCTGATAATGCCTCAGCTTTTCGATCTGCACTGACATCAATAAAACCTATCATTCATTTGAATCCTATTAAATATCTTAAAATGAAACACAATCGCTCCGAGCCGTCTATTATTACAGCAACAAATAGGCTTTACCTATTTCTAATCTAATTTTTCTCAAAATCAATGAACTAATATTAGAAATAAAATCATTTTGAATCCTATTAGAAAATCCTCTAAATATTGATAATTTTGTGTCACATTGCAAATGATTTTCTAACACCCCATCATAATTAGCCAATAAATTCACGCATTCAATGAAATTACCACGATTCACAGATTCATTATGCCCTCGAAAGGGTAATTCCTGAATTGCAAGAAAACAAGTTATATCAATTAGACGTTGAAAAATATTACGGTTTCTATCTACTTTTTCATTATGACGAATAATTATATTTCTATTATGAATCTAATCATCCATTATCACACAAACATTCAGGGTTCCACTCCGTGATACATCGTTTAGTCAATATTCATATGTCAACATCGAATTGAATTGAATACAATTAAAAAAATAGCAGTTAATAACGGGTATAATACAGGTTTGATAGACACTATTTAAAAAAATAAATTAAAAGAATATAATAATCAATTTTTATATAAATCACAGATAAAAGATAATGATAATAATGATTATTGGCGTAGGATTTTATACATAAATAACGAATCAATTATCTAAACACCTACCACGAAACATTAGACCGGCATTTTATACAAATAATAGTATAGGAAATTTACTCATAAATTCTAATGACAATGATGATAAATTTAACAATTCTGGTGTCTATAAACTTAGTTGCAAGGATTGTGCTGCTTTTTATATTGGTAAAACGGGTAGAAATTTTAATATAAGAGTAAGGAAGCATTTGAGATGTTTGAACAATAGTGGGTTTTCAGAATTTTCTAATCATTTGATAGAAAATGGTCATGGTTTTGATAAAAAATTGGGATTGTCAATTTTGCATATAAACGGTGTTGGTCACAAATTAAATAATTTGGAATCGTTGGAGATAAATAAAGCGTGTAAAACTAATCCAAAAATTATAAACAACCGACTAAATTTAACTACGAATCCCAATCTAAATTTTTTTTCTAAAAATTATTCGAGTAAATTTGTATTAACAATTTGAGTTAGGTACTAAATTTATTTTTTAAATAATTTTTTTTTTTTTTAAATAGATTCTGGTAAAGAAACAATAATATATGTTTTTAGTTAGTTATGACATCCTGAAGAAGAAAATGGTATTTTTTGAAACCGGTAGATGTATTTAAACTCAATTAAGTGGTTAATAAAACAAAGATAATAAATAAAAATATATAATTATATTTCTACTTTCATTAGATAAGGACATTCCTATACGCTGCTTGGCGGATCCAAAATTATGCAATGTAATAACTGACTGATAATGACTTTGGGTTTTGCTCGTGAACTTTTTTAGCTGTAGAAATATTGTTCAAGTCATCGTATCCAGATTTCTGTAGATCCTGTTATCCAAACGGTTTGATAAATACTCCTCGAAAAATGTCTAATATATTTGAAAGATGGTTTATTTATAATTAAATCGGGAACAAGACGACCAATATCAATTATACGTTTCTTTTCACTACAAGACAATCGAGAAAATGGTTCATCAATAAAAAATTGTTATAATGTCCTCATTCTTACTGAGCAATTCCATGTTTATTTGCCGTGGTGTTTTACAAAGGTCTAAAACTTAACTAAAAACTAACTCATAAAAACAGAAACAAATTGAATTTATACTATTAATTAAAATTTATGTCTGTACGTACTGATGTATTAACTCAAAATGTCAACTTGAATATGTATTACACTATCTCGCACTCTACAGATGATTGAATATAAAATTTGTCCGTTGAAAGAATTTTGTCAGCGAAGCAAATGTGTAATAGTGTTTTCGCACGGAGTTTTCTTTATGCGTTAATCCCTTTCGAATTATGCACAAATTGTTTGAATGAAAGGTAAATTTTGGCACCCTTAAAGACGCCCGATAGGTTGAGTAAGAAAAAATATAGTTTAGTACATTTCTCATAGGGATTGAACAAACAAGTTAGACACGACCGATGCGTGCGTTCTAGCAGGAGACGCGTGGCAATGAAGTTGAATACGAACGAGTCGCAATTTTTCATACCGTTGACGGCTAGACAAAAATATGGCCATGGGTTACGCTAATACGGGTAATAACGGCTAGAATTTTATAGGATATAGGATAAGATAAACATTTATTTTTATTGTCCAGAATTTTTAGTAATGCACAGCTTTTTTGCTTGTATGCAGTGTACGCCCATGCCCCTGATTGTTATACAATAACAATTTCTCGTAATGTGACAATCGAGAAATTTGACAGTTTTAATCTAATTGTTTCTGTATCAGTACTATATGATAAAATAATCTATATTTATATATAGATTATTTTATCATTCTTATGACTATATATAAAAATGACATTGTTATGCATTAATATAGGCAAGCAATAAAAATAAAAAATAAAAACATTATGTATTTAATGACTTTATTTTGTATTTGTAATATGCAGCGTGACTCTGCTTATCTTTCATTGTTTTATTTGTCTGTTTGAGTACTTATAATCGAATTTTCCTTGTTTCGGAGATGAGAAATCCGTCAAGAAAAATGTATCCTATTTCATAGCGGCACCATCCATGAATAATTTTCCTCCTATCGTGATATTTTCATTAATTAAATTAATATTTTGACTCCAAATTCAGATGTATGTTAATCTGCCCTGTTAGGAATCCTTATCATGCCGTAGAGCCGTTTAGTCTCTATCTAGAAGGAATGAGCATGAATTATAAAATGGTTTCAAACCATTGACGCCATTTACTTTTCTCATGATTGTCTATCCTGCAATTAAATATACGTCTATGTTATATTCAATTTGAAATGAAGTGTACGTTGTCTTTATTTCGAGTAAGAAAATATACGAAGTAGCGAAATCGTATTAATGTTTCCGACTGGCAAATACCATATGTCATTGAATTCACGTCGCGACGAACTAATACGTCGCTGGCCACGGTGGAAAGTTTTTTTGCGACGGATATATTCAGCGCTGGATTGTTTTCTTTTTTATATGTTACATTTACATTACAGTACGATAATATGTGTCCGCAGTCTGATATTTGTCAAAAACTGGTGTGAATAATTCTTGGATATGATTACTCGATCGTTTTAGCGTTGCAGTTCAAAACAGTTTTACATAAAATATCGTATTCATTTGAGATCTGTATGTTCATTTTATGAAATTTCTAAGTTCACTATATCTTTCATGTTTATGCTTTTAATAACATTCTAATCTGACGATAATGATATCAATTTAAGATAGCTCTAGGTGTACATTACGTATTATATTTTATTAAGGAGAACACATTCTTATTGTGAAGTTGTAATTATTTAAATCAGAGATTAATTTATTTCACACAGGTATAAAGATCAGCAATTTATTTTTACTAGTAGAAAATTGTGGCTGCTTCATTTTACCAATATTTAGTTTTTTATTACTGGAAAGTCAAAGTACACTGCATGGTGCATTATTAAAGCAATATAATATAGGATTTCAGCATTGAAATATAGATTCTACGGAAACCCTGTTCGCGCAGTTGCCACCATTGTTCGCGAAGCAACCACAATTTTCTACTAGTCAGAATATAATACCTCTGAAATAAATTAATCTTTGATTGAAAAAAACGTGATTATAAAAATATGGTTCTATTTTTACATAGAATTTGTTTTATCGGAAGCTCCTACAGAACGGTAATAATATAACGATAGAAATAGCTAACTGCAAATATTATTTTATATGGGTGTATATCAACTCTGCGAAGTTTTGAGGTGTTGCACTTTCCACCAGTCGGAAATAATAAAAAAAATATATCCATCCTAACACTTTTTATTTGCAGCGGCAACATAGAGATTATTATTTGCTGGAAGTTTCTATTTTCGTTCGCATCAAAATGTACCCACGCGGGAAGCAGGTTATATCTTAACAAAAACAACGCAATACAGACATCGCAAATATATTATTCAATAGTTGACCTTCGAAACGTGTTAATATTTTCGTGAAAAATAATCTACCTTGATGTAGTGACTCCACACGTTCTATTAAAATATCAAATTCCAGGATCCCGGCCCAGTTTACGGCATTTATGAATCCCGGGATTCATCTGTACAATCCCGAAACATTCGGGATCAACATATTGGCTTAATTTCGGGGTGCCAAAATTGGACGATACACTCGATGTTTTGCTATCACTTTAGGCATATAATAATAAAATTGTTTCAAATTCAAATATGTACGTTATTTTTTGATCACAGATTCCTTACTTTATTTATTAAATATGCATATATTACGTAAAGTATTTGTTCCCTCTGACCTCTTTTTAAAAATGTGTAAGTAAATAAGCATTTTATAATCCCGGGATCATCAAAATTGGATCCCGAAATCCCAGGATTGCATTTTGGTTGTGGATTGGACCGATCAGTGCTCTATAGACAAAATATGTTAGTTTTATACGATTCAATATGTGGCACTGACATAATGACATTATACCATGTGGGATTCGTACTAAGAAAATAATTAGAAAAAATGTCATCCGGTGCTTACTGGGTGTACGATATCACCTTCGAGAGAAATGAGAGTTACCTTAATACACACATTTTTAAAATACAATATTTTTACACATTGCGTAATTTCACCGTATAGAAATGAAAATAACGATTATTAAATTTTGACAAAAGCGTGGCATTTTAAATTCACTTATTTTAAGTTTCGCCCATTGATTTTTTTTTTGTTTCCGCCGAGAGAAAATCGTCTCTCTCGAAGAGATTGACCGCCTTCCGCTAGTGTGGGATGCGGCTGATCAAGATCAGCTTCAAGAGTGTTCCTGGTGTGACGCGTGACTATTTCGGTTACCCCTTCCTCGATCTTCCCAGGACCAGCTTCGGTCCCATCAAGGATGGCTCCGGTGAGAAGATGATATCGTCATATTATTGCATTACATGTGGTAAATTAAGTTAACCATTTTAATAATTGATTGACAAATACCAGAGAGAAATGTTAGAACAACTTCTGTTTAGTTTAGTGGGACCGGTCGGTACAACTGAGCGGTGAATTGATAGTCATGAAATACCATTTAGTGAACATGAAACAGTGGTCCCGTGTACATCGCACTTTCCCTGTGAAATCGTATTACTAAATGGCGATTCATTTACAGTCGCACAACGGTAATTTCGCAACCATTTTAATATTACACGACAAGCAAAATTTTATATATTTAGGGATACAAAATTTCAATAGCCTCCCTACACAAATTAAAGAAATAAAGGATATAAAAGAGTTTAAAAAGAAACTAAATGAACATTTCAAAAACACATAATTGTAAAATAAACAATATTACAGAACACTTCAGAAGCACACAAATGGACAATGAATAAGAGTATTCAAGGTATTACATAAAATTATTGCAGTGTAACTCCCTCTCCAAGCACAAGAGCTGGTCTATTTTTTGAAGAGGTAAGCGAAAGAAAAACTATGTAATTTTAAAAATGTAATATACTTAATTCACGTTATAAAAATTGTAAAAATATCAAATAAATTTAAAAAAATGTCATCAGATTGTGGCTCCGTAAGTTTGAGAACACTGGTTCCACATTCAATCAAAAGCATTCAGTGCCGAAACAAGAACACGTTAAAATTGCCGTCATGCGTAGTCCGTAGTCCCCGTCGTTCAACAACACATCACTAATCCGGATTTTGCATAAAGACTTCCAGTTATAAGATTTCAAGTTGTTTAGGAATTAAAATAACGGATTTGATTGCTTGTGTGAATGTTTGTCAAGAAATGGTGGCGCTGGCATTTAAACGCCTATGTAAGTAAATAAGCAGAATAACCTATATTGGGGCACCGAATTACACATACAGTAGCTATTAATTAAAGAAATGGAAATATATTATGAGTAAAAATTAAAGTGTGGATAGAATCATATAAAAATAGATTGATTGAAATAAGAAATATAATAATTAATTTCAAAAATAAAATCTAAACTAACTTGACTGACTAACCGTCGCGCCGTTTCTCCCCCACAGGTAGACAGAGATAATATAGCGCCGTACATCAAATATCGAGATCGAGTAAGCGCCAAAGTGTGAAAATTAATTTATATTTTCAAAACACAGCTTTATGAATATTACTTTATTAAAAATGATATACTATTCACTTTGTCAGAGTCTCATCAGTTACGCAATATGTACATAGGGCGGTGCAGCTCTTACTTCAATGGATTCTCTAATTGAGGCTCAGAAATGGGTCATTAGAGTGACAAACGAGAGGCCATTTAAGTATAACTCTGAAGATTTTTTTAGATCCTTTCATGTTTTGGATATAAGACAACCGTTTACCAGATCAATCCTAAAACTATTTAAAAAAAAAAAAAAACTACATCCACTATCCGATCCAAAGGAAACTAGGAGCAAAACCTTAGGATACTTTTCAGTGCCAAAAATGTATACCAAATTTGGTCAACGAATTTTCTTATTTTGAGCACCGCGTTTATTTAATAAATTGCCACTAAGACTTTAAAGGGTCTAAAGTGATTAACAATTTTAAACCAAAAATAACAAAGTGGTTGCTTGATGTGGGTAGAAAGCAAAATGAAACTTATTTACCATTTGTCTCTATATGATGGAGAAAAATCATTTTACAACTGTTTTTACAAGAACATTTTATAATTTCTGATTGTACTTTTTTTTACATAATATTTTGTAACTTCCGGTTGTACCTTCACAATTACAACTTTTTAAAACTGTACAAGCGGCTCTGTATAAATAATTTTCTAATTTAAATGATTACTTGATTCTGAAAAGGAAAATCCTACTTCATTTGGTTGCTAGAACTGTGACATCTTTTTCATTTATATATCCTTACCAATTTTTACATTTAAAAAAATGTATATATGTTTCTGAGAAACCGATTTATTTTTATTATTATTCATGATTTTTATTTTTTCAATTTTACAATTTTCACGTAAATTTATAAATATGACTTTTTATAGTGTGTCTAATAATTTAGCAAGGAGTTGTGTATATAACAATTGCTCTACTGTTTAATGAATATTTTGAGTTTGAAAATGACGTATTGCAGAAGTGGTTTGTGATAATATGTATATATATATATGTTTTAAAAGATTAATTAATAATGGTAAGACATTGAGAATGTTTACGTCTCGATAAAAGACGACTAGCTTTTGACACCAAACGTGTCCGCAGTCTGGGGCGGTTCTACACTGGCCTCGCTTCCCGCCCCGCCCAGGACTTTTCAGACGTCATTAGGAAAAATGTCTTGCTGTGGACTGAAGAGATACGTACCTACCTGCACTAGAGATGTGCAGTCTCAATTTTTGATCGATCGTTAAAATAAATCGATCGGCGAGATCAATCATTACGTCGCATTAAAGAGCGTTATTTGAATCTCGCTAATAGTATTTATTTTAAATTAGTTTAAAAAATTAGAAAAAATTGTACTACAATCATTCAAATGATTTGATTTATCCTATCTACATGTCAACAACACATAAAAAACAATTGCTTAAATGTGAATTATAAGACGATGACGTCATTTGCTGAGTTTTTTCTCCGATTGTCTAAAAACATGTATTAAAAATCTTCCGGCACTGGCCACTGTGAGGCTGCAAGAACCAAATAGATTTCATCTCTGCATGTGTGTTTTTTTTTTCTCTGTTATAATGTATATTTTTTTATGTTTTTGAAACAAAATAGCGGCCGCCGCCGTTTTCAAGCGGCATGGCGGCTGTTTAAAAAATGAGGCTGGCTAATGAACTTAACGATATTTGCCAGGTCAATTTTTCATAAAAATTTGATCGACATATGATTATGATTTACGACGTGAGTTATCGTGTCCACAAAATCACGCACGTCTATTATATATGTTAGAATGGAGATTTCTTGGTTATCCCGAGTTTGTTGGATCTGAGAAGGACCGTTGTTGTTCCAACGTTTCGGGTAAATCTCATTACTTATCTTCAGAGGATACCTTATCGGTGAAGTATCGCTCTCAATAATAATAATAATAATGCATAATTTGTATAGCGCGATTATCGTAAAAATTTTCACCTCAAGGGCGCTTTACACATAAACTGTTTATAAGTTATACAATTATTTTTGTTTTTTAAAATTAAAAATCGTTATTTTCACTTATGGAAATGATTTTTTGAAAAGGTGAGTTTTTAATTTCTTCTTAAATAAAGTCTCTGATGCACTGTTTCTTATAACGGAGGGCAGAGTTCCACGCTTTTGGGCCTGCCACCGCAAATGCCCGTTCACTAAATTTAGACTTCTGGCAACGGTTGGTCGGTTCTACAACCCTTCCTGCAGCTGAAGTAGAGGCTGACCTGAGAGTTTGACGTCTACCATTCAAATTGTCTGGGATACAAAGTTCTTGAAGATACAGAGGCGCCATGATGTGTGTCGCCTTGTACATCAGCCAGCACAATTTAAATTCAACTCAATACTACTGCGCTCTTATGACACATATACTATAAGAAATATTTGGATAGAAACGAAAGTTCGATTTGGTAGGAAAAAATATCGATGTTTATTCCCATCCCTGACATATCTTCACCCTCGGGGATATCTGTAATTAACCTTCGTGTGGTCTGTCATTTGAAGACACTCATCACTGGATCGTCTCTCACCAATCCTAGTCTCGGGAATCCGAGAAATGTTGAGCTATTTTCGTCACACTGGATGGGATGGACGGTTGAATATCAATGATAGAAATTAGATAAGAATTCACATCGTTACTGTCACATATGTACTTGCCCATTATAAAATCTATTTTTTATTCATAATTAATTAAATAACCAACTAACTTACCGTCTCGTCATTTTTCTGCGGGCGTAGGCAGAGAGGATAAAGCGCTACACTCTTCTTCGTACATTTTCTCATGTATTCTCGTCGAATATTTGTGCAATTATTGTAAACAAAATAAAATTATTTTTCAGTCAAAATTTTTCTCGATTTACTTTTATATATTTTCCATTAAATACTCTAACCCCAGGTACCTCAGTGAATTACTGTAATGTATTGCAATGTAACAAAATTTTCCTTTCGAAATAAATTTGGGTTATTACTTAACAGGTAAGCTGCGGGCGGCTATTGTGGCCGATAGTGGCCGCTGCGCTGTCAGTGTCTCAATAGAATCTATATTTCAATGACAGAGTTTTCCCCAAAATAAACCACATGTAAATAAAATGTCGATATAATTAAATTTATTCCATCTTTGTAAGTTAGCTGTCAAGATGAACAAAAATGTGGATAGACAATTTCTATGGTAAAATTTCTCCTTTACCATAGACAAGAAAAGATGACAGATGTCAATATACGATTTCGCTAAAATATTAACCTAGAGATGTTAAAAACACGTTCGTTTTTCACTATAATGATACTACTGAAGCCGGCATCCAGCCAGACCCACTCATCCAGTCATAACATTTTCAAGAAAAGACCTGGACCGTTTTGTGTGGGGTTTAATTATGATTTTGTTAAAGTAATGAACGCCGTTTAAGAAATACGAATATTATGTATATACTTACTTATGTATATAATTATGATATTACATAATTATATTGCATGCCGATTCTCTAACTAGAAGTTCACCTGTTGGAATTAAGTCGACTCTTTAATCAAAATCTAAACTAAAATCTCTCTCTTGCAGCATTTCTTAAAATATATGAAAGTAAATCAAACCAGTGTGTGCATTGGAACAAATTCTATAGTATTGTATTTGGAGTGTAGTACGGCACTAGGCCGAGGGACTTGCGTGTTGCAGAATTCGCTCGTCCAGTGTTTTCACGACACATCGTGATATCGTCGCTCGCGTTCTGCGCTTGTAAATACTTCAAGGCTCTTCCTGCATAGCGGCACGAGAGCCAGGCCCGGATTCACGACTTCACTTTCCACATAATATTTATCAATCAACTACGTCACGCGCTGGACTATTTTTTAATTTTTTATATTCATTTATCTTTTTCATAAATTTGTTAGTTACGTTTGAAGTTATATTACATCACATATACATTTGCACCGTGAAATGAATTTTAGCTAGAAAAAAGACGGTTCAAGCGGCGTATCTGACTACTGAAGATTTTGCTTCCTTTAACAAATTTGTATACGCGCGAAGATGTATTTCCGGCGATGGTAGGAACTAATGTCAAATTTCGAAATAAACTGCAATTGAGGGGTGCAAATTAAATTATTGTTCACTATCTGTTCTTGGTTTCATATCGTTTTTGTATGTTTTGGAACCAGTTACAAAGCGTCAATTGGGAGAGTTTGAATAATTTCCAAATCGTCGAGTTTCGTACAATCCTATTTGACGCTCGATGGGTTGCTGCGTTGCTGGTGATGTCCCGTAACCGTAGGCCCCGTTTAGACAATTGTCTCTTGGACACCTTGTATATTCGATACCTTAATCTGCAAAGCAGCTAACTCCATTTTTATAAAATGTTCAAAAGCGACAAAAAACTGTTTATTTTGTAATTAAACGGATTACGAAAATTCCAAAACACTCTTTGGTAGATTGTTTATGCAGAAATAGGGTGGCTGAGAAATTTTATTGATATTTTGATTTATCTCGTAGTTATAGGGAATTTTGGAGTTAGCTGAATCTCTTTACCAAAATTGTGAAATATTATTTTTACATTTCCATGACAATGTAGTGGTGTAGTGATTATGATCTCCGCGGACGTCCTCTATTTGTGGTGCTACCAACATTGAAGCACCCAGTACTTACTCATTATTTTTAAACACGTGATTTCACATGTTTTAAAATTGATGGGAATTTTTCGCTTTTAGTGTACCACAGAACAATAAAAGAGGAAAGTAATGTATTTAAGATTTAAAAAACCACCCCAAACTAGGGGCTAGTTGCTTTATAACGAATTATCACGAAGTTTATAGCGAATCATTTAATGAAACTAAATTTATTTCGACTTCTATTTATTTAAATCTATATAACGCTAAACATTGTGTCAATAAATTCAATTAAAACCAAGATGTTTAAATTCTTAACCAGTTATTGGTAACTTAACCTAACTTGGAAATTACCTGATCTAAGGTGAATTATTAAAGAATAATTCTTATTTTAGATTCATTCCAAACTTTGAAACATTGTTAAAAATCTGCCAGTGTGTGTAGGGTGACATTGTTTTATGAGCGTAAGGAAAGAGAGGTAAGTTCTAGAAAAAGTATCATGCAGGTGTGGCAAAACAGATATATTCGTATATGTTTGTTTTTGGGTGGGTCCGCCTTGTTCACACAGCCTCACACTTAATCAAAATAACCTTTGCTATTGAGAGATGGTTATTCATTCTTTTTATTGCTTGCTGGTTTGGTTTAGCCTCCGAAAGCATCCGAAGACCCGAAAAACTAAGATTCAGATTTACAAAACACTCCTTAGGCCGGTACGGATTTGAATGCTGGGTACTCGGTGAGAAAAATGAAAATTCACTACTGGTCTTTGAACGTAAGATTCTACGAATGGTATTTGGTACCAAAAATGAAAACCGTGTGTGGCTGTGCGCTTACATCCACGAAGTAGACGCAGAATTTGATGATCCCACCCCCACCGATGTCCGAGTGATCAAGACAGCACGGCTGAGGTGGGCCGGTCACGGTCACACATGGAATCAAAGCGACCAGCGAAAATACAATTTTATGCTAAAACTGAAGGTGTGTCGGACGCTCATGTCGTTACCCAGGACGCTCATGCAGTCGGCTGTGAACTGGAAAAGTGAACGGAGGACAGATCGGAGTGGCTATTGCGCCTAATAATGATGTTTGATCTAGCAGTAAGATAGATACTAGTCGTGTCTCGTTATCCTTATTTTCCATATCACGAGCGCAGCATTTTAATTAAAATTATTCAGAAAACATTCGATTATCCAGGATGGAAGAGAAAAAAATTTTTTTTTTTTTATACTTAATATAAAAGTTTATATTAAGCGCACATGAGGAAATAAAATATAGGTTAAATACTAAATTAATGTATTAATTATAAATATATACATATAAAATCAATTTTGTCGAAAAATATTGTTTTAGCGTCACCGGGATACGAACCTGGATCTTCATTTCCAATCCGGGGAAGTGCACTACCTTTATGACCCCGGTGACGCTAAAACAATATTATTCGACAAAATTGATTTTATATGTATATATTTATAATTAATACATTAATTTAGTATTTAAAATATCACAGACCTATGTTCTGAATAATTACAACTTCACAATAAGAATGTGTTTTACTTAATAAAATATAGGTATAAATAATTTAAAAAATCAATAATAAATCAACCTCGATTTACCCGAAATTTAAATTTATAATTTGACGTGATGCGCCCGCCAGCTTGCATCGAAAGTAAGCGCTGAATCTAAGCGCGCCCAAATAAACAAACACGTCATCGACCGGGATTTACATTTCGTTACATCGTTCATTGTTGTGGAATGGAAAACTATCTTTACATTTTAAGTAATATTTAGAAATTTAATTAACAAATTTTGTTTTTTTTATTTGGTGTAGTGTTATAACCGACCACCGATTATTATTATTATGACGTATTCTTACGTATCTATCTGTCTAGTGATATCACAAATCATACATGCGCTGCCAGATAAGACAATACCTCGAGCCCAGAGAACTGGTGCCTCGCGTGGAGCACTTTGAACAGCGGTCGGCGCCCGGACTCCAGGTCCAGATCAGACTTTAAAATTGGCGCCCACACTCTTTTATTTTATTTTGCTGTGGACTTTTGATTGATTCCACAGCACTTAATTTTAATTAAGCATTTTCCCGAATGATTTTATCGTCTCGGTGGTAGTTGAAATGATTTTATCGTCTCACGATTATCCACCGCGATTCACGATCGCATACAGGGACAGAGGATAGGTAACAAGATTAACAATCGCAGGGAGACTTGAGTAATTTGTGTTATATTTTGTAATATTACAATTAATAATAGTAGGTAATATTACATTTTGTAATATGATGCATTTTTAAATCTATATATATGTTTTGATGTGCAAACCCCCATTCGGTATTCATTTGCAAAAAAAAATTATGGATTTTTTTCGCAATGTTAATTGATTAAAATGCGTATTAAAATTAAATGATTATGTACAAAAAAATATATAATTTACATGATAATCATAAATTTAATGTATTGTGTCAGTTAAAAAAAATTAACAATCATTACAACAAAAATATAAAATCTAAAGTTGTTACTTGAATAAACAAAGATCGAATAATCTTCTTCTTAGTCGATTCCCTCTTTACTGAGGATCGTGACCTCTGGTTGTGATCTGAAGATGTCCTTGACCATTCTCCTTCATCTTTCTCTGCAGCCTGCAGGTAATATGATCGTTCGTCCTTGATCCTGTCGGTTCATCTTTCATCTTCCTTTTCCAACAGTTTTTCCAGGTCATATTCTTCTCTGCGGCGATGTAACTGAAAAATTTAAGGAAGCATCTCAGATACATTGTGGACCACGCATCTTGGATCCTTAATTGTTTCAAAATTGAGGTATTCACCTCCAGCACCATATTTCAAAGTCGTCAAGTTTCTTTCTCTCCCTCGCTCTCAGTCCATGTTTCTGTTATGGAGAAAAAAAGCATTTTTGTGGTTAGAAATGTTAGGTTATGGATATTGTTTGGGACTTATACTAATTATTTTATACCTTGAACGAACTAATGTTCTGTGCTTCCCACCTCCCCTCCATCACCTGCCGCAAGCAAGTGTTACTGAGTCAAAACATCACGATTCATTTCGGATATATCGTGAGTCTATCGTGTTCAACTTTTGACGATTTAATCCCATACAGTACACTGTGTCCGGGGTAATGGTAATGGTAGACTCGGGAGAGACGGCGTTCGGTGATTTCCATTCTTATTTGTTTTCTTATCTAAGGTGTCATTGCGCCACATATGTTTTCCAAATTGTATACAGCTTTGACATTGCACTCCATTTTGTCTTTCCTTCTCCTAACTTCAGTTTCGCGGCCAGCATTATCAGTTTTAAAGGAATCGAAATACGTAAAGTAATGTACAGTTTCCAAACCATGTTCCAGCTCGATCGACAATCGTGATTCTAGTTCTGGTCATATTCATCTCAAGGCGCTTGATCACAAAACGTGTAATTGAATACATCATGAATGTGTATTTGTCTAATAATGTATTTCGCAATGCTGGCGCCCCCCGGCAGCCCGGCCGAGAAGCACTCCCCCGCTGGCCCCGAGCGCAGCCATCGTCGTCTCGTCGCGGTGTTATTGAACCTTGCCGTTGCCAGTATCGGCTAATTTCATTATCGATATCGACCGACTTGCGGCCGCGGGCTGTGCACACATAGACGTGCACACACCCACACACTTTATAAACTCTACGTGTATACATACATAACAATTAAATATTGGGCAATGTTTAACTCAGTTACATGACAAATTTAGGCACCATTTTTTCACCGATGTGCATTTTGTTAAACTTGTGAATGATTAGAATTCACCTTCTATTTTATTTAACTGAAAACTAGGAACGCGTATTAATAATTTATTATTATTTTTAAAAAGAACGCATTCTTATTGTGAAGTTGCAATTTTTCAGAATGTATTTTTAATATAAATTAGAAAGATATACATACAAAATCAATTTATTGAAAAAATATTTTTGTCGCTACCGGGATTCGAACCTGGATATTTTCCTATCTGGAGAAATGTATTAACCGATTATGCTACTACTACGATCGCTCGAACAATTTTATAAAAAAATCAGTTATGTACTATATATTAGTAGTATAGTATTTATTTTCTTCATAATTCCACTAGGGCTACGCAGATGTAAATAAATGTATAGATATAAGTTTAAAAAAAAGCTGAACAATTAACGTGAGCGCGCGTCTAAATATGTATGTACGCCACGTATTTTTAATCGTATAAATTTATTCTGTTAAATTTTTAAAAATATATATGTTTGCCCCTAGAAGGGGTCGAAAAGCTTTCAATTCACATATATGGATCAAGAGAGGGTGAAAATTAAAGAAATATGCAAAATGGAATACAGCCCGAAAATTCAGGGCCAGGATGACAAATAATGATTGATGTGACTGATGCAGGCAGTAGGTAATTTCAAAAGCTTAAATAATAGACGAGAATGTATAAAATGGGTGTAAAAATGCTAATACAAATACGGGGTGATAGCAGGGGTTGAAATGGAAAATTTTAATGTACCGAACCGGTCGATAATACATGATTTTTTGAAACTTTACACTTTTTAATATTTGAATCCAAAATAATAATAAACGGAAACTGTAATTTAATTTGAAAGCATATTATGAGCCGATGCTATATTAAATGCATTAACCGTTTATGCTACCCCAACATTGTAAGTTGACGACAAATTTTCTTACTTATATGTTACACTTTCAAATTGATACATCTGTCGTTCTATTATTTGAAAGCCATCTTTTATTAAATATCTTTCTAATTTGTATTAATTTATTGTTATACGAACGGAGATAAACATATGTAAATACAATATTATTTATTTGTATCGATAATTCATCATTTTTGTTTTCCGCTCTGTTGAAGATACGGCGGTTTCGGATTAAATCAACGTTTGTTATTTTCTAAATTAATATTAATTATTATCTTTTACTTTGTCATTTTAAAATTAATATTGTATACTAAAATTATTTATTTATATTTAGTATTTCATTATTTTAATTTTTCAGTCACTGATGTTATAAATATATTAGACATATTAATATTTTAGTCTATCAAAATATTTTTCTTATCAAAATGCCTGTATGTATTATTTTTCTTTTCTCGTTCTAATACTTCTTTCCCTTATTGGAAAATCGTGTTCTCTTTAAACTACCCTTACATTTATAACTAATAAAATCAGTTATTTCAAAACATTTATCGGCTTTGGAATAAGCACATGGTGAGGTAATATATTTACAAATATTATCTGCCTCAGTTGTTGGATATTTTTAATATAATAATAACTTATTTCTCATAGAAGATTATGTGTCGAGTGCATTGTAAACAAAGATATTATTAATTGATTAAATTAAATCACATAATTAAGTATTTAATTATTATAAATCATAATAATGGTAAAAGGATTGGGTTGCTGGTCTAGGGCCCCATCCCACCATACGACAATCATTAACAATTTATTTTTTTGTTAAGGACGCTTAGGCCTAGTTTGAATATGTCTCTTATTTTAAAGGTCTACTTACTTGCTAACTCACAATATTCTTTTAATTGTCATACCATTATAGAAAATACTCGTATACAGCAATACTGTCAACTCGTTTCACTCTAAGACTTTTGAGTTTTTTAAGTATTTTAAAATTTATTTTACTAGCTCAATTGGTTTTCAAATAGTTAAATGTCATACATTTACTGTATATGTAAATTGTATATAGTGCGTATTTATCTAGTTTTTATGACAAATTTTATTATTATCCTAATTTTCTACATATTTAATATTTTTTTAGAAAACTTGTGTTTTAAATTAACGTTTCTAATTTTAAAATTATGCTGTAATTATAACAGATTTATGAAATAGACGATTATGTTTTCTTTTATAATTCAATTTATCTGTTCTTCATAATTTTCACTTTTTTATTTTCCTTAAAGTTATCTTCTTAAGACAATCGAGGGTATGCAGTTAAAGGCTGCTGTGTTAAAATTTATCGACATTCGGTAGAACCATTATATCTCAAGAAACGCCAGTAAGCAGTAAGCAAATATTATACGTAGCGCTACAAAAATTGAAAATAACACCAATGCTTTTGTTGATAGTGTTGACATGGCGTGTTGCGAATACCCTGAACTAGCAATGGTAAACCGTTATGTGACTGATAACTGAGATTTAACTGTTGAAAATTTACTTTCTAGTATACCAGTAGGGTATGCAAATTTACCGGAAAATGGCACCACCGGTAAATCGGTAAAACGTCGAAACTTTACACAAAATGATAGTAAACTGAACCGGGTTAGACAGAAGTAATATGAGCGTGTTATTAATTAGTTCGTGGTGGGGGTTACCCAGATATAGGAATGTCGGGTTTTACGTTCATTGGTAATACTAACTAATCGAAACTGACTAATTAGATTTTAATTTTAAGTACGTAATTTCAATTTTGGCCTCTAAAGATATCATTATTTCATTATGTTAGCCTTTTATCAGAACTAAAATCAATTAGTCTGCATCTCAAAAACTAGAGCTGGTATGAAAAAAAGCCAGGTATTTTTGAAATCAGCACATCAAAAATATCCAAAATCTGTTCCTACTTTTCCGGCACCAAAATAATATAATTCATTTTGTTGCCCATTTTTGCGATGGTTATTTATACTCGGATCCACGAACGCACGTGCGCGCGCATTGTATTACGTCGGAGAAAATTTCACGAAATTCCAGATAAGCGAACCATACAACAAAATACTCAACGCAACTATCGTCACATAATATCGTAGTTTAAAAATATTATTATATAATACATTAAAAAGTGAAAAATAAATTATCGGTACTTGGAAATTTATTTACCGGTAATGGAATTTAGTCAAATTTGCCGGTAAACCGGTTTACTGAAAACCGGTAATATATGCCCTATGTACCAGTCGTTGCTCGAAGAATTGCGAATAATCAGTTACCAATCGTTACAATCGAACACAAACACAATAATGGTTTTACCATCACTACTTTTAACTGTGGTGATCGTGAATTTGAGGAATAGACGAACGAGAAAAAAGACGTCCGCAATATTCACTTAAATAATTCTTACTTGAGGCGATTTAGAGAGTCTGGAGATGATAGTAGTCACTGGCAATATCAAGATGGAGTGAAGTCCATCACCGACAAGACTGGTCGATCAAGTTCCGAGGACCGAGAGCGGAAGTGTAATGCGATCGAGACAACGACACTCGCCGACTAGGGAGAGATAAATTATGAACAATCGTAATTTATACCATTACGTTTTTATAATCTATTATTTATTTTATTTGTAATATTTGCATGTTTCTTGTCTTATTTATTTATTTAAATATTTATCTTATTTAAATATTTGCTTATTATTCCCAAAAATATAGTAAAGTACCTATATAAAATTGAATGTATGTCTGTCTGATCTCTATAAAATCCTACATACACCCTTTGACCGATCTAAACCAAATTTTGCACAGTTATTCTTTAGGGCCCTGCGCAAAACATAGCCACCCCCCACTTTCCTCCGGTTAACCTGTCCGCTCGCGGTGATATAAATATTTATTGTATTGAATACCGTTCTTTCAAAAAATTTCTCAGCTGCATTCTAGGACCCCGATAAAAGTATTGTTAACTCACCCCGCTACTCCGGACATCTCTCACCCTCTCCTTTGCCTGGACCAAATTGTGCATACATCGTTATCTTTAGGGTCTACGCAAGACGAAGACACCTCGTTCAAATTATAACTGAATCTGTATGTAATTTTCTATAATGATTTATATTATTTCTCCTATGGTAATTTGGGTAAGTACAGATGCGCAGGATTTTATTACTATACAAAACCAATTTAGCTATAGTGAGACTATAGCGTCAGATTTCATGTCTGCGTGAGATATCTATGTTTTCTCTTTGGATGTGACTATTTTTTTAATGTTTCCCAAAATCTTCGAGTAGAACCCGCTTTTTATTAACAGAAAACATTTAACATAATTAATTATTTTAGTTTTTATTACATCGCATTGTATTTGTGAATACACCATTTTTTAGAACATAGTTCCTTGATAATTACAACAAATTAAGTGAATCACGTGTTTTTTTTCATTCGTGATTCATTTAATTTGTTTTAATTATCAAAGAACTATATACTGAAAAATCATAACGTCACATATAAAATGTGATTTCATTAAAATGTATAATAAAATAGGTAAATAAAACGTTGTGATAAATATGATTACGGATGGCCAATGATCGGTCTGTATTCATCGTCTGGTCGCGGTGTGGTCTCCGGTCCCGTTTCCATTATTTTGATTCGTCAATCAATTTCGTTTAAGATTCGTGGAGTGGCGGTGGCGGTGGCGGTGGCCGTGGCTCTCCGGCCCGACGTCACCGAATGTTGTTTGTTATGATGGCCGGTTGCCTAATAGTGGAGCCAATTATCGGCCACACTTTTTAATTGGACGAGTTCGTGATCCGTCGCCGTGCAGCTGCCGCGCGGGCGCCTGGCCCCGGACCCCGGACCCCGGAGGCTGGAGTCCCCTGTCCTCTCTGTTCTCTGTCTGCGGTGGTAACTTTGTAAGCGAGTAAGATCAAAGTAAACAATCCCTTTTCACCTATATCATCATGCCGGTTACTGACATAATCGTTAATAATCGGAATGCCGATAACATTTTATTGTTTTTATATCTAACTTATAAATACTTTCTATTAATTTTTTAAAATTACTAATTAAATATATTAATTTAAAAAAAAAATTAATATTAAAATATGATATATTTAATGATAATTAGTACGATACGTATTAGTACGATATATATCGTACTAATACGTAATATTTCTTTTAACATTTGTTTCTTCTCTATGAGTGTAGACTCGTGTATAGAGGAGTATATATAAGATATTTTATGTTTCAGTCAGTCTATGTACATTTTTTTTTACTACAGATACAAATTGATAGTAGTCTGTAATTGTTCTAATTGTGACGGGGGGATCGAGATGCCTTGATAAATATAGTGATTTTGGGTTGCAGTATATTTTAGTTTTGTAATATATATAAACAATATGTCCAAAATTGAATAAAAATGAATTGTTAATTCTGGCAACGAAGATAATTAAAATTCCGTAAAAGCAAAGTAGATGGGTTTCAAATAATGGAACGGTATATGTATTAATTTGAAAAATGTAACATATAAGTTCGAAAATTTGTCGACAAAGGTACTGTCTGCTGTGGCATAGTTGGATAATGCACCTTCCCCCAGATTGGAAAGAGATCCAGGTTCGAATCCCGGTAGCAACAACAATATATTTTTCGATAAAATTGATTATATATGTATATCTTTCTAATTAATACATTTAATTAGTATTTTAAAAAAATATCGCAGACCTATATTCTGAATAATTACAACTTCACAATGAGAATGTGTTCTTAATACTATTAATTGTATAAAAAGCACTATAAATATTATTGTATATTCATATGAGGTGTAAACATATAATAAATGAATACTTTTTAGTGTTAATTGAACCTAGTTATGCATGGCGCAATCAGCCATAGAAAACACTTGTACAACAACAATTGAAAAGGGTTGAATAATCAAATTTACACAACTAGAATGTTTTTTAACCTTTTACCTTAAAAAATGATAAATTATATATAGGTATCAATTTTTCTATGGTTTTTAAGAGAATTTACGGTGTATAAACTTATTTTTAAGTTTATTAAATTTTAAAATGTGGTTTTCATGATCAACAAAATTTTTCAAAGGTGTAAAAGCGGCCTGGCTGTTTTTGGCGGAATATAAAATGGACCTTATCGCATCCGATAAAAAATGTATCAAATTTTTTTCAAAATTGTGGACTGGCTGCTTTCTGTATAACTATATTAAATCGATTAAAAATGTTTTTAAGGAGATCACATTTTTTATGTGAAATTGCGTTTTCTAAACATAAGTTACATGTGGTATTTTAATACAAATTAAACGAATCAAGTAGAAATAAATAAATCTATTTACGGAAAAAGTATTTAGTTGCTAACGGAATTCGAACGTTCAGTATTTCGTTAATACATTTTGGACAAATTTTAAAGCTATATTATGTAATTTTAAGCAATATACAGATGATTCCTTTTAAAAATGGAATAATAGATGTATCAGTTGGAAAGATAACAGAATATAATCCCAGATCAGTAGATAACTTATAATAAAAGCGGTCCGTGTACCTACAGAAGAAGTCGTTTTTTTTTTACTAAAGTAATATATATATCTACATAATATTTTGTCAAATTGACATCGAGTAAAATACATTTAGTTGTTTTTTTTATCTGTATAGTAAAAATTGCTTGTTTTTCCTAAATAAATAAAATATAATCTATCAATTCGAGAGAGCACTATGCGATCCACAGGACGACAACAAAAACATGAAATGAATTAAAGATTATGAATACTAATTCAGGTACTTCTATAAATTATGGTTTATAATTGCTAAGAAGTAATAGTTTCTTGTTGTTGGGTGGGTATATATTAGGTATATTATAGATTGTGAAGGCGACTGAGAGTCGCACCCTGGGGAGAATAGCAAAAGATTAGAAACCTGAGAAGAAAAACATATTTTTATTATTACTTTTGTCATCAATTCATCCATTACGGATAATTAAATCATAATCAATATGTGCGCACGTAGTGATGCTGTGGCCAGAGCGTGATCTGTGCTGGTACAGATTCGAGACGCACTGTTGACGCACACAACGAATAGGTACTTGTAATCACCCTGTTGTTGATAAAATTACCATTTGTTCACTGGATTCGGTCGGTTTTTTTTTTGATAAATGACTATCAAATATTGTAATTTACGAAATTTCAATACTTTTGGACCCAGGTCTTTTCAAATTGTTTAAAATAAAAACTAATTTTACATCATTCACAGTTTTCATTACAAACTAATGCAACAATATATAGTTGGATAATGCATCTTCTCCTGTTAGGAAAGAGATCCAGGTTCGAATCCCGGTGGCGCTACAACAATATTTTTCGATAAAATTGATTTTATATGTATATCTTTCTAATTAATATATTTAATTCATATTTATAATATATATTATTCTTTCTAATAATAATTTCCAATACAAGAAAGGTATGTAAACGCAAAGCGCATTGAATTATAGTTGTACTACCGTGATCATAAGAACCATTTTCCATTGCCGATATCTATCAAATTTGAAGATTCGCCATTGTTAGAAGATCCCTCTGACAGTTGGTATTGGAATGCGAAATGGCCCACATGTCTTTAAAACTAAATTACTATATGCTGTCTGAAATTCGACTGCACGAAGTAAGCATGCACATTCAGGCTTTCGATCTAGTGTTCAGATAAAGAGTATATCTATATAGTTCGTTTTCTCTCTAGGTCGACGTGCTCATGACTGAGCATCGCGATTCTCTTCTGTTTCCAAAACGCGAACTTGGGCCGTGTAGCGAGGGTCGCTGTCCATATTATAAATAATAATAAAAAACAATTTGTTTAAACCACTATTTATTGATAAATCGACGTGTTTCGATATTCAGGAAATAATGTATACTAAAATTAAAAATGCAAACATAGATAAAAACAAAAGTATAAGTGGCGGGTAACTAATTAGGAACAACTGCGAAAACTAATTTAAAAGGTGACTATCTGCAAAAATAATTTGGTTATTTATAATATTTAATTTGCTATTAATTAACACTTTTCCTATTTCTACAATTTCAAATGTATCTAACTGTAAACCCGTAGTATTTGTATGTAAAATTTCTAACCCATTGCTTTGTTTCCAAAAGATGATTGGCGAATTCAGTTCAAGAATTCAATTCTTTACCGCGTTATTTTAACGATTTTTTGCAGATTTTATTAGATTAACTAGAATGAATGCGTATTGTGACTGCATTTATCAAGCATCTCAACTATATGTGTGACAGTTTTGTGGTTCCAAGTCAAAAATGTTTTTATTGTTAACTTACCATTCGCTGCGTTACCTTGTTTCGACGCTTATTTTTGTTTATTTGCTCTTAATTATCTGCTCCCCAACACGGCACGGACTTTCCATTTTAAAAAATAGCCAATAGTTTGCTATTGGGACCAATGTGATTGACAGCGATTTAAAGTATCGAACGTCCGGTTTGTGTGATACCGTCGGTCAGTCTGTTCCTACGCGAGTTGGCAAGCTCTCCAGACGTCCTATGCGACGGGTCTAAATCGGGTACAGCAGCATACCTTGCCGATTGTGAGAGACTCTTTGTCGACTGTGTCTAAACACGGAATAACGTTCCTCTATTCCTGTATCAGACGTAACATTATGTATGCTGTATCCAAGAAGAGGTAAGCGGCGTCACGGTATCGTATTGTTATGGCTTTGGTTGCTAGGAAAAATTGGTTCCTTCTACTCGGCTATCATTTTTTTTATTTTAAAAAATCCTGTCGCCAATCATACCAGTGATAATTTTTACTGTACGCGTAATCATTGTTTCCAATAACAAACGCGCTACGCCGCCAAGCGGTGGACGTAGCAATCAGTCGTAAATTTGACTTTGAACTTTGATCGAATTTAAGAATTCCTTTTTTTCATAAATTTAACGCAATACATATTAAATGCTTTTCACCACTCTGTGGAACACTTTGTCGACGTTTCGATTTCGATATATAGCGACTTACAGGCCGTATATTATTATTAATATAAATATTCCCATACACAGAATTATTGCGATTATTTTTTTAGATTTTATTTTAGTCGAAAAACATACAGTTTATCAGTAAATACGAAAATTATAATAAAAGCTAAACAATAATTAAACCAGTTACATGTTTTCTCAGAAGATACAATATATACAGTGAGTACATTTTAAAATTTAAAAAGCACTATAATGCAGAAAAAGTTGAGAATAAAAATATAAACAGACAGATAAAAGTTATGAAAAATAAATTATTCGAGGGAACAGGATGGTGAGGGGAAAGGAAAAGTAACATGGGATAGGAAATAAAATCTGTGTGATAAAAATAAAATGAAGGCCATTAAAGTTTAAGTATTGAATTTAGATTTAATTGAGGTAACTAGAGTATTGAAAATGTCTAGTTCATTTAGGTGTGAATTGAAATAAAGAGGTGCTCGGTAGAAAAATTAGTTCTGTTTGGCATTGGATACCTATTTTCATTGCATACCTACCCTATGGCGAAGAATACTGTTCCTCATTGGTATATAATCAATATCAAATATATTATTTTTACCATTTGTGTAAGTACGTATGACGTCATACGTAACATTTAAATAATATAAAAAATTATTAGTGCATATAAATGAAGTATTACGTTTCACTCGTCCGCAATCGCCACAGCAAAACTGGTTGAATTACACTATGAATTGCTGCCTCATCCACTCTACTCTCCAGATTTGGCTCCATGCCATTTATTTTTGTTTCCAAAGATGAAAAATGGCGAAAAGCTGTTCACGTTAAACGAGGAAGTCGTCACTGACACAAATCAGAGTTCGACAAATCATATATTTTGGATGGTATAAAAAAGTTGGTACATCGCGTATCGAGCTGAAAGCAGACCGTTGAGAAATATATATATATATATATGTATATTTTTTTAATGTGTTTACTTCTTTAACACGGATACTTATCATATAACCCTCGTATATTGTCATCAATACATTCGTCTAGAGGCAATCTCTGAGACTAATTATGCTCTCATAAGATACTTCGGAGATAACTCTCGACTTTCCTAGTCCATCGTGTACACGCCAAATTTCAGAGATTTAAACTTCGCCGCTTGTCTCGCGCGTCACTTCACGCTTATTGCACGTCAGATGTCGGTTGATGTTTCATTCCGTTGGGTGAATTTGAATCTCGAATCTTGAATGTTTATAATTTAATGACTCTTATTCGTCGAACTTTTTAAAATAAATAGTTTTTAATGTCTATAATTCTAACGAACATCGTGTACACGGGTCAGTCTTAGCAATCTCAAACGGTGTGTTTATCTCCAGATCAAAATGTTAAAACGTGTCCACGATATTGAGATTTATCTCAACTACACATCCTAGACTTATCTCATTTCATGGACCCGGGCCGTTATGCATCTCATATCAATATTGTTACAAACTAAGCATAGGGCCTGTGTTACGGGAATGTTTACTGAGCGGTACCACGCTCACACTGTGGAGTGGGGAACTATATTAGCATCGGGCAGTCTGGCGGCAGGGGCGTGCATCCTATACGATTAAAAAAGTTGTGCATAATTATAATATCTGCGAAATTATTCTATATTTACTATTTATTTAATATGTTATATATTAAGTAAGGATGTCCACCCTCAAATAATTCTCATGTCAATGCATTAGAAATAAATTTAGAACCGTCTAGAAGAATTAAGAAATGTCATACAAGATGTCCCGAAAGTCTTATTCATAATAAAATAATGGATGGGTTTAATAAAAAAATGTTTATTTTGCATTTAAGTACAGTCCCTGGGAATTTATTTCTTAAAAATTATGTTTTGTAAATGTGATATTTCGTTATTTCGCTGGCACTCTTCTAAACGGGAGGCAAAATTTTTGAGAGCTGCTCGGCACATATTCTCCGTGATCTCTGCCATTTCTTCTAGGATATTTTCTTTTAATAGGTAAGTTTGATTGGTTAATTTAATTCGACGCACGGTAGCGAGTACACACAGTACACTCTCCGTCAATTTATCATTCCCGCACGCAGGGAAATAATTCACACAGTTTCACAGCCTAACGGACCACTGGTATACGATTACTGTCAGTTTAAAGTTTCAACTCCAACTGATCCAAAACCATAGGGAACACAACCATAAAAAAAGATCGTGTTTCGGTATAGAAGGAGGGGGCAATGGGTAGGTAATGGACAGGAATCATTCTATATGTCGCGTTCATATTGCGCGCACACGGCGACTAATGATCGTTGGATAATTATAAAGACCGAACAATATTAATATTTTTTAAGAACGTAAAACGTGCTTCTGAAACAGTGTATTTTTTTCGTATGAATACAACCTCTAGTAAGTTTCCGTCATTTTTACGATCATCGATATTAGCAGCATTACCTAAATCCACGCCTAGTGCACGTCACTGCTGGCAGGTGGCAAGTCCAGACTCGCCGCGACCCAGACTTTTCGCACCCTCCCACCGACTACTTCCGTCGGCTGTAATTACTCGAGAAGAAACAGTCTAAGTCTTGAAATAGATATTGCGTACCTTGCTTTGCCTCCACGTGTCGACAGTGTACACTACACGGCACTTGAGTGGTAAATGGCGATGAAGAATCTCGGGAAAGGTGATTGTGTGGTTAATGCAATTGAATAACCTTATATTGCACATTAAACATTAAACAATTTGTATATACACAATTTTCGAACTTATGTTTTGCAGCTTTTTCAAATTGATACATCTTACATTCCATTTAATGTGTTCTCTTTAAAATATATGTAAGTCGTGTTAAAGTACATGTATCCAAAAATTTAATCTCTTTTAATTTAGTCTCCTAGCGAATATTTCTTAAAGGTATTCGTAATATAAAACGGTGATGGCTTTTAAGTAAATGGAATGTAAGATGTATCAATTTGAAATAGCTGCAACATATAAGTTCGGAAATTTGTCGTTTATCTACGAGGCTGACATAGCGTTATTGGTTATCGCACTTCACCGGATAGGAAGAGATCCTGGTTCAAATGTATATCTTTCTAATTGATGAATTTTATTTGTATTAAAAATATCACAGAACTATGTTCTGAAAAAAATACAACTTTGTCAATGTTAATAAAATTGTTTTCATTAAAAATATATCTTTCTTCTCATTATCTTATTTTAGTCGTTCAACATGACCAAACCACCTAAGCGATCTTTTATACAATATATCCTATCACTATGCTAAAATCAGCTATATATTATCTTCTAATTTGTTTATACTTTACTCTATCGTAAATAAATAAATACAATTTACATATTTAAAGTACTGTTTCATTTGAAATTTGTATTTATTTTTAGGTTAATATGGCAGAATGCACTATCTGCACACGAAGCGTGATGAAACTATCACAAAACGCTCAATTGATTTTATAAACCATTATTACATTAACATTTTTGTGTTATTTAAATCATTAAATATTTCTGATTGTTCAATTATTTATTAGGAGAACACATTCTTATTGTACAGTTGTAGTATTCAGAACATACGGTCTGTGATATTTTTAATAGACACGTACATATATATATAATCTTTATAACAACAATATTTTTCGATAAAATTGATATATAGATATATATATATATATATATCTTTCTAATTAATATATTTAATTCATATTTGTTCAATTTTTTAACTTGTTTGTTAATTGAGATTAGTTTTTTAATGTATTGTTTAGATTTCACTGACAGATTTAACAGATGAATCTTTAGTATTGACTTCGATCTATATATATATTTTATTTATTTTATTTTTTAATAAACGGGATACTAGTCACTTCAATATTTACAATACTGTTTTCAAATGATGTTAAACGCTTGAGCTATGAAGATGAGACTAACTTGTCTTAACCATTAGACCAACAAGCACGTCTAAATAATAAAGGCTAAATAAAAAATAAATAATTGTAGAATTCTTCGAACACTAGCTGATGATGGTCTGCGAAAATAAAAATTATATATATGTACGTGTATCGTGTTTAGGGTAGTTTAAATTTGGTTTTTAATAAGTACATACAAACGTACTGCAAAATATGAACTCAATTGGAATATGCAAGTTGTTGATGCGATTGTCGGTTGGCAGCATCGCAAGGCGCGAAGGCCAACCTTGTAACGCGTCTGCTGAACCTCAAACTGTCTTGCTCGGACACACATGTGCTGACAGGCTGCAATTGATTCAACCTTACCGATTAAACGTCGTGACTGTTGAATAAAATCAAGAGTGCCATTTATACGTCACAGTATCGACAGCTTCTTGTTGTGCTAACTCTGTAATATATGTTATATCTAGTTTACACGGGTTATAAATAAACGGGATACATCATCTCTGCCATCTTTGAGAGACAGAATCTCATATTTTCCCACCCCAATCCCCCCCTTTCTGCGTGTTTTTTATTGTCACCGATCTACTTTCGACTCGCGCGAATCATCTGTTTATATTATACTGTTCATTCATCTTTTTCAATCTAATGGTCCACGGATAAAACTTTAACCTTTCCTTAGCCATGCAGTAACACAGGTCTACCATTCGGTACAGATAAGTACTTACCACCGAAGCTGATACCCGCATCATTAATATTTCACGTTAAATGCTCAATATTAGAGTAAAAGTATGATGGCAACAATTTTACAGCCACTAAAACTAGTCAGGGAATTTTTCTTTAATTAAAATGCTTAAAAATTGCACATTCCTCAAGGTAACACAAATTGACATTATGGCTGCATACGGGTTATTTTTTATCACAGTATGCTGGGGTTAATCTCTCGTGTCAGAGATTTGTCAATACAAGTTGTTATTTTCAATACTACCCTGCGTACTAAATGCATACGAATTTACGCACTTTCGAAACAAATCTCATTCGTGTACATACCGCATGTAACTTCTATATGATATAATGTATCAAACAGGCCGGTTTTTAACCCTTTCACCCTTACGGTATTTTAAAGTACCATCAACTTTATCTAGTCATATATCTTATTATGGTGTCAATTCTCTGACCATACTACTAATAAATAAATAATAGTCTTCTCGGTTTATTTAGACTATTTACATTAGTTATTTTTTTGTTATGTCAACACTGCGGCTCGTGAAATGTAAGTTGCGCATTGTTACGAGGTTAGATTTGACGCGCTTGTATTCCGCTTTGTATTGATTATTAATAAAATTTTCTCAAATATTCAACTATTCTTTTAATGTTTTAGAATATGTTTTTCCTATGTTTTGCACTACGCCATATATTTATATTTTTTGCGTACGTCATGTAAGGCTTACAAAAAATATACAGTTACTAGATACTTAAATTAATAATTCGGGGTTGAAAGAGTTTAAAAGTGCGATGGGGATTTATTTTTTGTCGTACAAGAATGATCTAGTCAAAGTCAACCAGACGACGATCGTCGCGTCCCAGTCTCGATTCCGTTCTGCTCGGATGACGAAAATACTGGCGTCACGAGAGCAGCTTCGATGGGCTGTTTACACACTTTGATACCGGCCAGACCCTGCGGCCGCGCGGACTGATAAGAGCTGGGATCCCATCACGGAACCAGTCCGGAGATAACAATTATCACTCCGGGGGAGCGTGCTCTAAGCTCGCAGGTGAAACGTTACTCTGCTTCAGAGACGTCTTATGTACTGAACACTCGGTTAAGTATAGATATATTACAAAAGCCATCAGTCTATACTCTGTATTGTATTATTTATTTTATATTATACTTGCTTGTAACTATATACTGTCATTGTAAACTTTGCCTCTCTCAAGACAGATTTTTTCTAGCGCAGGCATATTGAGAGGGCACCCATCACATTTCCAGGACCGTTACATAAGCTCAAATCTTCCATTTCAGTCCTACTCTTACGCCGCATGGTTGGCATTTTTTAATCCTACAAAGGCGGCTGTTCGATAGCGCCCCGCACACAGTGACAGGGCGCTACCGCGCAGCCGCCTGTATCAAAGTTTGCTCTCATCGTACCTGACTTTTTTTATTGTCACTATTAGAGAAAATAAAATGTACAAATAAGTATGAATAAAACATATTCAAACACACAGTAGAGTATCATAAAACAGAGTAGTAATATCATAGATTGAATAAAGAAGAGAAAATACAGGTTACATGTTAGTATCATACATAACATATTAACAAGACATACACACTCACCACAAGGCCGGGGAGCAGGAGAGGCATTACGCAACACTCCCTTCCAGGGGAAAAAACGGCCCAAAAAGAAAAACAAATAAGGGACTCAGCCCACGCACCACTGTCGGCAGATTTAATTCTCAGAAGCAGTACACTGTGTGACGCAATTTAAATAAAAAAAACAAGTTAGAGATAAATTTAACACTCGGTTGGGTTAGGTTAGTAACACATTGGTCCTCGAATATTTTCATTGTAATATTCTCCAATTTTATTTACCGAAAGTATATTTAAGATTTTATATTAGTTTCTTTTTAAATATTCGTTTATTTTAAATTAGATAACTAGATTTTCAATAGATTTTTAAGTTCTCAAATACTGACACACAGATTTAAACTGCTTGTCTTTGAGAAGAACATTATTTATTATTAAAATAAAAAATGAACACGCCTGGTGTCAGCTAGCGCGACCAACGAAACAATGCAATTTGATTAACCATTTTCAGAGTAATATTAAACATAAAATTGTAAAGGAAAGAAAGAATAGTTATTAAAAAAAAAAATTAAAAATATAAGGGTAGATATCATAATTACTAGGGAATCAGGTATGGGCGTACTTTATGTCGGTGGATCATTCTCACCTGGCTACTGAAGCAGCGAACATTTTAGTGATTGTTCTGCTGCTTGGACTGGTCTGTGTTTCCTTATTCTCATGGCCCTTGTTCACAGATCAGATTTTCGGCTAGAGACAATCTCTCAGATACGGATTTTGCTCGGATACTCTTTAATACTCTCGGCTTACGTAGTCCACTTTGTACACACCGAGACTCGCCGTCTTGCGCCTTAATTTACGTTTGTTGTACGTCAAATGCCAGTTCATTGACCGCTTATGTCCACTGATGTTCCGAATCTAGCTGTCAAATTGAACGTCATCTTCATGGGTTTTGAGTTTTTTCTGCTTTTCGGTAATCTTAAACTGATCGCTGAGTTTATCTCCAGATCAAAATTTCAAAACGTGTACCCACGGCACTGAGATTTATCTCATCGTTGTTCATTCTGTGGACACGGGCCATTACATGTTGAAATCTCTAAGAATTTAATGAAATTTGCACAAACATTTTTGCTTGTATACATAAACGAGATGTTCTCCAGAACAGGCGAAGAGCCTGCTGAGAAAACGCACCGTGATTTATAAAATGAAATAAATGTTTATAAAAATTAAATTGTTAGTTCCAAACCTCAAAAGATGAAAGTACGTCAATTCCTTTCGATGACTTCCTCAGCCTAACTCGAGAAAAACTGGGAAATATCACAGACCACCAAATAAATCGACGTGAACTAACGCAAATTTCTTGTCCCATTGTTTTTATTTTTGTAGAATCCACGTGATCACTTGCCACTCGCGCAATCAAGGAACTCCGCGACTTTTTTTAAAAATATGACTCGATTGAAACAAAAATTTAAACGCTGACAATGTAATGTGCATCAGTGTAAAAAATACGTCTTGTTTACACAAAAATTTGATTTTCGAATTTTACTGTTACATAAATGTGTCATAAATCTATCATCGGATGTAATTTCGTTGGATATATCTCGCACCTGGATCAAAATTAAGATAACTCAAAAAGGCATTTTTCAGTAGACAAAAAAATAAAAATATTTACAGGTCATAAATGTATCCTAAAATGACACTATTTGAGAATTGGGGCTAAGTTAATTGCGTATATGACAGAGTATCCAAATACAATAATAACTCAAAATTTTTTTTTTTTGAGTTCTTAGTATTGATCTAGGTGTGCGACATGTGTGTAGAATATTCCTCGCCCCGCAAATAATGTTCCAAACCCCTCTCCTATACATACACTTCATATCATGTCTATTCATTTACTAGTCTGTGTGAAAATGTACGTGTTTTCTTCCGAATTGTTGTAAAATCTAAATTTTGTATGTATTGAATCCGAAGTGTAGGTCAGATTACCCAACTAGATTTCACCTTGATATCCGGGTAATGTAATTTCCAATGCGAGCCATTTTAGTTATGTTGGGATTAGTTTCAGCCCATCGGCGCTGGGTAATAAACAGAGCCGACATGTTCACCGTTATTATTCCGCCGCGCTATATCTGCTGAGATGATGTTGCGGAAGATTGTCCTGAATTCAAACAGTGTTGCTGTGACGAGCACCTAACAACTTGTCAATCAAATAATGTGTAATTATATTGTTATTAAGGAGAACGCATTCTTATTGTGAAGTTGTAATTATTCAGAACAGACGGTAACAATGTAGATGGCTTTCAAATAATGGAACGACAAATGTATTAATTTGAAAAATGTAACAAATACTGGCGCTGTAGCATAGTTGGTAATGCACCTTCCCCGGATTGGAAAAAGGGATCCAGGTTCGAATCCCGGTAGCGCAACAACAATATTTTTCGATAAAATTGATTTTATACGTATGTCTTTATAATTTATACATTTAATTAGTATTTAAAACATCACATACCTATGTTCTGAATAATTACAACTTCACAATAAGAATTAAAGTTTCCTTAATAAGAAAAAGAAAAATACGTTCATTTTCATTTTATAGAACTCCATTGTTAATCAACACAATAAATCAAACACGATTTTTTTTGTGGTTAAAAAAGAAACTTAAAATAGTATAAGTAGGTAAGTATTTAATAAAATTGTCTACCTTCATAATATTATAAATATTTATATTTTCCAATTCCAATGTTTAAATTTTAAATTTATATAATTGAAAAATGTACATTCAAAACAGAAAGGTCACCCAACTACCTATTTCTTATTGTCACTTCACTTCAACGTAATGTATCGGTTTCCAAATTCCCCTACGCGTGACACACAGAAGGACATCGGGATATTATATATAAGACAGTGGATAGAGTAAAACATTTTACAGTGGAAATTGTAAAAACAGATAGCGTGAATGCATCGCGACCGATTATTGTAATACTGAAAAATATTATCCCTTCGGGCGATTCCTAGTGAGACATTAACAACAATAACAGGCGTCATAGTTTTATTTCTATTTGATTAGATTACTCATGTGGCATCTCGACTTCACAGAAGAGTGTCCTTTGCGCCGCGCTGCGCACGTTTCATAATTGCGTGTCTCCATCAATTAACGTGAAATAATGTGTTTTGTCATCAGTGTCGATTAGTGGTGTATGGAGAAACCCACCTAGAAAGAGATAGGTAGCCTGCAATATTCAGGTTTCTGTTAATCGATCATTTTGAATCATTAAGTGATTAACGTATTAAAAGTATTTATTTTATTTATCTCCTTTGACAAGATTTTATTTCAAAATATTTCTTATTTTTCAATTAATTATGATGCATTTTAATACAAATTGAATGCATCAATTAGAAAGGTACACATACAGATAAACTCGATTAATCGAAAATAATTTTTGGCTGCCACCGGGATTTGAACCAGGATCTCTTCCTATCCGGAAAATTGCGATAATTGATTAATTGAGTTTATCTGTATGTATATCTTTCTAATCGATGCATTTAATTTGTATTAAAATTTCACAGATCTATATTCTGAAAAAATTACAACTTCACAAATAATAATGTGTTCTCCAATTACAAATAATACTGTATTTTTAATATAAAGCCACGAAATTCGTGGTTTTATACAAAGTGATTGTGTTTTATTTAATGTAATATGTCAAACCGCAAAGTAATTGCTTTCTACAAAAAAAAAAATATTATAATAATAATGTGCCATAAGGCTCCGCGAAGTTTTGAAATTTAAGATTTAAAAAAAAAACATTAAATCTCTGTACTCATCTGTAGCTCAGATACCCTTCCTTGTAAGAAGCTTTTTATACTTTGGTGCCTTATTCCTATTATAAAATTTGAAGTGAAATTTCGCGATACATTCCGAGGGATTACCGCTCCGCCGGACCCCTGCGCGGCTCCATAGAAGACCATATAATTTGAGGACGCTCATTATACTTGGCGCACCCAGATGAGATTTTTTTCTCTCATCTCTGAGATTAGTTGGTAAAGGTCGGTGTGTATCAGTTGATAAATGTACTCCGCGTACAAAATACGATAGATCAACTTTGTACTATTCTTTAAGTGACTAACGACTGTAAACAAGTCTCTGTGTATGTGCACCAGAAGAAATAACCTGTATTTGATAGACGTAACCCTTATACAATGTATCGTCAAATATGGCGTATATATTAAAGTAATAGTATTATAGTTTATAGTCATTTATGCCAGCGTTGCTGGAGCTTCGGGTTTATTTTGTTATAATTTTTAGTTAGCTATAGTTATTTAGATATAATTAAAAAAAAAAAACAGACATATGTTGTACTAAATTTGGACTGCGGTGGTGATTTGTTAGGTTGCATGACTTTTGTTTTCCTCGGGATCTTGGAGTGCGACTGAGCAAAAATCCACAGTTTTATCTTGGAGAAGGGGTAGGGTGGCCAGGGACAGGAGGGAGGCTGTTACGAACGTGGATAAAAATGTTATCCTAGATTCCATGTTCACGCATTTACCTTCAAATGAACTAATACATGATGCACCATGTACGACATTTCCTGCGTGCCGCGTTTAACGGCATAAAAAAGACATCTGCGAGGCATACATGCAACTAATTCCTACTTTATTTCGAATGTAAAAATACGTGGCCTTATATATAATATAATGGTATATTTATGTAACGTCCTCCATACACAAATAAATAGCACGTAGGCAGAAAATTTGCCTGTATAAGACGCCGGTAAATATTTTGTAACCGGTTCTCTTGAATAAATCTAACGTAAAACAACTTAACTTTATATTGACAGTCAAATCATCGGAGCGCACCCTAAAATATTAAAACTTAATGAACGTGTTTTTAATATCTTTAGGTTAAGATTACTTAAATGTTTTCTCTTTTATATATTCAATAACAGTACGTAAATATATACACGTTCAATTTGAAATGAAGTGTACATTGTCTTTATTACGAATAAGAAAAAAAACATGTTTTTGCGAAATCGTATATTGACATCTGTCATCTTTTCTTGTCTGGTAAGGGAGAAATCTTACTTACCATAGAAATTGTCTCTCCACGATTCTTATTGGATTCGATTGCTTGTCTACTAGTATTTAATTACATAAACAAGAAGAAAAAAAATAACGTTTTATATTTTTTAAATTTAATTTATTGACTAATAATAAATTGAACACGCTGTACATGTCAACTTCGTGAGTGGATGTATCTTCAATTTTGACACACGTCTCAATACTATTGTTGAGTGTTAATGATTATTCAAGTATCTACCTATGTGGGGGCCTACTTAAATCTAATTACATATTGTTTACTCCGCTGACTGGCACCCGTCACGATGAAGAATGTCGCACAGCTTGGTGGTCCTGATACTGTTCATTTCTCTTGCATTTCAAGATTGACTAGTTTTTTTAAAATTCTTTTATTTATTTAGATTACATAATGTACGTGTGGAAAATCTCGCAATCGTTGAAATATTTTTAAAAGTATATCAAATAATTAGCTTAGGTACATTTATTTTTCGTTCATCTAATTGTGGACCTTTATATTATTATTCATTATCACCATTCATCCGCTGCTGCACGTGATGGTGCTCGTCAGTCTTCAGCTTCCTGCACCCGCCTTACGTCGTCGGACCATCGAGCTGGTGAGCCGCACTTCTTATTCCCGTTCGTGGTTTCCGTTCCAACACTTTTTTCGCCCAGCGATTATCCGGTTCATTACACTGACCAGTAAATGAATAGACATGAAATAAAGTGTCTATATAGGAGAGGGATTCGGAACATTAGTTGCGGGACGAGGGACATTCTACAAACATTATTTGTGGAAACATAAATCCGATAGTTATGCAACAGTAAAAGTATTTACTCTTCGAAAATTAAATCTTTGTGTAAACAAGACGTATTTTTTACATTAAAGCATATTATATTGTCTGCGTTTAAATTTTCGTTCCAATCGAGTCATATATTTAGAAAAAGTTGCGGAACATGAAATAAAGTGTCTATATAGGAGAGGGATTCGGAACATTAGTTGCGGGACGAGGGACATTCTACAAACATTATTTGTGGAAACATAAATCCGATAGTTATGCAACAGTAAAAGTATTTACTCTTCGAAAATTAAATCTTTGTGTAAACAAGACGTATTTTTTACATTAAAGCATATTATATTGTCTGCGTTTAAATTTTCGTTCCAATCGAGTCATATATTTAGAAAAAGTTGCGGAGCTATTTGATACCATAAGCGGTACCAAAGTGATCACGCGTGTGACAACAAAATCAAAATATTGAAACGAGGAATTTGCGTTAGTTCATGTCTATATATTTGGTAGTCTGCGAGCCCATTGCCATTTTAGGTTGCACAACTTGAGTAATATCGGCTCACGGAAACGGCTCCCTGTGCTACTTTTAGCTTATACTTCAGTCCCGCAGTCAACGTCTAAGATTCGACACCGTGTGTCATCGCTGGAAGAACGCACTTGTTGAAGACTTTACTTTTGACGCATTGTGGGATATTTTTTTCATGATATACTGACTGAATACTTCATAATAAGAATGTGTATCTTGTAACTTAATAATATAAGTTGTATCAATGTGTCCAAAAATTTTATAAAAATGAATTGATAATTCTGGCGTCTGCAGTCGGTTTACTCAGAGGTATTAGAGATTCCGTAAAAACAATGTTGATGGCTTTCAATAATGGAACGACAGATGTATTAATTTGAAAAAGTGTAACATGTAGGTTCGAAAATTTGTCATGAAAAATACTGGCGCTATAACACAATCGGTAGTGTACTTCCCCGGATTGGAAATAGAGATCCAGCTTCGAATCCCGGTAGAGCAAAAACAATATTTTTGGACAAAATTGATTTTATATGTATATATTTATAATTAATACATTTAAAACATCACAGACCGTCTGTTCTGAATAATGACAACTTCACAATAAGAATGTGTTCTTAATGAAATTAATTTGGCTTTGAGGCCAAAAGTATCCAAACATCAGCAGTTATCACCTGATTCATTTTAATTCGAACAGTTAGCGGTTTACAATCGTCTTTAAATGATTTCATTTAAAAAATTAATACTACCGACGATGTTTAAGACAAAAAAATAATAACACCGTCATTTAGTACATCCCCGCGTCACTGACATTATCAAACTTTATTGTATGAAAATACGAATCTACAGGCGAAATCGCCAAGACTACAGGCGCCGTCATTGTTTATCGCGAAATACACGCATACACAGCGCAGATCGACATGAAAACAGTTGTATGTATTACGACTGCATATTGTATTTATATAACTTCTTCCCGTACATATTATTTGGCGGAGATGAAAAAACTGTTCGGTTCAAATGTCATTTATTACGTAAAGCTTTTATGAAGAAAAAAAATCGAAATATGTAAAATTCTCGTGAGTTATTAGAATAATGTATTTAAACGATTACAAAAATAATGCTAATTTTAATTTAATTTCAATTAAAAAAAAAATGTTTTCAATATAAAATATTAGAGCTCCAAATAATGTACGACAAATATTTAACAGCGCCAATGAAAAAAACTATCAACTCAACAATATTTAAATATTTGGAGGCGGCACCAAAAATAATACTAGAGCACCAAATAATGGACGCTTATCAATTATTTAATGGATTCAAAAAAATACTTTCTCGTTTACCTACATATGTGTGATTATGAATGATGCACGTGAGATCATGATTGCGGGATTAGAAGGATCGGATCCCGCGGAACGATGACCTATAAAGAAATGAAAAGAATCTTTCCCGGAATTTATTACGGTGTGGGTCTCCCGCTGGGGGTTGCTGGAATAGACTGCAGGGAAGAGCGGTGGCTAGGGAGACCTAATGGAGCATTCCACTAGCATCCTTTTACAACCTGGACAGGGTGAATTTCTGCCAGACTGTGACAGAGTTCTGTAGCTTCTCTCTGGCTGTCTTCTGAATTCAATATGATAATGAGTCTCACCTTAAATTGATACACATTGTACAGGTACTCTGCTCTGGTAAGACGATACCGGAGCCAACCGTATCAGTTAATGACTGAATGTAATAAAAAAATGTAATAATAACCAAATGCAATTATTGTGCTATTTAATAAAGCAAAAGAAAAATGTTAACTATGAAGCAAAGGCACAAGATTTTAGTAACTAACTGTTCTAACTTTAAAATATATTCCAAAAAAGCTTTAAAATTTTGTAAACTATTGCACGCGTTGCTTGTTGAGTGGAATCGAAGCGAGAGTAAACAACTCTGTGGGTGGGGGACCCTTTTGAATTTTCTTCATATGTATTTTATTTTAATTTAATTCAACAATATCCACGTTCAAGATTAGTGCAGATAATTTTTTTATTATTATTGTGTATATTTTATTCAGTAATTAAATTCTGGTGCTGGTTTATTAAATAATTTTTTTTTATAGTTAGGATACATTTTAGGAGCATATATATATATTTTTTTTTTTTTTATTTTTTTTTTATGGCAAATGTGTCGGCATTGTTCTTTTTGGTTTACTATATTATTATATTATAATAGTTATTTTTTAATGCTCGGATTTAGTGCTCCTAAAATAAATGAACGCTTGTTGTAGAGTTTATATAACATGAATGTAAAAATAAATAATGAATACAAAGTAAAACTTATATAATTTACTGTTAGTGCTTCTTATACAATTCAATATTTCGATGATTTTTTTAATTGAATGATTTACAAGAAAAGTCAATACACCGTTTAAAAATTACAATACCGAGGTCACTTAAATTAAATAATGTTAACTAACTAACTGGAAGGCAGAGAGGATAGAGCGCCATACTCTTCTGTCCTGACACACAGTTCTCGCCTCATCCACATTCATACATCTTCTCTTACAAGCTCGCCGTATGAGAAGGTCTGGTTTACCTGGTTGTGCCAAGTCTTCCGCGGTACGTTCTCTATTTCTGGTGCCATCAACACTTGCGTCATATATCTTCCTTACCATTCTCTCCCCATACATCCGTTCCATATGACCAAACCACCTAAGTGTTCCTTTCTTAATCTTACTCACTATACTAACATCAGCTTTACATTATTTCCTTATTTCTTCATTCTTTACTCTTTCATAAATGGATCTGCCGCACATACGCCTAAGCGATTTCATTTCCACTGCATTCAGTCTACTTTCGTTCCTCTTCTGCTAGCTCCAGGCCTCTCTTCCATACATCAGTGTCGATACCAGGACTCGGTTGACAAATTCCCGTTAGATATGATTCCATCCAAAGCGCCGTTCATTTTATTCCCTGCAGTCACCCTCCTTTCGATATCATTTTCAGCCTTTCCGTTTCTATCAAACTTACTTCCCAAATACACAAACTCATCTACTTGTTCCAACCATTTATTACCTACAATTATTTAGCACGGTGTCTTGCTTTCCTCCTTCTTGCATACATCGTACATCCTACTCACTTGACTTTGTAGTTCTTATTCATTATTCGTCATTAGTACTGCATCATCGGCAGTATACAATCTAGTGATGGTAAAACGTTACGTGACTGTGATTGTGTCGATGATTGGTAACTGAGATTTAACGATAATTGGTAACTAAGATTTAACTGTCGAAGGCTTACTTTCTAATGTAACAGTCATTGCTCGGAGAATTACGTTAATCAGTTATCAATCATCGTTACAATCGAACACAATCACAGTCACAATAACAGTCAAAATAACAGTTTAAATAACTATTTTACCATCACTAATACAATAAAATCGCCCATTTTTGCTCCTACATTCATACATTTCAGTTCATTCACACAATTATCCATATACAAGCTGAACAGCCATGGAGACATTAGACGATCCTGCTTACATGGTAAATTAATTCAATTGAATTGAATTATCTCACGAAACGAGGGCAATTCATGATGAAATGTAGACGATTATTTTTTAGTAAACAAAAATACCAATTACATTTTTCTGTGACACGATTTCAAATGATTATTTCATTTTTAAACGATTTACCTGCTGTTTACGTTAGCTACTGAATAAATCTTCACCAAATGTGCTAATAGTTCGCTTCACAAAGAAATGATAGGTAAAATCGGCGCGTAACGCAGGACCAATCCGGTGATTGCACGCGATCGTTCTGACCGTCCGGCTGCCCTCTGTGTGCTGGGCGTCCTGGCCGCGCCCGAACCTCCCTTGCAGTATTTGCAGATATGAAATCTGTAGTAGATATGCATAGCTGTCAGTTCTGTTAACTTCGCCATGTTTTCCCGTGAATGATGTAATGCTTGTGGGAAATAGATTTAGTATATGGAGACTACCGACATTAACGACATTGTATTTGAATAAGACTTGATTTATTTATTATGATATGAGAAAGTATTACTATTTAAATTAAAAAATTAAAATTAAAACAACATTAATAGTTTTAATTTTTTATTTAATGAGTGTTATATGAAAATGAATCTGCAGAGAGATGCCGTCTGTTTTTTTTAAAGATTTTTTTATATTTTCAGAACATAGTTCTGTGGTATTTTAATAGAAATTAAATGAATCAACTAAGAAAAAATGTATCTGTTGAATACATATTTATTTACTATCGAGATTTTAACCTGGAAAAATTGTATAATAGATGCACCAATTGAAAAGATTATAGATATAAGTTCAAAATTTGTCGAAAATGTATTCGATCGCTATATTATATATATATATATATGGTGAATATTAATAATAACACTCTTCTCCGGATAAGAAGAGGTCCAGGTTCGAATTCGGTAGAAACTAAATATTTTTTTGTTAGATAGATTTGTTTCTGTATATCTTTCTAGTTGATTAATTTAATATGTATTAAAATATATATATGATAAAAACTTATTTATTTTAAATATAAATCTCATTCTAAAATTCCTCTTTTCCAAATGATGACTGCTATTTGTCTACCCATATATTAAAATAAAACCCATAAATTTCTCAATACTTTCTAAAGATTGTCTACCAAACTAAACGTATTTCTACCGTGCTCATCATAATTTAATACCTTTTATAAAAATTATTATGTCATTTCCATTAATTTATCAAGATTATTGAAATTGTGTATTTTTAATTTTAAGTATTTTGATTTATTTTGGTTGACCAAAGGCCAGTGAGGAAGTGAATGAACATCATCGTTTGTACATATCACACTCCATAAAAATCACGATCTTTTTTTTAAAATTGTAACGAATTTTTTTTTTAGATTCAATCGAATAATTGTTGTTTACCTATGAAACTAGTAATTCACGTTTAGAAGGGTTCTTCCTTCGTGCGGACGGTGAACGGTAATTGTTCAATTTATAAAATTCACGGAAGAAACCCAAATGTTAACGCGTCCCACCGCACGCGCGCGTGACGGCCCCGCGTAGCTCCTCTACGCCGCGTCGCTCTACGGAGACACTTGTTGACTCCGACCGGGGGTGGCGGATAAACCGCCGCTCCGGCCGGACACCCGCGTTCCGGCAATATCTGCCGTTTAATAGAAAGGCGACGGAGATTAGTCGGATCAGTAGCGCGAGTGCGGTGGCTTTCCATCCGTGCCGTCGGATTTTCCGGACAGCGGCGGGGGCGCGCCCCCCTCCCGCGGCGGCCTGCCCGGCGAGCGACACCGCCCGCCGGCCCGCCGCCGCCTCAGTCGCCGCTCCGCTCCGCGCACGGGCGGGTACTCTTCCGCTTCCGCGAGCGTCCGGCGCGAATAGTCCGCTCCGCATGCGCGATTTTTAAGTTTTGAAATTCGAACTCGTCTTCGTCGAGACTAATTGTACACATGTGAAATATAAAACTTTTATTATTTAGAATTAAAATAACACATTTCTGATGAGTGTTGCATCGAAATCTTGTTTTTTAATGTGCTCCGTAAAAATCAGATGTTTGTGATCCAAATACCCCTTTAATAAATGGCTCTAGAACCACTGGACGTGTATTTACGGATATTTTGGTGATTTTTTTAAAAAAGTTTTACGAAAATGTGAAAAAGAAATTGATATACATTAATTCAACATTAGAACCTTTCAAAGCCGTCAAATCGACAGTTTTGAAAACTTACAAATTAGTGTGTGCGTGTTTTGTGTTGAATAAAAGTAATCTCCCTAGACAGTATGAGATTCTCCCATCCCTACTGCGGTGCCCATCTGACGAAGGGTGTCAAAACGTTCAGTCACCAGAAAGGTAAAAAGAAACAAGACTTGTCTATTTTATTTTTTCACTCCCGATCTTTTTGCCACTCGCAATCGAGTCGAAGATGACTCCGACTTGAGAGCTGACGACGGATAAAATTCTTCAATCTTCTTTATTACTTTTTGTTTTATAAATTAAATTATACGAAGGATCATCCAATTCACGACAACCTTTGATTATCGTTAGATCATTGAAAACTGGCAAAAAAAAATTTTTTTTTTAGTGTCCGAAGTCTCGTTAATCCTCTTTACGTTCCCATTCGGAGGAGAAAATATTGAATATTTTTTATGATTAAAAGTTTGTTTAATTTACTATTTATCTTAACTGGATAGATGAATTCAAACTAGTATAACATAAAAAAAGCTAATCTCCAAAACTGGATTTATAGTTGTTTTCATATTTACGCTTTTGTATGCCGTATATAACTGTTATCTCTCTAAATAAAAATAAACAAAAAATGTATCATAAATCCTGCTGTTACATGATATCTATATTTAACTTTATAATAATACATAGTATTTGATTACATTACGTTATCTTACCATTAACTGGCCCCTTACCTGGTGCAGATAGACATTCGTCTTATCTTGTAGCTCTCCAGCGCCGAGAGTGCGTTCATTCTTGAAAGAGAGGTTTAATATAATATATCATACGTTCTGGGTTTTGAATGCAACACGACTTGGTAAGGTAATATTTACTGGTTAAATTTTTATTTTATTTCTTGTAAATATTGTTTTCTTTCTTGCGTAAAATATTAATATTTATTTTAAAATAAATTTCAAAAATCAAAAATAATACAAATGACAAACGTGTGGTGTGGCGCTATGCTGTGTTTTCGTAATTAATTTTATTTTAATTTATTATGATTTCCTTTTCTTTATGAACAATTTTTGTCAATTCCACTCGTTCTACACTTTTTATTTTTTTTAATTTCGTATTACAATTCAATTATAGTAAAATATATTACAAATTATTAGTGAGGGAAAGGAAGGACATTGTCGTTTCAATATTCAGAGCAAAAAAAGATTGTTTAGAAAATAAATTATTGATAATAAGTAATAATTATTGGAAAACTTTGAAACTCTTTCTATAAGAATTACAGAGCACACGAGTCATAAGGAAAAGCATATTTAGTGACTTCTTTATGTTGATAATAACCTTATTTTATTCCTCCTGATCCATTTATTATATATATTCGAACAATAGGACTGATAAGTCCATTTTCAAATTTTAGATTCTAAAACACCCCCAATCGGTTTGTACTTACAGTTACGTGATACTGTAATAATATTTTCAACTATTAGTATCGATCGGATTTGCGACTTTCCGGACACAATATATTAAAAAAGAGTGTTAGGTTAACTAATTTCAAATCACAGTATTTTAGTAAAATATTTGCGGTTTTTTTAAATATTTTTTGGTCTGTGATAATGTATTGGATGATCCTACGATGTTTGTTTTCTATGATTTTTAATGATTTGTGTATTGATATTGATATTATTAAATATCTAACCGATTTGTCGTCTCCCGACAGGGGTGGCCAAGTAGGTGACAGCCCATTACACTTTTGCCTCTACCTGATCCTATCGGACCCTGTATGTAAAAAACTATTTGAAAATACCATGCATGATCAAGTACAAATATCATTAACAAAGAATTGTTTACTAAACATTAATCAACACAACACGTTTGCCAAGTATTAATCATCTCGACACTCATTTATTCGCCTAATATCATTTCGTGGTATAAATCTATTTTCTTCTCTACAAAACACAAACGATGTTTGAAAATTCAGTTATCATAAAATATTTATTTGTATTGTTGAAATTTGTGATAGTAATTAGAAATGATTTAAATTGGTTTAAGTACGCGATGCCTAAATCAGGCAAGCTGTTATTGCACTGCATTTTATGGAACTGGGTAGAAAGCAATCTAATTATTTTATTGTTTATAAAAGCTTATAATGTACATTTATCTGTTCTTTTTCTAATCGAATCCCGTGTTTAGCGACCCGCGATGCTACAAAAATGATAAATGGCTACTTTTGGACAGTTGGGGGGGGGGTTATAGACGAGAGTTCATCGAAAAATGTTAAATTTTCCTGTTTAATATTTTAATTACCCTGTTAACCCTACTTGCATTCGATCTGACTTTCATGCTGACTGCGACGATTTCATATTATTTACTAGAGCCGTATTGTGGTATCGGCGTTATAACTAAGACTATAATTTGAAATCAAACTTGTGATTTATGCCATTGTCAAATTTTTTTCTCTTTGCCTGAAGTATAATTTTAGTAGAAACGAAACCATAATTCTTTGTTAGTTTAAATAATTGTGTTAATTCACCAAATTTCTTCAATATTATAACGTTTCTTCGTTATAATACTTTATTTGATAATCATTCGCAGAAATCTCATAAGCATATTCAGTGGATTTCTCTAATACAAATAATTGATTTATATTACACGGTGGTGGTTCAGTTTTGAGGGACTTTGAATTTTTTATACCATTGCAAATATGAAAGTAAAACAAGTGAATCATTTTTTTTTTTACCGTTCGACTATTTTGGTCATATCATGTGTTTTGGACATTTCAGCAAGTAATTAATATACATCGAGCCTAACGTGATGGTAGTGAATATTGTGATGTTGGCAATACCGTGTCGCAACCGCACTAGGTATCGACAATCCATCGCCAATGGTATCAGTACGATCATCTCACCGTCACTCGAATGTTCTGTGTCAGCATTCGCGTTACCGGTAAAATCTGGTAAAAAATTATAATTTTTTCCCTAAACCGGTTAGTTCCAGAACTTTCGGTTTGCACATTTTTATAACACTATTTGCAATGACATTATTATTCGGGAATTACGCGAACGGAGTGTGTAAAGTATTAAAGTATAAGTGTATAGTATAATCTGGGTGTGTGATTGTAATGGTACTTAGTTATTAATGAATTCGTCATGCATGTTGTGTTGCGAGTTGCGGCAGGTCACGAAGTCATTCTTATTAATAGTTTTTAAGTGAAAGTTGTATAATATATTGAAATGGTTTTGAAAATATATTATTCTTTATGTGGTTTCACACTTTTCAGGCGTATCAATAGTTGAATAAATTATTTTGATTGCACTAAATATTGTTTGTTAAATATCTATCTATATGTAAGTAAATATATTTTTCTTTTCATCTAATTTTGTTTCATATTATTTTATATTGATATTCTTTATTTTAAGTTTTTTTTAGATTTACGTAAACTATTTTGCAGTATCACATATTAGCTCGTATTATTTTTATTTTAACATAATGGCCGATGAACCTAAGGCAGTGATTTGGCCAGTCTATTGTAGATCTTTGTAGATAGCCAACGTCCGTTGAACGGGTAAGAGATGAGAAGAAGAAAAAGATATGTTAAAATCTAAACTAATAGTAATTGATTACTATTAATAATAATATTTCATCATGTTTACAGCATAAACATAATAACACAGTGAAATTATCTCAATCGTTTTGGGACGGTTGTGTGATCAGTGGTAACTTTTTACTATGATAAAAAATGTTACTAAAGTAAACAATTTTGCTACAACGGGTTTTCGATCGTTGGTAAAATATGCAATGGTTAACTAACTTTACTTGCGAATATCAAAGAGGTAAATACCGAAAATCGTTGGTTAAAAATGGTGGACTCTCTGGAAAAATTATCTGTCGCATTGATACTTTGAAAGTTGCAGCATACGACAATTAATCGTTCAATATCCCGCTATTTTAGTTATGAGAGTTATCGCCAACAAAGTGACAGATTTTGAGCGAGGGGCGAATAAAATCATAAAGTTTTTTTTTTTGTAGAAAGTATTATATTAAATAAAATAACAATCACTTTGTATTAAACCACGAAATTTATTATACGTCAATCGGTTTTGCTTATCTTCATCTTTCATTATATATATAGGCAAAACTGCTCGTAATGTCAATATTCGTGTCAAAGAACATCTTAAATGTTTAAACAGTTTCTCAGAATTTACCAACCATATTATTGAAAACGACCTTCTCTCTCTAAATAATAGCATAGGGGTCAATATCCTCCATAAAAACGAGTATGGCCTCCTGTTGGACAATTTAGAAGCCTTTGAAATAAAAAAGGCAATAAATAGTGGTACGCCAATTCTTAATAATCAAATTATTAGCCCCATATTAGGTATGTTTCCTTTAAAATCAATTTAATATCCATCAACACTGTATTTTCTCCTCCTTTAATGTTCCATCTGTCTGTATATGTGTTCTGTTTCACTCTTTCGCATCTATATTATATCTATTATATCTCCCTCTTTATGTATATATGAGTGCACTCTTTTTGTATTTATGATTAGTTTCAAATACATTCTTATGAAGCTTGAGATAAACGAAATCGGTTGACGTATAATAAATTTCGTGGTTTCGTACAAAGTGATTGTTATTTTATTTAACATAAAGTTTTTTTTTTTTTTTTATGCGTAATTGATTCTATGAGCGAGATTTCTTACCTATGCTTTAACAGTAGTAAATTTTACATACGAATAACTCGCAAACGTTTATTTACCACAGGCGATGGTAAAAAGTTACTATAGTAAAAACTTTACTACTGATTACACAACCCGTCCTTAATGGTGTAATCACCGAGGGCCGGACTGTCAAATAATTTTTATTTTCACTACACTATTTAATAGTCCTTTTACAGCACACATAAAATATATATTATGCCAGTCACACAAAAGTAATTAATATCATTATTTTTCGAACCTTTCTTCTTCAATGAAGAACCGCTCGAGTCGATCTTTAGCCTCCTAAATCTTCCGCCTCTATGATTCTTGGTCTTTACTACTCATTTCCAATTATTCACCGTCAGTAGGTTTTACCCTTTGGATTTTCATTGCGCATTATTTTTGCATGTATCCATTGGAGGCTTATTGTTGTCGTCCCGCTCATCTCAGTCGGGAATTTATATAAATGTGTATATTGGAAATCTAGGCTCCTTATACAGATTAAAGTTATAATATTCACGGGTCCGTAGACATGCATTTTCCTTTCGTAGCTACCTTAGATACCGCTGTAGGGATAAACAGTTTTGCCTTTACTTACAACTGTTTTATAATGTAACGTTAGTAATATAATAGAATTAAATTTAATTACGGAAGCCTTTAAATGTTTATGGTTTAAAATAAAAAAATAAAATTTTACTTTGTTCATATGGTCAAATACTTTATTTTGGAAGTTATATTTTCTAAGGGGTAGGTAATTAATTACACGTTATGTCCTCGTTCATTTTTCATAAATAAATAAATAATAAATTTAGTTGAGATTGTCAATTTTGCATATAAACGGTGTTGGTCACAAATTAAATAATTTGGAATCGTTGAAGATAAATAAAGCGTGTAAAACTAATCAAAAAATTATAAACAGCCAACTAAATTTAACTACGAGTCCCTTTCTAAAATTTTTTCCTAAAAATTATTCGAGTAAATTTGTATTAAGTAACAATTTAAGTTAGGTACTAAATTTATTTTTTAAATAAATGTCGTTTTTTTAAAAATAGATTCTGGTAAAGAAACAATAATATATGTTTTTAGTTAGTATTGACATATTGAAGAAGAAAATGGTATTTTTCGAAACCAGTAGATGTATTTGAGTAGCTTGTTGGTGTAGTGGTCAAGACGTTGGCCTAGTGATCTAGTGGTCGGGGGTTCGCGCCTCGTTCCAGGACACCAGCAAGTTAGTTCTATTTTCATAGCACAAGCATTTAGCTTAGTTTGAAAATAGTAAGAATATTGATGTGACATGCATTCCGTGTACGCATCTCTATTTTTTTAAAAAAAAAAAAAAATTTAAACTAAATTAAGTGGTTAATAAAACAAAGTTAACAAATAAAAATAAAATACCTTTAATTTTACCTCACGGAACCCCGTTTGAGAAACGGTGGTATATACATATGAAATCATTGGCCATTTGTAACAATTATATAGAACAGTCTTGATCCACCGCTTCCCCGTGTGCCCCCTTCCCACCCCTGGACCCTTGTATCGGCACCCACCCGATAGCTCTTGTTGTCGAGGATTTTCCGGTTCCCGTCGCGACGCGTAGTTTAATCACACGGAGCAAGAATACCAGCAAGTTTCAGGGTTGGCACCTTTACCGACTGTTCTAAATATGTTTTTTTTTCAGTCTAAAACGGGATATTTCTGTGGATCAGTTATCGTCCTAAGACATGTATGTCTTGCTTCGTGCAATGCCCTTCTGGCCGTCTGGCAATTCTCTTTCTCTGGCTTAAGCTTTTTCCGTCCTTAATATCTCTTTGGTATACCCCAACTAACAGCAAACTTCGACTCCTCATGTTTCTGCAAACACACCGACTAAACTTCGAAACACATTCTGTGGTCCTGTCCCATTTCAATTTTTAAACGTTTCTAAATTCAACAAAAAAAAAAAAAATCGAAATCGGCGACATCTGATGACACCTGCAATTGAATCTGTAACGTCGGCCAGAAAGATCGAAGATACACGGCAAATAACCCAGAAAACTTTACACAGATGTTTCTAAAATCAATTCACCAAACATACTGGTGGTCGTCATCGAGTTTTCTCACAACTAATGGTGTAAAAACGTACAAATCAATCACAATGTATAATACGTAAAATCTTAGCTGAATGTATGCAACTTTAATCAAGTACATATTACTTTATACATATTTTACTTTCGAGCGACAAATCACATATGCGATTTGTTTACCAGTCAATAGTACGTTATGTTGACGTTTCGATACGTCACAACGTGCGCATAGGCTGTGTATTATGTGTACAAGTGTACCGTAATTGCAATTGCTATTATAGACTGCAGTACTTAAAAATCGAAATTTTTAATTACCTTCTCCTTCCCCTCTTGTTGAACGTACACAAACTTGTTACAGTAGATTACATAACTGCAATAATAGCTGCGAGCGTTGTCGGCTTTGTACTGTATTGTAGCCGTTGTGATATCTTTATATCTTCATATAAATGTAATATACACCTGTATTATATTGAAAATGCACAAATTATAAATAATTCAAATGATTCCCCGTACATTACAGATTTGATTCCGTTTTTAAAATTCGCCAGATCCATTAGACTCGACAACAATTGTCGTAAATTTCTCTTTTGTTAAGTCCTTGTACGTTCTCAATGACCTGTTGATAATTTATACTTGAAAAAATAAAATTAATTCAAATATCAAAATTATGCCGGATAATGAGGACACAACAATACTTTTTAAAATAAAACAACGAAAATATTTTAATATACACGAGACGTCATTTATAGAATGCATTTTAGTTTCTTGACATTTAATTATAATGATAACTAGTTTTATACAATGTTTTATTATGATGCCATGCATTCAGCTTAGTTAACATTACACACTATCTATGTTTTAATGACTAGAAGTTCTTCTTAAATAAATAAATAAATTATCTTGCAAAATGTTTAAATAAAATCTAATCTTTAAATTCGACACTACGCTGGTGTGAGAAACATAATTTCCTCACTGTCATATATTTTCATAGCACCTCGCCATTACGACAGAAAGTCGTATATGTGTGTTAGCTTTTAAACGTGCATACTTAATATGATGTATTTTAGATTTATTTGGTAGAAATTCAGCTTATTTGATTGTATCGATTGAACGCCTCTACATATGTATCACACAGACGCGTTGTGTAACGTGGAAACTCTATATTCGCGGTTGCCTCTTCGCGTGCATAGTCTTTGTAATTTACCGGCAGCATCCAGCGCGAGTTTGATTCTCGCCGTGCCTTCGGTCACGTAACCCCGCGCTTACTGAGGGTTGTTGCCTCCCCGTAACATTAGCATGGGGAACACATTTGTGTAGAGTTCCACCCGCCTGCGCTCAGTCTGGCTGGCGCCACCGCACCACCGCACCACCGCACCGCCCACCTGGAGGGGCACCGAGCGGCCGTTCATTCAGTCATTCATTCATACCTGGATCCAACTTTTCAACATTTTAAAAAACCATCATGACGTGACCGTCAACTAACAATATATATAAATTTTAAAAAAAAATGTACATTTAAAACGAAGAAATAAATTAAAATTATCACCTGTACAGGTGTAACAAACCTATTCCACGATATTTTGTTGGTGGATATCTAACTAAATTACGAATCGAAAATGTTCAAAGAATACGCACAAAATCTATACCGTTACGGAAAATCTTATTGTATAAGATATTTACAAAATCGTGTTGAGTCTACGTACTTCGAAATAAATATTTATATTACTTTTAAAATTAGCAATATTAACTTGGTGGTTAAGATTCATATTTTTTATTTATTATCTTAGTTTTATTAACCACAATTTTTAAATTTATTTTTTTAAATAATTGTTTTTAAAAAAATTTAAAAATAGATTCTGGTGAAGAAACAATACTATATTTTTAGTTAGTTATGACATCCTGAAGAAGGAAAAGTGTTTTCCGAAACCGGTAGATGTTTTTTAAACTCAATTGTGGTTAATAAAACTAAGATAATAAATAAAAAATATAAATATTTATAATATTGATCCATTTTTATTCTATATTTTTGCTTCAGATCCTAAATCATACAAAAAAAAATGATCTGGCCGATCGAAGTTCGATGACCTTTTATTTTTGTATTCAATGTATAATTTGGAATCAATATAATATTTCAATTAATCGAAATAATCGCATGACTACAACCTTTTTGACCTATAATTTTTAATGTGTGTCTACTGATGTGATAATAAACCGTTATGTTACTGCAATTGTGACGACGATTCGTAATTAAAATTTAACTGTTGGAGGTTTATTTTCTAGTGTACCAGGCATTGCTCGAAGAATTGCGAATAATCAGTTACCGGTCATCGTTAAAATCGAACACAATAACTATTTAACCATCATTACAGTTATAGTTTGAAAATTCGCAATAAAATATGTGTTAGCATCATAAAACTCGTATTCTGTAGTCGTGTTAATAAATAAACATGTTTCGCTCAAAATAGTCCAGAAATTATGATGATGGTATTGAGACCCGAATAAGCATCAAAGTAGTTCTCAACCAGTAGATGAAAAAAAAATTTAATAAATATTGGAAATAAAAAAAATACCGGACACACCAGCAATTATCATAGATGAAGAAAGTCTTCTTGTCAAATAGTATACAGCTCTGTTATTATTCCTCACATCAACTACTGCAGCAGCATTTTGTTTTTGGCTAATGAAGAAGAAATTTGTCACAATTGTCAGTGGTGTTAAATAAAGCTTTGAGAATAATACTCGGGAAAAATAAATATACTCGGATCAGTGTAATGCCGAAAGATTTGAATATGATTTTATTTATTTATTTATATATTCGACAATAAATAAAAAACAATAGTAGAGTTATGCACCCCCAAATAAGAAAGATCTTGAATTATGGGGGTGGCTTTCAACATTTATATAATACAAGATCAATATAAACTAGATGTAAAAATTTGTAGAACAAGTAGATCAGTTTGTGTATTTGGGAAGTATTATATGTTTGATAGAAACGGAAAGGCTGACAATGATATCGAAAGGAGGTTGACTGCAGGGAATAAAGTGAACGGCGCTTTGAATGAAATTATATCTAACGGGAATTTGTCAACCGAGGCAAGACTAGCGGTGCACAATGGAGTCCTGGTACCGACACTGATGCATGGAAGTGAGGCCTGGAGCTGGCATAAGAGAAACGAAAGTAGACTGAATGCAGTGGAAATGAGATCACTTAGGCGTTTATGTGGCAAATCTATTTACGACAGAGTAAAGAATGAAGAAATAAGGAAAGAATGTAAAGCTGATGTTAGTATAGTGACTAAGATTAATAAAGGATCACTTAAGGTGGTTTGGTCATATTGAACGGATGAATGAGGAGAGAATGGTAAGAAAGATATATGGCGCAAGTGATGATGGCACCAGAAATAAAGGACGTCCACGAAAGACTTGGCAAGATCAGGTAAACCAGATAATGAAGAATAGTTTTGTTAGAAGCCCCAACAATCGGCGAGCTTGTATGAGAAGATGTATGAATGTGGATGGGGCGAGAATTGTGTATCAGGACAGAAGAGTGTGGCGCTTTATTCTCTCTGCCTACCCCGCGGGGAAACGGCGTGATGGTAAGTAAGAATTTGTTTACAACAAATGAAAAAAGATTAAAGAAAATATACATACATCTATAATAATACAATATAAAAATTAACAATGTATCAAAATGTTGCGAAATTGATCAGATTATAAATAGGGATAGATATCAAATACATAGTTCAATAATTTTGAAGATCTTTAATCCATTTTATAACCTATTTTTTGTAAACTTTTTGTATATTTCAATCTAATGGTATTTATTTATAAAATCCTCACTAAGAAAATATCGGCAGAATTTATACGAAAAATAGATGCAAATCAATATGAACACGAACATCATACAAGAGGAAAATATAAGATGAGACTGCCATTTAGGAATAAGGCTAAATATCAGAAATCGATGATGTACAGTGCGATGAAGATTTTTAATGAAATGCCAGAAGACATAAGAAAGGAGGAGAAACTAAATAGATTCAAAATTAAACTAAGCAAATATGTGAAAGATAAGTTATAGTAAAATAAACGAAATCAAGTAGTTTTCAGTCTGACTCTGATGAATCTAATGAAATCTACCGTCACTAGCGTACCACTCTTAATTTCATTACATACTTGGTAGTTTTCATCTGGGCTGATGGATCTGACGTTATATATGAATTAAAGCGTAAATTCTTATTTTCATTTTTTCTTCACACTGGAATAATTCACTTTTCTGTCGCATTCTGATATGCACTTGGATTCCATTCGGACGATTGTAATCGCATATCTGTCTCGTCGCACGTGCATATCATAATTCAAATAATCAGCACAGTTATCAGATACCTTGCGGGTCATATCCACGCAATGTGCTGACAATACAAAATGTATGCCCGTAATATCGAATCGATCAAATATAAATTAAAGTCCATCTATGAGGCTGTCGCTTACTTTGTAAGTATATTTGAAAGGTATTTGTTGACACAAATGATATAAATGTTTTTTATTAACAAAATATTGCTCAATTATCAAAAATTCACACCACTGCAATCAATGGTGAAGTTTCAAAATATGAAAAGAAATCAAACTGAAATGACATTGTTATTTTTATTGAAGTGAAACTCAGATTAGGTAAATGTTCGTATAATAGGGTAGCCTACAAAAAGGACAGTTTCTCGAAGACGTGTGTGGTGTACAATGAAATGTATTCATTAGAAAGCTATACATATAAAATCAATTTTATCGAAAACATTGTTGTTGCTACCGGGATTCGAACCTGGATCTCTTTCCAATCCGGGGAAGGTGCATTAACCGACTATGCTACAGCACAGTACTTTTGGCGACAAGTTTTCGAACCTACTTTTACACTTTTCTAATTAATACATCTATCGTTCCATTATTTGAAAGCCATCTATACAATATTTTTTCGATAAAATTGATTTTATATGTATATCTTTCTAATTAATACATTTGTGTTCTGAATAATTACAACTTCACAATAAGAATGTGTTCTCCTTAATAAATGTAAATTAGTTAGTTAATCGACAATTATCAAGGGATTTTTATTTGATTTATCTATTTTCACATATTTTATTTATCACAACATCCTAGGGTAGTCACTATATATTATATAATAGAAATACATATCAAATACATAGATATAGAATATAGGGATATTAACCTGTAATGTTACGTACTCGATAAAAATATACAATATAGTATATAGGAATGCTATGCGAACGAATTGTAATGTTAAAGATGTTTACTATCCTACGTCTTGATGCTGGAGAATTATTTCGATATAATTGAGGCACATTGTACGTAATTTAAATTAAACGCTTTGACTATTAAATATAATTAACTCGCTGGTCTCCCAGGACGAGGATGGTCCTTCAATCTCTCGAGGTCTAAGATTAGCTAGACCAAATCGAGCCAATTAATCAAATATAACATTTTTATTGTAATGCATCCTATCCATATTATTTCGAAATAAGACTTCAACTCCCCCCACCATCTTGCTGTCATATTCGTTACCATGGTGACTGCACATTTATTCAGTACATTTTTTTTTTAATAATTCACGTGTTCGAAAAGCCATAACACTCGCATGTTTAAAAATTAAAGATTTTGGTAGGGGAGGTACTTTTTTCTGAATTCAGTACATACACAAGTACAATCTAACAAATGAAATTTTAAAGTGTCAAAAATATATGTAATAAAATTTAATTTCTTCCTTCACAGTAAACTGTGCACATAAAACACCCACAATCATGAGTGTACTAATAATACTTCAGGAATTCGCGTCGCGTTTGTACGGGGACCATGTCACCCGTTCTTCGAATATTCAGTAAGAAAATAGACTGTTGGGAAACTCAGTTATCCACAGTTCGGGAAATAATTTCATCACAGCTGCGACTGTATCCACGCTATCCATTTTCTCACTTCAGTATACATATTATTATAACTAGTGAGGTAACAGATGATATCTGTGAGTTTTGTTCCTTATCGCAATTTTAACTGAAACCGTGTACATCTCTGTTTAGCGACGGTAAACATTCGTTTTGCGGGGATTTAGTACGTACCGCGTATTTATACTACGCATGTAATAATATTTGTATTACGTGAGTGGAATACCGGTTCTTATTGACGCACTAATTATTTTTATAGATATAGTTTATTATACTAAATAATAATGAAATAAAAATGTTTAATTTATAATTAAACAGTAATCTTATTTTTTCATTTCGGTTATACGAGCAGAGCGAAGATTTTTTGCTTAGTTCGCTTTGAAATATACCAAAAAAATAAAATATTCAGTAATATTTTTATAGTATAGTTTCAACATTTGAAGCGAATATCATTTTTTATAAGTCACTGTGAGTTATTTATATTCGACCGGTTTCGGAAGAATACATTTTCCTTCATCAGGATAAAAAAACTAACCAATAAAATAAAACAACGTTATTAAACTTTTAATTCTTTTTATAGTATTTAATTCCACTTATCGTGTAACCCACACAGATGTACATACATTTACTCTTAAAAGAGAACTTAAGAGTGCTAGAAAACTAAAAATATAAGTCACACCGAGAGTTATGGAAAGATGTATGTCGGGCCTCACATGAAGAGACGGAGAGGTTGGGAGACACTTGGGGAGGCCTTCATCCAGTATTGGATAGAAAATGGATGATGATGATACTTTAGTGTAACTCGGTATACTTACTGTGTGCAATCTAACATGTATTAACAATATTGACGTATAATACAGTATATAATTGAATTGTGTGATTTTAATTTGAAATAAAACATTATTTTGACAATAGAAAACTTCCAGAATTATACCTAGTGTTTATTATCCTTTTCTTTATCGTCTGTCTATCGGGTCCGAGGAAGTTCGTCCTCCACGATTGTGGATCCTCGGGTGGCTGAAGATCCGTACGTCCTGGATCCACAAGTTCTGGCCAGCGAACTTGAAGATAGCGGCTGACTTATACATACACTTATAGTATAGACGCGAAAGGGAAGCAGGACCAGTCAGGAATATTGCGGTACTAGGTTCGATTTTTGGGTGTGACATGAGTTGTATCAAAGTTTATCCAAATTTAATACATTGGATCAATCAAATTCTGGCGTTTCCTAACACGTATTACTCAAAAGTATTTGGGATTCATCGCAATATCAAGTTGAATAATTGATGATTGATGTAGCGAAATTGTAACGCGTTTCCACTTATAAAAAGAATTCCGTTTTCGTATCTCTGTAACAACCGATAAATAGATTTTTTCTAATTGATTAATTTAATTTATATTAATCAGTTTCATAACACCCAAAAAGCATTATTTAAAAATGCGCAAATAATACGATAAAAATTTGAATCAGACTGGGACGCAATAAATGAGCGTTTTTCTTTATTAATCCATTATTAGTGTAGGGCTGAGTGGATACTGAGGAGAAGACACCGCGGAGTGGATGCTGTAGATATTTGGCACGTGGCAATAATTAACGGGGACCTTGAGTAATGTGTATTCCCAACTTCTCGTCTGTGCGCTAACTGTTTGATCATTCATTATGCGATGAGAGAATTTACATCGTATATAAATAAACGGGCCAAAAATATCTCTCGGCATTCATAAAAGCGGAATTTTACTTTGGAGGGCATCAAACCGTTATAAAAAAAGTGTTTTTATTTAACTTTGTTGACTTGTAATGTTTGCTCGCAAAGCCACTGCATATACAGCATCTGTAATATTATATTTATAGGATTAAGCAGTAGATACATACGCTCGGATACGTTGTAGATATCACGTAAGCTTCGTAGGTTTCGGACCGCGTACTCGCTGCCGTGGTACCAAAACTTCGTGCTAATTAATTAAAATAATTATGTTTTTGTCATTTCAAAAATACGCGTTACCTCATAGGAATGCAATATTAAAATTAATAAAATCAACGGTCAATTTACTTCGTCAATTTAAATATAAAACCTAAATGTAATGTCAGACATACGGAGACATGAATATAAATTCATATTCAATTAGTTGAGAAAAAAACGTTTTGAGGTTTTCATCGCTGTTGAGTAAACATCTAGAATTGCTATTTATTACATTTCAATGATACAGTAGAGTGTATGTACCTGTTATTATTTAGACTGTATTTTAAGAAATTTACTTTTAGTAAATATTTTATTTCACTTGAAATTTCACTGTTTGTGTCGCCGTTCCACTGTTTTTAATCCGAAGCATTTGACCTTCGTTAGCTCCCGTAATTGGTCGGTAGATGTTGATGCTGAATGAAGTAAACAACCCTAAGTACATGTCACCGTTTCTGGGGGTAAACAGTCGGAAAGTGTGTCCGCTGAAGGCCGTGAGGCCTCGCAGGAAGGGCGAAGGGCGCCACTTGAAGTGGACAACGATTTGTAAACACGCATTATCCTCAATTTCCTCCCCCAAATCCGGTCATTATTGTACTTGGCCAGCAAACATTGGTTTGATCAATTTATTTCGTTGTGTTTTTTCTACCTATGTTATTTAGAAGTTTTTTTTTTCCTTATGTATCGATATGATTTCTTCTCAAGCTCTTCTCTCTCTTGTTACTCTTTTATTATTACATATTTGTTTGTTTACTAGTACCGTGTGCATTTACGTTTTGTGCCAACAATTGTACTTCATTATTATTATTAAGGAAAACGCATTCTTATTGTGAAGTTGTAATTATTCAGAACATAGGCCTGTGATATTTTAAATACTAAATTAAAATTTGTTCGAAAATTTGTCAAGAAAAATACTGGCGTTATAGCACAAAGGTAGTGCACTTCCCCGGATTGGAAATAGAGATCCAGGTTCGAATCCCGGTGACGCAAAAACAATATTTTTCGACAAAATTGATTTTATATGTATATATTTATAATTAATACATTAATTTAGTATTTAAAATTGTACTTGAAATCATATTTTCAATCAATTTGAAAGATATACAAAAAAAAATCTATCTATCGAAAAAATATTTTTTTGTACCGACGGGTACAAACCCGGAACTTTTACCATGCGAAGCAATGCGTTTGCATTTCGCCATATCACACTGGTGGATATGCATCATCCAATTTTTAATGTTTCGATTTATTAATTTCAACAATTGCATCCTCGAGGTCTTCATTTTCATCGTAACACGGTAAATTGTTATTGCTGAATTTATGTGCATAATATGCATTACGATCTTCAATTTACTGTCTCAATTAAACGGAATGAATTTTACTGTTGATTCCTTGGCTTAGTTTCCGTTCCTTGAGATTTGGCCCAAATAAATGGTTGCCCCGATTAACCGGCGGCCCAATTAAGCGAAATTGACTGTGTATAATTTCAGTCAGACTCCATTATTACGATCGGCAAAGATAGAAATATTGAGTACATATTTTAACTCTAATACTAGTTATGCGTTATGTAACGTAGTATACATATTACAATCAATCTTATATATCCTAGAAATAAATTTATATTATCAACATTAGACACCTACATATAATAAGTATACATATTGAATGGTGAATTGAGTGAATTGTTTTCCTAAATTATTGATTGCATTTAAACCACATGCGAGTGTTCCGTTATTTAATTTGAAAAATTATTTATAAAAAATAGAATTCCGCTCTAATGATTAGTTGATGTATTAATGATTTTGTATATATCTGAACATGATTAATATAAAAATTTATTAACGTTTTTTTTTTTAGTTATTAATCAATTCTAAATAACCGTTATTTCTTACTGTTTATTCGTTATTTATGCGTTTTTATATGGTTCTTTATTTCCCATTATTGACACATACGACTACATAGCACGCAGTGCAGTAAGTATAGATTTAGGTTATGCTGTTACCAATGATATTATACAATCATATATAATACAATATATGTACTTTCGTTTAACCAACGTCTTTAGACAAAATAAATCCGTCGTTTATACGACCCTACCATGTATTTATTTATAATTTTAGAGTACTATTAATAGTGTTTTTAAAGATTAAGTTTTAACGTAAAATAAAACCTTTTTACCCATATAAAAAATGTATGGACGTTTTTAAGAACACTTTCCTCCTCCTTTGACGTCCTCCATGGTTAACGATTGTGATTCCAAGTGTGGCTGAGGGAACCGCACATCCTTCCACACGTTGTGCACGTGCATCCGCTGGGCAGGGGCAGATCTTCCTCCTTTTCTTTCCTCTTTCTCCTTTTTTCGGTAATTGCGTAGCCCTCTTCCGTTCGCATGTTTCTCCTGCACAGTGTATTTTTTGGCGCCAATGTTCTCGGTCCCGGGTCGCGGTTTCCGTGTTTAGGGTCTGTGCCACGCTGGATGATCTCCCTTTGACAATATCACTCTTTGGCACAATATTTGCCGTGTCACTGCTCCGATAATATCGTCGTAAGACGATAAGTTGCTTCCAACATAGAGCTTAATTATGTACTTGAGTGAAATAATATTAAAAAATATATACGTCTCAAAAATTAAGATTCAAACGTATATTTATATAAATTTAATTTCTTTCGAGAAACAAAAAAGCAACGACATATCAATAAGGTCGTATGCTTGTATGATGATTGAGATAAGAATACATTTTATCAAGGAGAGCACATTCTTATTGTGAAGTTGTAATTATTCAGAACAGACGATCTGTGATGTTTTAAATACTAATTAAATGTATTAATTAGAAAGATATACATATGCAATAAATTTTATCGGAAAATATTGTGTAGATGGCTTTCAAATAATGGAACGATAGATGTACTAATTTGAAAAGTGTAACATATGGGTTCGAAAATTTGTCGTCAAAAGTACTGTCGCTGTAGCATAGTTGGATAATGCACCTTCCCCGGATTGGAAAGAGATCCAGGTTCGAGGTAGCGCAACAATTAGTATTTAAGAACACATTTGTTTGATTAGATTTTGGATCTAAGATACGTACCTACTCATTGCTCGAGAACCCCATTTGTTTTCGGTATTGCGGAGCGACGGATTGACGAACTCTGAATAACCGAATTAATCGCTTTCGGGGGACTCGAGCTCATCACAGTTTCGGGCGATCTCCCCCCCGCCCCGTGAACCCCGCGAAGGCATCAGGCATCAAGTGTAGTCACGCAGCCGGCGGCTGCCCCGCTAATGAAGGCCGAAAGCCACTCCCGACTGATTGGCCCTTCGGTGGTTGGATCCGATCCGCAGATGGTTGTACCGAAAACAACCCCTCTCGCGTGTGTCGGTTTCTCTTTCGTTTGAGACAGGAATACACTTTTGTTGACTTTATTTCAAGGGCCAGGGTAGGTACTGAAACAACCCCTCGCAGGTTACTTTTGTTCTTCTTGGTGGGCGCCATCAAACAATCCCCTATATTATACATTTCAGATTATTACGACAGTGATTAGATTATCGTTTCAACAAAGTTTTTGTCAGTCCATCAGATATTGTACAAAATGTCTGTCTGTTTATACACGCGAGTATACTTGTACATTTTTAATGAAAACCGCATTTTTGTTATGAAGTTGCAATTTTAGAACATAGTTGTGTGGTATTTTTAATACATATTAAATGTATATAGAAAGAAAGGAATCACTCTATCCTGGTACCTTTTTACGAATTGTGCAAGTCGCGTATCGGCTCTACTCGGCAAATAAACCCGTGACTTAATAGTTCAAAGAAGTTATACTTAAAAATAAATCATAGGAATAACACATTGTTTAAAACTACTCTTTATTGATACATCAACATGTTTCGATACCTATAGTATCTTCTTCAGGAAACAATGTATACTAAAACTAAAAATACAAGCATATATAAAAACAAAACTATAAATGGTCGGTAACTAATTAGGAACTGCTGTGAAAACAAATTTAATAGGTGACTATTTGCAAAATTAAATTATTATTTATAATAATAACCAAATCCTTTTCCAAATATTGAAGAAATTATTTGAAGATTAGAAAGATATTGTTCCGAATTCGTAAAACACACTTTTGGCGCGTCTTTTCGATGCAGCCGCGATCACTGTTATTGATACATTTCCGCGTCCAAATTTCCATTCACATATTTCCCAATGCTCGTCTTTTCAGTGTGAAATGTGACCTTGACGCCAGCAGACGTCAACTTGACCGATATTTGTTCGATCTCGGCATCGCGATAGCATTTGCGGTGTGAACTTTTCAGCTCCAGTGTACCAGCACTGTATTTTGTGTTTTGATCACGTATTGTTTGTGTGCCGTGAGTGAACATGTGACATCGCCGTATTCAATTGGTATCGGAGATCGGCTCATCCGCGTGCCACTGTGTGATCTCGGCGGCGACTCCATGTATTACGGAGGAGTCATATACAAGGTAAGGCGAGCAGTCCTTCCGAGTCCCGGTTCCCCAAAATTCACTGGTCCTTCGACTAGAACCCTTATCCCCTCACCGACTTCACTCTGTACCAAGGTTTCCATACTTCCCTCCTTATACTTTGCGGTGATTCCAATTTACGACCGGAATTGTCGTATTACATTCCGCGGGACGCGCGACTCAGATTGCGTAATTCGTTCAGATGTACAGAAAAATTCTAACTATAATGCTGCTGTGACGGGGCTGTTTCACCACATTTTGTTCCAGGATCTCACTTAAGGTTTCACAACTCCTGGTTAGCGTTATTTTCCTCGTTATGGCAACGGGGCTATCCCATAAATTACTTTATTCTACGGTAACTATTTGAAAGTCTATTGACAAAATCTATTAAAAATGATGTACAATATTATATATTTTTTATGACAGATTATCTGTGTAAGTTATTTGGCAGTTCGTCAGTAGAAGATATGTTTTAACGTACAACGTTTTTCAATACTTCTGCCAAAAAATTACTAAAAAAACAAATGTGTGATAAGAGCCAGCAAATTTGACATTTAATTTGAAGAATTTAAAACTAGACTGTACCTACGTTGATTTTAAATAATTTAGGAAGACTTTAAGTATTTAGTTCACATTGATTCGCGGAGTTGAGAAATGGCAGTCATTCACGGTCTCTGTTTGCCGAAATTATGAAAATTCCTAATGTTTAAAAAAGGACTTTCTAAATTCGGGTTAAGAAAATGAATGCTTTTCTTCTTTACTTTGAAAGTAAATTTTACACATTTTTAGATTAAATTTTTAAAATCAGATGAATGTTATTGTTAAGGCGGCGCCTTCAATAATAATTCAAATTTTTGCGTTTTTTTTTTGAAAATGTGGGTTTTTATTATTCATTTATATCGGAAGTTATACACCAGATTTGACTTTTTGTAAACTATTGCTTAGATAGAACCTTTATACTCAATTAAAATTAATATACTGAATGTTATTTGCCATAATTAATACAATACAAGCATTATAAGAAAGACCACGACCATTAGATACATTTTCCGCGTGCTACAAAATTATCTTAATTTTGGTAAATTATTGCATAAACGAAATATATTTTCCTATAATCTTGAAGCTAAGATTACTGAGACATACCTCAATTGAGACTAAAAATTAATAGTGTTGTAAACCATTCAATTTGCAGGACATATTACCAATTTTCGACGTTTTTAAAATACTTTGTTTTAGTGAAAACATACGTTTTTAAATAACATATTCTATTTACTCAAACGCTTTGACGCTTCAGCTACTATTTAAAATAAAGTTTGATATCAAAAACGCAATAATTTCTTACTAAGTAATATTTATATCGATCCTAATAATGTGTATTTTTTATTTTCTTTATTAGCTTCAGATCGCCGATCGACAGCGGCCGTAATGACGTCTAATCCGCGCTCTCGTAATTTTCGTAAAAAATGCCGAAAATATATGTTTTCACACATATTTTATCCACAATATGAATTATTATTGAACGTATTCACAAGATTAGTAGCAAATTTCATAAATTTGATATCTTTTTACTAATTTTAAGGGAAAAACGTTTTTTTGAACATATTAAACATTTTATGTACGTTTTTGTTATGTAAGTCCGAATTAAATATTTTATTTTAAACAAAGCTGCCTGTTTCAAAATAGTATATAATTATGAAACAGACATATCACCAAACAATAACGGGGCGTTTTAAATAGATAATATTAAACAAAATAATAAATTGAAGCTCTCATAAATTTTTAAAATTTAGAACATTGATTTTAACAAACATCTAAGTATATCTAGGTACTTTGTATGATTTCAAAACATATTCATACATGTGAATTAGGTACCCAATAAATTATTTAATTTTCGATTGATTAATTAAATGATTATTAAAAATTATTGATAATTAAATGACAACAAACATTTTTATTTCATTCCATATATCAATCTGAAAAAAAGGAAAATACTCCCTACACGAGTTTGAAAGTTTGAAACCTGTACCAAATGCGAGAAAATCAACAATTTTACTGTCGTCTCTATTGAAACCTTCCTCTCTTGCATGATTTACGTAACAAATAACGTCATAAATTATTTATCTTAAATACAAATTAAATATATTAATTAGAAAGATATACATATAAAATCAATTTCATAGAAAAAATATTGTTGTTGCTACTGGGATTGAATATGTAACATATAGGTTCGAAAATAAGTCGTCAATGCTCTTGTGTGCTGTAGCATAATTAGTTAATGCACGTTCCTCGGATTGGAAGAGATCCGGGTTAGAATCTCGGTAGCATCAACAATATTTTTCCATAAAATTGATTTTATATGTATATTTTTCTAATTGATATATTTAATTAGTATTTAAAATATCACATATATCCTGAATAATTACAACTTCACAATAAAAATGTGTTCTTCTTAATAATTATTTATCTGATACTTATAATAATTTAACTATTAGCGTCATGATGAAAGAATACCTAATTCGTGTATAATTTCTCGAATTTCAAACTGGAAAAATGAAAGCTCGCCCTTAAATCGTTGATTTAATGTAGGTATTATTCGATTGATTATTTTAGAAAATTATTCGACAAAGCAGAAAAGATAGAAAATACTCGTCGCAAAAACTGGATTTTACTTCGTGTAATTTAAAATAATGACCTTCGGCGCATAACACAAAAGCAGTCATTGCCATCGTCTCGGTGGGGAATCGTCATAGTTCCGAATATCGTTTACCTATTTGCGTCGATTTCAGATCAGGAAATGGTAATGCTGTTACATTCTTCAGATACTTTATTTAAAAATTCTTTATAGATTTTGTATTTCCCTTTTTTTAATTTTCGGAGTTTAGAATTTTATTTTTTCGTGCGGTGGCACGCATCACATAGGTACATCGTGTTACGAAAGTTGGCACAGATCCGGAAACTATCTAAATTTGTAATGAGCCAAGTAGCTACCAAAAGAGCCTCCCGAGCCAGAGAGGCTGGAGAAGAGGAGACAGATCTCTTCAATCATGCTGACAAGCATGTATCTAGAGGTAGAAAAGTTATAAATAAAATAGCTAGTAATAATCAGTATTGGGTCATGGTGGAGAATGCAGTCTTCGGTACAGCGGTTTCCAGATAATTATAATTAAGGCAAGGCATAATCAGAATGACTTATAAAAAAAAAAAATTCTCAGTCAATTTAGTAATTAACGTTCACATGGTTAAATTTTTTTTCTATTTTACCATTTTGGTTTCATTGAAACTCACGAATTGTTTTGCTGAGCGGAACTTAAACGAGAGTAACAACTTGTTTTGAAGAGTTTGATTAATGTACATTCGTTACTTATCAAATATCATCTTTAATATCAAATACGCTACCGGTTTCAACTCGTCCGTGTCATTTACAAGTTTATTTAAACTGACTTAAAATATACAAATACAGTAATTAGATATCTTTAGGTTAGGGTAGTGGCCACCACTACCCTACATTTGCGGGGAGGGATCAAAATAAGGGAATATCGTTAGTAAAGGCGATTTACAGGGTGCTATTATTTTGTTATTAGAATTAATTTTAGATTTTTTGTTTTTGTTAATATCTAATGTTTCTAAAGCGGACAATTTGAAGAATTTGTTAAAATTAGTGTGTTTAAAAGAGGAACTATCTTTTTTGAAAATGTGGCCTGTTTCTAGTAAATCTAACGCATTCTGAATAATTTTTATTTCGTTCCTGCTCCGTAGCGTATTTGATACAAAATATGTTACTAATGTACATTAAAAAAACTCTTCAAAATAAAATGTATAGAAATTGTTACATAGTTAAGTCATGCCCAAAAAATTAAAGAAAAAGAGAGTAACAACTCCTCCAAAAGGATGGGTACCTTTCGATGCCTTTAAAAAAAGATTTGCATCGCCTTCAATACTGTGCTGGCAAAGATCAGCACCTACTGACGATGCTGCGGACTTCAATCACAGTTTAGAAATTGACACCCCTGGGTGAAGCTGGCGTAGCACCTCCGGTCAGGGTCGAGCTGGAATCTGCCGTTTTCTCAAGTAAACCCCTGAGACGTATCCAATTTAAAACGTGGAGGAGAATCGTGAAGGACATCAAAATGTCACGATCCCCAATAATCAAGAAATCTAACCGTAATTTTAAAAATATACTCATTCTTTTTGTGACCATACGCAATTGAATAAATATAATGTATCAATATTTTTCGCATCGTTCGGTACACACATGCCGCTCTAATCTCGGGTACGGTACCCACCTGACTCAGCTTTGGTATGTTGTATCTTATCATCCGGCATCGCGTGCACGTCTCGGCCACGGTAAGTGTGCGTTGTGATGTTTTCACACTGCGCCTTATCAAAAGTGCGCTGAATATTATTTGCCCTACAGATTTTCTGCTTCACTAGATAAGATTGTGTACGTTGCCGGTAGTCGCGAAAGCTTCTCTGCGAAAATTCGCTTCTTGATTCGAAGCGATTCTCGATTACATTAAACGAGTAATATTGCTAGTTGATCACGGGCTCTGGTGACCGTGGCCAGGGAATTCAAAATTCAAGAACAAATTCAACTAGCTAACAATAATAATATTGGATAATTTGTATAGCGCCATTTTCTTAAAACCTTTCACCTCAAGGACACTTGACACATAAACTGTTAATAGTTACATTATCTTTGTTTTTAAAATTAAAAATTGTTTTTTTCACTTATGATTTTTTGAAAGGGTGCGTTTTTAGTTTCTTCTTAAATATAATCTTATGACGTAGGGCAAAGAGTTCACTAAATTTAGACTTCTGACAACGGTTGGTCGGTTCTACATCCTTTCTGCGGTTGCAGTAGAGTCTGGCCTGAGAGTTTGACGTCTACCATTCAAATTGTCTGGGATACAAAGCTCTCGAAGATACAGAGGCGCCATATTATGTGTCGTCTTGTACATCAACCAGCACAATTTAAATTCAACTCTTTCGGGGAATCGGAGCCAATGTAACTGATGTTAAATGATATGATGATGATAAAAAAAAAGGGATGTTATATGAGAGAATTTGGAAACTCCATATATTATCCGCGCTACCGCATTTAGAATGGATTGTAAACTATCCAGCTGAAATATTGGCAGGCCAGCATAGACGCTGTTACAATAGTCCACATGTGACACCACAAAAGCATTTATAAGCAGACGGGCTTCCTCAAGAGGAAGATGTCTTCCACTCATAGTTTTGCTGATTTATGTATTAATTGAAAGATCTGAATCAATATACACGCCCAACAATAACTAAAGTTGATATTAACAATCTCGAGTAAATGAAAAGACGGAGACATCAAACAAGTAACCGAAATAATGTCACACTCTTGTCTATATAATTTGTCTGCAGCGGAATTATCGGGAGTAGTCATCATGGTTGGTTATCTGTACACATTAATTTATTGTTCGTCGTTGATTGACTGCGTACGTCTCCCTCTATAATACGCGTTCCTCAATACTGTCGCCACTACATTATTCATCCTTATTCTTTGTCTCACATTAAACATATTACCTAAAGCTAGAAGTAGGGACGGCCCCACCCCAATCCGATACCCCATAATCTATTAGTGAACAAATAGTTACCAATTCGCTTAAGAAATACATTGAAATATTGTGGTAATTGATATCGGGTTGTCACCCCGCTTTTCCATGTTATTATAAGATATCTACCCTGGAGGGTAAATCGCGAGTTCGTTGACCCATTTTTACATCAATTTATTAATGTGAAATTTCCCCATTAGACGTATCGATTTTCTTACACAAGGATGAAAGGCCATCAAAATCGGACGATTATCGCTAATTTGTCGGGTAAAAATGTAAATGCCGATGTTAACTTGTACGCAACACGTCAAGCATCATCAGCCCTGATGATGGAGTCTGCAACGGAACAGGAAAGTCGAAGTCGTTCGAGTCGTATAAAATAACAATGTTTTGTGATTCCGAATAAATGTATTCCTTGTTTGTTCATTGAAATGTATATAAATTTATGATTTTTCGATTTTTTTTTAGTTTTTCTTCCACTTGGAACGTTCGTCTGATCGTATCATCTGATTTTGTATCAAAATTCTTACAGTACAGGCCAGCTGATTTTTATAGAAAATGCATCGACAAATTGTTTGAAAGATGGGATAAGTCCTGAACAGTAATGGAGAATACATCATTGACTGAAATGTTGTAATTTTTGTTATAAAATCTTTGATAAATAATTGAACAAAGCTGCAAAGACTTATTCATTTTAATTTTATTGAGGGATTTTGACAGTGTAAACTTAATATAACTAACATAATAAATATTTAACATGTGATACTATTTATGAAAATCTACAGAAATGTTTAGGTACAGTATGTTTAGTTGCAGAAGATAAATAAAAAAAAAGAGGGAGAAAGGGTGGGGAGGTTGCAACTATTGGTGCGGTAAAGGAAGAGCAAGATGTGTAGGTAGAATGATTGGCCAAAATTGAGATTGTGGTGGTTCATAAAAAGAACCCTTTAAGCGTAATAAGGGTAATGTTGAAAAAGTCAATTTCTGTAAATTTCTCATTATGGTATTTGCATGACCGGTGAATGAATGAATTTTGTATGTAAGATGTTCTACTTCTAGGAATGTGGAAGAGTGCGGATTGGCAACCCACCTTCGGCTTCGGTTAAAATCTGCCAAAGGTTTGCACGAAGGCTTGTTTTAGATCTAGCCGCCGAAAAGTTGCGATAACGTACGAACTATTACGACTGAAATAAAATTCAGTTTATCATTTCCTAAAAACAACAATTTATTTATTTAATGGATATATTTACAGTTATTATCATCATCACCATAACGCATAAAATGAGTAACAGTGTAGAATTTGCATTGTTACGTAAACACTCTAGTCGGTGTTCTAGGTTTTCTAAGTGCAATTGAACCTTCGGCTTCGAAGAGCCGAACAATCGGCTTCGGCCAAAAACTGTCCTTCGTTCGGACACTAGTGATAATACATTGTTGTTCCAGGGGCACTATTTGGTTCCTGTGTGGTTTAGCATCCTGCCCTCTGTCTCTTATTTATTCATCTATCTTATTTTCTTTTTTGTCTGATGCAATGTTCGCCCACGTCTAATGTCGATAACATTGTTTATTATTATCATTGAATAGCAGACTTGTTTTTATTGTTTACGTTCGCGTAATGTTCATTCCAATATTTCGTAATAAATTATCAATCGTTTGTTTCCAAATTGTATTCCAATAAACACTTAACACAGCCAGTAAAATAAATAACAGATGTTTTAGAATTTTTGAAATGAAATAAATAGTTTGGGTTCAGCTTGAATTCGTCTTCCAAGGTCAGACGGGTATTTTAAAAATTGTTTGTATGAATAAATTATTTTTTTATTGAATTTTGGGACATGTTTATTATTAGTTTTGTAGTAGGTCACAATTTCAAAACGAAAGATTGTTGTGTAGAAAATGATGATGTGTTCCGCCTTCCTTCTCTTCCCGGAAGTTAATGATTGCTTGAAGAGCAACGTAATGTCAGAGAGATGATTACGTAACGTACAAATTCGCCTGGAAATAAGGTCCTGAAGTGGAGGCTTCGCATATGGAGCGACGACATAGGAAGAGTGGCAGGCGATAGATGAATGAGATGGGCTGAAGACAGAGATAGTAACGCACCCACACATACACTTCTTGGGAACAATTTTGGTCTTGTCGATTTGTTCTGATATTCAGTGCTTAAATAAGAGTGATTTTTTTGATGCCGTGTCGAGGCAAAGGTTAATTATACCATCCATAATAATATTACGTATCCCCATCTATTTTCATCTATTTCTATGACTTTCTGGACGTCTTGCAAGTCTCGGATGTTGTTTCATTATGGCTATATAATGCTTGATTAGACGACCAGGCTTGTGAGACGCCAGCGGAGCATAAAAGAACGCGTTTTTTAAGTAAGTTAAATGTTTTCTCTTTTATATATTTATCCGTGAAATCGTATTACGGCTGGCAAATATATTTAGCATCTGTCATCTCATCTGTGTCTTATGGTTATATCGCGCCGCACTCTGTGGTCAGTTTCTTATCTATGATAGAACTGTCAAATTATGATAATATTAATATTTTGTTCGTATTTTTCAACAATTTTTTAAAGTGGATGTGTATATTTCAAAGTTAATACATAAAAACACCATTTGTACAATTCCAGGGACAGCAATACACGATGCTATATAATACCGCTTATCGCCGATTGCTTCTCTGTCAGTGCAAATAGCAGAAAGAAATCGAAGCGGTCACAACGCAGCTATTTTGGTATTTAAACTGTTCTGTGTTGTATTTAAAACCTATTTTATTTTCTACAGACTGCATATATCTATTTTAATTATTATAAATAATGTGTAATGCTTGAATTGATACATCTTAAACCAATGATTCCTGAGTTGAACCTTTCTTTTAATTCTATTGAGTTTAACTAAAATTTGGCTTACAGTTTGTTAGATGAACGTAAACTTGTTACTTAAATAGCTTATCGTGTTCTCCCTCTTCTAGCCCGTTCTGCTCACTGTCAATGGGGTCGTTTAGTAGCAATGTTTAAAATACGCTTTTAGATAACAGCTGGCTTGATCCTAGTTTCTAAAGCGTTATCGTGAGCGGTCCAAATGTCGCATGCGTAACAAAACATTGGACTGGTCGTGTTAACCGCATACCTGGCTAAAGCTACACCGGGAAGGTCTCGGAAATATTTAATTTATTTATTAACGTATTATACATCCCTATACATTATATATTATAAACAATATTATGCATATACAAGTAAAACAGACATTCTAATATATCTATTATATTCCTAATTCATAACGTAAGAAATGTCCTCTGTTTCCTTAACTAGACCGAAGTCTGTGCTAAAGGAAAGAGGTTTATCTTTTATATCTAATAATATAAATATTATTCCAAATTGCACACTATGTATGATGGGATTGTCTTCTTATAAAAAAGTTCCATTTTGTAAAGCGCCCTCGAAGTTATTCCACTTTCATTTTTTACCTTTTTTAAAATGAGTCGAGATTTTTGATGATATAAAAATATTTTACGAGGCAGATGTGTTTACATACATTGTCAATTCTGAATCTCGAATGTCAAGTCGCGATGTGTGTACACAAGGTCGACAATTTCAATCGCTCGGCTCTTAGTATTTTATTACCCAAAGATGTTTAATTTTGTAGTAGAAATACCTCTTTAGATTGTAAAATGTGAGCGAAATACAATATGCCGAGTGTGGCGACCGTCGGGTACCCGATACGCTGGCGACGTTCGCGATCATGTTCCCGCTAATTGTCACCGCCATTAGTCACGTTACGTCGGTGCACTCGCCGCTCTGATACCTCCCGCTTATGACTTATCGAAGTTGCGAGGTTGCATTATCGGTAAGCGTATTTTGAATTACATAATCACGCTGAAAACCGCATGCCATTAAGGATGGTATGTTGTCGCGTGGATCGAGCCGTGCCGCGAGAGGTATTTTATAATTCGTCTCTTATGTTTTGTTATTCACGCAATCAAGGTTCAATTCACGAACAATCTGAATCTTACTCCTTTTATCTCGTGCCAGGTGGTAATGATATATATATGTGTCATTCTGGCATTATACTCTAAATACATAATTTGACGTTTATTAAAAGTAAATATTACATCATTCTCGTGCCGGTAGTGAGCAATATATCATCATTTATTAGAATAAATAATATATGTATTAAAGGATTTCGAAGCTTGAGTTTATCCTCCCGCCGTTCAAAGAAAAATCGAAAATGTTATCTTTTCCTTAAAATAAATTAGATTCTAAAACATAAATATAAAATAACAACAATTAATTGTTTACACGTATACAAATAAACAAAAAAAAAACTGAATATAAATAAGCCGCTTCTGAAATACGGGAAAACTGGCCATCATCACTCTATTAATATATTTAGAGATGTGACGTTGTGACCATTTTATTTCAAAATTGTTTATATTAAAGTATAGACATACTATTGTTGTATAAACTTTGACGAAAACTCAGAGAGTTATCTAATATAAAACATACATCAGATTGAACATTCAGACAGTAAATATAATGATAATATATGGAGATGGCGGTGGAAGTGGTGAAATTAATAAAAACATTTGATGACAACTCAAGTTGTCCCTTTATCAAATTAGATCATCTCACTCAAGGTCGCCGGCCGAGACAACACTGCTTTACTAATTGTTAAATAAATTAAGAGAGGTCACGAACAAATTCAGGAATTTTTTTTTTTTAGATTAATTTTAGACAAGTTAATCTTTCTTTGATTTTGTTAATAAAAATATTTAATAAGGAAGGGTTGGGTTGACACAAACAGTGTTTTTTTGCCATCATCGGTGATTTTGACACCCGAAATCTATTTTCGGCAACGGCATTCGATGGCCGGTGCGGATTGGTGCGTGGCGGAGCTCGGTGCGCGCTCACTCGCTCAGTGTGTCACGGGCTGCTCTCTCTCTCTCTCTCTCTCACCTTGAAGCAATGGGAGGATAGATAACAATAATTCGTACGTCATTTGTTTATTTGAGAAAATACACATATTTTTAAGGCCTTATCGTATTACGTCGTTTTGCACATGTCAAGGAACTAAAATTGATATCGCCGACTGATAATGTTCGCATTATTTTGCAGATAAAAAATGGCCAAGTTTCGACAATTTTGTAACCACGTCACATGTGACGGTAGAATTACTTTTGTTTTTCTTCCGTGGGCTGTCGTAGCCGACGTATCGGGGCACATTTCAGAGGGCATTATCGAGCCTTGTGTATTTGCTAAGATACAATCTGGCAATGCTGTATTTCATCGAAAAAAGCCGGCGACGGCAAATACTGACCCGGCAGAATAATAATAATAAAAAAGAATTTATCGTCATTTCATTATCATATCAAGTTATATTTTTTAATGTATTTTTAGCATTTTTCACGATTTTTTGTATGTTTTAAAATAATTAACTGCATTTTGTTTTTAAAATCAATTTGTTTCACATTACATCCTCAATAGTGTACAATGTTTGTTTCAGAGTAATTAATGCGGCGTTAAAAATGTTTGCTTTTATTTATTTACCAAATAAATTAACAATATTCGAGTATGTCCAAGAACACTTAATCACTTAAGAAATATAGAAAATAGAAAATTGACTATACAGGCGTGTTCTAGTATAATGGGATAATCATTTGTCATACATACATATAAAGAATATAACTTTCTTATTTTCTAAGAAATAAGATTCTCATTAGTGACATCTATGCTGTTTCAGGGAAATGAATATCAAATTTCAGACCATAGATGGCGACAGCGAAGTTGTACGAAGTGTTTCTACATGGTAACATGTATACAACTTCCAAGAATTTTATAGATATGGAGATTGATTGTGGGTAGAATGGTGAACGTTACATTGTGTAAAAGTGATCACTTAAGCCAGCCGAAGATAGATCGTAAGCCCTGTAATTACCCATACCTCTATATATTCCCATATAATGTGATATAAATGGCTTCGTCTCTGTAAGATGTTTATAATTTGTTTAAAAATATTAAGATAATTTTAAAATTACGTCTTTAATTGTCGTAAATAGTGTCGTCTTTGACTATTTATGTATTTTATATAATTATATGTAAGTGTGATAAATCTTTGTTTATCACCAGATTTCCTTGGGGTTCTATCCTCTGTTTACTGTCTAATTACTTGGGTCCCAATTCCTTGTTATATAAAACTCAGTATGTGCGGATAACAAGTATAAGTTTATTATAACACGTTATACAGTAAATATAAATTATACACTTCAGAGATAGACTTGTTATTCAGAAGAAGCTGTGATGGAAGAGAGCTCTTTCCCCTTATAAGGTTCGTCCCCCATCACTCATCTACTCACTTTCATGACACACACACACACACACACACGTACCTTTACAAAGTGACAGTTCTCACACTAAGTAGCTTTCATTACAGGTGATCAGTAATCACTGAAAAATCGATGTTTAGTAAAGTGTAAATAAACTCAAGAAGGAATAATCATAATTACTACAAGCGTCATGTTAGTCAATTGCGGCGGTGATCTGATTTTGAACCAGATAATTCGCACATCATATTTATTATAATATATCTTTATATAAGTTTAATTTAATAAATTAATATTATTACGAAGTGCACAAATAATCATTACTTCCTTACGCGCAATTCAATTATCAACAACAATTATATTTATGTATGTTTGTGTATATCCATAAAAGTTTTAACACACTATTTAAATTGAACTGTGCCTGTCTCGCTACGTTGATGTAGGCAATGTTTAGTTATTATTTGATGATGACAAAGCAATATAGTTGCAGACAAATATAAATATTATAAATATAGCGAGGGAACGAGTTGAACGTTGATAAGGGGGATGAATGATTACAATATAATGTCACGAGGGCCGTCTATACATTAATATCATATGGTACCCGCTTTATTTTTGACTATTAAAAGCAAAATGTATTCGTGCCAATGAAAACTACGAATTACTAAACGAGGAGTTTTGGACGTACTCGTACACGTAGAGAATCCAAGCCGCTTAAGAAACGAAAGCGAAAGTAGGTAGAGGAAGATAAGAAAATTGGGTGTCGCGTTTAATTATCTACATATTACATAAATATTAGTGATGAGTTCAAAATCACGAACCGTGAATCAATCACTGATACTTTGAGTCACACTCACCATCAGTGATTGAATATCTGGGAATATCGTGATTCGTGAATCAAAATTTTTTTTGTTAAAAATTGTATTGATTTTCTGACGCCGCCGTTTATTATCACTTGAATCAGCGCCATCAACCGGATTTTCTGTAATTTGATTAGTTATCTATTGGAATCTGTTTTAATGTTTATATCAGCTTGTCGGTAACTTAATTTTGTTCGTTTTTTTTTTTTACATTTTGTGGGTATCTGCAATAATTTTATACTAATTATTTTATTTTCTAAAATTATGTTTATTTTTAAAATTTATTTATTTATTTGTTTCGTGTATTGTGATGATATTTCGTAACTGTGATCACAGGCACGCACAGTTTTCAATCACTGATATTATTGAATATCAATCACAATCACACCAGTGAGTCAAGAGTAGCATTTTTCTCATCACTAATAAATATCTATATAAATATATACAGATGTGACGAATTTTGGCGACACGATAACTTTCGTAGTTCTAATCAGATTTCGATCAAACTTTTCTGAAAAATTGACCTTGTAAATGTTCCAACTATGTTTGTTAGCTATTTGTTTCAAAATGGCGACTGTTTAAAAAAAAAAAAAAATTCGTAATTCCGTTACTATTGGTCCCGGAGAATTTTTTTTTAAAAAAACCACTTTCACACGCACACAAAATCTAGCTGGTCCTCGTGACCAATGCCGGAAGGTTGTCTCTCTTAAGCAGATAATTTTTAAGCTAGACATTTTACGTCTAGGTTTATTTTGAATGTTGTAAAACAATTAGGTCATTCTTGGATATTTTGTGAGTATAAGTGTTAATACATTGGAATCGATTCATGATTTTATGAATGGGTGCGAATTCCCATCCGGGGAAAACCGCACAATTATCATTGAACACTAAACGTTACATTTACTTTTGTTTTTATTGCTTTTGCGTTGCTCTGACCGCAAGAACAGGATCGACTGCTGATTGGCCAATTAAATAAACAACATCTATAATTATGATATTGTTTATTTAATTGGACCAAGACGGTTCGCGTAATATACCCGCGCCCGGTGACACCTAAGTTGTATGTGCTGTCCTGAAAAAAGTGAATTGAAATTGATCATTTAAATGAAAATGTTGCACAACTCTTTTATACTTCTGTTATTTACTTAGTATTTCATAACTGACTTAATGTGTTTTTTCTTCTACAAAATAAATGTATTATAAAATATGTAAAATAACTAGCCAAGAGATAAATTGCTACTTTTGTTGCGCTGACGTGAGCGTGATTGGTATTCGATAATATCAGTGTTTGATCGGCTGACCGTTATTGTTACTGTGATTGTGTGATTGGTATTCAATTATTACGATAATTGGTAACTGATGTTAAACTGTTGGAGATTTAGTTTCTAGATGATGTTACCAGTGTTGGCTCGCCGAATTGCGAACAATCAGTTACCAATATCGAACATAAATTTCACAATTAGTCACAATCACGGTTTAGCTCATCACTATTGAAAACTGTGACTGTAACCACCATTTTATGATGATCAACTTTCGACCCTAAATAAATAAATATTAATTATTTCAAAATATAGAAAAACACAAGTTATATATTTTAAATAGACATGCGTACACGGAATACATCTCATCTCTATATTTTTACTATTTTCAAACTGAGCTAAACCCTTGTACTTTGATAATAGAACTAACTTGGTGGTCTCCTGGAATAATGCTCGAATCTGCTATCACTAAACCACTAGGCATGTCTTACCACTAGATAACAAACTTCTCAAAAAAACACCAATAAGGTATTAAAAAATACTCGAAAATATATGTATATAATAATAATAATAGTAATGTGTTTATTCCAGCGTGATCAGGTTTTTTTTAATCCGATTCGCCATAGAGATGATGCATATTAAGTTATATATTAAGGTTATATATATGTTGCCGTATGTACCTTCAATAGCTAGTCCTGGATTTTCTATTGGTATTGTTGAATATATTAATTCAATCCATGTAAATAAAAAACACCAACCTTGTGAAACTAGGCTATTAGACGCCGATGGTCGCTCTCCTTGCAGTCTCGAATCTTCTTAAACTCTGTTGATCAGCTTCCGAAACTTATAGAACCAATAATCGAATAATAAAAAGACAAAAAGTTTTTATATCACCACCGTAAAATATATCCGTCCGATTCTGAAACTGTCTCTCACCAGAAGCAGTTTCGATTTTGTTTGCTGTTTTTAAATCCACACAAATAGAATGCACATATTCAAACTATATAATCAAGCCTACATATCGATACGTAGGTAATTTAGTTATTTGCAGACAAGATACTCTATCACTGTTAGTGATTGTGTCTTAGAAATGTCAGTCCGTGATTTTGAGCTCACCGCTAAAAATAATTGTCATATTTTTTAAAAGTCTTGTACTTATTTTGTGCTATGTCGGGGTCAGTATCTTAACCACTAGATTAACAAACTGCTCAAAATTACACAAAGAAGGGACTCGAATATAAATACCTACATACGTAATTTAGTTATTTTCAGACTCAATCACTGTTAATGATTGTGACTTTGAACTCATTTTCACATCTTGTAGTTTTTTCGTCCTTATAATTTGCCTACATTAAAACGAAAATATAATATTACCCTCAGATGTTCCGAGTCAGTTGTAAAAGGTCAAAGCTGACCTCCGAGCTATATACGAGGTGTGTGAGAATAGTAATGAGATTGGCAACACTGCGGGAGATGTGGTAACGTTGTGTCTACCAGGCTATGCTAAATCGGTTTGTTTATCCCTTCCACTTCCTCAGTCCGAGTTACAACTCCGTACAGTGAACACGTTAGTTTTGACAGCGCCATTAGTAAAGTTGTGTTTTCATTGTGCGTCACAGAAATGGAGCATCGGAATTTTGAGCAACGTTGTGCAATAAAGTTTTGTGTTAAACTTGGTGAATCCGCGAGTTGTACTTTTGAAAAGTTGAAACAGGTCTTTGGGGAACAGTGCTTATCGAGAGCACAAGTTTTCCGCTGGCACAAATCATTTTTGGAAGGCCGAGAACACGTTGAAGATGAACCTCGCTCAGGGAGACCTTCGACTTCAAAAACTGACGAAAACATTGATCGTGTGAGGGCTCTTGTGAGATCAGACCGTCGTTTAACAATAAAGATGATCAGTGAACAGTTAAATTTAAACACTTTCACCGTGCATCAAATTTTGACAGATGATTTGAACATGCGAACGATTTGTGCCAAAATGGTGCCGAAAAATCTCACAACTGAACAGAAGGACATTCGAAAAAACGTGTGCGTTGATCTTCTTGAGAGGATGGCCAATGACCAAGAATTATTCAATTGTGTGATCACCGGTGATGAATCCTGGATATTTGAGTACGATCCTGAAACAAAGCGGCAAAGCGAAGAATGGCACACTCCGTCATCTCCTCGGCCGAAGAAATGTCGAATGAGCAAATCAAAGATCAAGACCATGCTGATTTGTTTTTTTGACATCAAGGGTATCGTGCACAAAGAATTTGTTCCACCAGGACAAACTGTCAACCAAGTGTTTTATAAAAGTGTCCTTGAAAAGTTGAGGCAAAGAGTGATCCGTGTGAGACCAGACATTGCAGACAAGTGGATGCTTCATCATGACAATGCTCCGTGTCACACGGCCCTTTCCGTCCGTGAATTTTTGACCTCAAAACGCATTACTGTTGTTCCTCAACCCCCCTATTCACCTGATTTGAGTCCTTGTGACTTTTTCCTTTTCCCGAAATTGAAACATGTCCTAAAAGGACGTCATTTTGGAACTCTGGAGAACATTCAAAAGACTGTGACCGACCAGTTAAAAGCCATACCAATTGAAGACTTCCAGCGCTACTACCAAGAGTGGGAACGACGACTCCGCCGGTGTATAGCTGCCCAAGGGAACTACTTTGAAGGGGATAACATTGTTGTTTGAAAATAATAAAAACTTTGGTTAGTATGAAATCAGTCTCATTACTTTTCTCACACACCTCGTATATCATTGAAGAATGATATCATTTTCCGCGAAAATGTTTTTATGGCAAAGAACTACTTTTGTTAGAGTAAATAAACTATTAGGGTCTATTAGTGACGCCGCCATATAATCCCTTATAAGGGTCTATAAACGATCCATATTATTAGCAATTGTATTTATCAACACGTCCTGGGGTTTGACGAAAAGCGCAAGATTTTTATAATTCTGTCCCAGGTCTCTGGCACCCCGGTTCCTTCCTCGAGAGCAATTAAATCTAAATTGTGATGGGAGTAAAGTATTGTTCGGTAACGCGTGTTGACGCGCCTTTGGGCCTGCTATGCCGTCCAAGCGTGCGGGACTAGGCTCCGGCCGAAATACGAACCGCATCCGTGACACGAGCCATCATAGCTCGCCACCACAATGTGCAAACTAATAATATTATCACTTCTTCAATATTAGCAAAATTACTATGTGGCCTCATTTTATATAAATAATTAGACAAAATAATTTGTTTTAACCACTATTTATTGATTATGCAACATGTTTCGATACCTATGGTGTCTTCTTCAGGAAACAATGTATACTGAAATTAAAAATACAAACATAGATAAAAAAAAAACAAACTATAAAGTGGTGAAAAGTAAGAACTAATATGAAAACACATTTAAAAGGTGACTATTTGCAAAGAGTATTTAGTTATTTATAATATTTAGCTAGCTATTAACACTTTTTCTAATTTCTAAAATTTCAAATTTATAAATTTATTTAACTGTAAATCCCTAGTATTTGTATGTATAATTTCTAAACCGTTGTTAATATCAAAAGAATGGTTTGTTTCCAAAATATGATTGGAAAATTCTGAATAGTTGTTGTTATTTATGCATCCCAAGTGCTCCTTAGTTCTAATATCACAATTTCTGCATATTTTACCTTTATAAAAATAATTGCAACAATTACAAATTAATTTCACCCCCGATTTTTTTTTTTAATATCGAATTATCCTTGTTATTTAATATATAATTCTTTAATTTGTTGTTAGGGTAAAAAGCTGGTTGTATAGAATTTGGGATATTTTTTATAATAAAATTTGAAGTAAGATTATTTAAAAACACGATTCTTCTCGGTGAGTAATCATATGATCTGATAAAATTTTTCTTGTACTATTAATTTAATATTATAACCATTATTAATTGCAATTTGTTTCCTGAAGAAAATACCTTAGGTATCAAAACATATTGAATAATCAATAAATAGTGGTTTAAGCAAAGTATTTTGTCTAATTATTTAAATAATATTGTCAGTTGATATCATCGTTACTGAAGAGTGAAATAATGCAGTTGCTATCATGTCTAGTTCTTCCTTTATAAATCTTGTGTGGGGACTTTTGCCTTACCTAGCACCGTATCACAAAATACAATTAGTGACGCATGCCCGGCAAGTGCTTATCCAGCACAATGAATGGTGACTCTCCGCTTACCCGGGACCGTTCTACGAGCAAAAGCATTTTTACTCTGCAAAGCAACCTTGCCACGCTGCAGTGCACCATTGCGGCTATGTAACGCGGCACAGCTGACAGCAAAAAGACATTCAGTGTTCTTTCAGTGCAGATTCTGCCTTTATTTATTTTAAATTAATATACAGAGTAAGAATATAAGACAAAATAAATATAAAAAATATTCAAATTATTGGACAGACGCAAGATGAAAATAATGAGATCAAGACGAACAAATGAAAATTAGCGACGGATGTCTTGAAAATACTACCAGTGCTGATTTCTCCGGGAGATCTAGTTTACATTGTCGCTCCACATCTTATCAGTGTGGGCTTGGTAGAAACGGTTTGTCCTACCTTACGATTACTCCATACATCGTTTACAACCCTTTGATGTTCTCAGAAGATCGGTGATTTTCGTAAAGGTTCTCAACACCATGATGGTGTACCTCCCTCTGGTGTTCTCTCTGTCACACATGGTAGAAAAGTCACTCTTTAGGGGTAATTGAAACAATATAAAACCGATGTGAAAACAAACGTATTTGTGTATTTAAAAAAATATTGTTTTCATTTAGAATTTAAAAACAAGATACACGTCCCTTGAATTGGCACGCTTGGTGAATGGCGACCCGCGTTTATTCAAAAATTATCCGCTGTACAAGTCTGTTTTTTTTCTAAAATGTTTTGGCCATCATTTAATTTGATATTCTATCATTAAAACTGACTGGATTTGTTAATTGCTACGAACACGCGTGCGATGGATTCATCCCTTATTATTTTTACGCGTTACAAGACTTATATTATTTTGTACCATTAATATTACCGATTTTTCTTAAAAAAAAAAAGTAAAACTCCTGCCTGTTTTAGGTAGATTTCGATAAAAAATACTATGAAACGCAGAGGGTCACGAGACGCAACTTTCGGAAAATTTCAATACATTTTTTTCGATCATGACTAAGAAATCCCGAAACGTTATAAAAAACACTCAATTTTTTATAAACTTTTATGGAGTCGGGAGTTCTGCTCTATAAGTGAACATATAAGCTAATATATATATATATATATTATTTTGTAACCCTTGGTGGGCCCCGGAAGAAGCCACCCTTTCCCGAAACCGTTGTAAGAGTTTGAAACTTTTTTTATCGGTTCCACGTTACAATGCTTATAATCGAGACTAATGATTGGTCCTTAAGTCACAAATTAAAGCAGAGTTACGAGCAAAATTAATCAAATTTTCCGGTGCCCTTTAAGTGATGTGCCTTTATTTATTATAGTAACCAATGAGGTTACTATAATAAATAAAGGCACATATAGTACAAGAGTCGAAACAAATCCTCAGTGGTGATTTCACGAAATTCGTACGGACACGTCGATTAGTCATCTCCTGCCTTTCGCTGGTGACGCTTGGCTGTCATTATTAGAACAATGTGCGCTTTTTAAGTGATCTAATTATTCAAAATGGTGACTTGTGCTGTCAAACTGTGTTCATCAAACTCTAATGTATTAAGTGATATTGAATTTCATCGGTAAGAAGTATTTTATTATGTTTTAATTTTGCTCATAGGTTAATATCGGAACCTATCACAGAAACGCATTAAGATCAAATGTTTAAATGAATTAATTACTAGAAATCGATATAGAGTACATTATCATGTTTAGGTATAACGAAAATAAAGCAATCATTAGGATAATAAAACTAATGTACTTGAACTGCTTCTATTCATGTTGAACTTCATTAGTTAGCCCGGCAGATGGAATTGAATATGTGTGAAAAAATTATAATATTAACGAAAATATTAAACACGAAACGAAATGTTAAACGCCACGACAATATATAAAAAAAAATTAATGTATCAGAAATTACGAGATATAAGAAATATACAGATTTTGAATTGTTCTTCAGCAATAACAAAAATCAATAGTAGCACAACTGAAAATTATAGACCGGAATTTATAGAAAATGAATCAAATGAGGCGGACAGTGAAAATCTATCAAAATTCCTAGTTACAAATTTGACAGACATTTCTAAGCAAATAATTTATTATATTGGTGGATTTGTTATGCGATAATTAGCTAAGAATTTATATTGCACGACCTGTATACATAGTCTCTTTGCCAACGAGAAATCAGTTCGCCATAGTTTTATCATACAGAAAGATAGGAGAGGGTTGTTATATCCATCTCAAGATGTTATTAATATCTGTTCACGAGCAGAATCGATGCTAAAAACTATACTATACGGTTACACCTTCCCAAATAATATAATAATCAAAGGCGTTCAAGGAATTATTAAATGTAAATTTCTTTGACAGTATAAACGTTAATTGTAAGAAATGCATCCTCTAGATGTAAATATTAAGAGCTGTGCTGGATATGTATTTGTCTATTCGAGTACTTTAAATACTACTTATCTATACTTTTCTATACAAGAATGGTACTTTCTGATGTGCACGCACACTGTTAATGTTAAAAATATTATATGAATTAGCTATTTCGGCTTTAAATCATTTAATGGCGTACTTTTATTTTTCCAGCTTGAAATTCGAGAAATTCTACGTAAATTAATATTTATTTTACGGAAACATTAGCCGTACTTTTGTTTCCGTAACTAGCCACTATCTAGCAAATCTAATCCTGTTTAATTTAGTGACGAATCCCTACAAACTTGATCGTATTCATTAAACCTGTAAATACAGTAATATATAACGAGTTTTAACGTTACATTATCATTTAAAACGATAAAAAAACATCTCTGAGAATGACAACGCAACATTTTGAAATAAACAAAACACGATATAAATAAACCAGATCGGTGTGAAAATAAATTATATTTACATTAAAGTGTTTTAGACTTATGGTATTATTGTAAGTAACGCCCTTTACGTTCGAGTATTTTCGAGAACTGCCGATCATTGCCGAACAACCCGAATGGCTTACTCACTTACTAAAAGACCTGGCTTCAAAATTTTTCTCAATCCAATAGGATAGTTAGACTTTCTTGATAAATACTTTTCGGTAGTAACAGATACATGCAAACAATATTAATATAAAATATATCAAAGAATACAAGAAAAACAAATATAACAATAGATCAGCCTCAAACAGTAAACAGTACGCATGAGATGTTCAAAATGGTCCCGGTACATAAAATATATCAATTTGGTTTCGCAGGACGTAAAGAAATATAGTGACTATTGTGTTTGATTGTCAAGGGAGATTGGTAATTAAATTATTTAGTAAGAATCAGATGAAAGACGTTATCCGAACTGCGGGCTGCACAGAATGCAGAATGTTCCCTCTAATGTTGGACCGCGGCTTGCGATGTTTTGCGCAACTTTATGGATCAGTGCTATTATACGCTGGGGGAGAAAATAAGAAAAATATTACCATACCAGCATAAGGTTACCGGTAGGGCCCGGGTTACATTGCTAATGAAGATTTATTAAAACGCATAATTAACAACTATAATATAACAAAAGCTGCGTTCTTCGTACACATTCTCCGCAATGAAAGATATGATCTTGTACAACTCATTATGCAGGGGAAGATAGAAGGCGGCAGTGGCGTGGCTGTCTAATCTCAGAAAGTTGTTCAGTGTCCAAAATATTGGTGATCTTATTTTATTGAATTAATCAAGTGATTTTGACAGTGTAAATAAACATAATATAACAAATATAACACATGATACTAATTATGAAAATCCACAGAAGTTTTCAGCCACCATAATATAGCAGTTTAAGAAGATTAAAAAAAAATGTGGGAGGAATGGTGGGGAGGTTGAAACTGAAATGGTTGTGGTAAAAGGAGAGTAAGATGTGTTTGTAAGTAGAATGGTTGGTTCAAATTGAGATTGTGGTGGTTCATACAAATTATGGTATTTACATGAATGTTAAATAAATGAATGTGTAAGATATTTTACTTTTAGGAATGTGGAAGAGTACGGACTGCCGGGATGATCTAGACGGTACATTGTAGGATATTGGTTCTAATTGGTTGGGCCAGTCAATATGGCCTTGCAGTAGTTTAAAGAGAAGTATTTGGTCAGCACGTGTTCTTCGATATTCTAGGGTTTTCGTATTATGGAAGTTTGCTGCATCTAAATAGGAGTTGAATAATAGATTAGATCTAATATTAAGATGTCGTAGAAACCTACAGTGGAACCTCTCATAACGAGCGTATTTCGTTCCAGAATCTTACTCGTAATGTGAAACACTCGTTAAGCGAAACGATTTTTCCCATATAAATTAATGTAAAATACAATAATGCGTTCCATGCCTAAAAAAATTTTTTTTTTATATTTTTAACGTTTCTTCAAATAAAATGACTTATTATTATTTATGAAATTATGACAATAACTAATTATTTTTCACCGACACAGGATGATACTTCTCAATATACAACGCAACAGTTTCCCATTTCCCTTATTGCGTCAGAAGATTGTTGCTTTACTACCTCTTCCACTGACAAATTTTTCTCCACAACTTCTTGCTGTGAAACACGATTCAACTCCGTAAGCCTTTGGTGGTCAGCTCTCGGCTGTGCTCTTCCACAAACTCATTGATGTCATTATTATCCACTTCCAGTCCCATGATATTGGCCAAAGATACAATCTACAGACTCCATAGATACTGTCTCAAACCGCTCAAAATCACATTCGACAACGCTCTCTGGCCAAAGCTTCTTTCAAGCAGAAAAGAGTATCCTCTCGATAATCCCTTCCCATGCCTTGTTAATCATCTTGAGGTAAGTAACGATGTGGAAGTGATCTTTCCAAAACTCTCTGAGGGTGAGATCGGTCCCTTCAGTCACCTCAAAACAACGCTCGGAGAGTGTTTTAGTGTAGAGTTTCTTAATGTTAGAAATAACCCGCTGGTCCATAGGCTGGAGTAACGAAGTGGTGTTAAAGGCAGAAACTGGATCTTTATGAAATAAAATTATTTAAGGAGGTCATCTTGTAGGCCTGGAGGATGAGCAGGTGCGTTGTCCATAAAAAGCAAGACAAGGAGTGGCAGATTCATCTCGAGCAAATATTTTTTCACAGAAGGACCAAACATTGATCCTATCAGTAAAAATGTCACGTGCCACCCAAGCCTATTTGTTGTATCTCCACATCACATTTAGCCTGCTCTTTTGGACATTACACTTCTTGAAGGCTCGTGGAGTTTCTGAATGGTAAACAAACGCGTCACTCGTTATGCGAAATGTCGCGCGTTAAGGGAACCATTTAAAAAAAAATTGTTTTGCTCGTTATGCAAATTGCTCGTTATGAGAGATGCTCATTCGAATTCAACCTGTGTATAGTTTATGCGGGACACTATTTAGGCTACCCGAAGACATTGGTAAAATATGCCCAAGTCATGTAAATCTCCTTTTTTAAATTACAGAGGTGATTAGTGGCTGTTTACTTATATTTTGTAAAATGCCTGCATTATTTTCATCACAAATTCGTTAACCTTTCCCATACTGTCCTAAAATAATAACGAGCGCTCCGGTGCTGTTAACATGAAGACTTGCGATTTTTAAGTCGGATAAATATTAATATTTTACATTTATTACTTATATTAATCATTAAAATATAAATATATATATATATATATTAGAAGAACACGTTCTTATTAACGTTATATACGTTGTAATTATTCAGAACATAGGTCTGTGATATTTTATATATATATATACATATATATATATATATATATATATATATATATATATATATATATATATATATATATATATATATATATATATATATATATATATATATATATATATATATATATATATATAATATATAATAATTGATATATATGAGAAAAAACATTGGTCATACAGAACGATACCACAAAGACGCATAAGCCACGTCTAACCCGGCCAACATACGCTCTCGCTCTGCCAGCAGTTCCCGAGCCAGCAGCTCTCTCTGAGGCCACACCTCGACCGGAACGGAGCGTGGACGGGGTGAGGCGAGGCGTGCGAGGCGAAGCGAGATGGCACGAGACGACCCGTGTCGACACGAGAATAGGCGATGCAAGCCGAGGGCTGCAGTACATTCTCGTGCTCGGCTCCTCTCGCCGTACTTCGACGAGAGTGGACTTCATCTTCCGCACTTTTACACACGTACACATACAAATCACGTCAAGTTCTTCGAGAAAATATTTTTTATTGTCGCGTATGGTTCATACTTGTATATATTTTATCCTGTACATAAGTGAACTCTGTATGTAGTATATTTACAGAGATATTCACATAATCAGAGACAATGTCAACTCAGTTTACATCACCGAAGAGAAAAGGTTAATTGATTATAATCACAGTATGTGTACGGTACCACGATATTTTTTGTTGTGATTTTGTGATATCGGTGATTTTATATTTAAAAAAATCTCTTATTAGTGAGATGCAAGTCAAAACTTTTTAAATACCAATTAGGTACCTTAAATGACGCAAGATTGAGACACGATTTGTTAAAATTTACGTGTCGGTCATATCACTTATTTTACATTTTTATAGCAACACCGATTGAGAGATTACATAAAGATATATAAAAGAGAAAAACGATACCTACCAAAAAGTCAATGCCTCGCAGAAAATAATTTCACTATTAAAGCATCGCTGAGGCCCAACTTCACTTTTTGTTATTCCTGTTCATTTTTGTTTGTAGATATGACAATAATGATTCATTTTAATGGATTATGTAACTTTGTTCATTAAAACCACTTAACGAGTGATTTAAAACATCATTGGATGTCAGATTAGCCAATCAAAAAATATATTTCCACATCTTTCGTCATCATAACAATTTAAGTTAAGTACTAGATTTATTTTTTAAATAATTATTATTTTAATTTCTTTTTAAATAGATTTTTTTTAAAAACATTAGAATAATGTGACATATCGTCACCGTCAGCAGCAACACCACATATATAAGAATTGTGTACTTTACAGGAGAGAGAAAGAACTAGTTTTAAATGATTTTTGTACTATTACTCAAGAATTACTCATTTTTCTACAGTTGTAAAAAGAAGAAAATTCTTTCTAAACTGAAACTGAACTAAACTTAGGTACGATTCCCTCGACTTGTGCGCAGTTGACAGGGAGGTTACAAATGATATGTGATGATTACATTTTCTTGATTTGTACGAAACTAGTGATATAGAACGATTCTCTGCGAAAATTCAAATTCTATGATATAAATATCTTAATTTGACAAAAAATGGAGATATGCGGTGTTGCTGCTGACGGTGACGATATAATATTATTCCGACATTTCTTCGCATTCTTGCCAAAAACATTAAGTGATGTTAATTAATGAATATTGGTCGTGTATTACGTCGTCTTTATCGAATAACTCTTGCCCATACGGCTTCTGGGTTCCATCCAGACATATAAATACTAACATTTCACGGTCAGCAATGTTAGTAATAATTACTACTGAGATCGCTGAGCTTGATCTTTCTGATTTATCTGACTTATTTATATTTTTCAAACTAATTTTATCCGTTTCAATTTATCGTCGGAGGCGATATAGATACATTGATCTCTGCTTATCAATCATTGTATTTAGCGATGATAATTTTAATTATTCATTTTTTTATGGTCAATGGATATTTTCTAGTAAATATTTAAATTATATTAGAAGATTTACATAATATTGATAACGATTTACAATAATTATTGAAGATAACCTTTTACAATCTGCTCACAAATGACCGGATCTTGGTGTACAAGGCGTCGTATTGGAATTTTGATTTCTTGTATATATATATTGTATCATATACATTACATTATGTACATTTGTTGTACTGCAGGGCAATTATTATTATTTCTAAACACAATGTATTTTATTTACTGCCAATATAAAACTATACATGTAATTGTTTAACTTTGTATCGTAGATTTAAATGACAAATACGTATAATGTACTATTTTAAATTTTAAAATTACTTTTATGATAAAATAATTGAATATACAGTAGAACCTCGATAATCCAAGCTCTGGTTATCCAATTCACCGTATTATTCGAATCGACTGTATTTAAAAGACGAGGATATACTATGAAACAAACAAAAATATAAATCTTACTGTTAAGAAACACAATAGAATGTAATTTTTTGAGAATTAAAATGTTATTGTTTTTTTTAGTACCTATTTTATATCATACTTGTTATTTTTAACCCTTTTACGGCCAACGGTTGATATATCAGACGCCAGACAATTTCCACCACGGCTAGCGTCTAATATATCAATTAAAATACGATAATATTCGAGATAAATAAGCGCGGTGCCGCGTCTGATATATCAGTCGCTGGCCGCGGTGGAAAGTGTCCGATATACTCGCATCAGTCGCGAGCAGTAGAAGGGTTAATCGGAGTTCAATAAATGGTGCAATACGGTATGCCTCCTATAATATATATAAGTATGTTTGATTTAAGATTTCAGCGACCACTAGTGTATGGAATTGGTCTCTTCTAGGTTAGATCGCGTTTTTTGTAGATGGTTTCTATTGGTTAGATCTCCTGCGAAAAAGTACGGTTGTACCGTAATTTTTCGAGGCAACGCATTCACAATGGCACGTGTTATCGTGCCGAAACGTTGGCTTAGGTTTCCCCAAGGAAACCATTTACAAAAAGCGCGATCTGATCTAGAAAAGACGCCAGTTCTATGTTTTTTTTCGTATAATTTCTTTTGAACTTGTTCCTCTTCGACCGCAATTTTTCTCTCTTCCAATATTTTAACATAGAATATGTTTAACGGCTGGCAACAAGATGTTGTGGAAATCTGGCACGCGCGCATGCGTTATATTTGAAGATAAATTTATTGATACATTAGATGTCACTTGTAGTATCGTAGAATCTAATCCAACGTAAACGTGACATCGTGAAAATTGTGTGTATAAAAGGGACTAATATGTATGTAATACAGTATAAATCAACACAACGTATTTCGTTGTATATTTATTTCAAAATTAATGTATAAATCATAATAGATATATTGGCACAACGTATAATATGACTTCAGATTTGTGATATTTTTTCATTGTACATATATACTTTCAGTTTCTCTTAATTTTTCTTATTAATTATTATTTTTTTATATATTCTTTTGTATTTTTTTTGTTTAACATCGTTTTTCAAATTTTATCATTGTTATTTAAAATGTGAATACTTTTCTCCTCCCTTGTGACCTGTTAGTGAGTTTAGGTAGACAGAGAACAAATACGCGACGGTGACGTATTATTTTTATTTTGTGTATACATAAATATGTCAACATTAAATACAGCGCGTTATAGTCGATCAATGATTTGCCCAATTTATATATACATAAAGAGGAGTGTCTGTGGGTGTGTTCGTTTTATACAAATCTACAGTTTTATTCCGAGCTTGATGAAATTTTGCACACTTGACCTTATAAACAAAAGGAAGGTCACTGCCTACATGAGATTTCGAGAAACCACCCCATTCCCCTTTTCCTCCATTTAAAGCAGAATTTTGGTACTTGATAAAATTTTGCACACTTATCGTTCAAAATAAGAGCAAAATTACTGTGTACATCTGATTTCGAAAAAAAAAAACTATTCCCCATCTTCCTAAATTAAGCCTCTTCACTCTGCGTAAAGCCCGGGCAACCCCGGGTATTTCGGCTAGAAAATATAAAAACAAATTGCTCACTCGGATTACCTTCGTGTCACGCTGCTTTATAATTAATTAAGTGTAATTTTTTTTGTTACAGACTAAAATATTTGTTAAGTACACAGTTACTTATCACACATCAGCTACGACGAAAATATTGTAAGGCTAAAATAGATTAATTTGATAAATAAATATTTACGAGCAATCACCGGTGTTCACACATACTAGAAACTAAAACCCTAATCGTTAAATCACACTTAACCAATCGCGGTTTATCTCGTCACTTACTGCGCTGTCCGTGTGTTCATGACATTATTTAATGAATTAATTTATTCAAGTAAGTATTCCCGGTAAACATGCAGAATAGCGTGACATATCAATAATACTCAAGTACGCTGGTTCTCCACATAGCACCTTTTGTGTGTGTTACCGTTAAAGTAAATGATTCAGGTCTTTCATAGAATATCTAAACATTCCGTAGATTATTAACTGGACATTGAAATGCCTCACTGAGGTCAGACAATAAAATAAACACAGTTCGTATTTTTTTATTAATGTGTATTACAGACCACATATAAATTTTAGCGTCTTAACGTCTACTTTAAAGTACTTAAAATATAATTCGGAGAACTGTAGTTTCAAGTTCGTCGGGTTAGGTTAGATTGGATTTTATAGGTTAGGTTTAAACAACACCATACTGATTTTTTTGGAAAATAAGAAGTAATTGAAAATTCAGTGGGAAACTTGACATATAAGAAAATCGTCATTCGGCAGATCACACGTGCTACCGAGTACCGATTGTCGTTCACATCTCTAGTGTACTTCTCTTTCTTTGTTTTACTTTTGCTCTTGTCACCGCAGTCGTAGATATTGAGTTAAGTGGAGTCTTCATCAGGTCTATCCAGCGTGCGAGCGGCGTGCCGCCTCCGCATTCAACATTGAACCGCCACTTTTTCATGTTATCCTCTCACTTTGCGATGCGTCCGATTTTTTAGTTTTAAGCATGGCCGGTTGGGTAATGGAAGATAGTCTTGTAAACTATGCTATCTCACCGCTAGTCTGGTCGGTATGTTTTATTATCCGCCGATTACAAACGTCCGAGTATATTAACGTTTTGACTGCCAACTCTGTTTGAAATGGAAGACACCACACACGGTAAAACTAGGCTTTAAGGGTCATGACTTACAGTATTTATCAAAAGCTGAGACCTGTCGTCGATAGATGGCAAAATGATTTAAAAATATGACTTTAATCCCTGAAAGTTTGCAAGGTCCAAAAGTGCATTTTAACACGCTTATAACGTGGCGTGTTAACGCGCTCATAGTATTTAAAAGGTCAACTGACGTCAGTTCATTAATGTATACATTTTATAACTGATCAATAATTGTATGGTACTACTAGTTGTCGAATCGTCCTTCATGGTGCACACTTGTTTCCTTGCCTGTCTAAAAACGGGATGAACAATCGTCTCAGGAAAACTCGAAAAGGGGCTGCCACGACTGAAAAATTACACTGCTGCCGCGCGCGTTAACGCAGAAATTAGTTCCAGTAAAATCGATTTTGTATAACTTCAAAGATGTCTATGAAGCCACTTATGTGGAGAAAAGGGTTAGAGTTTGGTATAAGAGAGAAGTTTACTGTCTGTTTCGTTGATCTGTGGAGTAACTATATGTTCAATAAATTAGTGTTTTAACTTTCAGCCTCTTGACTTAAAAGCGTCTATCAAAAGCTTGGAACTGTCGTCCAAAGATGGCAAAATGATTTTAAAAATATTACTTTAGTAACTAATAACGTCTGTAAGGTTAAAAAATGCGTGTTATGACGCTAATGGTTTGGTATTAAATGCAAAGTTTGGCGCGTTAACGCGCTGATGGCGTTTAAAAGGTTAACGCTAACATTTGCACACATACGAGTACTTCCGATACTGCGTAAGCGACTAATAATTACTATTATTAAGCAACAATAAATGTTAATTGTGTTAAAATTCTGATTTTAAATAATACTCACAATATTGGTATATCGATCTGTACTCCGCTTGAAATCATATCGATATCATACAATGCTGTAACTTGATTAAATTAATGAATTTTTATCATTATGACGGCAAAATCGGTTCCGACAAAATGAGTACGTCACAATTGACGATACATTCATTGGTATACAATACAATAGCAATCAAAACAATGATGAGAAATTGAACGATATTGACTTTTTCAACATTAGCCTTACTACGCTCAAAGGGTTCTTCTTATGAACCACCACAATCTCAATTTTGAACGATTATTCTACTTATAAACACATCTTGCTCTCCCTTTACCGCAATAATAGTTGCAACCTCTCCACCCTTTGTCCCTCTTTTTTCTTTTCATTTATTTCTGCATCTAAACATAGTTACGTATCTAAATATTTTTGTAGATTTTTATTAATAGCATCTATTACATGTTAAATAGTTATTATGTTAGTTATAATATGTTAACACTGTCAAGATCTCTCAATAAAATAAAATAAAATGATTTTTGCGATACCCTTATAAGATTCAAATTGGTGGCATTTGAGAATATACGTGACTGTCTAAAAACCTCCTTCCCTTCTTCAATAGCCCTGCTGTCCATATCGAGCCTTAGCATCCTGAATCTTTCGCTTCCTCATGCTCCGGTTCTTGGAGCATTCGAAATCTGTAGCAGTTTTACTGCGACCTTCTTTACACCATCCTCCACTTTCCACTCTTCTCTGTCGAGGGTAAGTCAAAAATTATCTCCATTTTTCGTTCTACAATTTATTTACACAGACTAGGGAAGCCAACCTCGTCGTGAATGATTTGATGGACGGAACTATGAGTGATGTTCAAGTAAGACATTACCTTACCGATGGCGACTCGTCTATTCGCTAGAACCATCTCTCGAGTTTACTGAAGTTGTCCGGCCACTTGATCCACAAACAAACCACTTTTACGTGATAAAGCACTGTTCATGTATTGTGTTAAAAGTCTACGATGAATTTCAGCCCCTTTCACACCATCTGATCAGAGAAATCGAATCACTGCTCGTTGTTCCTCTTTGGTGAAAACTGCTAGCGGAGCGGTCATGTTAACACTGTAATATCCGGAAGGTAAATGACGCGATCGGGATCAAATTTGGCGCACGTGATCGTAGTCGTACCGACACAGTAAACAGTATGACAACCTTGAAGGTGTGTTTTGGCGAAAGTGCAGATAATTTTTGACTCGCTCTCGAATTGAGGATTATTTGACTTGACCCGCTCGTCTGCAGGTTTATGTGTATGAAGTGTGGGATTCTGATTAATGTTACATGACTCCTCTTTGTATCTTATTTTCTAAACTTTGCCCATCTCGCACAGAATCATAAATTTGTCGTAACACATTTCTCCTAATTTGATGGAGATTGTCCACGAGCGTACACCCGTGCGTCATTACAGTACGGATGATTTTTATACAGTGTTGTCAAAAGCCTTCTCTCAAAAAATACCTTTCTCGTATGCATTATTTACACTAGCCAAATAAATATATAAAATAAAACTGTCGCAACACGGTGTATGTTAATTAGATATAAATGTCTCGATTTCAACCGAAAACGAATTCCGTTCAGTATATATAATATTATAAATCTTTCAATAGTTAAGTTACTCAGTTGTTACGATGTCATCAAGTCCGGATTAATGAACTCCCGGCCTTGTTAGTTTTCAAGTCGTATTTACCGTTAGTGGTTTTAAATGTTTTGTCTACATAGAATATGTTAATTCAGCGGGTCCCCCACTAAAATTTGTCACGAAACTGCGTAAGAAATAGTGCTTTACAAAATTTCATAACGTTTTTATATACCCTTCATTTAACTTGGGTTTTATTTCCACCTTTGCAGGTACCGGTATCGATGCCAGACTCTTCTAAAACATTTTTAAATCAACAAAATTTTGGAGACGCCGAGTATCAATTCCGCAGGGGCGTGCAGTGCATACAAGCAAAAAAGCTGTGCACAACTAAAATTTATGGGAAACAAATAAAAATTCAAAAATTGGATTAACATTAATGAAAACATTATTTTGAAATTATTGTCATCTGTGTACCAGTAGAGACTCTAATTGCTTAGTTCTAAAAACTCACCGCAACTCACCGCTGTACTCATGGCCCTCTTTTTTTATTCGCCGCATCGTGCTATTTACATTACTCAGTTCTGTCTTTAAGCTAGTGAATTACTCAAGTCATATAAATTGCTATTTACCGAATTGAAAATTGCTTTCGGTTAATCCGTTTTGTATGGAGTCGTTACCTATGCTGTTTTTTTAGCAGTATAACATTAGAAAGGATTACAACTGCGTGCAAATCATTGAAGTGTCTACTTCCTCTTTTACTTATTCGCAAATTTTACTATCTTACTATTTTTAACGTGTTGATATTCATGAATGTTCTTTAAATTTAGCATGGATTTAGAATGGCAATTGGCAGAAATATTTCCTACGTTAACCTTTAATATAAATAATTATTTCCTTTAGTAATTACGTGAATGATTTTCAAACAATAAATGGATAAATGAATCATGTTCAGTCATATAAAGTGTTCTTTAAAACCCACATACATTTTTTGTATGGGTAAGAAGGTATTATTTTACGTTAAAACTTAAACTTTAAAAACACTATTAATAGTACTCTAAAATTACAAATAAATACATAGTAGGGTTGTATAAACGACGAATTTATTTTGTCTAAAAACGTTGGTTAAACGAAAGTACATATATTGTATTACATATATTATATATGATTGTATAATGTCATTGATAACAACATAACCTAAATCTATACTTACTGCACGCCACTGCGATCCCGGTAAGGCAATTGCTAAGGCAGTGACCTGCCGTCTTGGGTACTCCACAAGTATACTGTGATAATTATAATATAAGTATACATGTATATATGTATATTCATATTTTTGATTTAAGTAATTTTTATTTATATTTTCTTAACGTCGAATTTTAAAACGAAGTTTTAATTTTATTCAAATGAAATAGTTGCCTTTTTTGAACTTTGTAGGAAGCCAGAATAGAGCTTAAGATTAAATTATAAGTAAATTGCTATTTTCGTTCATCTTTTGTAGTGGTAAGTATTCTCTCCTGTCACGCGGGAGACCAGGGTTCGATTCCCCGCCAGGGAGATTTTTATTTAATTTATTTAATTGAATTTATGAATATTTTCCGAACATATTCTATGCAGGGGTGGTATGATACACGCGCCTGAGACAATCGACGCGTTTTTTATGATTATTTTTAAATTCATTTAGGAAGAGCTCTTATGATTAATTGACATACTTTTGCGTAGATGGAATGTTTCAGAAAGCGTAGATCGTTGAATGATGAGTGAGACGACACCGGGTCGAGGCAAGCGGCGCTACCGATAATTAGCGCTCGGAAAAATGCATTCAAACGTAGAGTCGTTGTTCCGAGACATCAACGAACCCGGGAATCGCCTAGGTAGGCTTATCTTAACTGCGTGCGGCCTTGTCATCGGAGTCGGATTGTCGCGAATTATAGCATCTGTATTTGTCAAACGTGACGAGTTGCGCGCTTATTTTATGCAAAAGTAATCATACAACACAAAATAAAATAAAGACCGCATTTATTTTTATCGGTAAGTACTAATATAATGTGAATTCAATAGGTCAAATCGACGGAGTTTTAACGGACACTTCTGGTTACCTACCTCGGACCCTGCGATTAGCTCGCTGGCTTCATTTAGATTCTGGTAGTATTGTTTTTATTTTTTTTGTATGGGATTAATCAGAAAGATAATATTTGAAAAATATACAGTACAATTTATGTTCTGATGCTAATTATTTACTCGGGACGATTTCTTATTTTTGATTAAATCAAATCCAGCATCTGAACCATTAATTGAATAGTATATTCAACGATAATCTCATTTTTCAATATAATGAGTAATACTTTATACCTATATTAAAATGTATTTTTCTAGACGAAATTATGTGAACTATTTTTAATTTTGAAAACGGATTTCGAACATTGCAGCACGTCACCGAAAATCTTCCGCGTACCATTTCGTGACACGGGTTCGCCATCTTTTTGTAATTCATTTTCATTTGTTTTGTTTCATCAATATTTCGTTGGTTTTCCTAATACTGAACTGAGTGCGTCTCTCGATCGCGCGTCCTCGCCATGTCGTTCCGTGATAAATCGAGTTTTAAAATTCACATCCTTAGGTGAAGCTGTTTTTTTTTTCGTGGATGTTACAAATACAATGCCAGAAATTGAATTCACAGTTACTGATACGAATTTTTTCCCGTTATAAATCCATTTTCGACATTTTACTCCTTTGGCTGTTAAACGTTTGTTACAATACGGAAATATAAAATGAAAATGTGTTAAAGATAGACTTTAGTAAAAAAATTATCTTGTATTAGTTTTCGTTTCAGTTCGCTCACGCACCAACAAGCTGGCTAACTTGAAGCGCGGGAAAAGTTTGAATTTTCTTTGCAAAACGTATAAATTTTTTTTTTAAATAAATTTAAATATGAATAAGATTATCTTTTCATGCTCGTGGAGCGTCGTGGTCCAGAGGTCGGTAGACCGTGGCTCTTTTCATAGGCATTTGCGACTCTTCATCTCCAGCTCATATTTTCATCTACAGTCATGTTTGATACATGGAATAGTTTTCCTGCAACATATGACACAATAAAAGAACTAGCATTTGCCATTCTCACAATCTTTGGCTCTATCTATTCATGCGAACGAACATTCTCTTCCATGAATCAAATAAAAAATAAGTTAAAAAAGAAATTAATCGACGATAATTTACAATCATACCTAAAATTGAACAAGTTATTAATTGCCAGACATAGCAAAGCTTTCAAAGGCGATGCAAGGCCACCGTTCTAACTAGTAAACTTTACAAAGTTCAAAACGTGTTTAATACTGAAGCTTATATCTCCCATATATTATATTCTTCTAAGCCCACGACTGTATTGTGAATTTGAGTTTTAAATGTATATCTTGATTTTATCTCGTTTTTTTTACAGTGAAAATGATGTTGCGGCTCTGTGAAAATGTTGAGATTATGTTTACTTAATATTTGGCTCTTCTCACTGGAAAGTCTGCCGAACCTCGCTCTAGTCGCTCGCTTCTGCTGTGAATACGATGCGGAAATATTTTGTGTGCTGTACAATTCGCGAACATTTAAGCGATGAATTTTAGCTAATGTTGAAGTAGACGGGGTGTCGGCGCACCTCCCTATTGTGTCACTGTTATGTGTTAATGGCGCTCGAGTAGCTGATTATTAATTGAAAAAACGAAAATTAGTATTAACCCAACTGTATATCCCAATTGTTTCCAGACTTTTTGGACACAGATGTTTTCGTGAACACGGTGTTATTGAAAAATAGCATTATTTGTAATGAAAGTGTTGCAACACGTATCTTTAATGTATGACGTCATTTTGAAACATATTTTATTCTTATGACGCGCAAAAAAATAATAATTGTGTATATGTGATATTTGGATCCACTTGTGGTAAAGGGTTCAGGGGTTGATAAATATACTCACGCTTTGGAAAAAATCTACTATTTTATGCATCTATAATTATTAAACATTTTACTACCCAGTTAATAAATAAAATTCTGTAATTAAAAAAAAATATTGTATTTTTTAGTCCACATTTATTTTCACTAAAATTTTACTCATTCAATTTTAAAATATCGACTTAATTTTATTAGTTTGTATTGATTTTACTACTGTTTTTAATAAAGTTTTGTGCGTATGTCTTCATTAATCTACTGAGGCAGACGTGAAACAAAATGCGTGCTGTAATGAGATAAGATAAAAAGAAATAAATTACATAATACATGTATTCTTTTTATCATATCAGTATTATTGTTAGGGTCGGCGCATTACCATAAGATGCCTGGGCGATCCCTAGAAAAATATATCTCGATGGAATTTACGTATTTTTGATTGTCTCTGTATTATTGGCAGAATCGGTACAATAACACTTTTTTTTTTTTAAATAGAGAAGTGTATACGGAATTCATATTGCATCTATCTATATTATTATTATTTTCAAACTAAGCTGAACGCTTGTGCTATGAAAACAGGACGTAATTAATTTATATTTTTATTCAGTTTTTTTAAAAACAGCCGGTTATACAAAATATACATTATATAGGGTGTTATTAAGGGGTAGACGATTTGTTCGTCGGCATTAATTGTTGGGTCAACTGGATTTTATACGCGTTCAAATGAAGAGCTCTCGACACAATTTGACGCAATATAGTGTCCGAGAGGTACATTTATTGCTCACTGCGTCTGACGGAGATAGTGTCGTCTGCAGTCACGTTTTCTCGCACAGCTTCAATGTTTTCATCTGAGCGTCGTTAACGGTGATGTGTAGGTGTTCCTTGTATTATACACGGGGCCTGTTTTTTCTCTCTCTAATGTTGCCATTAACACTGGATTGTTCGCTTAGCCTTAGGTGCCAAATGGCGACTGAAAATTTCACGCAATCTTCTTTCAGTATCAGTTGCTTTCACAATACGTAATCGTTGCTGTACCGCGTAGCGCCCGATTTTGTAATGGCGTACTGTCTACATGATAGCTGTGTCAAGTAATAACTTTCAATAAGCATCACCAGAGATATGGCGGCAATTTCAAATCGGCTACCTCCTGTTGAAACACCCAATATATCATAAAATGATTATAGCCACTTGTATTGATCTTTTCGAAACACTTTTTTGTTGCAGCTATGAAAATGACCATGTCCACGAATTCAGTGACATCGTCACGCGTTCACCGCAAAGCGGTCGTCGCCACCAAGCAGCACCCGGGCAAGCTGCACCCCGGCAAACTGTATCCGGGCAAGCTGCACCCGCTGGCAGCCAGCAAAGTGCGGCACCAGCACCAGCCGGAGCGCCCTTCCCTCGCGTCGCCCAGATCCTTCAAAGGGGGGCGTGGGAAGCAGCAGTACGCGCAGCAACCGGACTCCACGTGCGACAACAGCAACGACAGTGGCCTGGGGTTCGACCACCACCTGGAAGTGAACGGCAGGAATGGTGTCATTGCGAGGTGAGCGGAATAGGACCGGATACTCACGTCTTCTCTAATGGGTCCAGTGGAGAATTGTGACACCAATAATCAAATGTTTTTCTGATGAACTACTCCGTCGCTGCTTCACCGCATGTCACTGTGTGGAAAATGTTTTATCTGTTACTCTAAATCTGCACAATGTCGTTTTGTAAAAATCTCGCCTGCACCGAGAGATTCTCGATGATCATTGTATACTTAATAAAAATATCACTTTTACGAATGTGTATTTTTTAGAAAATAACTTTTACAATTAATTTGACAGCTTTATGTGTATGTCGTTTTTCCGCTCTGTTGGCATTCACATTTTTTTTCTATCGTACATTGCTTTGAAACAGCTCGATGAAAAGTTCTCACTGTGTAAATCTGATGTAATGGATTAAATGCTGCATCTCCACCACAGCAAGGAAGCCAGAACAGGGATATCAGAAGGTTAGGATTCAGTCATTTCCATCACTGACCAAGATTAATTCATATCTGGATGATTTGAGTAGCTTGTTGGTGTAGTGGTTAAGACGCTGGCTTAGTGATCTAGGGGTCAGGGTTTCGCGCTTTGTTCGAGGACACCAGCAAGTTAGTCCTATTTTCATAGTACAAGCGTTTATAGTTTGAAAATAGTATTAATGTGATATGTATTCCATGTACGCGTCTTTATTATTATTTTTAATTAAACTTAATTTAATTTTAAAAATTACTCATTATAGTCTTATTTTATTGTTGGTGTTTAAGGTGATGTTTGAGCTCCCAGAACCTCGTTATTATTAACATTACAGTGGGTATCTGTGTTTCTTAAATTGTGATGCACAGAGCCTATGATGAAGTATTTTTTTTCAGGATATATTTCTATTCATAGACAATCCAATTCTTTGCAAAATCGTTCTTGTTATTTTAGAGGTAGTTTGTATTTAATGCATGGATTTGAGGTAAAAACAAAAGTTATCAAGTATTAGTGATGGTTACACTGTTATTTATTTTACGTGATTATGTTGGATTGGTGTTGGTTGTTAATTAATAATTGTTTGAGCAATCACTGCCAAACTAGAGTTTAAACGTCCAACAAGTAAATCTCAGTTGTCAATCATCGTTACAATGGAATACACGCAGTCACAACAACTTTTTAAACGATGGTTCACCATCACTAGTCAGTGTCCATACCTTCATACAAGCACACGGTGATAATTCTGAGAAATTACAGTAGATACTGTATTCATTTTATTAATAATTAAATACATTTTTATTTAAGCCGAAACAGTATAGATATCTGTGTCATTTCATTCAGGGTCCGTGACCAAAATTTTTGTTACATTTATCTAATTATTTTTATAGATATTATGATTTTATTTTAAAAATTATTTTAAAGAAGCAATAACATTCCTGTAATTTACTGCTTACAATAATTTAATGCTTTGCCCACGTTGCTGTGTTTCTGAATCAATCTGGAAATTTTATTATATTATAGTTATTATAAGATGTGTATACAATATATGTACCAGTAAGATAATAAAATACCAATGAAACATTAGAATTTCAAGTTGAATCGGAGACTTGGCAATATTTAATATTATCCTTTTAACATTTCATCATCATGTTTCATATTTATGTGTTGGTACTAAAGCTGGAGTATCATGTCGCATGCACACCATCTGTTGGGACACATTGTATCATCTCAAGAGATGTTTCCCTGTAAATAGATTAAACAAAATATCTGATGACTGATTGTCAAATGGAGTTTTTTATGATTAAAAGAACTGATCAGTAAACAATTTATCATATTTTGTTTAGACTTACACATATTATTTATTTACATATAGTATTTGCTAACGATAAATAAAATCAATTTTGTAAGACCAATTGACCTCTTTGACTTGTTATGTATCCACCGTCTAATTTTAGTCTCACTCGAGACTTTCTACATTTGGTTGGAAGGAAGTAAAACATTTAATATATTCGCAAATTTTAAAATTATTTTGAAGATATTTCTTCCCAGCGAGAAGGAGCCCCTGTTGATTGCTGGATTAATTAAAAATATCTGTTCAATTAACAATAACGAACAAACTTCCGAGCGTAATAGTCCTGATGATACAACACAATGCTTTTACTGACTGCTCTCTGCCGATTTATACTCTTATGGTTTGAATCGATGTGTCCAAGCTTCTGTTCTCATGTTGTGGTTTGCGCCTTCACAGATCCCTTGAGCAATCGGACGCACCTTGGAACGGGAGCGATGACGCGGGGATCAAACGTCGTAAGACTGAAATTAAATTTGATTCAGACGATGCTATCGATAATTTTAATTTCACGGAGACGACGATCGCCTCACCGCCAAAACAGACATCCGAAACTCCTTCCATGTACGTTCAAACCATATATCAATAACATTTTCATTCAGTTTATGCACCCTTAACCTAAAAAAATTGAATTTTCTTTTGATAACCACTTTTGGAATGTTTACTTTGATAAGATAAAAATAATTTTTAATATGTATACACGCATTCAAATGCATCTTCATCGATGACATTCATAAAACTGCTTTTATTAACTTTCTACTAATACACTGTGCATTATTGTGTTGGTCGCTCATAAGGTAGGCTAAAAGTTTTTGTTTATATTTATTTAATGACATAAATTTTATAAGAAATGCTGAGTATTACAGCACTCGGCAAGTGAAATGATGCAGAAGACCAATGATGCATAAGACCAATGATGCAGAAGACAAATGATGCAGAAGACCAATGATGCAGAAGACCAATGAACGCGGAATGTTCGCTTTGTGGTATTTTTCATGTTAGACCCATGGGCCTGCGGCATAATTTAATTGAATCTTTACATCCGTAAGCACTGAACCTACTCCGTGACGGAACCAATTCCATTTTCTATATACATGTTATCCATGACAGTTTTTCATCATCACTTTTACCCAAATTCGTCGGCTACTTGAGCTCTATTATTATTAGAAAATTGATTTTATCACGCAATAGCATAATGTTCCAGTGTAGGCTCTGGCCTCCCGGGACCAAGATGCCGACTGCGTGCATATTCTGCGCAACGTTGTCCAACCACTGTAACCTGAGTTTTCCTCACTTCTACCAATGTCATTGTCCATGTCCCGTTCACTGGTCGGTCTAAATTTATTGACATCCAATGACCGGCCCACCTATCTTAACGACTTGTACAATATTGGATTCACAAAATTCAATCCAAATTCACTAGATTGTGACGCTAGGTGTTATTCTTGGCGCCAAAAATTATTTTAGGAATATCGTAAATAAGTGCATGGGAAATTATGTATTGCACATTTTCTTGAACAAAGGTGACCGGTGCTCCAGACATCATTTTGCAGACATTTTGTATCAAGCCTTATACTACTACTTTCCTTTGAAACTACATACGGATGAATTATAGGGCATCAACTTAATCACCTAATATATTTGTTCATTTGTTTGACAGTTAGTAATCTTCTATATTTATTTATCGAGTCAGGCATTAAATTTGCATTACTTTAATCCTTCAGAAATAGGATTGAAAAAACAAATGTGTAATTTTTTGCGTGAATTTAAACTTGGGCATTATGTATCTCAAATAGCACGCCTTGTTAACCGAGCATGCGGTGAATTAATCATTTCTGAATGAACAGTGTAACTTTGGTTCGAAAAATTTAGGAATGGAGATCTAAGTCTTAAAGACAAGAATTGTACTAATACTATTGGAAACAACAAATTGAAGGCTTCAGTGGAAGAAAACACAACTAAGCACTAATCAACAGAAGATGACTCGTCTTGCTTCATGACAAATTTCACCATTTCAAGCACCTCGAAAAACTAATTATGGCAAGAAAGTTCTGTAATAGAGAAGTCCAGAAAATACTTGTAAAGAATTTTTGTATTCTAATCAGTTTTTATTTTATTCTGCAGTCATAAAAGAAAAATGTAAAATCGAACAAGCTTTTACTTTGATTAATAAAGTTTATTTATTCTAAAGCTATGTTTAATTGTATTTGAAGGTTTAAATCAACCATTGTTTTTGTAACAACTTTATATGTAACACAAGAAAAACCTTTAAAATTAATGTAATACATATCACGACACAAAACTTTTAGGTCAACCACTTTTATAATCATATAATATAATCATATAATCATATACATAATATGTTATGTAATGTGTAATAATGCACAAACTACCCCAATTTGTATTGTCATGTCCATGTACTTTATTCTTATTAATTATTTGCTATTCATAATTTATACATGTAATAATGAGAGTGAAGAAATAGAAACTTTTTTTTTTTTTTTACTTGTATTCAAAATTTTGAAAAATTGGCATTGTGAACAATCTTTTGATAAAAATGGACTCACTCCAACTAGATTCTGTTTCTTCCACTACTGGCATGCAAAGCTTTTTCATTCATCGACATTGCTAATCACTGTATATCTGCAAAAATTATATGTTCCAGCTTTATTTATATATTTAGGTGTCTTACTATTTTGAGACACGTTTTTGGCGAGCCGCCTCCCAGTAATAATTTAGGTGAAATAACTTTTATGTAACCAGTTGGGTTGTATTCAGTTATTTTATATTATCCAACCACAAAGTTGTTACTTCAAATGTTACAAACATTTTCAAGAGTTTGTTTCTATTGTACAAATATTTATCCTTTGCTGAATATTTAAAACATAATTGAAATATCAATTAATTTTGTGATAAGATGGACACTGCAATGTGTGCCACACTGCATGATGTAAAACTGTCAAAATTGATCACCATTGCATTCTTCACCACTTCAACATCAGGCAAATTCCCATTTTATTTGAATTTGTTGTATTTCAGGCGTCTTAATGGTGGTAAGCTTCCTGGCCCTTACGGAGGCAGGGCTGCGAGAAGACTGGGCCCTTCTCTCCCCACCATGCCCCCCACCCTCAGCACACCCCTCGCCCCACACTCCAGGAATGGATTGGTCAGCCTGGAAATATTGAATCAACCGGAACAACAACACAGAGCCAGGTGAAATATGGAAGCGCTATTTTCACAACTCCTATATATATAATTCTTAAATGAATGAAGGAAACCTCAAAAGGTCCCACCCTATCCAGGAATCGTTTTGAAAATTGTTTACTCTTGCTTCATTTCCATTCAACAAATCAACGCATGCAATATTTTACAAAATCTTCAAAGCTTTTTTGGAATATATTTTAAAGTTAGTTACTAAAACCTTGTGGTGTCCCTTAATAATTAACTTTTTTATTTTCCTTTATTATATGACACAATTTTATTACATTTGGTCATTATTACATTATTTATTATATTCAGTCATTAACTTCTTATAACTCTTAAATGGTAGAAGTGCAAAGCTTCTCTCTTGAAGCTTGTCTGCAGGTTCACTAATGCTCTTGTCCGTCCGAGACACCAGGTTCCTGAAGTCAGGTTAGGTTTCCAGCGGGCGTCTGCCAAATGTCATAGCTGTCTTTACTCAATAATTATTTAAAGTTGTATGTTTATATGTTTATGCTTACAATAAATTGCATGATTTAAAAAAAGAACTATACATTAATTTTCTCATTAAGAAAACAGCATAAATATTTTTGAATGCACTAAGATTAAAACTCCATACACCAGCTGTAGGCAGGTACATTGGTATTTAATTTTTGATTGATAAATTCAAATGGCAATACATAATCTATTATGTTCCATATACTATATATAATAAACAGATTTGAACTCTAATGTGATTTTGAACCAATAATTTTATTTTCGTCTCTTTCTGAACGTTTTTGTAAAAAAATTATGCACCTCCGACATTATTTGACAATTGTTTTAAATCAATTGTTGAATCATCTTAAAATAATATGAAATATACCAAGAACACCTACAATTCCACCCTGACGTTTGTGATGACGTTTTCTATTTATTTTTTCATCTTAAACCGTCCATTACAGCATAATTATGTTACTGTCACCATAAATATTGTGCCTCAGAAGGGTCTGCAGCCTGATCTATTGAAATGTATTATTTTGTGAATTTTAAAAATGCTGAGAATTTTTAAACAAAAGTCTTTTCTCATTGTCATGAATTTAAATGCACAATCTCCCTTGCAATACCATTCAGTTTCATTGGACGGTGCAAACATTCATAATGACTGACGTACGCAGGGAGTCATTTACCGTTCATCGCACTCGGTGTGGAACATTCCCCTCTTTTAGAACCTTTACACACCCACACAGAGTGGAAAAATAATGCATGTTCCCGCTTTAAAGTAATTTTATTGTTTTTTTTGTAAATAAGTCAAAACAATGAATATTTCTAATAGATTCACTAATTCATGTTTATAATTAATATTGATGATTGCAATTATTTACCGAAGTCTGACTTTATATAAATTTTTTTTTAAATATGAGCAAACAGGATACTAAATCATGTTTGACTTTTAAAACGCAATAATCTTCTGTAAACAATTTCAATTTGCATAATCAGATCATTTTTATTTGTATAATTTTATTTTTGCCTCTTAAGTCATGTGCACACAATGTAGTTAGGTGACTGACCAGCAGATTGTAGCCAGGTTTGATGCTGTGATTACTGTTCAACAGTGTTGGTGTGTCATTAAACATAAAACACAACTGTGGCTGGTTGCGGCTGTGTAGGTGTGTGTGTATGTCGGCGCAATTGTGCCCAATTATGTTGCTCTCCGAGACGTTGATGGGTTGTTTGTTTGTGTTGTAGAGAATTATTCAAATCCACTTGTAAATTGTTACCATTAAAGCCCACACGCGCCTGACTTCACATCCATATTTAATAGGATAGTTGCACTTTGATACATAATATCATTTAAAACTCATGTAATTTGTAAAATTATTTATAATGATTTGTGATATATTTTTTTAATTGTAAATTTATAAAATAGATTCGATATATCACTTAAAAATAAATTTATCTTTCAAACAAGTATAGTTGTTACCGGAACATGAACCCAAAACTTTTTGTTACCAGTAAAATGCTTTAAATGTTACCGGTAAAGATCTTCATAGCGACACATAGATAGATTTTTTCTACATAGCCGCCGCATTCTACATATGTCGCCGCAAACAATAGATGTATTTTTTTTCAAAAGTGTCAGGTATAAACTCATTACTCTAGTTCTACACAGTTACTGCTGTTATTTGGACGCATACATTGTCAAATATTTATCATTTGAATATTAATTTATTTGCTACCTTTACTTTTTTTTTAAATATTATAAATACAATCTGATATTTTTGCTTGAATTTGCATAAAATGCTCTGGAATTGCTGATATGTCATACCAAAAATAGTCTAGAGTGCAAAGGGTTAACTTATTTTCATTATCTATAAATAAATAAAAGTCCCTGCATCATGGAAGTATGATGATTGGAAGTTTCTGAAAAAGTTGAAGGATTTCCAAATTCAAACATAAATAAATGACAAATGGTCACACTTTTTCAAATCAAAATAATTTACAAATTAATAACATTTACCAAATAAATTTATTACAAAAGCATATTCTTTAATGTAAAATAATGTCAGTTAAAAAAATAATATATCACAGTCGTATTATTATTGATATTGAAAAAATTTGATCACATGTACATAGATACCATAATACTATATTCTGTTGGTAGGAGAATTTCTTGACTGTTTATCATTCATTTCTATGAGTGATTATTTTATTCCATTTAAAATCAGTCACTTGCTTGACACTATTTTCTAACGAGAAACCTACTTACATTTGGCCTATTAAAATGTTAGGAAATATTTTAACATAGAAAAAGATTATTTTATAAAATTATTTTTAATAGGATTCAATCGTGAGGTAGGCAAACGTTAAAATCAATGTATGAAATTATAAATCCCTAAATCACATCATCATCATAACTATTGGCTTTATAACCCCCGGAAGGTCTTCAAAACCGACCTAAAGATACACCTCGAAATTTTCCTTTCAAAAACATCCAGTTTTTTTGTCTTTGACTGATATATAAGTTCTGCTCTGTTAAGTGTTTTGTATACTAAGACTGGTATTTCTAAAGAGCAGACTGGACTTATTTTGATTTTGGAGGTGAAAGTAGTAGCAATTTGGATCTCTTGTGATATTGGTATTAGGGATCCCGGGCATGTAAATCAACATGAAAGTGTGGGCATTTATTGGATGCAGCCAACTATTTAGCCATCAGCTGATTTATCTTTCGAGGTTTACAAATGTGTTTTGTAGAACTTCAAAACCCTACATATTCAACTATGCCATTTTATCGAACAAATTTAAAATTGCCGTCCAACAATTTTGTTTTGGTTTGATGTACACAAAAAAAGTGTTTTTGTTCAAGTTAGTTTGATTTTGTTTTATTCGGGAACATTGGTAACTTTACACCACTGCTTTTATACAATATATCTACATACTTGTAGTATATTATACTGCTCGAATATTTATTTTGTCTACAACATGATATGTATTTCAAAGCGGGATATTAGCAGTGTGATCTATTTATTACTGTTTTTGAAAAACAATTGTTGTAAACAATGTGTGTGATATTATATCCGTGTTATAAATCAAACATGTCATTCAATAATATGAACAAACGTGGAGTAGACGTGAAAGTGCCACTTTGGTAGATAAAACTTTTTTCCGCTATAAGGTACTATTATTATACAACTTATTATTACTACATACTACTCAAACTTTATATAAAGTAGTAGTCACAGGATAAAATAGTTTTCTATTGATGTTATTTGCCGTTCTATTGCATTTTATTTATACAGGTTGGCACAAAAGAAGCAAATAGTTTTTAAACATTTACAGCAAGTATATATTTTAATTCTTAATATATTTTGATGGGGAATTATAAACTGAAGTTAGTGCCTCAATTTTGTCTTAACAAACTCTCCGTTTTAGATATCTCCAGAGATAATAATCTGGGGCTGTTCAATCTGGCGAACGAGAAGGCCAGTTGATTGCTGAGTTTCTTGAAATTATCTGTTTGCCAAAAATCTCCCTTAAAAGCTCCGTACTGAGTCGGGCAGTGTGTGCGGTGGCTCCATCTTGTTGGAACCACATCACTGGATTGTGAGTAAGACCAGGTTGCCAAATCGTTTGAATAATATGCAGTGATCTCTGAGTAATGTTTAACTGAAGAGAACGTCTTCGAGTTGAAGTTTCTGGGTTCTTGTCAACACTCTCTCGTACTCGTGGAAGATTTTGGCATGTCCCCTCTTGAACCCTGCTGTAGAAAACGTTTCACCAAACATTTAATTATGGAAATAGAGGATGAATTCATTACATTGAAATGGTGGCGACAAGCTCGTTGGGTCTGTATTATCAAATGTTTATTTTCAAAATAAAATTCTATGGCTTTCGTTCGCTGAGCAACTGTGTATCTTTGCATAATTCATTTCCTAGATCTTCTTTATAAGGTACGAAAAGAAAAATTAAAAAAAAAAGAAAAGTTATGAATTTTTCAAATCAGTTTGCTTCTTTTGCGCTACCTTGTATTATATTAACGCTCTTATGGGGTTTTACAAAATTATTTATTAAACATGTGCAACTCGTACAAAATAATACACCATAATAAGTACAATACAGTACAAGGACACAAGTAACATTGGAATATGTATAGGTTATACATATATGGAATATATAAAAAAGAAAATAGTAAAATAATTTTAATTTTATTTGAGAAGTTGAGATTTTACAGTACATAGTTCCTTGGTAAATAAAACAAATTACATAAATCGCTTTGAACGATACACAGAAAAAATCTTTGTATCAAAAACATATAGTCACCGCTGGGACTTTCTATTGCCATTAGTCATCTTTACTAATTAGTAACCTTATAAAATATTGTTTGATTTCATCTACATATGTATTTAAGTGAGACATCTATGTTTTCCTGTTGAAATATTGTATATTGTCTTACATAATTGATGTTACATACCTAAGTAATCATGAAATGAGACCCTCTGCAGTAACACTGTACATCGGTTTTTACAAATGTTGATAGATAGACGTAGCTTCAGTCATTTTTGATGATATATAGTGTTGTTGCAGATAAGATTACTTAGATATTGTGTCTAATACTATTTTTATTTATTTTATATGATTGTTTAATATACGATTGGATGCCCAAGAAGATATACAACGCATATGCATTCATAACTCAGATCTGCCCAAACACGATATACAGTGTTGTTGCAGGGCTGGTCTCAATGTCATTTTGTTTTACTAATCAACGTCGTCATCATTTGGCGCTATGGGTCATTCGGGTCCATGGCCATCTGCACAAATGTTCTCCAGTCCTGCCTGCACCTGCTATCTATGGATGCTTCTTTCTTCACTGTATCTCGCTCATCTCATTCTTGGACGAGTTCCGGCCAGGATTCCTTCCTTATAGATCTCACAATTGTCTCATAATCTCGTATCGATTCTTTAATACAAGATATAATAATAAATTTGACAATTTTGTTTTTAAATACTTGGATGGTCTTTTCTTGTTTCTCAGCAAGGCTTTTCATCAGATCCTTGTAAAACTATTGGCTCCGTGGCCAAGTTGTGGACCTGAAATTTGTTCTGTTTTATTTTTTTAAATTGAGAAGTGTACACAAAATACAAGTCACATCGATATTTTTGCTATTTTCAAACTAATCTAAGTATGTACTTGTACTATGAAAATCTGACTAACTTGGTGATTTCCGAGGACGAGACTCGAACTCCGACCACTTGACAAGTAGCGAGAAGTAGGTGACATTTTCACTTTTAATTCTTTTGGAAAATTGTAATGGTTCTATTAATATTATTCTTATTTATTAGCCGCATATACATAACATTATTAGGAATATTAATTTGTACCTTTATTAACCCTCTCTTTCTACGTCTAATATTTTCCAGTTTCTCTTCATTTCCATCTAGATTGCATCAGTTTTTAATATAACATATTATTTTCAATATAATGTAAGGGTATTTAATCTCTTTTACTACTTTTATTTATAAAATAATAAAATTATCATTATAATCCCAAATAATTTATCATTTCTAAATAATTTATCAAACTCGATATACTTATTCCACTAGTAGTATTGCTTCGGCTAGGTAAATTAGGCAGAGTTTCCGGAATTGATAAAACAGAAAATATCATTAGATTAACTGCCGTTTTCAGCAATTTCTTTATATCTTGCCTAAATGTACAGAGTGAAAATTGAAAAAACTGGTCATTTAGGAATCTAGGAAGAATCTATGATTTCGCGCATTAGCCGGCTGCCACTTAGCCATTCAACCACTACCTGTTACGTGAGATGTGTCAATATTTATGTGTTTTGGCTAAGTGTACATCGTACGCAGGTGTGGATGCAGTCTTTTTGGAGTAATATAATATTGGATATTTAGAAATCAAATATATAATTTTCATAATTATTTTAGTATTTATATATGGGTTCAAATATGCATTATTTTAATCATTATAGAAGTGTTGTCAAGACAGATATTTTTTTCTCTTGTATTAATATTTACTGATAGTTTTTAAAAATATTAATTATCCCATTCACAAAGGTGGTATCTTTAATATGGTTTGTGGTTCTGTATTTATAGGCGAGACCCCCACACACGCGGCTTTCCTTCATTACGTTAATTAAATCTTCAAACAGCCATAGTGTAAATATTATAAACCTGTAAGCCTTTAAATTACGGTATAATCTAAAATTGATATATTCTTCTGCAAACATTCTTCCTGTATTCGGGCTGTTACTGTTCCTTTTAATAAAAGAAAATTATAATAACAATGGTCTAAATAGAGTGGCTTTACACGGAAAAAATACAAGAGGTGTAGCAAATCTGAATCTAACGATCTTAAAAATTACCAACAAGTACGGATCGAGAACAATAGAATTTGTTTTTTTTACAATAAAAAATAAAATACCTGGGTCTTTACAAAAGAGCACGCTTTCTCCTCATTTAGAAGAAATTATTAAAAAATGGCTTATAGAAAATATTACCTGACCCGTCTTACCTGTAAGAATGATATGTATTGTATAAACGGTGACTGATTAATTGTTATGTTTTTGAGTTTATTAAATGTAACAAATGGATATAAATGTACCTGTAGACAAACATCTATCAAGACATTTTGTGGGTCTAGTGTTAATTAAAAAAAAAAAATATATATATATATATATATATCAGACCCTGAACAAACTATTTGGGAAATGTTAATTTCCTATTCAATAATTTTTGCGTATTTTTTTTCACAGATACCAGACCGAAGGAAGCAGAGGCGCAGTGAAAGACAGGTCTGGAAATGGCTTCCCCGTTGTCAAATTAGTCGGTTACAATAAACCAGCTGTTCTACAGGTACCGATTCATTCGTTCACTCCTTTTGTCACTCAAATTTTGGTGGCTATATTGTTCACTCTTTAATTTTATTGATATTGTTGGTCTACCCAGAATATTACAATTGTATTTTTTTTAGAATAAGTGAGAAGATGTATGAATGTGGATAAGATTAAAGTTGTTTCAAAACCTACCGTATTATATGACGCATGTTTTTTCCTGTTTTGGTGTCTATATTCATGGTGAGTCTTACAATCGTTGTCAAAAATATACTTGCCATTGACGATCCTCAGAACCCACCTCTAATGAGCTAGTGCCCGCCGCTGCCACTGCTGAACAATTGGGATACATTCATCGCTCGGTGATGGTCGAACACAATTATTTTTTTAATAAAATTGTGCCCTTAATTGTTGCGTAATATGTCTTTAAAAACAATTCACTACGATGCTACATTGAAACTAAAACAATGCAATTATGAAATTTGATGTTTTTAAATTTTAAAATATAGTTTTTATTAATTTTTTTCTTTCTAGTTTAGAAAAATAAGGATGCGTCTCAATCGGTTGCATTTTATGATCAATGTTATACGGTATTTAATAGCAGGGTAACGGCATGGTAACTAAGTGTTAATCTTAAAAGCAAATTTATTAAAAATCTTTCTGTAAAACTTTTAATTTTAAACAAAACAAAATATAATATTTTTTTCTTCAGGTATTTATCGGAACCGATGTGGGCAAAGTGGCACCGCATATGTTCTACCAGGCTTGCCGTGTCTCCGGAAAAAACTCCACTCAGTGCGGAGAAAGAAAAGAGGACGGGACGGTGCTTATAGAAATAGATCTGGATCCACAAAAAGATTTTCAAGTCACGTGTGATTGTGTAGGAATTTTGAAGGTTAGTTTATCATTCACATTAGGTTACATTTATATTTTTATTAACTTTTGACTTAATGTGACACACTTATTGTAAATTTTTATGACATTTTCTCTTTTATAGTTACAATAGGCTCTCGATTATCTGGAGTGAATAAGAAAACAATCAATTCAGATAAAAAAAAAAACCTCATAATACTCGCCAAAAAATATTTTTTTTTACAATTTAGGGTGATGCACCCATCCGCTTTTTAAATTTTTTAAAACTATTTTCAAACTAATCTAAATGCTTGTGCTATGAAAATAGGACTAATTTGCTAGTCTCCTGGAATAAGGTTCGAACTTCCAACCGCTGGATCATTAGGCAAGCATTTTAAGGCGCGACTTGCAATAATAATTCATATTTTCGCGTTTTTTACGAAAATGTGGGTTTTTATTATTCATTTATATCAGAAATTATTCAATAGATTTGAATTTTTTTTCAACTATTACTTAGATTGGACCTTTACATTAATATAAAACTAATAAACTGAATGTTATTTGTCATAATTAATACGATACAAATATTATAAGAAAGACCGCGACCATTAGATGCATTTTAGGCATGGTACGAAATTGAGTCGATGGGCTGAATGTATGTATAAATGAAATATATTTTCTTATAATCTTGAAGCCAAGATTACGGAGACAAATCTGTAGGAAACCAAATTAGCAAAATGTTAAAAATGAATAGAGTTATAAATCATTCAATTTGCAGTACATTTAATGAATTTTTGACGTTTTTAAAATACTTTGTTTTAGTAAAAACATACGTTTTTAAATAATAAACTATATTTACTCACATGCTTTGAGGCTTCAACTACTATTTAAAACTAAGTTTAATATCAGAAACACAATAATCATTTTTTAAATAATATATTTTCCGTCTTATGAAATACGATATTATTAATTATATCTCACACTGTCAGTATGCCATTCAAATATGGCGATGGCGGTCCTAATGTTCCTAATGAAAAATTACCGGGACGTAACTTACGCCAGTGCGAGGTGTGTAGCAATAGAGGGAGTGGGATAAAACGATCCCGACTTATTTGCGTACGCTGTAGGAAAGGCATACACGCTATTTGTGCGGCAAAACATAATTGTTGAGCTATTTTTTTTTGATTTTTTATTTTCTAAAAGAAATAAAATACAATAATATTGATATCACTTTATGTTTAATAAACATTAATAAACAATAAACATTTTATCTTTATAATGCAAAAATAATTAATAAAATTGATTGATATTTGTCTAAGTTAGAGTGTTTTATTTGACACCATTATTTTTTCCTCTAAATTAATCAATATGTGTATAGCAATTTTCATTTATTTTTGCCAAAATTGCTTAGCACTAAAACGGTTAAATATATATGTAATTTATTAAAACAATAAATAAATATTTAAAAAAAAAACAGTTTTTTTTATTACAACCGGAGTATGATTATTATATAATATTATCATAAATAGTTTTCTCTTCACAAATACAGCTGCTTCAAAAGTTATCAATATTATTTATCAGTATGAATTTACGTCAATTTTTTCCTTATAAATCGGGGCAAAATTGTAGTATTTTATAATCATATGTTTATCGACACAAACAATGGTTTTTATCATAAACATAACAAATTCTTAGGTGAGAACTTTGAACAAATTATTTAATTTTCACTTGATAATTTTTAATTTTCGCTTGATAATTTCAAATGGCAACACAAATGTATTATGAATGTTGAAGAAATGCCTATTTTCTGATAGCTTTATTACCTAGGAATTTAAGAAAACCAACAATTGTATACTTGTCCTTTTCTATTGATACCTTTCACTCTAGCAATATTTACGTAAAAAATAACGCACTTTTATGTTTACTTGATATTGTAAATGAATTAACTATTAGTCTCGTCTTGAAAGGGTATGCAAAATGCAAAAATATCTCGAAATTCAAACTGGAAAAATGAAAGTAGCCTCTTAACAACTAGACCAACAATCACTAAATCTAAATGCGATCAAATAATGATTTGTGACATTCCTCAATTTTGCCATATGTTAAATATATTTTATTTTATTGATATGTATTCAAATAAAAGATTACTATTTGTTTTATATGTTCCGAAATTTTAATTTAAAAATTTCAGCCCCGGTTAATTCATATTCTGGTTAATGTGACCTAGGATAGTTAAGAGTCTACTGTAATTTAGTATCTCAGAGTTTTGTATTTTATCAGTGGGAAAAGATAGATATTTAAATCTCTATCTTAAAATTTTTAAGAAGACAATGCAATGTGTAATATATGTTATGAAAAATTATACTCAGCATATTTTTGCAACTCTGCACCAATTGGAATAGCGCACTGGCAATGGCATCGCAATACCATAGTCTCGGTTGTTCACGTCTTCCATAGCTAACTTAAGTCTTTATATTTTGATTTAATTAAGATTTTAATATGTATAATTGTTCTATTAAATGCAAAAAGCAGCGCTCTCATTTATTTTCTGTTTCTTTTCATTCAGAACTCTTGTCAATATCTCACTCATGTTGTCAATCTTTGAACACTTTTGTAAAATTAATATATATGAAAGAAGTAATATTAATATCTTGAATGTTTGGCAGGAGCGCAATGTGGATGTAGAGCACAGGTTTGGAGAACAATCCGGTCAGAGATGTAAGAAGAAGTCTACGCGCTGTAGAATGGTGTTCAGGACGCAACTCGTTCACGATGATGGTACCACAGAGACTATTCAGGTCTGCTCGCAACAAATCATTTGCAGTGAGTCTTTTCTTTCAGATTTACTTAAAATGTTTATTATTACAAAAATTATTACAATTAAATCCTCTGATTAAATATTCTTAAAAGGATAGCCATATTAGAGGGTTAACAATGTTTCCATATTGTACTATTTAAATATGATTTCTAATTTTGTATTTTAAATTTTACATAATAAATAACTGACATAGCGAAACATAAAAGTGGATCCACGAAACACGAGGTCAAGATTCAATATGATTCTTAGGTTGCTTTGCGCTTTTTTTGTATGAGAAATATAGATAGGAGATAAAACATACACTCGGGGAGGTGCTGTGCTGAATGACAATAGCCTGGTTTTAAAAATGTTTATTTTGGGCCCATAAAGTTGTATCTAATAAAAATATAATAAAAAATGTTATATATTATTTAATATGTCAACGAAAGAATTTTTTTTTTTTTAAATGTGGCAATATATCATGCCTAAATAAATGACAAGGTATCATTTGACATTTACATCAAAGTTTTCAATTTCTTTGGCAGATTTTGGTTCATCACCCATGAGGTGAAATTTTTACAAAAAAGTTTAAAATAAAAAAAAATCCAGATCCGTAACCAAATATTTTTTTTTGTATACCTTTCTAATTGATTAATTTAATATGTTTTAATATAATATAATTCATACATTTTATTTGTATTCAAATCAAGAGTTGTTCTAAAAAATATTACAGCTATTAAAATACATAACTTTGTTTTCTTCTTCTCTTAACCCTTTATAAGGGAAAGGTCGAAATTGGTTAATATATTAACCAGTCGCGTTAAGGCCTAAATTTCTAATACCACCTGTAATGAACGGGTATTTTTACCGTGTATTTAATCCAATTATATTATATTTATACACGACAATACATGTAATTGTTAGGCAGTATTTTATTAAATTATTTCAGTACAGCGCGTTGCCCCTATATTAAACTATTAATTACTCCTGGGCTTCGGCACCCCTATGTAATGAAACGGGTATTTTCCTATTGTTACCTCATTCAATTTATAATAAATAATAAACTCCTGATCTCTGGGTCGCAAGGCCCAGCGTAAGAGTCCCGTACATTCTCCTACTCACTTAAATAATATTTCGTGTTAATTTATATCCTCCTGGCCTCCGTCGCCAGTGTGGAGATCTAGCTTTCTACCTTACTTAATACTAATTTTTACGCTCAATGCTAGTCTATTCGCTTAATATCTAAATTTGGCCAACGTGATCGTTCTAGTGGTTAAGAATATTCCCCATATTATGTCCGTAATAATCCTAATTCTTTTAACCCGCGTTCTCAATTATCAAATATCTAAAGTTTACAAATATCCAAATATTATAGCCGTTCAAATACCTATAGAGCAATTATTAAGATAAATATACCGATTATCTTATAGTACACGACTAAATAACAGAAAACTTCCCGTCAAGCGGTATGATATTCGAGCGCACCCGTTATAACACTAATTATGTACTTATTATTTAGAGCTAGAATGTAGGAGTGTGGAAGAAATTATAAATATATACGTATTATTCAGAGCTAGAATGTAAAAGTGAGAAAGAAATTATACATAGGACACCAACCTTGTCGTAGACTCGTACTCGTGACGTACTCGTGACTGTGGCCGCTTCGTGGCGTCGCCTAGCTGTTCATAAATTATATGTACATGTGGAACAACATGCGGCATGCTAAGTGCCTGCCTCGCTTGGCAGGTATGTTCCGTGATTATATGATAAGTTCTCCAGACACCAGTCTGTGGCATACGTTCGGCTCCCCTGATCAAAACCCCAGATTGAGAATCCGTACGTCTGGTGCCTATTCGCGGTAGACGACGGGTTCTTAACCCCGAACCCTGCACCCACGCGTTCAAAAGTTTAAAGATGATGATGATGATAATTCAAAGTTTTGATTCGGCCAATGTCTTAGTGAACAATATCATTTGTTATGACTCATTCAAGATGCATGGCCGAGGTCCTTGTATCTCCAATACGTTGCTGTTCAGTATCGGTAGGAAGGTGGCCAATCTGGGGCCGCGTCCACCACTGAAGGTAATTAATTGTGATGAGGTTGTGACATGACAGTACGACTCTCAGGAAATTCCCTTGATTCCTTTGGGTGCGTCTGAAAACATACGACATGTGACAACGGTGTCCGATGTATAGTTTGATTTATCTGCAGGATGATCCTCGGTGTCTCGAACAATGCATCTCGAATAAAGCCAGGAACAAATAGTTAGGATTATTATTACTGCATGCTGGTGCTTGTGTATGTGTGTGGATTGCCGACGTGACGGCTTAATTGTAGAACATTTCAGGAACACTGTCTCGGGGTATTAACCTCTAGAGACACTACTATCATCCTCCTCATACAGCTGAAGTACGAGTACCACGGCGACCACATAGAAATCACCTCGATGCAACCCAGCGCGGACTAAACTATTTACGCCAGATTATATATCGGAAAGAGATCATGAACGGTAAACATACGTAGAGTTAACCTGTAGCCTTGTGCACCCTACGCAGACCGATGATGTCCAGAACTCTTTCGTTATGGCTATCACTACCAAACCAATATAACCATAGCTAGCCCGTCCACACTTTATGCCACCGAATGACTCTGTTCAGCCTCCAAAAGCACCTTTTCCTTCCAATCAAATCATCTTAGGGAAATTACAATTCACATAGGCGTTGAAAGTCGGTAGAATGAAACACCTGGTTTCAGCTTGATAACCGAAAGGACAGATGTATACATTATGTAGGAATAAATGCGGAGTCTTACTTGTGAGATGTGTCGTAAAGTAAAATGTTCAGTGAGTTGTTAGCACAATGTCAATAATAAAGGTCAGTACGATTTACATACGCATGCGATTGTGTATTCCCAAAGTGAATAAACACACAAGGTTCTCGGATAAATTCTATCATTTCTACCTACTTGCCATTACTTCGGATCGAAAATGTAATCTATAAAATGCGCCCCGTCTCTCACCATGGTGCCAGCAGCGTGAGCCGCGACCGGATTTATGAGATTTTTAGATCTAGATTCCCGCGGATAAGTAAATATACAAATGATTACGTACATAGTTACATGATTATTTACACGGCCAATAGTAGTATATAATTGGTCCTAAATAATGAGATACATGTAACTGAAACTTGTAGGTGGGTGTTCCCAATTAACAAACAGGACAGTAATTTAATAAGGTCGAATATTGGGTAGTCTAGCGGTCATGCCAGTCCCTTTCTATGAATGAGTAATTACATGATGATCCGAATCACACTACAGTATTTGTTAGCGGTTTTAATTATGTATACAAGCATGCTAAAAGGTAAACTTAGTATTTTGGGTCCTCTGCTACGGTTCTCAGCGTCTGCGCCAGTTCTGGTCTGCCATCTGGATCCTGGAGTCTACACACTACACTACACTCGCGGTTTGTGAATTTTAACGCGACCTTCGCGGATCCGAAATCAACACGAGCACCCCTAAAACACTTGCGGCGTAAATCTCGAAACGGAAAATCAGATTTCGTACCCCTAACAACGTTTATGTATACGTCTCGTATCCCGATTCAAAAGCGACCCTCGCACGTGTAACCGTCTGACCATTCCGAAACTGACTGTCGCGTGCGATCCCGAAACTCCCTCTCTAGAGCAGCGTTTACAACCCCCGACGGTGTCTTCACCCCCTGCTCCTGCCACATCAGCTCCAGAAATTTCTCGGAATTGATATTTTTTTATCAGTTGGTTATATGTGGATCATCACACACCTATAGTAAAGTCAACCTTGGTACATATTTCAATACAATGTTGAGAATGTTCTTTGGTTAATAAATTGATCCAACTTCAGGAAGTTTGCATTGTTCCCCGAAAATCAATGTGTTTTTTAAAATATGATAGTTCAAATTCAAATTTCAAAATAATTCATTTGCCTTATAAAGAATTACACTATTAGAAAATTTTATACGTTTGTAACACAGTTTTGAAGAGAAGATTACAGCAATAATTTTGATACAAAAAAGTCAATTTTGACCAAAATGTCAGATAACATGTTGATGTTCCAAGATCACATGTATCAAAATCTTCAGTATTCACTATAATCACCATTATTACAAGCAAATTGTATTATATCTATTTAAACTAAGTTATCTGCTTTCATTTTTACAGGTGACAAATTTTTTAAGTGCTGTAAAACATTAAATTGGTGAAAATATTCATTTGTATGAGATTTTTTTGATAATTAATAGTTTTAGATGGGTCTCCTATTACAATTACATATTAACAATTTTTTTCTTACTTGCACCATACTCCGATTCTCAGATAATTCTTAATTTTTTTAGTTAAATTATAATGAATATATGTACATATTATTAAAATTAACAAAAGTTGATTTGTTATTGGTAAATTTTCAATCAAGTGTGACAAACATTGTCACATACATATTTTCTATGAAATAACGGTTTAAAGCGATGTGAATGTATTTTTTTAAAAATGCAACATTAATATCAATATATTTGTCAATAGCCCAACCTCCGGGCATCCCGGAGATTTGTCGCAAGTCCTTGGTGTCATGCCCTGCCAGTGGGGGCCTGGAACTCTTTCTGCTGGGGAAGAACTTTCTCAAGGACACGCGAGTGGTGTTTCAGTCTTCAGAGATGAAGCCCTCGCCGCCTGTCATGAGGTCCGTGTGGGAGGAGCATGTCACACCGGACAAGGAATATTTACAGCAGGTAATTCAGCTTCCGGAAAATAATTATAAAGATATTACTTCACTCTGCGTCAGGCAGTCTTGATTTGCTCATGATAGATGAAATACCTACTACAGCACCTTTCAAGAACTGTATATTATCATTGTCAAATAACCTTTAAAAAATCAACATTTTTTTTTAGAGATATGATTATTTTCAATGAGGTGATTTTATATAGTACGTATTCCAGATACGTATTTCATACCAACCTTGCATAGAATAAGTTTTTCTGATTCACCCTGCTTCAAAATATAGATCATTGTACATATTTTGTTTTGGTCTCTTCAAACATCGTCTAAATTTTATTTCAAGTTCGGGTGGTGTTCTTTTATTTTATGAAAAAAAAATCACATTTTATATTTTCGCACATTAGAAATATTTCTTCCTTATTTTAAAGATACTAAATACCCGCAACAATTTTTTTATATGTTACCCCCCCTACCTGCGAACCTCCTCTAAAGAATTGATAATTAGTTGCGAAAACTGTCCTATTTAAATATAGTAAAAATTGAGATTTTGTGTATTGTCTTGTGATGTCATACAGACAATGAAATTGAAACTCATCTTCATTGTAATAAAAATGAATTTGATTATTGGATGAGTTTATTTTATAGTTTTTATCGATTCAGTCTAAATTAAAGATTTCCATTCCAGCATATTTTGGAACTGAATGATTTTTAATTTTTATTTTCTTGGTGACAAATTTACGTGTCTTCCCTTCCATACTTTGTAGTTTTTGAGTATTTACAGTCAGATACACTCAGTGTATATTGTCAACGATTGTGAGGTAACATAGCCTACATTTTACCCTGAATAAAATACTGAATCATCTAATTTTGCCTGCAGACACACTTAGTGTGTGGCGTGCCCCCATTTGCCATTGTAAACATTGCGGAGCCCGTGGCGGTAAGGCTGTTTGTCGTATCGGGGGGTAAAGCCTCTGAGCCCCACAAGTTTCTCTACACCCCCGTCAGCCAGAACACTGGACCGCAGCACGCATCACTTCATTACAACACCCAAGGTATGACATCACCATTCCAATGTGTTCTACAAAAATACACAAGCATGAACAGCAGAATTTTAAAGAGTTTGTTTTGTGTTAAAACATTCCAAATGTATTCAATATTTGGATTTAACAATGCAATAAATGCATTTTTTTATCAATAATAATTTTTAAATAATTCCGTCTCACTCCACAATACACATTTGATTTCTGCTCTACTGTTCCTAAAACAGATATATTTCTCTAATATTATTAGCATAAAATTATTTTATAAATAATCTTTTAAAAACATGTTTATAAAATGTAAATTTAAATTATGTTTATTAAATTGCAAACAGAAATATCAATATTTCGGCGGATATCTTTTAATATGAAATAGTGCATTAGAGACCATATTAAATGCACGTAAATAAGGGCAATTCATAGACAGATACTTAAACAGTGTTTTATCAATACATGACATGACCAATAGTCACATATAAAAGAATTGAAAATGTTCATAATTCATTTGTTTTTTATTTGACGCGTTATTAATATTAAAAATTTTTCCACAACTTTAAATTTGACATCGTTATGCAATTTTTTTTTCATAATTATATTTGTGTCACTTATTTTGTAATGCTATATTTTCATTTAATATTATTTTTACAATGACACAAAACGTTTCTAAGCAAAAGGGTACACTCTTACGTATCTGGAGGATACACTAATACATATACATATTGAGAATGGACAAATTGTATCAATGTAATAGAATAATAACAAGAAATATTTATTTGAATTAATTAAACAATTTAAATGCTACAAGTACCTCATGGGCACTTTAGTTACGTATGTGAAGTGCTTTCTCTTGAGTTGTATACACAAATACCACGAAAGACTATCAGTTGACATGAAATTCATCTATTTGTACTACCTTTAAAGAATTTTCAAGATTGATTTTTCTTTTTGTACGTGTTTATATTAATCTGATTTATGTGCATTGAAAACCATTCATACTTTATGGTCTAAACATTGGCAACACATTTCATTTAAATGATTTCCGCTATGATATCTAATAAATTAGCAATTTTTAAATTCTTTACCTTAGTGTGTATTGTTAATAGAGAATAAACATTTGTAAATAAAAAACTTTACAATGAAAAAAATATGTAAATCATAAATCTCAATTTATCTTTATTTTTAAAATAAAATATATTGAAAATAATATTGTTACATAAGTGACAAACAAAAATCTCACAATTTATTAACTGTTTAACTGTCCGAGGGTGTAAATACATATATGTCAAAAAAGTAGCTTCCTAAGCGCTCCTTGTATTCATACAAACATAATTGTATTACATTTTTTGATTATTCTGGCTAGTTTTTTTTCTTTTGGCCTTGGTGGGGAATTAAACCGTTGCAGGCCTCAATGATGAAATATTTCCAGCATTGTGACAAGCATATTTTTTTCTAGTTTTTTCAATTTCAATCAAGTGTGAAAGTCATAAGAGTTACCAATATTATCTCTTTCACATTTTCAAAATTATCAGATAACTGATTTAGCAGCAGAAGAAAAAATAATTTAAAAAATTTTTTGCAATATTTTAATACTAATAATATAACTCTGCATGGCACTAAACTTTGAAAAAAATTATAAGCTTTTCCTAAAATATATAATGTATTGTACAGGCAATTTCCTATCTGTACCATTTTAATTTATTTAGTCAAATTTAAAAACAGAAATATTGTGTTAGCTAATATTATTGTCATTGATAAATGTAATTTTAAGGTTTCCATTCATTACCAACTTGGAAGTCTTACAAAGTACTGATGGTCATTATTAATATGGTTAAAAAATTATCAAAAAACCTAAAATAAAACATCAAAAATTACATAATTTTTTATTGTTTATTTTTTTTATAACCAATATTTTCAATAAAATATTCTAATGCAAAAGCATATATTATTTATTTTATTTAGGAGCAGTGTCGCCACTTCCAGGTAAACTGCTAAATAATTATCCATCAGATAAATTTATTCGTGATCAAGTCGTATGTAATTATTTATTCACTGAATATTCAATTCAATCAGCAGTTGTGAAATTTTATCTATCAACCGATGCTGATCAGAACTTAATAAGAGGTGGTGAAACAGCCTGTTAATCTGTTTTTCGAACATTTATTTTTGGGAACCATAGAACTTAGTAAGACTGGGTTGTTTGTGACATTTAAACTATTAAAATTATTTTTAAAAATCCATACACCTTATGAATGTGAAAATAATGTTTCAAGTAATGTTTCAAATTTTTTGTTATTTGTTTTACTTGGAGTAAATATGACTTTGCCTGTACAATTTCATCAATCATCATTAAAATTATTGCATATCATTGGCCTACTCATAAAACCTTTGTGCTATTTCTTGATTTTCTCGGAAGATGATAAAACAGTAATTTGTAATTGTTATTATCGCCACCATAGGCCCGAGCGCGACATTAAAGTTTGCAAGACTATTTTTCGCATCAAGCTGTATAGAGAAATTTGATGAAATGATGGACCATACTATATCAGTATAATATATGGCAACGCCTACTGGGAATACGGCAACTTCAGTGTTTTCCGACATTTCGTGCTGTTGATTCTGATTGAGTAGTTTTACTTAATTTACGTGATGCTCATCACGTTGCTCTAATACACAGAATAAGGTTTTCAAGTTGGCCAATGATACTAGAATTACGAAAAGTTGCAATAATAATGTGTTAAAAACAATATAATGACTAATAAAATATGAAAATGACTATTTAATAAGCTGTTGTATTATTTGTAAATTGGATTTATATTGTTACTTTGATGTTTGAGGTTTCCTCTTATCTGCAAAAACTGGAACCATTTAATGTCACTCGGACCTCAGCTCACCCTGCTTTATGCTCTCTATGCTCAGTTAAAGAAGTGTTCCGCTCTTGGCTGCTTGTATTTTGCTTTAAAAAATATATTAGTTTTACTATGGTCCGAATACCAATGAAAGACATATATTTATATATACAGGGTGTAACAGACCTAGTTCACAATACATTTAATGGGTGGATATGTGACTAAATTACGAGTCGAGAATGTTCAAGGAATATGTGCAAATTCTGCATTGTTACGGAAAATATTATTGTTTGAAATTTTTACAAAATCGTGTTAAGCTTGAAATCTTACATACTTCAAAATAAATATTTGTGAAATTGATATATCTTTGCTTCAGGCCCTAAACCATCTAACAGAAAATAGACTAGCTGCTCGAAATTGGGTGACGTTTAATTTCTTGTATTTAATATATAATTTGGAATCAATAAAAGATTTAAATTATTCAAAATAATTGTGTAATTACGATTTTTTTGAAATCCTTATATCTCTAAAATGGTTGAGATTAGGCACATATCCCTAATTTCGACTCAAAATTTAGTTAGGAATCCACCCATAAAGTATTGTGGACTACCAGGTCTGTTACACCCTGTGCATGTATGTTTTTCACCAAAGTGAATGCAGTTACCTACAGATAACTTCTGGAGCATTGTACCAACAAGAATGCTGTTCTTTAATATGAAAGAAGAAGAATTACCATTTAAAGTAGGTTAAAATGTTTCATATTCCGGTCTGCATCTAAGAGGAAGTCGGTGATATTTTGTCTTGTCATAATAATTATCCTATGAATTTTCATAGTATGTATATCTAAGCAAAAATATAAATCCATCGTTTTGTTTTTATCAGTGTTCTGCCAGCCTTATAATGTTTATTTAAAAATTGATTTGTATTATGTTCATTGAAAGACAAATCATATTGTTTATTTAAATAGAATATAATATATGCGCATTCGCCAAGATATGAATTATACCGCTTTCACAAAGATCGTCTTTGAAAAGATTCAACACATCCTTTGTTCCACGGACCCGACCATGAGGCGTCTGCTCCGTGCCACCTGAACACATTTCTCTCGCTTTCTGTCACCACTACTGTCAAAATGATAATCATTTTCCATTTCCTATCTTGGAGACTGGCTCTATCCCGCTTAAAAACATAATATGATCAATCTATAACTGTCTTTTTCTAATACTTCAGTAATTTGTCATTTACTACAAATATTACTTTGATTACATAAAGTTTGCAGAACACAAGTGTGTTGCTAATATGTCTATCGTATGTTTTGCGAGATTTTATCATCTTTCAAAATGGTAACAATACATTTTTAGTGTCTCGGTAATTGTAAAAATAAATAAAAACTGGACAACTCGCTGCTCCTTCTAAATGAATGCGTAACATATAAATCATCACAAAATGAAATGCTTTTTTTAATGTTTCGCAACTATTGATTCAGAATTCAAGTAAAATATACATAGACATATTGGCAACATTACTTTAAGAACCTATTGTTTGATGCCTTGTTTTATGTACTATTACTGACGAGCAACGGTCTTGCTTTGTTCCCTTTGTCCTTACAGGTAGGTGGGTAGGTTAGTGGATAAGATATGTGACGGGGCCTTCACCCAGCAGAGGCGAGCAGCATCTCTGGTCCGGAGCCACGCTCTGAGCCGGTACTAGCCACACACAACCTAGCACAAGCTACACTCACAGTACACACATCCTAGCGAGACCTATACACAATCGAGCACAACTCAACACACACTACACGTGTTCTGCTCACTCGTAACCAGGGAATGTAACCATCGCTACTGTCTTTTTTAAAATCGTGTTAGGGAGTATTCATTTAACACTACCGGGTGTTATCACCATAACCATAATTATGACGGCTGATCTTGAGATGACAAATAAAAGTAAATATTTTTAGCAGCTCTGGTTTCAAACCTTCGTTGAACCAACCAACTAGTTCTTCAATAATAAAAGCAGCTGGACACCACCTTTAGTTTTTAGGTATTCTACCATTAGTTCAATAATAAGTTTCAGGGTGGAATCATGCAGAGAGATATTGTTTTGGGTAGTTATTATGTAAAATTAAGGATTTGGCCGAATAACAGACTATGTGGTTTTATTTAAACTTTAGAGGAGACACAGTAAAAGTCATCGCTAAATTAGGGAAACACCTTTTTGCCTGAAAGTAACGTGGACCATTATTCTGTTGAGTTGGCAGTGACATTACTCGTGTCATTGTTTTCAGGGAATATTATTCTTCATTATGGCTAAATCATCCAGTTGCACACTACTTTCCATTATAATTATTCAAATAATAGTATGATAACAAAAACGAAGGAACTAAGCAGCAAACAAAGAACCGTAACAAGTCAATGTGCAAATTTAACAATGAATGCAACTGCGACATAGACTGTTGTTTCAATTATAAAACTCACGGTTCCAGCTGTGTAAAGTGGCATAGCAACGAGATCTGCCGGTTTCTGTAGAAACTTAGGGAACGTGTAACGGAAGCTACATAATATTCAGTCAAAAATCCGATTTCGAAAAAATGTTACAGACCGTTATTCGGCCAAACCTTTCCATTATTATTTTTATAAATAGGTAACTAGATCGAACATAAAAGACATGCATAGGCCATCTTCGAGTTCCATAATATTTCCAAACCATTTGGTTTAGAATATCCACTTCTTCCGATTTTGTATCGTTTAAAAAAGTATTGGACTCCAGTGCAAAATAAGCGTCATCAACCATCGCTGTATTCTTCGTCCACTATTTTCTAAATGTTGATAGTTCTCATATCAAAATAATATTATCATACCTAACGCAGCTTCCGATAAAACATCAAGTAAAACGACTCGGTAACACATCTGGGCACCGACTGAAGGTCGGTAAAACACTGACATTGATAGAGACAAAGCAATTGCATAATTGTGATAATAAAAAAAGAGAAAGTTACTTAAATATAGTCCTGTAGGACGTTTTGTTTTGTCAAATTATTACTGACTCAATTTTTGGCTGCAGTCTTTGTCTTAAAAAAAATACAGAATATTTCAAAAAGTAAATGAGACGCTAATGTTATATTTCAATTACAAATGTTAAACTCTAATATATTAAGTCCTATAAATAAGCAAAATATCTTCAATTAATACTAAGTTGCCATCAAAATGACCGCACTGGTCTTAATAGTGTTAATATGACATGGATTCGGTGAGAAAGGGGCGGTAGAAACTAGTTACGTAGGGTAATATCAGACTCATAATTTTTTTCTTAATATACAATAATTTTCCTAAAAATGAATATACTTATTTTTATATTTTGTTTTTTCAATTTTTGGTTAATGCTTTTTTTCGCCAGTTTCAAGACAGTAGCAATGTGTTCAATACACGAGCCTCTCAATACACCTGAATTTATCAGGACAATTTTAAAACAATGAATATCACGGATCAAGAATACCATAATTAAATTAAAACATTATTATTTTTAATGCTAATTTGATTTCACAGTTATACAAGAAGTAACTGTGTCAGAGATCAATTTCTTAATAATAAATTGGAAACGTTATTTTATTTAAATTTCATCAAAATACATTTAACCTATTTGCAGATTCCACCATACTTTTTAATACATACTCACTAATTTTTTTTCAATTTTGATTATTGTCGATGAAAAGCTGCCATCGAAACGATGTCAACTGTTCTTTTTACATCTGAAATCAAATTCATCCATTTTCACATACTCTTTCATTTCATTATAATTCTTAATAAAATATTTATCATTAGTATTAAGTTTTTTTTTTAACTCAGTGAGTTAATTTATTTATATTCATATTGAATTTCTCACGATGCATAAAGTTTCATTCATTCATAATTCATTAAAATTATTGATAATTGTTGTTTTGTTTTATGCATATTATTTAAATGTTTTTTTTTGTTTTGATTTTTTTACACATTTTAGGAATAATGCGAAGCTGGAGATGCCGAATAATTTATTTTTCAGATTCTTTTTATTTTTCAGTTGTGGTTAAACCACTGAACCAGAGCATCTTATTTCTCTACAGCTTTTTCTATAAACTCAACGTTTTCGCATTTTGAGATTTATTTACAAATTTCACTCTTGCAATAAACTAACTTTACATAAATACAAATTTATGCATTTAAAAAAATATTTCAACTGATATTAACCATTTGAATTTCACATGTGAAGACTATTTTTTCATGCAGTTTTTGATAACTATGTTTTCCTGAATGTCGCTCAATTAAACAACAATTATTTGAACATAGCGTAGTTATGTAAAAACTGAATGTAAAAGAGTTGAGTTTAAAGCATTTTTATTATCCTCCTCATCAATGATCGTCCAACAGTAATGATGGCGATATTAATGAAATGTTTCTCCTTGCGCAGGCATCATGAGCGGCCACTACGCGAGCGAGGAGATGAAGGAGGACTCCAAGCCTCCGGGCCTATGGGAAGGGGTGGGGCTCATGCCTCCTCCAGCACCACCCCTGCGCCGTCCCTCCCTCTTGCCCGATCCCCATTCTCCACCACTTGACCACTTCAAAACGGAAACTGCCGATGATTCCAGTCAGGGACCTATGCTCGAAAGCGATACTAATACTGAAATGATCCCTTTACATTTAAGGAACAACGGGTACAAAGTCAACAATGAAAACTCTATGGACACAAATGACCATAATATGGACAGAGTACATGTGAGATTGAGACAAATGCCTAGCGAGACTGTCTCACTCTACAGCACGATACGCATGTTGCCCCGGCCTGAAAATCCTATGTCCATGGTGGTGAATGATAATTCTGTCGATATGATTAGGATTAACGAATCTGCAGCGACTATGCAACGGTTAAATCAGAACAGTATGGACATTCTCATGCGACGCGACGAGTGCACCAATGTGACGATGAGAGACGACAGCGCTCACTCCGCTTACCCGCCAAACTCTCTACTCATGCAACAGATGTTGCCAGCTCAGATGACGGGGGCTCCCCTGCATATGACCGCCACTCCAGGCCCGCGACACATGTCGCCTGAGGAGATGAAAGTGATCGACTTACGCATGAAGCCTGAGAATATCGTGTCTAATAATGACACTCCATCTATGGAAACTTTTAGACAGTTTGTAGATTCTCACGGTAAACTACCAGCACAATCAGCGCAAAGTGTTGAAAATTTTCTCTCAAACATGGATAACAAAACAGGATTAACTCAAAGTCCAGAGAAATCATTGCCGGCTTCCACTTTCTCTCAACAGTTACAAGCCCTGCAAAAACACAATTCCACAGATAAAATGATGGAATCAGTTACAGCTGCCATCTTCCAATCAAACCCGCAAGCGGGAAGTGACGGGAACCTGTACTCGCAGCCCAGCTCCATAGGACAAATGGTGAATGTGGGTCTGCCCAACAATTCAGCTATGGACCAACTGATAGCTTCTAAGCAAGCCGCCCATTCGTTGGATGCCAGTATGAAGCACTTGCAGGACACTATAATGCAAGGCACAACTATGACAGACTCCATTATGTCGAGTGCTCTTAATGGCTCCCAAAATAAAGCCGAGATTATTGACTACAACAATTCATTCGGTCAAGTTGAACATTCTGGAGAAAAAATTCCAGGTCAAATTTCACATCATCAAACATTACTAGATAATCAAAATGCTCAAATGGAAGCGCTTGTTTCATCCGCTATCCATGTGGGAATTATGGGTGCCACCCCTGTAGCCTCTAAGCTAGATAGCTTGATCAATTCTACCGTGGAACACCATCTCAGCCCTCCTCATTCTGATTCTTCTTCTTCCCATCATTCTTCTTCGAGCCATGATATCATTTTATCAGCTCACTCCAGTCCTGATTTGGTATTGAATACGAGCACTTCACCCCAAGTTTCTCCCCTCGCCCGAGATATGATAGCTTCTCACAATCCTGGGGCATTATCTCCTGAAATCATACTCAATCCTCAGGTGTCACCTTCCATGATGTGCTCGACAGATGGAAACATGCCCGTGCCTCAGGCCTTAGGACCCGCCATGGCGCCGCAACTCTTGACCACCAACCACTCCCTAGCGCAAGCTGCGCAGGATAACATGATGATATTGACGGGAAATCCTCCCAGTCAAGCCGAATCCATGTCACTGATGACATCCTCTCACATGTTAAGCCCGACTGTTAAAACCCCACCGTCCGCTGTTAAGAATATGATACTCAACGCTGCCGCTGAGATATTCACATCCGACACGGCCATGAATGCACTGGTCACGTCGGCTATTAACACGGCTAATATTCTCACAAATGAGAATGCGCAGAATCAGTCGCCTATGATTTGCACCCAGGCTCCCTCTCAGACCGGAGGAGGTGTGGACATGCAGCAACAAGTGGATCAGCCACAGTTCCCTTCGCCCTTACCTTATCCTCCGACCGAGCAGTACGGCTCCCCCGGTGGAGTGGGGGGACTGGTGGTGCAGATGAAAGAGGACACCGTGAGTCAGTCGGCTGTAATGAACCAGGCTGTTAGCCAAGCCGTCAGCCAGGCGGTAAGTCAGGCCGTCAGTCAAGCCGTGAGTCAGGCGGTGAGTCAAGAAATGAAGACATCCAGCTCCGCCCCCATGCCGGAGCTGACATCTATGAGTGACAATGACTTGTTAAGTTACATCAATCCCAGTTGTTTCGATACAGGTAATAAATACTTCACCAATCGTACATGAGGATTTTTAATAGTGGTAATTTTTTTACATTTTATAATCTTTTTATTTTTGTAATGGGCACAGGCCATTTCCGATCTACAATTTTGACCAATTGGAACATTTGTCAGCCGCCAATATGTCTAAACCTCAATCTCAAGTCATGAATCAAACTCGCTTTAAGCACTGTTAGCAATCATAAGCAGATTAAAAACAGAACATCGTGTGACATTTTCTCAGTATTTCCTGCACTTTGTAAACGGAATTATTTGTCTGACCTTACAGCTTTAAAAGGGTAATTCTTTATTATATGTATCTATACTTAGTTGCACAGATGTAAAATGCCAGATTCAGAAATCAGGATCAGACCTGGGGGGCGTGGTTTCAAATCCCTAGCGGGACAGTTTAAAATTTATATTAATTTAGCAAAATTACAAATTTGTCGCTGGGCGGTGTCAGAGTTGTGTGTCACTTTATGGCCGATATCTAATAAATTATAATGTGATTATATTATCTAAACCCGTCCCAGGTGTTACCTTTGTCAGGCTAGACTTCTGTTAGATTTAATTTGATGAAAATAATTTAAAATATATGTCGCTAAATATTTGATAGTTGTTTTAACATCGACCAGCCAGGTCCAACATTTCTATGACATTATCAGATAGATACCCTCTTGGATTTACTATCTCGCCTGTTTTTTCTTTCAGTCTGATTAAGAGAGCGCCTGCAGGACGGTGAAGGTGAGAGCAGTAATATTGCTGATGTATTGCCATGAGAAATGTACAAAGCGCTGGTACACCGTGTGATGTGAAACAAAGTAAAATAAGCTGATGTGACTGTGCAAAGTGATGTTCGGTGGAAATACTTTGATTGCCAAGTTTGAAGAGTAATTCAACGTCAGGAAGTATATACATGGAAGACTTTTTTTTACCATTTATACAAGTTGCCTGTAAACAATGTGGTGAATTTTAAAGAAGCTTTCATTCTAAGATACATTTAATATGAATGAATGTAGCTTTTATATATTACAATAGTATAAACATGTGGCCTTCCGTGGTGTTAGCAGATTATTGCTAAGGGTTGTTTAGTTTAAGAAAAAAGTACCTTGTGTTATTGTTTTTACACATTATGTTTGTTCTTAATTTCACACTTTTTTGTTTAATATTTTTAATATATAATCATCACACAATTAACAATGACTGATAATAATAAGTTACAAATATTTTTCATCAATTTAAAGTGTAATGAGTCATCAGTGCTGAATTATTCTAACACGATTGATTCATTCATTTGGAACTGAGTATCGCCTTTGCGATTCAGAATAGTAGATCTTCATTTTGTATTGAGGTCCAAACATCGAAAAGTAATTGAAGCAGTGTTATTGATTGACACAAAATGCATTATTTTTTTTTCAAAATGAATCTATTTGTTTTTAGTGCAAGGAGGGAATACTCATCCACACAGCTATTTTTATTATTTATATTAGTTTTTAAGGTGTCGATGATTTCTATTTTCAGAACAAAAATCGAGCTATTTTGTCAAAAACAAACATGACACATTTTTACCCAGACTCGGGTCTAGTCGACCAGACAATATGTAATTTCTGTAACTGAACTAAATCTTTACGAAACAATATACTATTAAGGAAAACACATTCTTATTGTGAAGTTGTAATTATTCAGAACATAGGTCTGTGATATTTCAAATACTAAATTAATGTATTAATTATAAATATATACATATAAAATCAATTTTGTCGAAAAATATTGTTTTAGCGTCACCGGGATACGAACCTGGATCTTCATTTCCAATCCGGGGAAGTGCACTACCTTTGTGCTATAACTGACCGGTATCCCGGTATCCCGGTGACGCTAAAACAATATTTTTCGACAAAATTGATTTTATATGTATATATTTATAATTAATACATTAATTTAGTATTTAAAATATCACAGACCTATGTTCTGAATAATTACAACTTCACAATGAGAATGTGTTTTCCTTAATAATATATGTTGTATCAACGTGTCCAAAATTTAATAAAAATGAATTGATAATTCTGGCGTCTGCAAGTCGGTTTACTCAAAGGTATTTGAGATTCTGTAAAAATAATGTAGATGGCTTTCAAATAATGGAACGACAGGTGTATTAATTTGAAAAAAAATGTAACATATAGTTTCGAAAATTTGTCAAGAAAAATACTGGCGTTATAGCACAAAGGTAGTGCACTTCCCCGGATTGGAAATGAAGATCCAGGTTCGTATCCCGGTGACGCTAAAACAATATTTTTCGACAAAATTGATTTTATATGTATATATTTATAATTAATACATTAATTTAGTATTTGAAACAATATACGTTTCCGTGTAGTTAGTAATTTTGCATTTTACTCCGGTGTATTTTGTTCAAATTCTAAAATTTTTTAATGGTGCCATCAGAACATTAATTTTTAGCTGTGCATAGTGTCATTTTATTACATATTACATGAAATCATATTCCATTTAATTTCTTATATATCTTAAAGTAACTTTTCAGTTTGCCCACTAGCTGTTTAAAATGAGTGCAAATAGAACACGTATCAGGGAGCTGGTACACTCGGTGATTAGAATAGTCCGTGCTGGGCTGGATTTGAAATGTTGGCATAGTTTTCCTCATACTTTGTATTTTTGTTTTAATTTTTTTTTATTGGGGTGTGTTTATTATAGAGAATGTACTGTTTTATACATTTTTTGTATAATAATAGTAATTATGTGTGCTTATTGATAAGTTTGATTATATAATAATGCATATTATAATTAGCTTATGTACTATTGTTGTGTCAATAAGACTATTTTACTATGAAAAATGTCATTCATCTAAGAACACTTGATGCCATTGCAAGCTTAAAATATTGTGATTTTTTCCAAAGGACGATTGATAAGGTTATTGATCTAATGCGCATGCCTGGAGAGATTGGAAAATACACTTTAAAATCATCATTCAAATTATTAACACAAAAAAACTAATACTAAATAAATAAACTGAACACTAATGAAATCCTGGTTGATTTAAAATTCAAGGGACCAAAAACATAATAATATGTAAAAACTGTTTGATTCAAAATTTGTAAGAAAAAAGTATATACACAAATATTATATTATGTATTTCTATAATAGGACATGTTCCTTTGCACAAATTTTGTGTCATTTCGGGTTAAAAATGAACAAGTTTTGAATTCTAATATTTGATGATAAAAATTGTTATAACCGTGACCACCCTAGATCGATGTTGTGCGCTATCCGTAACTTCTTTAAAACATATTTAGTCCACATATTACAAAAATGTGAAATATAAATGTCAATATTTGAAGTTTTCACAAAAATTAATATTCTTTACAAAGTGGCAATTTCATATGGAAGTAGTTTTTGATCAATAATTCAGCAACAACTATTATTTTGCGCTAACAATTTTTTTTATTATTATTTTAACATTGCAATATGCCAATAGTCATCTGGGTATGAGGTTGAAACATCCAGTTAGTTATTAGCCTCGAGTGACAGTTTGAGGCATTATTTATGTTAGGGATTTCCCCAACATAAATAATGCCTATAATAATATGTTTGCAATTTGTGAGCAATTTTTTATTATCCATATTATACTTTTGTACAAAATTTGATCTTAAATCATACATAAATGTTTATTTATGTCTGTAAAACCGATCGCCCCATCCTCAGGCAAAATGCAATGATATTTTACAGACTAATCCGTAATTTTCTGAAGATGAGCTCCTCCTGTTTTTTCTGCTGTGAAATAACTGTGGATTGTTTCAAATTACTTTTTTCTAAATTCAAATCTCAAATTTAATCAATTTTATTTACACATATCGCAAAATTCTGGGTGTAACATACTTAGTACCCAATATTTTAAGGGTAGATATATACATATTAAAAATATGAGTCAAAAATGTTCGAAGTGCATGAGCCTAATCTCAACCGTGTCAGAGATATAAGCATTTAAAAAATCATAGTTGTGCAATTATATTGATTAATTTAAATATTTCATTGATTCCAAATTATATATTGAATACAAAAGATTAAAGGTCTTCGAACTTTGAGCGGCTGGACTATTTTTTGTTAGATGATAAGGGCCTGAAGTAAAAATATGTAATAATAATGGAACCATTCCACAAATAATTATATCGAGATATGTTGACTTTAAGCTTAACATGAATATTTTCCATAACAGTACAAAATTTGTACATACTCCTTGAACATTTTTGATTAGTAATTTAGTCAGATATCCATCCACCCATAAAATATTGTGGACTAGATCTGTTACACCCTATATACTCGTATCCGTAATTTTTAATAGTTTTATTTCTTTAATTTGCTTGTCTTTTAAATTTATAAAGTAGCATCTGCACAATATTTGCCTTATCACAGATAGCCTAGTGAGGCTGGCATTATGAATACAGTTGTGTATAATAATGCTGTCTTTTATCAATTCCAAAGACAACGGTCGTGGCCACACAGCAGTCACAATATAGCCGATCGCGGGATCGAGCAACAGCCATCAGCGATTGCTTCTCGCTAATTAAAAGTAAATTTACCTTGAAATTCGAATTAATGTGGTTTGAATTGACTCAATAGTATACAATGAATGTTGTAAGTGTATTTAAGTGAAAAGGTGGTATTATAACCTTTGACAAATTGATAATGATTAGGTTAGTAAGTTAGGTTTGTAACAGCTATTAATATACACTAATAATTTCGGTAAATAGCAATTGAAACATTAAATTAATAAAATTCAAGTGAAAAAATTATTTTTCTAAAGTAAGATAATTAATATAAACAAAACAGAATCCTTTTTGTTATATAATTTTTTTCAAAACCAACCGTGCAGCATTTGAACTTTGATAAATTATTGTGTTTTTTGAGAATGTTTTGCAGCATTTGTTGAAAAAAAAAAATGTATATATTGGACATAAAATATTTTTTGCTAAAATGCAGTTAACACTTTTGACTCCGACATCCCGATTCTGCTCACAGATTACGTTACAGTTTGAAAATGTAACTACTAGAGTAGGCGCAGCGCTCATGTCTCTGAAAATAATATTGAGTTTAGAAAAAATATCATTTTTATTTTGTTATACATTATGTAGGCTTGGGATAATAGTGAATATGTCAGACTTTGATCAAAATAAGATGGTAATACTATGTGGCATAGTACATATAAACAAAGTAAAGTTAATTTAAATTATAAAAAATTGGGTTACAAAACATATTATTGCCTTAATATTTGTTTCACAATATATTTCTAATATACATTCTGTCGTCGCCGGTACAAAGACATTTCCCTAAACTACAACTTTTTATTAGGATCTAATTCATAGACAAATCCAATCTTCCGAGAGAGGAGTGCAAAATGGTACCCCATTTTGATTAGTGATATTAAATTGGCACAAAATAACTTCAATAGATTTAAAAGTGAGTAGCTCTTTACTATCTTATTTTATAAAGGTATATGTTATTATAATATTCTGCACATGCCGCCTTGTATACAGTTTACATGCCCTCATTACGTCATTTATAACACTTGATTACAAATACCTGTTTCAATGATCCTGACTTAAACTCTGTTACCCATTGGCTAATAAATCAGCATAACTATTCATTCGTTTTCATCACTTGTCCTAAGAGGGTCGGGGCCCTAAATCTTGACAAGTCGCCTCCCTATCTTGCGTTGTTTCTTTCTGTCTTTATACAGTCATTGTTACTGTTCATCCCGAGTCTGGAGCAACCCACCAGCTGTCTTCTCTCTAGAGTTGCCAATAAGGAAATAATTATTGTATTCAAAATTTATTTATTTTAACATTGTTACGTTCTGTTATTGCTTTCGTGTTAATGATAAAATTATTATTAATTGTATTTTACTTTTGCTATTATTATTTCTTTGTGTCTCAATTAATCTCTAAAAATCCTTATTGATTATCTTTGTATCACAAAATGATGTGTTTAAAAAAATAAAAATATATATTTGGGTTAAATGTTGGCATTTCTACTGTAGGCTTGTTAAATATTGAATCTTGGTTTATTTCCACTGCCATAAATAGGAATGTAACACTATAAAAGTCAAATATTATAGATAAACAACGGTTATAAAAAAGATATTTAATACGGTTATTTTTCTTTAATATTTGTCCATTACAGAAATAAATAAATAAAACTATGTACATATACTAGATTAAGCGGTGCTGAATTTTTTTATTATAATATATTATATGTTATTATGTGGATACAATGTGTTAATCATCCTTTTAAAAAATATATTTTATTTTAAGAACTTGTTTTTACATTGTGAAAAATAAATTTATTCTTCAAGAACTCGTACAAACACATTTAGAGTTTTATGGACTATTTTATGAAATTTTTAAGTTAACTAAGAATACATAAAATACTTATTTAAACTCTAATGTAGCTTATTATTTAAAGTAATCTTTTTATATTTAAATGAGGCTTTCAATAGTTAGAGAAATATTGGATCTTTACTAAAATAATACTGACATAAAGAATTGTAACTAAGAAATAGGTAATCAGTTGTTCTAGTATTTCGCACGTATTTGATATAAAGGGTTTTTCATTAAGGGCGCTCAAACTTTTTTTAAAAATAAAACAAAAACGAATGAATATATCTAAAAAAAAAATTATTATGTTTTGAAGTACATTTAGTGGCAATTATGTATGAAATTCAATTTCCCTCGCATGACCACCGCGGGCACGTTTGCAGAAGTCCAATCGTTGAATCCAATTTTCCACCACTTTTTCACATAATTCGGCCCGAATCGCACCAATTTCGCATTCAATATTTTCTCTTAGCTCTTGTAACGTCGCCGGCTTGTTGGTATAGACCAAAGATTTAACATAGCCCCAAAGAAAATAGTCCAATGGTGTTAAATCGCATGATCTAGGCGGCCATTGAACTGGTCCATTTCGCGAAATAACACGCTCACCAAATTTGGTTTTCAATAAGTCAATTGTTGCGTGTGCCGTGTGACTGGTAGCGCCGTCTTGTTGAAACCACATATTGGCCAAGTCCATACCTTGCAATTGAGGCCAAAAATAATCAGTTATCATGGAGCGATAACGATTACCATTCACAGTAACATGACGATTAGCATCATCAACAAAAAAATATGGTCCAATGACACCTCCGGCATGTAATCCACACCAAACAGTGATTTTTCCGGGATGCAATTATGTTTCGTGAAGCATGTGTGGATTGGTGCCTGCCCAATAACGCATATTTTGCTTGTTTACATATCCATTGAGCCAAAAATGAGCTTCGTCGCTAAAGATGATTTTTCGATGGAATTCAGCATTCAAGTTGCGGTGAGCGAAGGTGAATTTTGGTAGTAGATTTGAATAATTTGCAAGCGTTGCTCCGGTGTGTACTGCTCCATGATGATTTGCCAACTAAGTACGAGTGTTAACCTCAAAAAAAATTGAAGAAATATGGCGTAGTTTCTTGTCCCTGTTGAAAGAAAGTTTGAGTGTCCCTATTGAAAAACCCTTTATATTCAAATGGCAGTATTTCATTTTTTTATACTGGTTTAACACAACTAGTGCAGAATATTTTAAGGGTAGTTACATATTTAAAATATGAATTGAAAATGTTCAAGGTGCACGAGCCTAATATTAGCCATGTCAGAGATATAAGCATTTTAAAAAAAATCATTGTTACACAATTATTTTGATTAATTGAAATATTTCATTGATTCCAAAATAAAAAGTCTTCAAACTTCAAACGACCAGACTATTTTTCGTTAGAAGATTTAGAGCCTAAAGCAAAGGGTCAATTTCGCAAACATTTTTTTTTGTAGTACGTAGACCCGTTAGGTCTAACATGATTTTGTAAAAATCTCATACAATAATATTTTCCATAGTAGAATTTGTACATACTCCTTGAATATTTTTGATTCTTAATTCAGGTATGAAAATCTGTTTTTAGAACAATCGTAACCATTGAGCCTACATGTGTGCACTTCGTAAGGTACACAGTTGGTGGACTATGAGGAGATTAAATATATTGCAGATAATCATTTGTCTGCATCTGCATGAAGTTCTTTCTCTGTATTATGTTTACAACATTACAAACAACTGTTTCTTTCATTCTTTTGTTTCTAAATGCAGTATATTGTAAATTTTTCTTGGCTATAGCTTATATATAGTTATATAGTTGTAATCCAGTATACAAAAAGTGATTAACATGTAAAGTTTGCCTATCGCCTATTGAAAAGAAAAAATGTAATTAAAAATTGTAGATTTAATAAAAAAAATTAATGTGTCTCTCCGCGCATTGGCTACCCCGCAGAATTCTCCTCCAGTATCTCGCATGCGATCATCAGTGCTATGGAAAAGAGTCGTACGAAGAGAAGAACGAGTGCGTCCTGTAAAGTATTTCTTTCACCCCTCCAAAAATTACGTAAAACGTTTCTGAAAACCTTGAAAAAAACCGGCATTGTCACAAACAATCATCTTCATACATAGTTGAAGACTATAAATGACTCTTTTAAGGCCATAAAGAAACCTTAACTTAAATTTAAAAGGTGCAATTAAAGTCTCCTTTTCAATCTCCTTTTTTCAACTAGGGAATATTTCGCCAAAATAATATGAGTTTAAAAAATTATCATATCCACATACATAACACATAATATGAAATTTTGTAATACTTTACTTAAGAAACTTTAAGCAGCACGCTCAGCGACTCGACTTTAGCCCATCTGCCTACCATTTAATTTTATTATTTAAAAAATTCATCCAAGAAATGGCACTGTGCCATTAAAAATGTTAGGATACACTTTTAAGGTACCAAATAAATACAAAAATAAAATACCAGATTTTTATTTTCTGATGACCTCAACAAAACTCAGGTGACCAATTCGGAAGTGAGATAGGCTGATGGGTTAATGGTATATCGTCATGGTAAATGCAATAGGCTGTATATCAAAAATACCAAACTTTTCAGGAGACAAAAAAAATACTCCACTCCACCTTTATCCTATTTCACCGATTCTTTCGTAAATTTATTATATTAATTGAATTTGCTCTCTGTTAACGGTGTTAGCACCATTTTGATATAAGTTGCGTATTACATCACTATGATGCAATAAATAGAAATTGAGATTTTTTTTATATACAACCTATTGTATTTACCATGACAATATTGTCTTGATTTTTAATATTTGAGAAAATTCAATGTATATAATGATTAAATTAAATTTCAATTATATTTAATACAGGCCTATACAGACTTGACTGATTTTGATTTTGATAGCTGAGCACTGTGGCGCATCATGTATGTTCCGACATTGTTGACTGTGGAACCCGTGCGCTTTTTATGCGTACGTGAGATTAAATATCTTCTTAATTCTTCTCAATCGTCATTTAAAAAAATTTTTTTTACTGTGTTCCCAACTTTTTCAACCACGGAAAGTATAATTTGTAATATTTTATTCTCCTAACTGTTCTAATATTTTTTACTTTTTAATCCCGAAAATTGCCAATTGTAATATTTCTATCTTCACATTGTACTTTAATGTCTCTGTAGAACTATATTTTAGAGTCATTAACGATCTCTTGATAGTCTGTTTCCTTAAAATAAACTAAGAATGAGATAAATTTGATTACAGTGAAACTGACTAGAATCTTATTTCAGTTTCTTTAATTTTATTCTAATTGTCATTTAAAATGACACACAATTGACTTCATTAAACACTTTACCACTTTATAACACATATTTTCGATAAATAAATAGCCACATTATTTGGTATAATATTAAAGGATCAGATTGTTTGATGCTTGGGAAAATTAAATTAAAACAATTTATTCAGTTTAATTGCGTAATGTAACGCCTACTCCGAAATCACAAAATTTCAGATTATTTTTTACAGTAAATCTTAAAGTAGTACTGATTGGGCCACAAGTGAGCTCATTTTCCATGATCAAATTAAAAAATATATACAGTTATCTTTTGTTATAATTATTAGTTATTGAGAAAGATGTGTTCATTAATATAATATTTTTAAATGCTGCCACAGACCAGTAAATGAATAGCCATGATAGTGATGAGCTAAATGTTATTGTGATTGTGTTTGGTATTTCTTTAATAACGATGATTGGTAACTGATATTTTACTGTTAGAGGTTTAGTTTCCAGTATGTCAGTGATTGCTCGCCGAATTACAAATAATTAATTACTAATCATCGTTACAATCAAACACAAATTATAACTGTTTAACTCATCACTAAGCCATGAAGTAAAGTGTACATATTTATAAGAGAGGGGTTTGGAATATTAGTTGTGGGATGAGGGGCATTCTATACACATTCTTGGTGGAAACATAGACCCAATAGTTTATGACACATTTATGCAACGGTAAATTTATTTACTCTTCGAAAATTAAATCTGTGTAAACAAGACATTTTTTACATAATGCGTTTAAATTTTCATTCCAATCGAGTTATATTTAAAAAAAGTCGCAGAGCTATTTGATTGTGTAAGTGGTGCCAAAGTGATCACATGGGTGATACCAAAATGAAAATAATGGTACAAGAAATTTGCGTTAGTTCATGTCCATATATTCGGTGGCCTGCGAATGCTGCAATGTTCTCACTTATGAAACAATTTGTGCTTATATTGGATAATAAATTTGTTGAACTAATTTGCTTTTCTTTGAACTTGATTTAACACCGATATAATATTCAATATCTCAACCATTGGGCGTCTCTTGTGGAAATTTGACTTAATATTTTAGTTTGAAATAACACATTGTCATTTAGTTTGCAATTATCCAAAAATTTACAGGTAAAAATAATTGTATATTATTTTGGATCAGACGATATAGAGAATCCTGAACTTACACGGTTAAAATTTGTTTTGGAGTCCTATGATATATTTTGTTAGCGTATATATTTGATTAGTATAAACAAAAAAAGAAGCATTATTTATAATAATAAAATTTAAAGAAAATGAAAAAATATTTTAAATATAAGTAGTAGTGATGGTAAAATCGTTATTTTAACTATTATTGTGACTTTGATTGTAACGAAGATAGATAACTGATTAACATAATTCTTCAAGCAATGATTGGTACACCAGAAAGTAAGCCTTCAACAGTTAAATCATAATTACCAATCATCGACATAATCGCAGTCACGTAACAGTTTACCATCACTAATAAGTACAGTATGTAGTAGAAGCCCTCTCAACCCATTTTCTAGATTATCAGACCTATATACAGCCACATAAACTGTCGGAAGATCTTGAGCGGCCTGATTTGGCATGAAGCATAACTATCATAGCTATATTTTGCAATGTAAATGGCGTGTTAGTGAAATGTGAATGTTAAAAGAAATGTACAAAGCGGAAATGAATAAGCAGAAGAGATTGACGAAAATGAAGCGCCAAAGATACTTTAGACGTCATTTTAAATTATATAGAACAGCACACTGATACAACAATATTGTTTACACAATACATAAAAACATAGAGAGGTTATACTGGAAAATTAAATTATTTTATTTCATGTTGAATGTTCACACACACATAATTTTTACAATCTTCCTCTTCAATGGACTTTTCGATTAACCGCAAGACGCTTGAACCCGGTCAGGTCAGTCAAGAGAGCTTTTACTGTATTTATTATACAATATACAAACATTACGGTAGGAGAATTATTTACTATTCAATATGTAGAAATAACAAAATTAACATAAACTCTCAATAATAAAGTATTGTAACTAACAAATAGTCATTTTTAGTTCTAGTATTTGATACATATTACAAGCAATGTTCCCTCTAAGTTTGAATCACGGCGCGTGCATAAAAATTTTTTTTTGCAACTATGTGTTTGCACATTGGGGAAAAAATAAGAAAAATATGACTACATCAGTACATATAAGGCTACTGGTAGGGCCCGGGTTGACCACATTACCAGTGAAGATGTATTAAGACAAAATAAGTCAAGCTGCATACTTCTGATATATTTTACAACCCATTATGCAGAGGAAGATAGAAGGCAGCAGAGACTTGGATAGAAAGAGATTATCTTGATTGTGTAACCTCAGAAAGTGCTTCAATGTTCAAAATGTTGGTGATCTTATACAGGATAAATCAACATGTGTACTACAACATGGTCAACCTTCGATAAAAAGTGGCACATGAAGTCTTGTTAAAAATTGTGTAAGCATCATGATGCTGAATTGTGCGTGTGCGCACACTCACACACCTTAGAAAGAACAATGTTTATATTATATTATGTTCTACTGAACAAAAAAACATTAAAAAACAATACTGCCATATGAAATATTAGAATAACTAAAAATGACCTATTTGTTATAATACTTTATGTAGGAGGGGTTGATTTGTTTATATTATATATACAGACACATGTGATTCCCTTGAAAGTTGAGGATTTACTGTGAAAATATTGATTCCGCTTCAATTGTAAAATGAATTTATAATATATATTTTTTAAATATCCTCGTGGTTTTATCCAAAAAAATCCACCAGCGCCACTTGATTTTCATCTAATTATTTTCCAAACTTTTACATAATTTCAATTGAATTCTAGGGAATGTTTTCAAATTTTTATACATACTATGTAAAATATAGCACTTGGGTTATTATTATTTTCATTGATCTAACTGTATTAGCGCCATTTGAAAATATAAAATAGTTAAGTTATAAAATTCGGTGTTAAAGAATCCGTACACAATTAGTTAAATGTTTCGTGTAAGGTAGTTTGAAGTAGAATTGTATGTAAACTTTGTAAATATTTTATGAAAAGTTAAGTATATTCAATTTATATGCCGATTGTACTATATTTTATAAAAAAAACTGTTACGAAATAAATAAAAGTTTAATATAGGAAATGTTTATTTATTTATTTCAGGATTAGTGTTGTTAAAATTACATAATAGGTATTTTTATTTTATTTTTATTATTTTTTAAAAATAGAGATGCGTACACGGAATACATGTCACATCAATATTCTTACTATTTTCAAACTAAGCTAAACGCTTGTGCTATGAAAATAGGATTAACTTGCTGGTGTCCTGGAACGAGGCGCGAACCGGTTTAAAATATTTAAATAAACAATTGCAAGATTGCTTGTATGGACCTACACAAGTGCCAGTCTATTACATCCACATATCACATATAAATAGAAGTTGTAAAGGATGGATATAAATGAAACAATGTTATAACTCTACTTGAGTTTATTAGCATTACTAGTTTCGAGAGAAACAGTAACTCACAGGTGAAGTATTAAACTAACTACGCACAAACATAGGAGACAAGGCTTATGTGCATATGGTAGTGCTATACATACAGACATATAGTAGTGCTAATAAACTCACGTAGAGTTATAACATTGTTTCATTTATATCCATCCATTATAATGAAAGTTAATGCTGATTCTGTCAATAATATAGATTTGCATTTTAAAGAAAAATTAAGATTTGAATTTGCTTCAGAATTTTACAACTTCACACAAGTATTATTGTGATCTTTGTAACCTGTTGTGAACTGAACAAGACACCTCAACTTTAAAATATGTTAGAATGTCATTTGTGTTTTTATAGAATTAAAATTTTGTTTTGTTGCACTTTCAGAAAAATGTTTGCTTATTTTGTTAAAAGTTCTGAACCAACTATTTAAAAAATATAAAAATTTATTACACGCCAAATAATCAAGTATCGCATTGCAAATGTAGTCTACAAGAGATTGCTGCTAGAGAGGTGGGCATGCAGCCACTTCAGAGGAATTATTCTTTTTATCGTTTATGCCGCTGTGTGTTCTGATGGTGCTTGAAAATAAAAAGTGAAACTCCAACCAAGTCGGTATTATTTATTCTCACTTTAATATTGGGTGGTAGGAAAAGTCATGCGCATTTTTTAAAAATGTTTTTCAAGGTCATCTATTTATATAATGAACAAAGATTAAGCAATGATACACTGTCTGTTTTGTTCAATAATCTTTTGCTATCCTTCATTGAGCTTCATAATTCCTCGTTCATAGAAGGACCTTTCTTTATCGGTGAAAAACTGAACAAGGTGCTGATTTACAGTCTCATCGGAATTGAATGTTATATTGAACAAGTGGAAGCCTGATGGCGCAAGGTCAGATGAGTATGGTGGGTGTGATAATACAGTCCATCCAAGGTCCAACAATTTTTGACAGGTGATCAAACTTGTGTGTAGTCTTGCGTTGTCGTGATGTAACACCACTCCTTTATGATTAATAAGCTCTGGAAGTTTCCGGTTGATGGATTCGTTCAAACTGTCCAGCTACATAGTTGAATCAATTGTTTGGTTCCTTGGTGAGGCATCACGTCGGGACCAAGACCGTTTGTACTCCACAATGTTGTAAACAAATCATTTCTCATCACCAGTTATTGGTCGCTTCAAAAAAAAAAGAACATTTTCTTCACGTTTAATGAACATATCGCAGATGTTTACACACATCGTCAAATGAACTTCTTTGAGTTCACGAGGAACTCAAATATCGAGCTTGCTTACGTACCGTAGCTTCTTCAGACAATCAGATAATTTCGATTGTGAAATATTTGAATAAATTTCGAAGTAAGGAGGTTCTACTTCTTTTTTTTTTAATTGATCACTGTTTTGTAGTAAATATAGCATAATCACTATATTATTCCAATCATAAAATTTGTATTGATCCATCGATGATACATAGAAAGTATGATTACCCTCAATCTAAGGATTCCTTTATTTAGTTCAGTTTCCAGAAAAGAGAGTTCCACTGCCATATATAAAATAATTATATATGAAAAATTGAAACAACTAGAGTGTATTGATATTTTATTCAATAAAAAGAAGCATACAAGGTATTATTTAAAAAAAAAAATTGACAAAAACCCCATCCTACATTCATTTTTGTGTTTGATGTTGAGTAATAATCCAATTTCGACAGCTGGAGAACCGCAGTTTGTTATTGCTGGAATAATAAAATGCTGATTATTAATATTGAATAAAATTGTAATTTTGCAGAGAACACGTATGCATCATCACCGGTGTAATTCTTCATGTTTGTAAAAGGGAAAAAACTTTACTTTTTATGTAATATGTGTATGTATATACACATGTATAATACATATATTGTAAATCTAACAACACATTGTACCCTATGTGTATCTAGGGTGCCAGAGACAGGAAGTGAGTGAAGCCACGATGCGTAGACCGTCACCAGCATTCACCTGGAGACTTGTCAGAACCTGCTACCTCAGTACTTGCATTAAAAACGTGTTCATTGTTTACCTGACCGAATAAATGTGAATTAAACTGGACAGTCCTACTATTTTACCCACACTGGTTTAACAATATATCTTCCCAGTGTGCAGTTTTAGCCAAATTGACTTCGCGCTTCAAACATGTATCAATGATTAAAACAGTTAGAAGTGCAATTGGCTATGGCAGTAGAAAAAGATCTGAAGTTATTTTTCACAAAATGGCAATTGAATTATAACAACCAAATGCAGCAATAATTATATTATTATTTCTACAATTTAACTTGTAAACTAGACATCAAATAAGTAAGATGATGAGTATGTGTCTCAGAGTAGTTTTATTCTGCAAATTTATGACATTGGCTCCAGTGGGACGATGTGTAAGATGATGGATGTTGGTTGGAATTATTCCATTCACTTACATCTCTCTTCATAGAGCTAAGAATTTAAAATTTTTTTCAAAAAACATTTTTCAAATATAAAAAGTAGAGCTAACTTGTATGACCGAATGACTAGTGGGATTCCAAGGCGGGTGTCTACAAACCAGTAGAATATGCTTTTTTTGAAAGTGCTGAAATTTTATACTGTTAAATTCAGAATATATGTACACATGTATAGAAAAACCACAGACTACCAAATATATAGATACGTTCCACAGGAAAACGAATTTAAAAAAAGATTAGTCACACGTATAAAAATAAAGGATACATTCCATAATTTTCTAAAATTGCATAAAACTAATTCAATAAGTTAAAATATACCAAAAACGCATAAAAAAAAGTTTTTTAAATTTCAGAAAAATGTAATCTAACATATATTCCTTCCAAATTTATGTATTTAAAAAAATTAAATCTTTTTGCATATTTTTTCTTAAGAATTATCATCGCTATATGACAATGTTCGCCATAATTTGCGAACTGATTCGAAATCTCTTTCATCACTAGAAGGGATAGTCAGCGCATCAGATCTATATATCGACGTTTCTGTACAAAATACACTCCCTCATTACCGCATGTCATATTGGTAATTTGTAAACAAGCGCACATGTATTGGCACTTTGCCTTCTGGGCTACTTCAGCCTAGGCTTAAATCTTTTTAACTTCAATCTGACCCGGTTGTCCTTTCTACACTAGACCGAGCTGACTATTTTACCCATAGTATCACTAAAACTCCTTACATCCTTGTATTTATGAATTTAATAAATATGACCAAGTTTGTAGAGAATTTGTTTCCTAGAATCATCATCTAGGTACTCGAGTCATTAATTAATGAAGAGATTTCGTGCGAGGTTCTACTATGCGAGATTCATATAGAAGATGTATTAATCAAGCAAGATACACATTACAGTAGATCCGCGTTAATTCTAAGTTCAAGGAACCAAAAAAAATTGAATTCGTATTCCGTGGAACCCCCGTTAACAAGAAATTTAAGGGATCAAAAAAAAAAATTATTTATACAAATTACAAATGCAACCATGTAACAAATCGCAAATCATGAAAAAAGCCGGTACTTTCGGTAAAGCATACATATTAAGGCATATTTCGCAAAATCATTTAGAAAATGCAGTATTTATTATACTAATACAAAATCCTGATGTAATTTATTATGTGTACTGCTGAAACTACTGAAGTTTGCATATTAGATCTATATCTCGTAATAAGTAAAGATCCTACTTTAAAATGTTCTCAGGAAATCAAACAATCATTAAATAAAGTACACAATAACTATTACACTAAATTAAGAATAAAAAGAACAAATTTAAACATTTTTAATTGTCAGACATGTTTCTGCTTGAAAAAACCATGAATTTTTCCTTGTTTCATTTTTTGACACTTCTGTAATACAAATTTTACCACCGCGTCAAATGAGTGCATACTTCCCATCCGTGTCACAGGATCACTCAATAATACAAAAAAAAAAAAAAAAAGGGGAATTTAAAATAGGCAAAAAAAAACAATCTTAAAAATGTATATGTATTTTCAAAACACTCTTTTATTTTATTACACTTTTCATTGTGTTAAACGTCATATCGTAAAGTGTAATGGAATAAAACAGTGTTTATACTCAATTTACAAAATATCATGGAATTCCACCAAGTTTCACCACCAAAAACTGTTGGAACAGTATATTTTCACTAAAACAAAGTATTTATTTTAAAAACGTCGAAAATTGATAATATGTTCTGCAAATTCAATGGTTTATAACACTATTAATTTTTAACATTTAATTAATTTGTATCAATTAAGATTTATCTCTGTAATATTGACTTTAAGATTATAAGAAAATATATTTCGTTTATGCAATAATTGACTAACACCATTTTGTAACATGCTGAAAATGCATCTATTGGTCGCGGTCTTTCTTATAATGCTTGTATTGTCTTAATTATGGCAAATAACATTCAGTTTATTAGTTTTAAATGCGTATCAAGGTTCTATCTGAGTAATAGATGAAAAAAAAAACAAATTTAGTGTATTCTGATATAAATGAATAATAAATTTGAATTATCATTGAAAGTAGGGCCTTAACAAATATACATTTTGCAGGTTGATGTGTTGACATTCAGAATGTAAAGTTAATGAAATAGAGTCTATGTATTTTTTATGCTAGACCTCTATCTATACAATATGTGGGAGTGATAATTACCATAGTTCGCCAGTTTATAGAAGTGGAAAATCCATCAGGCATGGACACTTCGCAGAACGGTAAGGAAATATTCATGAAGATAGCGTTGACTTCAACATCACTGAGTAGGGGACACTCTTTAACACTTTGGGCAAACTGTTGCGGAGTCAGAGTCAGGAAGCGAATCTTCTTCAAAGCTTTGGCGATTGGCTGGGGGGCACTGGTTTGGCTGGTGTCTAAGAAAATCAGTTTAATGTTTATTTTAATATAATAGACACAATAAATACCTGAGATGTAATGATGAACAGAGCTAGGGTTTGCATTGCAAAGGTTTTTTCGACATTGGTATTTTATCAATATCAATTTTTCTGGATGAATATTACGGCTGTGGCAATACAATGCAGCAGATGAAGTAGAAGCATTGTTTTTAAACGATCCAATAGTGGGCACCATACACTCACTTAACCAATTCCTTAAATGATATAATTTATCATTACGATGAAACACTCGCCACCTTATTATTATTATTATTACTCAATTATTTATAAGTCTGCTTTTAGATAGATTAATCTGATAATAGTGGGCGCTACAGGCCATACTGGCCAATAAACAGGGAGATTTTAATCCTTATTTCTGAACCTGGTATCCCGACCTAATGTGCCACTGCTTCTCGCGATTGATAGATACATTAATAATGTGCAATAAATGTATAACATCATAAAGGTTATTCTTGAGAAAATATAGTATATAGATGATCACATACTATATTTATCAGGGGCGTGCACTGCATACAAGCAAAAAAGCTGTGCATTACTTAAGATTCTGGACAGTAAAAATAAATATTTATCCTATGAAAAGACCCTATAAAATTCTAGCTATTACCCGGATTAGCGTAACCCATGGCTATATTTTTGTCTAGCCATCAACAGTGAAAAATTGTGAATCATTTGTGTTCAATTTCGTTGCTATTCATCTCCGCATTTTGCTAAAACGCACGCGTCGGTTGCGTCTAACTTGTTTGTTCAATCCCTATGAGAAATGTACTAAACTATATATTTTCTTATTCAACCTATTGGGTATCTTTGAGGCTGCCAAAATTTACCTTTTATTCAAACAATTTGTGCACAATTCGAACTGATAATGAAAACTTCGTGTGAAAACACTTTTACTTATTTATTTTATTAGTAACTACAGTGAAACCCTCTTAATACGATCACCTTTAATACGTTTTCACGCCTAATAGGTCCCGAAAAAGTCCCATACAAATTACGTATTTTTTTTATGCTTAATACGTTTTCCAAATAATAAGTTTCCCGCCTAATAAATTAAAATATTTCTGACAGAACTCAGTTTATCCCTACAAAATGTCCCTTGTACGTTTTTCGCAGAATTTTTTTTGTTTGACATTTATAAAAATGAAAGTGATATTCTTTCAATGGGTGCAATAAAATAAACTCTCTTTAAATGGGTTTTTCCATGTGTCATAAAAGTTTATCCATTTACAAAGACTGTAATATTTAAATAGGCTAATAAAACATAGTGCCCAAGCAAAATAAATCCCAAAAATCAACAAAACAAAACCCCAGCTGTCATAAACAATCATTCAGCATGTACAATACCAGAGCTGCATTGGTAATTTTGCTTTATTTCCACTAATATCTACCTTTAAATATTCTTAATTGCTTTGGAGGCAGAAAAACCCTTAAAATAAATTCTTGGAATACACAACAATTTACTTAACTCTAACCATAACCCGCATTGAATTAGGCCTCATTTTAGGACAAGCTTGTCTTTTCAAATAACATATAGACAAAATATGTAATACATTGACATTTTTATTTTCATATGTTTGCCCGTATTACCCTAATTATGTTTGGCCTGAATCTTCAATTTATTTCGGGAATTCCAAGTATCGAATTGCTTCGTCAAATTTTGAGTTTATAATTGAATGAATAAATTTTGTGTAATCTTATTAGGTATACTGAGTGGAACGCTATATTTTAGGGGAAAATACATATGGATTAAAAATACAAGTTGAAAATGTTGAAGCTGCGTACGCTGTATCTAATCTCAATCATGCCAGAGATACAAGTATTAAAAAAAATCCTAGTTATGCGATTATTTCGATTAATTGAAATATTTTATTGATTCGAAATTATATATTGAATACAAAAAATAACTAATGGGAACTTGTCAACCGAGGCGTACAATGAAGTCCCGGTACCGACACCGATGTACGGAAGTGAGGTCGGTAGCTGGCAGAAGAGGAACGAAAATAGACTGAATGCAGTGAAAATGAGATAGCTTAGACGTATATGCGGCAGATCCATTTATGACAGAGTAAAGAATGAAGAAATAAGGAAAGAATGTAAAGCTGACCTTGAAAAGAGCATTTATTCACATTTAATTTCTCGTTCTTGTTATGCTAAGAAAGTAGGAATTCACGAAGTTAATTATTCAAATTTGAATTTTTTTTATTTATTCACGTTTAATTTCTCGTTCTTGTTATGCTAAGAAAGTAAGAATTCACGAAGTTAATTATTCAAATTTGAAAAAAAAAATTTAACTGCGTATTTTGAATTTCCGAGAAGTACATGCGAAATGTAATGTGTGCTCAAGGATATACACATCAAGTAAAAATATTATGCGATAAAATTAACCATTAATACTATTCTGGATAATATACTCTTCCTAACACTTCAAACAATGTAAAGCAGATCTTAATACAGTAAGTAAGATTAAGAAAGGATCACTTAGGTGGTTTAGTCATATTGGAACGGATGAATGAGAAGATAATGGTTAGAAAGATATATGACGCAAGTATTAATAGCACCATAAATAGAGGACGTCCGCGGAAAACTTGGCAAAACCAGGTAAACTAGATACTGGAAAATAATTATGTTAGAAGCCTCAATAATCAACGAGCTTGTATGAGAATATGTATGTATGTGGATGAGGCGATAATTGTGTTTCAGGGCAGAAGAATGTGGTGCTCTATCTTCTCTGCCTACTCCCGCAGTGAAACGGCGTGATGGTAAATTAGTTAGTTATGGAAAAAATAAAGGTCATCGAGCTTTGAGCAGCCAGACTATTTTTTATTAGATGATTTATGGCCTGAAGCAATGATAATGGAATAATAATAATAATGGATCAATTTCGCAAATATTTATTTCGAAGTAAATTTATTTGAAGCTTAACATGATTTTGTAAAAATCTCCTAATAATGTTTTCTGTAATGGCACAGAATTTATACACACTCCTTGAACATGTTCGACTACAACAATTTTAATACAACTGCTTATATTTCTTCGTATTACTGTTATTTATTCGCAATCTCAGCTACCTCCATATTATTTATTTGGAGAAAACGTGAAATCTGATACAAGCATAAAGAACAATATATTTATTAATGCATTTCTTATTATAAATAATAATCCCCATAATCTGATTTGAAATACATAATGAATACAACATATTTTTCCAAAAATAATTTAGTTTCCATACTAGCGGCCCTTTAAATTTCTGAGTAACGAAGACTGCTATTGATTCAATTCTAATATAAATGGCAGCGTCAAAAGCGACTGATTTTGCTACTGAGAACCAATTTTGAATGACCAATAAATATAAAAATGAGTTAAGTTTGAACAAATAATAATGAAGGTTGCTGACTTTGCAACTAATACCCTCACTTGTAGTTCACGAAATTATTTAAACATATATTATTTATAACTTTGTTTTAAACCACTTTTACGAGTTAAATTTAATACGCCAACCGGTTTCGGAAAATATGTTTTCCTTCATCAGAATGTCAAATAAACTAATTAAAACAATGTTTTTTGCAGGAAAGAAAAGGAACTTTTCGAAAGCGGTTTATGTATTAATTTAACTCATAAAAATATATTTTTTTATTATTATGTTCGAAATCTAATAATATCCGTTTTCGGAGAAACCATAGGGAACTGCTTTCATTGGGAGGTGTTTCATTTTAACTACTTCTGGTTCAGCTTTGATTAATATTTCTTGACAACTAAAATAACCAAATTATTTATTTTCGCAATCGATACGTATTTGAAAATTTATTAACAAATAAACAAAACAGAGCAAACCACAGGGCACTGACAACTGAATTAACATAACCGGCTGATCTATTTGTTTGATTTTTTACGTCAGCACGAAATAAATAAACAAAGCAAAAATAATGTAATCATATTTGGGAGTAAAAAATTTAAATCGTAAAATTAAGGACAAAAATACTATTAACATATTTTTGTAAGTTCGGGCCTGCCATCGTCGATGTCAATGCCGACAATAATTTCTCTGAACTGAGATTCAGTAGGGGCGAGTATTTCATGTCTCAATTACACTGATCAAGGCAATATGTCGAGTGTACAGGTAAATTATGTAAAACTCATCAAAAGGGATAAATTTTAGATATGCTGTCCAACAGGTTTTCATTTACAAACAGTACTTTTTTAAATGTGCATTCGTCAAGTTGGCCTGAAAAAGATACGATTGTCGTGCAAACAATTTACATTTCGTAAAAAGTATGAACTTTCGTCGGACTTACAGGTGGCGTATTTTGTCTCCGAATAACTTTGACCTACCTTATTTTACTATAAAACGCTGAATAATTTGAATTTGAAATCATTTCGTGTTTTGATCTTGTTGTCAGTGGTTCTTTTACTCTTTGCTACGTCGATTTACTTTATTTAAGTAGATACTTTACGGGTTTAATTTTAATTTCGTTTTATATTCTCTTTTGTTACGTCGATTTATTTTATTTAGGTAGTTAGATATTTTATGTGAGTTTAATTTAAATTTCAGTTTAGTTATTTTTTTTATAATCACTTTTTAGTAATTTTTTTTTTTTGCAGTTTAGATATTAATTTTTTTTATAGGTATTATCAATTATTTAGATAGTTCAAATTTTATACTTCATTTAGTTTCCTTATAATATTATTTAGTTTCCTATAAGTAGTATTTAATATATTTTAAGGGTACATTAGGAGATTAGTTGTATTTTATTAGATAGTTATCAACATTTTATAAGTTTGTTTTTAATCTTTTATTTTCATCTAGGTTTTTTATTAGCATTTTTATAGTTACATTTTATTATCATTCATTTAATCTTCTTCGTTATTTTTAATTTGTTGCATTTTTGTTACTCGTTTTGGTATGCCTATTTATGGCCGTGATTTTCAAATATATATTTATATAAGTAACTTTTGTAAAATAAATTGTTTTTTAATAATTTTTTTATAAATAAAATATTTGAATTATTCTAATGTTAATTAAAATACAATAGATGTTATGGTCAAATAAAGCATGGAAATATTGAAATCACTGTTAATAAGTTTTCTTGCTTAATAAGATTTTTTTTGGCGGTCCCTTGGAAAACGTATTAAGAGGGTTTCACTGTAAATGAATAATAAAAACCCACATTTTCGTAAAAAAAAAAACGCCAAAATATGAATTATTATTGCAAGTCGCGCCTTAAAAGGATTCCAAAAGCATTGTAATATAAATGTATTGTAAAAGGGAATATACTGAGTTTACTAAATGCTCGTGAGTTCACTAAATGCTCATAATGAACAGATCTATTCTTAAAAATGGAATGAATCGTAACATATGTATGATATACGTGGTTTCCAAAAAAGCGGTATTATTTAAAAGGATTCCAAAAGCATTGTAATATAAACGTATTGCATACGGGAATATACGGAGTCACAAAATGCTCATAATGAACGGACGCATTCTTAAAAATGGAATGAATCTTAACATATTTACGATGTATGCAGTTTCCAAAAAAGCAATAACGTGAAAAGGATTCCAAAACCATCGTAATATAAACGTATTGCATACGGGAAAATACGGAGTTCGTTAAGTGCTTAAGATTAATGCTTTAGTTAAGACGCATTCTTAAAAACGTAATAAATCGAGATATATGTATGATATATGCGGTTTCCAAAAAAGCGGTAATATGAAATGAGTCCGAAAAGAATATATGTACCGTGCAAAAAATGGAATACTCCTAAAACACAATTTCTGGCAAATTCTGTTACTATCACTTTATTTTATAACTAAAGATACGTGAATATTCACAACGCTTTCTTTGTTTCTAAACCTATCATAACTAGTGGTAGCCAAAAGAATGCAAAGTGAAACATTGCCAAAACTATAATGGGATATGCAACCGAGACAACCGCATCCGGTTTCCGTATAGTTACATAAATGTCGTTGGTAACAGCATAACCTAAGTTTAAGCCTACTGCACGCCATTGATATTTATCATCATATTATGCAATAAAATAAAGTATACTTAATTCATTTAGTGTTATATCAAAAAAAAAAGTAATATCAACATTCAACACTAATTTTAAATAAATATGTGCGTTTTTTACGTTAACATTCTCCTTCCTTTCTTGAAAAACAACATTAAATTAGTGAAACAAACTCACCTGAGCCGTACTCACTCTTATTTGGACAAGTCAAAGTAATCACTTTTTCGTTAATTGGAGCCAGATCAGTGGTCGAAGGTTCTATTTCTGACTTGCTCGAGGCATCGCTAGCTGCAGACTGGATGGCGGGTGCTCTGAGGGGCAGCATCTGGGTTTGACTGTTAACTGGGTCATATTTTCGGTCTTTGAAATATCTGCCAGCAGCAACAAACAAGTCTGCCTCACTCACGATACTGAGCCTATCCTGCTCAAAAATTGTGAGCAAGGTGTCAATTTCAATCTTTTCGAAACTCACATCTTTTAAGACTTCATTAGTCATAGTGCACATTATCTACAACAATAAGACACCTTTAAAACTTTATTATTATTTATTTATTTAAATTGTGTAATGATGCTATTTACTAACAGAAAATAAAAAACAAATAGAAAATAAAAAAACAAAACAAAAAAATCTGTAACAAAATCACATTTTTTAGAAAATATAATGACTAGATTGCCCGTTGCTCCCGCGAAGAAGCAAATACGTAAGATGCAGTACACTTGTAAATGTTCAGATCTTATCAAAACAGAAATTGCGCATTATATTATATTAATTCTTTGAGAAAACCATAAAAAGTGATGTGACAGGAAAAGAAGAAGACAGAAAGAAAAAAAATCCACATGCATCATACGTTTATCTATCACTAGAACTTTTCAATTTAAATATTGATCTTAAATCGACTGAGAAAAGCTACAAAAACAAATGTGTGCGAGACAAATCATTTTCCTGTATAAAAGAAAATAATATAGTTATTTGTGAATTCAAAAACATATTTAAAAATAATTAATCATTCTGGACACATTTGTAATTCCCATGTTAAGAGTCAGCAGGAGACAGCAAAGTACACTTACTTTGTCCACCGTCTGCTAAAATTATATTACATAACACCACCGATTACATGCATATTCACAGGACGTTTACAACTTACTAAAAATACATTCTTCTATGATATACCACACATATGTTGGACATCCCTCCGTGTAATGTCCAACACATTTTCCATGTGATGTCCGATATACATCTTTCCATCCCCATGTTGGACCCCTCTTGTATTGAGGAACAATTTTTTACTACCAAACATGAGCGCTGTAAGAATGCTTTGATTGAACACTTTAGGACCAGTGGAAGGTCGCTTTCTAAAATCACATTCAGGTGTCCAAATGCACACACCTAATATAAATATTATAATTATGTACATCAATATATTTTCTTGTTTATTATCTTCGATCTACATTTTGAAACCATAAACCAGATATATATATATATATATATATATATATATATATATATATATATATATATATATATATATATATATATATATAATAATAATAAAAAAAACTTTGGGAATTGGGGGAACGCTATTGCAATGATTTAAGGAATACCTGAGTAATAGATGCCAAACCACTAAAGTAGGTGACTTAATATCTAATCCCTCTTTATTTCATTAGGAGTACCAGTTGACACACATACTCGTGCCTCTAGTGCCACCAACCATGATCTGGGAGGCTTCGCGGCTGCTATCAGTGACTCTATAAGTGATCTCCAAAACTACCTTCCAAGGATTACTAGGATTATACAGTGCTTACAGTGACAAACATTCTAATTACGTCGCGTAACCATAGTGACATTACACCAGTTCAGATTCAGTAGCTTGTTGGTGTAGTGGTCAAGATGCTGGCCTTGTGATCTCGTGGTCGGTGGTTCGCGCCTCGTTCCGGGACTCTAGCAAATTAGTCCTATTTTCATAGCACAAGCGTTTAGCTTAGTTTGAAAATAGTAAGAATATTGATGTGACATGTATTCCGTGTATGCATCTCTATTTAAAAAAAAAAAAAATTTTAATTCAGTGCTTGAACTTTAATTTCTAAATTGCGGCAATTTGTTTATAAATTGATTAGAGACACCGTGTGTCTGGACAAATATTGCACAATATTTTGCTTTGTTGTGATTGATCTCCATTTGGAATTGTATCAGAGACGGGCGAGCCATTTCACAATCAGACACCTTTACAAATATTAAAGTTCTACATCCACACTACAATACTGCTCATCAGCGTCAAAGTCGTGAGCAAGGAAACCTGTCAGTTCCAGTACTCCATCTTTTTGCTTTCAATGAGATCAAAAAAAAAAAGGGAATACCGAGCTACTATTTAAAACCAAGTTCTATATAAAAAGCACAATAATTTCTTACTAAATAATATTTATATTGATCGTATAAATGTGTTTTTTTTAAATTTAAATCGCCGATTAAAAAACAATATAAAAACACACATTAATGGGATAAATATTATTTAGTAAGAAATTATTTCGTTTCTGACATCAAACTTGATTTTAAATAGTAACTGAAACCCCGAAGCATATAATACTCAGGTCTCTTTTTATGCAGTTTTGAAATTGTGCCGTTTATATTTCAAAAAGCTTTTTTTTTTTTTTTTTTAAATAACTATTTTAGACCAATTTGACATGTTGAAAGGGTCAAAAATTTGGAGAAATTTGTCTGTATGTGCAAACAGTCTGCGCCAGTACAATTCAGCCGTAACCAAGTGAAATTGGGCATGTCTGGACGCGTTTCTCTCCTCTATTGTTTTCAGAAATCATCAGTGATGAAAAAATATTACATTAAGAGCACTTATTGATCAATTGTAGATAAACTAGGAAATGAATCAGTGACAGTAACTAACATTTGGAAAAGTTTTTCAATTTTTGACTGTTTAAATCATGTTGCACTTGCTATCTCACAAAATTTCACAAGACCACAAAATTAAAATTTTTTTTTGCATTTCTGGATATCAGGAATTGTACAAAAAATTAGTAGTTTTCTATATTAATAGTCATCGCAAAGTTTAATCACCGATTATATTGTCAAAAGGGAAAAATCAACATGCGAAGTTGAGGCTAATTTTATTGTGAAGAATCATTATCTTCAGGACATAGATCTGATGCATTGACTATCTCTTCTAGTGATGAAAGTGATTTCCAACTAGTTCACAAATTATGCCGAACATTGTCATACAGCGATAATAATTCTTAAGAAAAAAATACATATGCAAAAAAAGATAAACTTTTTTTATAAAATTTTTATACATAAATTTGGAAGGAATATGTTAAAATTATATTTTTCTGAAATATAATAAACTTTTTTTATAAGTTTTTCAGTATATTTTAACTTATTGAATTAGTTTTATGCGATTTTAGAAAATTATGGAATGTATTCTTTATTTTTATACGTGTTTAGTCTCTTTTTATGCGTTTTCCTGTGGAACGTATTTAGCACATAAAAAGAGACCCGAATGTTTTCACAATTTGAGACAATTTGTTTTCACTAACATAAGTGTTTTAAAAATGTCAAAAATTGTTCATATGTACTGCAAATTGAACTCTATTAATTTTTATATAATGCAGATTTGTCTCCGTAATCTTGGTTTCAAGATTATAGGAAAATATATTTCATATATACAAGAATTTTCTACATTAAGGTAATTTTGTGGCACGCTGAAAATAAATTTAATGGTCATGGTCTTTCTTATAATGGTTGTATTTTCTTAATTATGGCAAATAACATTCAGTTTATTGGTTTTACATTAGTTTTAAAAATAGTCAAGTGTATCATATAACTTCTGATATAAATTAATAATAAAACACCATATTTTCATTAAAAATGCGGAAATATGAATTATTTTTAAAGGGAAGCCTTAACAGAAAATATATTTCAATGTTATGGTACTTATTTTTAAAATAAAATAAATACACCCAACACTTTCACATGGTAGATATGTTCCAAAAAAACTGTGTAGAAAGAAACCGTGTAAAAAAAAAAGTGATAGAATTCATAGAAAAATTGAAGATTGGTTCCCTGAATTCAAAAAATCATGTTATTTGGAAAAATAACAAAATTGTGGTATAGAAAATCATATATATATATAAATAAAAAAAAAAAAAAAAAAAAAAAAAAAAAAAGGTAACAATGAAGACCCAATAAATAAATTACATAAAATATTATTCATAATATGTATTTTAATTAAGAAAAAATAATACTATTCATCGCCACTTGATAGTATAAGGGACTGGACATAAACTGGTTGACACGAGATAGGCGATGCAAGCCGAGAGCTGCAGTATATTCTCGTGCTCGGCTCCTCTCGCCATGCCTCGACGAGAGTGGACTGCTGGCATAATGTGTTAGGATCTAATCATGCCTTTTGTTTGTTATTACTGTCTTGAGTTATTAAATTTCTTGTTACAGTAGAACCGCGATATAACGAAACCCGATATAGCGAAAAATGACATATATCGAAGAAAAAATCGAAATTTAGTCCCTAAAACCAATTTTTCATACAAAAATGCATTTATATAACGAAATCCCGTTAATATTTATAACAAAATCATTTTTGTCCCGTACGAAAAAATGCCAATACATTTACGTAAATTTATAACGAAATAAAAAAATGTTAAAAGATGAAAATATTATTTCGCACTTACAAAGCCGCGCCGATGCATCTGCCGTATGCGAACGGTTTTATGGCCTTTACGGCGGTGCGCGGCGGTCGGCCGACAAGGTAGTAAAACAATTCAAACTTCTTCTTGGGTTCATAGCAGGCCCATAAAACCATTTGACATAATTCTTGCGGCGTTCTCTGACACGTTTTACGTACGCATACGCCTCTAATATGATTGCAACCCAGACCCAAACAGCTGTAAAATACAAAAATTAACAGGAACCCCCCGAAAGTTGCAGAATGTACTTATTGGAAATGTCAGTCTCAGTGTAATGTCTGTAGAGTTAAGTTTGTTCAGCTTTTAAGGTGATTATTGCATGACCGTACTAAATATTTACATAAATTCATTTTCGTTTGACAATTGTTTTCGTGTGAACTCGTCAATAATATAAATAATTCGTTAAAATATTTTATGAACTATTTTTGTACGGTATTTTGTATTTCTATTAACTATTGTTTTTGTATATTTTAAGTGTACAATGTTAACGATAATTTTTAAGTGAACAATTTTAACGATTATAAATATATTTTTAAGTGAACAATTTTAACGATTATAAATATATTTTGAAGTGGTTGCCGCCGTTACCGGTAAATACCTTCGTAATTTATATACGACTCATTTTATAAAAATGCCGCGATTCAACTGTAAGATTGTTATTTTTGAATTATTTTGTATGTTTCATGCCCAAAACTTTATTTGAAGCGGCTCTACATTTAAACACAATTAAAATATTGTTTTGTGTTTGCAATATTCTGGAATTTACAAAAATATCTTCCAATTGGTGTTGAATAGATTCTGTTCTTAATTTAATTCCTTTGATTATCCATTTGCTTATATGTTTTAATAACAAAACTACTAAAAATATGTAGGTATTCAGTTCCCTGTGGCCTTTTTCCTCCTTTGTTTGCAGAATTTGCGATCTTTTTTGAAGCCGCGCAACATTTTTTTGCGACGGCGCGTAACATATATTTAGTAGGTTTTTTATTTTTTTCGTTATATGTGGGAATTCGTTATTACGAATTTTTATTTTTTGGTCCCTTGGATTTCGTTATATCGCGGTTTTACTGTATTAGGAAATCTGTTATCCGCTCCTGTTTTTTTGTTTTTCAAGTTGTTTATACATTTCTTGCCATACAGATCTGCAGATCCCGTTGGAATTTTAAAGCTCGTCTAGGTCGGGATCATGAGATCACTGAGAAAATGCTGTTCCATTTTCGTAGCAAATTGCAAGCTCTCATGAATCAAAGCAGCCGTTAGTTGAAACATTTTACCAAAATTTCACCATCCCTATCGCTCCATCACGCGTCAATCACACACTCACATGCCACACGGTACTAAGGCAAACCGAGGTCAGTGAGAACTGACCTGCTCAACGCATGCGTAGCCGATTGTGGCTGTGACATGAAAATATTGGGTCATTGACATTTTTTGTTTCTGGGAATCGCGTTAGAACAAATAATTTGTGCAAAAACATAGTATTTGTTCTTTTTAGTGGGCCGTGTTATTTCAAAACCATGCAAAGAGTTGAGTGTACTCACTAAAAACATATCAGTAGAATTTTTAAAAAAAATAAAGAAATGCAAATAAAGATGAGCAAGAACATCATACAAAAGGAAGAGATAGACTGAGACTGACTGCCATTTAGGAAAAAGGCCAAATCTCAGAAATGAACAGTGAGATGATATAAGAAAGGGGGGAGAAACTACATAGATTCAAAATAAAACTAAGCAAATATGTGGCGTCTAATTCCAAAACCCCCCAAAATGCCTTTATGTATTTTTGAGTTATGGGTGAAAATGTATATTTTGAAATCAAATGTACAAAAGGTTTGTTTTTACATCACCATTTTTTAAAGAGACCATTCTGTAATGTAAAATTACATTTTTCTGTATATATCGTACTGGCAGCCATACTGGATTTCAGATCACGTGATCATCATGAGGAATAGAAACTTAATACTCCGTCTGCTTTGGGGTATTTTGGAACTAACCCTGATGCAATATTAATGGATTTAAGTGGCTTTTGCGAGTAACAATGTGTTCTGCTGACAAAATAATCTACTAAACTGCATATTTAACTCTAATTATGCAAACCATTTTAGGGGGTTTTGAAATTAGGCGCTATATATGTGCAAGATAAGCTATAGTAAAAAGGAAAATGTTGATCTTGTAAATTAGAGCATATGTATACTTATGTATGCACTATATGTATAAGAATAAATAAATCAATTAAAACAGGAAGAAACATATTACATAGATGTATTATTTATAATGTACGCTCGGGCCTCGCATAACACAGTTATATGGTTCCACAAAAACCTCGTGTAATATAAATCCGTGTTATACAAGGTTTGAAGTTCATACAAAATTAGGGTTTGCATTCCAAAAAAAAATCGAAGATAGTTTATATGAATATGTACTTTATTTTTTTAATAAAAATATATAAATTTACATATTTATTGAAAAAAAAAACCTTTAATAATACATATAATATAATTTCTCTTAATCGTAATCATGTATTTTATATATGGATATTTGTAGTCTTCTTTATTATTCTTTTTTTTGTATAGTCTTCTCTTTTTTCTTCTTTTTTAATATGTTCATATTAAGTTTATTGATGTAAAAAGCCATATACAAATAAATAAATATAATGTAGCATTCATTCATCATCGCTATCACTTAGAATAATTCTATATATTTTACTCTTTTTCGAGATGTTATACTGTTTATTGCACGGTACATATTTTTTAGAGATATCTCTCAAATAAAGACGTTATTTTTCTGAATAAGTAAATGTTCTGCATCAATCAAATTATTTTCACTAATCACACACGTACATATTAAATCTCAAATGCAGATCTTTTTTGTCACTTGCAATGAATGTTACTTTCACAAAATGCACTACATATTTTATTTATAATATGATTTTGAATATATAACTTAAAATATTTTTCAAATAACCCAGGATTTGGTAAGGCTGATGGAATCTATTAGGGAATGTACATCATGTCTCTGGACTACTGAGGGTTATATATACGTAATTAATAATATGGAATATGTTTAGTGCATACATACAAACAATAAGCCAGGAAAATCTACGGATTACGAAGAAATACGTACTGCACATTTGAATGCCAGAGCGTAACTGAAATGTTTCGAAACAAACGAAATTGACAAGTCTCAACATGCTGAGTGAGATCGTCATGACTCATGGCATGTTCTGTCATGGATGCAATCTGCAAATCAAACATATTATTTAATTCATTTATTTTTCTGAAACCGTGTTATAAAAAGCGTGTTGTACAAAAAATATGCCACAATTTATACATCCGTGTTATATAAAACCGTGTTATACGAGGCCCAAGTGTATTTTAATTTATTAAGAAGAAAAATGATGTACCTGTAAGCATTCATCCATAAGAATTTGTATTTCAAACAGTTTACCAAATTCATATCCTTTGCAAGCATTTCGTGGACAAAGGGCAGCCAATAGATATTTTACACAATTGTCTGTCAAATAATGCAGCATGTATTTTTTGGCACCATACAACAAGTCACATGCGTCGTCAAACGATTTAATCTTTATTTCCTGTGTGTATATGTAACTGAAATATTTAATAATGTGAGTATGGAACTAGATAAATAATTTATTTGCTTATTCTACTAGAATTTATAAATTTTAAGAAATATTTGTATAAACTGGTTTACACAGTCAAGCTCCATTGACGTAAACCTTTCAATAATCTTATTTAAGTAAAAAATTTCTTTGCTGGCTAAAATTCCTTCGTGGAGATGAAAACAAAATGCGGAAGTTATTACACAGTAATGTGAAGCATGTAATGCAGGTATAATATATGAACTGAATTTGAAATATCACCAAAAAAAAAAAAACTAAATTGCACTTGAAATGAGGTTGACTTTTTTTGTGTGCAAGTGACAAGGTGTGTAAATTATGGAAACAGAAAGTTTATTTATTAGAAGAAAAATTATAAAAATACAACAAAACATTAGAAGAATATTAACAAGATATAAAATATTAACGAGATAAAGTAGGAAATAATAATCAACAAAGGGCACAGGGATTGAGTCTCTGACACTTCTATCACTATCTTTATTAAGGCGGAATATAGTGATCACACTAAACACTCTATGTAGGCCCTTACTGGGAAGAACTCGATGGCAAGAATGATGATCACTATTCATGCGGAGATGTCTCTGGGATTGGTTCCAGCGATGTACCTGATGGCTCTACGTATGCACTGTGTACGCTCTGTATATATGACACAGTTACAGGCAGTGTCTTGCTTTAGCACACAATGGGAGCGGGATGGCTCAAGCTTCGGCCAAGCTTGGTATGGTTCTAACTTTACATAAGATGCTAGCGGTACCTTTCTAAGTACTGATCAGGTCCGGTTTGCTAGGTCTGCTGGGAATATTTCCCAGGCAGATAAACCTGTTCAATAAGATCTTCGGCTTCAGGTTTCATACCCTCCATATTATGATAGGGGTGCATTACTATACCATCTGCTTGTTGCCGAGCGAGGTATAGAATAATGGAGATCCGATGATACTCGTTGCCATTAGAGTTGGTAGATTTGGAAAAACATTTCATGCACAATATACACGCACCACACTCTTAAACTCTTTTATTGAAACATAATTTAAAAAAGGGAAAATGCAAAGATATTTCACTACCAATGTGAGAATCTCAATATAGATAATTATATCACACAAAAGTGTGCAATTATCACATATTATTTATTAATATTTAAAATAGTACTTCTGAATTAGAACTAACCTGAGTAAGGTCCGAAAGGTTTCAGGTTGAATATCCGGTATGCGAATTTCATTTGGTTCAGCCATTGTGCCATACAACATAACTTCAAATACGGGAGATGCCATGGCCAACATGATCTTGTGTCCTTCGATATACTCATGAGTGGGCTCCGCTCCCACTAAGAACTTGCAATCGGTCCATTGTCCCGTTTGCAAAAAATTTCCCCTCCTTTTCTTGAATCCATTACACAATATATCGTCTGCTGCAACTGCCATCTACAATTGTTTAATGATTGGTGTACACAAGGAATTAAAATTGTCTAAATCAACTTCTATGTCACAACAAAACGCAGTGGTGCCACGAACTTAATTTGTTTTACGATCCAGTTTGTGGTATGAAAATTTAATTGTAGAAAATGCGATTTCTTATAGTGTCCTACGGGAAGTAAATTGAATTGGTGTCAGACACTAGACAAAAAAAGATCACCATTTAGAAACATTATTTATTTTTGTATGCTTACAGGTTTATACTTCTTCACATTCAGAAGTTTTAACACCTTCTGCATGTTTTTTCGTTTTAATACTGAAATTTTTTTCTCTCTTTTTAAGACTTATAAAGTATAATCAGTGCTATGTCGTCGAAATTCTCTCACCTTTGGGTGGTTGAACCTATTTTTCATTTCCTCAACTTAAAGACTATGCATCGCCTTCAGTTCTTCTATAGTTAGCTGCACTTTATATTTAGTTTCTAAACATCTCTTTATTCTTCCACTTTAAAGTTCAGATCTTTAGCTGCTGCCATAATGTCCTTCACAATTTGGGCTCCATTATCAGGTTCTTCTTCTTGAACACGAAGCGAGCCAAAGAGCACTTGTGAACTTAAGGTTCATGGTATGAAAAGTTTGTCATAAAACGTGTAACCCATAGTCAGAAAGAAGGTGATATGTGATAATATATTTCTGAATAAAACTCATTATACGTGCATTGTATAATTTTTTAGTGTTTCATTGAATATTCAATAAAATAAATGCACTTTTGTATTATAGTAACAGTTGAATTCTAAGGATTTGGAATTAATTTCTATTAACCTTCATATTAACTAACAAACGCAAATAACTAACTAACAAACGTAAATAAAATCTTTATAATCATTATTAAAAAAGTATGATTTGTTTTTGAATTTTTGAGATAATTTTTTTTTTGTATCCGACAGGTTTCGAAGGGGCGACTACAGCAATAATACATATACTTAAAAAAACACAATTTTTCCTCGATATGTTGGCTGGATTTCAGTAAAAAAAAAAAAAAAAAACTAGCAAATTGTGATAAAGGATGTGTTTGGCAACATTGAACAGTTCTTTCATAATATGCATATGACACAACGCCTTCGCAAGATACTTTTTCACTAAATATACAGAATATTGAATAACAATAAGCGCAAATATGGATAAATCCGAACACAGCCAATGCTATTGTTGCCAAATACATGGGCACTCGGTCGCATGTTGTTTTGGACACCCAAAATGCATTAAATGTGCAGGTGAGTGCGCCGCCGTTGACTGCATGAAACCGCGAGATACGCCGGCCACGTGTGCTCTGTGCGGGGTCCTACACCTGTCCAACTACAAAGGTTGCCTCAAGCACCCAACTTCAAACTGGAGAACCAGGGGAATTAGGGCAAACAACGCCTTAGCTAAATACAATTAACCCGCAACCCAGCGTGCACCTCTCTGCCCCACTTCAGCAGAAACTTTTTCAAACCGTGCCTAAGTGCTACAACATATGAAAGAGCAAGGGATCCATATGAACCCGGTACACTGCAAGCCATGAGATCCCATGTCAATCTAAAGGATAAACCCGAGACTTTAAAACTTCTCACTGTACCACCTACAGCGTGGAAAAAAATATTATCTTACTCTGGTTTAGCTATTGAATGTAATTTGATCTTGAAGCAGTTGTTTCGAATTTCGGGTTGCTTAAGCCACGAACAAGCACAACATTATATATATGTATATCAAATTACCCAAATATCCAATACTTGAACCAACCTTATCTGACCCATAGAAATAGAATAGAGATTATTTTCTGACCTGATCTCCAAAATTTTCCCCTTTCCGCAATATATCTTTCCGTGGAACCACAGATAAGAGATAAACTAAACCCATAATTTTTTATCTATGGAGTGGTATTAGTACTAAAAGATGTTTCAGAATGTGTGTAATATATAACCCCTATTTTACAGGGATATAATCTCGAAATATAACAATTGTTGAGAGCAGTGCATTGTGGACGTGAATTTGTCTATTTGAATAAGGTATCTCAAAAAATTATCAAATATTTATCCAAACAAAAGTTGACATTACGATAAATTAGTAATTTTTAATGAACGTAATAGAAAACCAAAAACTCATAATTATTTCATACTCTAAATATAATCGAAAATTTATCGAAAGGAACCCTATTTCTACTTTTCAGTAAATGAATCGTACGGATTATCTACTTTAGCATTAAATCATTTAATAAATAAACAAAACTAGTGTGAAAATAAAATATTTTCGAAAACTGCCGAATAATCCGAGTACCCTTCCCACCAACGGCATTGCTAAAGTAATATAATAAGGGATTTCAGCATTCAAAATAGGTTCTTCGTAAACCCTGGCAACGCAGCCACTCCTACTGGCTTAATATCAACGTACAAATCAATCAAAACAAAACTGCCAAAATAAATATTGTGAGGTTCATCATTACTAATAGAGTGCATGTGTGTCTAAAATAATAAATGTACACTCGAATTACTTTTCAGTATCATTGATGAACATGGCAGTTACTTTATGAATATTTTAATATTTACTAAACTAAACTGGGCTATACTGTTACTACCATAGTTTCCAGAAGTGCAGTCTCTCTCATTATCAGATCTCAAAATTATATTAGTGACAGTGTAACCCAAAGTGTGTGAAGTACAAAGTTTAATTTAGTAAAAATTTAAATATCATTTTTAGTAGTTTATTTGTCAAATATTCACTTCTTTAGTTAATAATTCAGTGTTCAATCTACCTACATTACTCGATTATATCAAAGCATTTGTAAATTTGTAATGAATCCACATTTTTGAAAATGATCTCACACGTGATGAATCAATATAATTATCATCGGTTATTGTGGCATCTAACAGGACCATCTTCCAGTATCTGATTTACCTGGTCGCGCCAAGTCTTCCGCGGATGACCTATTTTTGGTGCCATCAACACTCGCGTCATATATATTTCTTACCATTCTCACATCATTCATACGGAACGGTCCATAATGTCATTAAATAAGATCTGGGAATAATAGGAAAAATTTCAGAAGGCCAAGGAATACCTGAAAAGCAAATGTATTATTATGACTGGCGCCTGTAACAGGAGTACAATAACAAAATTTGCTCTTAGAGACCACCAGGGTCCAGATGAATAATCACACGGGATTCTGCTTCATTCCAGACTACAATTAGAGCTGGCACTGAGACCCAGAAGAAGCACAAGAAAAAACAGGCGACTATAATGGAGTACATTGGGAGGGCTGTTTTAGAAACGGTATTGTAGTAAATTATAGAAATGGTTGCAATAGAAAAAAAAAATCCCTTTCAAACTTATTACGCAATCGGGCAGCTTGCAGGCCGCTTGTTTGTATGGAGAAAGCAACCGATTCAAAAAACGTTGATTCATAGTGAAATATAAATTTCTTCTACAACAAAATAATGTATATTACTTACTTACAAGTGCCTTCAAAAGTGATTCAAGCAGAGAACGCAACGCGTTCGCAACGTCACACAGGCTGTGTTAATTAAATTAGATTAAACAGTAATTTACATACCTTAGTTATTGATTATAATGCAACTATTCCTTCGGAGATAATCACAAACGGAGTGTTGGATTTTTCAACGCTGCAAACTCAAAAGTTGAAACTGCAGTCCTCTTCGACAGTTAGAAACGAATGAAATAAAACGCGAACAGGAACAGGAAGCTGCAAGCGCTCTCATAGCTAAGTCAAATATCTAAATCAGGCGTCCTGCCGCCAGGATGCGCTGCACAAATAAAAATCGATGTATCCATGGACATTCAATGTATTCATTAACAATAAATAATAGTTGGTATTATTTAAATTGTTGTTTTTGAATTACATTATCATTATATTGTATATCACCGAAATATTATTTTTATTAATTAATAATTCAAAACAACTAACTTTGTTTAAACCATTTCATTTAATTTGACGTCGGATGGATTCAACGCTGTATTCCTATATATATATATATATATATATATTGTCTGCAATTGGCAGAGTTAATTTGATGTACAACTAGGTTATAACGAGATCACGGTTGTAACGAGCAAAAAGTTCCAATGATTTAATTTTACGTACATTTCCATAAAGTCGCTCACAAATATACCGAACATTTAATGCCCAGTAAGAATACTGCAAACATTCGTTATTTCTAAGGTAGACCCCAATTGTTCGATACTTACCAAAGTTTATCCGATACTTTTCTTTCAGCGACTAAACTTTCTTAAACGACTTTCGTTAAAACTACAAAGCTACTACTTAAAGCGAAATTATTATTAGTTAGAAACAAATCAGAAACTTGTCTGCTAACAGTGCTAATAAAATAAAGTGCTTTTCAATTCGCGAAAAGTCGAAATTATTCCTGAGTTAGAACGTGGAGTGAAAATATAACTCTAAAAAATTTTCTTTGACCTCTTCAACAGTGTCGACGTTGTGTAAGAAGAAATATGTTTACATATCGTCAATGGAAAACAATTGAATCCAAACAAAATTAACGAGTTTGTTAGTCTAGTCTAGTCATGATCGGTTAATACGGTAATCCAGTGGTCGGGGGTTCGAGCCTCGTTCCAGGATACCACAAGTTAGTCCTATTTAAACAAGCGTTTTGCTTAGTTTGAAAATAATAAAAATATATGTGTGACATGTACGCATCTCTATTTAAAAAAAAAAAAGAAAAATTAATACAAATGTCGACGAAGCATCGCTTCAAAGGTTCAATGCACAAATAAGTGCCGGCTTTTCTATTGGTCGTTCAATCTTGAAGACTCGAGCGAAAAAAATTGGTAAACAATTTGAAAACGTTCTTTTCGTATGCAACAATGGTTAACTCAATCGATAAAAAACTGATACAAACATTTGAAATGCAACATTTTGTAGAGATTCTAGATATGTTGATGCAATAACGGCAAATTAATGGACTGACCGACTTTGGGCTGAAATCAGAAAAGATTTCAATGACGAAGATGGGACTTTTTCATAGTTGGACTCTTGACATTACGTTTGAATTTTAAAAAGGATATGCCTGTGTAGATAATTGTGAATGAAAAATTTATAAAAGGATATCTGATCATCACGGATATAGCGAGTAACGCTCATATCAAAGATTGTTAATTTTGTTGGTCCCCTGTTCATTTATTTGAGTAACCAAATTTTTATTGTAAGGCCAAATAATAGTTTTCAGCGCTGAAAATTATTTGTGTAAAAAATATTTTTTTTTGTATTGAAAATAATAATTTTAATATTTTAACGATACCTGAAAATCAATTAAATGTTATTTTCGATGGAAAATCTTTTTTTAAACAAAATAATATATGAGCTCTGTTTCATTTCGCGCCAAATTTTCAGGCGCTCGGCTCGAGTGCCCTATCTAAATATAAATTACCTCTCTACGGCGCAGATCCACAGACAAATATTAAGTGAATCGTCGTGAATTCCCCCGCGTATGGGGTTCAGCAGCGATTCACTATGGACTAGCAGAAAAACAATTCATATATATTCGATATATATATGTATATATATCAGCACCCCATAGGTAAACTGTGTAAAGTCCATTTTTTTTTTAAATTATGATATCTCATATTTCTTCAAGAACTCATTTATGTTCATAGTTTACGGTTTCGTATATAGAGAGAATCCTTGGTCAAATTACAAGGATTTTATTTGCATGGGTACCTTTAAATGGTACTACTGTAAAACTTTGTTTTCGTGACTTAACACAGTTTACCTCTGGGGTGCTGTATATATATATATATATATCAGCACCCCAGAGAGTACTATATGTTACCTTTTTCAAATGAATACATTTATCACGCCATTATTTGAAAGAGCCATCTATTTTGTTTTTACGGAATCTCAAATACCTTTGAGTAATCTGATGGAAGACGCCAGAATTAACAATTATTTTTTATTCAATTTTGGACACATTGATATAACTTATTTATTATTATTATATTATTAAGAGAACACCTTCTTATTATAAAGTTGTAATTTTTCAAAACATAGGTCTATAATGTTTTAAATATACAAAATAGATAGCAGATGGAAAAAGATAACATAGGTTCGAAAATTTATTGTCAAAAATAATGTCGTTGTAGCATAGTTGGATAATGCACCTTCTCCGGTTTGGAAAGAGATCCAGGTTTGAATCCCGGTGGTGCAACAACAATTTTTCGATAAAATTGATTTTATACGTATATCTTTATAATTAATACATTTAATTAGTATTTAAAACATCAGAGAGCTATGTTCTGAGTAATTACAACTTCACAATAAGAATATGTTTTCCTAATAATGAAACAATAATTAGTTATGAAAAATGAAAATGTTTAGATGAAATTTACAAGAGAAAGTACAAATATATCAAATCTAGAGAGTTAAATAATATTACATAATATATCTATTTCGTTTGAATGAATTGTGTGCTTGTTACTTCAAGTGAATCCATAATACAATTGCGCTTGGTTTCCGTTGTATCTGGATGATCTGGATATATTATTGTCATTGCCAGTAAGAAAAATACAAAAGTAGCGAATGTGTCAAATGTGTTTTTTTTTTTTTTTTAAAACACATTTGACACATTTTCTCTAGGTTAAGATTACTTGAATATTTTATATATTCAATAGCAATATGCAAATATATATTCAATTTGAAATTAAGTGTACATTGTCTTTATTGCGAGTACGAAAATATACATACTAGCAAAATCATATGAATTTTACCGACTGGCAAGTATGTTGACCATCTGTTATCTCACTTTCTTATCTATGCATCTCACATAGTCAATCATCTGTCTTCACAACGTTTACGTTTGACGAGTAATTATTTATTGAAAATATGATCAAAGTTTTTTCTTTTGTTATGTCTTTGTGAAATGAGGAAAAACAATTAATTAAATAGTTTATATTTCATAATTGATACTTAAGAACACTGTTTGTGCAATTCCACGAAGAGCAATACAGAATGCACTAGCAGAAAATCAATCGTCTATGGCCCTGGCCGCGCAGCGGTCACCATCGGGCCTAGAAGTGAGCAATTGGCGATAGCTTTTCACCTAGTCCATAGTAAATCGCTGCCGAATCCCATACGCGGGGGAATTCACTTAATATTTGTCTGTGGATCTGCACCGTAGATAGATTATTTCAATTTAGATAGGCCACTCGGGCCGAGTGCTGGAATATTTGGCACGAATTAAAACAGGGCTCAGGTATTATTTTGTTTAAAAAAAGATTTTCCATCGAAAATAACACTTAATTTGATATAAACGCAACGTTCTGGTCGTTGCGCAATCAACATTTGTGGTGGTCACGAGGAGATGGCGAGGATGTAAATTAATTAACAGGTCTTTCTATATACATATTCACACATTTATTTACAACACAAGGAAATATGAAAAAAAAAAATTTTATTGGTACTTATATCTAACCTTAATTAAACGCGGGCGCACTAGTTGTTTAATTGTTTTTTCCCACTCATTTTTATCTGTCTTCGCATTTGCGGCCAATTGCATGGCCACTTGAGGCGCGTGCGATAAGCAGTATTTGGAGCCCGCCTTGGGTCCAGTTCACGGACGCGGGCCCCGCAGCTTCGCTCGTCATGTGGTCTCCGTTGTGAGCGTCGGGAATATCCGCCGCCTGCCTCGTGTCGAAGATGGGGCCCTCGGATGCCATCCAGGTGGTACATTGCAGCTTCTGGCGATCGATATGGAGCTTCCCGCTGTATTCCTATATATATAACAAGCACTATATATATATATATATATATATGGTTTAAACAAAGTTAGTTGTTTTGAATTATTAATTAATAAAAATAATATTTCGGTGATATACAATATAATGATAATGTAATTCAAAAACAACAATTTAAATAATACCAACTATTATTTATTGTTAATGAATACATTGAATGTCCATGGATACATCGATTTTTATTTGTGCAGCGCATCCTGGCGGCAGGACGCCTGATTTAGATATTTGACTTAGCTATGAGAGCGCTTGCAGCTTCCTGTTCCTGTTCGCGTTTTATTTCATTCGTTTCTAACTGTCGAAGAGGACTGCAGTTTCAACTTTTGAGTTTGCAGCGTTGAAAAATCCAACACTCCGTTTGTGATTATCTCCGAAGGAATAGTTGCATTATAATCAATAACTAAGGTATGTAAATTACTGTTTAATCTAATTTAATTAACACAGCCTGTGTGACGTTGCGAACGCGTTGCGTTCTCTGCTTGAATCACTTTTGAAGGCACTTGTAAGTAAGTAATATACATTATTTTGTTGTAGAAGAAATTTATATTTCACTATGAATCAACGTTTTTTGAATCGGTTGCTTTCTCCATACAAACAAGCGGCCTGCAAGCTGCCCGATTGCGTAATAAGTTTGAAAGGGATTTTTTTTTTCCATTGCAACCATTTCTATAATTTACTACTAGGTTACTAATCGTATTCCTTTTGCGAGGTCCTTTTAATGTTACTGTACCATTTCTAAAACAGCCCTCCCAATGTATTCCATTATAGTTGCCTGTTTTTCTTGTGCTTCTTCTGGGTCTCAGTGCCAGCTCTAATTGTAGTCTGGAATGAAGCAGAATCCCGTGTGATTATTCATCTGGACCCTGGTGGTCTCTAATAGCAAATTTTGTTATTGTACTCCTGTTACAGGCGCCAGTCATAATAATACATTTGCTTTTCAGGTATTCCTTGGCCTTCTGAAATTTTTCCTATTATTCCCAGATCTTATTTAATGACATTATGGACCGTTCCGTATGAATGATGTGAGAATGGTAAGAAATATATATGACGCGAGTGTTGATGGCACCAAAAATAGGTCATCCGCGGAAGACTTAGCGCGACCAGGTAAATCAGATACTGGAAGATGGTCCTGTTAGACGCCACAATAACCGATGATAATTATATTGATTCATCACGCGTGAGATCATTTTCAAAAATGTGGATTCATTACAAATTTACAAATGCTTTGATATAATCGAGTAATGTAGGTAGATTGAACACTGAACTATAAACTGAAGAAGTGAATATTTGACAAATAAACTACTAAAAATGATATTTAAATTTTTACTAAATTAAACTTTGTATAATTTTGAGATCTGATAGTGAGAGAGACTGCACTTCTGGAAACTATGGTAGTAACAGTATAGCCCAGTTTAGTTTAGTAAATATTAAAATATTCATAAAGTAACTGCCATGTCCATCAATGATACTGAAAAGTAATTCGAGTGTACATTTATTATTTTAGACACACATGCACTCTATTAGTAATGATGAACCTCACAATATTTATTTTGGCAGTTTTGTTTTGATTGATTTGTATGTTGATATTAAGCCAGTAGGAGTGGCTGCGTGGCTAGGGTTTACGAAGAACCTATTTTGAATGCTGAAATCCCTTATTATATTACTTTAGCAATGCCGTTGGTGGGAAGGGTAAAATATTTTATTTTCACACTAGTTTTGTTTATTTATTAAATAATTTAATGCTAAAGTAGATAATCCGTATGATTCATTTACTGAAAAGTAGAAATAGGGTTCCTTTCGATAAATTTTTGATTATATTTAGAGTATGAAATAATTATGAGTTTTTGGTTTTCTATTACGTTCATTAAAAATTACTAATTTATCGTAATGTCAACTTTTGTTTGGATAATATTTGATAATTTTTTGAGATACCTTACTCAAATATACAAATTCACGTCCACAATGCACAGCTCTCAACAATTGTTATATTTCGAGAGTCTCTTTTTGGTCTGCCTTAATGTTTTAATACGTTTTTTGCGACAGTCGAAAATTTCAGTAACTTTAATATATTTACATTTTTTTTTTTAAATTTTTTTTATTATTTTTTATGTGTTTTGAGTGTGTAATATCGAACTGTATATCTTGAAGTTGTTGGAAGAAGTACCCGAAAGCATAAAACTACCAAGACTAGTATTAGTACTCTTTACACAAATAATTGCATTATTTTCATTATAATAACACGTTGATATGCCCTGTATTAATTTCTAGATGAAATTGAGAAATCTTTAACTTTATGGATTGGAGATGAACATCAAAAAGGCATCCCTCTGAGTTGATGGATTATTCAAGCTAACTAAGACTCTTAGTTCGCATGAAGATTGGAAGAAACGACTTAAAGAAAATCCTGCTATGGAATTTAGGGCAAGCAAATGCTGGTTCCACAAATTTAAAATGAGGTCTTTGCATAATGTTAAATTGACTGGGGAAGCTGTCAATCCAGATAAGGAAGCTGCGTATGAATTTATTTTAACTTTCTCCAAAATCATTGGAGATTGAAGTTATTCTTCTTGCCAAATCTTCAGTTTCACAAAATACCAAAATTGTGTATGGAACAACACATCTGATAAATGCCTTCTGCTGATATATTTGCGTTCTTTTGATGAAATTTTCAATCATGGTTTGACTGTGGCTGGATTTTAGTAATACAGCGTCTGATCTCCTCCTTCAAGGCTGCTTGGATGGTTGTGGGCTTATTGACATAAACTTTACTGTACACTACTGGGATTAGTGATGCTGATCTGCCTCCATACTTTGGTCCATCATTTCAGGATTACATAAATTTTATTTAACAGTGAGGTATGAGGAGAATTAAGACTGGCGTGGCGTGAGCATAATATAGTACTTGCATGAAAACAACTGGTTTATGCAAAGCCATTATAATTTATGTTAACAGTAGTAGTAGAAGTAGTGCAGAGTGGGTAGCTCCAAAGGCTCAAACTCACAATACATTGTGTCGATATTGGTAATTTAGTGTCGGTTTGAAAGATCTCAGCCTGTGTCCAGTTTATCTTAATACTTATAATTTTTCTAAAAAATTTTATTGTGTGAAATTAATTTTTGTATCTTTTAATTTGTTTTAGATGGCTTCTTTTTCGCATAAAAGGAACTTTTTGTGTAGTAAATATTGGAGAAGGATAGAAACAATTGTTGTATCTGGAAAATGGGCTGACTGTAATTTCCTGGTGGGGGTAGAGCCCAACCAGAAAAGTATTGCAGGATACAAGAACATCCTGGCCATGGCATCTCCTGTGTTTGAAGCTATGTTCTATGGTGAGATGTCTGAACAAAATCAGATATTCGTACCGGATATTGAAGCTGAAACCTTTCAAACCTTAATTGTGTAAGTTCTAATTCAGAATTCATTATTGTTATTTGATTATTCTTTGCACCTTCTGGGACTGTGTATTTTCAAGTACGTCAATGACCTACCCCATGGAACACGTAATGTGATAATGATATAATAACATAATCTATTTTTTTTTTAAATAAAAATAATAACTTCTAAAACCTCTCCAAACCAGGTCAGTAAATACCATCCAGTGCAGAGTGGGCCCAACGTCATTTTATGTATGAATTTCCCATCAAAGTAAAGCTTAAAATAGGGGATTATCTTTATTTAAAAAAATATTTCATCTTTTTTTTTTTTACGAAAATATGGGTTTTTATTATTCATTTACACCCTAAGTTATATACCAAATTGTACTTTTCTTGAAGCCATTGCGTAGATAAGACCTTTACATACACTAATATAAAACTAATAAAGTGAAATATTATTTGTCATAATCAAGACAATATAGACATTATAAGAAAGATCGCATTCAATTCATTTTCCATATACCACGAAATTTGCTTAATATGGAAAATTCTTGCATATATGAAATATATTTTCTTATAATATTAAATCTAAGATTACGAAGACAAATCTGAACGTACAAATTAACAAAATGTTAAAAATGAATAGAGTTATAAACTGTTAAATTTGCACTACATTTTGTCAATTTTTGTCGTTTTAAAAACGCTTTGAATTTATATAAACAACTAATTTGAACTAATATACTGCATTTACTTTCATGCTTTGTGAGATATCAACTAATATTTAAAACTATGTTTTGTATCAATGACACATTCATTTTCTACTGAATAATATTTATATCGATCCTATTCTGAATGTGAATGAGGCAAGAGTTGTGTATCAGGATAGAAGAGTGTGGTGCTCTATTCTCTCTGCCTACCCCTGCGGAGAAACGGCGTGATGGTAATGGTTAATGTGTATTTAAATTTTTTATTTATTTTTTATTCATTTAGCTGCTCGATCCAGCATCAACGGATATGGAACTGTCACTTATTTTTGCTATATATTTGAATGTAGCAAAATACTTTGTAATAATGAAACAAACAGCTCACAAAATGGCGATGTGGAGTTATAAATCAATAATATTAAACAAAACCACCACACATTATAGTACGAAAATATCTGTCCGCAGTTAAATATTTGGTCAAAGACTGCTGTGTATAATTCTTGGATATTATTACTTGATTCTTTTAGCTCTGTAGTTCAAAATGGTTTTACACAAAATACCATATTTACTTGAGATTTAAAGGAAGTTAATTTTTCTGTCCATATTATTTCATTTCTTTAATTACTGTATCCTCCATGTTAACATGTAAAAACATTCTTATGATAATCGAGAGGTATTAAAAGGACCTGTAGAGTATGTTTATAGCTTGTAGTAGAGAAACAAACAAGTGAGGTGTAACAAGGAATATTCCTTCAGTTTAGCCCGGTGTGTAGAAGTGAGGTATCCTATGCTCAAAATGGGCTGCGAGTCAATGAATATCTCACTTCTACACACTGAGCTAAACCGGAAGGGATATTCCTTGTTACACATAATCTCACTTGTTGTTTCTCTACTATGAGCTAAAGACGTCATCTACACTGGTCTAATGGATTATGCCTTACGGGCTAGCTTATATTTCTTAACACCAAATGATTAACGTGATTACAGATCATCGTGCCAGAATGGCGGTAACAGATGTGGACGTCCCGTAGGCCGTATCACTTCACTGATTTTACTTTGGATTAAATATTCAATAAATACCTTGTAAACTATTTAGTAAACATGAAGATAAATGGGGAATGCCTGCGCAGAGGCTGCAGGGTAAAGGTGACGGGGGAAGGAATCCGGATCAGACGATGCTGACTGGAATACAGGAATAATGAAGCAGGCGTCAGCAGAAGCAGCTAGCAAGGGCCCGTAATGGATGGCAGAGAATGGCATATAATGATGAGAACAATGCAATCTGGTTTGGACGGATTGGCTGATGCAATCGACACGAGGATTTCTGCGATGGTGGTCGGATGTGCTCAAGAAGTTCACAATCCGTCTAGCACAATGAGTTGATGGATAAGGTGAGCTCCGAGTGTTCCTTGGCGAGGTCGGAATTTATATTGCAATAGGTTCACACAATGATTTAAGCGAGATCGCGTGGAACGCGTAAGGGTGATCAATGCACTATGCAATAATAAATAGGATATGTATAAGTATCTTGGAACACTCGTGGGTATGATGATAATAAATTATACAACAAATGGGTAAATCAGATGATGGATCACGATGAATTAGTTTCGAACTACAGCTCTTTAAACTATCGAAATATACCCAAAATCATATACAAAAAGTAGAAACGGAAAATAATATGGCATAAATAATTACTTAATTATTTTATTAAAAAAATAACAGATTTGATTATTGTTTTGATAACATTTTAAGTATGTTTGGCATATTGGGATACCTGTAATGTCAGATTTCCACCAGAGAAATAATATTTATTTTAATTACAACTATCGTCACTTTATGATAATCTTTGCAGCGATTTGCAATGTTGCTCGAAATCGCTCTCTTCTTCGGAATAAATAGTTTGCGCAGTTGTAGACAATGGTTCTTTTTTTATTAGAATCCGCATCAATCTCACCACCCTTCAGCGTTGATTTATTTTTTCTAACAACATAATTAGTGATCAAAGTTTGTTCAGATTTTCTTGTTTCAATGACTACTAGTTTATACAGTTCTTTATATCCAGAAATACAATTGTTGAGCTCACTCTCACGTTCAAACTTGAAGGCTCCTTTAGACTTCATATCATTGTTTCAATGACTACTAGTTTATACAGTTCTTTATATCCAGAAATACAATTGTTGAGCTCACTCTCACGTTCAAACTTGAAGGCTCCTTTAGACTTCATATCATTGTTTCAATGACTACTAGTTTATACAGTTCTTTATATCCAGAAATACAATTGTTGAGCTCACTCTCACGTTCAAACTTGAAGGCTCCTTTAGACTTCATATCATGAAGAATAAAATGATTTTCCAATTATTTTTGCTATAAATGGAAATGGATTTTCTTCCATCTCGTCATCGTTTTCTGGTTCTTTGTCTGCATTCAAAGTTAAATCAATAACATCATTGTCACTTATGCAATTATCTATAGTTATTAGTCAATGCCATATCTGAATAGAAACACACTTTAGAAAATGTTGAAGATCGCTGCGTTACTCAACCGAGACGTTGTGATATGTTCTGCTTAATCTATCAAAAGTACAATGTTTGTAAATAATGAGCAGATATTTGAGAGGGGGGAGCGATGATGCATGAATGTCCAATCTCGCTAAGCGCTTTTTAGCAAAACGAAGCCATTTGTACTTCCCTGCCTTGTACACATGTGACCAGAACACTGCCGCACGTTGCCTTGAAATAAACTAGTGAATCTCTGAATTTTGCATGTAATATATGAGAATAGTGCATTGTTAAGTACGTAATTAAAATGAAATATTTTTTAAATTGCATTTAAAAAAACCACATAGCTAAAAGTCACACAAAAAGAGATTTGCATGTATATACAGAAAAATACGAGATTTCAGTCTGTACACCTTTCGATGCCCCTATGTGCTTTATTGGTAACAATCCGCATACATAAGCGTAATTACATTTGATAACTAAAAAAAGTGATAGTTATGAAAATATGAACAGAGTCGAAATGTAAATGCAGATAGCCATGTCCGCCCCTGTGCAGACGTATTTAGCACCATCTGCAGGATTCCTTTTACATACAAAACAATTACAGTAAAACTCCGTTAATTCGTAACTCACGAGACCGAAATTAAAAAAAATCTGAATTACGAATAATGAGAACAAAGTTTTTTAAAGGCAACATTAGAAATAAATTTTTATAAAAATGTGTTAGTTTACCACGTCCATGATTTAGTGTGGGCCACCGCTGTTGACATAGCGACATTATCATACTGAAACATGATGACTCCATTATTTCAGCTTTTGTCGAAATGTTTATCAAATAAGGTATTTCTCCCGAATGAGATATGTGACACCATGACGCGGTGGTCTCAAGGGTATCTCAAGGCAACAAAATCACGAACATTAAATTGATTGGCGATCGAACTTACCTTTTCCACCTGAATTGGAATATTTAAAATGCGCGTGAAAAATAATTAAAATATTTTAGATAAAGCGCTGCTCCCGTCTGGGGTCGTGCGGCCACTACACACATAAATAAATTACCATCCTTTCAGAATAAGGTTTCAGACTAGTGCTGCGTGTACCTAAATGGACCAGGATTATGCAACTCTATCATGATAATTCATAAAACACCTCTCCAAGCATTTTTATGGTGATCTCTCACAGTACCGGAACCTCACGATAAACATTCTATTAACCTATGACATAATGGCCCCCTCGTGTATTAAACGTCCCAAAACCGTCCTCCTTGAGAGGTTATCTCCTGCCCCAGCTAGCAGCCCCTGCATCATTGCAGTAATAATATATACAATGCGCCCATAAGGCATACATCATGATGGAAGAGCAATGGGTCCAAATGGACTCTGTACTTTGAATGAAATGATACAAAAGTCAAAAAATATTAAAATGCATAGTACACAATATGGTGCATAAAGCAATATAAAGGACTCTGTACTTTGAATGAAATGATACAAAAGTCAAAAAATATTAAAATGCATAGTACACAATATGGTGCATAAAGCAATATAATAAGGGATATGTAGGTGCCCGCAAGGCCTAGCAGCCAACAATCAACTAGCAGATTGTTATTATTCATATTTTATTTCCCTCTTTGTTTTATTGAAATTTACAATGTATGTAACTAACTACTTTATCAACTAATGCGGTTGATTGGCAATAATAAATACTTCATGTGTAAACAAGAGATGTTGCCACTGTTTATGAAGTTTATAAAGATTTTATAATATTTGAAAGGTTAAATAACATACATTTTCCGTAGCAGGCAGGCCCTGCAGTCTAGGAGTAATGCACGTTTTGATTAATTGTATATATACATATATATATACATATATATATACATATATATATACATATATATATACATACATATATACATACATATATATATATATATATATATATATATATATATATTTTAATAGATTGCCTGCTTCTGGCCTGCTTTTTATTATGGAATTTGTTATGTTTCTAAGGCTCGTGTGTTCCTTGAAAATAAAACCCTAATTTATTTGTATTTCAGGTACGTGATCACACAGAATGTGGAGATATACTCGTACTCATTGGAGAGTTCTTGGAAATTGTTCTATTGTGCAAAAAAATATATGCTGCCTGTTTTGGAAAAGAAATGTTCTGATTATATTTTTACGAAACTGAGTCCACAAAATGTTTGCAAACAGTACGAATCTGCTGATCTGCTTGGTGATCAAATTATTATGGATAGGTGCCTAGAGGTATAATATAATGTATTGTTTTGTATTATTAAATTTACAATCATATAATTATTTAACCATAAATAATATCAGTGGCTTTAGTGCACAGATATTGTATATCCAGTTTAGTATGATTTAAAAAATCTTATTATATATTTTGATAATTAAAATTTTTCTAAGATATTGCTGGAATAATTATGGTTTTTCCTTTTAAATAAATTAATGTGCACACCACCTTATTAAACTTATTGTATTTGCCTTTTAAAATAAGTACAACAGTTTGTGAGATTGTGATTGTGAGCCAATGTGGGGGTGGCCAGCTCGCTCCCTCTCTTGGTCACCCCCTTACCCAAAGCCGCCTGAGATGGATTTGACATTTCTAAGCCTATTTATATATATAGTTAAATTGAATAATTATATTACTCTAAAATTAATTCATAATAATTAATATAAATAATAAAATTCCTGGTCTCCGGCACCAGTGCGATGAATTCGATATTCCTATTGTCTACTTAAATATAATTTTAATATTACTATTTCTAAATTAACGCGGAATCTTCACTTTCCCTGTGCGGGCGTCCTGCTCGCAAGATACGCCTCTGCTATGGGTTCGGTATTTTCCTACGTGCGAGCTCTACCGGTTGCAAGGCCCAGCGTAAGGGTCCCGTACGTTCTCCTACTCACTTAAATAATATTTCGTGTTAATTTATATCCTCCTGGCCTCCGTCGCCAGTGCGGAGATCTAGCTTTCTACCTTACTCAATACTAATTTTTACGCTTAATGCTAGACTATTCGCTTAATGTCTAAATTTGGCCAACGTGATCGTTCTAGTGGTTAAGAATATTCCCCATGTTATGTCCGTAATAATCCTAATTCTTTTAACCCGCGTTTTCAATTATCAAATATCTAAAGTTTACAAATATCCAAATATTATAGCCGTTCAAATACCTATAGAGCACTTATTAAAATAAATATACCGATTATCTTATTGTACATGACTGAATAACAGAAAACTTCCCGTCAAGCGGTATGATATTCGAGCGCGCCCATTATAACACTACTTATGTACTTATTATTTAGAGCTAGAATGTAGGAGTGTGGAAGAAATTATAAATATGTACATATATTTCAGAGCTAGAATGTAAGAGTGTGGAAGAAATTATACATATGTACGTATTATTCAGAGCTAGAATGTAAGAGTGTGGAAGAAATTATACATATGTACGCATTATTCAGAGCTAAAATGTAAGAATGAGGGAGAAATTATACGTATGTACGTATTATTCAGAGCTAGAATGTAAGAGTGAGGAAGAAATTATACATAGGACACCAACCTTGTCGTAGACTCGTACTCGTGACTGTGGCCGCTTCGTGGCGTCGCCTAGCTGTTCATAAATTATATGGACATGTGGAACAACATGCGACATGCTAAGTGCCTGCCTCGCTTGGCAGATATGTTCCGTGATTATATGATAAGTTCTCCAGACACCAGTCTGTGGCGTACGTTCGGCTCCCCTGATCAAAACCCCAGATTAAGAATCCGTGCGTCTGGTGCCTATTCGCGGTAGACGACGGCTTCCTAAACCCGAACCCTGTACCCACGCGTTCAAAGGTTTAAAGATGATGATGATGATAATCCAAAGTTTTGATTCGGCCAATGTCTTAGTGAACAATATCATTTGTTATGACTCATTCAAGATGCATGGCCGAGGTCCTTGTATCCCCAATATGTAGCTGTTCAGTATCGGTAGGAAAATGGCCAATCCGGGGCCGCGTCCACCACTGAAAGTAATTAATTGTGATGAGGTTGTGACATGACAGTACGACTCTCAGGAAATTCCCTTGATTCCTTAGGGTGCGTCTGAAAACATACGTCATGTGACAGCGGTGTCTGAAGAATAGTTTAATTTATCGGCGGGATGATCCTCGGTGTCTCGAACAACGCATCTCGAATAAAGCCAGGAACAAATAGTTAGGATTATTATTACTGCATGCTGGTGCGTGTGTATGTGTGTGGATTTCCGACGTGGCGGCTTAATTGTAGAACATTTCAGGAACACTGTCTCGGGGTATTAACCTCTAGAGACACTACTATCATCCTCCTCATACAGCTGAAGTACGGGTACCACGGCGACCACACAGAAATCACCTCGATGCAACCCAGTGCGGACTAAACTATTTACGCCAGATTATATATCGGAAACAGATCATGAACGGTAAACATACGTAGGGTTAGCCTGTAGCCTTGTGCACCCTACGCAGACCGATGATGTCCAGAACTCTTTCGCTATGGCTATCGCTACCAAACCAATATAACCATAGCTAGCCCGCCCACACTTCATGCCACCGAATGACTGTTCAGCCTCCAAAAGCACCTTTTCCTTCCAACCAAATCTTCTTAGGAAACTACAATTCACATAGGCGTTGTAAGTCGGTAGAATGAAACACCTGGTTTCAGCTTGATAACCTTGATAAGCTTGATAAATGTAGGAATATGTGCGAAGCCTTACTCGTGAGATGTATCGTAAAGTAAAATGTTCAGTGAGTTGTTAGCACAATGTCAATAATAAAGGTCAGTACGATTCGCATACGCATGCGATTGTGTATTCCTAAAGTAAATACACACACAAAGTTCTCGGATAAATTCTATCATTTCTACCTACTAGCCATCACTTCGGATCGAAAATGTAATCTATAAAATGCGCCCCGTCCCTCACCCTGGTGCCAGTAGCGTGAGCCACGACAGGATTTATGAGATTTTTAGATCTAGATTTCCGCGGATAAGTAAATATACAAATAACGTACATAGTTACATGATTATTTACACGGCCAATAGTAGTATATAATTGGTCCTAAATAATGAGATACATGTAACTGAAACTTGTAGGTGGGTGTTCCGAATTAACAACCAGGACAGTAATTTAATAAGATCGAATATTGGGTAGTCTAGCGGTTACGCCAGTCCCTTTCTATGAATGAGTAATTACATGATGATCCGAATCACACTACAGTATTTGTTAGCGGTTTTAATTATGTATACAAGCATGCTAAAAGGTAAACTTAGTATTTTGGGTCTTCTGCTACGGTCCTCAGCGTCTGCGCCAGTCCTGGTCTGCCTTCTGGATCCTGAAGCCACTACACTTGCGGTTTATGAATTTTAACGCGACCTTCGCGGATCCAAAAATCAACACGAGCACCCCTAAAACACTTGCGGCGTAATTCTTGAAACGGAAAATCAGATGTCGTACCCCTAACAACGTTTATGTATGCGTCTCGTATCCTGATTCAAAAGCGACCCTCGCACGTGTAACCGTCTGACCATTCCGAAACTGACTATCGTAAGGTAACCGATTATCACATTAACACATTAGCTTAATTCTAACAACCCTCGCGGCCGCGTAAAAACTCCGTCCGAGTGCGCTCTGGGCTACCCCTTCCCCCCCCCCGCTCCCCGCGCAAAGCCGACCGACACCCATCTGACGATTCCGAAAGCTCGAACCCGACTCCCTCGCCCTCTCGGACCCGACTGTCTTCCACGCGACCCTTTCGCCTTTTTTTTCGAGCCCCACCCCCTCTGGGGAGAAGCTTCCGCCACCCCTGCTCCTGTCGCATATGCTCTAGGAATTTCTCGGAATTCATATTTTTTTATCAGTTGGTTATATGTGGATCATCACACGCCAACACCATAAAATATTCAGGGAGCACTTAGAGCTCTGTCTTTACCAGTATTCATGTCCCACATCAAAATCATACTGGCACGCCCCATAAATTATAACTCGCCAAGTATGTCTCGCGCAACTCCGTCATATCCTCTCAAAAATTGCACGTCTAACGTCCACACTTCTGATACCACTAACAGCTAAGGCAACTATTTCATAAGCATCGCCTCTTCAAGAGGCAGTCCTTCAACTCCACACAGTAAGTTTCCCAAATGTTTCTGAAAATAATAACAATATGCTCGAAAATCTTTGTGGCTATAAATCCTTCAAACCTTCAGATAGGGTACTGGAACACCAATAGCATGACAGCTGACTATTGAGGCAAAATTGAACATTTTCTCTTCAAACGCATCGGGTAGAAATCGAGGAAGAAAATTACAACTGAATGAGTTGTGGACCAGTGAATTTCTATTTAGACAGGCTTTCTTCACCGCCGCAATGTCTCGAAATAGATTTATAGGATATTTAGTACGATACGTTTTGACGATCGGTCAACTAGGCAAGCGAGAATTCTGGACTCTGGAAATAAATTAGAGGCCATAAAGTCAGTGTTTGAAAAATTCACTAACTCCTGTAAAAGACTTTATTTTCTCGGCTTAAATATAACAGTGGATGAACGTTTAGCCACCTTCAGAGGAAGTTGTCCATTCCAGGTTTACATGAAAAGTAAACCTGGAAAATATGGGATTAAGATTTGGACCGTTGCTGATTCGGCCAATGCCAAAATATTAAATATGCAAATATATACATACAGGAATGACCAATAACCAAAGGGAGAAAAACCAGGGACATCGGGTAGTGACAGACTTGGTTCAACAGTATTATGGAACGAACCAAGAAGTGACCACAGATACATTTTTTACGTCAGTGCCGCTGGCAGGTTTTTAAAAAAATTAACTCTCACGGGTACACTTCGCAAAAACAAAAGAGAAATCCCAACTGAATTCCTAGCAAATACATTGAAAAATAGATATAGTAGTATTTTTGGCTTTACTAATAGAATAACTTCAGTATCATATGTTCCCAATATAAATAACACAGTTATTTTACTGTCTACTCAATTTAATGATGCTGATATACACAATTCTGAAAAAAAACCACTGAATATAATTCTTCATTACAATAAAATGAAAGGAGCGGTCGATACAGGTGACAAAATGACAGCAGAGTATTCTTGTGTGAGATCAACTTATTTTTACTTACAAGAGCTTACTTTACAACTTACAAGAGATATTTACGTGGGATTTTTATGCAAACATCATTTTTTATTTTGATGTGTTTATAACATTAGTATTATATTCCATGCGACATTTCTGTTCTTTCAATTTCTGAATATTACAAGATTAGGAGTAGATATACATAACTATCTATATTTTCAATTACAGTAGAACCGCGATATAACGAAACCCAATATAGCGAAAAATGACGTATATCGAAAAAAAAATCGAAATTTAGTCCCTAAAACCAATTTTTCATACAAAAATGCATTTATATAACGAAATCCCGTTAATATTTATAACAAAATCATTTTTGTCCCGTACGAAAAAATGCCAATACATTTACGTAAATTTATAACGAAATAAAAAAATGTTAAAAGATGAAAATATTATTTCGCACTTACAAAGCCGCGCCGATGCATCTGCCGTATGCGAACAGTTTTATGGCCTTTTCGGCGGTGCGCGGCGGTCGGCCGACAAGGTAGTAAAACAATTCAAACTTTTTCTTGGGTTCATAGCAGGCCCATAAAACCATTTGACATAATTCTTGCGGCGTTCTCTGACACGTTTTACGTACGCATACGCCTCTAATATGATTGCAACCCAGACCCAAACAGCTGTAAAATACAAAAATTAACAGGAACCCCCCGAAAGTTGCAGAATGTACTTATTGGAAATGTCAGTCTCAGTGTAACGTCTGTAGAGTTAAGTTTGTTCAGCTTTTAACGCGATTATTGCATGACCGAACTGAATATTTACATAAATTCATTTTCGTTTGACAATTGTTTTCGTGTGAACTCGTCAATAATATAAATAATTCGTTAAAATATTTTATGAACTATTTTTGTACGGTATTTTGTATTTCTATTAACTATTGTTTTCGTGTATTTTAAGTGAACAATTTTAACGATTATAAATATATTTTTAAGTGAACAATTTTAACGATTATAAATATATTTTGAAGTGGTTGCCGCTGTTACCGGTAAATACCTTCGTAATTTATATGCGACTCATTTTATAAAAATGCCGCGATTCAACTGTAAGATTGTTATTTTTGAATTATTTTATATGTTTCATGCCCAAAACTATGTTTGAAGCGGCTCTACATTTAAACACAATTAAAATATTGTTTTGTGTTTGCAATATTCTGGAATTTACAAAAATATCTTCCAATTGGTGTTGAATAGATTCTGTTATTAATTTAATTCCTTTGATTATCCATTTGCTTATCTGTTTTAATAACAAAACTACTGAAAATATGTAGGTATTCAGTTCCCTATGGCCTTTTTCCTCCTTTGTTTGCAGAATTTGCGATCTTTTTTGAAGCCGCGCAACATTTTTTTGCGACGGCGCGTAACATATAGTAGGTTTTTTATTTTTTTCGTTATATGTGGGAATTCGTTATTACGAATTTTTATTTTTTGGTCCCTTGGATTTCGTTATATCGCGGTTTTACTGTAGTAGGTAAGCTATTTGCATTTGTTTATTTTTAAATTATTTCTGGTAATTTACAGTGCTTGCATTTATTTAAAAATTCTTATGTACTTTATTAATATACGCAATATTTAAATAAAGTTTATTCAGTATTTGTAATTTGAGTTGAGTGAAACAGCGCATCACAGTTTTATGTTCAGCGGGACTCTTAGCGAGTATCGGTCGGTACGTATGTATATTATGTACAATATTCATGTGCATATTTATATAGCTACAGTCAGCTGATCTAAAATTTCAAAGCGGTGGTAAGAATAGAATGTTATCCAGAATTTTTAAATCTTTTTGTTTGATTTTTATCACAGATAAATATTTTATAACATTTGATATTAATTACTTTAATGGTAATCCAACGTTTCACAAAATATAAGTAAAAAATATTGAAAAAAAAATGCAAGCTATGATGTTGCATAACTCCTAAACTGTAAATATTTTACCTAAGTGTAAATAATATTTTCCGTTCAAAATTGAATGAAAAACACTCTCCCTAAGTTTTTGCTACTAGCTATGAGGCATCCGGTATAATGTACAAAAAAATTGATAAGTGAACAAAATACACTACACAGTCTAAACAACCTAATTCTTGAGAAGTCATGAAATCGAAAGCAGCATCTGCAGCAGCATATGACAAGGTTCCTTATTGTTTACGATTCCTTTCAGGTTTGTGAATTCCTAAAAAAAACAATGGACGTTTATTTTGTGTGCGTATAAGTTTTAAACTTTAATAATGAATGAATGAATTAATATATATAAGGCCTTGCATTGTAATCTCTTATTTTATAGATTGAGTTTTCGACTCGAGAGTTGTACATTTTCCTAGATTGTAAATGTATTACTACTTTATTTTAAAAATGGAGCTCTTTCATTTTATAACTATTGTAATATTATAAAAAAGGAAGTAATTTCATCCCATTGTTGTAGATAATTAGCATCAGTACAAATGAAATCCTATCTCAATCGAGTTTTATTGATATTGAAATTGAAACAGTTGCCACTGTTTTCAAGCAGCAGAATCTTAGTATTGAAAATGAGCTGGACTTATATAATGCTGCTGTTAGATATGTAAGAGTCCATCGCTTTCCCGGTAATCGAGGTAAGCCACCATCTCCAACTACTCTAACTCCAGCCATCCCAGCTGACGACAGCTGTGCTGCCAAAAAACTAAAATTGATAAATAACATACACATTACTTTTTCTTTGAATAAGTGTAAACATGATCCAGGTGAGTATTTTAGTACCTAATCGTATTCACCATGTTACACTGCTATTAAATGTGCAAAAGCCCACGGATACTGTCCGACCACCAGTCAAGATGAGACAGAACCCCCGGCTCCAGCTGTGCCAGCTGTCACCAAAAATTGAACCATTGGCCATTGATTCTGGCTAAATCTTTACAAACACAGATTGCATTTTCACCTTCAAATAAGCATCAACTTTATCCAGGTGAGCATTTTACTAATCATATTCACCAATAAATATGTGTTCTCCCAGGCAGACTAATTTTGGTGATTTACTTTTTATGGCAATATGGAAAGTTCCTTGGCTCTTGTTAGTCAGAATTATAACACGTCGTAATAAGTCTATAAAATTGTGAAAATTAACATGAATAAAACTAATGTTAGCAGAAAAAAATATTAATTGCGATTTCGCTTCCGTACTTGACACATACATATGCATAAAATATGCACTTTGAGCATCAATTAAAATTTAGGGACCTTAAAATCGGATCTTTATTACAGTTTCAATGATCTTTGTTTTGTGGGGCAGTTCATTTTTAGCAAATGACCTTTATGGTCGTAGTCCACGGAATGATACAATGAGATAAATCTTTGTGCCATGTATATGTATTGAAATTTTGATCCATAGATAACTCACAGATAGTTTGGGATTGGTAGAAAGAGGCAAGAACTCAAATCCCGTATATACGATTTGACAGTGAGTGCCATGCGTGAGAACAAACTCCTATCTCAGATTGTCTTGAGTCAAAAATCTCATCCGTAAACGTGAGCCATCGCCCCCATCAATTGTTAGGAAATCGCCCCCATCAATTGTTTATTACATAATCCCAAGAAAAATATTTATTTCAGTCAAAACATTACAAAAACCACTATAAAATTATGAACAAATTGACATGACAAAAGATGTTTGTGTTGTAAAACCAAAAAAATATGTTGTTCTCAAATTAATTTTTACGGCACCATTTTTGTTTTATTATTTTTTTTACAACAATTGTTAACGAATTGTGTTGTGAACTAAAATATAATATTGTGAAGTGGCTATGAATGCAGAATATTTTTTAGGCTGATATCTAGGTGTAACCTGCGGAAATATCTGTTAAAATACCTAATCAATTTTGCCTTTTAAAGTAGGACTTTTGCAAGAAAATAAATACATTGCAACTATCTTAATGTGTTTTCCAAGGGAGTAGCAAACGTAAACATGTTTACAGAGGTTTAAATATTCTCACTCTTTATTTGAACTCATCATTTAATATTATGTTTGAATTAAAATTACATTATGATGATTAAGGGTGGGTTGTTTCAAGATTAAATTTAAGCCTCGTTTAAGCCTAATCTGACATTTTGACAGAAATCAGGTTGTTTTAGTAGTAGTTAAAGTTAAGAGTTACAGTTATGTATGCTAGAGATTTGCCCCTTAACCCTTTCCCTGCCGTAAGCGAATATATTCGCGCTAGCTCGCCAGTCCCGCCACGCCGTGAGCGAATATATTCGCGTCGATCTTTACGTCGTCATGAGAGCGTAAATAAACACGAATTTTAACTGTCACATATTGCATCTCCTACTACCATCTGTGGGGATAAACCTTAAGACCTTATAATCAACTCATTGTGCATTTAAAATGACGAAATCTGTATTTTTGTAAAGTGCTCCATTTGACAGCCGGCAGAACGCGCTAGGGTCATGACTTTGACAGTTTCTATAGGGATTCCCACAGGCGTCAGTGTTCGTTTCCTTTGTTTGGAGATCGCGAGGTTTTTTATCTCACATTTGTTTTATTTTCGCGTATAGTATTGAGATATTTGTGTAGTATATTATTATAAATAACTTTTCAAGATTCATAGTGAGCTGTTTAACGATTATTGTGTAGTGATTTTATTGTCTCGGAGTTGCTTCGTTTGTTTGTTGCATTTTGTCAGATTTTACATACAATAACTACGAACTCATTCTAACTTGCCGAATCTGATAAAAGTGACGTGGAATTTGAATTGCCAGAGATTTATGAGCCCAATGAAGACAATACTGAATCGGCACATGTCGACGAAGATAATATTGAATCGGCAAATTTGAGGAAGATAATATTGGTTCAACTAGTGGTATTGAAAGAAGTCCTGTATTTCATTGGGACAGTGATCCATTTTTACCGCAAGTGCACAATTTCGATTCTTCTTTTTCCGGCGCTAGAGTGTGCACCGATGAAAGTATGCAAGAGGTAGATTTCTTTAAAAATTTTATTCACCAAAAATTAGTTGAGCTAATCGTTACTGAAAATAACCGGCAATATAAATGTATAAAAAACAAAAGTTCCTCAATAAGCTATAGAATGCAACAATGGGTCGATACAACTGTCGATAAAATTTACATTTTTCTTGGTCTTGCATACTGATGGCAAAAAATTCTAGGAACACCATTGAAGAGCATTGGTCGACAGATATTTTATTACATTCGCCAATTTTTTCCGATACAATGCCAAGAAACCGATTCCAAATTTTATTAGGAATGCTCCACTTCTGCAAGATGTGTTGTGTGCTTAGCAAAAAAGAAAAGCGGTATATGTGTAAACAATGTAACTTAGCTCTATGTGTTGAACCATGTTTTGAACAATACCATTCTCCGGAAAATTATAATAAGTAAAAAAAAAGTTCTACAACATTTGCAATATGGATTAAAAATAAATACATTATGTGTTATTTTGTGAACTTGTGACAACCCTGTTTATAAATTTTGTTCAAACAATTTTAGTGATTTTAGTGAAGAAAACATTGTTATTTTTTCGAAAAACATCGTGATTTGGTGAGTTTTCACATTTTTAAATCATGACTATTTATAATTAATTCATTTTTATTAAAAATTATTAATGGAAAAATGCCCGGCGTACGGGTACTATCTAAGTTTTATATGGCCGGCAGGGAAAAGGTTAAAAATCACAATTTCATAGACAAATATGTGCGCGACTAATTTTACTAAACACTAATTTTACTAAACACATGTTACACTTTGTTTGATAGCTGACCTTATCTATGTAGCAGACCTGACGTGTTTTCATTCCTTACAAAAACTCACCGTTTGTAATGATGAATGACGGTTCGAAACTGGTGCTAATGCAGTAATCCGCTAATTCAAACTTTCATTAATTTCAGTAAAAAATTGTTCAGATTGTGCACTAAATGTATTAAATATACCCTTTAAATAATTCACAGGACTTATTTGGAGTTTTTTTTGTCTGCGAGGTTTCCTTTATTAAAATAAATGTATGTTTGATTTGCCTAGACATTGACCAAATGAGTATCCGCAGAGCTATACAGGAGATTCGCTTCCTGACCCTGACAGAGAAGGAATTTGCTACAGCCATAAAAACTTACTCTTTGCTTACTGAGGATGAACAGAGCAGCATCTTAATGAAAATTGTCTTTCCATCATGTGGAACACCCATGCCTAATGGATTTTCTACCTCCAGGGACAAGAGGTAAATATCATAACTCCTAGCATATTTAACTAATCACTGAAATATTTCCATTATTTGTCTCAATTACCAATACACTTGTTCACTGTTGTCTAGTAAACAAATAATTATATTATGCTAGCAGCAAGCAAGTCTGTCGATAGCGAGATTGCAATAATGTATTGCAAATTAAATGAAATTTAAAATTTGTAGAATATGAATTTCTATTACGCAAATTAGTTAGTTTTATTTTTAAATAGAGATGGCGTATACGGAATATATGCCACATCAATATTTTTTACTATTTTCAAAATAAGGTAAACAAACTGTGAAAATAGGACTAACTTGCTGATCTGGAACGAGGCGCGAATCCCCAACCACTAGTCACTAGTTGATATAATAATATATAAATATAATATATTTATTTATTATTATATCAGTTACAAGTTGTTGTAAAGTATGATTAGTTGCTGACCGGACTAGATGTATCTGTAGATGGATCTGTATTCTGGCAGCGTCCAAATTATTAATTGAATAAATACATACAATATAAAGTTGTGAAGTTATACATTGTTAGTCAATTACTGGATTCTCAAGTAATATTTAGTTTAATTGCTACCGCGATGGTGAATTTCATTGCTCGTTTTGTGGCAATTGTGTTGAATATTACGCGGAATAGTTCAGACAAGACTGAGTGTCTTTGCGAGGCTTCGTCACATTAGTAGAAATGGTTTTATCAATTTGTGATCATCAGGCAAAATCGAGTGTACTATAAGGCATATTAAAGATTGGATTGCGATGATGTCCGATGTGTAAATAAACATTTTGTTTTAGCTTCTTGAGACAGTAGGCAAGACGGAACGTCATGTAAAGATGACAATTGTTTATGTATTTGGAACAAATCGATTGTATATTAAAAATATATAGATTTATCTTAAGGGTGAGCTTTCATTTTTCCAGTTTGAAATTTGAGAAATTCTACACGTATTATAAATGCTTTCAAGATGAGGCTAATAGTTACATTCTTATAAGGAGCGGAGAAATAATTAATGACATTATTTGTTACGTAAATCATACGAGAGTGGAAGGTTTGAAAATAAAGAGACGACAATAAAATTGTGGATTTTCTCGCATTCGATACAAGTGTCAAAAATAGCTTGTGTCTGGAGCCTTTTTCATACTAATATATGGAATGAAATAAAAATGTGTGTTGATGTTTGAATTAGTCAATCGAAAATTAAATAACTAGAGTATTTAATTAATATATATAAATATGTTTGAAATCAAACAATGTTCCTACATATATTTAGATGGTCGCTTAAATCAATGTTCTAAATTTTTAAAAATTATGACGGAATCAATTTATTATTTTGTTTAATATTATCGATTTAAAATGCCCCATTGCCGTTTTGGTGATATGTCTGTTTCATAATTACAATATACTATTTTTGAAACAGACAGCTTGTGTTTAAATTGCAACAGTGTTATATACATATAACACATATAACTTATTTAATTTTGATTTACATATCTTAGATTGTTTTCAAGTGTCAACCTTCATAACTCACAGAGCGATCTGTGCTGGTTGTATCTTTGCTCAACTCATTCAAATTGTTCTGGTGAGCGAGTTGAGCGGGTTGAACCAGATGAGCGGATGAACCGTTGAACCGACTCAGTGAGCCAATTCGTTCGCGAGTGACACACTACTAGAGTATATGTAATATAATATTTTTATTACAGATGTTCGATTGCAAAGCCGTGCCCGAACTGCAACAAATACTGTTATTTTTATACTGTGGATGTGAATAGGTATTATACAAGTTGTATTATTATTTTAACAAAGAAATTTATCAGGAATTCATAAAATAACAGTCATTAGCTACACCCTCCTTTGTATTTTATGTTTCCTTTCATTCTCCGCACAATATTCTTCAGTGTACATTCAAAATAATATGTAAAAAAATTGTGTAATGTACAGTAGACTTTAAATTATTTTTGATTAAATTAACCGGTTTCTAAATAGTAAAAATTCATTTTTATTTGACTCAAAATGTAACAGAAAATAAAACTGGCAACATTGTGAACTTCGGTAACCTGGTCGATGACGAATTTAACAAATTCGTGTATTATTATTTGGCCATGCTAAGATTCTGTATTTACTTTTAATGCAAGTGGGCAAGCACGTTTCATAATTCACTTCAATATTATTTTTGTGTTTGGATTAAAACTTGCATATTTTTGATGGTTATTGAAACAAAAATGGAAATTTGACAATGAGGGTCTCTCCGGGCTATACTCCCTCCCATAATTTGATAAAATATCACCTTTAATTCACATGTTGCCAGGAGCGCGTCCCCTCCGCCTCCGACGAATGAATGATAAAATGATTGTTACCATGATAATACACTCATTCATTCGGGCGCAATCGCTCAGCAAAAGTTTACTAAATTAATTCTCAAATTAGTACATCTTCATCACAATTTCATTTTTTATTTATAACTGCATTTCTGACAGTATTAAGTGTTGTGTTTGGCCATTGTGAGCAATTTGTGATGGTAAACCATTATGTAACTGTGACGATGATTGGTAACTGAGATTTAACGATGATTGGTGACTAAGATTTAGTTGTTGGTGATTTACTTTCTAGTCTCTCAGTCATTCCTCAAAGAATTAGAAACATTTTTGTTTTAAAAAATAATTTTTCAATGACTTGAATTTTAAAACATTCCTGGATTCCTGGTGTTCCGCACAGGAAACAAGACTGTAGAATCGTGCAGGGGTGGCTCGTGGCTCGCCGGTTCACTCTGTTACTCGAACGTCGATGTCTGCAGCGGCGTGCAGTGGTACAGGGGGGTCCAAAATCGTCGTCCAGTGTAGCAGCCAAAGTCAGAGAAATTTCCAGGATCGGTTCCAAATGTCACAGCAAAGGTCAAAATCCAGGAAATCCAGTCGAATAGCAGGGGTCAAAGTGGAGATGAATGAAACACAGTTTTCTTCTGAGAAGTCCAGCGGTGCAGATGTAAGCGAGGGAAGTGATCTTTGCAGCCGCTGGACCATTATTTATTTAATATAAATAAGCTGTAGGAGCGTGAGGCCCCCTGTTGGACCGAGATCCAATCTGGTGGTGCGGCCGATCCCCGCGCCACCTCGCTTTGGTCCAGCGCCGCCACCACCTGGCGGCCAGACTCCAAAGCTCTGCTCATTTTTTACGCAGATCTTATTTTGCTCCGCAAAAGGGTCTCTCATAATTTTATTAACAAATCCTCAGGCATCGCGAGTATTTTTTCTTACAGATTGTGACCCTCCTCGCGATGCCTGATACATTTTACCTTGGGCGATGGCCCGGGGAATTAATTAATGCACCTTAAACTTTAAAAATCCATTTTAACAATCTACACGATTTTTAAGGTGCATAATACTATCTCCGGGCGATCGCCCTCTCAAAACTCTATTTATTTTCTCTTATTTTATATTCCTAACAATTTTATAAACTAAGTTATTCAATATTTATGATTTTGGCTGGCGCCGAGGGCGGGGCCTCGCTTCGGCCTGTCATCCCCCCCACCCGTCGCCGGTCGCCTGCGCACAGGGGCGTAGGGTTTCCAGTGGCGCGGAGTGCCGGGCGAAATATTCCCGTGAAGCAGAAAAGATAGACTTTTCGCCCGGCGCTTTCTTGAGCCGCGATTGTCGCACACCGCAGCCCCGTAGCTGTGCGGAACACCTGGATTAATACAATCCTGGAAAATCGGGAGTCTGCTGTATATACCGGTGTCTTATAACTAGTAGCAAAAACTTCGGGGAAGTGTTCTTCTTTCAATTTTGAACAGAAAATATTATTTACAGTTAGGTAAAATATTTATAGATTAGGAGTTATGAGACATCAAAACTTGCATTTTTTTTTTTCAATATTTCTTACTTATATTCTGTGAAACGTTGGACTACCATTAAAGTAATTAATATCAAATGTTATAAAATATTTATCTGTGATAAAAATCAAATAAAAAGATTTAAAAATTCTGGATAACATTCTATTCTTACCACCGCACCGCTTCGAAATTTCAAAACAGCTGACTGGCTATATACATATGCATATGAATATTGTACATAATATACATACTTACCGATCGATACTCCCTAAGAGTCCCGCTGAACTTAAAACTGTGGTGCGCTGTTTCACTTGGCACAAAACACAAATACTGAATAAACTTTTTTTAAATGTTGCGTATGAAGTACATAAGAATTTTTAAATAAACCCAAGCACTGTTAATTACCAAAAATAATTTAAAAAACAAAACAGACAAATGTAAATAGCTTACCCACTAATCGAAAATATAGATATGTATGTATGTCTACTCCTAATCTTGCAATATTCAGAAATCGAAAGAACAGAAATGTCGCACGGAATATAATACTAATGTTATAAACACATCAAAATGAAAAATGATGTTTATACAAAAATCCCGCATAAATATCTTTTATATAAAATTACGCACAATCTGTGTGTGATTTTATAAAACCATAATTTATTTAAATAAAATGATTTAAAACACAATTTTATATGGAATTAATATAAATTAAATAAAACCATAATTTATTTAAATTAAACGATTTAGAATACAGTGGAACCTCTCATAACGAGCACCTCCCATAACGAGTAATTCGCATAACAAGCAAAACAGACTGGAAAAAACGCTCCCTTAACGAGTGACATTTCGCATAACGAGTGGGGAAGTCTCATCTTCACATCACTCACTTGTGAGCCGGGACTTCTGCGCCAGTGCGTTAGTCTCTGGTTAGCACTCGTTCCGCTAGCATGTTTGTGTCGCATGTGATCACACATTTTTCCAAACTTGTGTTCAGACATTATTTGTAATTTTTTTTTGTGAAAAGTTTAATAGCCCTTGCAAAAATGTCCCTGAAGAAGACAGCCATAAGAGAATAAAAATAACTGTAGAAATGAAACGTAAAATCATTGAGAACGAGTTGTGAGCGTGGCTGATCTAGCGCGCACATACAATCGGTCTACATCAACGATTTCCACTATCCTCAAGAACAAGGTGTCATGCCGTACCATCTTCTTCCGCTATTGGAATCCGGCGCACAACGCCACCAGTTAGACTCAGTCTGTGGGTACATAAGCGTTGGTGTCAGAATGCCTATCTTAGATGTGTGGGGGAGGTCTCAGACAATAATTACACTTTAGTCACATTATTTACACTTTATTCACTTAACAGGGAAAAAATTGTCTTTGTTACATGCAGAGGGATCCCGATCTTTCTGTGGCCGGACCAAAGCATCATCTCGTCTTCTGGAAGTTTCCAGTGGACCAATCTTGACGTCAAAGCGTGGACGGTGCTCATCCTGCTTCCATACTCGCTCGCAGCCTCCCGCTTGTTCCCGCGGAGAGTCCTTCCTCTATTGACATTCACGGGCAGAACAAGGCCCAAATATCTCTTGTTCCTGCCGTGAATGAAATACTACGTGAAGAGTCCTTCCTTCCTGGATGCCCACGGACAGAACAAGACTCAATTATCTCTTGTTCTTCCGTGATTATAAAATTCAGTCTTATTTGTCGCCATTTCTCGATCTTTTACACCAATACTCAGATCTTGGCGGAACGCCGCATGGCATCTGCCGCGACACACTCACTCTCCCCGGGCGCTCGTTACGAAGTCCCCCCTCGCTCTACCGGCCGCGCCTGCTCGCGTCGGTAGATGTCGCCTTCGGTCTTTGCGCGTGATTTCAAATGTTACAAAGGACAAAATTAAGAGGATGGATAGATGCTTCAAAGGGAGTGTCAAGAATGTCCACAAAACGATTACCTATTCTTAATGATGTTGAAAGGTTGTTTGTTTCTCATATGGTTAAACGAAAAGCAATTGCAAGTCGACACTATTAACGAAAACATTTGAAACATTCCAGGTTGTTACGCTCTTTAACAATTTACAAGTATGTAATTTAATTAGAATAAACATTAAAAACATAAAAATGTTTTTTTTTTTGGCAGGAAACGCATTATTGTCATTTACGTTGTTTTGTATGGTAATAATTGTTTCGCTTAATGAGTGTTTCACATAATGAGTAAGATTCTAGAACGAATTAGTCTCGTTATAAGAGATTCCACTGTATAATTCAATATGGAATTAATAATTCTATATTTTAAGTTAATTATAGTAAAATGCAAAACTGAACTAAAATATTAAATTAAAAATGGTTCATGACAATTCATAAAAGTAATAATATTTAGCATAAATATGATTTATTGTAAATATGAAAACATTGTATGCTGTTTATTGAAATGCACGTTAAAATACATAAATACTTGAGCGCCTTTATATTTTAGAATCATTGTTAGATATGTGTGAACGTCGCGTCGGCGCGAAATGACATCTCGCTTAGTGACAGATGTTCTTTATCGTGACATGACGGCATTCATGACGGCGATAAGCAGTCTTGGTCCCTTTTTACTTCGCGTAGTAAAATTATATGGCGGAACGTAATATTGGATGGATGTTTATATTTTACAACGTATGTAGGAAAGTATTGTAAACATTTTTATTTATATTTTTAAATATCTGTAGAATGAAAAATATTTTAATGAATAAAAAATATTATAATTTAAGTAGGTCCATTCACTAGAATGAGATATTGTATATTATATTAAGGTTAAAGAAATGCTCATATAGCGAGTAATGGGGGGTTAAAAATATTAGCAAATTTTTATTTATTACGTCATACATAAAAATCTCCTCGAGACATACGGAATTCATTTTTTAGATGCTGTGTCATTAAATCGAAGGATAAAGATTTTTTACTTTGAAAATGTATTTACTTCGGAAAAAAAATCTGTTTTCGCACATCTGTGTAATTCAATTTCCGATAATAAAATTTTTAATAATAGTGTTTTTGTAATATTGCATAAAATACCATACAAGTATAGTAATTCGGAGTACGTGGATATGATTCTGATTTTGGGGAAACCTACAATTTAAGAATACTTTATAATTAGCTTCATATTGACTGACATGTCTTTATCAAAGCAAATTTTAATTAGGTATTTATTTAAAATTCGCTTTGAATAATTTAAAAAATGGCTCCCGATTTGACAACATAAATTAAATAACCATCCGACAGTAACTATAGACGTAATTTGTAAGCTAATGAGCATAATACTTTCACAAATTTCAGATGATCCTTTTCACAATTAAAGCTTGACGCAGAAAAATTTATGTCTTTTTTAAATTTAATTTCATGTTTTTACATCTTTTTTATTCAATGAGTGCAAGGTAATAATTGAAAAAAAAATCAACGATCTTTCATTACATGTTACAATTTTTAAAAAAATGTTGTAAATCTCGGCATTTTTTATCTTATATTTTTTCCACCCTGCAAATTTTAGGTCAGTGGGTCAGTACATATTGAGGTCATCGAACTCTCATGTATGGAATGTATGACATAATACTTAACCTTTTGAATGCGAATTTTGAAAAATAAAAAAATAGAAAGTTGATAATTCGTCAGACAGGGGAAAAATCAACAAATTATCAAGGATATTTTTCATTCCAAATTATGTGATTTACCTATTCTTGAAGTTTGGACAACTAGCTACGAGACACCTGTATATGTAAATATGTGTAGATGTTACAGTAACAGATAACGGTATATACTGTCTTTGTTATTTTTAAATCTGTTGGTATTATATTAAATAAGTTTTTTTTAATTCCAGGTATGTGCGGTGTTCCAAATGCCGTCAACGGTGTGAACTTATTGTAGATGCGATTAAGAAATAATTTCAGGTTAGAGTGCCACTAGCCCAACAGACTGATTGTATTAAATGAATACAGTTTTTGTACTTGTACTTCTAAAATTGTTGATTTTTCAAGAAACTAAAAGATACTCTATTAAATCAGGTTATGCAAAAATACTAAAATTAAATTGTATTTATTTGTGTAATTGCATATTTTATATTTATGGACATATTTAAAAAAAATAGACTTGTACATTTTCATACCATTGGGTGATAATAGAATTTTTACTGCATCCCAAAACGTTTGCTCAAACAAAAACTGGCAGAATAACCCTGGAAAACTTTTATAATATTTAATTTTATTTTTTGTTTTGTTAATTATTGTTAATTTAAATATTATAAAACAATACAACATAATCTAGCTTGATCAAAAAATAACATTGTTAATTAAAGATGTGATTATTATCCCAGCTCAAATAAACTGAGTATAAATAATATTCAGAAACAAAATATAATAACAAAGATCTATATTTGTATCGTTATAGAGGCAATATTGGTTGCAACACTATTAAATCTGAGTATGTCACAATAGATGAAATCTTCAATGACATAATAAGAAATCAAAATATGATTTGTTTAGATACTGCAAATGGCGTTGGTAGTATTTCAGAATAGTTCATGTCTAACAATTACATAACATTGAATGTTTCATCAACCAGGATGATTACTAAATTCAGTGATGGAACGAATCTTGCCGCCATAACTTTACAAATATTGACATTTGACAAGTGATAGTTTGTTTCGAAATAATTTAAAGTTGAGGGGATCAAAAATCAAGAAAAATGTTTGAATAACTACTTATTATAATGTAAACTTCATAATTTTTTTTTTTTAATTACAACTTATGTATACCTATTTCCACACATTTTAAAATAAAAAACAGGTGTTTGTACAGCATAAACATATTAACAAAAGTAGAAAGAAAGTTTTGTTTTGTTATGAAGTTTTATTTAGCATGATAACATAACATTTATTTAACATTTGATAAAGTGTTAATGATGATCAGGGAACGCGTCTCGTATATTTGTGTGGGATCTTGTGGGAAAATTTAATTCAATGTGCATTGCACATTCCAGAACGTAACTTGACGCAAATCGAGATACTAGTTTGCAATGTAGGCACTAATTTTAAGATTTATCAGTTTTTTTATTATTAATTTGTTTTTTTTTTTTATGTAAAAATATTTTGCATATGTACAAGATTATTTTTTAAATTTTTATGATAACAGATTATTTTAACAACGAATGTATAAACATTTAGAATTATTAAACATTTTATATTTCTTAATGATTATTTAATTTTTTTCACAAATTTTATATTATTACCCCTGTGTTGCCAGTGTTTGCCAGTTTATTTTTATTTACATGTTTATAATAAATCACAGTCGAATGGAATTAAAAAAAGAATTTAAGAAGCCAAAGTCTGCCATAGATAGACAATATGAGAGAGAGGAGAGTTTGAATATTATTGGGGAAACAAATTTCAGTCACATTAATTATGGTTTGGCATGATTAACTACGAGGCCTTGCGCCAGAACGAGATGAAATATTTAGATTAAAACATTGTTGTATTCTTTTCCTCTAGACCTTCTCAATTAAATATAATTAAAAAATTCTACAACGCACACAACTAAGTTATTGATGTGTATACATTTTACGTCACCTCCCCCCCCTCCAAAGATTTTTTACGAGAGTAATCTCAGGGAAATATATGAAGAAAGTGATCAAATTATCGCCATATTGACTATATATTTTTATTTAGTACCTTTAAATATCAAACTTGGGTTTTAACACTTCAGAAATCATCAGATGTCATCTAAAAGCCACAACACTCACACGTTTAGAAATGAAAATATGTCATCACACATCCCTGGAGATAGGAGTAGGAGACCTTTGTGAATTCAGTATCTATAAAAATACAAAATAAATAAATTGGAAATTATACTGAAAATGTTTATTGTGTTTTATTTTAAGGTTTATAATCAGAATAAATTGTTTAATTTAGATACAGAAATAGGTTTGGCAACAAGGCATCTGTAATTAATTAATCAAATGAAATTAAAATGTCTGATATAAATTTAATCAGGGCTTCAAACAATTTTATTTTTTCACATCGGTTTTCGTTCCGGTTTTTGTTTTTTTTTCGGTATTCGGTTCAGCTCCGAGTTAGGCTTTCCATTTTTTTGATGATTCTTTTAATCAGCTCAAAACACTTGCTACTCTTCAAAATATCTGCAGAGGGATTTGTTTTCAAGTAGTTTAATTTAGACTTAGTAAGTTGTAAAGTTTGTTGTTTATGACAAATATTTTTTTGTTTTACAATCTGATTTTTATTTTCTTTTAATAAGTTTTCTAATTTACGGTAATGAGCTTACATTTGTTGTTTTTTTGTTACTTATCATAATATCAGTAATAAATAACTACCATCCCATTGGTCCATCGGCTTCTTCGGGAGGCCACGCCCAACTGGACTCCTTCATCTTACAGCTGACTATAATTAATCTTATATTCTTATTATTTACCCTTTAATTACATTTCTCACACTACTTGACAGAATCTTATATCCAGTCACCACTATTATTTAATTATTCTTACTTTACTTAATTTTTAATATTTTTTTTTATAAATGGAACATTAAAGTTTTACATTATCTCTATATGTTATTAATTGCATTCTGTTTTACTCTTTACATAATATTTTTTTCATTTTTCATATACATTGAACACTGTATTTATACGCCATCTAAATGCATTTGTGTTTTACTATTTATATATGTATTTTATATGCTATTTATAAATATTTATATATTTTTCTACATTGAATAATGCGTTTACTTACGTCAAGTTGTACAATGTATTTATGTGCTACCTAATCGCATCTTGATTTACTCTTTGTATATATTTATTTGTACATTGAACACTATACTCTTTTGGGGGTTATGTCGGTGGTTAAATGAAAAATAGATGATTGTTTGCGCGTTTTGAGATTTTATTATTATGACAGTATGGTAAAAACAAGAAAGACAAAATGAAATGAATAAATGTAAAAATGAAATGATGTAGGAGGTGCGTGTATATTATGGAATGAAATAATGTGAAGCAATTTGGCTGTCTCGCCGGCGCTCCGGGGCCGGCGAGACCGCCGCTGTAGAACGCTGAAACTAGAGAGAGCGCCTAGCGGCGAATTCTGAGCCAGGCTCGTGGCAGCAACCGGCAACGCTGTCGCTAGCGTCGATGCCGACTGAGATGGCGGTGGGTTTGAATTCCGGCCGCTACACTCTGTTTATTACTATATCGGAAAGACACTGTCTGCTATAATACAGTTAAATACTAGTGTAGCAGGCAGGGTACCGAAATATATGTCTTTGCTGAAATGTTATCTGATTATATCAATACACACTATTGTACTGTGGATCAAAATAAAATATTATAATTATAAAATTCTTATATTTATTACATAGGTATTTATGGTTTAAAAATAATCTGCCCAGCCCACTATACTGTATTACTACATTCTTAGATTTACTGGTTTGTTCATATTCAAATCGATTGTATTAAGGATTATTTCGATGGACATGTTATTCCGATCCATGTGGTCCGTTCAACATCGTGCTAACAAATCTAACAAAGGAACTGCTCTTTTTGTCTTCCTAACAGATAGACATTTTTTGTCTGAAAGCGAATTGCTTCGGGCCATTGTTATTCGCGACCCTGGATGCTAGATAACTGTCACGTAACGGTTGTTTTTCTAGATACTTCCTCGGAAATCGTTTGTCTTCGCCGATACAACTGGACCTGCTTTAACGGTCCAACCAACCTTCCGTTTGTATGTCAGCAGGGTGCATCCTTTTGAAACAATTCGCACCCTTACATTTTACGATTGGTTCTCGAGAAACCTTTGTCATATTCCCGTTACCTTTGTTATCACGTCTTAATGTGCATTGCACAATACTTGGGCTGGAGGTCATTACGACTGTTATTCGTTTTTAAACAACCTGCCGGGTTTTTCTTTTGTCAAAACGTCCCGTCCCGTCCGTATGGGCAGTACGTACTGCTGGCAAGATGCAATTCCCTATATTTATTCTTGATTTTGTGTCTAATAAATATTATAGCTTCGCATCATTTCACGTTGAGGTATATCAATATACATACACCATGCAATGACCACTTTTGCCCAAATTCATAACCTATTAGGTTATTTCTTCTTTCTGCCTCGGCTTCATGTTCAGAGGGGAGGCATCTAGCCTAACTGGTTCTTTTTTAAAATATTATCAAGTCAAATGGTTATGAAATGAAATTACAAAATGCCATTGTTTACAATAAAGTTTATTATCTACATTTTACGATACATGCATGTATTAAAAGTGGAAAATGAGCATTTTACCTGATTACTTATTAATTAGACAATTAAAAAATAATTACAATTAAATTAACATTGATTAGGTGCCCATCATGCCAGCATAACGTTATCTACCAAATGGTCTATGTTGATGTTTGTCTGATGTTGATTATTCAGGTCCCTCGCGTAAGGGATTACCTCTTAGGAGACACCTTCCACGTGTAGATGATGGTCCTGGAACTTGGACGTGAAGTGTGGCCAATAGTTGTGGTACCAGCGTAGGGTGACGGAGTTCAGGCTTGTAGTTGATTGACCACCAGACGATGTCCAATTATCCAGGCAAACCGGGACTGGACGCGATGTGCTTATGCAATTTGTGCGTGCTGTATATGATATCGTCTCCCCTGATAGCGACAATTTATTCTCACTACATTAAGTTATGTTGATCGTCTTTTTTTTATATAGATCCACCGGGACCCTTTTTATACTTTTACATCAACGATTAAATACAGAGAACATCACAGTCTAAGCTTAAACTCGAGGCGCAGTTTAAATTTTCCCCGGAATCACAAATTAAAAAACGCTTGCTTATCAGAGACAATATTGATTTTATTTCTAATGGAGCGATCTCTCCCGGCTGGGATTTGAAGAAAGACTGATGCATAAGGTGATGTGTCCCTTAAGGTACATTTGCCGACGTGACTATGACCACGTATGCCAGTTTCCTTATTGCCGTTCCCACGCCACATCGTGCGTCTAACAATACTGATGTTTATTACCCCGCCCCTTACTTCGATTAAGTGCTTTTGTATCCTTGAACAAAATATTGTTTTGGGTAATTTTGCATTCTAACACTATATTATATAAACAATTATCAGTTAGAAAATAATCATTGTTATATTGATTTTAGAATTAGTGATTATTAAATTTTTTAAATTCAGCCACAAAAAAATTGACACAACTTCCCTAATAGTTTTTTTTACTGAAAGTGTTAGGAAACATTTTTAATGTACCAAATCACTGCAATTTGTATTTAGTAATACATATGTATAAAAATAACTATTATAGTAATTGGTTAAATGATTCAATTCTATTATGGTAATTGGTTAATTGACTTCAGAGATTGAAGAGGTTTTGCTTCTTAGCTGCTGATATTTTTAATCTACTATAATATACTTCACTTACGGGACGGGACTGAATGTTTACACAAAAAAAAAGAAAACTTTGTACAGAAAATGTTTATTATAATGATTATACAGATACATAAATAAGTATGGCGGCAGTGCATAACACCTGAGATTTTTAAAATGACAATAATAATTAATTTGTGAAATATCAAATGAAATTAAAATGTCAGACAAATTTAACAATAAAATGCAAACATACTTTGTTAAATAAATGCACTGCTTTATGTTTTAAAACTTGAGACACGGGAACGATAAATGAACTGTAGATTGTTGACCATGAGAAATATATGAAAACTTTTTTTAATCCGATTCGTGCACAACAGTGCACTCAGATTTTTATTTGGATGCAACTATAAAAGTGCACAAGTTATTCAACTATGCAAAAATTAAAGTGTTGCAAGTGAACGACATCTAAAATACACTACAAAACATTTAAAATTATATATTTTAATTTTGCATTAATTAATATATGTACATGTGTGGTAATGTTGTGACAAATATCCCTCAACACTAAAAATACTGGTGCCATAATTTTGACAGCAATTCAATCAATATTAACCCTTCTACAGCCGGCGTCTGATATATCAGTCGCTGGCTGTTGTTGGAAAGTTGTCTGGTGTCCGATGTACTCGTCATCATGTATATCAGTCCCTGGTCATAGAGGGGTTAATTGAAGATATTTTGCTAACTATGCTGCTATGTATAAATTTGATCTTTTATGACTGTTAATATTTTAGAGTTTGACATCCAATCCAATTATTTAATAATTAAAATTATTTATTATATGACAGTTGCCGTCTTTATAAGTAACTCCTGGTCTTCCAAGTTTTAAGAACACATAAAAAATGACACTTGACTACAATTAAAATTTCCAACATCAATACATATTTATATAAAGGTACATATGACAAGATATAATATTACATACATAAAGTACGTCCAAAATGATGTACTATATAAATCATATTATAATATAAAGGTACAAATACTTTTCTTTCCTAATAAATCTGATATTCTTGTCCAATTAGAGTAGCAGACATGTAAGAGCCGGTTGTATGATCAGTAGCAAAATTTTACCATAGTAAATTTTTACTATACTAACTTTACCATCACCTGTGGTAAAAAAAACATCAAAGTTAATCCTGCCCAATAGTGTGGCAAGGCTAATAATTGTCAAATACCTGTGATTTTACCAAAATAGATTTGTTTTAAATATTCACCATTGGCAATACATATAATTTTATGCTTTATCTATGGATTTATTCACCCTTCATTCGAAGTCTGTCATTTTCCTGGCAAAAAATCTTTGGTCTACATGCTAATACAAATTTAACAGCGAGATCAACATTGGAAAAATTTTCATCACTAAAATAGCGGGGTATTAAATGATTCATTGTCGTATACCGCACTTTTCAAAGTATCAATATAATAGATGACTTATGAAATAGCTGTGAAGAGTCTGCAATTTTTAACTCTCAGCATACCGTGCTAGAAAAATCCCTCACGCAGCCGTGATATCAACTCGTGTTACCAAAATGAAATTTGTAATTTGAGCAAAAAAATAACAGAAATGTCAATAAATCATGTTGCTATTTTTACAGTTTAGGCACATAATACTTATTATTCACTTTTATGTAATAAGCGGACAGGTGTTTTGCACATCTCAAAAGTTTTTCTATTTGTAGTAAAAAATCGGCAACATTCCATTAACATCATTAAATTGAGTAGACAGTAAAATAACTGCGTTATTTATTTTGGGAATAAATGATACTAAAGTTATTCTATAATTAAAGCCAAAAATGCTACTGTACCTCTTTTAATTTATTTGCTAGGGATTCAGTTGGGGTTTCTCTTTTATTTTTGCGAAGTGTACTCGTGACTGTTAATTTTTTTGAAAACAAATGCTTTCTTTTGTTTAATTTCTTCCTTCGTTAAATTTTGTCATGTCATGGATAAAACACGCGTCGAACTATTGGCCTATGCTGCATTATTGGTGAATCGTCTCCGCGTCCGGCTAACAGAGTACAGACAATTGCTATTACACATGTGTTATCGCACGCTCTCAATTCAATTAATAAGTTGGAGAGAGACGCATTCATAATTATTCGCGTGTTATTTTATCATCTGCAGTATTATTGTGTGACTCTGTTCCATTAAAAATTAAATTTTTTATCACGTTCAATGTCTACAATTTACGTTTAACTTCGTATTGAAACGAAAAATGTTTTTTTTTAATAAGATTAAGTTTACATAATTAATTTTTGACTACTTATTTTTGAAATTATTATTAAAATGATTTTTTTAGGAATAGCTAAAATATGAATTTTATATTGCTCGTAATTACAGAAATATAACCGGTTTAATGAGGTTGGTAGACCTGTGTTACTGCACGGCTACGTAAGGATTAACTAATGTGTTACCGTTTTTACCATTGGATATTTTTACCGATATTGGATGGTAAAATTAATTTACTATTGAATGTACTTTTGATGAGTAAACATTTTTTACTAACGTTCCTAACAATCCATTTCTGCCAATTTTATACTATAGTTAAAATTTACCACTGATTACACCCTAACTGCCCTAAGATTGCGAGTGTCTGAACACACAAATTAAATAAATTTGAAGAGTACAACGCATTTCCATCCATCGTTAGAGTTCCACTGAATATCCAGTTGACACCAGGTATATGCAGATTAGATGTACAGTAGCACAAAGCCCACATTCTATTCAACAATTAGTTAAATAAATAATAGTATCCAAAAGCCTTAAATACACGCATCTCTCTTATATACATTAGAACCTTCTGAGTATAGTTTTCTGAGAACCTTGATTATTTTGAATTTCTGCAGCTCATAAATAGCCAAGTTTGAATGACGGTGTGCACACAAATCTTTTGTGCAATTTTAAGGATCAATACCACAGACCAGTAATAGTGTTTATGTTGGAAACCAACATTAAATACACCAACGTCACAGACCAGTAAATGAATAGACATGAAATAAAGTATACATATAATAAGGGGTTCGGAATATTAGTTGCAGAACGAGGGTCATTCTATACACATTATTTGTGGAAACATAAATCTGATAGTTTATGACGCATTTATGCAACAATAAAAGTACAGTAAAACCCCGTTTATTCGAAGAACGTTAATTCGAAATTCGCCGCAAGTCTGAAGTTTAAGAGCAGAATGTGGTCCCTCTGGAAAGTTTTCATAATAAACTGTACTTATAAATCGAATATCGTTAATTGAAGCTATTTTTGGACCCTACCAGATGAATTTGTCTATCTATTTTTCGCCTAATTTGATTTATTTTGATGATGTCAGATGTCAGCAATCTGGAAAATACACATGCGCTACGCGATGTCCCTGTCCAAAGTCCAAGACCATCAAAATGGGTAGTTCCGCCCCTATACCGATCCACGACGCATAAAATTAATTCTTATTGCTTGTTTTCTCACTCACTCTCAGTATACTAGAAAAGATGACAAATATATCTTGTGCGTCCGCGATTTGAAATATTTATTTTTTACCGTGACGCTTTAACTTAAGGTCCCATGCTTTTCTCTCTCGCTCGTTTTCTTTACATTAGAAAAAGATAGCAAATATTATCTTTGCGCCTTTATATTCTCCCAGCTGCAAGTTGCGGTGTCAGTGCTTGCCGATCTTCTGTTCCGTATTATTACTATTATTTTTGTTTACGTAGCGTTTGTATATTTTGTTGTACAAACGTTAGTACGCGGTTGAGTTCCTCAGACTTCTCCGTGTTTTATAAATTATTTAATTTGTATTAATTTTAATACAGACATTTCTCTTTCTATTTAAGTTTAGTGCCAAGGCATTTTAAAGAATGTGTAATTAGCATTTTTCAGATTTTCTCGTATCTTGTTAATTATTTTATTGCTATAGTTTTAAATGTATAAAACATTATTTGTATTTCTCTAATATTTACGTGTTAGACATTTTGAAATTAGCGAATGCGTGGTTTGCGTTCCTTAGACTTTTCCGTATTTCATTAAATCTAAATTTTATATTCTCGGTGATAGCATTAATACGAAACTCGTACAAAACGCCGATAATTGCTAAAAATCGAATTAATACAAGAGATTGACAAAAAATATTATCCAAAACAAAATTAACAGAAAAATACGTGACCCCGTTAATGAGGTTGTCGACAATATTAAACATGATAACAGAAAGAACTTTAACTTTGAAAGGCGAGTGCCGAATGTCGTCGCGACCATCACAAAACAAATGTTTTAAAAGCGCTGGGAACTTTTGTCGCTAACTTCAGCGGAGAAATAGCAGGTTGACAAGTTCGACTATTATGTCATTATTAAAAATGACGCGAAAAGATAGTCAATTGTGTTTTTAAGAAAAAAAATATTGTGATTTTTTACACTGTATTTTGACAACTTGTTTGTTAATTTGAAATGTGTGGATATAGGTGTATATAATTACTTTGAGTTGCTATGAAAAAAGTTAGTATGTAAAAAAGAATCGATTTTTTGAAATTTTTACGTTTATTATCCTAAATCGTTATTCGAACTTTTTTCTTGATTTTCGGTCCCCTCAACTTCGAATAAACGGGATTTTACCATATCTGCTCTTCAAAAATTAAATCTTTGTGTACACAAGACGTATTTTATACATTAATGCACATTATATGGTCGCCTCATTACATTGTTCACTCGATGGCAGTTGAAAGAATCCAGATAAAGTTCTTAAGATTCATTAATTTAAAATTAAATATACGCTCAGAGGATATTAATTATGATTATCTCCATAGCCGTATGAAATTGTTAAAATTACCAATGAGACATATGATGAACGACCTTATATTTCTATATAGAATCATCAATGGTATGATAAACTGCCCCCAGATTGTTGGTCTGCTTGACTTTCACGCACCGTTGACGTCATCAAGACACAATTCATTGTTTTATTACAGAGGGAATGTCAGAACACATGCATTATTAGCTAGTTCCGCAGTCTTCAGATTGCATTCTTTGGGGAATGAATATGCGGAGGTAGTCAACACTTTTGCTGTAAATTTAACTCTTTACAGGACTACATTATTACAATTTTTTGTATCTGATGCATTACTTTACTTCACATTTTTTATTTTATAATTTTGATTATGCAAAAACATGTTGATTTTATATAATTTTTTTCTTTGTGTATTGCGCTTCTGATGAGATTTTCTATTATTTAAAAAAAAAAATGTTAATGCCTGAATAGGGCGTGTATAATAATGTATATAAAAAAAGTCAAGGAGCAATTTGATTGTGTAAGTTGTACTAAAGGGATCACATGAGTGACACTAAGATGAAAATATTGAAACAAGGAATTTCTGTTAATTCATGTCTATATAATTTGTAGTTTGTGATTAATATACTTATTATTAAGGAGAACACATTCTCATTGTGAAGTTGTAATTATTCAGAACAGACGGTCTGTGATATTTTAAATACTAATTATAAGTATTAATTATAAATATATATATATATACATATATATAAAATCAATTTTCTCAAAAAATATTGTTGTTGTGCTACCGGGATTCGAACCTGGATCTCTTTCCCAATCCAAGGAAGGTGCATTACCAACTATGCTACAGTGACAGTATTTTTGATGACAAATCTTCAAATTATTTGAAAGGATTGAAAAGAGATCCAGGTTCGAATCCCGATAGTGCAACAACAATATTTTTCGATAAAATTGATTTTATATGTATATCTTTATAATTAATACATTTAATTAGTATTTAATATACTTATTTATGCGCTAGGGGAGAAATTAAAAAAAACATTACACCAGTGTAATGTTACTGGTAGGCCCCGAGTTGACCACATTACTAATGAAGATGTGTTAAGACGCGTAAATAACCACTGAGGAATGTTGCATATTTCAGATACATTTACCGCAGTGATGATCTTTTACGATTCGTTATGCAGAAAGAGATAGAGGTAATAGTGTAGGTAGAAAGAGATAGAGGTAGTAGTGTAGGTAGAAAGAGATTCAATGTACAAAATGCTGATAATCTTATGCAGGATAAATCGACATACTGCAACATGTTCTTCAACATCCATAGAAGGCAGCACATGAGGAAGAAGTCTTCTTAAAAATTGTGTGCAGTATGGTGCCAAAATGTATGCGTGCACACACCTACACAGAGGGAACATTGATAACCACGCTAAATGTCAAGCTGCAGAGTTCTTAAATCAATACTAATTACAATCCTACACAAAGTATAACTATTAATAAAATATATAGTAGAACCGTGTTAATTTTTAACACCCTTTTTATTCGAAATTCAATATAATTCAAAATTTTCAAATACTTCAAGACCCAAATTGTCAGTTTCATACTTCAACCTCTGTAACTTGTAGTACGAAATGATTTTCAGGCTTTTGCATCACAAATAAATATAAGTAATTTAGTAAGTTATACAGAAATAATCAAAGCATGCAGTTTTTGACTGCACGTGCCCGTGTGGTGTTCTTTATGTATTTTGCGATACTTGCCGACACAGTGAGCTTCTGAGCCTACTTTGTGTACAACCTCCTTTATAATATGTCGCAATAAAATCGGGAAATTCTGGGTATGCTTTCTTCTGTTGGCTGCTTTGATTTGCGTGGATAGTTTGCGCCATAGAATAGAGATAAATTGTTTGCGCTAATTGCTTTTACTTGAATGTATTTAAGATTGTTTTTCACCTATTCTAGATTCTCCTTTTGATTATTTTTACTAATAACTGTTTATGTTAATTTTTTTTTCACTTTTTGTATTATTTCACATATTTATGAACGATTGTATTTTTAATAACTGTGTTTGTTATGTTAATAATCTTCATTTCCCTTGAATGACATTATTGTTAACTTATTATTTCACGTGAACTTTGTCAAGTGATCCCAAGACACCGGAAGAAGTATGCGCTCCTTTGATGCGGTGGTAAAATTTGTATTGCGGAAGTGTCAAAAAATGAAACAAGGAAAAATACACATTTTTTTCAAACTGAAACATGCCTGACAATTAAAAATGTATAAATTTGTTCTTATTATTATAGTTATTGGTTAATGTGTATTTATTTAATGATTGTTTAATCTCCTGAGAAGATTTCAAGGCAGAATTTAGACTTATTATGAGAAATAGATCTAATATTCCCTCTAATTAATTTCAGTTGTACATTTAATAAATAATATCAGTATTTTGTATATGTATTAGTATAATAAATATTTTGTGAAATATGCCAAGATATGTATGTTTACAAAATTAGCAGTTTTTTTCATGACTTTTACGATTTTTTTATGCGATTGTATTGCCAATTTTGTAAAATAATACTTTTTTAATCCCTCGATTTTCGAATTAACGCAGTTTTACTGTATTTTAATGATGTCAATATTAATTGAAAATATGGTACACACGCGCTTAAGTGATACAATACCGATTAATGAATGTGAATTAAAAAAAAAAATTACAACTCATTACATGACCAATCAAATCATATAATATGTTCACACAGATAATTTTATATACTTTGTCTCTTCGAACATCGTCATCATCAATTTAAGTTCTTTTGCTTTGTGGAAATATTTCTTCCTAGTTGGTGTCTATAAAAATAATATAATATATATATAATAAAAATACTCATGACAACATTCATATGTACTACACATGTATAAGACACTTTTTAAAAATCTTTTTTAGCCAGGAAGTCTCAAAAAAAATGTTTAAAAATATCCATGTTAAACCGACTTAGTTTGTAATAAAAATGGAAATTTTTTAAAAATATATTTGACACCGTAAATTCAATATATTCTCGCCAGCCATTTATCGTTTACAGGTCTCAGTATTTGACATCCACAAATGGATTATCGCCGCCTAGATAACATTACAAATCTATACACAGAACATTTGTTAACTATTACTATAATTATGAATTATAAAATTATATTTATTTGGAAATATTAAAAGTTAAAAAAAACAGGTAAAAATAGAACTATCCACATTTGAAACCAGTTTGTATCAAATATAATTCATGAGCAACAGCTCAACGGGGAGAAATAATTTTGTCAAAACAGAGTGTCAATTTAAAAAATATAAATCAACACGTAGCAGCCATTTTATAGCCAGTCCAAATAGCTGTCACATGACAAGATTTTTATAACTCGATTTTATATTTAAAATCTACAAATAAACTTAAAATTAATAGGAGAAGATGATCGATCGGATGAGTCCGTCTCTCACGGAGTCACTGGACTGTCCCACGCCGAAGCTGAAGAACACCTGATCACACACCACAGTTTGACAGCACACTCCCAGGGGGTACCATCCCACCTTGTTGAACACGACACCGACCTTGTACACCTAAAACATCAGAAAACAATTTTATTTTGTATTTTTAGTTTACAGATTAATAATCTGCATAATGTTTAAATTCTTAAAAGATTACAACAATTACATGAGTTGAAGTTTCTAGAGAAGCAGAAAGAACAGGAACTTAGATCATTTAAAATCCAAATTATCAATTCTGTACTAAAATTACTTTGTTAATTTGTAATTTTGTAATTCAAAATACTATAAAGCATGTCTATTGCAGTGCTAAGGGCTTCAAATAAATTGTGTTCATAAAATTTACCATTATACGTATGTTAAAAAAAAATAGTAACTCGTTTGTTTAAAATCAAGTTGAAAAAATTATTTCAGTCTCCGTGATTTCATGCTTTCAGCTATGTCAAAAATCACTACATTTTCGCATCATAAAATTTGAGAAGTGATCTGCGTGAAACAGAAATTGAAATTTACAATATGCAATTCATACCGCATTCGATCGCAATAGCCACAGCCGACAGTTTTAAAAAATACTTTACAAATTTATGATACAACATGCTATTTTGATCTAGTGTTAACTAGTGATGAGAAAAAATGCTACTCTTGACTCATTTGTGTGATTTTGATTGGTATTCGATAATATCAGGGAATGAAAACTGCGACTGTGATCACAGTTTTTGATATTACAATACACATAATTTAATAAAATTTAAATAAAAACATAATTTTGAGTGTACTTTACTTGTATATTATTAAAACTTCATTTGCGTAAAAACATATTTTAACATAAATAATTAGTAGAAACATACCTACAAAATGGAAAAAAAAATACAAACAAAATTAAGTTACCAGCAAGCTAGCATAAACATTATCAACAAAAACAGATTCTAATAGATGGCGCTAATCAAATTACGAAAAATCCAATAGATGGCGTTGATTCAAGTGATAATCGATTGTCAGAAATCAATAGAATTTTAAACAAAAAAAATTTATTATTATCACTGATAGCGAGCGTGACTCAAAGATATCAGTGATTTAACTCAAAGATATTAGTGAGCTAAAACTCACAGTTCGTGATTTTTAGCAGGTTTGCTGCCGGCGACTCTGATCGGAGCCACCAGAGCGTTTTCTGCAAAGGCAATAGTATCTCTCCAGCATTCACTGCGAGCAATTTGTTTGACATTGTAGTTTTAGTTTGAGTATTCTACTGATATTTCTAAGTATTTGATTTCTTGAAAAGATTATATTATCCATTAAACAATTAAAGATTATATTTCAGTTTAAAAATAATCTATTTGTATGCATCATAGGAATTTTGTGAACCTACTGAGAGAGATCTTACTGGAAAATAAGGTTGTACAGACAACAACTGTCCTCCTGTTCCTCATTTGGAGAAAAAATAAAGCACAGAAAACTTTTGAACAAATTAATAAAATATGTACGTACCTTATTTCTTTGAATATAGAAGGGCCTGTTGAATGTGATTTCGAGCAGCGAACGGTACGGGACGCGGGAAGTGTAGTGGGTGTAGGTGAGGCGGGAGCCGTCAGCGTCTAAAAGGTGAGCGTACAGGAGTTCGGAGTACTGTCCGCTGGGTGGCATCGCTTGGGGGTCCTCTCCTAGGCCCTGCGTCGGTACCTGAAACACAATTAAAGCATTGGCTCACCAACTATACAGATATACTCTTCCCATCAAGAAAGATGCGGTAACCAAATATGTAGTTTCATCGAAAAACCAGTCAAATTTTATGGCTGAATAATCTACACATAATTGTCACGCTTTAATCAATAACAGGGATGCTGTAATAAGATAGTTACTCTTTTTTAATTATCTTGAAATATACCATATTTGCTAGTGTAATTTAAGCACCATTTTCGATATTTTCATGGCTTTAATCTCTTAAAAAATTGAAATTAAGTAAGACGCACACAGAAAATCTATGTATTGAGAACATCTAAGTCATAATCGGTTAAAGTTCTCTACCAGCAAAAGAAGGTTCGGGGTTCATGTCTCGGTGGTGGTATATTTTATCAGTAGATAAATTTCTCTGTATATTTTTTTAAGTGATCCTTACTTAAAATTTGTTAAAAATGTGATAATATATTTTTGATATAAATGTAATCCAAGATTTATTTATTGTCATTGTGGCACCAGCTATGTGTAAATTTTTTATGAAATACATTCTGTATATATGTAATTGGTCTACAAAATCATTCATTTTTAACATGTTTAAATAAAACTATATGTATTCTGTCTTTCTCTTTCACATATAATTTTATATTCTGTCTCCTTTGATGTTCTATCTCCTTCTTTATGTATAAATAAGTGCACCATTTTTATATTTATTGTTAGTTTTAAATAAGTCCTGATGAAGCTTGAGCCAAGTGAAACCGGTTGGTGTGTAATACAATTTGTGGTTTCATACAAAGTGATTGTATTTTATTTAATCTAAATAGCTTTTAATTTCAAAGAATATGTTTCTTCTATAAATTAGACTACACATTAGTACACTCTGGACGTGCAATGGCAGCATTTCATCATTCATTCCATCATTTTTATTACTTGGTGGAACAATATCCTGGCAAAATCCCATTCACTCATGCAACTGGATATCTGTTGGCTCCCCAATTTTTACAATAATTGAATATTACCTGTATCCCGATGACGCAAATATTCTTATCCACCGTGAAGGTAACAGAGCAGTCTAATATGCTGTTGTTGAGCCGGTCGGTCTGGTGCACGATGGAACGCCGGCAGTAGAATTTGTCCCGGGAGTTGGGGCACATGGGAGACAAGGGCGGCAGGGAGGGCCCCGCCGGGGAGGGCGGAGGAAGCGCTGACTCACCCAGCACAGGACTGGGGCTGTCCACCACAAAGCTCACCTGAAGGAATTTTTTACTATTCATTTGTTCCTTTTTGATCAGTTTGTGTTCAGTCGAAGGAATATTAAATCACTATGGCAGAGTTAGATAACTATACTATTTTGAGATTGCGTATGTATATACACACAAAACAGGGATATTATAGAAGCCAAAAGGATAATAGATAGAAGAATCGGTGCCTCTCCAAAACTTCTTGTTAAATTTGCAGATATCAGAACTAAATATCAACTATTGGAAAACAGAAAAAAGATTGACCCGACTACATTAAAAATTGTAGAATGTGAAAAACTTTACATAAGTGAAATATTGTGCCCGTACTATAAAGAAATACTGTGGAAAGTAAAACAAAAATGTAAGGAAAATAATTACTTGTTTGTGTGGTTTAAAAATGAAAAAATTATGGTCAAAAAGGCACCTGAGAATAGAGTTATTTATATTAAGCACTCAGATGACCTAATCAAAATAATATAAATATATAAGAGCTCCGGCTATTGATCTGCCTTTGGTTGGACTACTTTCTATACTATGAACTCTGTGAGTAATCAGCAAAAATTTTGCCAATAATACGGCTTGTTAAATAAATATCATATATTGCATCCAAATGACAACAGGGTATTTCACTAATTTTGGCCAATGGCAGCGGAGCTCATCTATATTTTTTGGTATACAATTAACACCTCTTAAACTAACATATAATAAAAATGGCTCAAGAATTAATAGATATGATTGACATAAACTCACTCGAGTCCTTTGTAATCAGACTCAAAATCATGCAAAATATATTTTAATGGCAACGAGAACCTTAAAATATTTAATATAAACAGAAGATCGATGAATAAAAATTTTGATGAACTACTAATAATGCTTGATAGTCTCTCCATTAGCTTCCGCGTAATAATTTTAACTGAGTGCTGGCTCACTGAATCATACACACTAAAAAATCTCAAGCACTATACTCATTATAATAGTAGCTTGTTGGGGTAGTGGTCAAGACGTTGGCCTAGTGATCTAGTGGTCGGGGGTTCGCGCCTCGTTCCAGGACATCAGCATGTTAGTCCTATTTTCATAGCACAAGCATTTAGCTTAGTTTGAAAATAGTAAGAATATTGATGTGACATGTATTTCGTGTACGCATCTCTATTTAAAAAAAAAAAAACATCTTTAAACACTCGTCCAAAAACGGTGGAATTGTTGTTTATATTAAAAATGAACTTCATTGTTCTGTATCAGAATTCATTATTCAGGACGCTAACAGCTTACGAGTAAATTATAGCAATGATACATGTATTCTGGCAATTTACCGCTCCCCGTCAGTATATAATATTTCACCGTTTCTAAGGTCGTTTAATGACTACCTATTTCACTTATCTGATAAAAAAAATCGTTATCTTAATCAGTGACATGAATATTAACATCATGACCAATGGTCATCTGCAAATGCTTGATTATATCAATGTGTTAGATTACCACGGGTTTATTAGCACCATTAATAGTCATACGAGAGTTATAGAAGTCTCTTAATCCTGCATCTACCACATTATGATCAAAACTAAGAACTGTATTAAATTGATTGTATATGAATCAATAATGAATGATCACTACTCCACTATGGTCTCATTACACACTGTTCATAATAACAAAATTAAGGCGGAATATCAGCATTCAACTATGAAAATAAACTATGAAAACTTAAAATTGTCATTGGAAACCATGAATTGGATTGACCTTTACCTTATCACTAACTCCAAAAATGCATGGAATTACTTCATAGAACATATACAAAATGCAATTAACAAACATAAAACTACAAGTTACAAACACATCCCATCTAGTAAAAAAAACCCTAAAACCATGGATTACGCAAAATATTATTAAGTCTATAAAAAAAGAAACATATTACATAAAAAAAACGCGTAACAACCCTTATGACGTTAAAGATACAGAAACATATGTACACTAATAATTAAAAAAGCCAAAGAACTTTAATATAAACAAAAAATTATTGATACCAACGGAGACTAAAAAAATATGGAATATTTTAAGAGAGGCAACTAACGTTGATAAACAAAAAGAGACAGTTCTTAATCAACTACCATAGAAATCTGATGGTTAGTAAACCAATCTACTTTAAAAATAGCCTTGACCAAATTGTCAATCATGTTTCTTCACTAATATTGGGTGTAATTTAGCTAAAAAAATCCCCTCTTCTCTGCTTAATAATAGATCTGAAAGTCATAATCTAAACCAGGATATTGTTTACAAATTTTCTTTCACAAATGTAGATAAAACTGTTATCAAAAATATAATCCAATCGCTAAAAAATAGTAATGCTGTTGGTACAGATGGTATTACGAATAATATACTTAAAATAATGTGTGTGCAACTGCTAACCCCCTTGCATTATCTTATTAACCTTAGTCTAAAACTCGGCCACTTCTCCACTAAATTAAAACAAGGATTAATTATCCCAATCCACAAAGCAGGAAGTAAAAGTGACATCAATAACTATAGACCAATTATGTTACTTAATTCCCTTTCTAAAATATTAGAGAAAATTATAAAAATTCAACTCGTAATAAAATTATTTATCGTGAGAGTAATAAAATTATTTCTAAAAACCAGTTCGGCTTTAGGGCAAATATGGGTACAATAGAAGCTATTGCCTGTGTCACGGACTTCATCACTAACAATGTGGATAAAAGCCATAAATATATATCCATTTTCCTTGATCTCGCCAAGGCCTTTAATACAATTTCGCATTCGAGTCTAATCGAGAAACTAAAAAAAATTGGTATCTTAAGCAAAGAACTTGATATGTTTAAAAGTTACATCGCGGACAGGAATCAACGAGGTTGTATTAAAGAAATTTTAAGCAATCTTCTTTCCACTTACTTCGGGGTCCCACAAGGTATCATATTAGGTCCAATACTATTCTTAATATATATTAATGACCTATGCAACATCTCTTTTAATGGAAGCGTTACTTGTTTTGCGGATGACACTGTTCTTCAATTCCAAGCTGATACATGGTCAGCAGTATTTAAAAAAGCCGAGAAAGGTATAAGTATTGTTAAAAAATGGCTCGACCTGAACACCTTAACACTTAATACCAATAAAACTAAATACCTAACTTCGAGCATAAAAGAAAATGGGCAATCCTCGTATGCTTATAAAATAAAAGTTCACAGTTGTTCCAACTCAGACGACGATACGTGTCAATGCAATTATATAGAACATACTGACCATATGAAATATTTAGGAATTATATTTGATCCTTATCTCAAATGGAATCATCATACATAACTCATTACAAATAAAATAATAAAAAAAATATATTTTTTTAGAAATTTCCTTAATATAAAACTTCTTAAAATGGCGTACTACGCTATCTGTCAATCAATCATAGAGCATGGTAAAATTGCTTGGGGTGAAGCGACTATGTCTGCAATTAATCCAATAATAATGGCTCAAAAAATTATATTAAAAGTTATCTTCAAATCCCCAATCACAACGAGCACTGACAAAATTTTTAATAAATTCAATATCTTTGATACAAGACGGATATATACTAATACTACTCTTAAATACATATATAAATACAAACAGATACATTTTAAAACAACTCAAAATATAATTTCCACATGGAAAAATACAAATAACCTACAAACCCCAAGAGCACTTACAACATATGCTCAAAGGAACTACAAATATTTTGGACCTAAACTATTTAATAGAATGCTAAAAGATTTATATCAATTGAATTGTCCCAAGAACATGAAACTGTATATTAAAATTTGGATTCGTAATATGGGTAGAGCCAGTATTGGTGCACTCACCCAAACATATTGACTCATACCTATATTAATTATTGCTACAAAGTGATCCAAAAATTAAGTCCACTTTAAAATTGTTCTTCATATACACCTTTTATATAGTAATAAATGTAATTCTATCTACTACTTGTAATTCTAATTAATTTAACAATTGCTTGTAAACTATGCCCATCTCAACACAGAATTTCTCTAGCGAAACAGGCACAGTCCAAACAGATTTTTACATTGTATTATATAGTTACAAATAAAATAAATAAATATATGCATAATACTTAAGAATTATTTGCTTGCTAATGAATTTTGTGATAAATAATATCCCTAAAAAAGTAACAACAGAATATTTATTGTGCCTATGAACATTGCGACATGGCCATGAAATTTATATATGTATATGTAATTATGGAAATCATTATCTGGCAACATTACACAGTGGGGTTTAATAATACATTTTTCTTATTATATTCTGTGTAGTTTGTAGTGTAGTAATCTGACCTTTCTGGCCAACCAGTCGGATCTCATTGCAGAGTCTGTCATCAGGGTTCATGGGGTATGTGACTGTTGATGTTGTGATTAAGTACTGGATTGCAGTACCGTGTCGAAAGCAGGGTGTGTCGTTTGCAATACCATCTCGAAAACAGGTGTTGTGTGAAACGAGTAGTGTTGCATTACGTGTGAGTTTCATCTACTGTCGGATCACTATCTGTGCGGACTCTTCGACTCCTATGGCTTTGAAGATCGAAATATTGGCCAGTAAGGTCATATATACATGGCAGAATATATATATATTAGCCCAGAAAATTATACACAAAAGATTCTGAACGGGCGTGAAGACCTAACAATTTTCTTATTATGTGTTGTTATTGAAAAAAGACTACCGTACCTATGTACATAGATACCGTAAAATAACACAACTTTGTCAGTCAAATTCAAAATCATTATCATAATCTCAACTTCACTTTTATGGCATACAACTTCAGTTTCTTAGCCAACAAAACTGTAATCTTTATAACTAATAAAAACAGAACATAAATCAAATAGTACACTGTGATATATGAGGCGTGCTTTTTAAGTAAGAATTGGATTTTTTTTTTAAGAAATACATCATTTTTACAACACTTTACTTTCTTCGGATGCTACACTCCTTAACATAGTCGCCACCATTATTAAGGCACTTGTCATAACGGGGCACCAATTTTTGTATATCTTCATCATAGAAAAATGTCGCCTGGGATGATGAAAACCATATCTGAACTTTGTCTTTGAGTTCATCATCGTCATCAAAACGCTTGCCACCAAGAAACCGCTTCAAATGAAGGAAAATATGGAAATCACTTGGCGCCAAATCAGGATACACTTGGCGATAAATTTTAGCTGGTTTCATGTTTCGTGCATTCAAGAAGCGAATTACAGACCGTATCTCACAGCCGGCAGGCTGATCTATTGTCTTGAACATTTCAACCACTCACTACAAGATGGCCACACTATGTGAATGACTATAACATTGCACGAGGTGAGTCAGTAGATGAAGGAAACCAACTGCAGAGCTACACTGGGAATTTCCAACGGTAATTACTTAAAAAATGCACCTCATATGTACAGTAAAACCCCGTTTATTCGAAGAACGTTAATTTGAAATTCTCCGCAAGTCGAAGTTTTAGGGTTTTAGGGAATGTGGTCCCTCTGGAAAGTTTTCATACTAAATTGTACTTAAAAATCGAATATCGTTATTTGAAGCTATTTTTGGACCCTATCAGATGAATTTGTCGATCTATTTTTCGCCTAATTCGATTTTTTTTTGTCAGATGTCAGCAATCTGGAAAATACACATGCGCTATGCGATGTCCCTGTCTAAAGTCCAGGACCATCAAAATGGGTAGTTCCACCCCTATACCGATTCACGACACATAAAATTAATTCTCATTGTTTGTTTTCTCACTCACTCTCAGTATACTAGAAAAGATGACAAATATATCTTGTGCGTCTGCGATTTTAAATATTTATTTTTTACCACGACGCTTTAACTTAAGGTCGCATGCTTTTTTCTCTCGCACGTTTTCTTTACATTAGAAAAAGATAGCAAATATTATCTTTGCCCCCTACCCTTATAGGTAACCTTATAGGTAACGCAGTTCTCTAGTTCTCCCAGCTGCTAGTTGCAATGTCAGTGCTTGCCGATCTTCTGTTCCGTATTATTTTTCCATCATTATTTTTGTTTACGTAGCGTTTGTATATTTTGTTATACAAACGTTAGTACGCAGTTGAGTTCCTCAGACTTTTCCGTGTTTTATAAATTATTTGATTTGTATTAATTTTAATACAGACATTTCTCTTTTTATTTAAGTTTAGTGTCAAGGCATTTAAAAAAATGTGTAGTTAGCGTTTTTCAGATTTTATCGTATCTTGTTAATTATTTTATTGCCATTGTTTTATATGTAAAGAACATTATTTGTTTTTCTTTAATATTTACGTGTTAGACATTTTGAAATTCGCGAATGCGTGGTTTGCGTTAGACTTTTCCGTATTTCATTAAATTTAAATTAAAACATTTTTATTATTTTGACTGATAATTTTATATTCTCGGTGATAGCATTAATACGAAACTCGTACAAAACGCCGATAGTTGCTAAAAATCAATAAAATTAACAGAAAAATACGCGACCCCATTAATGAGGTTGTCGACAATTTCAAACATGATGACAGAAAGAACTTTAACGTTGAAAGGCAAGTGCCAAATGTCGCCGCGACAACCACTAAACAAATGTTTTAAAAGCGCTAGAAGCTTTTGTCGCCAACTTCAGCGAAGAAATGGCGTGATGATAAGTTCGACTATATGTAGTTATTAAAAATGGCGCGAAAAGATAGTCCATTATAATTAGTGCTTTTTAAAAAAATAATATTGTGATTTGTTTGCACTGTATTTTGACAACTTGTTTGTTAATTTTAAATGTGTGGATATAGGTGTATATAATTAATAAAAAAGTTAATATGTAAAAAAGAATCGAATTTTTGAAATTTTTATATTCATTATCCTAAATCATTATTCGAACTTATTTCTTGATTTTCGGTCCCCTCAACTTCGAATTAACGGAATTTTACTGTAACTACAAAGTTATCTATAAAAAAAACTTTTTGATACAGAGTATTGAGAAAAACACCATGACTGAAACCCAGATAAAAAAGCATGTATGTACGATTTACAACTTCAATATGTTTAACTTAACTAACAAACGATTATGAGTACTCACATCACATATTCTAAACATATTGTGATATTCATTGAAATATAACACTACGGATAACAATGCAGGAGGGTTAAAAATGAGATTCGCGTCACCTTGGTCAATATTATATTATGTATTAAAATTGCACATGCCACAACCTGTTGGTTATTTATCCTACAAAACCTGTTTAACAAAAAACAATAGTGAGTAGGTTAAATTGTCAGTATTTTAAAAAGGGAGGTGAAGGACACAACCTGCTAATCAGAGACTCATCACGTTGAGGTGGGTCATATTTGCACTCACCCACTCAATCTTGCTGAAATAAAAACACTAACATTATTGTCTGTTGTACTTGTAGTGTTCTTGACGTGAAATTCTCACACAATACAAGCAGTATAAATCGGCTTCATCATTAGAATTGGTAGACCAGTGGACTATGTGTAGTATGGAAATATTGTACAGAGAAAATAAATGTGCTAAGTGTATGAATAATTTTAACAGTACAAAAAATTGAACAGAACCATGTACTTATGCAACTGTAAATACATATCAGGGGTACCCAAAAGGGTTTTTTTTCACCTGACTAACTTTGTTAGTCAGTTGTGACTTGCATGCTGGGTTGACTGCATTTCTTTTGAAAAAAAAAAAATTACGCAGTCATATGCTGTACAGATTTCATACAAAAAAAATTGCACCCACAACAATCAGAAATATTTGTGCAGTTTATGACAATATATTGAATATTCGTCAATGTCGCAAATGGTTTAGAAAATTGAAATTGGGAGATTTTAGTACAGACAACAAAAAGTGGAACATCTAAAATTGTCAATAAAGGTTGAGGCCAATCCAAAGACGTCAATTTAAGAATTAGCTAACAAGACTGGATTCTTATGATGCATTAAAACATCGGAAAGGTTTGAAAACACAGGATACGAATACTACACAAATTAAGCAGAGAACAAAATGACACACATACGAACGTGTGATGCTTTGGCCGCGTAGGTAACACATTTGCCTTGCATGAGTGGTTACTGGGGACGAGAAGTGAATACTGTAAGTTAACAAAATACGCAGACTTGAATGGCTATCAATGAAATAGCTAGCGAGTACAACCTCAAAACTCAGTATTTCTTTAAAAAATGTACTATGTATGGTGGGATATTCAAGGGATAATTCATTTTGAATTATTCAAACCAGGCGAGACAACAGCGGCAGAGAAACATTGTGGACAGTTGGATCAATTATATTAATCGTTGAAAACAAAAAGACATGCTTTAGTAAATTGAAGCACAATATTTTTGCAACATGATAATGCTCGTCCTCACACAGCAAAAATCAGCATTATATGCAGCATTATTTAGATGAAAGAAGATTTAATAATGTTAGTGAAGTAAAAACGACCCTTGCAAGTATTTTGCATCAAAACCTATTAGTTTTTATAAACGAGGAATCAAAAACTTGCTTGAACGATGGAAGAAGATTACATCGACGGAGAAAATATTTTAGAAAAATATTGCAAAAATAAATTTATTAAGGAGAACACAGGTCTGTGATATTTTAAATACTAATTAAATGTATTAATTATAAAGATATACATATAAAATCAATTTTATCAAAAAATATTGTTGTTGCGCTACCGGGATTCGAACCTGGATCTCTTTACCAATCCAGGGAAGATGCATTACCAACTATGCTACAGCGACAGTATTTTTGACAGCAAATTTTCGAACCTATATGTTACACCTTTTCAAATTATTACATCTATATCTATACCAATATTTTTCGATAAAATTGATTTTAAATGTATATCTTTATAATTAATACATTTAATTAGTATGTATTTAAAATAAATTTATTAAAAAAAGAACTATTCTTTTCAAAAAACCAAACTCTTTTTGGGTGCCCCTAATATTTTTATATTAATCGAAACATCGTGTTTTTGGGTTTTTATTTTGGTAATAGTGTTTTGGGTTGCCAACATTAAATACATTAACATAAAATTGATAGATTGAAATTGAGAATTCTGTGTTGCAAAAAATCAGTTTTTAAAATAATGATTGTTTCTTGTTCATAACTTTAAATGTTAGCAGTAAAGTTATTTTATTTTGTTTTATTAATGGAATCCATTCGACAGCAGACACTCGATTATTTGAGGTAGTAGAGAAATAAATTGACCTGAATAAAAACTCCGAATACAAAAATTAGTAATTAGCGCTCACAGATATGTGACATGAAGATACAAAATCGAAGATATAAAAAACAAGTGTAAATAATTAAAATGTTGATAACAAATCAACCGCTACACACGTGTAATTTAAATTTACAAGGCTGTCCACTTGCATCAAAAGTCAACAATAATTTGTAAACACATCTTCGACAGGGATTTCCGGTCGATGACATGTTCGCAATTTCATCAGATTTAATTTCTGTTACAAAGGTATTGTTAATTTTACTAGTTAAATTATCTGCCATAAATTATGTAGTCAAATGAAAATTATTTTTATATTTGTATTAGTGTTACAAAAAAAAACATTACAATTTTTTACTGCTCCGGTTAATCTGCAACCTGGTTAAAGTGACCCTGAATAATCAGAAGTCTATTGTACATATATATCATTTGTATAATGTTCGTTTAAATATTTTAGATTATTATGTTACGTATGTAACGTTTGGGCTGCTCATGTTAACAATATGCTTCGCTAGCTGATGTAAATAAAACAATGTTATAACTCTACTTGAGTTTATTATTAGTACTATTTGAGTTTCGACACTACACACTATTTGTGTGTAGTTAGTTTAATACTTCACCTGTCGATGAGAGTTACCGTTTCTCTCGGAAATCGAGTAGTACTAATAAATTCAAGTAGAGTTATAACATTGTTTTATTTACATCCATCCATGATAAATGAGAGGCTTATAAAATTAAAAATCAAAGTTACTACAATACAATATTACATTAATTGATACACATGCTTCAACTGATGCAAAGGAAGATATCAAGGATAGGGTTAAATGTATACAAATAGCTTGCGAAGGTGTCTTTGCACACGCTGCACTTAATGTTTTAGGATATTTAAATGTCAAAATGTAAAGAAGCAAGCATTGAAGGATATTACAGCATGCGTGAAACAACCAATAGTGAACATCTATGCTATTTAGCGGCGGTCAATACAATAATAATTAGTAGCACATGTTTTCCTACTTATAAGATAAAAAAGAACCATGAACTTGAAAATTGAATTGAGCAAGAAACAATTGTAAGATTCTGTAGGTGTCAAAGGTTGTGATTGGCTGGCACAAATTAGTACTCCAGCAGAAACGGAATAGAGACATAAGGAACAGGTGGGAAGACTTGGAAACTAGAGAAATGATTCAGTAGAGAGGAATTATGGAAGAAGCCAAATCCTTCCCTAGAGTGTAGCGCTGTGAAAGAAAAAGTCTAAAATAATACTATTTAATGCGTTCTTGAGCAAAATACACAGTTTGCTCTTCATAAATTGAACATACTCACAGCTGAAGAAGCGCTGAATAGCGCTTTTCTCCTGGGCTCAGTGGAAGAGGAGAAACCTTCCGGCATGGGCACCCCGCAGCACGGCGAGGAAATGTTCATGAGGATAGCGAAAGCCTCGGCCTGGCTGAGCAGTGAGGATCGAGACAGGCCCGAGGCAAACTGCTGCGGAGTCAGGGTCAGAAACCGAATCTTCTGCAGGGCATTGCGGATCGATACAGGGGCAGGTGTTTGGCTGGTTTCTGGACAATAATCCACCACAAAATATAATTAGTACGGTATTTTTAAACAAAATTAGCTTTAACTTGGCACTAATAATGAACAAAGCAGGTCAGCACCAGCACAGGTCGGTCAACACCAAAATCCTCCTGTTGAATTAAATTTCATCACTCTATGTATTTTGGGGGGCTGAATACGAATTCAGGGTCCAAAATCAAAAAAATAAGTTGGCATCGTAGTATGTATACTAATGAATTACATAATTCATTCAATAAATAAATCTACATACAGTTGAATCTGTAATCGACATTTGAAGTAAATCAGATAAAAGATGGCTTCAAAAGTGCAATTCAAATAAAACTATGACAGACAATATTATACATTGTTAAACTTTGATAGGTTTGGTCACTAAATAGGTGCATACTACATATTATACATAGATTACATATTTCCGTACTAGGTAGCCATAAATTAATCTAAATGTTGATATACATATACATAAATATAACTAAAATGGAATATTTATTTTTAACTCACCAGAACTAGTACTCTTATTTGTACAAGCAGGCACAATTTGATTTTGAGAGGTATTAGCCAGATCAATGGTGGATTGTTCCATCTCAGGTTGACTGGTGGCACTGCTGGCCTCAGCCTGGACAGCGGGTGTGGTAGGAATCAGGGGCGCTGCCTGCGAACTGTTGGACATGTGATAGCTCTGGGCATTGGCGTATCTAACAGCTGCATCAAAGAGTTCCAGCTCACTTTCGATATTGAGATAGTTCTGCTCAAAAACAGTGACGACTGTTCCAATTTCAACTTCCTCGAAACTCACTTCAGATAAAACTTCCATTGTTTGGGTGCATATTATCTAAGAGAAATTAATTAAATTATTTAACAGTTATAAAAATAATCATTATCAATACAATGTATTGCTTTATTTCCTTTACATACAGTTATAATGAAATGTGTAAATATATTTTTTCATACGAAAATATATAATAATAACATATACGCTCAAAGGGGCCCTGGGCTAATACAAATTGAGGGACCCAAACATAATTTAGATTTAATATTATTTTTTTAGTAAGACTCTTGTCTTTTTTGTTTGCAAAATCACTTGCTAATTTATCAAAACCAATTATTTTCATAATCTCTTTTGTCCTTAAATCGATTTTAGCCAATTACATAAATAATTTTTAATCTGTGACAGTGTGGAAAACAACCTTTTGCTTTGGCAATTAGTTGCAGGCATACTGAGAGATTTTTCACAGATTGTCAATTTATTTTTCCGACGCCAAGCCATAACCAATTTGAGGCTGTAGCCCCTTTAGCGCTATGATAACTTCAGACCGTTTTATACACATTTGCTCCAATAGATAGGAGCTTCAATTAAAAAATTTAGATAATATAATAAACACAAGTGTATGATTAAGAGGTTATATTTTACCTGTAAGCATTTGTCCATAAGAACGGGTTCTTCAAACAATTTTGCAAATTCATACGCTCTGCATGCATTTTTTGGATACAGATCTGACCATAAATATTTTGTACATTCTTCAACCAAATGTGGGAGCATATATTTTTTGGCACCATAGCATAGTTCACAGGCTTTGTCGAATGTATTTATATTTATATTATCTGTGTACATATATCTGAAATACAGAAAAAGTTTGCACATGTCATAAAACAAAGTCATCCTCTTCGGGTACAATAGGGCAGTATTACAATTTTTTGTGTACCATCTTTGTTCAATCTTCATCAAAAAATTATTTAAGAAAAAAGTGTGTAATTTGACTAAAAAACATTATGTTTTTATTTGAATTGATTTTGTTGATTTAAAACTCATGACACATGTCATTTGTGAAAAATAATCCTAACAAATTCGGGAAGTATTTATCAAAATCATAAATTTAGTTAATACACAAGTGGACACTTTTTATAAATTGCGTGTATGATATTCATTCATCTATTTAAAAATTATGTTAGTTTTAACTGTAATTATTTTAGCTAATTATTTAAAGAACCTATTATACTGTTATATTTTGTATTCATTAACATATTTTTGTAATTTTTTTTACATAAATGCTAAATAAAGCCACAACATGGCAAAACACATACAGTAAAACCGCGATATAACGAAACCCGATATAGCGAAAAATGACGTATATCGAAAAAAAAATCGAAATTTAGTCCCTAAAACCAATTTTTCATACAAAAATGCATTTATATAACGAAATCCCGTTAATATTTATAACAAAATCATTTTTGTCCCGTACGAAAAAATGCCAATACATTTACGTAAATTTATAACGAAATAAAAAAATGTTAAAAGATGAAAATATTATTTCGCACTTACAAAGCCGCGCCGATGCATCTGCCGTATGCGAACGGTTTTATGGCCTTTTCGGCGGTGCGCGGCGGTCGGCCGACAAGGTAGTAAAATAATTCAAACTTCTTCTTGGGTTCATAGTAGGCCCATGAAACCATTTGACATAATTCTTGCGGCGTTCACTTAGACACGTTTTACGTACGATAAGGTATTGTATATATGTATTGCAATCCCAGACCCAAACAACTGTAAAATACAAAAATTAACAGGAAGCCCCCGAAAGTTGCAGTATGTACTTATTGGAAATGTCAGTCTCAGTGTAACGTCTGTAGAGTTAAGTTTGTTCAGCTTTTAACGCGATTATTGCATGACCGAACTGAATATTTACATAAATTCATTTTCGTTTGACAATTGTTTTCGTGTGAACTCGTCAATAATATAAATAATTCGTTAAAATATTTTATGGACTATTTTTGTACGGCATTTTGTATTTCTATTAACTATTGTTTTCGTGTATTTTAAGTGAACAATGTTAACGATAATTTTTAAGTGAACAATTTTAACGATTATAAATATATTTTGAAGTGGTTGCCGCCGTTACCGGTAAGTACCTTCGTAATTTATATACGACTCATTTTATAAAAATGCCGCGATTCAACTGTAAAAATGTTATTTTTGAATTATTTTGTATGTTTCATGCCCAAAACTATGTTTGAAGCGGCTCTACATTTAAACACAATTAAAATATTGTTTTATGTTTGCAATATTCTGGAATTTACAAAATTATCTTCCAATTGGTGTTGAATAGGTTCTGTTCTTAATTTAATTCCTTTGATTATCCATTTGCTTATCTGTTTTAATAACAAAACTACTAAAAATATGTAGGTATTCAGTTCCCTATGGCCTTCTTCCTCCTTTGTTTGCAGAATTTGCGATCTTTTTTGAAGCCGCGCAACATTTTTTTGCGACGGCGCGTAACATATAGTAGGTTTGTTATTTTTTTCGTTATATGTGGGAGTTCGTTATTACGAATTTTTATTTTTTGGTCCCTTGGATTTCGTTATATCGCGGTTTTACTGTATTATTAATTAATTATTATTATTACAAAGATATTGTAAAATATTTAAAATTAACATTTTGTTGGAAATCCTTTTAGTTTAATAACTTGCTCAATTCTTCAAGGCATTGAGTTCACCAAACGTCGTAAATTTTCAGGTGTGATGACATGGAACCATGCTTGAATAATCACTTCAATTAATTCTCTTTTGCGACGAGAAACCAATATATTCAGCCTTGACCAGGGATTTTCGATAAGATTCAAGTCCGGACTGTTCCCTGACCAAGGCAGAACATCAATGTGGTGGTCCTGCAACAATTTCATGCTCGTTTTAGCTGTGTGTGAAGGGGATCCATCCTGCTGGAAGGTGCGGTGCATCTACCACGGCCATCCTCAAACAAATCATTGATGCTGGGCAATAATTTAGGCTCCATAATTAGATCTTGATACCTTTTAGCCGTAATTGTGACATCTACCACTCCCGGTCGTCCAACACCATCTCTTGTCATGCAAGCCCATACTATTACATTCACAAGATGTTTCATTGTAGGCATTGTCGCAGTAGTGTATTCTAGAGGTACGTCTTCGGCTTGACGATGACGAACAAAAATAGACATTTTGATCTCATCACTCTATATCACTTTTTCCCAGCCTTCTGAGGTTCATCCCTTTTGTTTGCCTCTGTTTCAAGTTAAGGTAAAGCTTTTTTCGAGGTATTTTTGTTCGTAATCCATTCTTGCATAATTTCTTCCTAACTGTTCTATCAGTAATATTAAGTTCGGCAGCTTTAAGGACCCCGTTAATATCTTTGGATGTTTGACGGCGGTCCTGCAGAGCAAGTGGATAAATTCTCCTTTCATCTTGTGGCATAACCCTCGGGTTTCGGCCGGATTTTGGGTCAGTTTTTGTAGTTTTTGGTTTCCTTGTAGCGTTGGCAAACCTTTCTTAGCTTCTCTACCCAATCTTATTGCAATTTATTTGTATGTGTAGCCTTTTTCATGAAGCGTAACAGCTCTGCTTTTTTCCGGGCGATCAATGAGCATTTTCAATAATAAAAAATAAAGTAGATGGATCTTTCAAATAATGGAACGATTAAATGTATTAATATCAAAAAGGTAACATAGGTTCGAAAATTTGTCATTAAAACATTGTCGCTGTAGCATAGTTGGATAATGCACATTCCCCGGTTAGGAAAGAGATCCAGGTTCGAATCCCGGTGGCGCAACAATATTTTTCGATAAAATTGATTTTATATGTATATCTTTTTAATTAATATATTTAATTCATATTTTCAATAATATAAGAACTAAAAAACATCCTGAATGCACTTCAACATGTCCAAAAAACAAACTCATTTTACTTTAATCAGTGGCTGACTAACACAATTGCCAAACTAATCCTATTGCATCTTAAAGTGTCCTGATTGGAGCATGTGACAATCCTATGTGCTCTGTGATCGGTTTAGACTTAATATGTGACATTGTAATGTTGCCACAACTCAAAAATATTATTCCCGAAATTTCGTTGTTTTCAAGCTTTAATTTCTCTTAAAGATAGTATTTAGAATTTTTAAACATCGTATGGTATATTCATTAATAAAATATAGCACAAGGAATATGAAAAAAACTTAGAAGAGTTGTATAACAAAAAAGTAGTCAAACGACAAGTTACAAGAAATTTCGAAAAGTGTTCACACTTAAGTCCACTAGTGTACATTTTGAATAGGCCTCTGTTTCGGCAATGATTTCCTTGGTTGACATAAACTGTATCCCATCAAGTCATTTATTCATGTTTGGAAACAAAAAGAAATTGAATGGGGCCAAATCTAGAGAATAGGGTGGATGAAGCAGCAATTCAACCAGTTTTGCTGTGACAATTGCGGACGAGTGAGCTGGTGCATTGTCATGGTGAAAGAGTACATTTTTTTCGTCAAATGGGGCCTTTTTTTGTTAATTTTGCATTTAATCAGCCTAATAAATCAGTATAGTACTGCCCCGTGATTGTCCTTCCCTTCTTCAAATTGTCTGTGAAGATGATGCTTCTTAAATCCCAAAAATGGTGGCCATAACCTTTCCAGCATACTAAAGCACATCACATTAGGTAGACTGTTTATTAATACTTCACAAACCTATCAATGAAATTTAAAAAACAACATACATATTGTTTTTTGTAAAAAAATTGGATAGTATTTTATCATCATATTGTCTACATATTGTTCAATGTTATCTATCTTTTGGTTAAATTAGGCACTCGAAAGTACATCTAAATATCTGAACATACTTATGATAAATTTTCGTATTTCTGATGTAATGGAACTGAAGAATTCATAGAACTGTTTTTTCCAAGAATTGGTAACTCATTTGTATCATCACTATATCTTGCCTAGACACGAGGTACGGCGAGTAGTAATCATTCCTATTGTTTATTCTACTGGTCGGTCTAATCAAAAGAAATAGTCATAAAACATTTTGGTGACTAGCAACCGCAGGTATATTTTGTTCTTCTTCCAAGATGTGAAAACTTTTCACGTTAAAAGATTTTTTTATTTTGTGTTAAAAGAAAATAAATGTATAATATTATATACCGGAATAATATTTCTTGTTAAGCGACTGACTTTTCATGTTACACGATTTCCACTATGATTTAATTACATTACTTACTCTAATAAGGCTTTGAAAGCTTCTGGTTGGACATCTAGTATGGGTATTGGATCGTTTCGTTCGGCCATTCCACCATAGAACATAGCTTCAAAGACCGGAGACGCCATGGCCAGTATGAGCTTGTGTCCTTTGACAAGCACTTGATTGGGCTCAGCTCCTACTAAGAAGCTGCAGTCGGCCCACTGCCCCGATCGTAGAAGATACTCTCCCCGCTGCTTGACCTCTTTACAGGAAATTTGCCAATCACACGTAGTGGCTGCCATCTAAAATAATTTGAATTATTGATATTTTTTATTGAAAAAATTTTATTAAATATATCATGTAACAGAAAAGTAATATTTTAGTTTCTAATTTATCTTTAAGTACAGATTGTTTTATTTCTTATGCTAAGAATTTTGCAATGATGTATTTCTCATGCAAAACCTTACATAAGACTAAGGGTGCATAATCTTTGCCCTTGAGCAAAGGTCAATACACATCATGTATCATGCAGTCTGCTCTTTATACAAAATACAACAAATAACTTAGCATACTCTGTGCCTGTACTGTCCTTTATGCGAGTTCCAAAAAGTTTTGTATTGCATTATAAAATTAAAGATATGCCTGACAGGCTCAGAAAAACATACACAAAGAATAACTGACAAATATTGAAGTAACTGTATTATTTTGTTAATAAAATATGTAGGGACTAATATTAAATTGCCTATTGTGATTTGTGATTGTTTATATTTTCATGTGAATCACAAAATTACTGAATTTATAGAACAAAAGATGAAAGAAAAATGTAACAAATCATTTTAAAGAATTGTGTACCAATATCATGTCATATTTCCGATAGAGATCGAAATGTTTGCTTTGCACGAATATCCATGTGACCGAATGACCATGCGTTACATATGAGACAGAAAATCAAATGAAACGTTAACTTGAGACTTCTTGTAAACAATAAATTTAAGTCTGACATAATACTTGAAAAGTTTATGATATACAAAAAAAATAATTTTCAAACAGAAATTAAAATCCGATATCAAAATATAAGCTCCTTATTACCTTCTATAAATACGCCACTAGGTCTTCGAGTGATGAAAACAAATTTCTAAGATATTACGGGAACACGCAGCATCAATGCCATCAATATATGGTTATTTGTAATTCTGCAAAGTTTTGAAAAGCGTCATATTTGAGTTTATTTTTATCCTGTTCCTATACTCGAGCGTTTGGATGAAAACGGCGAAAATATTACATATATTTATGCGGGCACACATCAAACGTCAGAATAACAAAAATAAAGAAAACTATTTGTGTGAAGTTCGTTCGAAAAAATGCAAACGCTGTGAGCGCTATCTTCACCAAACTTCATTGTGGTTTAACGAAGCGGTTCGAAGTAGAGTGATTTTTTGATAGATTTATACACATTTTATGTTTCCAATCTTAACGGAGGATAGGTAAGGATAAATGTCGCTCAGATATACGTTTTACATCAAACTCAGTGCGTTAAGAAACTCGTTATTACGGTTAGTGACTCCGATTATTTCTAACAAGGACCCACCTTCCGCTGTGACTGTCATATATTTTACAAGCCTGGCTGTCATGGACATAAACGTTTATTTCGTGTTTTCTCTTCTATATTATGACAAGCAATTATATACACCAGTTTTAATGCCACTGTGAGAATATTTTAAAGTATCCGTGCGCAAATTACTATAGGTTGATAACGCTTTTTTCATCGATGTACACGGGTTGAATAAACATTATGACCTCATACTCGTGTGTTTGTGTATAACGTCAGTTTTTGTAAAGTTTCAGTAAAATGTCCTTAAGACGGAGCTAGTGGCGCCACTGTGGGCCAGGACGAGTCGAAGAAACAAATGAGGATGGACAAGACCGTAGATGAGGAGCGCAGGCGGCGCCTGAGGCTGCTGGAGGAGCACCTCACGGACGCCCGCTCCACGGGGAACGTCGACTGCCTGCTGGACACCGTCACGGCTCTCATCGCCGACTGCGACCATCCAGCCATCAGGCGCATGAAGAATGTGGAAGCCTATACCAGTCGATGTGAGTACATTGATATACCCACAAGCAAATCCTGCATTGTCTAAAACATACATATTGTATACAATCTGTTTAAATTTTATAATAATAGTTCAATTTCAATGTTGCTTTTTAATATGATGTAAATTGGTCTGATTTCCACATACTTTTTTATACATTGATAAATGATTAGCCATTGTATACTGACATCATGTAAAGGTAAAGAAAGGAGAAATTTAACGAATGAATAAGAAAACATTATTTGTTTACAAATTATTAGTAATGACAGACAAGACAACTTTGTCAATTTATTATAAAATAACAAAATGAATTAACCACTTTACAATTCAAACTATCAAGCCTACTGTTGTCTTATGAATTGTCATCAAAGTGTTTCAGCCACATACCCATATTATTTTCAAATGCAAAAACTAATTGAGTTGAACAAACTTAATATTCCTCATTCACTGATGCCTTACATCATTACACAACAAAGTCCTTAGGTTCGTGTGATATATATTCAAATAACATTAAATATTTTAATTTAAGATTACATATTTTAAAAAATGGTAACATTTTCAACTATTTCTTGTGTTGCAGATGAAGCCCTCGCATCTAAAATATGTGATTTACGAATGAAGGCAACGGACTTTGACCTAATCAAAGTAATCGGTCGCGGTGCTTTTGGTGAAGTTCAGTTAGTGAGACATAAGTCCACCCGTTCGGTATACGCCATGAAACTCCTGAGTAAGGTGGAAATGATAAAACGGTCCGATTCCACATTTTTTTGGGAAGAGAGGCACATCATGGCGCACGCTAACTCCGAGTGGATCTTAAAATTGCATTTTGCTTTTCAAGATCATAAATATTTATACATGGTTATGGACTATATGCCTGGAGGTGATTTAGTTAGTTTAATGTCCAACTATGATATTCCCGAGAAGTGGGCCAAGTTCTACACCATGGAGATAGTCCTGGCTCTGGACGTAATCCACAAAATGGGATTTGTGCATCGAGACGTTAAACCTGACAACATGCTCATAGACAAATACGGTCATTTGAAACTTGCTGACTTCGGCACTTGTATGCGGATGGGGCCAGACGGACTCGTGCGGGCCAGCAACGCCGTCGGCACACCGGATTATATCTCTCCCGAAGTGTTACAATCGCAGAATGGGGAAGGAGTGTACGGCAGGGAGTGTGACTGGTGGGCCGTTGGAATCTTCCTTTATGAAATGCTTATCGGAGATCCTCCTTTCTACGCAGACAGTTTAGTCGGAACGTATGGCAAGATCATGGACCATAGAAATTCTTTATCCTTCCCGGAAGATGTTGAAATATCTCGCGAAGCTAAATCCCTCATCAGAGGTTTCTTAACAGATAGAACCAGGCGGCTTGGAAGAAATAATGTAGATGAAATTAAAGAGCATCCTTTTTTCATAAACGATCAGTGGAGTTTTGATAACTTGAGAGATTCTGTGCCTCCAGTAGTTCCTGAACTTTCTAGTGACGATGACTCTCGTAATTTTGATGATATTGAGAAAGTAGATGCCCTGGAAGAATTGTTTCCCGTTCCGAAAGCTTTTGCCGGAAATCATCTTCCGTTTGTTGGATTTACTTACAATGGCGATTACCAACTGTGTTCCCTGAAAAATGATATAGTGGATGGTGTAAGTGTAAATACAATATCCTCCAATCATGTGAACAGTAATTCTCAAGGAACGGAAGCTATATTACAACTTGAAAAATTATTAGATAGGGAAAGAGGCGCGAGAAATAAGTTAGAAGAGAAACAGCACGGTCTTCTGAATGAAATTGAAGAGTTAGTGAGACGTGAATTAGAAGTGAAGGAGAAAGTAGCCATTTCTGAGAAGGAAATGGCAATGTTGAGACATAATATCAAAGAAACGCAGAGGAAAATAGAAGCTGAAGGTGAGCTACGCAGAAAGCTAGAAACACTCCTTAGTGACACAAACCGTCGCCTAGAAGATGAACAGAATAAACGAACTAAAGAAATGAACAATAATCAACAACACAATGATAAAATCAACACGTTAGAGAAGCAGTTAGCCGAATTACAGGAAAAGATAAAAAATGAGGCCGAAGTATCCGCTCGTCTGCGTAAACAAGCTGCGGAACTTAATGTCGCCAAACAAGCCGCCGAACAAGTTACGTCCGGTATAATGGCCAGCATTAACACTGAGAAGGCAGCTTTAGAAAGGGAGAGGTGCACTCTATCGGAAGAGTTGGAGAACGAACGTCGGTCTCGAGGAGAGGCAGCTTCGGCGAGTCGAGAGGCCGCTGCCGCATTGGCCTCCGCGCAGGCCGAGCTCGGCAGGGTGAATGCCCGTCTGGCCCGAGCCGAGACTTCGGAGAGGCAGCTAGTTGAGCGTCTGGCCCTGCAGGAGAAACAGACAGCCGGCCTGGCGCTGGAATTGAAGACGGCTCAGCAGCGTCTGCAACAGGAGGTCCGTGCGCACCAACACACGCAGCGCTCACAGATGCTCTCTAAAGAGGAAGCCAATCTCGAGCTCGTCAAAGGTACTTTCCCGTTTCTATTCTTTCTGTCTGAAAATAAGATATTGCATTTTACTAGCATTGTAGTAGATAACAATGTTTTGTTTTGTATTAACATTTTATTGCTTATCATATTTGTTCTGAACATTTGTTTATGTATCTTTTATCTTATACATACCTATATTATGTCTTTATTTTATGTTTTGCATGCATTGCCAGGCCGCATGGATAAAATTTTTAGAGGTGGAGTTTTATAACATTTATATTTTTAATTTTAAAACTTTTTACATGTTTGATTTTAATATTGTCATTGATTTTTTAAAAATTTAATCTACCTTAATCAGGAATGTCAAGGAAGTCTGCAATATCTCCAGTAACAAAAAAAATCACCCTCCGCCGTTTTGTAAAAAAAAAAAAGTTTGTAAAAGTAAAAAAAAAACAAAAAGTTTTTGAAAATTTGATAAATGTAAAATGAAAAAATATTAGCACTATTATTGATGATATAAAATTGTGTGTTAGATTTTCAAATAAAAACGCTTATGGTATAAAAGAAATCTGGCAACACAAATAGAAGCATCATTTTTGTAAATTTTGTACAGAGGAAAAATAATGATTTTCTACACTCAATGTAATTCGTGGTGTACTTGAGTTTAAAATATTTTTATGGGTTTCTGTATGATATCACTACTGGAAAGAATAAATTAGTTTAAAATCTGATATGCAGCGCCCGTGATATCACTGATATTTACTGTCGTATGTAGATAATGGCTGACATCCTGGTGATTTCGCACGGTGTCAGCCATAGCCAACGTGGGCTCTCTGTCGCAAGTATCTGACGCTGGCCTTAATTGGGTTAATTGTAGGGCTGCTTCGATAACAGCACTAATATCCTCCTTGAGCTAGCCCTCAGTAAAACTTCAACACCAACATATCTGGAATGAAATTTATTGAACCACTTTTGACAATATCTTATTTTTATTGCATAGGGGTGCAAGGTGCCCATTGCACTACAGATGTTTGTAAATAGTCAAAATCGCATTATGTCCGAATTGGGACTCACAAAGCAGAATGTAACATACCCGGGATTCTTTCATCTCCTGCGCTTTTGTCAATTTAGAATTGAAAATTTATAAGCGTATAAAATAAAGCACAGATTGCTGTTGCAAAACATATGTTTAGTTTTCAAAAGGAGGTACATTTTTCACACATGTTAAAAAAGCCAAGATTTATGGAACAATCTGATACTTAACATCATTATGACATTATGTATATTTATCGCAGATTACCAAATATATAAATAACGTAAATTCCTTGTTTCAATTTGTTATCACCCATGTGATCACTTTGCTACTACTTACGCAATCAAATAGCTCTGCAACTTTTAAAAAAAATATGACTTGATTGGAACGAAAATTTAAACGATGGTTATATAAAATGCATTAATGTAAAAAATACGTCTTGTTTACACAAAGATTTAATTTTCAAAGAGTAAATACTTTTATAGTTGCATAAATGTGTCCTAAACTATTGGATTTATGTTTCCATAAACAATGTGTGTAGGCCCCTCATTCCGCAACTAATGTTCTAAACCCCTCTCCTATATGTACACTTTATTTCATGTCTATTCATTTTACTGGTCTGTGATATTTATGTTGAATTTTCAAGATAATTAAATTTAAATTAATAAACCCAACAACAAATAATATATGTATTTGTTGTGTTATTCTCTATACATATCTGGGCTGGAAATTTGCTTCCCTACATTAACTCTTTCTTTGCATCATTTTATGTTCTTGTTTATATTTTGCAGCCTTGCAAGCTAAACTTAATGAGGAAAAGAGTACCAGGCAAAAGGCAGAACTCAATTCTCAGGAGAAGGAAAGACAAATGTCGATGCTGAGCGTCGATTATCGCCAAATTCAGCAAAGGTTGCAAAAGTTGGAGGGAGAACATCGCCAGGAAAGCGAAAAGGTTCCATTTATCTTTTAATTATTAGTTTCACAACGGTGCTCTATTTAAAACACTGTTTGATGCAGAATTCAGATAGGGACCTCAATAATACCAGATTCAAACTATAATATACTTATACATTACATGGTATTATACAGTAGACTCTCGATTCGAAACAACCTGAATTATACATGTTATTGTTTTTCCAATAAAATTTGGGAAGTTTATTATTATCATTAATATAATTAGCTTTTAAGGGTCTCTTAGGTCCATGGCTGCACGCACAATCACCCTCCAGGCCAATTTGTTTTGAGTTCTAATATCACTGCATCTTTTCAAGCATCTGTCTGCCTGTCTCATTCTTAGGCTTCCCAGGGGCCGAGTTCCCGTTGGCGTTCTCTCATAGATTTTACGAAGTGCTGTGGAGCCGTCATATCTAACAACACGTCCTGTCCATCGTACACTATTTGACTTGCTGATATATTTGGTTGTTGTGTCTCAGCGAGGCTCCAGGTGTCATGTTCATACACTATTCATTTAACGGTTATATTGAAGATGTAGGAATTTGGTTTTTCTCAACAGTTCCTTGGATCTGAACAGGCTTTTTTACCTTTTGAACGTTACTCCTAGTCCTGATATTCCAATACTCACACACAGCACATTTTACCCAAATACGCATTAAATCATTGAAGTAGACGATTTATGCGTGATTTATCGCCTCAGATAGAGATAAAAGGTTATCTTGTTCAATATGAAACTAAAACATGGTTGTAAAAACTCGTAGGATGTTATAAATGAATAAACACAAACTCCATATGAAAACATACATAACGGTACAGCAATGCGGCCGCTGCTCGAAATACGTGACAGATTATCGATGTTTTTAACGAAGTACGTTTTTATTTTCCAAAAATATCTGAAGATGTCAGGACCATCAAAGTATTAGGAATCTTTTAGTGAGTGTTAAAATATTGTATGAAATAGGCGCACTATGTGAGCACAGACTAAAGTCGCCGTATCAACTGTTGATATGGCTGCATACAAAACCCAATTTTTACCGTATCAACTAGCATTCAATAGGTTAAAACAAAAAAGCTGCATTCCAGTTTTTTAGTCTTGTAAATTTCAATGACATCTAATTTTTGTTATTCAGATATTTGGTTTTTTCCAACTTTTTTCAAAAAAAAAAGCAAACCAAAAATTATCCTTCAAATTTTATTTAAAATTTGTATCAAAAAAGTTTGTTTATCTACAAAAATCCAATAATAAATAAATGCTATGCATATATAATTTAAATTTGACAGATGTGTGCCTGCCTGTTTGCATTAAAAGTAAATACTGAATCTAAGCGTGCCCAAATAATAATTTGTGAACATATCGTAGACTGAGATTTTCGATCGATGAGGCATTTGTAATTTCATCAGTTTTATTTTCAATTATATATTATATAGGTAAAAGAATGAAAAAATATTTTTATTTACTCTAAATAATATTTTGATATGTTTTTAATAAAATTCCGATTTTTTTGACTTGTCCTAGTAAATCTGTGTCATCCTGGTTAATGCAATCCCGGATAATCAAGAGTCTACTGTTTATATAAAGGACATCCAAAAGGTCATTGTGCTATCGCTAATGCATTCTCTCACTTGACTGATTACTCTCTCTATCTTTTTATGATGCACAGAGCGACTAAAAATAGATGTTTACTAATGTATATTTTCAAGTAACAATGTTATGTGTATATAAAAATTTGTCTATAAATTCATTTCATTGAAGTTTTTCTTTGTATTAATTCTGATTTAATAAACAAATATTTCCTAGCAAAATGGTGTTCAAAATGATATAATATTAAAATCGGACATTATTTTTGATCTGCTGTCTGTCAAGTAAGGGCTGTGCATTAATTTTTAATTGTATGGGTTTATACTAGTTGATTATTGTTTACTCTATTTATGTTACAGATATTTTTCAGATTTCAATATTCAAGATTTATTTAGGAGATAAAATTATATTCCGCTTGTTACATTACCATAACTGCTAATAGTTAATCAATTGTCAAATTTCAGGTTCAGGCACTACAATCGGCCCTGGAGCAGGAGCAGCTGAAGCGCAAAGCCCTGGCCGGAGAGCTGGCGGCCGCCCAGGCCGAGGTGCATGGGCTGCGCGGCACGCGAGACCTACGTGAGCGAGAGCTGGCAGAAGCGCGGCAAGCCATGGCCATAGCCAACCAGGAGGTTATCACCCTCAAGACCAAGCAGTCGCTGCAGGCCGTGCAGGTACACTGCTTATTACATATTCGTTATAAGCCTAATTTTATTAGTTCAATGTTATTTTTTTTAGAAGTTTAATTTTCTTATTTTATTTTTACACATTAAACATAAGATTTTTACATTATATTTTTACCTTGTTTTATATGTTTTTTTTGATAGATTACATTTTAAATGAACATTTAAATATTGGCGTAATATTAAATTTGAATTTCACCCTTGAATTTAAAATTAACTTATCCAAATTGTAAGTGCATATAATATAAGAAAACACCATTCACATTATCAATATTATTTCACTAGTGTTGTACATAATCACATCTGCCACTAACGATAGATGTCAAATAGAAACCCACACCTGACACTAATCAATTGGTTTCTTACCTATTATACAGTTGAAAGAATTACAAGAGCAACTAGACACGGAGCAGGACTTCAGCAACTTGTACAAAACCCAAATGTCTGAGATGAGAGAGGAGTGGGAAGAGCGCGGGAGGGCTGCCCAGGAGCTGGAGGAACTGAAGGCCTCTCTTCTGCACCAGCTGCAGATAGCCATCGCTCGAGCTGACTCGGAAGCGCTGGCGAGGTAGGAACAGACTGTTTCATAATAAAATCAATTTCAATTTTCATGACATAATTCTATATTTGTTATCAAGATATAAATGTCTCACGGAGTCGAAGCCATTATTTATTTTTACTTGAGAAGGTAAGTATGGAAGTCTTGGGCATTACAAAGCTTACAACCTGTCATTGGCTGGCTTAAGTGAGCACTTTACACAATGTAACGTTCACCAATTTACCCATATTCGGCTACCACACCTTATCAAATGTTTGGAAGTTGTATATATGTTATCACGTAGAAAGCTTTAGCTGTCGCCACGTATGGTTTGAAAATTTGATATTCATTCTCATGTAACAATATAGATGTCACTGAAGCTGAGACTCTTTTTTTGACCGAAGTATGTGGCTATATTCTTTATGTGTTTATATGAAATTCATTAGAATTATTAATATATATACTAGAATAGTCTGAGAAGTCAGTATTTTTCAATTTTTTAAAAAAAATTTTTAAAATAGAGATGAATACACGGAATACATTTCACATCAATATTCTTACTATTTTCAAACTAAGATAAATGCTTAAACTTTTTATTTAGACCAATTTTTTATTGCGTCAATCAAGAAGACAATACTGTACATGTGATACAAACTAATTTATTTTACTTTTTTCAGATCCATTGCTGAAGAAACCATTGCGGATCTGGAAAAGGAGAAAACGATGAAAGAATTAGAACTCAAGGATGTAATGAATAAACACAGAAATGATTTGTCATCGAGAGAGAGCGCATTACAAATTTTGCGTGAAAAAGAAAAAGAGACCTCCATAGCCACAGAGCGTCAACGAAAGGTTGGATGTTTGTAATAAGCCTTTTGTGGTACATACTCATGCTCCTTGTAGAAATGCTTTGCGTATTCTTATATACATTATATCATTTGTATTTCAGGAGTTGGAAGAACTGCGCAGAACAATCGGCATGTTACAGGACAGGTTAGCCAGCGCCAGTGCCACCCAGGATGAAGTTGACAAGCTGAACAAGAAATTGCATTCTGAATCAATGCTAAAACAGCAGGCAGTCAATAAATTGGCTGAAATAATGAACAGGTTAGGGCGGGTTATTTGATGGTAAATTTTTACTACAGTAAAAATTGACGCAAAAATGGGTTTGATCATTTTGTATTTGGATCATTGGATGATAAAACCACAAATCGTTAGTTAAAAATGGCGGACTCTTCGCAGCTATTTCAAAAGTCATCTGTCACATTTGATATTTTGAAAGTTGTAGTATACGATGATGAATGAATCATCCTGCTATTTTAGTGATGATGTTCTCGCTGTTGAATTCATATTCGCACTCAGACTAAAGATTTTTCACCAGCAAAGTGACGGATTTCGAATGCGGGGGTGAATGAAATCATAGATATTGCGTAAAATTCTATGTGTAGTAAAACCTCATTATTATGAAATCCAGGGGACCAAAAAATAAAATTTCGTAATAAATTAAAATTTTGCGGGAATTATCACGACCTGAAGTCATTTTAGGGTTCCACAAAATATTAAAAAATGTATGTAAATGTAAAAATAAATTACAGAATGCTAGTACATATAAATGTCGGTAAACAAACACACGAAAACAATTGTCGTATAAATACGTTAACGAAAATGCCGTACGCAACATTACCGTTCATTGGAATTGATGTAAATGTTCTAGTTATAATGTAAAAAGTGACATAAGTTGACGATAATAATGTAACATAAAAAATTTCGATAATAATGGAAGACAAAAAGACACGCTCTAGGAAATGTTCTAACAAAATTTTAAATGGTTATAAACTTCTTGGAAAAAAAATCGCAACGTAAGTTGATAATTTTTACCATTTATATAACAATTATCTATTTGATTTAACAATATAAATTACATAGTTCAATATACATATATTATGTAGTGCAGATAAATTATTTATTATTGAAAATACATATCCTTAAAGATAAATAATTTTATCAAAAGAATTATACATGACAGACCTGTTTGATTGGTACAAATGTATTTGTTATAGTCATATAAATGAATAAACACGTATTTTAATATTTTAGACATAAAAATACTGATAACTAAATAACAATAATAATAATATTATAAATTATTTTCAGGATGTTCCCGAACTGAGCATTGAATGTGTGGATTTCCTAAATTGGATGACAAAAGAGTGGTCGACATACATCAATTCTTTTCTCAAATTAATCAAATTTACTCCCACAAATCGATGTTTGGGTGCACAGGAACGAATATTGAATATGTGAAAGAACATAAAGTTTTATTTCTAAATTCAGTTTAAAGTGTAATATGTGTGGATCAAATTTTGTTTTGAATATGCGTAAAGAAAAAAAACAATGAAATTCTGAAGAACGATAACATGCTCGATGAACAACTAATTATTTAACAGTAAATAATAATACTTTTATTATATTTTCATTTATATTTTAACACTTCTTGTGCGGGTCGGGTAGTTCTACCCGCCCACCCGACTGGTGCTCAACGGCGGGACGGGTAGTTCTACCTTTTCAGCTGACTACTAAGGCGGGAATGGTAGAATTACCCGATTTGTTTATATGAGTGTTATATACCAATCTCTTGGTAAAGGTCCAAACTACATGTATATAAAAAAAAAAACCTGATATACGTCCGATGTATCCTTTTGTCTTCGTGTCTATTACGTAGTATAATAATTACGCACAGCTCTTTCGAGAGCTTGTCTGTACATGAATATTTAAACAAAAACACACGAAATTTAATGATTTTATAAAAAGGAATATGTCAATACATGCTTTAAGTTTTACTGAGTAAGAAATTGATAAAGAAATTTTAAGAAATCACCCTATTACTGAATAAATTAGTGAGCGCACGAAGTTTCTGTCGAGTAGATAAGCGGTATATTTTTTATGACAAATGAAGGTATATTTTGGTAAAATTATATCTGTCTCTGTCTTGTACTTGGTTATTCACTCATAAATGAGTGAGAATGCACGATTTCACTATAGCGATCGAAATGAATATATTTTGTTGCATTTAAAGTGTGTAACCCAACGTAGGTTTACGGGCCGTCCGCCATAATAAATCATCTCAAGTGGATCTCAATATTTGTATTTCTGGAATTCACCAAGTCACTTTGAATTTTAGTTTTTAAATACGGTGTTATAAAACGGGTGTGTTGTTGTTTAACGGAATATAATTATATTACTTCTTTTTAAACTCAAAAAAATGACTTCAGAAAATTATCAAAGTGATGAGGAAATATTCGCGGATAATTTATCTGATCTTTCTAGCGATTATTTGCCTGAATTTGACAGTGATAGTTACGACACAAGTGACAGTGAAGAGTTCCCTCGCAGGAGGAGGGTGCCAGTGATGCCCTTACAATTCAGTGATTCTGAAGAAAGTGATGCGGAGGAAGAGGAAGTTATGGAATGGTCTGAAATAGACAATCTACCTAATATCGAACCATTTTTAGGTCACGTTGGTGTTCGTGTACCACCAAGCGATCCTGAAAACATAATGGACGTAGTAAAACTGTTCATCGGAGATGATTTACTTGAGATGATGATAGAGGAAAGCCATCGATACCGCACACAAAACGAATCACGGATAAAAAAAATGAAGAAATCCATCAAATGGAAGTCCATAAGCCTTGTAGAGATGAAAAAATTTTTAGGACTAATTTTGCTTATGGGACAAGTTAGAAAAGACACAAGAGATGATTATTGGTCAACAGATCCGTGTATCGAAACGCCTATTTTTTCAAAAATAAAGAGTCGTGATCGTTTTAGACAGATATGGCAACCGTGGCACTTTTCGAATAATGAGAACATCACGAATCCCAGCGATCGACTTGAAAAAATTAGGCCAATTGTGACATACCTTATACCAAAGTTTTCTTCTATCTACAACCCTCAAAGGGAACTGTCTCTGGATGAAAGTATTGTACCGTGGCGAGGAAGACTTTCATTTAAGTGTATAATGGGTCAAAAATAATAAAATATGGGGTTCTTGTGTGTATGGTTAGTGAAGAAACTACTGGATATATTTGCAACCTCGAAATTTACAGCGGAAAAGGAAGACGATTATTAGAGACTATTCATTCGCTTCTCGGTCCATATTTAAATTTGTGGCATCACGTATACATGGACAATTATTATAATAGTGTGCAAACTAGTGAAGTACTCCTACAACGTAAAATAAGAACGTGCGGAACAAAGAGAATAAACCGAGGTTTTCCAGAATGTTTTAAAATGGCGAATCTTAGTGTAGACCAAAGTATTTTCCGTCGACGAAAAGATGTATTGTTGCAATACTGAAAATCTAAGAATGATGTACGAATGATCTCAACAATACATTCGTCCATTATCCTAGAAACATCGGTTGGACTACAAGACAACGTATTTGGAAACCTCAGTGTGTAATAGAATATAATAAATATATGAAAGGCGTTGATTGTGCAGATAAGTATGATACGGCGTCGGGCTTTCCTCACTGCCCGATCATCGTATCTCAATGCGACGTTGGTCACTGAGAAGGAGGCGGGGATGAAAATTAACTAGTCAAAGATTATTTCTATATTTACAATTTTATTAAATCGGTTAGGCGAGGAGACAAAAATAATTCTAGGCTAAATTATCTTAATTTATCTTACGGTCTACTTAATTCTAATCTTAATTTTAATCTTAACTCTACCTTACCTCGGCTAAATTATCTTAAATTACCTTACGGTCTACTTAATTCTATTCTTAAATTAATCTTAACTCTACCTTAATTAAGTTCGGTCGGTCCGGGCTTCGAGGATCGATGTCCGCCGCGCGGATGGCGACCGACGGCGCGATCTGGGCGGGACTGGGGCTTCAAGTCCGCTCTGCGATCCCGTCCTTCTGGTGGGCGGTCTTATTCACCAGCTCCTCTGCACTGCCTTCCTTCCACCTCCGCTCGAGTTGCACTATTTTCCAGTCTTAGTTTCGCCTGTTGTTCTAAGCGTTTCCTCCACGTCTTCGAGTGTTAGCTGTCTCCCCGTGACTAAGTGCCTGTTCCGTGTCTAACTTTCGAGTCTGACTGACTGTTCGAGTGTAACTTTCCAACTCCAAATGTCTTCTTTTAGTGTTTACTCCAAGTCTTTTCTCCAAGTGTGTAACTCCTCGAGCCCAACTGACTGCTCGAGTGTAACTTCTCGGGTCTCACTGCAAGTGTCTAATTCCTCGAGCCTAACTGACTGCTCGAGTGTAACTCCTCGGGTCTCACTGCAAGTGTCTAATTCTTCGAGCCTAGCTGACCGCTCGAGTGTAACTGTCCGATTTCAACTGCGACTGCTAACTGTTTAACTCCAAGTCCTGTGACTAACTGTGACTGCTAACTGCAAGTGTTCTCTTCACCGCCGCGTCCGACCTTTTTAAACCCTCAGGGGCTTAGGGTGTGCGCGGATCGTAAGGACAGGTCGGTCGCACATGCTATACCATTAAAATTACCCTAGTCTATTATTATTACATTAAAATCGGAAAATACTAAAACGTTGGAAGGTCTTGTCGGCATTCTGAGAATGCATCTAATTTGGCGGGCTTGCGAAAATTTCCGACCGGGTATTATCCTTGGAAAGGTACGTCCTCGACAATATACAATCAGGATTAGATGCATTTCTTGGGGTTGGACCGTCATAAAATGTCCCTTAATTCCCCCAAGAAAGCAAACACTTTCACCTAATCCTAATTGGTTATACGGCTCTGTTACCCATGCTGATAATAATTCGCGTCACCTTAATCGCCGGGCACATCAAGTATTTATCGTATTACTCTGTATTACGAAAAACAAAAAAATAGACTAAAAGAGTTGTGATGTTTTTATTGAATTGTGCCTTATTTAATTCTTTTAAAGTGTACAAAACATCAAATCCAACCAAAAGACTAACATACAAACAGTTTTTGCGCACCGTTGGAAAATTTTGGATAGCCGACCATGCTTGTGGAACCGACATGAATCTGGAAGAACCGGGACCATCCACATCTCAGTTACCGAGAAATGTAGTCAAAAGCGATCCTCCAGGGGAGTTATCACTCGACATGAAAAAACATCGAGCGACTAAAATTATTACCGGCGGTAAAAAAAAATATCCACAAAGACAGTGTCGTGTGTGTTCTGTACACAAAAAAAAAAAGTTTTACTAGTTATTGGGCGTATGCATTAATTCATGCGTTTTTTTTTCGAAAATTAAGGCTTTATTGTGAAAAAATGGTTATACACTCAATGATCAAAGTATTGTCCATCGGAAGCTACAACATTTGCCCATCTTTCTGGCAGTTTGTGGATTCCATCCCAAAAGAACTTCTCCGGCTTGGTGGTGAAGAACGAATCAAGCCAATTTTTGATACCCTGTTCTGAAGTGAAGCGTATTCCGGTGAGGGCATTCTGCATTGATCTGAACAAGTAGTAATCAGAAGGGGCTATGTCTGGGCTATAAGGCGGGTGAGGTAGAACTTCCCACCCACTGTTCTCCAAATAGTTTTGAACCGGTCTTGAAACATGTGGCCGAGCGTTGTCATGATGGAAAATTATGGATTCGTGTCTGGTTGCATATTCTGGTCGTTTTTCCGCAATCGCTCTCTTCAAACGAATTAATTGTGTTCGGTAGAGGTCCCCTTTGATCGTCTGACCCGATTTCAACAGCTCATAATACAACACACCCTTCTGATCCCACCAAATACAGAGCATTACCTTGGCGCCATGGATATTCGGCTTTGCCGTGGATGTTGATGGTTGGCCGGGCTTCACATACGATTTCTTGCGCTTGGGGTTATCGTAATGAATCCATTTTTCATCACCAGTGACAATCCGATGCAAAAATGACTTATTTTTGTGGCGTTGAAGCAACATTTCCGACATGCAGAATCGGCGTTCGATGTCTCTTGGCTTTAATTCATACGGCACCCAGTTTCCAAGCTTTTGGATGAATCCCGATGCTTTTAAACGTCTGGAAATGGTTGCTTGATCAACTCCCAATGATTTTGCAAGATTTTTTTGTGTTTGGCACGCATCTTCATCAAGCAATGCCTCCAATTCTTCATCTTCAAACCTTTTTGGCTGTCCGGGTCGTTCATTGTCTTCTAAGTTGAAATCGCCACTTCTAAACCGTGCAAACCACTTCTGGCACGTTCTTTCAGCTAGAGCATGGTTACCATAAACCTCTACTAAAATACGATGACTTTCGGTAGCACTTTTCTTCATGTTAAAGTAATGAAGAAGAACTCCCCGCAAAAACACTTTTTCTGGCACAAAGTTCGACATGTTCAAATGAATAGAAAAAAATGTTGTTTACACTTCAATCAAATGACATATACTGAAAAAGACGCGCAATGACAGTAGCTTTCAAATGAATATAGTCACGGATGAACACGGCGCGAAATAATACTAGTAACGCCCTCTCTTAGAAAACCGCATGAATTAATGCATACTCCCAATATATGTGTACATTTTGTGACGTACCCCTTCACAGGGGTGAATGTTTTTATAAATACCATACTTTATCTAGATATTAGAACAATAGTTTTTATGTATACTTTTATATCATAGTGAATATGCTGTAAATATGAGATTGCCTCATTGTACTTACAAAAATATAAGTGATTTGTTTCCAAAAAGTATTCAATATCGAAGACCATACTATGGTGAGTATTCCAAATTTCATTAAAAAATTACTAACGGTTTGGAAGATAGGGCGTTTTTATAAAGTTAGATTTTTTATCACATTCCGATGGTTTTCGCCCACTACACGTACTTGTGACCCGAGAGCGGCACCCCGCACAAAAAGTGTTAATATTAAATATAAATATATATGTAATTTATTAAAACAATAAATAAATATTAAAAAAAAAACAGTTTTTTTATCACAACCGGAGTATGATTATTATATAATATAAGCATAAATAGTTTTCTCTTCACAAATACAGCTACTGCAAAAGTTATTAGTATTATTTATCAGTATGAATTTATGTCAATTTTTTCCTTATAAATCGGGGTAAAATTGTAATATTTTATAATCATATATTTATCGACACAAACAATGGTTTTTATCATAAACATAATAATTCTTCATAGTATAAACATAACAATTCTTAGGTGAGAACTTTAACGAATTATTTAATTTTCATTTGATAATTTCAAATGGCAACACATGTATTATGAATGTTGAAGAAATGGCTATTTTCTGATTATTACCTTTATTACCTAGGATTTTAAGAAAATCAACAATTGTATACTTGTCCTTTTCTATTGATACCTTTCGCTCTAGCAATATTTACGTAAAAAATAATGCACTTTTAAGTTTACTTGATATTGTAAAAGAATTAACTATTAGTCTCATCTTGAAAGGGTAAGCAAAATGCAAAAATATCTCAAAATTCAAACTGGAAAATGAAAGTTGCCTCTTAATATTTAGTACGCGAATAAGTGCAGAATTATCGACCTGTACATTGTTTTCTAAAGTGTGATAAATTCAACAGGAAAGACATCAATGCTGTGGGCAAAACCAAGAGCAAAGTGTCTGCCCGTAAGGACAAGGACTATCGGAAGCTGCAGCAGGAGCTCACGCGGGAGAAGGAGAAGTACGACCAGCTGGCGGCCAAGCAGCACAAGGAGTTGCAAGATGTCCAGCAGCAGGTCATGGAGGAGTCTCAGGCTCGCCTCAAACTTCAGATGGAGGTACACTTGATTTATTCTTTTCGGTGGAAAACACAGGAACAGGAAAAAGGACTCACTGAATTCTATCTCCCTATCACCTCCAGATACAGTGGACTATTTATGCGATTATCACACTATTTTATCATTTTTGAACTTGTTCTTATATGTTCCTTTTCACCGCATATTGGTTGGTAAGGAATCGGGTTACAAGTCTGGGTCATCCGCTACCCTTATCGGTACGCCGTGGCCAGCGATCGGATACCCATCCACATACCGCTTGCGACATCATCCGATGTTAGTAATGAAGTTATTCACGCCGGGTCCAAGAGGGAAATAAAATATTTCTGTGGAAGAGATGAATACAATGCAAATTAGGGTTTATCACAAGATAAATAGAATATTGTTGCACTAGTAATTATGACCATTATCTTACCCAGTATTACATCTTGGATCGATAAATTCATGAGTCTAAATTAACTCACCTGAACGCCCAAAAACGTGGCCTGCCGCTATGCTCGTCAACAAGTGAATGCTCGTTAGCGCCGTGCGCGTTGCTCGATACGTTTTCGAGCCGGCCCCCAACCCAAAGGCCATGCGCTAGAGTGTTGCTATATTCAAAAATTTATTACCAACAGATTTATTTGGAAGATTTTAAATAATTCACTTATGGAAACGTATTTATAACGCTACAATGTGTACTTATTTTAATTTATTATGTTAGTGCACCTACTACACTGTTCATTATATTTCAAAACTAGTTTAAAATTCATCATAAGACGCCACTGCTTCTTCTGAATGGGATCTTTTTCCATGTCCCGTTCGAATGTCACCATTCATTCACTTGAGTAATACGGCATTCATAGTTTGCCGCATTACTCAAGTGTCACTGCTATGCCGGCAAGAAAATAAAGTGTAATTTCTTAATATTGTTAATATATTAGGTCTTTTAGTTTTCAATATTATTTAACCAAAGATCATATTTGTTCAAATCAATACATAATAATAAGTTAATAAATTCGATGGAGAATCAATTAATATGTCATACAAATTCGACACATTTTCTGCACTTAAGCGAAATAACACGCCGCACCACCAGGTACACAAACGAGACAACAAAACAACACTATACCCAATGGGTTATTTTTTTTATTAGTTGAATAATATTTATATGGGTCACCAAATGATCACTACTGGAAAGAATAATTAGGTTGATATCACCCGTTATTTACTGTCGTATAAAGACGCTGCGCGCTGTCATGTGGGTGCCGGCTATTTTCGACGGGTCGCTCTGAAGTTTGATGTTCTGTCGCAAGTACCCGACGCGAGCAGAGTTAATAACCAACTTCTTGAAAGGTTAAGAAACTTTAAGTTGTGTTGTAATGATGTATACCTTAAATGTATGTTTCACATACAGCGCATACTTCTTAAGTTCGGATCATATAGACCAACACGCTATGGAAACATGAGTTTCACACGGACTGGGTAGTTTTTTTTTTGCAAATAACTCAAAATGAAATAGAAATATGTATCTGTTTTTTTAAATTTCCTTTCTGTTTCCAGATTGATGGAAAAGATGCTGAGATAGAGCAGCTCAAGGAAAAGATTGTGGCTCTGAGTAGTGAGACGGCCAGCCAATCATCAGCCGACGCGGAGGGAGACGACGGCGGGGGAAGCGAAGCCACATTGGAAGGCTGGCTGGCTGTGCCCTCCAAGCAGAATATAAAGAGGCACGGCTGGAAGAAGCAGTATGTGGTGGTCAGTTCCAGGAAGATCATCTTCTACAACTCTGAGAGTGACAAACAGAACACAGACCCCGCTCTTATCTTAGATCTCAAGTGAGTTTGTTTTTTTATTGTTGAAATGTTGTTACAAGTCACTCTATTCTTTTCCAAAATTAAATAAAAAATTAATTATCAATTAATTCTGGCGTCTCCTATTAGATTTTACTAGAAGGTGTTTGAGATTCCGTAAATATAAAGAAGATGGCTTTCAAATAATGGAACGACAGATGTATCAATTTGAAAGTGCAACATATAAGTTTTAAAAATTTGTCATCAACTTACTGCGTTGGTGTAGCATAATCGGTTAATGCATTTCCCCAAATAGGAAGAGATCCAGATTCGAATCCCGGAAGCGATGATAATATTTTCTCGATGAATTGATCTTACCGCATTGGTCCAAATATATAACACGACTGTTGAAATTTTAGCACATTAAGAAAAAACATTTTTGACATATTGCATAAAACAAAATGTAACTAATATTATATATAACTTTTAATATTGTGTATGTATTATATACAATACCTATAGTATATTACGAGAAAAGTACTTAAGGCGCGACTTGCAATAATAATTCATATTTTCGCGTTTTTTACGAAAATGTGGGTTTTTATTATTCATTTATATCAGAAGTTATTCAATAGATTTGACTTTTTTTTCAACTACTACTTAGATTGGACCTTTACATTAATATAAAATTAATAAACTGAATGTTATTTGTCATAATTAAGAAGATACAAATATTATAAGAAAGACCGCGACCATTAGATGTATTTTAGGCATGGTACGAAATTGAGTCAACACGCTGATTTAATAAATAATGGAAATATATTTTCTTATAATCTTGAAGCCAAGATTACGGAGACAAATCTGTAGGAAACCAAATTAGCAAAATGTTAAAAATGAATAGAGTTATAAATCATTCAATTTGCAGAACATTTGATGAATTTTTGACATTTTTAAAATACTTTGTTTTAGTAAAAACATACGTTTTTAAATAATATACTATATTTACTCACATGCTTTGAGGCTTCAACTACTATTTAAAACTAAGTTTAATATCAGAAACACAATAATCATTTTTTAAATAATATATTTTCCGTCTTATGAAATACGATATTATTAATTATATCTCACACTGTCAGATGCCATTCAAATATGGCGATGGCGGTTCTAATATCCGCGCTCCGAAATTTTTTAATTAAATTTGCCCATAAAACACATTTTAATACAAATTTTGACTACAATATGAATGAATATTATACTTATTCTTGATACCAATTGCTTATTTTTGTAAATTGTATGGTTTTGGGCTGTTTTTATACGAAAACAGATTATAATTTTGATAATTCAACATTAAACATTCGTCATCTCCCCGGTTTTAGAATCTGACAGTTCATGCATGGCTAACGAATTCGCGGCCAGTGCTTGATGGCTAACGAATTCGCGGCCAGTGCGTGGTGGCTAACGAATTCGCGGCCAGTGCATGGCAGCCAGCCCATGCGCGTGAATCAATAATGGAATGAAAAGTCAATAATATATTATTATATAGATTATTGTTCTGAAATTACTGCCTCCTGTGACTCAAGATGCCTAAGGTCAAAAAGTATCCATTGACACGCTCTAGGAAATGTTCCAATAAATTTTAAATGGTTATAAACTTCTTGAAAATAAATCGTGACGTAAGTTGATAATTTTTACCATTTCTATAACAATTATCTATTTGATTTAACAATATAAATTACATAGTTCAATATACATATATTATGTAGTGCAGATAAATTATTTTTTATTGGAAATATATATCCTTAAAGATAAATTATTTTATCAAAAGAATTATACATGACAGACCTGTCTCATTGATACAAATGTATTTGTTATAGTCATATATATGAATAAACACATTTTAATATTTTATACATAAAAATACTGATAACTAAATAACAATATTATAAATTATTTTCAGGATATTCCCGAACTGAGCATTGAATGTGTGGACTCGTGTAAACTTCGTAAATTGGATGGCAAAAGAATGGTCGACATACACCAATTCTTTTCTCAAATTAATCAAATTTACTCCCACAAATCGATGTTTGGGTGCACATGAATGAATATTGAATATGTGTTGATCAAATTTTGTTTTGAATATGTGTAAAGTAAAAAACAACGAAATTCTGAAGAACGATAATATGCTCGATGAACAACTAATTATTTAACAGTGACTAATAATACTTTTGTCATATTTTCATTTATATTTTAATATTAAATATATACGAGTATGTAATTTATTAAAACAATAAATAAATATTTAAAAAAAAAAACAGTTTTTTTTTATTACAACCGGAGTATGATTATTATATAATATTATTATAAATAGTTTTCTCTTCACAAATATAGCTGCTTCAAAAGTTATCAATATTATTTATCAGTATGGGCAAAATTGTAGTATTTTATAATCCTATGTTTATTGACACAAACAATGGTTTTTATCATAAACATAACAAATTCTTAGGTTAGAACTTTAACAAATTATTTAATTTTCGCTTGATAATTTCAAATGGCAACACATATGTATTATGAATGTTGAAGAAATGCCTATTTTCTGATAGCTTTATTACCTAGGAATTAAAGAGAAACAATTGTATACTTGTCCTTTTCTATTGATACCTTTCACTCTAGCAATATTTACGTAAAAAATAACGCACTTTTATGTTTACTTGATATTGTAAATGAATTAACTATTAGTCTCATCTTGAAAGGGTATGCAAAATGCAAAAATATCTCGAAATTCAAACTGGAAAAATGAAAGTAGCCTCTTAAAAGTAATAAAAGGAGGGTGCCAATACCACAATGACAAAGTTTCTTTAGTGATACTTTAAGTCACGAATATAACGCAAAAGTAATTTTTATTAAATGTTTGACATTTAAAAACATTGCGTTATATTCGGGCCAATACGGTATACGCATGCATATCTTTCTAATTAATACAATTAATTTGTACTCTCTATTCATTTCGTTTTCTAAATACAAAACAATATCTCTCACACCTCTCATTAAGAAAGCTATCATCTATTATAAATATTGAAATTCAAAATTTTATTTAAAAGGTGCATTTTAGATATTTTGATGAGATAAAAAGTATTCGCAAAGTCATGAACTTCTGCATCATTTTGAAAAGTTTTCACATTTAATGCAATTCTATATCTGAACGGGTAGAAATGTTAGGGCAAGGTTCGGAAAGTAAGGAGGGTGTAGTAAAAAATCATGTCTAAAAAATTTTTTTATGTTACTCTGGCCAGTTTCAAATTTCTTAAATTATTATGAATAAATAAATTAAAAATCACCACTTTATCAAATCTAGTTTTCTATTTGTGATTTTTATTAAATTTGTCTTTCTCTTTACCAGCAAAGTGTTCCATGTACGCTCGGTCACGCAGGGGGATGTGATTCGTGCTGATGCCAAGGATATCCCGCGCATCTTCCAACTGCTATATGGTGGCGAAGGGGAAGCGCGGCGAGGCGGCGCAGCCGGTGAGGGCGCAGGTTCCGGTGAGGGAGGTACGGGCGGCGCAGACGGTGAGGAAGAAGGTGGAGCTGCTGGGACGCTGGCGCGCAAGGGCCACGATTTCCTGCCCATCACTTACCATATGCCCACTACGTGCGAGGTTTGCCCCCGTCCCCTGTGGCACATGTTCAGGCCGCCGTCGGCGCTCGAGTGCAAAAGTGAGTTGTTAAAAAAAATTGTTGTTTTAATCACATATTAACTTTTTCCTTTTGGAAAAATGGTAAAAAATTGATATTAAAGATAAAATTGTTGGAAAAAGTTGAATCCCGAATACCTCTCTCGGTTTGAAAAATTTCAGGAAATAATAAGCTTCAACCATCAAGGCTAGCAAGACATGAGGATTTAAAAGTTTAAAATTATTTTTCACGCGTATTTTAAATATTAAAATTCTGATGGAAAAAGTGAGTTCGATCACCAATCAAATTAACGTGTGTGATTTTGTTGCGTCAAGTGACTGGTCAAGTGGTGAATAATTGCGTCACTGTACCTTTCTTATTCAGGAGAAATTTGATGAACATTTTGACACAGGAAGCTGAAATAATAGTCATGTTTCAGTATGTTAAAAGCGGCAGCGCGCACAAAAATGTGGACGCAGTAAACTAATGTTTTTTTTTTTCAATTTCTTTCTAATGTTGCCTTCGAAATACTTAGTTCTCATTATTTGTCATCCAGTCGTTATTTTTTAATTCTGGTCCCTTGAGTTGCGAATTAACAAAGTTTTACTGTATAAAGGTTTCAGTTTCTTTATTACATTAACCGAATCGCAACATTTCATAAACAAGAAAACCAGATATAAATTAAATTAAACTTAATTTATAAATTGTTCAAGTTATTTTAATGAGGGGTTACAAGGGTGAGAAGAAATACATAATATCTCAACGCGCTGACAATTACTGTTGAAATAACAACAATTTTATAAAACGCACTGCGGAATTTGGTATACACATGGTATAATTTATGCAGTTCGGCTCCGGTCCTACGAGTTCTAAGCGCACAGTTATTGGGCTAAGGAACAGCACCGTGATCGGGTAGCGGGCGAAGCTACAGATGTTCACAAATAAATAATAAATGCGTACTTGTGCAAGGATTGGGATTTAAAAAAGTAAATATGCGAATTATGTGAACAAATTATTTACTTCGGGTATAAAAAATGCATACTTACTTGCTTACCATCACGCTGTTTCCCCAACAGAAACATCCTCCATTATCTGGTTTACCTGGTCGGGCCAAGTCTTCCGCGGACGTCCTCTATTTCTGGTGCCATCAACACTTGCGTCATATATCTTTCTTACCATCCTCTCCTCATTCATCCGTTCATACGACCATACCACTTAAGTGATCCTTTCTTAATCTTACTCACTATACTAACATCAGCTTTAGATTCTTTCTTTATTTCTTCATTCTTTACTCTATCATATATAGATTTGCCACATATACGCCTAAGTGATCTCATTTCCACTGCTTTCAGTCTACTTTCATTCCTCTTCTGCCAGCTCCAGGCCTAACTTCCATACATCAGTGTCGGTACCAGGACTCCATTGTGCACCGCTAGTCTTGCTTCAGTTGACAAATTCCTGTTAGATATAATTTCATTCAAAGCGCCGTTCACTTTATTTCCTGCAGTCACCCTCCTTTCGATATCATTCTCAGTCTTTCCGTTTCTATCAAACGTACTTCCCAAATACACAAACTCATCTACTTGTTCCAACCATTCATTACCTACAAGTATTTTGCATGGTGTCTTGGTTTCCTCCTTCTCGAATACCATCACTTTCGACTTATTAACATTCATCACGAGGTCGCTTTCCTTGCATACATCGTACATTCTACTCACTAAACTTTGTAGTTCTTATTCATTATTCGTCATTAGTATTACATCATCGGCGTACAATAAACACCCTACAATCAAATCGCACATTTTTACTCCTACATTCATACATTCCAGTTCTTTCACACATTTATCCATATAAAACTTGAACAGCCATGGAGACATTACACAACCCTGCTTGACACCTTTTGTAATGTCAAACCATGGTGTGAATGTTCCATTGATTCTTACACATGCAGAACTTCCTTCATATAGGGATGCAATTGCGTGTATAAGTTTACTATTCACCCGTATTCAGAGAGTACATTCCATAACCTTTCTCTTATAACTCTATCATATGCCTTCTGTTGATCTACGAAGACACAAAAAAGTTTTTAGTTTTTTGTCAAAAACTTTTCCGTCATCATTCGTAGAGAAAAAATCTGATCCATGCATCCTCCTCTTCCATCCACAAAGGCCCCTTGCACGTCCCATATTTTTTCTTTCGTCACTGTTCTTACTCTTTCTATTAAAATTCTTCCATACAGTTTACCAATAGAGCTCAGTAGACTAATAGCCCTATAGTTACCACATTCCATTTTTGACTCTTTGCCTTTGTAAAGAGGCATAATGACAGCCCTCCTCCAATCTAACGAACTACAAATAATTAGATTTTACAAATTATTAGTAGAAATGTTATTTTTGTGGCAAAAATTTTTGAAAAACGTGTTAATTATGAGAAAATACGAAATATGTGTACATAAATTATCAGAGTTTTACTGTATTCTAATTGTGTATTGAAATGACTAGTTTTCATAAAAAATATCATTAACATGGGGCTTGCATAACTATTTACAAATGATAACTTTTTTTATTGTCTGTGGACAACATACAAGGAATATTACTCCAAGATCTGAAGATTTCTAATTAAAGATATTTTAAAGTGATCATGTGTCATAATTCCAGGATGCCACATAAAAGTCCACTTGGAGCACCTGGATCGACGCGGTGAGGATGCCATCGCTCCCTGCAAGCTCCACTACGACCCGACCTTCGCCCGGGAGCTGCTGGTGCTGGCCGCCACCCCCGACGAACAGCGTCACTGGGTCGCCCGTCTGTCACGCAAGGTTCAGAAGTTTGGTTACAAGGCGCAGGCCTCCCACGACAACACCAGGGTGTCACCCAGGTGAGACCGCCCCCTGTTATTTATTACTCAACATTATTAAATAAATACATTTTATTTTTAAAATATTAATGGCTAGTAAGAAATGTTCAAAAACAATTTTGAAAAGATTTTTATATGTTGATAAGTTGCACCAACCCATGCCCAACAATCAGTCAATATCTTTAATCCATCAACACATTAGACACATCAGTGGATTAACCCGGGAGGTTTTATTAAACAGTTATTAAAACCTGAGAACCAATTTAAAAAAGTTAGGAACTTATTTACATATTATTTAAAGAGATAGGTTAGGTTAAGTTATATATTAAAAATAACATTGTATTAACAGATTGAAATGCGTGATAACATTTTACAAAACAATATAAGATAACCTAAAATTTGGTGTTATTTTTGGAAATTCCAAAATGTCATGCAAATATAAAACAACATTCAATTTTAACTGTGTTTAATTGTAGAGCCGCTACAAGCATTTAGAGTTTTGCAACGGTCAATTGATCTTCCTATTTCTTTAAATCGTAGAAGAGACGAATTTGGAATTATAGTTTTTTGCAGAGAGTTAAAATTTTGTAGGAATTATCACAACCTGAAGCCATTTTAGGGTTCCACAAAATATTTGCGTATAAATATTGGTAAACAAACACACGAAAGCAATTGTCAAATAAGCACATTAATGAAAATGCTGTGCAATATTACCGTTGATTGGAATTGATATAATTGTTCAGTTATAATGCAAAAAGATTGAAGATAATAATGTGCAGAATTGTAGGCTAGGCATCTCGAACTTTGTGGGTGATACCATACACAAAAACTGATGCGCGCGTGCCCTAAAGTGTAACGTATCAATCGCGATTTTAGGGGTTTTTACTTTCTCCAACTGGTCTAGATAAGACCTGTTTTTAGAGGAGTGTACGCTTCTGAGCGGGGGGAGGGTACCTATTGACAATCGGTAATAAATTCAACCTTGGACAACATGGAAATTATGCCAAATGGCTTTGGAAGGGTCTATCATGATCCCAAGGAGAAGTTTTACACGGGCGCAGTGGGCCGCTCTGCTAAGACAATAAAACAATTGACAAATATGACCGCAAATGGCTGAAATATTTTCATTGCAAGAAAATTTTTTTTCGTTATATTTTCGTACAGGACAAAAATAATTTCGTCATACATGTTAACGAAATTTCGTTATATAAATTCATTTTTGTATGAAAAATTGATGGTAGGGAATTAATTTTGAAAAAAAATCGATTTACGTCATTTTTCAGTATAGCGGGGTTTGTTTTAACAAGGTTTTACTGTACCTAGAAATAAAAGTAATTAAAAACACTTCTATTAGTTATTGTATGTATGTATTGTAATCAAATCATAAACATTGATTAATCAATTAATCAATGTTTATGATTTGATTATAATTTGTTTATGCAGAGATTTTGTTTTAATTTTTTAATTTAAAAAATAAAATTGTGTTTGTTTTCAATATGCATTTCCTTTTCTTTGGTAATTAATTGCCTGTATAGCTAATTAAGTTTTTTTTTTCCTAAAATTGATAATTTAGTGGCCTTATCATCTTAAATCCAGAGAATATAATGAAAATACTTTATTATGAAATACTTTTAAGCATTTATATAACTTGGCGATGTAAATATTTGCAATTACTTTACATTGTCGTTTAAATGTTTTTTAAAAATATTTTTATTTTATTCTGCCATATGTCTCGAATCACATTGACACGCTTATTTAATATATATTTAATTTCCATGTTAACTTAAATTAACACTACAAATATTTATTTATTGTTATCTAATTGGTCATTTGTGTGAGAAGTTTACTAACTAGGTAGGACAACTGAAAACGTTTGGATGAAGATAATAGATTAGTTTGTAATCAATCTTGATCTTAGTTCAATTCCGCATGGGAATAAATAATGAGCTCTAAGAAAATTTAAAGCATGCACAATTATTAGGTTAATAGTGTTTTGTGTCGTAGTTGTCCAATATTTTTGCTTCATACCATAGTCTTTGTCTTTTCCATTTTTTCCATTATTTGTGATGTCATTTTTATTTCCATATTAATTATTAATTTATTGTCCTAGATCCGAGTATTTTTTACTCGTATTTATCACATCTCTTACATAGTTACACGGGAACAATTAACTTAATTTGAATATACATTTGGATAGCGTAAGGTTAACAAATACATATCACACATAACGCCAATTAGTAGGAGTCTCTTCTCATTTATCAAAATGGTGGAGAGCGTGAAGCGAAAAGACGAGGGTGGCCCGCTAATTGCCATAACTTTATAAATGTATTTTCAGCAGTTTCACTCGCCGGAAATCATTTATTATTTTTATTGCTGATTCATCCGCACCGTTTCGCTTGACGAGCTCTACAGTGTTAAGAATATGGTTAACATGAGAGAATGTGACATTTGGCAGGGAATCTACTAGATCATCTCTGAAGGCTTACATGAGCATAACCCAGAGGGCTGCCACCTTGCCCGCTAACGCTTCCCTCGCTAACAAATGACCCTGGCGACACTACTACCGCATACATCCCCGCCAATAGGAAGCCACTCCGACTTCTCTCCAGGGGCTATCCGACACACCGTTGTAGGAAGTTGTTTCCTATTTGTTTGATATTGAAATAATCGACTGAACACACTTGATCTTTTAAATATTAGCTCAATTCGAGGGTTTATCGAAATAATACTTTCATTAACTTAACCCTCTTAATTCAATTTTCTTGCTCATTTGTATTAATACATGGGTGAGATAATAAAAATGATGCATTTTAAAAACAATGGTGTTGATTGACTTGACAGATTTCATTTGAAATATAATAATTTACACAATTTTTTATTGATGGTAGCCAAGATACAAGAATAGCAGTTTATATAACTGTACACATTGGCCAATCCCTACCTGATTATTTGACCCCACCTAAGGTTATTTAAAATTAATTGTTTTAAAAATATTTAGTTTATTTTCATTGGAACCAATATTAAATAGGCACCTTAATCACCAAAATGTCTACTTTATCAAAAGTCTCCCCCTTTTCTGTTTTTAATTTTGATTTTTTTTGCACTAAGGTTTTGTGATAAATCTCGGGAACTTGGAAAGTCAAAATTCCATTGCAATTATCTATCAAGTTTAATTGAGTAATAATTGAATTAATATATTTTATTGTAATATTCTATGTGAAAGGTTTTACTTACCTTAGTGCCGAATGGAACTGTTTGAATGTGCGAAATCATGTTGTATATGTGTTCAAGTCATTCTGTTCAACATTTTTTTTAAAAGCGTCATTTGTGTCTAATGCGTAAGTTTATCCTAAATACATTATTTAAATTCAGTTACATTGATTATTTTATCAACTACATAATTGATTATGTAATTTTAGTGAGAAATTATGTAGTTATGACTAAATGTACATGTACTTTTATTACAATGTAATTTCCTTCTCGTACGTTACGACTTCTACAGCAAGCGATGCTAGTTTTGGAACAGCTTGCAACATCTGTCATTATTTGAATACCAACATCACATATTATATATACATATATATATATATATTAATCTTGTTATTTAGGTGTGTAAATGCTCATTTTTGTAAGTCATGAAGAATAATTGTACTTATTATTCAATTGATTTTATTTGATCAATTATTTATTTGATTGTAGTGGTGTGTACTGAATTTCTGCGGGACCCGATGCTCTTTTTGATATTATTTGTTCCTGTTATCAACGAAATTTATATTAAACTTAGAAGTAATACCTCACCTTATTTATCTTGCATTTTATTATTATACATTATATTTTAATATTAGTATTTCATTATCGTCATCTCATTCCCTCTTCCCGTTTACATTTTTTCGTACAAATCACCAATTTATGAAGTAATCTTGCAAACCTCAACATGTGTAACATACAAGAGTGCTCCCAGCGTAACGATAATTTAAAATTAATAACTGTAATAACATTTTAATATACAAAATATAATTTGAGTGTAAGTATGTTATGCATCATTTGTCTTCTCTCTTTTTCTGATTCGTAGCTCAAAATGGTTGATTGTTTATACATCATGTTGCATGCAAATTGTTGATCTTTGTTAATTCTGGTGATTGACTCCGGTGAAGGAAAAGCTATGTTATTTGTTTACATTTGTGGTTGGATGGATTGGTTTACAAAATGATTACAATACCCGACATATGACTTTTTTTATTCTGTATTGACACTTGACTGTACATTTTTTTAAATTCATAAAATATCTGAAAGATTTAAAGTAGTATTAGGAATTTTGTGTGTGAAAAATCAGTTAATATGAAAATGTATTCTGATCCTGATTAAACGCTATGTGGTATCATATTTTCTTTTTACGTGAAACAAAAAATGCTTAACATGAAACAATTTCGTATCTTAAAAGAGCAAAAAAAAAATTAGCGGGTATTTCTACCGCGTCATCACCAAATTATTTACTGCCTTAACTTTTTATCGACTAGGCTGACATCTGATAATGAACAACAGATATAATGATTCCACTTGCCGTACACCACTCTCACTATTTTAAACAGATGAAATTACCCATCAACTATCGTCACCGAATTGTTTATGACTTAACTTACTATCGATTAGCCAGCACCAATAAACTGCAAAGATTTTGGTCCACATGGTGTTAACCGATTTCCGTACACTTTTATCCACATAATTTATTATTTACGATCCAACTACTGATATAGAAGAAACTATATATGTACATATTAATTTTATTACAGCATCAATGGACAAAATACTGTGTTGGTGAAGGTTTTATAATCACATGTTTTGAATTGTTGTGTGAGCTTGAACTAACTTTTTCATTTGCTTTATACGGGTCAAATACACCTGGCTTAGGGTAAAGTGATTTATTCCTTAATACCAAAGTTGACAAGTAAATTATCATTAAATAAAATTATATCATTTGTAATCTCGGTATGGAATTGCTCCTGTGCTAAAAAATATTTTTTGTTGTTAATTTTAATAAATATTGCAATACTTAAATTTACTATATTTTAAAATTAAAAGTGTTGTTTCCTCACCGAAAATTATTAATCAATGATTAATTATTTTGAAATATTTTGGCCATTTAGTCACTTTACCTTATATATTTTTGTTTAAATTGCCATTGATTTCCAGGCATAAAAATGCATTGCAAAATCTACATTTAAAAAAAAAAATTCTGGTTAACTTGAAAACATTCATTCATTCATTGTTGGATGATTTTTTATCTTTTTGAAAATCTAATAATTTTAATGGTTGACGTGCCATTAATTTTTTTATATGTCAACAATAAAACAACTAATCATTTTTAAATGTATTAAAAAGTTTGATATAAAAAATATTATTGTAATTTGAAACGTATATTCTAAGGTTTAATTTTTGCACTACATCATAGTCTCTTTTATCTACCTGGCTTTAGGTTAGTAACGTCTTAAGAATACGGAGAATATTCAATGAAGAAACCGATTAAAGTTTTAATAAATAAATGCTTATGATATTTGCAATTCATTATCAAATAGTTTCAACGTGTGACAAGAATGTATCATTGTCATTTAAATATACATTATATATACACACACACACACACTATAGTTGTCCGTTTAGATGCACCTATATGTTAATCCGTAGTATGCAAATATACACGTAACTAATTTTTGTATATTTTGATGATATGTATATACTATTGTATGAACCGTGTACATATATGTCTATTGTCACATTCTTTTACACATTTGGTCTATTTGCACTTGTCTTTGTCCTTAGAGATTAGAATTCTCTGTAATGCATTTAATGGAATTAAAATATAATACTAACCAATAATTGAAATGAGGCTGGAAATGTACCTGAACCAAACACTCAAGCGTACAATACAAAATCTGTTTTATGTAATTTTAACACTTCAGTGTAAGACCAAGTATATATATATATATATTCCTCGACAATGCATACTTTGAATGTTAAGTTCCAATTTTATGGCAGTTAAGAAATTTTCACTTTTTTTGTCTTCATCCTATAGGCCTACCTCATGCCCAAGTTCGGCACCTGAGTTTTTATTGTGACATAATAAAATAAAAATATGGGATATTTTTTTCATATTGATCTACATTCGGAAAGTACATGATCTAAAATTATTGTTTGAATTTAAAGAAATAAAATAATCACTATAAAAGTACCTTTGTTGAAAGCACCACAAATCGACTAACACTGCATATAGGTATAAGTGTACTATCAACATATATTTTGTATTTTTTTAGCACATCCTAATTGCATACCTATTCTGCTTGAAAAACTGTTCAATTTTGAATGAACATTTTTGATTCGAGTTTTGTATAAATTTAAAAATAGATGTATGTAGGCATGTATAAATAAAATAAAATTATCCAATCATTTTATTATGATAATAAGGAATTTAATTCTCTTAAATTATTTTATAAACCAAACTACACACTCCATTGAGTATTATTATTAATTATAGTTTTGAGAGAGACTGCACCTCTTGAAATTATAGTTGTGATAATTTAAATGTTTGGTTTATTTAAAAAAAAAATTAATTATCATGCTGCACCATCAAGAATTAGTGATAATTTAATTCTCAGGGAATGGGATGATGGGAAATGGTTTTAATTTGGGTTCATTGTGCATTAAATTGTATTGTATGTATCCAGTTTGTTTTTCTTTAATATCACTGAATGTATTAAGTTGCCATCATTTTCCTCGGAGACTCCGCATATTTCAGTAGTAACTGCCAATATGATATGTTTTTACTTCTGCCGAGTTTAGCTGACCGTATCGAAGCTGGTCAGCATACGATTGAGCCACTGAGAGTTGAAATGACAATAACTTGCCCAGTCTGTTCTGACAACATAGTATGAATATTGAAAGTACAGGGTAAAGAGGTAATCTGCTTGATATGAGTAATGTTGTATACTAATATCAGGGTACATTTTTTACAGTAATTTAGAGTTGGATACATTGAATCATGAATATATATATATAATGTATGCATTATTAACAAATTTAATATTATCGAGATGTACAGCACCGCATGTCATGTTGCTAAGCATTGTGCCGCCGACTGATCGTTGCACCGTCAAGATTAAGGATGGCAACTTTCTGCAATAACATTTTTATTACGTTCACTAGTAGTTTTGTGTAAATTGCACTAATTACTAATTTCAGAATTAACATTGTCATGGGACGCAATTGACCTTTTCGAGGATCGGAGGACTGTGATGAAGAAACATGACGGTGCACTTGAGATAAAAGTACTTCGCTCGATACAACCTCTTTGTGTTGGCAGTTATTCCATTTTTATTTTACAAAATAATTTTGGCTAAAATTTCTAAATCTAAAATTTGTGTCAATATTTTTGTATTTTATTTTTACCATAACCTCGATTGATTTAATAAATGTTGTTTCAGACTAATTAGAGTATCGAGTAAATTATCAATGACTATTCAATTAACATGTAAAGAAATTTTTATACTCGAATAATTTGTATTATTTTAGACTAAAAAATTTTTGAAAGCTTTTCATTGTTTATATTCAAAGTAATTTTTTATTCTATAATTATTAACATCCGGTTCTGCGACTCATATGTTAAGTGTCAGATTATATATATTTTACTGATTATGTTGTGAATTTAGTTATTGTTGACTTCATACATTTTAATTATCGTCAGTGTAACAGTAGAATTGCATAAAGTACTTTTTTAACAAATAATTCAATGCCATTACGTATAACCACAGCGAGACTAGTAAATTGACATTGTTCTACTTTAAAATAAACATTGTAATTAATAAAATGTACGAGTGCAATTGTGCAGTACGCCCCTGTGAAAAGCTTGCCGTACTGTCATGCGGTTATGCAGTTACACTGACTATGTCCAAGCTGTGTAAACATCATTCTTATATATTGTATCAATTCATCACTTGTATTTGACTTATACTAAAGATATTGTATTTAAATAAAGGCTATGTAGGTTTATGTAATAATTAGAATATTTCAGTATTTGAGAGCTTTGTTTTATAATGAAAATGCATAATGTGTAAATGAATCTGAAAATGAAGGATGTCGCTTAAGGGCACGAGCTAAGGGCAGCTGTTGTATAGGATGTGGCGAATGATATTTTAAAATATGGCTATGTTTTACATTCAAGTAGACTGGTGCTACTTTGAGTCTACTGTATTTAGTTGTTTAATGATCATCTCATGCGCTTTTCTTATGTTGTTTTGTGTTTTAATATTCTCAGTCATTGTACAGAATACAGTTTACTCTCTTTACATTCCCGCTTCTTCTACTTTTTATTTAGATTAATTCAGTGTGTTATCTTCTATTGTTGTGTATATGGTTGTTCATATCATTCTTATTCACATTTATTATTTTTCCATTGGTTTTGTTTACTTAATGAGTGTTGTATATTTTTATTCTTATTACCAAAAATAGGTCTAAACCTTGAAATTTGCCAACAGGAAGCGAACTGTATGGCATCGGAACACAGTTTGAATTGCCATTTCTAATTGTGTTTACATTCATTTTTATAACTTACGCTTTACCTACATCGGAGCTTCCTAAATATATTAATTTGATTGCAAAGTAAGTTAGTTAAATGGTTCATATTATATGATTTTCTTAGTGTAAACTTATTAAAATGTATTTAGTTAAGAAATGTTGGTACAAATGTGGACTTAAAACAAATAAATTTGCCCATATTTCTATCGTATTAGGCATACAGCAATCATTACTCGTTATTTGGGTGTCCTCATTGTGTAGCCATGGGGTTATTGTGCCTTGACGGACTGCCGGAGTCGGTGGGCTCATCTCGCCGGTGAGAAACTCTCCGCTGGATGAAGATGAAGTGGAACCGATTGCAATGTAACTAGAATGATAACTCGTGTTCCTTCCATATTGTACTTCATTACTACGTTACTTAGGGGAGGGTTGAAGTAATTGTTTTAATAATTCCAACATATCCAAATGAATCCTCTGGGGTCTTCTGTTACTATCCCTAATATCCTCAGTAACAGGAGCACTAGTTATGTTTCCAAGAATTAAAATTATTTTATTGAATTTTACAAAACTTTGTATATTGTAAAGATTTTAATAATTAAATTGATTTTAGTATTAAGTGACAAGCATGTAAACAATAAATAATAAATAACATGTTAAATATATTATAGTTTTATTTAAAGGATATTTAATTTCACAAAATAAATAATACACAATACATGATACAATAAATAATCACTAAGTTTATTTTTTAAATTGACAGTTGAAATACTATAACTCCAATAATAATATAATTCAAATGCAAGAACATCACCTCACCGCTGACTTGCCCAGTGACTTCACCGTTGACCTAAATCGTGGGACTCTCCGGTTTTTACCTTACTGCTGGCCTAAACTCTCTGGCTCTAAAGTAGGTGACTAAAATATGTATATAAGTGTACCAAATGATTTATTAATAGTTTCTTGTGCGTTATTCTGCCTGGATTGATCTTTGTTTAAGTCAATGTTTGAGCCCATATTTAAGAGAGAGACAAAAACCAACCTGCGTCAGAAATTCTATTATCATATGATGGTTGTGAAAACCTATGATTTTGTTTGTGTGATTATTTTTAGAATTTTTTAGGCCTGTTTATATTTTCTCTTACAATTGCTTTCTGAGAAGTGATTGATTTTATTTGTTGAGAGAGGTGGCTGCTTTTTCAAGCAGATGAGTTTATTCACTAAAAATTTATTGTACTTATAATATTTTAATTATAAAATTAAGTACAATATCAGAGATAAATGGATTATTCAAAAAAATACAGTATGGTGGATAGTATAGAACTTATATTCTAAAATAATCCCGCTGATTTCTTAAAGTCTTTTTGTTTCCATATTGGAAGGGTTTTAAACTTGTTGTAAGAAACTCCAAAAGTAGATACAAAATCATCATGGGTAAGGTACAGCTGAAAAAGATAAATTCACCCATTAATCAAATATACAAGTTAGTGTGGTTAAACAGTTATTTTGACTGAGTAATCAGTTACCAATCATTGTTACAATGGAACACAATCACAGTCACTAATTCAAGCATTATCTGTTGTCACTACTTTTTATACTTCTTTTTCAAGAAATTACAGCTATTATCTTTTTTACACTTAACCTTTTTCTGGTTCTATTGAAAACACACATTTCCCCAAGATTTGATCTATTAAATAAAGTATTTATGTTTTTCTTTTCATTAATCTATGAAATAGTAAAATTTATCGGTTTTTCATAATATACCTTGGAAGTTAAATATCTTCTACCACCAACACTGCTCCGTGATATTGATGGTGACATAGTACGATAGCTCCATTCATTATTATATAGACGTCTTAATAAACAATTTCAAGAGGTTTGTACAGGAAAGGAGTTATCTTTTTTAAGTGTTGTAACCGGGAAAGAGTTAACAAGATAATCAAAATGCCCGGGATGAGTGCAATTAATTTTTTCAATAGAAAATGTTTATTTTGCAACCATCAAGTGATTCCGTTATCCTTGGATCGGTTAGCTTTTCTATTATACACTAAAAGCTTTATTGCATGGATTCACAATTCACTGGTCATTTATTCTGCGTGTTGCAGGTTCTATAGTTAGTTAAGGCTAACATCACTGAAGCCACCCACTCACAACATTATAGATAATTGCATTGTCACTGAATGCCATTAAAAAGCTGGGAATTTATGGCAGAAGCGCGGAAGAAGAATATTTGGAAGCTTGTTGTAAAAGTAGCAAAAGCCCAGTCTATTTGAGAAGAAAACAAATGAGATATACCTCTTTTAAAAGTGGATCAATATTTTGTGGCAACTTGTCAAGAGGTCCTCTGAGTACAGATAGAGGGTACTTGTCGTATTGGTCAAACAGGGAAGTTTCGGAGTTGCCGTTCGTCAATCCGTTGCTGTCACCATCCACTTTTCCTTCAATTTCCTTTCTAACTTTGTCAAATGATTTGTGGCCCTAGAAATTTCAAACATATAAGTTCAGTTTGTGAGAACAATAAATATAATACTTAGTAAATCCCCTGTAATTGTAATAATATACAATAAAAGTTTACCAAGATGTTATCGATAATAGATATATTGCAAACGGCATGAATGATCTGTAAGATTAATTAAATCTTTCATATTCTTTGGAAATATGTTTGTATATTATTTGTCATCTACATCATATTGCTGTGTTTGTTTGATCTAGAGATGAGACAGTCGGGGATTCAAGCCTCATCCCAAGAAACAATCAGGTCATTTTTATTTTACGCTTATTGGTACCACGGTGATACCAATATAATAATGATAGTCATGTTATGTCTAAAAAATGAGTACTATTATTGGGTTAGATATTTATTAGGTTAGTATTTTAACTAAACCAACATACATCCCACAAAGAAGTATCCCAGCCAGGGAAGAAACCTGTAAATGTCGGAGGCTCGTTGTCTTGGGAAATAACCATAATTGGAATGTTTTCATCTCGACTTGACGGATCTGAAAGTAAATATTTTAAGTAAGTTTGAGTATTCAACTAGTTAAATATTGGCGAAAATTAGTGCCAGTTTTTTTACTTTATATTTATTTTGCCCTAACTATTAGGAAAGGACTGTCAAATGTTTTTCAGGGCCCCAGTTTAAGTAATGTTCGCTAATACCAAATTTGCATTACACAATTAATTATACATTGTCCAACAAAGTCGAGATTAAAAGAAAACTTGAGTAAGTATAACTACTATTCTCTCGTTATGTGAGTATGAAGGAGAGGAAGGTTTAATTGTTTCAATTAAACTACTTATTCATAAGCATTTACACTTTCAAACTGAATTCATTGTCAGTTCATGTGTAACATGCTTTGTACATTTGTGTGAATAGGGAACAGTTTATAAAATTAACTGTAGAACAATTTGTGAAATAGCATTTATAATTTATTAAACTTTTTTATCTTCTTACATCTATGATTACAGTTCATCTATCTGTTATTAAAATGTCTACTTGGTAATCAGAAAAGTTACAGAAGTGCGCGAGAAATGTTTATTTTTAAAAATGTCTTTGTCGGTAGTAAGTTTTTATATAAATAACACTAACCGGATTTCAGGTATTTGATTGCTAAATTAATTGCATTATCTCTTCCTGCAGCACAGCTGTAAGTGCCAGTCCAAATGTAAACACAGTTGTGGGCATCCAGTATCGCAATATACTCAGGAGAAAGATCTGTTTGGCTGTAGGAGACTATCTCTTCAACTGAAAACGTGTTTATCTGAGTTCAAATTATTTATAACAGCATGAAAAAAGTTAATCTAATATTCGTGCAGTTACAGAAAACATTTGAAAGTACGTTTTATCTATTGAGACCACGATTAGCATATTCACAATTTACATCAGATCGATATTAAATTAGACAATTTGAGTTGTATCGAAAACATAAAACTGAAACTTTGATCTGCATTGGTATGATTCAATAAGTGCCTTTAAAGCTTAAATAAATATCAGTCCCTCATGAGAATCGTAATATCAATGAATTTCTCGGCGATGGACAAAGCTATGAAAATTTCTACTAACCATGTTAATGATGAATATCAAAGCAGAAATATAAATGCTATCGCAAAACTGAATGCAGGACAGCAAACTTTAGACATTTAGAATTTTCTTAAACTAAAATGCGTCAGATATATATTATTTGAGAGTTAATATTGAAAGTTTATATTTTGTTAATGTAATGTCACATTTAAAAAAAAACATAATTTTATTTATGATTATTGATTGAATGTTTTACTAGAATACTTCCAATGTGGAATGGTTATATTTTGAAAGAAAGTTTCTTTTAGCATAATATAAGACTTATTACTACTAGCATCAGATCAAGTGTTCACGATGATTGCGAACGCATCTTGTGAATTTCTTTGGGAAAATTTTTATTTGATTTGCGTTGTTTCGATGTGCATCATACTTTCCCGGAACGTAATCCCGATGCAAGTTGAGATTATAGTATATGTAATTAATTTTTGTTTTTTATTGTTTACAGTACGTTTTAATAATTTCAAATGTTTCATAATTTGAAAAATATAAAACTTCACACAGTACGTTTAAACATTGCAAGCAGCCAATCGGAGTCGTAATAATAAAACAATGTAAAAAGTATGCTCTTCTATGTTATTTTTAAAATAATATAGTTTTTGTGACTCTTTGGGCTGTTTCAACGGATGTGAGATGACAGCTGAACTGTCAGCATAAAATGGTTATTTAAAAATATCACCCCATAAATTGAAATTTTGAAACAATGCTTACAATAGCCAGGTAAGCCAATAGAGACATAAAACAGGCGTGCTGGCAAAATGTCTTCTGACTCTCTTTGTGTTGTAGTTGTCAACATCATCCGCTTATTGCCGAGAGCATCCCAGAAGTCTGCTTTTTCTTTTCCTGCAAGGAAATGATATAAAATTAAATGAATTGCAATATTAATATATGTTAGAAATAGGTTGATATATATCTTCCTGTTTCTGAAGTTTGGTTCTTTTGTAGATAACTACTTAGGGCCGGTTGTGTGAACAGTAGTGAATTTTTACCATGGTAAGTTTTAACTATAGTAACTTTTTATCATTGCCTGTGGTAAAAATCGATTTCGAGTTGTTGATATGTCAAATTTACCATTGTCAAAGTATAGATAAGAAATCTTGCCTCACTGTGTGGCAAGACAAATAATAATCATGAAATATGCTTTATTTGTCTCTATCACTTATCACTTCGGTGGTGAAATTTCTTAGGATTATGTGCAAATGTATATTAAGCAACGAGATTATCATCAGACAAGCTCTCATCTCTAAAATAGCGGGATATTGAATCATTGTGTACTGTGACATTTAAAGTATCAATGTGATAGATGATTTTTTAAACAGCTGTGATATTTAACCATCGTTTCACATTTTTACTATCGAATATCAGAGAGTAATATAAGTCTACTACTGGATGTACTTTCGAGAAGTAAATATTTTTTTACCAATGATCAAACAACCCGTTTTCGCAAAATTTTTTACTTCAGTAACTTTTTTATGTGTCATTAAGAAAAACACATTCTTATTGTGAAGTTGTAATTATTCAGAACATAGGTTCAGTTTGTGAACAGAATTTTGGTTTACGAACAGGCAGGCAGTCTCAGAATTCACTATTGCAAAAGACGGTGACAGAGGAAATATTATTTTCAGAGGCTGATGATCAAATGGAAGACGTTCCTAGATACTCAATCCATGAAATTTACGAGAAATGGAGTGAGGTGCAAAGTTATGTGGAAAAATATCACCCTGATAAACTTCAAGCATCCAATGTTTTCATGGAAGGAGAGTCCCCTTCCAAATATAACACATTTTGTAAGATAAGTTAAAATAAAGTTTGTTTTTACGTTTATTCTTTTCGTTTTATTACTTCCAATACCTAAATATGTTAAAACCATGAATTTTTATTGCTTTTATAGGATTTCACGCAAGAATTAGAAAATAAAGATGATAAATGGCCACTTTCTTGGGGTCTTAAACAGATTGATACATTTTAGATTGATTCTTATGGGAATAATTGTTTCGGTTTACGAACAACTCTGCAAACAGTTTTACGGAATGAATTAAGTTCGTAAACCGTGGTTCCACTGTATATTTAATTTAGAATTCATATACATCAAAATTTTGTAAAGTACCTACTCTTTCTATGAAGTTTATATTAGAATTGTTGAAAGGAGACATAATTAGCAGATTGTATTTCAAGTTTGTGTTTTTAATTGGATCAAACCTTGCATAACGAGCGAATGTTCAGTGGCAGCCATTTGCTTAGCCACCTCCCTCTCATCTCCTGTGGCACTGGTGGCACACCAGACCCAGCAGCGGGACGCAGCCCTGAGGATGTAGCACGAGCCCGCAGCTCTCCCTTCTGTGCCGGCCACCACCTCTGTGCCGCGTGCCTCGCGCGTGTATTTGCCCGAAACACGCACCAGATAGTGTGATGGAGAACGAAGAATTATACCACTTGCTGGGGATCATTCAAAAATTTTCCTTAATACTTATTACACTCAACATTTATTAGATTTTCATTTTATCATTTTATTACATATTTATACATTTAGTTTTAATTCAACGTGTGTTAAAATGATATTATGGTGAGAGAGTTTCATTCACAATTGTATCCTATATGTATATACAATAGTCTTACATCCCTTTAAAATTATGCGCATCCGCGTGTCTGCGCATGTTGTATAGCAACAAAATTATATTTTAACAATATTTTAATGAATAGTTTCAAACAAAAGCAGAATTTGAATTGTCACAATATTTTTGAATGTGAATATAGCGGATCGAGTAAAATTAAAGTATGCAAGTACCTACTTATCACACTAGGTAAGTAGGTAAATTTTAACTTTCGAAATTCTTTGACCGAAGAAAAAATGCGTAACTTTTATAGAGATTTGAGGAAACGATTTAAATAAATTATTATTTCATTATTGCATTTATGATGTTTTTTATAATAAATTATGCTTATATAACTTACTAATCGCTTGTAATTTGTTCATGGGTTATTTTTAGTTGTGTAATATTTGATTTTTTTTTTTGTACAATCCAAACATGATGTGAATTGAGCACTGCCAGTCCACACTCCACCGGCATATGTAAATGAGCATATTTAAGAGTGTTCCAATATCCATATAACACTTTTGCATCTTGAGACTCAAATTACTATTGGAGATGTCTTAAACTTATCCGATAATAAACATCTGGTCAATTTATATGTAGAGTATGACCAGTGTAAGAATGCGGCTGAAATTATCTGCGCAAAAATGCATTTGAAGACAGGGTGTCGCCTAATCCAATATGATGCCAATCAGCATTCATTTAGCTAGGCTTGCGAGCAAGTTGACTATTTTGTTGCGTCAGATCGCTTTTCAATATAATATATTCAATCTAATCACCAGACGCGCATGCCAGAAATCCTCGCCGCATTCCTCTTGACACTATATGTATATACTTAATATGTACCTACGTATTTAGTATTTATACCTGAGGGGTTGTGGAAGAAAAAACATAAAATAATAAACTTTAAGATTACAGTCACAGTCTGTCGCCTTGCCGACAAATGTTATCATCCGCCCCTTGAAGATCTGGAGAAAGTGTGCCGGCTCGTTCCCCTGTCGTACACGAACCTAGAATCATTAACATATTTCATGAATTGATACCTTTTCATCAATAAATACTACCTGGGTATCCGTAGACTTTACAATAATTATTGTCATAATTTTATACATCGGAAATCAAAGTTACTAATAAAAAAATATGTATGTACATATATTTTTGTAAATAGAGATGCGTACACGGAATACTTGTCACATCAATATTTTCAAACAAAGCTAAATGCTTGTGCTATGAAAATAGGATTAACTTGATGGCCTCCTGGAATGAGGCTCGAACCACTGACCATTAGATCACAAGGCGAGTATTGTAACCACTAGACCACAACCATGTCAATATTGCATTTATATGTATCTCATGGTTTGCATATTTCAATAACATCTCAATTGATTACATTAATTATTCATTCAATAATATTCATTTCAATCACCACAATTTCATTAAAAATAAGAATTTTGATATAACATAAATATTTTTATGTCATCATCTTTTATTAAGAAAATTAAAATTCAACAAAAACATGTTCTTGCGACACGCCCAAAGCATTCTCGCAGCTTTTCATTGAATAATAAAAAAATAAATATTAATATTAAAGTCGATGTAAGAGTGTTCACAGTATATCAAAAACACGTAAATGTATGCATCAAACTGTAATAAAAGAAGTAAGTATTATATTTTTATACAGCAATTTGGCACTGGGGGAGCGGATAAGATGGCAGAGCACTCGCTTAGCATCTGAGATGTACCAAGTTAAAGGTGAAAATAAAACACAAAAAAAAGGTTAAGAAATTTTCTGACAAGCTATTTCTAATGCAGTTTTCATGAGAAATTTTACTGGGGAGGCTTTCTGAAAAAACGCATTCTGTTGTTAAAAAGAAATTATTATTAAGGAGTTACCTATTTTGAAATTATCATCTTTACTCACCAGCATTGGAACTTTGCTGAATTTCTTGTACAAATCTTTCGCACCTTTTTCAGTCAGCTTTCTCAAGTCAGGTGATGAAGCACTTCCCTTAAAAAAAATACAATAAATATACATTGAGTTTATTTCGAAACAGTTTTCAAAGATCAAGAATTTGGCTTTTACACTTTTGCACTTTGCTTTTGACGCAATGGATAATAAATTTTTTCTTAAATACTGTTACTTTTGTATGTGTGTGTGTTAGATGAGTGGTGGGGGACATGGGTTTTAAGAGGCCGCACTGGGGGAACAGGGCTCTTTTCCATCGTCCCTTCGCAATAGTATTAATTAATATCTGAGTTATATGTATAATAGTAAATACATTGTTGTAATAAACGAATATTGTTACACACATCTACTGAGTTTCACTCCAAAGAAACTCGAGAGTACAAAGGAAGGAATCTGGTGGCACTTCCAAAGATACCGCAATCATTATTTTCTCCATTCTTTTAGTAAATTCTTATTTTCCTTCAATCTTAGCAAGTTTTAATATAAGTACAAATTTATTGTAGGCAATTTGTAAAATGATAAGCAACGCAAGTAAAGAACAATGTAAAAAAATAGATATATATGCACAGTAAAACTCCGTTAATTCCGAAATTTAAAAAAAAATCCAAATTACGAATAATGAGAACAAAGTTTTTTAAAAGCAACATTAGAAAGAAATTTAGTGCGCGCCGCCGCTGTTGACGACATCGCGATTTTCATACTGACACATGATGAATCTCCATTATTTGAGCTTCTTAGTATCTCTTGAATGTTTATAAAATAACGTATTTCTCCTGAAAAAGAAAGGTGGGTGGCGACGCGCCGATTCACTATTTGATCAGTCATTTGTCGCAACAAAAATAACGCATATTAATTTGATTGCCGATCGAACTCGCATTTTCCATCAGAATTAAAATATTTTAAATGTGCGTGAAAAATAATTTAAAACTTTTAAATCCTCATGTCTCGCTGGGATTGATGGTTGAAGTTTATTATTTTCCCGCGATTTTTCAAGTTTGAACCCAGAGAGGTATTCGGGATTCGATTTTTTTCAGCCAATTTTATCTTTGATACCTATCAATTTTTTGTCGGTTTTCAAAATAAGCTCCATTTTTCCAAATGGTCAAAGATTTACAAGGTGTTGGTGCCATTTTAGAGAATGAAATGTGAAAAAAAGTCAACGTATTTAAATACGAAAGATTTAGTTTCTTTAGTACCTACATATGTAAATCGTAATGTTTCATAAATCTAGAAGTGATTCAATGAAAACATTATTCTAAATAACAACAAATCTTATGAAATGCATTATGGAATTTGATATACATATGGCTAAACCAGGCTATACTCAGTTCGGCACGTCCTGTCGCACTAGCGCGTCGTTATGCAATAAGGAACGGCGTCATCATTGGCTGGTAGGCGGGGCTAGCTGCGGATGTTTACGAAGGGATGAAGGTCAAATGGGTAGTCGCGCGAGTTTAGGGATTTAAAAACATTTGTAAATATACGAATTACGTGAACAAATTATTTACTTCGTGTGTCAAAACGCATACCAACTGTGAAATCAGATTTAACGAATTATCTGTAGAAATTAGTATGAAATGTTATTTTCAGGGTATTTTTTTTGAAAAAATTGCGAATTCTGTAAAAATACGAAATATAGGGTTACGAATTAACGGAATTTTACTATTTATTTATATATCTAATATGTATACAATCCTTCAAGGAAGAGAACAAGTCTCGAGTTTGTGCTGTAATATAAACCCGGATAAGCAATATATCAAAGATGTACTTTACTAAGCGATTATTTGTAGATTACCTAATAAATATCATTCACAATAATTCCAAAACTTTTATTCAACACACGTTTTGTCTTAATAGCTTCAGACAACTGCTTGTATGTTATCATGTTGATAGTTATCACAGCACGTAAGTGAACACATTTTCGACAAGGAATACCTCTGATCACTACACTACCCTTGTGTCTTATCGCTAAACCAAACGAGCATGTCAAACAGACACCAAAGTCTTATTTGTTAAATGAAATGATGCGTTTTGAATAGATTGCTTACCGTCCAATAATAGATAATACTCGACTCTCCCAAGGGATGGTGGTAGGTATACATTACGACAAAAGAATCGGCACTGAAGAATATTCCGAGAACCGATGAAACAATTTCCAATAATCCGGTGGTAGTGACCCGCCATATTTTGATGATCCCCGTTCCATCGTCCATCAACTGGGTCTGCGCGGCAAGCCAGGTGGCATGGTGAAGAGTTTGCGCGTCAAATCTGGTCGTTGCAGCTTTTGCAACCCTCGCTGCGATTGAAAATAAAAACAAAACCGTTAATAAAAAGACAATAATTGTATCGCTTTGGTTTATAATGATTACATTCATTTTCAAAAACACACATGTGAATTATACCATTTGCTTCTGATTGAATATCTACGCTCTTCCACGATTTAAATAATGATTTGAACTCAAGTGGCACGTTGTCTTCTGGAATTCGGGTGACAGGAGTGTAAGCCGGGTATCGTTTTTTCTTTACAAAGCCGCGAGCGTTTCTGATTGCTTCGGATCGTTCCTTCAGCGATGCCCTCTTACCGACCCACATCCATATTCCGTGTGTGCCGTTATCCAAAATGAAGGCGTCCTAAAATATGCATGAAAATGTTATTATTTATTATGTAGAATATTATTTTTATTCAGAAATTGATTCATAGGTAGATACAACAAAGTGGATACCCCAGTGGAAGTGACCTAGTGTGTGAAAGACGACTGGAGCAGGATGGGAGGGCCTGGGAACTGGAGAAGAATGGTCAGGCATAGGAGTCGGTGGAGAGCACTTGTGGAGGAGACCAAATCCTATCTTGGAATGTAGTGCCGTGGAAGAAGAAGATACAAAAAAGCGTTGTTTAGAACATCAATACAGTAGAACCGCGTTAATTCGAAGTTCAAGGAACTAAAAAAAATTGAATTCGTATTACGTCTAATCCCGTTAATAAGAAAATCAAGAGATCAAAAAATTACAAATTTCAAAAAGCCGCTAAAGCATACATATTTTGGCATATTTCGCGAAATCATCTCGAAAACAGAGTATTAGTACAAAATCCTGATGTAATTTATTATATGTAGGTACTAATGAAACTAACTGGGGTGAATATTAGATCTATTTCTCGTAATAAGTAAAGATCCTAACCTTAAAATGTTCCCGGGAAATTAAACATTCATTAAATAAAATACACAATAACTATAACACAAATTAAGAATAATTAGAATGAATTTAAACATTTTTAATTTTCAGGTATGTTTTGGCTTGAAAAAATCATCTATTTTTCCTTGATTCATTTTTGACGCTTCCGCAATACAAATTTTACCACCGCATCGAATGAGCGCATTGAGCGTTTGTGTCATATGTCATTCACGGAAAATTAGGATTATTAACCCAACTCACAGTTATTAGAAATACAATCGTTCACAAATACGTGAAATATGAAAAGTCAATCTTTAAAAAAAACATTTAAAAAACACAGTTATTATTAAAAAGAATGGAAAGGGCCAAACTGCTAAAACAGTCAACAGAAGAAAGCGTACTCGGAATTTCCCAATTTCATCGCGGCATAATATATGTATACATAATGGAGATTGCACATAAAGTAGGCTCAGACGGGCGTTGTGTCGGCAGGTATCGCGAAACATACTCAAAATTTTCGAATTATGTGACGTAAAAATTGTGTAGATTTATGATGCGGGGCCTGGAAACTATTATATTTCGTACTATGAGTTAACGGGGTTTTCGTGTTAAAGAGGTTGATAAACTGACAATTCGGGTCTTGGAAGTGTTTGAAAATTTCGAATTACATCGAATTTAGAATAAAAGGGGATCGAATTAACGCGGTTTTACTGTATATTTATATTTTATGTATGCATTTTTTAGTTATAGCTGAGCATTCTTTGATTCAATTGTCATAATTGCGAAAAACAATACTCTTTGATTCGTACTTAGCTTTATGAATTTTATCTTAAATAATTTAATAAAGTGTTAGAAAATTTCGAATTAACGCGGTTCTATTATGCTTCGTGATAATTTTCACCTTTTCGAGCACCTTGATAACTATTTACGATTAAAAAATCAATAAAATAATGTCTGGCCCGATTCCTCACCGACGATCTCTCTCCCGTTTTATCGCTCGGCGCGCATGGCCGGCGAGACCGCCGACTCGCTTTATTTCATAATTCACGCGCACCTTCTGCATACATAATAATACAAGAGTAAAATATCTTACATTAGAGTTTAGATCTGCTTGCAATAGTGGCCCAGGTTTTATTTCTTCAATTCTGTATTTAGTTGAGGTGTGACAGCAGCGATAGAGTCTTATCATTTGTTTTGATTCCGGTGTGCTTCCGTCTTTCACTTCCTCGTCCGCCGTTTTTACCTTCCTATTCATTAAATCCAGATACTTTTGAAACAAAACTTTCTTGTCTTCCTTCAGAGTCTGTTCATAACCATCGTTTAGTATTATCAAGGACCTCTCTGTCTGATTTTTGTTTGTCAATTTTCCCATTTTTAATGCAATCTGTTAGAAAAAAATCTTTATTGTATAATTCTTTGGAGAACGTTAACACGAGTTTATGTAATGAAATGAAATAGTTTCGCACAAAGGTGTTTGAATGATTTCTCCTAGCTTGAAATAACACATGTCTCACTAAAAGCATCACATAGAGATCAAATTTATTGAGAACGGTATAGGTTGCTATAGCATTACTCGGAAGGCACTAGAAATTTTCCGGTGGCAGCTATATTTTTGTTCTTTCTACCTTTATAAGTAAGATTTGATTTTTTTATAACATTATAATATTTTTCTGTAGTGAAGATTGATTACCTTTGTTCCGTGCAACTTTTCCACGACATTAGCTGCTCTTCCAATCCACAAGAAAATGGCTTCAGGAGTTTCGAGAATAAATATCCCGTTGCTGCTGAAATGGTGCCACGAAATGCTCTCCAGTTCAGTCATGACGGGACATCGACCAAAAATTCTGTAGAGGCGAACTTTCAAATCACCTCTGCTTCTTAATATTCTAAAACAGACATTAATTTTCAAAATAATGTAAAATGATTACATCATAATTTTTACGAATAAAAAAAAACATAAATAAATAAATAAAAATAAAATCGGTAGATTGGGATACTAACCATTACGCTGGCAAGTAATCAATGAGGTGTGAATTAGTAGTGATGAGAAAAAATTAATTGAAATAACCGCATAATTATGATTTACTTTTAAATGCCTATATCTCTGACATGGTAGAGATTAGGCACATATCCATCCTTAAACATTTTCGGCTCGTAATTTATATAAATAAAGTATTGTGGACTAGGTCTGTTACATCCTGTATATAGATATAAATTATAATAATTTTGAACTTATTGGCAGAAATAAGTCAAATGATTATTTATCTACATTCATTTTTAGTAAGTTTTTTTGGTTTAATTTACGTTGATAATTTGAAAGAACATATTAGTGTGTATACATACTTATGTATTATTAATTATATCTAATAACCTAATAAAAAAAAATGATGAGGAGTAAATGAGGAATGTAATTAATGGTAATGATCAACCCTTGCGAAAATTTTCATGATATTTAACTTATGCAATTTGTTAATCTTCTTTTTTAGCATACTCATACAACAAAATATATTAATAAACTAAGCTGAATATTTGCACTATGTGAATAAAAATTATTTTCTAGTCTCTCAATATGAGGTTCGAACCTCTAACTTTTTGATTATAAGTTGAGCAGATTACCGTTAGATCAAACAAACACGTTAAATTTATATTATTTGAAGGGCGCATCAAAAAAATTTTTTGTCTTAGACTTTAATAATGAGCTCTATACTTTTATGGGGGCGGCGATTCAAATCCATCGCTTTTTTACGATTTTTTTAAATTGAAATTTCGGTCTCGCAATTCACTTATTGAATAATCAAGAAATTCGCAAAGGTCATCTCATTAGTTCTAAATACAGATCCCTGCGGTACCTCATTCCATCCTTAAAGTAAGATTTAAGTCTGGCGCTCTCGTGACCCTGCACCTCTCGATGCTGCACCGTAGAACCGCCGAGGTGGGCGTCCAGCTCCACGGCCTTGTAGGCGGCGGCTCCCGTGGCCTCCGCACTCGCACGGGCCCCCAACCAGAAGTGAATATGGGCCTCCATCTTGGCATTCTTTGTGTCTCTCCTCTGTTAGTTGATTCGATAAATGTTGTAAAATTATTTTAAATCATAAATAATTAGTAATTTAAATATATTATTCTTGTAGGAATATTTATCACAGATTTTGTTTGCGCTCATCGAAGCTAATGAAGAAGAAGTCGAAGTAGTAAGCATTAGCATAGCATTAGACGATCAATTAAAACAAACAATTTGTAGATTCTTTTAAAAATAAAACGAACGTACAATCCATAGCAAAATTAAATTTGGCTACTCACGACTACACTAGGTCCAGCTGGGTGTCCGTACATTGATGAAGCGTACACGATGTAGCAATCTCCATCATAAAACGTTCCATACTGTGATTTGGGCAGTAAAACAACCGACGAATTCTGAAAATAAAAACTTGTTGAACACATTTTTAATCGTAACATTGATGCCGAATATATGATGCCCCATGTACAACATTTCCTGTATGCCGCATTGACAGCTATAAAAGAACACCTGTGAGTCTACTCGCTACTCAATTCCCACCTTATATCGTAACTAAGAATACGTGTCCTTAGGTATAGTATAAGACCCATTTATGTCATGTCCATCACATAAAGTACCTACACAAGTAAATAGTACGTAGGCAGGAAACCTGAATTTCAAAGTGGCTGTTGCAATTAGGAAGAGCAGATACAGAGAGTAAACTCTTTTATATAATGAAATTATTTGTATAACTACTTTTTTTTCTCTTCTCTCTTTTTTATATTTTATATATATACATTTTTTATTATTATTATTATTTTTTCTCTCTCCTTAAATATTTTCACATTATATGCTATGTATGTATTCGATCTTACTGTGTTTTGCCTTCGATGAGTTTTGGTTTTATAAAATATTATATATATATATATATATATATATATAATTTGCCCAAAAACAGGCTTGCCTAGTTGGGCAATGTATTTAAATGTGTGTAAAGATGTAAATATGATATATTTCTGTTAAAATCAAAATAAAGTTCAAATATGAGTATAAGACGTCGGTAAATATTTTGTAACTAGTTTTCTTGAATAAATACAACGTGAAACAACTTGAGTTTTTATTTACGGAGTACATCTTGAAATATTAATGTACAACCTCCACGCATGTCTCTACAAATCATTCATCATTCAGTTAAAATATCCAGAAGATTGAAAAAAATAGTATCTGAGAGAAAATACGAAAAGGTGGAAATGCAGTCTTCATTCTGTACGTAATACCTAGTATATGAACGAGAAAATTATACACCAAATTGTCAGTGCTCCAAATGGACCAGAATGCCCTGTAGAAGGTAAAAATGACGGCTTTTTCAATAATTTTTCAAGTTATTTTGTTTTTTGAATTGTCATTTATATACACATAGCTTTATTAATTACTAGCAAAACTTCTTAGACTCTGCAAGCTGCTACGAGTATGTCGTGGTTGACCATTGTCATTAGAATTTACGAAACAGTATGTTTCTATGTTGTATCTTATATCTCTTGTGGAAGGTCTCAAGGACATTTTGTGATAAACCGAACACCAAAAGAAAACCGCTTATTACATTAGATTTACTAAATTTCAATTTAGAACGGTACATTAGGCATTTAAATAATTGTAAGAACACATCTGATTATGTCATTTCCATTTTATAGATAATAAATTAAGTTTTTAACATTTAGAAATAGGTTTTACGGAAACGCTAGCCATGGTCTATAGTGGCCCGCAAGGCCTAGCAACGAGCAACCTTATTAGTACACGTTTTCACTTATTATTTCATCAATTATCTAGAATGAGAAGTGTTACGATTCATATTCGTAATATCTTCCATTTTGAGTATTACCTAGGTTCATGTCAGGGCTCGGAGTAGACCGAAGCAAACCGAATTATCTAAAAATACAGCTCCGGTACATGAAATTCTCGGCTCGAGATACCTTTTTAATTTCAATTATAGCTCTTGTTCCGTACAGGAAACAAGAATGTAGACAAGTGTGGTTCGCCGATCTCAGCTTCTCTCAACCGGCGATGATGATGATGATGATTATGAGGTTAAAAGAAATGAAAGACAAAATATGTAACGGTAATCTGTTCAATATCGGTACACTAGGGCGACACGACATAATCGAAAATGGCTTCCCGCCTGCAGAATACCCTGTCTTTATTCAGTTACATACAATACATACATTCATACTATAATATTTTCCCACCATATTTGCGAGTACAACATAGCGACAGGCCGCCACTGTGACGTTTTACTAAGAATGATAGTCTTTGTTTTACCGAAATCTATCCCACGGGTTTTTCGGAGCCACGCCGATGTTTAAACCTTTTAAATTACTGACACTTGCCTTATCACATTAATTACTTGCCGCCTCTGCTACGACCTCGCAATTCTGCGCGATGCACTCCTATTCGCTATTTTGAAGTCAATAAAAAATATAAAAAGTACTACTTTAAGTACACAATAGTTACCATTTGACTCATAAATCAATTTAAATAGAATGGTAATACGGTATCAGTCGGCTGCCAATGCAACGCATATTTACAATAATGTATTTTAATGTAAGTGTATACTAATTTTTTTAATTTATGATCTTTGTTTTATTAACCACTTAATTGAGTTTAAATACATCTACCAGTTTCGAAAAATACAATTTTCTTCTTCAGAATGTCATAACTAACTAAAAACATATATTATTGTTTCTTTACCAGACTCTACTTTTTAAAAAAACAACAGTTATTTAAAAAATAAATTTAGTACCTAACTCAAATTGTTACTTAATACAAATTTAGTCGAATAATTTTTAGAAAAAAAATTTAGAATGGGACTCGTAGTTAAATTTAGTCAGTTGTTTATAATTTTTTGATTAGTTTTACACGCTTTATTTATCTCCAACGATTCCCAAATTATTTAATTTGTGAGCAACACCGTTTATATACAAAATTGACAATCCCAATTTTTTATCAAAACCATGATCATTTTCTATCAAATGATTAGAAAATTCTGAAAACCCACTGTTGTTCAAACATCTCAAATGCTCCCTTACTCTTATATTAATTATGAATTTTAATCACAAAGTTAATAATGGTAATTTTAAAAGTATTAAGTGTATACCTATCTCTTGATCAAAAATGAGTGTAAAATTTTGTATTTTATCGACCGTTCCGGTTCGTCAAATTTCCCATTTCGACCCCCGATTGGCAGTTTGAAAAAGAGCATTTGTACATTTCAGAAATGAGATAAACATCTTGAGAAGTCATAACGGCGAATCTGTAATTATTATGGCGGTAAAGTAATAATTTAATATCTATCGCGTGTGTCGGTTCCATTGCTTGAATCGCCGCTTGCATGCAGGCGGCAAGAAGGTTGGATGGGAATCCCATTGGGAAAATATGACACTTCTTATCTTTTCAAGGTCTTTTCATAATACAAATGATTTATCTGTAATACATTGAAAATAAAAATATTATATTGTATGTCAATTGGAGTCACGCATGGACCTTTGTAAGTATACAGGACAGATAAGAACTAATATATAAATATGACTTTGAATGTGAATATACGCCAATAAATTGAATTAAAAAGTTAAGCATTAGAAGAATGGAACTGGTACGTTGAATCTAATTTGTTGACATTTAATAGCCCATGTCCACGGAATGAGATATGTCTCAGAGATTCTGAGTACCTTCCATATACATGTGATGGGGTTTTGATCTGGAGATTATCTCAGACAGCTTGAGGTTGATAGAATGAGACAAAAACTCTAATTCGTGTACACGGCGTTCGATTAGACAAAGAGACTCGATAAGTACACACAAACATCACCTAAAATAACTTTGTATTCTTACATTTATTTAGATTGTATATATATATATATACAGTCAAACCTCGATTTCAAGTTTTCGAAGGGACCAACGCAAAAAAATTTAAACAGAGGGAAAATGTAAATTGGGAGTATTAAGAAATAATTATTTTTTATTGAAAAAATCAAACAATGTGTTTTGTTGTGTTGTTGTTTTTCAATATTATAAATTAAATTAACGGTTTCTGGTGGTATTTTAAAGATTGCAACTAACAATATTATATATTATTGTATATTATCACAAACCAAGAGAAAACGCGAACACAGACAAACCACGGAGAAGAATCCTATATTACAGATAACTAACCACATACCTGTTTAAATTATGTAAAGGAAAAAGTTCAAACCAGCCTTTTGTACCAACAATAGCATTAGAAAATATATATTACATCATAAAACTAGAATAGATCCACTGGATAATAGTGGAGTATACAAGATTAATTGTAAGAACTGTCAATCATCTTGCATTGGACAAACTGGAAGGGAAATATACACACGAATAGAAGAACATCTTATGCAAGATCAGAGGGTCATCGCTTCGCACATGAGATCGTAGAAGTACTACGTATATCGCACATCTAGATCAAAAGTAAGACAACTAAAAAAAACAAGATTTTTGAGTTATTATCGTATTCGAATTAACATATATGCAACTAACTCAGCCACATGTCATTTTAGGATACATTTATGACCTAAAATGTTATTTACTAACAAAAAATGGAAAAAAATGTTTTATTTTTTGTATACTGAAAAATTACTTTTTGAGTTGTCTTAGTTTTGATCTAGGTGTGCGATATGCAGAAAGGGGAGAAAATTAGACATTTTAGAAAATATAGTGATTAATATTAACAATAAAAATGTACTTAACATACAAACACCCCCTATTTCATCTCCTCTCCTGTCCATATTAGTCCCGCCCACGACCCCTTTCACTTTTCACTGAAACCCCCCTCACCCTACACCGCTATCCCTTTCCATACCATGTAGTCGATAGTCTATCTTCTCGTTTAAGCTTTAGTTTATTACTGAAGATGACACGGTAAGCGTTGAAAACGTTTTAATTTTTAATTAAAGTATAGTGTGAAATAAACGTGGTTGTGTTTTATTTTAATGATTAATTAATTTTTTTGAAGGTTAAATAATCAATAAACACATTTTTTTCAATTTATTGCTTAGACCGCTTTTATAATAATGGGCACATATGTATATAATGCTTGAACATTTTCGACTGGTAATTTAGTCATAAAATATTGCGGACAAGGTATGTTACACTCCGTATAATTGTTGCCTGGAGACAGGTCACGGATGACCCGGCGCACGGTGCCCAGTTTTGCTCCTGGCGCGGGTGCTATGGGCCTGCATGCGGGCTTCTTTGTTATAATACACCCTTTGTTATTTTGTTAATTACGATGAATGATTTTAATTCCCACGCAAATGAAATTCATTATACTCGTCATGAGTCATCATTCAATCGCGCGTCATGAAATACAACACACATTGGAACATTTATTTTGTTTGTATACAAAAAATTGACGCAGCGGAAAAACGGCAACAATAACAATGCGGCTACTTGGGGAACAACAACAATGCGGCTACTTGGGGAACAACTACAATGCGACAGGAAGCGGCACTTAACTGTACATTTAAATTCAATTTTCTTGTAAACTTCTGTCGAGACAGGCAGTGGAGTACCTACACCGATGCAATCGATCCCTCGCATTTGGGCTCACATTAGGTGCTCAAATGGTTCGTACTCTGCAATAATTGCGAGTGTAAGCTAAAAAGTTATAAATTAATCATTTTAAAAACCAACCAACCGATGTGTAATATAAAGTAGTACTCCGAACCAGACCGTCGTTGCAAAGCGAAAATCGCCGTAAAGTCAAGCAAAGATTTTTTTCTGTAAATTAGTAATTAAATGAACTAAAAATGATAATGTATAAAATCTCTAATATTCAGTGGCATGCAGTGGGTATATATTTAGGTTATGCTGTTACTAATGATATTATATGTTGTACACAGGATAATAAACTTTCGTTTAACTAACGTCTTTAGACAAAATAAATCCGGCGTTTATACGACTCTACCATGTACTTATTTGTAATTTTTGAATACTATTAATAGTGTTTTTAAAGTTTAACTTTTAACGTAAAATAATACCTTTCTTACCCATATAAAAATCAATTTAAAAAATGTATGGGCGTTTTTAAGAACACTTTTTATGAATAAACATGATACTTTTATTGTTTAGAATATTGAAATCCTTCACGTAATAACTAAACGAAATACTTATTTATATTAAAGCTTTACAATTGTATTTTGTTTTTCCCAAATCGAAAACAAATCCATGCACCACGATTACAAAAAACCATCATGAAATCAACACGTTAAAAACAGTAAAATAATAAAATTCGCGAATTTCTAATCGAAGAGGAAGTAGACACTTCAATGATTTATTTGCACGCAGTTGTAACCCTTTCAAATATTATTCTGTTAAAAAAACAGCATAAGTAACGACTCCATTCAAAATGGATCAACCGAAAGGAATTTTTAATTCACTAAATAGCCAATTGTATGACTTGAATAATACACTAACTTAAAAATAGAAGATAGTAATGTGAATAGGTGCAATGCGTCGATTGTAGCTACTAGCGCTACGGCTACAGCGGTGGGTTGTCGTGGTAGTTTTTAGAACTAAGCCATTAAAGTTTCTACTGGTACACAGATGGCGCTAATTGTAATAAATCCGTAAATATACGTTCACGATCCATATTATAGATTATTAAATTTTTTAGTAATGTACAATTTTTTTGCTTGTATGCACTGCACGCCCCTGCTAATATTCTCATATCATATCTTCTACTTCTAAGGCACTACATAGCAGGGTGGGATTTGGTCTTCTCCTCAGGTGTTCTCTACTGACTCCTATCCTTGGCCATTGTTGTCCAGTTCTCAGACCCTCCCATCTTGCCCCACCTCTACCTTGGCCTGTCTCTAGGTCGTTTCCACTGGGGTATCTACTCGGTCATGACCTTTGGTGTCTTGTCATCTGGCATTCTTTCAACATGGCCAGCCCATCGCAGTCTTTGGGACCTCTACAGAATCTTAAAATTGTTTCTAGCTCAATAAAATTTTTGATCTCATGATTCATCTTTATTCTGTAAGTTGCATTTTTTAGTGTAGGTCCATAAATTTTTTCTTAATATTTTGCGCTCAAAAAATCCTAATTTGTTTTCTTCGATTTGGGTTAGGCACCACGTTTCACAAACATAAGTGACCACTGGTCTTATTATAGTTTTATATATTAACAGTTTGATTCGTTGACATACGTTTTATATATAATACTTTATACAGGTTGCCCTTTCATTTTGCATAGGGGCCTAATTTTTTAAGTTACACCACTGGAGGCTGGACATAATGAACAAAAGTGGAACGCCCGAAGAGATTTATCCAGAGAGTTGAACTATCCCGTTGTACTGAGAAAAATTTTGATGTCAGGTTTTGTAATATGTGAGAAGGTCATTCGGATTGTTCGGCAATGATCGATAGTTCTCGAAAATACCCGAACGTAAAGAGCGTTACTTACAACAACACCGTAAGTCAATTTTCACAAAATTTTTCAACTAATGACGTAAATTAATTTTATTTTCACACTAATTTTGTTTATTTATTAAGGTCGATATTTATATCGTGTTTTGTTTGTTTCAAAATGTTGCGTTGTCATTCTATGAGATGTTTTTAATCGTTTTAAAATCGTCAAAGATAATGTATCGTTAAAATTCGTTATACATTTTTATTTACTGAATTTACGAGTTTAATGAATGCGACCAAGTTTGTGGGGGATTCGTTATTAAAGTAAACAGGATTAATTAAAAATTAAAACTTTAAAAAAATATTTCTTACCGATGAAATCTAATATCACTTAATGCATTTAATAATTTATTAGGGTTTGATGAATACAGTTTGACAGCACAAGTCACCATTGCGAATAATTAGGCCACTTAAAAAGCGCACTTTGTTCTAATAATGACAGCCAAGCGTCACCAGCGAAAGGCAGGAGATGACTAATCGACGTGTCCCTACGAATTTCGTGAAATCATCATTGAAGCTTCAAATCACGACATTTGTTTCGACTCTTTTGTAATATAACCTTATTGGATTCTCGCAAATATAGCTCTGGTTCGAGTGTATATAAATGCCTTAAAATACATTTTTTCCCATGCTACATGCTATGCTACAGCGACATTATTTTTGACGACAAATTTACGAACCTATATGTTACACCTTTTAATTCTGACGTCTGCTATCGGTTTACTGAAAGGTATTTGAGATTCTATAAAAACAAAGTAGATGGGTCTTTCAAATAATGGAACGGTAAATGTATTAAATGTAAATTCGTCGTCAAAAATAATGTCGCTGTAGCGTAATTGGATAATGCACCTTTCCCGGTTTGGAATGAGATCAAGGTTCGAATCCCGGTGGCGCAACAACAATATTTTTCGATAAAATTGATTTTATATGTATATCTTTCTAATCAATACATTTAATTATTTATATAGTATAGTTACTAATGGTCAATAAATTATTCCTTTTTAGAGACAGGTAAGATAAAATATATTGTAATTTGAGAGGAATACTTTCGACAACCTTTGTGGTTACATTGTTAGGTGTGCGTGCAAATTATGTTGTTTACAGTAATTGATTTCCGGTGATTGAATCATGAAAATTTAAAAATCAGCGGTTTAAGCCACGCACCGATGAAAAACAATTTTATGACGTATTTGATTGTGACCTATTTGTCAATGTAAATTGAAAAATTCGTGTTAAAAATTTGATACGTTAGTGGGTACTTATTCTCTGGATTTGAATCTTGTCAAATATTATTTATAAACTCTTTACCGGTCAGATGACTTAAGATCAGATAAAGGTTATGATAAATTACGAGTAGAAATAGGAAGCTGTAGACGAAAAAGATGTACAAAGAGAGACTTACGACCGTTATTGTACTTGTGTTTAAACCGCGCCCCCTGTACGAGAACCATCAAATTTAGACAGAGAGACAATTGATATTATTATTACATTATTGTATATTAGTGTGTGACGCGTCATCTACCTCTAGCGCCAAGTGAGTGTCGAACTATATTGATTAGCCCCTTTCTTAATTTACAGCGAGCGTTACTTATTTATCTGGTATGTATAATATTATATGTTGGTGTTCACTGTGTCGGTGGATCGTAAACCATGCCGAAAACGTAAAACTATATATAAAATAAAATTGTACTGATATTCGTTAGCTCAAGATGTTGACCAAATCTGTGTTGATAAACTGGCCAAGGAGGCCACTCTTTCCGGAGTTTCCCCTCATCAAATCCATATCGATGCATGACAGACTTAATATGGTAAGAAAACGTACGAATTCTATCTGGACTGCACAATGGATGGATCCAAATAATCGTAAGGGTAATCGGCTTAAAATAATTGAAAGATCTATTCCCCGCACCCCCCGGTTCTCCAAAAGAACAATATCAAATATCTCTAGAATGAGAATCGCCCCAATGTGTGAGTGTGGTGCCGAGGAGGAAACCCTTAACCATATTTTTTTTGCCTGACCATTGCGGATCACAGGTTTTTTTTACATCTCGTCAATGGTAATTTTCAACTCCCGATTAACTTGTACTATCATCTTTTGCTTAACTCGACACATTTAATCTATATAATAGCAAATTTTTTGAACGACAATGGTATTGACTTGTAATATAATATTTCCCATTCTATAATATTGTACATTTTTCTACAAAATAATATTTTTTTAACTTGATTAATGGCACAAATCTCTTGAAAGGTGGATTGCCTATTTAAAAGAAGAAGAAGATGAAGAGATGTTGACCAAAAAAAAGAACACCATTTTATCCTAAAGCAGCAATAAGCTTAGATCTTTAGATAGAAATGGAGATTACTAACGACTACGATGTTGTAAAATTAATGAAGATGATGGCATGTGATTAGGCTTAACGCATTTTACCGTGTTTACACGGATAGTAAGAGAAATTGGATTGGCCCCACCGGGTTTCCTAGTTTATAATAATGTTTATGTGTGTGTGTGTGTGTGTGTGTGTGTGTGTGTAAGTATTGCCGCCTTTTTTTGGAAGCTAAGAAGACGGTAAACGACAGGCGTCATTCTTATTACATCCCGTGCTTCGACCAGTCCAGCGGTCCAAACAAAGCAACAGTGCGCGCTTCGGTCGGTCGAAATCTAAAGAAGACAACCCAGCTAAAAGAACAACCACATCGGACCAGAAAGATATCAAAATTGCTTATTATTAATCGGAAACCTGGAAACCAGCTATCGAAGGCGTTTACACAAACACATCTATTTCGTTAGTTTGTTAAGCGAGGACTGGCTGTATTCAAAGCTGGTCGCAAAAGAAGAAAGCGAAAAATTACTTGAAAATGATTTGAAAGATACATTTGTAGTTCAGCAATCAGGATTAACGCAGCACGCCCGTTTCAGACGGGTAAATGTTTAAGCTTCCACTCTAACTGATAAAATCAAACAGTCTTTCAGCATTACACAATGCCAGATATACTAAACTTGATCGCTTATAATGTTAAAATAATCCGGACAGTATTTGTAAAAAAACACATTAAGAGATATCACTTCACAGTTAATTATTAGGTTTTTATTTTTTAAAATAGAGTTACGTACACAGAATACGTGTCACATCAATATTCTTACTATTTTAAAACTAAGCTAAACGCTTGTACTATGAAAATAGTATAATTGAAAACGAACTCAGAAAGCACACTGAAAATCAACAGTGGAGCAGCGTAATAAATTATATATCAGATTGTTAGGCAGTGATTACAGAAAATAATACATTATTCGACTTACCTCAACTTTCCATATGTGAAAGGTGGTGTTCTCCCTGGGAACTGTCCGGAACATGGGGTCTACTATTCCTTGCAGACCTTCATCCATGTCATCCTGAAATTATTCATGTATTTATTTCATGCTATTTATAGTGTATCCATTAACATCGTGCAGGATCAAGTAAATAAATCAAAGAATTGTATAGACAAAGTCGGTTGTGTGATCAGTAGTAACTTATTACTACAGTAAAAAAGTTACTAAGGTAAAATTTTTTGCGAAAACTGGTTGTTAATTGTTAGTAAAAAATATTTACGTTAATTCTGTAATACCGTAAATTACGTAATATCCGAAAGTAAAAACAAGAATCGATAGTTAAATATGGCGGACTGTTCACAGCTGTTCCAAAAGTCACCTGACACATTGATACTCTGAAAGTTGCAGTACACGACAATGAATCATTCAATATCGCTCTATTTTAGTGATGAGAGTTCGTCCGACGATGATCTTGTTATTCAAAACATAATACGAAAAGATTTCATCATCAAAGTGACAGATTTCGAATTCCTACGCGAAAAAATCCATAGATAATCCATACAATAAAGGATATTTCATGATTATTTGTCGCGCCTATAGACATCTCCATCTATGCTTTAACAGTAGTAAATTTGATAAATCAACAACCCGCAAAGCATTTTTACTATGGACGTTAGTAAAAAGTTACTACTGATCACACAATCATTACGTTAACTATGTGATGTTTTACCGGTGTTAAAAATAAAAATTAGGCCTCAATGCAAAATAAGATATTAGAATATTATTAATACGTGGATTATCGGATAATGTAGGAATCTCGCAAAAGTATCGACATGAAATGTATTGTAGGGTGCGAACCAGTGGCATCACTAAAATGTTGGGCTACAATGATAAATATAAAAAAAGATATTGTACCTCAATATAAAAGCGATTTTTGCTACGTACTGCATTATATACCTATACATGTATTTTTTCAAAACACAAAATACAGATTTTAAAAATTATATATCTTTCTGTGGTGGATTTTTAAAATTATTAGTCCATATAGCGCTGTGTAGATCTATACCAAATATTCTCTAGGATAGCAGACCTTTTGATACCTTTAAATATTGTCCCCGATGGCATTGGTTGCATTGACGTAGGTGCACCATTGATAATTAGCTACTTATTACACAAAGCATTAACTTCGTTTAATTAAATATAGGTAACAGTTGAATGACACGAGAGAGTAGAAAATATTCGACTCTGACTCGCTACCGTCCGTGGAGACAATTTGGTTTTTTCAGAGAACTGTTCTTCCAACCTTTTTTATTATCACCGCTTCACTGAACATTGTAATCTTAATTAACCGTTATATTATATTTAATACATTTTTTACTCGAATATGCCATTGGCCGGAGTGTGTCGTGTGACACGTCCCACGGAGAATATTAAACTATTTAAACAGCGTTCATATTATTAAAATTAAATATATTATCTCATACAGCTAACATTATATTTAAGTGGTGTTAATAATTCACTAATCCTACAACACTCCCACTACATTTTTAAAATTTTTTTATACATATTTTTTTATTTCTGTAGATGGTTTAAATAACGCCACAACAGCCCGGAAAAAAAATTGGCTACTTTAATACAGACTTCAGTCTAGCAAAGTAGCCAGGACAACGCTGTATATATCAGAGGTGAAGTCTACTCCATTCCACACAATAAACTACGAGTATTAATTGTGTTTTATGTTATAATATATCATCTAATATGTCATCTAATAAATAAATAAATTAGGTAAACAACATAATACATAGGAATTATATTTCTCGCAGCAGTATAGTGTCGAATTACACCCTTTGTAGACTTCGCAAGAGAAATTAATGAATTTATTTAAGAAGAACTTTCCATGACCGATAGCTAAAACACAGTGATTTGCTAGCTATGGCTTCGGGCCTTTTATTATCTATAATCCTTTATTCTCGGTTAATACAAACATTTTTTTGTTTTAAGGGAAGATTTTAGGTGGGTTCATTGAACCCGCTGGTTAGCCTAAACACCGACCCTTGGTATCTGAAGCGGGCTTCCAAATAACCGAGTTCATTGGTCTGACAAAGTAAAAATAGAAACGAATACAATGATAATATGTAGGTATGAATTTAACTATTATAAATTGCATCAACTTTGAAAAGCCGTAAAGTAGGTAGTAATACTAATATAAGTAATAGTATGAAGTAAGAAATATAAGAATAGCCGGAATATAACATGCGCGCTCTCTTGATTTAACTAACACCAATATCCCTGTAATTTTAGATCACAGTGTGAAAATATCTTTTGTGCAAATTTAAGAACCAATGTTATTATTCAGACAAATTTATAGACATCTCATAGAGACGAAGCTATTTATATTATATTATATGAGAAGTATGGAGGTATGGGTATTACAGGGCTTACGACCTGTCTTCGGCTGGCTTAAGTGATCACTACACAATTCAACGTTTACTAATTCTACCTAAAATAAACCTCCACATATATCAAAATTTTTGAAAGTTATATATGATATATGTATATATATGTTACCATGTAAAAACATTCACTGTCATCATCTATGGTTTGAAATTAGATATTCATTCCCCTGAAACAATATAGATGTCGATAATGAGATATTTATAATTTGTATTAATAACAATGCTTTTTAGAGGTAAAAATCCAGTAATTGTGTATTCTTAGACGTACTTACTTACTTACTTACTTACCATCACGCCGTTTCCCCGTGAGGGAAGGCAGAGAGGATAGAGCGCCACACTCTTCTGTCCTGACACACAATTCTCGCCTCATCTACATTCATACATCTTGTCATACAAGCTCGCCGATTGTTGAGGCTTCTAACAGAACCATCCTCCATTATCTGGTTTACCTGGTCGTGCCAAGTCTTCCGCGGACATCCTCTATTTCTGGTTCCATCAACACTTGCGTCATATATCTTTCTTACCATTCTCTCCTCATTCATCCTTTCCATATAACCAAACCACCTAAATGATCCTTTCTTAATCTTACTCACTATACTAACATCAGCTTTACATTCTTTTCTTTTTTCTTCATTCTTTACTCTGTCATAAATAGATTTGCCACAAATACGTCTAAGTGATCTCATTTCCACTGCATTCAGTCTACTTTCTACTACTACATACTTAAATGTTGTTAATGTTATTATTTGTGCACTCGGAGAGAAAATAAGAAAAACATTACCACGCCAGTATAAGGCTACTGGTAGGATCTGGGTTGACCACATTACTAATGAAGATCTGGAATTAGAGTTACGCATTGTTACGAGGTTAGGTTTGACGCGCTTATATTCCTTGTGATTATTAATAGTTATTTTGACCTATTTTTACTCACTTAAATTTTTAATGTTTTAGAATATCTCTTAGATATGTTGATAAATTGACACGCTGCAATATGGTCGCCAACATTCGATACAAGGCGGCACATAAAGAAGAAGTCTTGATATAAATTGTGCACGCGCTATATTTTTGTGTGCGCCTACTTTGAAAACAAGAGTGGACTGGATTATGATTATCTTTCTATGTAAAAAAATATGGCCGCCCTGTCGCTTCGCCTCAGGCAACTAAATAATGACTATAATCTGGTATTCGCTGCTAGAAATCGCCTTTAAAAACCGTATGTCTCTATCGTCTATTAATCATTCGTAATGTCTAAGCGAAATTTTACAAATGTCATCATCTGGTTTCTCTCGATCTAATTGCGAGCCCAGAGTGCGCGAGTGATTGAAAACCAGCGAGACTGGATTGACAGATCACTGAAAGTTTAAGTGGCGGAAAACTTGTTCAGAAAGACTTTTTTCAATGTTTAATTGGTATCAATGGGAAATAAATTAAAACGTATTACCTTTGTGGGCGGTAATTACTTTCGGTCGATGAAAAATTAGATTAGATAAAAAAAACTGTCATTGCATGGTTTTATCAACTGAGACAGATTACAAGTATTCAGAGACATCTTCCTCTTGAGGCGACCCGTCTACTTATAAATGCAATTGTGGTGTCACGTGTGGATTATTGAAACAGCATCTATACTGATCTGCCAATGTTTCAATTTGATTCGTTACAATCCATTCTAAATGCGGTAACACGGATAATAGGTATATATGGAGTTTCCAAATTCTCTCATCCCTTTTACATGATCTACATTGGCTCCGGTTCTCCGAAAGAGTTGAATTTAAATTGTGCTAGTTGATATAAAAGACGACACAAATATGATACCTCTGTATATTTGAGAGCTTTGCATCCCAGACAATTTGGATGATAGACGTCAAATTCTCAGTTCAGCCGCTACTTCAGCCACAGGAAAGGTTCTAGAACCGACCAGCCATTGCCAGAAGTCTAAATTTAGCGAACGGGTATTTGCAGTGGTAGCCCCAAAAGCGTGGAACTCTTTGTCCCCAGCAGCGTATCAGAGACTTTATTTAAGAAGAGACTACGTACCTTTTCAAAAAAATCATTTCCATAAGTTCAAATAACATTTTTTAATTATAAAAACAAAGATAATGTAGGGCTATAAACAGTTTACGTGTAAAGCGCCCTTGAGGTGAAATTTTTTATGAAAATGGCGCTATAAAAATTTGCCAATATTATAATAAAAATAAATGTCTGTATAGAGTCCATAACTAATTTACTACGTTTTAATTTAGGGCCTAAAAATATTTGCCTAATAGAGTTTTCGATGTCTATGGCCCCAGAAGATCTTTTAAAGTAATGGCCGAATAATTCGTCAGATTGAGTTATATTTATTTCAATAATCAGTGAGTGGAAAATATCCAAGAGATCATCATAGATCACTTGTCTAATGACTTCCACTATAGATGAACGACAGCGACTAATATCTTATCCTACATATTTCCATTCCATATTCAAGTTTTCATATATTCAAAGATATTTGTTTTTCTTTTTTCAATGGTACCGTTTATACATATAAATAAATAAAAGACAGTTGAAGAGTTCTGTATCGTATTTATAATATACTATATTTAAATTAATGACTCAGCGGAGACTGTTCAGTGTCCACGTTCTTTAATGAGCTCCTTAAATAATTGAATGTCTTTCCTTTCAACTTTCCGAGTATTTTTTATTTGTGTTTATCAAATCTTACTTGAAGCGAAATTTTTCAGTAGCTTAATTAGTATTTTGATTAATTATATCAATTTGAGTTCATACAGCGATGTGAATGAATCCGGGAAAATGGTACTTAAAAACACTGGAATGTTTATTGTTTTAAAGCGTTCTTTTGTTTGTTTTGAAACTGTTTGTTAAACAATTGAAGTTCTTAAGAAGCGTTAAGATCTTATTGATTCTTGGCTGCATTCTTCAACAGAATCGCAGTCGATTGGCATTTGCAATCATTACTTAACATGTAATAAAATTAACCCAACTTACGGTACGCGGAGAATTTATTTAAATTTGTTTAACGGAGAATAAGTTAATTACCTGTATTGTATTTTCATTTTTATATATGCGAGCGTTATGGATTTTTGAACATGTGAATTTCTATAAAAACGATACATTATAGGATTAATAATATTATACAGTTTGGGCAGGAAAATCGTATATAAACAATAAATATGCGGTACTTACAAATATCACCATCATTTGATCCAGTGACACAAAATTATATAATTACATTACACATATGTAATTCAAAACTATAATTACGCCTTAAAGAGTAGGTAAAAAATTGAAGAATTTTGATGTCAAAATTAAATTAGTAAATTAAAAACCGAATGAAGTTTGTTTTAAAATAAATTAGTTGATTGAAAATTGATCTCTTGTATTATCATCATAATCAAAAGGATATCTTAAAAAAACAAACGTATATTTTGTGGCATTTATATGCACTCGTAACTGAAAAGTATTTTTGCTTCACTTGTGATGGAGTCTAAAAACAAATATGGGCTGGAATATATAAAGTAGTGATGAGCTTAAAATCATGAACCATGAGTCAATCGCCGATATCTTTAGTCACACTCACTATCAGAGATTGAATATCCTGAGAATATCGTGATTCGTGATTCATTTTTTTAATTATATTATATTTATATATGGTTGTGAACTGGGGTTTAGCGCATGTGCTAAAGATTCTGCCAAAACGTTTTACGCATTTGATCCGAAAAATAAATATTTTTTTTAAGGGTTTTCTTTCTCTTTGTAATGATATTAAATTAGATTAGATATATATATATATATATATATATATATATATATATATATATTGTATGTTTGAATAATATAAGTATTGTATCGCAGCGCTTACGTGTTAGTAATGAAACTGTGACAGTCAAGTCACAGTTTTCAATCACTGATATTATTGATTATCAATCACAATCACACCAGTGAGTCAAGAGTAGCATTTTTCCTCATCACTAAAATAAAGATCAAATTAGCATTCGAAAAAGTATTGTAGGGGCGGACTTTTTGAACTCTTATCTAACGTGAGCCTCAATGCGCCGCATTGCCTGCATTGACACAGTTACGTCACTGGTTGTATTTACAACCACCGGGCCAAATATTTCTAAATCAAAACATGGTTCTATCTACGATTTTTTAGGCGTAACAAAGAGACTTATATGTTTTGAACTAAATTCAATTTTACTTATGCGGTTGCGATTTTTCAAAACATTTCGTTCCTTGATAATTAAACCAAACTATATGTACTTGAACATTCGAAAAAAAGTGTAATATTCCGCTGGCGACTCAGTTTTTTACAAAAGAAAGATTGTCCCTTAGCATTTTTTCAGTGATATCATGTAATACATTGATTTATATTAATTAGAATAAATTATCGCCATAATTTAAGCACATGACTTAATTAACGATCTACGAAAGATGACTATTATTTGCATTTATAACTAGACAGTTATTTAATTAATCATTAAAAACTATGAATATTATTATTTTGCTGTAAGCAAACAATCAATTAAGTACATAAGTAAAATTTAATTATTTATAGTTATTTACGAATTCTGCTTGTTTTTTTTGCGTTGGAAATTCGAAGTCATTATATCTTCAATGCGTAATAATTTACGCTCGCTGTGTTAATAAATCATGGTGAATTTAATTAAAAAATAATAGCTTAGATAGTTTGATCGTGTAAAACGAATGAAGGGGAATCGGGGAGAGAATGGGAATTGGTGACACCAGAAACAGAGAACGTTCACTGAAGACTTGGTGTGACCAGATAAACCAAATACTGGAAGATGGTCCTCTTACAAGCCTTAATTATCGACGAGCTTGCAAGAGAAAATGTGTGAATGTCGATGAGGCGAGAATTGTGTGTCAGGATAGAAGAGTGTTGTATTCCATCCTCTCTGCCTGCCCCCGCAGAAATGGCGCGATGGTAAGTTAGTCAGATAGTTAATTAGATTAGGATTAATTAGATAATTAAATAGGGTTAATTTTGGAAGTAAAAATAAATTTTAATAGAGGTTTGAAAGTGTTCTCGTTATATTTTTTTTTCGTACTACGCTTCTCTTGAAAGCCTATTATTGTAGAGAAGTGGACTGTATATAAATAAAAATTATTGTTAATAATAATGTACTTCTGAGTACGTCTTCAGTGTGTTACCTTGTAATATGAAGGTCCAAGAAATACTCCTTGTAACAATTAAACGTTTATTATAGTAAGATACAATTTGGTTATAAGGTATGTCACTGGCACAAGTCAAACGATAAAGCCGATGGACACGCAGAGGGACGCGCGCGTCGCCCTTTATAACCCCGCACACACGTCCCGGCGGTGTAGCATTCACACACACACATACAACTATACAATCCCAAGGACATCACAATAATAAAAATGATACCATTAGCGACATAAGTTTTAGGGGTACATGTTTCTTTTTGAGCTCACTTTGCAGTGTTTTTTAATAGAATTTGATAGTTCTTTAGTATCACTATCTTTCCTAATATATTATATTGAAAAATTATATCTATGTTTAACCGATAATTTTGTATATTTTTACCCTGAAAAAGTTCCCACACAATGCACATGCATAATCTGTCATGCACGATTCATACAAGCGTTAAAAACTCGTAAAAAATTGAAACAAAAAAATATATTTACATAATCAGAGAATCCTATCTCCAGGATATGCATGGCGAAGATCGTCGCTCTTCCTTTTGTTTACAAATTCTAAATCACTGCACTTCACGCTCTGGTCATCTCTGAACAATGTGACCCAATGATCGACACAATAGAACACACGGAAACTGGCTGAATGACGGACCGTCACGGCGGATGGCGCCAACACTAGTGTTCGAATTACAAAACTTTACTCGATGCAGATTCAATGCTCACATTACCAATCGGAATTCAAAATTAGTACTAATCATTGAAAATGGTCTCGAGCGTATTTTTGTTATTATTCTCTAGATGTCTCCGTTGACGGCGGGAAGGCGAGAGAGCTGCAGACGATAGAACCTGAGGGCACTTCCTCTCGGACCGCCAGGTGATGTTCGACTGATCCGACGACTGCGGTGAAGATCGGGTCCGCCGTCTTCGGTCACCGCCGAGACGGACGTTATTGTTCCGTGACGGAAGCCCGTGAGGCGGATCAATCGCGTGTGAAAAAAATTTGTTTCACGCTTTTTTCGTGCAATTTTCACATGTGATCGGAGTGGCGAACTGGGGAGGGAAATATTTGTGAAATGTCGCGGTGGCGGGGCGGATTAAGTGCGTCTTCTCCGGCGAGCCAGGGCAGAAATTGGACATTTGGTTATCAAGCATCGTGCTTACTAAGTACTTACTTTTCTCAATGAAGAGGTGCCGTGGTAATCGAGGTGATTTGGGTTTATGTAAGATACGAGTATTACGTTCAATATCCGAGATCTTAAATCTTTATGACCCATGTCCATCGTGATGAGATTTCAGATTAAAAAGAGACAATAACTCAAACTAGTGTACACGACGTGCCATTTTACAGTGAGACTCGAGAAGTGCGCACAAACGACGTCACCTAGAAAAATAGATCTATCGTTGTTTGTTCTGAAGGAATTAAATTACAAACATTTATTCCATTGTAACTACCGCTGGGGAGATTAAAATTCACCCAACTGACGAACGGAATGAACATCACTGATCATTGTAACGTACAATAAGCGTAGTGCAAGATGGGGAATCTCTGAGATTTGGTGTGTATACGATTAACTATTTAAGGTCGAGAGTTGATACCAGAGAATCTCATTATTATTAATTACAATAGTCTATATTAACTCTATATTTCGATCATGTGATTCTTCTTCATCATACACAATGCTCAACATCTTAATCCCTCGATCTGTCTGGAACTGATGCACAATACGTCTCCATTCCTCCCGGTCTTGAGCCGTGTTGATCACAGCGTATAAAGAGAATCCTGTTAACTTCTTTATTTGGTCTATCCGTCATGTAGGACACCGTCCTCTTGTTCGTTTTCCTTCAACGTCCCTGTGATTACGAGCTTCTTGAAACATCCGTCATTATTTAGGACTACACGCCCAGAGTATGTAAGTCGAAAGTCTTTCGATAATTATTACTTCTTGGAGAATGGACACATTTGTATGCCTCGCATTCCAAGGAATATGTAACTCCGGCACCACATCTCGAAGGCATATAGCATGTCCCTTTTTTTCTATGTAGGTATCATGTGATAATCTATTAATAATATCATTTTACTGAAAAAATTGGTCTGATAGATATCTCGGCTACTATAACTAGCCTGACCCGCCATATTGTTTCAAAATAGCGACAGTTAAAAAAAAAATCGGAGAAGATACAAAGTATTGAATTTATGAACTGCAATATAAATGAAAGATGGGATGGATCTTTCTGGATGGATATAAATGAAACAATGTTAGCACTACTCGAGTTTAGAGAGAATAGTAATTCTCATCGACATAATAATACTTAAATACTTCACCTGTCCATCCATTATGATGAAACTCTACAAAGTTAACGCCGATTCTATTATCTATGAGATCTTTCTGTTGAAATCAAATGTCGCATTGCGCAAGCTCGTGCAAGCCTTAATCGCATGTAAAGGAGTCCGCAGTCATAACCTCAACCATAGATTACGAATGCGAACGGTCTTATGCTCTTATGAAATGGAAGCACGCACACTTACCGAAGAAATGATAAGGCGACTTGGAAGTATTGAAATGTAGATCTACAGAAGAAGCCAGAAATAAGCTGAATGGATAGAGTTACGAATGAAGATGTTATAATTCGGATGAATAAAGAAAAGTATTCAAAACAAAAAAAATCTTAAAACTTCAATATCTCGGACATGTGACGAGTCATACAGAGAAGTGACAGTCGTGGCCAAGGACTGTAGAGCTTTTTCGGGCCGCAATGAACAAAATGAAGATAGATAACATCCTTTGAACGGATAAGGCACGAGAACAAAAAAAAAAAGGAAAAATAAAATCTGAATTAAATGTATTAATTAGAAAGATATACATATAAAATCAATTTTATCGAAAAATATTGTTGCGCTACTGGGATTCGAACCTGGATATACTAACCGGTTAGGAAAGAGATCCAGGTTCGAATCCCGGTGACGCAACAACAATATTTTTCGATAAAATTGATTTTATATGAATATCTTTCTAATTAATATATTTGAAATACCACAGACCTATGTTCTGAATAATTACAACTTCACAATAAGAATGTGTTCTCCTAAAAATAAAATCGTTCCTCATTCTTCTTCTCGTACTTGTCACAAATTCATATTAATATTGGACATAGATAAATAAATAAGAATATAATTAAATATTAATTGTAATTATTTGGGCCATTTCGCAAACCGAATCGACTCGACCGGCCCTGTTTGATATCCGATAGATTGTAGATACGTACATAAACTTGAAATGCATATGAAGAAAGCGTGTGGAGGAAAAATTTTAATGCACCAGCTTCATGCATAACAGATTTTCGAGATCAATCTCAGAACCGAGGATGCATTCCCACCATCCGTTAGCTGCGTCCGTAGCACACGTAAGTACATAATCTCATTAATTTATTCAGTTTTGTTTATGATGGTAGCGCAATTTAGCAGATACGTATCTTTTAATTGATCTTAAAACAGAACTACTGTTTCGAAAACGAAAACGCCTAAATCAGCAATTTTTTGTTGTTTTGGATAGAAATACCGTGTACCTACTGCAGAGGGCTTCATGACGTGATTTCCGGAAAATATCAAACCTCTTTTTGAACGTAATCAGGAGACTTCGAAACTACAAGTTTGTCCATGCTAAAATTATACAATAAATATTGTGTTTAACCATGCGAGATTTGTATGAAAAACCAACCGGTTTCATGAATTTGTATGAAAAATCATTTTCCTTAACCAAAAACTAAACCTAAATATCAAATCATTGTCTTGGTTTCAAAAATTAAATTTTTAAAAAAATATTAAAATTCTAGTATAACTTTGTTTTTAACCACTTTCATGAGTTAAATTTAATACCATTAAGTTTCGGAAAATAACATTTCCCTCATCAGGATGTCAAATAAATTAACTAAAACCATATGTCAAATGATATAAAAAAAATAAACATAGTACCTACCTAACCTAAATTGTTACGATGATGAAAGATGTGGAAATCGACAGGATATAAAATTATTGTAATTATTTTTAGGATATGATTTGTGGTTAAATTTAATTGGTTATTTATAATAATTTTGTTATTTTTATACGCTTCACTTATTTCTAATGATTCTAAATTATTCAATTTAAAACAAAAAATCCCAAATTTTTATCAAAACTATGATCATTTTTCTAATAAATGATTGGAAAATTCTGAAAAACCATTACTATTTAAAAATCTCAAATGCTCTTCGACTTTTACGTTAAAATTTCGACCTGCTTTTCCAATATAGATGTTTACTAATATTTATTCTGTTATTACCGTTTTTCCAATATAGATGTTTACTAATAATTTATTTTTTATATTTACTAATTATATTCGGTAGTGCCATTATGACTATATAGTGGTTGATTAAACGCCAGGTCTGTAAAAATTGTCTATCCACGATTATTAATAATAATCTTGGATAGATAATTTTTACAGATCTGGCGTTTAATCAAGCACTATATAGTCATAATGGCACTATCGAAGCCGGCATCCAGAAAGTCACAAATGTAGCGGGGAAACGTAATATTATGGATGTATTCTTGCGGTCAGCGCCCGAAGGAATATTTTTAGTAAATATAATACAATCTTGTGCTTATAAATTTACTATTGTAAATTGCCAATTCCAAGATATGATAATAATAATAATGTGTTTATTCCAGCGTGATCAGGTTTTTCTTTTAACCCGATTCGCCATAAAGATAATACATATTATGTTATACATTAAAGGTTATGAAATAAATTTAATGCTTTGAAAAGTAAAACCAAGGAAAATATTAATAAATACAAAAAAAGTTAATAAAAAGTAAAAAGTGCATAACTACTTCAGTCACGGACATTGTTGTATATGTAGCTATTTTGTAGGCGCTGCCATTCTCTGGTCATGGAACCAGCTTTCCATGAGAGCGCCGCTTGCACCAGAGAGTTGGTGCTGAGCTCCAGCCGCAACTTTACGCCAGCAACTCGATGCCTTAGAAGCGGAACGAATCCATGTATAAGGCCTTCGGTAAACATTGTAGATGCGCTACAATAACTAGTCAATCCGAACAGTATTCTGTATGAGTTGTTGTACTGAATTCGGAGACGGTTATACGTCACGTGCTTGTATTTCGACCAGAGTTCGCAGGTACACATGGTGGTGAAGAACAATTTAAACAGGATGCTCTTCACCTCCTTACTGCATCGGTAGAAACGCCACTGCAAAAATTTCAAGAATACCTACCGGAGAAAAATTCTAATTCTAATTAATGGTTGAAATGTTTTTCATTATTCTATTATCTACGGTCAATTAATTTTGACAAGACGACATGCAATGGCCAAGAGTATTCGCATTATAGATGTCACATGTCATGTTGCCGTTATACAGAGCGAACAATAAATAATTTCCTTACAATATGGCGAGCGCATGAATCACTCGTGTATCTGATCGAGACAACGCATTAATTGCTTTCTACAGAGATACAAAACACGGAAACAGTTGATACAAACTAAAGTATCTCACACAAAACGTGGTTATATTGCAAATCAAAAGCAGCTAAGTCACACGCCGATACTAAAGATAGCTGCCTCGATATCGAGACTAATCCATATATATTTCCGTGAAAAAATGTAACCTATATTAAAAAATATAAAAAATGTAACCTGTATGTATTATATTTAGCTATATATTATTTGAAGTATTTGTATATTGTAAGTAGTGGATAAGTAATACCATCAATTTGATCATTTGATCATTTGATTTTGTCATCAAACTATTAATGCACTGTAAATAATAATAATATTATCTTTTTGTCTTTTTAATACATCACATTGGACTCAATCACATTACATCACATCAGTGGTATCAATTTCCTTTACATGTACAATCCTTTAAATATCTGATGGATATGGGTATTGGCGATCATCCTTCACTGGTCCAAGTGTTCTCCGGAGAATTTTTTTTTGGAAGACCTTGATAGTCTTCAATCGCTTCTCCGTGAGACTTCAGGTTTCGCATTCGTATAGCAATATCGGTTTAAAACGGTCACATTGTAAACACGAATTTTAGTTTTCTTTGATAGTGGCTTGGATTTGAAAAGAAATATAAAACGAAAATAGAAATTCAATAAAATATTTCTGCGCGGCAGTTTTAACAATTTTTTTGCTACGAGTCCAAAACTTATTTAACATTTTAGTGGTTATTCAGTTTACTGATAAAATAAATAATATACCTTATTAGGTATATTATTTATTTTATCAGTAAACTCGGGACCTCGGGGTAGGTCCCGAACCTCTAAAATATTTTGACATACATTTATTTCGGTACAAATTATTATGGCCCAGGGTAAAGATGTCTGCAGGTGCCGGTTTTTTTAATTTTTGGTAGCATTCAAATTTTTTCAATAAACGAAACTTTATTCTACACGTTGAATTATTTTATCACTACTATAGTATTGAGAGTTGCAGTACCTCTCATCATCAGGTGATAATTAATCTAAATACAGACATATATGGACAGTAAGGGTAGACAACGTGATATTATTAACCCTTCCCAAACCATGCAGTAACACAGGTCTACTATCATAATTAAACCTGTAATATTTCGGTAAACATATGCAACATAAAATTTTTATTTTAGATAATCCTAAAGAAAATATTAACGCTTAGACTAGTGAAAAACCAATTATGAAAAGGGAATCGTACAAAAACAATATTTTTTTCATTCAATCCGTTGTAAAATTAATACGTTGATAAATTGATTGATACCATTTGTCATATGAAAGACAGAGATCACACATTATTTTAACAGTGAAAAGGACAACAAACATACAAATATAATTGTCTCTTTCTCACTAATTAAATGAAGAGAGATAAGAAGGATAGGACTTAATGAATGCTCTAAATTACGTAATTAATCATTTAAAAAAAATTGAATGCTCAATATTTCTAGTAAATTCGTGCCATAAAAACCATTTATTAACTATTATTATTATTACTATTATTATTATTAATTATTAAAAAACATTTTTTCTAATTGTTATTTACGGTAACACGAGTTGACAGCATGGCTGCGTTGGAGTATTTTATATCACAGTATGGTAAAGGTTAATTAGTATTTTCTCTGATATTTGTTCCTACGGTTTTTAAGTCATTCTTTATTAATCGGTATAATAAGGGGTATCGACTGGAGAAGTTTTAGTTTATGACTATCGAAAGAATGGTTGGTTTTAATTACATGATTAGATTTTATTATTTTTTAGACAGCGACGATGTTCTTTTGTTGGAAGCGATTCGTTTGCTTTTTGTACACCGTTGTAAATCTTTCTTTTGGAAATTCCACGAGCTTGAGCGAACACAATTCGAAAAACTATTATAGATGGTACACGATCTAGATAAATAACTTTAATAACGAATAAGAGAGCTGATCTAATCAACACAGGCAGTATCCAACACTAACCGATGACTGTTTCCACGTAAATAGCAAAATCATAAAAACGCATCGCAAGCTGGGAAAATTACGCAGGAATCTATTCCGAATTGTCCAGACAGCTGATGCGCAAAGAGAGATTCGAACCAGTAAACGGTTATTATTTTTTCTGTGGTGAATAATTAATCACATTGAGACGGTAGAAAGCTAGCCACTCACGGTAGTGCTGTTATTGTGCATCGCGGCCACTTTGCATACGTCTGGAAACTGCGATACTAGAAAACGACTTCATTATCCCGGCAGAACATCACATCGCGGCGCACGCACAACTACCGACTGCATCGCTCCAACATATTTGGAATTATTCACTCGTTGGCCTCCTCATTCAGCGAAAATCAAAGTTTGAAGTTTATTATTCTTTATAATTACATTGATGCATAATTATCCGCCATTTTATTGACATTAGTCATAATATAATTGCTTAATAGGGTTGAGAAGTTGTAAAATCATACACATGTATACGGATGGCCCAAAAAAATGAAAACATCTCCTAACACGTGAGTTATTTTATTAAAACATAATATAATTATAGCTAATCAGAAATCATCAAAACACCCCATATTGCACAATCTGGGCTGCTCGGTGGCCACATGCCTGGCTCGATGAAATTAACATTCTCACGACGAAGAAAGTTGATTGTATTTCTGGCTGTATGAGATGGTGCTCCGTCCTGCTGTTAATGTTCAGTTATGCTGTATTGTCTAGACTTTGTTTTGAAACTCTTTGATCATTTCCCTAGCACCCAAACGTTTTTCAATTCGCAAATTTTTGATCAGAATACGGTCTTCTGCTGTGATTTTTGTCATTCTGGGCAACAATTTGAAAAAAAAAAAACAAATGGGAAAATTAATAATCAAAGATGGCGACCGGAAATTGTCGAAATAAAACGTAATATAGGCAAATAGGTAAGTAAGTAAATTAATAAACTATTTAAGCTATTGTATTTATATATTTAAACTAATTTTGATGTAATTATATGACATTTTATTAAATGTTTAGCCACTTTTTTTTGGCCATTCTGTATAAGCCATATGATTCTGTACGACTGTGAGAAAGTTGGTTATGTTACAATATAATAAATACAATGTAATTTATGTTACGATATATATTTTTTTAATATTATGATTATGATATTTTTAATATTATGGGATAATTATGCATCACGCTAATATATTCTTCATTTCAAGCATAATAAATGTAAATCTAAATATTTGGCTTCTTTTCCAGTTGGTTCCTTTATTATGGCCCATGTCCAGTGATGAGATTTCTTTCGGAGATTCGAGTTGAGTGCGCATAAAGAAAAGTACAGTTTTAACGCGAAGCGATCTATGAAACAACGCGTGGATTATAATTTATTTATTTATTTATACATATTTTGACATCCATATTTTTGTACTAACAGAGGTGGATACATAATAAACATACATAATACATAGTTTGTTGTGTGGGATGGAGTAGACTTCACCTCTGATATATACAGCGTTGTCCCGGCTACTTTGCTAGACTAAAGTCTGTGTTAAAGTAGCCAGTTTTTTTTTTCGTGCTGTTGTGGTGTTATTTGAAATAAAAAGATACATCAAATATGAATAAAAAAGTAAGAATAAAATAAAAATATGTGGAGTGGGAGTGTTGTAGGACTAGTGAGTTATTAGTAAAAGAATTGTATACATTATATTAAATTGTTGGATATCCATGCTTCTGATTCATCTCTACCTGATTGAATCATATATTGGGTCCATATTTGTATAATCTTATAGGAATTGTACGATTTCCAGTTGGTACTGAGTGTATTGTAAAGTTTCGGAGCTAGGAACATGTAGAATCTTTGATAAAATGTCGTCGTTGCTCTCGGAACTGGTGTGTAGATGTTTGTAACTAGTACATTTGTACGAAATAATGATGTGATAATGTAACTAATGATGATGTAACATAATGATGTAACTAGTACATTCGTACGAAAAGTACGTACAAAAAGAGATCCTCTGCATAATCAGTCACAAATCTTACAAATTTACAACATATTTTAAACAAAATAAGCAGTCTTATGCAGTAGTAGATTATTGTGATAAACACATATCTAAATAGGCGATTAGTACTTCCACAACAAAATTAAACCAGCATTGCTATCGAGAAGTAACAATTTGACATATTTTTAATGTATAAAAAAGCGCCCAGCGAGATCTCGAAGTCAGGTAAAATCACACTAGTCATCGTTCATCGCGAACCAATAAGCGATAATCAATGGCGTCTCGGTAGATTGTGTTATAGGTATAACTTATTGTTATATTGTATAAATCTTAGCCCTGGTTCTGAATTATGAGTTGCTTATTTTTTTTTTTGTTTATAGATTTAGTAACATGACACCAATTAAAAAAAAAAAGACGTCGATAAGTTCAAGACGAAATTTTTTTCTTATTTGTCATCCAAAATAACCTTGGTTATAAATGCTGTTCGTGGAGATATGAAAGTAGCCACTGCCAGCCGAAGTTACAAAGTACCACGTTCCACCTTGCGTCACAAAATATCTAGAAACATCAGACCATGTTGGACTACAATCTGTACTTGGAAACGACGAAGAAAATTCTTTGATTACTTGGATAAAAGAGTGTTCGAGAGTCGGATTTCCAATAAACAAGGACGGTTTATTAGATTTGGTTAAAAAATCACAACAGGAAACATCACCCTGGAAGATCTTGGTTTTTATCCTTTATGGCTAGACACTCTAATTTAAGCAAAAAACATGCAGAATATATAAACAAGGCCCGTTCACTGATAATATAAGAGAGAATCAGAAAACGGTTTAATGAAGTTATTGCCCTATCATATTCTTTATCCGACATCAAACACAACAGAAAACTAATTCGATGAAAGAATTTTACCAGATACTGAATTGCCAAAATATAGGTAATTTGTTAATAAGTGAATTTATTATTAAAGTAAATTATTTTTGATAAGTTAACTAATTTCTAAATGACTTAAAGAGACAACTGATTAGTCATTAAGGGAAAACTTACTAATAATTTAAAGATTTTAAGTTTAGTTTTAGTTAGAACATAGAAGTCGCCACCAAATAAGGTGCTTTGGCTTAGTATTAAAAACACCATAATCGATATTATATAATAAAATTACTGATTTGAACTACAAAGATCCTTTTATTTTCACCCATAATATAAAAAACCTATGTATAATATAATGTCCAAAACTGGTGCACTAGCGTGGTCACAAATGGATGAAAAGTGGGCGAAAGTTGTGATTACACACCTTTTTTTTTTTTAAATTTATTACACTCAAAATAATTGACTCCTATTATACACTTCACCTAAACCTGAAGGATGAGGGTCTGATATACTCTGTGGAGTTTTGAAACCAATGTTATACCTATTATTACACCAGTGGTAAAATTTTAAAAGTAAAAATTTTCTTCAAGTGGCCAAAACTGGGGCTCTTGCCCTATGTCATTTTGTACGTATGTACTACCCCTACTTTCCTTTACCGCATCTCAGAAATAATCAAAGTCGTGGATACGGACCTTTATTTATCTAAAATAGGTATATTCCCACTAGGATTTCAACATTACTCTTACAATAATCCTTTTCCACCATTGATGACAGTAAATCCGCAAAGTCAAAAACTAATACTGATTTGGGAAAAGTATTTTTTAAATAAAAAATAATGTTTGAATAGCTTAGGTTGAAACATTATTCCTAATGGCGTTTTGTATGTACCGGATTCACGGATCGGTGTTTCGCACCGCACAGATTCATTTTATTGTCATTTACGAATGTCACGCGATCCACTAACCATGGTCCTACCCGAAAAGGGGTGAAATTACATCAAATATTAAATAACAACATCAAACTTAATCATGTCGGGTTAAACTTAATAAATCGTTGAAAATATTATTTAAAAAAATTCAAATAATACAAATATGCTATTGCTACTTCAGTATCAAATAAATAGATACATAAGTAAAAGCCATATTATTTATAATTTTGTCTTTTGGTAGGAGATTTTTTAAGTAGGGAAAAACATAGTAAAATGTTATTTAATTTAATGTTTAAAACCTACCAGAACGTTGCAATAGATGTACATACATAGGAAGGCTTCGTTTTTGTCCTGACACAATTCTCGCCACATCCACATTCATGCATCATCTCATACTAGTTCGTCGATTATTGAACCATCTTCAGATATTTGATTTACCTGGTCATGCCGAGTCTTTCACGGACGTCCTCTATTTCTGGTGCCATCAACACTGGTCTAATTATCACATTTCTGACAATAGAAATAAACTTGTTTATTTTCTATTCGAAAAATCTTCATTCAGAACAAAGAGGTCATTATCTATCTAATTCGTACATTTCAAAGCAAATTTACCCTCCAATGTAACTTATTTAAAATTTCCCTTCGCACGACACGTAAAAAGACATTGGAGTGTTATATATATATATACAATGTAAAAAGAATGAATCTTAAAATGTCAGTCAAGTTTTCAGAACATAATTTAGTTTTTCTGCATAATGTTTAATAAAATTTTATTTAAACAATTTTGTACGTATTATTATTATCATCTTCTTACTCACCAAAATACCATTTCGCCTCTAAGATAGAAAGCCATATTGTTCTGTCCTGTGACATTCCACTCTTTACTCGGTCACTTTCATACATCTTCTCATGCACACGTAGCATAATAAATAGCCATCGAAATATAATTAGGTATAACCTTGTAGGTCGCTATCATCATATGGTCCGACCATTTATTTTCGTGGGTTTAAAAAACAAAAATAATTATACAAAACGTAGATACAAGCTCTAATTATGGAAGTAAAAGATGTATATAATGAAAGCTCCTGACATTTTCGTAGGTTACATCTACATCCTAATTGATGTCTTATATGTAGATTACATCTACATCCTGATTGATGTCTTATATGTAGGTTACATTTACATCCCGATTGGTGTCTTTTATGAAGGTTAGGTACATCTACACCCTGATCTATAAAATAACTCTAACATTTTTTTATAGTTACGAGTGTAAAAAACACATTTTTTCTTAAAAGCTTAGGTGCTTAGGGAGGAAAAGATACCACTTTCGTTGTTACTTATAAAACAGCCTATTAATCATAATACCCTTGAGACCCTTTTTTCATTTTGCATAGGTCTCAACTTCTTTACTTATGTCACCGCATTATCAAAAAGAATCGACAGAGAAAATTGAATCCGACACGATCCATAATAGCTCTATATAAAAACATAAAGATATCTCGATGTTTCATACTAGTTTATTGTGTAGGTACCTACTGAAAAATAAATCTGAGCATTAGATTTTATTAGGTATTTACACTATTTTTTGTACTTTAGCTGTAAAACGATCGTCACTTTATTATAAATAAAAAGATAAAAGTGTTGATACATCATAAAATATGAAAAGAAAAAGATATTGTATTGTTTATTTGGAAAAAATGTTTTGTAATGTTTTCGCAGTACAAATAAGTATAACAGAAAATGTGAGCATATTATTGTGAAAGGCATGTACATACTTAAATAATCGATATATTGTATAATTCGATATTTCTTGTATTCAGTTAATATTATTTCCAGAGAGACACAATTAATAGGATATTATACATATCATGCATTCAAATATATGCTCGCCCATCGGGGGCGGAAAGATTTACAAATGTGGAGAAAGTGTAAAATATATTTTTGAAAAAATAATTTATGAATGAGTGACCTGTATGTGCGTGAACGTAATAACTCTAACTCCCTTGTTAATGATTGGCTGTGGGTTGCGCGTTCGCGACGGTGCGAATCAATATATTCGATAAGTTGTCGATGGCTTTAATTTGTTTATATACCAATATCCGTCTTGGTCTATTTCACTGTGGAGTAACTAGCTGGGTCAGCTTATTTTGTAACATATCGATTTCAACTCGCCCGATCTTGAAAAATTTATTGTAGTGAATTTTAAGTGCCCAGATTGATAAATTCTCGCATTCCTCTAATAAATTACATTAAAAAATTGTTCTTGGGTGTCTGCCACGCAGTTTTTTTTTTACATCGCGTAAAGTTATATTTGAACAAGGAATTATCAATTTTTTACGTGACATCGTCGTATATTACAAATACGTTAATATTTTTTCATAAGTAATGCTTACAACAATCTTAAAAATGAAAGAATTCAGATTTAGCCTTATTTTATATACAAATCAGCCAAGAAAACGAACTAGTCGATTATAATTCAATTAAAAACATTAGCTTCTTGTTTGTACGCTAATCCGTCCGATTATGAGTATGTTATTAGATAATAAAAAATTTAAAAAACCATGTAGGTACCTATTATTTTATTTTAATTTCATCGATTTTGTAACACAAGAATTTTGGGCAATAATAGATTATTCGGGCTATTTCGACCCTGGCAGAAAAATGTTAAGTAGGTAGGTACTTCTAAGTATTTTTTGAATATATCAAACCAATTAGCCAATTTTTTTTTTAATGAAACAATTTGAATTTCAAAATACCTACAGAGATTCAATTGTTTACTTTGACACAAAAATATTTCGGAATTGTATACACTGCAGAAAATAAATACATTTTAAAGAGTAATAATGTAAATTGAAATTAGTAGTTAATATATTTTTTGGACCCAACTTCCATTCAAAATTAATAATAATAATTTGAAAATATCTTATATTATTATATAAACAATACTACTTCTTTTAGATGGATTTGTCAAATAAAGATGTTACAATGAGAGCTGAGGAAGTAAGGTCGTGTCCGTGCGGCTGTATCTCTAATTCAACAGCAGTTTACTCCATCCGGACCAGGGATCAAACAACTTTAGCTTTGCACATAATGCCTTCGAGTATTATGCATCACCAAGGAAATAATTACAGCCCTAACGACATATCAAAGTTATGGAAAAAAGACTGCCGCAGCTACTTGTGGAAAAAGAAAATAGAAAAAAGCAAAAGTACAGATGAAGCAGTGGATCATATCTGTGACTGTTATAGTTTATGTGAACTTCATAAAAACTGATATTCCTAGACAATTTTTAGGCAAATAAAAAACTAACATTTCATATTAAAGTGATTTTTGTAAATTCAGTTATTAATTTACTATGTACGACTGAAATTTATGACCTACTAAAGATGGATATATCACATGGAACCTTTAATCATAAACAACTTTTTTTTAAATGAACTTTAAAAATTTATCATGTGTGATTAGTTAACTTTAAAAAGATTTGATTAGAACTTTAATTTTATTAACTTTAAAATTATTTTTAACTTTAAAATTACTATAAAATTATAATAACTTTAAAATTACTTTTATTAACTTTAAAAAGATTTGATTAGAAAGATTAAGAACTTTAAAAAGTTATCGTGTAAGTTAGCTTACTGAATTGTCTTTAATTAAATAACAAACTTGGGCAATTTTTGGGAAAACGTGTAATGCACACATTAAAAAAAAGATGACATCATTTTTTCAGAAATATTGGTGAATTGGTTTTTTATTTTATTACACCCTTAAAAATGTCAATTTTTAATGGCTTAATAATTTTGTGATTTTACATTAAAATATATTTTTGTAAATATCTGTTTTCCTTAAAAAGCAACACGCATTAATACACATATATTATTTTAAACGGTTGCCAGCCTAGTAGAGATTAAATAAAAAATTGCCTTAATGAACCTTTTTATCAGGGTGCATTTAACAGGATAAATTAAGGAATTTTTGCATACATACATCATTATATTGCATGTTATGATTCTTGTCTAGACACATATCAATAATATCTCTAACAATCTTTTCTTCTTCAACGGTCATTATTAGAATGACATCTGCCTTGGTTTCTTGGGTTGGCCATGGCAGAGGCCTGTGTATAGGATTGTTTAAAGTGTAGGTGATATTGCACAGTACCACCCATGCATTCTTGTAATAATGGAGAGCTTGGTCCGAGACGACTGGAGTTCTCCTTTACTTGGTAGCATTTTCCATCTATGCACAGGGCTTTGTACAGATTATAGTGCAGTAGGGCATGTCATAATATTTTTAGGCTTGAAGATATTCTATCAAAAAGCACTTTTCATTTAAAATAAAGTTATAGATATTAATTGACAAATTGATGTGACAAGTGCAACTGGTGTCCGATGTCAGAACACAATTGACTAAATATAATGCATAATTAGCTTTATTAAATGATGAATCATGCTGCATGTGTTATTGACACCGGTTCAATTAAATTACATATTTGAGTGAGAATATTTCTTGATTTTGATTGTTGAATTAACACATTTAAAAAATTGAGATTATTACTTTCATGGTGATGTGTACACATTGTGTGTATATATACCACTGGGAAGAAGCGAAACGATATTATATTTATTTTCGACATTAAAGCTTGCTTAGTATTGTACTTTGTGTAGGTATTATTAAATTCAAATTCTTAGTTAGGTAATCGGAATATAAAATCTCTCGCTCAAGCAATGAGCAATAAACGATGTTGGAAAATTAAAATCATCCATAAAATGTTTGAAAACTGTTTTAAAAATCATACCCTTGATAAATTATTCATTCATTATATGAGAGATCATAAATTTTCATTCGTTTGCCACTTTTCACATTTATCTTCAAAATAAATTACAAACGGTAGTTGGGTGTCATTATGGGTCGTATGAATAAAATATTTCTTTAATTTTAATTTTTTTAATTTTTCTATAATTTTTTTATTACATGGTACTATAACTTAACACTGAAATTAACATAACAAAGCCGTGCATATCTATAAAACAGATCAACACCTATTTATAAAATAAAATACAGTTATTGGCACGTTTGTACAGTGTCTAGGGGCTGCTGCACGTGTTCTTTGAGAATGTCTAAATTTTCTCCGCATTCAAACCTTACAAAGTCATGGACGTGTACCTTGTGTTCTTTCAAAATGTCATTGACAATCAATTCTGGATCAGAGAGAAACTCTTGATAAATCAAACACGATTCATTATCTGAATTTTTATCAGGTTTGTCCTCAGTTTCATTTCCGATTTTAGTCGGATTCATCCCGACAATATGTTGGCAAAGCTGCTTTCCAATGGTGATGGCACTCTCGTCGTTATTCTCACTCGTGAAGGCTAAAATTCCTCCATATTTTCCCGTAGAATAGTTCAATGTCTGGGTGGTAGGTGGATGGGTGTATGCTGAGAGATATAATCCAGGGGAGGCTTTCCAACATTCTGCTCTGCGAAGGGCCGCATTTTCTCCGACTGCGCCAATCATGAGAACCAGCTGTTCGGCCAATGTTTTTCCTTGTGTGGAATGGAGGGCACCTAATTGTTCCGCATCAAAACATATCTGTAAAGAAGCATTTATATTAAATTTTATGTACAATTATTGGGCTCGTGAGTTAAGTTTTCCCTACATTAATTGGGTGCTTAAAGAGTTAACTCATTGACTGTCTGCTCATTTTTGGAATATTAACAAATGCTGATTATATATTATTGTTCAAGCACAATCTGCCACAAAAACAACAGGTCACGGGGGATGCCAGCGAAATTCTGATGCAAATAAACACAAAGTGTAATGGTCCCCCCTTGGGTGTAGACGGCACCTAGCAAGACAATGCAGTAATGCCCATGGGTGTAAATCGGTAGTCAATGTATGAAACAAGTTGAAATTATTAAAATACATCGCAAAATTGCAAAAAAAAAAAACAGATTAAAAAAATATTTTTAAAATGTTGAAAATTGATATGTCCTGCAAATTTAATAGTTTATAACTATTAATTTTTAACATTTTTTTAATTTGTCTCAGCTCAGATTTGTTTTGGTAATCTTGGATCCAAGATTATAAGAAAATATATTTTGTATATACAAGAATTTTCCATATTAAGGCAATTTTGTGGCACGCGGAAAATGAGCTTAATGGTCGCAGTCTTTCTTATAATGTCTTAATTATGGCAGATAACAATTAGATTATTAGTGTAAAGGTCCTATCTAAGTTTAAAAAAAATCTAATCTAGTGTATAACTTTTGATATAAATGATGTATTATTGAAAGGGAAGCCTTGATTAATTTTATTATTTTTCTGGAAAGTCAATTCCGGTGTTCATAAGTTTTTATTTAGTGCTCTTCACAAATGAAAAAAATACCTTTGTCAGAAGTCCCATGGCTTGCAGATTAGAATTGGCATACTTAAAGCAAGTATTTGTAGCTTCCTCAACCATTGATTGAAACTTTTCATTCCTCGCGACAAAGTCTGTTTCGCAGTTTAATTCCACAAGGGCGGCATGTGATCCATCATACTTAACGGCCACCAGCCCCTGGCTAGTGGATCTACCGGCCAATTTGGTGGCTTTGGCCCAGCCCAAATCCTGGGCTTGCTTGTGAAGCCACTCCTCGGCCTGGAAAGTATTGAGTCAAACTGAAAATCTGCTTATTATGGTTCACCAACTTGTTCAAAATATATCTGAAATATGATCTGTAGATAAACGAATTAATCAAACCCTCAATCTCAATGTAAAATGTGAATCAATTATTTTAGAAACCATCCAAGAGCATGAATATAATTTCTGTACAATTAGGAAATTGGTATTTTTTTTACATACACTCCGTCACTGATTTAAAAAAATTATCTAAAATAATTTAAATAAATCTAAAATAGAATAATTGCACCAATTGTTCATAGTAAAATAAACCTTGATATAATCTTCTCAGTTGTCAAGGCCAAAATGTGTTTTTCTAATTAACATAACTACTTCTGTATTTTTTTGTTTTATAGAGAAACATTATTGTTATTATTTATATAATGCATGCAAGAAAAATGTTCTTTTCACCGAGTAACACATTTACAAAATTAAGTAGATCTTGAGACAATTGTTTTGCAATATTGTATTATTATCGCATTTTAGTTACCTGTTAATTTATTTTAAATATTTTGGTTTGAGCAGAAATTGACACCATTATTGTTTATAATTTCAAGAGCACAACTGAACCAAATTACAGATCCAAACAGAATTTTCTTTAAAATCACTTGATTTATTATTCAAACTGCGGAATCCAAGATGTCTGATTATTTTACATAGCATGTATCAATGGCTAAAATGTAATCTATCTTACAATTATACTATCTCACCTCATGATAAATTATATTTATGAAATATTGAACATAATTCCAGTCACTAACATTTTTAATTAATCTTATGTACAAACCTTGTTCAAATCATTATTGTGCATTTCTAACGCTTTCTTGCAGTTCGCAAAAGTATAGCCTGTTTTCTTCCGAAGTTTAGACAGTAAAGATGTTTCTGCTGACCAGAATACTCTGGTGGTATTAAATCGTCGAATAAAATTTGTAAACATCTGCTGAAACATAGTAAATAGAATACAATAAATTATTGTGATTATAGGTTAATTTAATTTCTATGTGACATTTGGTTTCCATGGATTTCCTGTATTATTCAGAATAATAAATCTTGACAAAAATCTGACTTAGTTTGTTTTAGAGACAAGATAACAAGTTATTGTGCCATGGTGTTCTTTCTATCCTTAATTAAAATGATTTAATTCAGCTTTCACTATTACAACATAGGAACAGGTGATTTGCTAGGGTAATTTATATATTAAATTTTTTCCTCTGATTTACAGCTATTGTGCGATTTATATGTTTGCAACTCAACGAAAGTTTACCTTGTGTCAAAATAAATCTAGAAGATTCCAACTCCTTATACAGAAAATGTATACAGTCGTACTTTTTATCTTTTATCACAAAATAGACCTCTCGTTTTATAAACACGCCGGTTTGAAATGTTGCCAGTTGCCATACTGACAATTGACAATATAAATTTAAACGTCAAAAAATAGTTGCACCAATTGCTTACGCCATTTTCAGATTTTCTAGCCATTGATATGCCTGAACAGTAATCTGTGTCGCGAGCCGATTTTGATTCGGACTGACCTATCATATTTGTCATCTGCGGATGCTTTGTTTTCTTGGAAGTGCATTTCGCAAGAACCACGTCACACGAGGACCGTCTCTTCCGTCATTGGAAAGCTGTCCTTTGTTTCCTAGGCCATTCATCGGGAATATTTATCTCTTCCGCAATTGCGAGGGATGACCACACGTATGACGCAATATGTTAGGGAGTCAATCGGTTGCCTTTTGTCCGAGGAGAAATCGTTCCGAGAAATATCGCGCTCGGGAGCAGCCTAGTAACAATGTACCGTCCGTAAATTAGGGGGTCGACAATAAGACAGTGACTGCACAGAAAAAAAGGGAACAATTAAGAAGCGGGTGCGTTTTTCTGCCCGAGGATAATTGACTCCGGGGTGATAAAGCATCTTTTGTTGCATGCGGGTCAGCACCCACGCGCGGAAGTACCACCGTGAGCGACGACTGACTATCGCGTCTTTTCTCCGTAGGGGTAGGCAGAGAAAATGGGACGCGTACGAATAAGTTTGTGTACGCGGATTCACATCTTCCATATTCACGCTCCTCATGTGGCGCGTAGATCGGACTATTTCGTCGTCAATTATTCAAGTCTCAGATCGACCGCGATTCGATCTAATCAAAGTGTGCTGGTGTAGTAGCACTTCCGCAGTATCCAGTCGCCATTCGTTCTTGAATCTACTAGCAATAATCAAGTCGACTAATACAAATAAGAATGAAGGCAAGCAGAGAGATTGCAATGTAAATAAATATAATAATAATGTAATTGTAACTGGGCAGGTGAGAAAATTATGTAATAGGTATAAGTGTATGTAATGCGAAAACCACTCACAAAACGATGTAATAAAGCTGAAATAAAAAAATCCCATATGTGCCTATTTATAAAAGTCTCAAGAGGCAATAAAAAAAGAATAAAATGATTAGCTCTTAATTAGGATCTTGAATGTGAAATGTTTTTATACTGATTGTATTTTATACTGATTGATGTACTTGGAGGTAATCAGAGATAGTGATAATTCTGGTAAGCTTAATGTAAAAAATGTATAGAATATAAGTTAGTGATAGTTTATATATGTTTGTGGACAATTTAAATGAACAGTGTATTATTGGATTTTATGTGATAAGGCAGGACTATAATTAATTACGAAGAAAGTGGGCGGAGCCGAAAATTAGGCCTACAAGCGAGGGTGTAGCGGAGATGTCAACGGATGGACCAATGAGGCGTCGCCAATCCTGTGAGGACGGACCGACTCCGAGCGAGAAATACGCCTTCACCACAGTTTAAAAGGGCCAGGACGCCATTTTTAAAAAGGAGTTGAAGTCGAAGAGTCGAAGAGAGGAGTTGAAGTTGTGAACCCGGGAGTGGAGAGTCGGAGGGATGGAGTTGAAGTGGACAGTTGAAGTCGGACAGTCGAAGAGAGGAGTCGAAACAGTCGAACACAGTTGAAGTGAACAGTTGAAGTCGGACAGTCGAAGAGTTAGAGTCGAAGACAGTCGGAGGGATGGAGTTGTGAGAGTGAGTCGCAGTGGTAAAGTCGGATAAAGAGTCGAAAAACAGTCGCGGACAGTCGGAGGGATGGGGTCGCAAAACGGAAGTTGAAGGTGTGAACCCGGAGTGGAGTCAAAGGGATGAGTTGTACAAGAAGAGAGTTGAATTCGTGAACCCGAAGTAGAGAGTCGAAGGCATGAGTCGTAAAAAACAGTGAAAGTTGTAAATCCGGAGTGGTGAGACGCAGTTATAAACCCGGAGTCGGACATGGGGTCTGGGAGGACGAGGGAACGAGGTTCGGAAGGAAGTTGTAAACCCAGAGAAGTGAGTCGGACATGAGGTCCGGGAGGACGAGAGAAACGAGGTCCGGAAGGGAGTTGTAGGAAGGAAGTCGAAGGCCAGTCGAAAAGAAGTCGGAAGCACGCAGTTATAAAACAAGGTCCGGAGGAGTGAATCGTCAAAGAGACATCAAGGCAACCACAGTTGGGATTGAAATCGACGGAGGAAGCAGCCACGGTTCATCGCAACCCACTCAGGAGCAGCCGCCCAGACCGGTTCGCAGTCCTACAGAGCAGACAGCGGGTAGCCGCCCACGCCAGGTGCCAGCGGAATCACTCCGCCGGCCGGAAACAAGATTCCGGAGGAACGTCGCCGAGCAACCCGAGGTAGAATAAGCTTTAGATTAAGTTAGTTATAAGTATTTCCACCTGCCCGTAAATCTAAACATGTGCTTAATAAATGTATAATGTGCATCTTCACGTGTTCATATTCACCTGTATCCTTATCTATAACCATGGTAATAATGGCAGTGATATCTGATGGATGGTTCGGGAAGCGAATATTCCATTAGAGTGCGGGGTGTCGTTCTGATGAGCGATCAGGAGCATGGTATGAATCATGACTCCTAGACGAACCCTGACTCGAACCGAATGGCGCACAAGTCGTGGCCTGGTTGTATCACTTTAAGCATCCATTCGTTAGCTTCATTATAAAGCTGAGCCGCGACCGTTTATATTACAGAATTACTGACTCATGAATCTGCTCAACAATTAATAGATAGGCTCTACGGTGTATGTTTAGAATCAACTTGCAAATGCAACAAACCAGACCCGCACTCCAAACCTGACTACTGATTTTGTCAGCAAATACTACGATTAATGTCTGCCATTTGGTCTGTATTTTCAAACCTCCAGATGTGCATTAATTAATTAATGTTTTTAGAATTTTAGAAGTCGTGAGTAGCATTTTTTATATTGCCGGATCATTGGAGATCTCATTTTATAAAAAATCATATAAAGCTGAATGATCATTTTGCCCCTACGTCAGTCTAACTTAATCTGAGTCGGCACAAATCCAACCGCAGGTCTAAATTATAGGTTACTTGCATATCTACATTCTAGAATATATTTTCAATATTATTATTATTGGCATTAATGCCAATAATGCTACATAATGCCAATAATAATAATAATGTACATCATAAAAATAAATCTATTTTGATTTTTCAGTGGAAAATATGTTTCATACGGGAAAGTTTAATAAAATTCCCTTAAAGAAAAGATCTTCCAAGTCCAGTAATGGAGAGCAAATTCTTAAATTGCCCAGGCTAGAGTTACCCAAAGATTTCAAACCGAGAGCAGAACCCTTATTTTCCTTGCCAAAAGAATTATTATGCCTTTCTGTGCCACCCAAGAAAATCAAAGCAAAGGATTGCAAGAAGCGCGATGAAAAGGGTAACTTTTGATTTAAAATCTAATGTTAAATATTTAGACGGCACCTACCTACTTCAAATACCTGTAAATCTTTTCATGCAACTGGCAACTAATGATATTTGGAAATCTTGCCATTTTGTGGGATATGAATTTTTATTATAATAAATAAAATAATATTATTTATTACGGATTGGAAATGAAGATCCAGGTTCGAATCCCGGTGACGCTAAAACAATATTTTTCGACAAAATTGATTTTATATGTATATATTTATAATTAATACATTAATTATAAATAATTTAGTATTTAATAAAATAATAGTTTAAATTTGTAAATTCAACTGAACATTGAATTTAAATTATGTATAGGAAAGCATATGACGATCCAAGATCACATACCTATTAATAAACATTATAATATTAAGTTAACAATTGAAAAACTAATGCAAACAATTGTTTTTAGGGATATTTTGTTCTTAGAAATTGTACCTATTTTTAAATTGAGTGTAGATCCTACGGTGAAGGATTTAATTCCCAAACTGGACACCAAAGTAAATTCTATTTTCAAAGCACAGGATGCTTAGATTTAAAATAGTAAGAGTATTAAAACAATAATATACTATATTTAAGAAAACGTGTGTGATTACCTTAATTCTTAATAATTTTAATTGTGGATTGATCCAATCATTGTAGTCATGCAGTCTTTTACGAAATTGCGGAAAGCCAGAGAAGAATTTAGAGAGAAACTTTTAAAGTTAATCATTCAAGACGAACCTCCCGAAGGAAGTAATGAAATACCTTCAGCTCATGAAAAAAAGGTTCTTCGTTATTATTTTTACCTTAAATACGGGATTGAAACAGTGCACGTGGCTCCCTTAGATAGTAAAATAATTACCAGGTAACTAGTTTATATCAAATACCCTCTATTCATATATTCTACTAAACTTATTTTGTGTATTAATATGCCAAATTATTTTAGAGTTCATAATTTAATATCTTCAAAGTTGAGAAAGTGGGTTGAGATATTGAATAGAGAAACAGAAGATATGAAAGAGGATTTTATGATGAGTATGAAAAAAGCTATAGTTGACTTTGTTCTACGTGATCCTAACATGGTAAGTTGATCAACGATTTCATTCTACGTTTCTTACAATTATACTTGATTTTACTGATACTTATAAAATACTTGATGAACTTTAATTTTCAGATAGAGTCTATACAAGAGAGTTTGACTCCTGACCGATTAGAATTGAAGAACTGGGATCCAGTTATACGAAATGGCATTAACCTTGCCAAAAAATTTCTTGAACGTAATTTGCATACTGTTAATCCATGCATTGCTCAAGTTCTCAACATATGGTGGGACCAGTTCAAGTAGGCTTTCATTAAAATTAAAATTATAATACATATTACCACACCATTTTTAATAGATGTAGACAGAGGGATTACAAAATGACTCCTTCCTAGCTGTTTACATTACTTGTTTAATGACCAACTGACTGAATACAGGCAATGTGTGCTGTAAATTAAGGAAGGGAGTAGAGAATATTTCTTGACATCATCACATGGCCCTGGAGGTAGACGACGCAACACATCTTATAACATTAAGTCTCTTTGCTGCTGATGACGGTGGGACGCAAAGATTTAATGTTTCTCGTACAGAGGACCATAGTATTGGTAGGCGTATGATAATGGTTGTAAGTGTGAGCGTGAGGAGTGACTGTACATCTATTATGAATATCTTTTGGATCTTTCACTCCATATACCTGATTAAATAAGCTGATTAATTTACAATTCTCACTCCTTGTATTATTTGAAATATTCCATTTTACACACACATTTGAAAAAAATGGTATATTTAAAAATACTTATATGGCTTTCTACACGAACCGCGGTTTACTTGAATATTCTTCCCTATTTTTTAAACTAGGCTTCGGCAAAGAAACATTAATATTTTCCAAGTTGTTTTAATATTATTATGTCTTTCAGTGATTTAAGACTTATCAGTGTTCAAGATATTATTCTTAGCAGAGATGCGTATGAGGTATCAGATTTTCAGTTCACATGCAGACGCCATATTGACTCTGCTGTCGGTGTTTTGAATTCACAATGGTTACCGAGCATTCAAGTAGTTTTCATGCAAGTAAGTATTTTTTATGAATAGTGTCCATTGCACAAAAACTGGAGCGACTAGAAAGTTTTCAGTAATTTTCCAAGGCCTTGTATCTACATATTGTTGTATTTAATCACTATCATCTGTCGTTCTGGTTACATGAATTATTGTAGTTGCATGTTTTTTTTTGTTTTAGGGCAATAAAAAGAAGTTAATACCGAGTGTCAAACAGCCAAAAAAGATGAAAAGATTTTATGATTGTCTTTCGTGCATCATGACTTACAATCTACAAACGCTGTGCCTGAAGTCTATCCAAGAATATACTAATTATATTATGGATGTTGGGGTAGATATGGAGTGTCCTATATATTTTATATCTGCTGATATTGCAAAGAAAATTTTTAAATTCATTTCAAGACCCATTATTGTTTTGTTATTGTCCACAAACCCATAAGTGTTTGGACTGTAAAATTTCCCTTTAGGATTATAAAATCAAAATTTTCAATATAAGAAATAAATTCAAGATTCAAATAATTATTTATGAAGTTTGTTTGTTGAATTTGATTTGATTTGGTAATATGTAAGTACATTGTCTCATTATCTTGGTACAATCTTAATTCTTTAGGTGACGTTTCGGAAACTATAGCAGGTCCTTCATGAGGGCTAATATCGCAACATTATAGCTTAGAATACTCTGATATTTCATTTTTGGCACTCATATTGTTGATGATTTATTTTGGAAATAATGTCACTGACGCCAGCAATACTTTTAGCCAGAAATTATGAAAATGAAAAAAATAAACTTTTCTTATTATATATTTTGGAAAGCAATTAATAATTGAGAATGGCAGAGTTATCAAATGGAGATTGGAGATTCAAACAGATTGAAAAGATGAATGTTAATATTATTATTTATTTAAAAAAATTAATGTATCAACATCATTATAATTATATAATGCTTCTTGTGTGTTTAACTTAAAATATTAAATTTTTCACTTGGATCACTCTGCCGCTGTGCGACTCAATTCTGAGAATGTGATGAAATAAATCATATTAGTGATTGGTGACAACAATGAAACCATATTTCCATTAAAAACCGAAACCTCCCACCCTTCCCAAGCCCTGTCCCTCTACCCGAATAAGTTACCAAACTGTATTTAGTTTGGTTATCACCTGATTAAAGGGCCTGCACTTCTAAAACTATAGTAGTGATAGTATAACCCAATCTGTTTAGTTTAGTGAGAATTAAAATAATCATGTTACACTACAAAGTAACTGCCATGTCAATGAATGATATTAAAACATTAGGATTTTATTTATAAGATGCACTGCCGACGACATTAATGATTTTGAATACTCCTAAACAAATTATAATATGTTACATAGTATTCTTAACAAATAATATTATACAAATAATAATAAAAACACTCATAGTACCTAACTACATGTCATTCATTTTTCAGGGAATAAATCAAGGATTTTTCATAAGTCTTGTCTTCAGAAATGGCTTGATTGCTTTTGATCCACCGTTTAATAATATAAAAGAAAATCTTCTATCCACATACCAAGCTCTAATTGACTCCTGTCTGGCAATACCGAGATTGGAAACAACACTATACCAAGATTATTCTGGTGACATAGTCTGTTTAAAAGTATGAATCTTTTATAATATACCTATGTACATTTAAATTTACAAATACTTTTACAAGATACATAAATTTTTTAAATAATCTCTAAACATTTTTTCAGCCTGTTATAGATATGGAATACATAGAAGAATGCAAAACAAATATTGAATTACTATTAGATGATCAACGGGTTGGACCAGAATTGCGAGTACAAGATTTTGATGAATATGTGTGCTTAATTAATGGAGAGGTACATATTATGTCACCAAATAAAAACACAATTTATTATACATGTTATGTATGTACACACCAACTGGATGGTTTAGCACTTTTGTTAGCTAGAATCAGTTTGTATTTTAAGATATTTATATGTAAAGGAAACAGTTTCAATAATGATAGTGTTAGATAAAAATCAGACCAGAAACAAAAATGAAAACAATCAAATCTATCAAGAAGAAAAAAGTTCTTTTGTTTTTGTTCTATTTTTAAAAATATTAATGATTGGTGCGAAATTTACCATGGAACTCTACTATATCTCCTGAAGTGATCAGTTGGTATTAACAAAATACATGTGAGCAAGAGATGTCGCCACTAGTTAAGTTATTGAATAATTTAGGCTTAATTTGAATTAAAAGAAATTCTAATTTCTCAAGAGGTTGTACACCAAACATCAACATTATTTTCTAGTAAATTATTTTTAAGTGATGTTTGATGCAGTTAAGGATAATTGTTTGAATAAAAAATTGTGAGATTACTATAGCTTGTCTAATGTTGATGACGATGCTAAAATAATTATTCTACATGCTTTTTTATTTACATTTAGTGCTAAATATTTTTAAGTCTTCTATTTTAATTAGTTCTAATTTATTATAACTTCTAACAAACCTACATCTTGTTTGTTTGCAATATTGAAACATGACACTATTTGGTTTTGCAAAAAGTATAATTTTCAGACACAAGATGAAATCACTACATTTCTTGAAGCCGATCCGCCAAAGACATTTGAGCAATATTGTGAAATCGCTGTAAAGTATGTTGAATTGGCTGCAGAAATACCAATGAAAATCCAGCAGGTGGTAGTCATGGGCGTTTATAAAATCCAAAGGACAGAGTTAATGAACTCCTTAAAAGATGCTGCCACGTACTTTGCCAATCAAATATTAGGAAGGATGACGGCGGATTATCAAGCTATGGTCAAAGAGTAGGTCGTATTATTCCGCCACTCGTGTAATATTGCCATTTTCATCAGACTCTTGTTAACTATATGAAACTTTCAGATACGGAGAAGAATATCTCAACATTTCCAACACACTCTTGACTACGCCTCCAGATACTGCCGGTTTGATGGAACTTAAGAGATATTGCTTAGAAGTGGAGGAAAAAATACTTGATGAGATGGAAGAAAAACTGAGACACGTAATGGAGTACATAACATTCTTGGCTGATTATACAACGTTTACTCCTCTTGAAATAAAAGCTAACAATAATACATTCCAATGGTGAGGATAATTGACTTGAGGATAAGTTACTTGTTATTACAAAAAATATTTAATATCCAATAAAATTAAAAGCAAGTCAAATACATGTGAAAAATCAAAAATCTATAATTGTAAGAACAAAAACATTTTAAAGTAAATTACTACATTTAATCACATTATTTCTTAACAAAATTAAAAATACTGCTCTGTTTCAAAGTTTAAAACTTACTACTATTTACTACGCACACAAAATAAACAACCATTGTTTTTTCTAAGAATTCACAAACCTGAAAGGAATCGTAAATAATAAGGAACCTCGTCGGCAGACGCTGCTTTTAATTTTATGACTTCTCAAGAATTAGGGTTTTTAGATGGTGTAGTGTATATTGTTCACTTGTTAACAATATTTTTGTACGTTATATCAGTGAAGCGAGTACACTATAACAGTGAAGAGTTGTATGAAAACAGACCTGAATCAAATTAATAATAAGTATTTCCTCATTATAACCGTGATCTCACTATGACCGTGCTCAATATAACCGAGTGTGACTGTATTATCTTTAACAAGAAATAACATATTTCTGGTGAAATGACATTGTTGTCTTTATGATATTTAGGTATGCGAGAATGCCAGGAGTGCTGGAAGAGTGCAGGCAGATTTGCAGTATCAAAATGATAGATTACCAGGAAGCATTGAAAGTGCGTATTGCTAAGTTTATTAGTGACTTGGCAGTGATGGCTAAGCAGGCGGAGGAGCTTCGTTACTGGGGCGATTTAGATCAGCTGCAGAAATATGTTCAAAGATCAACAGCATTGAGCGACAAGTATGTTATTCAAATTAACAGATATTTTTATTATTCTTGTACACTTGAAGTAATTTTGGTGATTTGGTGTCAAATACATTAGCCGACAGTGATATATTATCGTATTATATAAGCAGCTTATGTAAAGGTAAGGATCCAAATTCCACAAAATTTTTAAATTAGAGAATAAAAAAAATAAATCAAATAGGCTCTGTGAAGTTTAGAGATGCTTTAAAACATTGCATTGGTCACTTATCAGGCTTTATGGGCCAGGGGCCCTTCCTTTTGAAAAGCATTTTATGACTTTGGTGGCTTAATCCTATTAACATTTATGAAGTGTCAGGAGAGCTATATACCCCAAGGGATTGCTGCTCCTCCACAATAGAACCCACTGAAAACTACACTCATAACTTGAGAACACATCTACTTATATTTGAACGGGGGCACTTGTTAGTCTCGGCGCAGTCCAGTACAATATATCGATAACATAATTTTGATGCTCTTGCTTAATACAGGTTGAATGTGGCACTTACGAAAATTGATCAGTTTAATGAAGAAGAAGCATCTTTCGGATGGGAGTTGTCTCAGTATCCACTACGTAAACAAATAAGTGATAAAATTATGCCATTTAAAAAACTGTATGACAGTGCAAATGAGTTCTTAACCAAGCTGCATAACTGGATGACTTCAAGGGTAATACTTTATTTTTATATATTACGTTCCTCTGGCATAAAATATACTGTGTCCAGTCAAATCATGGAAGATGAAACATAATTTTTTAAAATGATTGAACGGTTTTATTTTTCTTCTCTGTCTCTTTATTATTATTTTTTTACTTTTAAGTTATTACTATGTATTATTGTTTTTATACATTCTTGAAAATAAAATAAATAAATACTAGAGAACACCTTTAAAATTTTCGCTACTTTGGTGAATATTTTTTTTAACTGGTAAATGACACTACGTCCATGACTTACCAGACGTGCTAGACATCCAGAAAGTCATAAAAATAGATGGGGATACGTAATATTATAAATAAATATGCTTGTGATCCTATCATCTGGTTAAAGTTAATTCAAAGAAGTTTGTTCATTGTCTATTAATTCCTTCTAGGAAGCTTTGATTGATACCTGATTGATTTTGATTAAATTTGTTGACTGAAAAATATCTTTTACAGGACTCAAATCCATTGAAATTCGTTTAAGTTTAAAAATTTGTACCTGCATTCGAACCTGTTACCTTAAGTAATTCAAATAGTACAAACACAATTGAAAAAAACATAAAAAATATACGAGGTTGTCATACATTTGTCTATATTAATAATAAATTGTTAACTACGTTATGTATATTATTATTTTACAAATCTTGTTTATTTTCTCATTATTAATTTTAAATTTGATTTGTTTGCAATATTTATTTGATTTAATATTTGTTTATTTCATCTTATTATATATAATATGTATTAAAAAGTTAAATGTTAAAGGTATTTGTACCGTAAACCAATAAATAAAATACATATTTCTTTTTAATTCCATGCAAAAAATCAATATAATATTATTTTAAAATATATCAAAGCTTTTACAATAACAATTAATTGAAGTTTAAGTATATTTTTGGTCTTACTTTTTACATAAAAAGTAAACCAATTAGTATACACGTATTATATTTAAAAACTTAGATATCTAACATTGTAGGGCCTAACTACATGCTAACTGCAGATATATGTTTTATTACCGATGCAGAAAATCAGAATTGCCACCTAGAAGTAACCATTTCTATTTTTATCAATTTTTATTGTGTTAACATTATGGTTATTTATTTCAAGGTGGGAAGTTTTGAGCCAGAAGAAATTGAAACTGATGTAGGCTATTATTTTAAAGCTATATATAAACTAGAGAAAACATTTGTAGACGTCCCAGACGCATGTCGGCTTGCAAGAGATGTGAGGTAAATGATTTTATAAATGTTAAAAAAATCATATCCGTAATTCTGTCGTAATTTCATTTTATGTGGATGAATTGTTTTGTTATCAGAATTAAAATAGAAGAATTCCGCGAACACATGCCTATTATAAATACTCTGGGCAACCCTGGAATGAAACTCAGACATTGGGAGAGGGTATCGGAGATCGTCGGCTTCCCCATCACAGTGGACGATGACTTAACTTTAGAGAAGATTATCGATTACGGTTTGGCCGACTACATATCTAAGTTTGAATCCATTTCCGAAGCAGCCACTAAGGAAAACAGTTTAGAAAGGAATTTGGATAAAATGATGAACGAATGGGAGGATCTCGCTTTTGAAGTGTTGCCTTACAGGTTAGCTATTACAAGTTATTAAAAAAAATAGGTTTCCTTAAAATATATTGTTAGATAAAAAATTCAATTTGTTCTTTATCTATAATCCTTTAGAAAATTTGTGCTATAGTTATAGTAAGTCCTCTACATACAGACTTCTGTTTTAAGAATTTGTTTGTAAACCAAATAAAGTTAGCCCAGGTATCCAGTATTTACTGTAATAATCATTGTTGCACACAGACACATTTTTGATACAGAGACATTTTTTGGATATTTTTGCACATAGAGACATTTTTGATTATTATTGTAAATTTTATTATTGTTAATTTACGCGGCGTGCCGCGGGATTGGGAACACAATAAACTTTGCCCACCCGTCGGTACGCCGCCTGTGTTTGTTATTATTAAGTCCTTTTGTTGATACGGTGCCGTGGACACAGTAGAATAAACGAATGCAATAGTCCGCGGCACCCATATATGATGCCCGCGCCCCTTCCAAAAGTCCCCTTTCAGGGCCGCAGGAATGAGCCTTCTGCTCAACTCTCGAGAGAGGCCCCTTTCAGGGCCGCAGGAATGAGCCTTCTGCTCAACTCTCGAGAGAGGCCCCTTTCAGGGCCGCAGGAATGAGCCTTCTGCTCAGCTCTCGAGAGAGGCCCCTTTCAGGGCCGCAGGAATGAGCCTTTTGCTCAACTCTCGAGAGAGGCCCCTTTCAGGGCCACAGGCTGAAAACATTAATAATTTTGGAAGGAGCGCTGGCCCCGCAATTCTTGTTTCGGGATATCACGAGGAACAATATATTCTATCACATCCCCTACTCGTGATATCCCGCAAATAAATATTTATAATTTTAAAATTAATAAATGTCTCCGCAAAGCCGTTTCTGCCGGCTGCCAGCCCGCGACCGAAAAATGAGCCGGAGTTGCGCTTTTCGGCCGGCAGGCGGCGACGGCCGCCGTGTCGCTCGAAGTGCGGTTAGGGTTGTAAACGCGCCCTGATTGACTCGGCGGCGAATTAGGGGGTGGCGGGTGGCGCTAGCGGAGCGCGCCCGGCCGGACTGAATAAATAGTGGAGCGCCGCAGTACGGAGCGCACTCGTCTCATCTGCGGCGCGCCGATAACAAGCAATAAGGAAGTGTTCTCATTTCTCCGCCTTCTTCCCTTGGAGTCCAGCCTTCCAGCCTGTGCTCTCTGCCAAGTGAAGACATTTTGGAAAAGCTTGACTTCGGTCGGGTGAAGCCGCTCGTACCCTAGCGGAGCTGCTCGAGGCGACTACTTTTTGTTTTGTTGGCAAAAATCATCGCTAACTGACATTGTGTAATGCTGAGGTTAAAATTAATTGAACAAAATGTAGCTACACTGCAAAGCATGCGCATGTTTTAAAGAAGACTGCACATGACTACTGTAAACATTACTGAAAGTGTGAGTCTTGCATGCCGCCAAGTGGCAGAAACTCAAACTAACCATACCCGCTGCCGCCATATTTGAAATTTTTAATTTTGCACTTATTTTAATAAGTTTAAATAATTGTACATAGACATTTGTATATTTGAAAGTTTGTAAATTGAACGACTTACTTTAATTATAATATAATTAAATATTAAAAGTTGTATATATATATATATTAGTGTCAATTGATGAACTCCTTGAGCGTAAATTATATACATTTGCAGAAAATGGATAACTCAAATGTAATGTTCACTTTATGATAATTTTATAATGTTGAAATTGTACAAATAAAATGTCTATAAATACATTATTAAAATTAAAGGGACACCGGAACATATATTCTCTCCGGTGTGGATGATATTCAGCTGCTGCTTGATGATCATCTGGTGAAAACGCAAACAATGAAAAATTCCCCGTATATCAAGCCATTTGAAACTGTTATCCTGTAAGTATTTTTTATATTATTACAGGATCTCCTAATAAAAGTTATTTTCAATACATCAATATCACATTTGATATTTACATTAATTTTGTTAAGGGCGAGCTTTCATTTTTCCAGTTTGAAATTCGAGAAATTATACACAAATCAGATATGCTATCAAGATGACAAGTATCAGAAAAATAATTAATGATGTTATTTGTCATGTAAATCATGTGAGAGAGGAAGGTTTGAATAGAAAAAGACGCCAATGATTTTCTCGCATTCGATACATGTGTCAAACATAACTCGTGTCGGGTGTATTTTCCACCTTTTTTCATATTAATGTCTGTTGTCATTTGAAATAAAAATGTCTGTTGTCATTTGAATTAATCAATCAAAAATTAAATCATTTATTGGGATCCTAATTCATACATATGAATATCTTTTGAAATCAGACAAAGTACCTATCTATATATATTTAGATGGTCGCTTAAATCAATATATATATATATATATGTATAGTATTTGTATACTTATATAGTACTTAGTATATTATTTAAAAAAATGTGTTTTCACTAAAACACACATCTTCAAAACGTCAAAAATTGGTAATATGTCCTGTAAATTAAATGAATTAATTAACTCTATTCATTTTTAACATTTTGTTAATTTGGTTCAATGCAGATTTGTCTTCGTAATCTTGGCTTCAAGATTGTAAGGAATTATTTCGTTTATGTAATAATTTACCATATTAACACAATTTTGTGGCACGCGAAAAATGCATCTACTGGTCGCAGTCTTTCTTATAATGCTTATATTGTCTTAATTATGAAAAATGACATTAGTTTATTAGTTTTAAATGAGTATGTAAGTCCTTTCTAAATAATAGTTAAAAAAAAGTAAAATCTAGTGTATAACTTCAGATATAAATTAATATGTAATAATAACCCATATTTTCATAAAAAATGCGAAAACTTGAATTATCATTGAAAGTAGCTCCTTAACACAATTTTTATTATTCGTTTTCAGTGCATGGGAAGTAAAATTGCAGTCACTGCAGGATATAATGGATGAGTGGCTTCGAGTTCAGCTAACGTGGATGTACCTTGAACCAATCTTTTCATCTCCAGATATTCAACAACAGATGCCAGAAGAGGGTAGGAAATTCAGCGCAGTTGATAAGGTAAAAAAAAATAATTATGAGTGCATTTCATCAAAAATATTTTGCTTATATAAAAGACTAGAATCAAAGTTATAACGTTAATTCATAATGCCATTGTAAATGCAAACCAGAAAAACATAATTTAACATATTGAAAGCTAGCGTATCAATAGTTGTTACAGTATAAATTGGTTTTTGTTGGCCATATTAATAGTTGATATGGCAACTTCAATCCGCGATCACATAGTGCGCCTATTTCATACACTAAAAGATTCCTAATATTTTGACGGTGATCTTAAAATATTTTTGGAGAATAAAAACGTACTTCATTGAAAACATAGATAATCTGTCACGTGTTTTGAGCAGCGGCCGAATTGCTGTACCGTTATGTATGTTTTTGTATGGAGTTTATGTTTATTCATTTATAAACATCCTACGGGTTTTTACAACCATGTTTTGGTTTCATATTGAGAAAGATAACCTTTTATCTCTATCTGAGGCGATAAATCATGCGTAAGTTGTCTATTTTGATGATTTAATGCATATTTCGTTATTCAAAAAAATGTGCCACGTATGAGTATTAGAATGTCAGGACTGGGAGTAGCATTCAAAAGGTTAAGCAGGGGTGGTGTGATACATCTAGCTGAAACATGTAACACTTTTTACTTCATTGAAAATGAGAATCAACAAATTCTAAAATTATGGAACTTTTAAAAATTTATCAAAATTTATTGTTTAATAGGTATGGAAAGAAATTATGAAGGTAGTTTATGCAGAACCTAGAGTCCTGGATGTAATTGAAATAGAAAAAATGCATGAGCGCTTGAAGAAATGTAACAGCCTGCTCGAAGTCATACAGCATGGCTTAAATGCGTACCTCGAAAAGAAGCGTCTCTACTTCCCCAGGTGCATTTTATTTTTATTATTACATCAAACAATATTGCCATTCAAATTTATTCTCTTTAATCTGTAAAAACATTAACATTAATTTCATATTCATTATAGATTCTTCTTCTTATCGAATGATGAGCTGCTTGAAATTTTATCCGAGACGAAGGATCCTACACGGTATGTTACAGAACTGAAACAATTAAACTGAAATGTTAGTTTGTATTCACATTCTTACTGACTAAAATGTTAAAATGATTATCAACAGTGTGCAACCTCACCTGAAGAAATGCTTTGAAGGGATTGCTCGTCTCACGTTTACAGAAGAACTTGTCATCACTCACATGAAGTCATCCGAGGGAGAGGTGGTGCCTTTAGTTATTACCATCAATACTGTTTTGGCTAGAGGACAGGTAAACATAATGTATTGTATTGTCAAATAAGTCTTTGCAGTTTTGTTCAATTATTTGTTATAAAATCAAATTTTTAAACAAAAATTATAATATTTCAATCAATGATGTATTCACAATTATTGTTCAGGACTTTTTCCCATATTCCATCGAAGATTTTCATAAAAATCGTCTTGTCTGGTATCAAAATAGTAATCGAGCCAGTTTCTGTAGTCGTCATCGTTGAATGGAGAGCGACCGAAAAAGGTGAAAATCTGAAGGAGGGAAGTCGGGACTGTAGGGTGGATGCGGCATTTCCCAATTGACCTCCTGATTGACCATTTTAACCTAGATTATTATTATTATTTATTCTTAATATATTGCATATATGTATAAGTATTTTTATACATGCTTTAATATAAACAAAATCAAAATCGTTTCTTTTTACTAGAACTTATCTTTCACATATCTGCTTAGTTTAATTTTGAATCCATGCAGTTTCTTCTATTTTCTTATGTCTTCTGGCATTTTATTAAAAATCACACTGTACATCATCGATTTTTGAGATTTAGCCTTCTTCCTGAATGGCAGTCTTCTATAAAAATAAGTGATCTTAGGCATTTATATGCACTTGCAATTTAAAAAATACTTCCTTCGCTGTATGACAATTTTCACTTTACAGTTATGGTTTGGTCCCTAACTCAACATAGAAGTAGGATACTGCTACTGTATATATTGATAATGTTTTCGCAATACATATATGTAAAAAAAACATTTCTTAAATTTTAAAATTCCATTTCTTATTACATTATCATTACCAAATGAATTGTAGGGGCCAAGCTTTTTGTGCCTCTATCTAATGTGGGTCTCAATGCAGTATATTAGTTGTATTGGCATAGTTACGCCACTGCATGTAAAGAGAGAGTATTGAGCTGACTGATAATGACCGACTTTTGCCTTTACTCTCACGTGTATCATGACTACGTTGATACACACCTTAATGTATCCATTGGGGCACGCGAGCATAATGACAGACTTGATGTAATATTTTTGCAACACAGCACAACAGCTAAATGATAATTCTGAATCTTGTTTTATAATGTGGAGTCGGTTACAATAATTTTTATATTCAGGTTGAAAAATGGCTCTTGGAGTTGGAAGGTTCGATGAAGACGTCTGTACACAATGCTGTCACGCTATCGTATAATGCTTACATTGTAACTAAACGTGAACAGTGGGTGTTGGAATGGGCTGGCCAGGCCGTGAGTATTACTGACGATTCATTTGATGATTTGCAATAATAAAAATCACATTATATAATATATATATATATATATATATATATATATATATATATATATATATATATATATATATATATATACATATACATACATTTTTCACTTCTCTTAATAATTTTTTAAACTAGGTGCAATGTATCGCAATGACTTTCTGGACATTAGAGGTCACTGAGGCAATTTTAAACAGCAATCAGGCAATGGTGAATTATTTAAATAAGTGCAATTATCAAATATCTAAAATTGTGGATTTGGTCAGAGGAGACTTGAGCTTACAAAATCGCATAACTCTGGGTAATTAATGATTTTTTTTGTTTCAAATTTGTGTGAATTTTAATTTAAGTATTAAACCATTTAACTGAATGTGATAACACTGTATAGGTGCTCTTGTGGTATTGGATGTGCACGCCAGAGATGTTCTATCTGAACTTATAACATTGAATGTTCAAATGGAAAATGATTTCAACTGGTTATGTCAAATCAGATATTACTGGGAAGTAAGTATTTCCATAAATTTTTTTCAAATTCACATAAAACTAATTGATGAGTCAGATATAAACTAAATTTTAACATGCACTGTTTTTCGATAGCTTCAAGAAGACACCACAATGCAGATTGCTACACGAATGATTAATTCTCAGTTGATGTACGGTTACGAATATTTGGGAAATACGGCCAGACTCGTTGTTACACCGTTAACCGACAGATGCTTCAGGACCCTGTTTGGGGCTCTTCATTTGAACTTGGGTAAGTTAGTTTTAATTAGCTACATTGAAAATGAATATAATAATTGAGGGGTTCAGAAACAAACCCACCATTATCCAATTGAGCAAAAATTATGTGTTTGAAAATGATTATCTGGCAGTTATACAATTGATTACTGCCCTTGAAAACAAAATACAGACGAACATTAATACTCGAACATCAAGGGACCGACAGAAAAATTTGAATTAAGAAAAAGGTAAATTAGGGTTGTTAAGAAAACACAAGTACATATTACTAAATATTTATTCAAAATTGTGTATGTTTGAGATTGTTAAAACACTTTAAACATCATAAAGTAATGTGGCACAGAGCACATTAATAAAAATATAAACAAATTAAAAATAAACAAAACAGCAAAACAGGTTTCAATATAATATAAATTTAAATTAAATACGTTGAAAATAGGAAGATATTTTTGACTGTTTTTTTGCATAAATTATTTGGGCTTTCTTATACTCTTCCAACTTATTTAGGAATTGAAACAAATCTTCGTCCACATATTTTGTCCCTCAATAAATTACCTTTTTTTTGCCGATGGACCGATTGTTACTCTCGCTTGTTGTTTGAGACTTGTGAATTTTGTCGATTTTAATTTTGAATAAATCAAAATAGTTTGAAATATCCGTGTTTCTTTTGTACTGTTTTGGAACAAAATTTACGGGACCAACAAAAAAGTTTGAATTGATGATAAATTCAAATCGACAAAGTTCAAGATATCCATGTTCCATTATATTTTAGAAAAATTTTAACAAAAACAAATCAATTTTGAAATCTCCACTCTGGCTATAAAATCAGTTACAAATATGTTTATCTGAATTTTGTTATTCGGATAATAATGGTTTTGTAATTAAATACTACCTATTACATTATAGGCGGTGCCCCTGAAGGACCGGCAGGTACTGGAAAGACAGAAACGACAAAAGATTTAGCAAAGGCTGTTGCTAAACAATGCGTTGTATTCAACTGTTCTGATGGACTTGATTATATTGCTCTAGGAAAATTCTTTAAGGTGATTTTAAAGTCATAAGTTCATATGTATTGAAATGCAAAATGTAAAATATGTAAATAATAGGACAAAACACTTTGTTTAAACCAATATTTATTGATAAATCAGCATGCTTCGATACCTATGGCATCTTCTTCAGGAAACAATGTACAACATTTTGAGTAGCTTGTTGGTGTAGTAGTCAAGACATTGGCCTGGTGATCTAGGGGTCGGGGTTCACGCCTCGTTCTAAGACACCGGCAAGTTAGTTCTATTTTCATGGCACAAGCGTTTAGCTTTCTTTGAAAATAGTATGAATAGCAAAAATTTCTGCAAGTTTTACCAATATAAAAATGATTGCAATCATTGCAAATTAATTTGTAGATCCCCGATTTTTTTAAACAAAGTGTTTTGTCTTATTATTTATATAATATGTGGCCACAAAATAATTTTGCTAATATTGAAAAAGTGTAAAATATGTTTTGAAATGTAAAATATTAAAATTTCATATTACAATTCCAACTATGATTCAACTACAACTACAATTCAAAAGAGGTTGATTAAGCATAATTAGGTAGATTTTGATAGAAATACAAATAGATATTTGGTGAAAGCATCAATCCATTCATGGAATGTTGGGGTCTAACGTTGGTGAATCGATTGCTAGTTATACAAGGCCACACTCTACTCTATAAACTATACTAAACTAAACTATACTAAACTATAAAAATAATTCTAGTTTTCTGAAGCAATTGTAAGAGATGGAAGCACCTGGAGTAACAAATGTAGCAAAAGTCTTACTTCACTTTACTTACAGTACTTTATATTATATAACTGATTGAGGGTACGAGAGAGAAAGCCCCTCATCCTCTGGTCTGCCCTTTGCGTCAATCTCCAGCGGCCTAAATACAAAACAATGATTCCGCATCTGACAGTGGCGCCCCAAGCGCGTTCGTGACCTGACACCACCAACGTGTATTGCGGCTAACACAGCTTCGCTGCATGGCCCATCAGTAGCGTTGTCTGCTCGCTACAAATATCTTGTTTTAAAATAGTAGCTGTTCAAAAAAATTTTGAACTCCATTAATATTACACCTAGAGAAAAAAATTAAAAACATGTTTGTACACTGTAGATATTCATTGTACACAGCAAAAAGCTAGTGCTGCAAAAAAAATATATTTTAACATGTTGAAAACATGTAGGATGTTTCTGTCTCTGTCTTTGCCAGTTGGATATTAATTTAGTTTATGGTAGGAGGCTATGCTGGTGCAGTTTCTTATCACTTAAAGCAGAGGCTGGCATAAAACAGCTGGAAACAATGGAATGTGCAATGATTTTTAATTTATTGTTTATAATGCAACACTCACATTTTTTGAACAGGGTTTGGCTTCATGCGGCGCGTGGTCTTGTTTTGATGAATTCAACAGGATTGATTTGGAAGTGCTCTCTGTGGTGGCCCAACAAATCATGAGTATTCAGAGAGGTCTATCTTCTGGCTCCACTGAACTTGTGTTTGAGGGAACGCTTCTGAAACTAGACAAAACATGCGCCGTCTTCATTACCATGAATCCAGGATACGCCGGCAGGTCTGAATTACCTGATAATCTGAAGGTAATAATAATAATACATTAACTAGTTACACATGCATGTTATCGAAAACTAAACATTTTTGGAAATATTATTAATACAAATTAAATGTATTAATTAGAAAGAAATATATATATATATATAAAATCAATTTATCAAAAAAATATTTTTGTTGCTATCGAGATTCGAACCTGGATCTTTTCCTATCCAGGGAAATGCATTAACCGATTATGCTACACTGACATAGTAAGTTGTTGACAAATTTTTTCAAGCTTATATGTCGCACTTTCAAATTAATACATCTGTCATTCCATTATTTGAAAGCCAACTTCTTTATCGCTATATACGAAATCTCAAACAGTTTTGAGTAAAATCCGATAGGAGACGTCAGAATTAATTGATAATTAATTTTTATTAAATTTTGGAAACATTAATACAATTTATATATCTTTAAGGAGACCGCATTCTTATTGTGAAACTGTAATTTTTCAGAACATTGGATAGTAAAAATGTGTTCTCCTTAAAAATTAAAAAATAAATAAATAATTATATGATTTCTTTCTCTATAGGCTCTCTTTAGATCGGTGGCAATGATGGTACCTGACTATGTTCTCATTTCTGAGATTGAGTTGTATGCATCTGGATATCTTAATGCCAAGCCGTTGGCAGTAAAGATTGTTGCTACCTACAAGCTTTGTTCGGAACAATTGTCATCGCAGTCTCATTACGATTATGGTATATATTCATGTGTACTGATTTAATTTTTATTTTGGAATTTATACATTTTTATTTTTTACTATAATTTAGATTAAATATAAATATAAAAAGGTAGGTAGGAGAAATTCACTATATTTAATCTAAAAAATATTTTTTGCATGTTAATTGTATTATATTTTCAACATCATCAGTGTCTCCCATTTAACCAGTCAAGCGGATTTAACAATAATGGAATGGTAATGGGCAGGTCACATCTTTTGGAGGACAGATAATTATTGGATAAATGCAGTTACAAAATTATTGGATAAAGCCGTAAAACCCGCTGCACTGGTTATATTTTAATATAGTATAATTATTCTTAGGCATGCGAGCTGTCAAATCTGTGCTCAGAGCTGCTGCAGCATTAAAACTTCGTTACCCAGATGAAATGGAGGACATGATCGTATTAAGATCCATTAAAGATGTTAATCTTCCTAAATTTTTAAATCAGGATGTGCCCTTATTCATGGTAAAGAAATGAAAATATTTAAAAAAAATTAAAGAGCTTTAAAAATTTTTTAATTAATTCCTGTAATGTTTTTATCCAGGGTATAATATCTGATCTATTCCCTGGCCTCCTCATGCCCGAGCCCGGCTTACCACACCTGACAGCATGCTTCCACGATGGCTGCAAATCCATGAATCTCCAAAGCACTCCGTTCATGGTGGAGAAGGCCCTTCAAGTGTATGAAATGTTGCTTGTCAGGCATGGTTTGATGATTGTCGGTTTTCCATTCTCAGGAAAAACAAGCACTTATCAGGCTTTAGCAGAAGCACTGGCTCTTGTTAGTGAAAGAGTAAGACAGTTTTATTTATCCCTGTTAATTTTGTAACTTAATTTTATGTTCTCCATAATTCTTAATCTTATTAATTTCTATTTCAAATCTTCATCCCTTTTTGTTTAGGAGTTGATGTTAGAAAACAAAGTTCAGTATACAATAATAAATCCAAAATCGATCACCATGGGTCAACTTTACGGACAGTTTGATCCAGTTTCCCATGAATGGTCTGATGGAATTTTGGCAGTCAGCTATAGAGCTTTCGCTGTGTCTACAACTCCCGATAGGTGAGAATTCATAACAAATATTATTAAAATTAAAATTTTTAAAATTAGTCATGGAATATAAAATATTTTATTTTAGAAAATGGCTGGTATTTGATGGGCCGGTTGATGCAATTTGGATTGAAAACTTGAACACTGTACTCGATGACAACAAAAAATTATGTTTAATGAGTGGAGAAATTATTCAGCTAGCAAATACAACCAATCTGTTCTTTGAACCGATGGATTTGGAAGCTGCTTCACCAGCCACGGTAAATTAATAAACATTTCTGCTTGAATATTGTTTTAATGTTTAGTGAGTAATTATTAATGATCTTTCAGGTATCCCGCTGCGGTATGATTTACATGGAGCCGAGTGGTCTAGGTTGGGAGCCCCTAGTGGAGTCGTGGCTGAACACCTTGCCCCCCAGCTTACAGATTGTCCACCACCAGAATATCAGACACATGTTTCATCGCTTCTGCACACCACTTTTATGGCTGATAAAGTCGGGCCAAGTCAAGGTAATGGGTAATGACCACAGACTACCAAATATATAGACATGAACTAAGGCAAATTCTTTGTTTCAATATTTTCAATTTGGTATCACCTACGTGATCACTTTGGTACCATTTAGGCAATCAAATAGCTCTGCAACTTTTTTTAAATATATGACTCGATTGGAATTGAAATTGAAACGTTGAAATGAAATGAAATATGCATTATTGTAAAAAATATGTCTTGTTTACATATTGTATTTTAAAAATAGCTTGTTTTTCGAAAATAAAATAAATTCAATCAATTCAAAAGAGAGCACGATGCGATCCATAGGACAATAAAAACATTATGAATTTATCTGATGTGTGCACATAGGACAATGAATTAAAGATTATGAATTTATCTGATGTGTGCACAGTACATCTACAAATTACAGATTACCTTAACAGATTAGAAACCTGAGAAGAAAAACATATTTATATTATTACTTTTGTCATCAATTTGTCCATTACGGCTAATTAAATCTTAATCAATACGTGCGCACGTAGAGATGCTGTGGCCAGAGTGTAATGGTATAGATTTGAGGTACACTGTTGATGTACACATCAAATAGGTACTTTAATCGCCCTGTTGTTGATAAAATTACCATTTGTTAACTGGATTCGATCGGTCAGATTTTTTTTGTTGATAAATGACATTCAAACACAAACTACAAAATATATAGATATGAACTAACGCAAATTCCTTGTTTTAATGTTTTCATTCTAGTGTTACAAACGTGATCATTTTAGTACCACTTATATAATTAAATAGCTCCGTGGCTTTTATAAAAATATATGACTCGATTGGAATGAAAATTTAAGCGCTGACAATATAATATACAATACAAAGAAAACTAGCTGTCCCGTTAATGAAAACCTCATTTGCTCAAAAACACGCATGTTTTTTAGGACTGCGGATATACAATAAGCTACCACAAGAGATGGTAACGGTATCGTATCCTCAATTCTGCAAGCTTATAAAGGAATGGCTTTTCAAAATTGGAAGAAGTCAGCTGGAAGAGTTCCTTAAATGATCAAAGCTACTCTTTTTATCTTATGAACTTTATAGCTACCTACCTCAGAACAGGTACTATATGTACCTAGCGAGGTAGGATTTTTAAAAAAAGCATTAATGTAAAAATATGTCTTGTTTACACAAATATTTAATTTTTGAAGAGTAAAAACTTTTACTGCTGCATAAGTGTGTCATAAACTATCCGATTTATGTTTCCACAAAGCATGTGTGTAGAATGCCCCTCGTCCCGTAACTAATGTTCCAAACCCCTCTCCTATATGTACACTTTATTTCATGTCTATTCGTTTACTGGTCTGTGATAATGACATATTATTATAAAATTTTTCCTGAATTTCTTGAATTCGTGAATATGTTAAATTATAATTGTTATTTCAGGAAATGTTTACAACATCTCCATCCAATCTTGTAAAAGCCTCCATGAATTTATTTGATTCATTCCTTGATGATTTTTGTGATGAAAAATACATGGCTAACTTATCAGACTTGGATATGAGAGCCCAGCTAGAGGTTAGTGATTATTGGTTTTGTTGGGTATTGTATACATGAACAGTTTGAATACACTGAAAATTATTTCAACGGTTTTTTGGGGCTTCTTTTATATATGTACAAGGCTGGCAAAGAAAATTGTAGTGCTAGTTGCAATATTCGGGTGCGGGATCATCTCATTTATTTATTTATAACTACCCATAAGGGTGAAAAATAGACCAAGTATTGATTAACATTTTCGAGCATAAAAGACCTATTTAAAATAATAATAATAATTTTATTTTTTGATATTTCATAGTACAGGTGTTATATTGTTATAATCAAATGACATTGCAGCAAAGTAAGATGCATATTTCGGTACCATGCTTGCTACATTAGTATTTTACTGTATTATAGCAGACAGTGCCTTTCCAGTATAGTAATTAACAAAGTATAGTGTTCAATATATTGTTCATTGTAGAAAAATATATAAATATTTAAATATATACATGTATATACATAGAGAGTAAAACAAGATGCAATTAGATAGCATATAAAATATATGTATAAAGAGTAAAACAGTATGCAATTAATATCACATAAATATAATGTAAAACTTGAAATAAATGCAATGTTCCATTTATAAAAAATTAAAAACTAAGTAAAGTAAGAGTAAATAATACAAATATGAAGTAGTAGTGTGTAAAATAAGTAAATAACACACAAATATGAAGTAAACTTATGTAAAATTGTAATGCTTAATATAAAAAGATTGAAAAAAGTTCAGTTAAATAAAATTTACTTATTTATTTCATAAAAATATTGTCATGAATGGATGTACTCTGTAGACTGATCATAAAGTATTGTAATGAACGGGTTCTGTCATTTTCCGAATCACACCAATTTAATAACACCGAAAAAGTATTATTTAAAAATATATATACAAATAATAGAGGCTGCCTATTTGAAATAGCTGGGAGTGAAAAAATGAGCAAATCTCCACATTTTTCTATATCTGTTAAGAGCATGGGGCCAGGTGCGATTACGCCATTGCACCTACTCCAGGCCGGTCCTATTTCTATGTACATACTTAACATTGAAAGTAACATCTTGTCTTTTATTAATATTTTATTTTAATAGATTATCAATGCTGACAAATAGAAATGATAATATTAAAAAGTGAAAACATAGTTTTAAAACTATACAAAACATTTTTTTTTCCATTTTTAATATCTAAAAATAATGTGATATTACATTAATGAAAAATATTGATTCAAATCAATAAATGAATCTTTGTTCAAACAGGGGGTGTTTTTCTTCTCGATAATTTGGTCTCTGGGAGCGACGCTGGAGGCTGCAAGTCGTCCTAAATTTGATCTCATGTATCGTGGACTATTGGACAAAGAGTTCCCCGCTGCCACTATAGAGAAGTTTAAATATCCTCATGAAATACACAAGCCAGAAAAGAATTACATCTTTGTCATACCAAAAGATGGCCTAGTGTATGATTACAGATATATAAAGGAAGTATGTTTATAATTTGGTTGATACATATACATAAAAATATATTCATATATATACAAATAAATAATAATATGATTATATTTCACATCCATTTATTTTTAAACCTTTTTCTGTTTTAGCCATAATCTATATACAGATATCCCAACATCATCAACATCATTCTTTGGAGAGCTGATAGGCCAACTCACAACTGACCAGAATATCAAAATATGATCTTAAAATAAAAATCATTATTTTTCAAGATATTGACACTTTTATGAATTTCGTGAAAATCGACACCTTAGATCAGTTTTTCGAGTGCTACAGTTACAAAATTTCATATTCTAAGATTATAATTTTTTTTACACAACCCTGAATAACTCTGCTATTGACCAAAGTTTAAAAGAAAACTAATAGTGCTATAGTTTTGAAAAAAAAATTTTTTTGCCAGATTCATGAGTTAATATTTTTTTATTAGTTAACTTGTATTCGTCATACTTAAAAAAAATATACTACGCTAACCTTCCAAGATATTCTAAAAATTTGCTCATTTAGTGTAGTTTTTAAAATGGTATTACATTTGCTATGTTTTACTTTAGAAAAAAGGCTATTTTACTGCAAAAACTGCACTGTGAAATTATTTAAATAATTAGGAAATCAAATCAAAACAGTATCGATTTTCACAAAATTCATAAAAGTGCCAATATTTCGAAAACAAATGAATTTTTACTAAGATCATTTTGATATTATGGTCAGCTCTCTAAGGGATGACGTCAACTGTTGGGACATCCTGTATGCCTGTATGTATATATGAAACTGAATGTCTGAATTTTGTACAGTTTTTCTTTAGGACTTTGGATAAAATGTAGGCTCCCTCTGGTCCATATAAATCTGTATTACACCAAAAGCTGTCCAAATTTTATTCAGTTGCACTTCAGGATCCTGAGAAAAATAGAATCACCCCATCCCATTCTCTAGGATATGTCAACCCCCCCTGCAAGAATCAAATTTTGCATACATCATTATGTTTTGCATAGAATCTATGCAAAACAATGGCACCCCGCTTCTCCTTCCCATAAGCCCCTTTTTAAAATTATAACTAAATCTGAATCCCGGGTAACGCTGGATATGAAGCGCTATTTAATAAAGTTCACCCAAGCAATAATTGATCTTCTTTACATCAATTAATATTCTTCATAATATCAGTTATTGTTTTTTATTAAATCAATCAAATATAACATCAGTTTTCATAACACTGCAATGTGTTCCAAAAGGACATAAAACATTTAAGTATGTATGTACATAATATCAGTTAAAATGCTAATTAAATAAATAGATTTATAGTCTTGATTCTAGAAAGTATGTATAAAAATATTATGTTTCTTATATGTGGCCATTATTACGTGGTCTAAGTCAAGAAATTGAAAAAAATCAGTTTATCCATTATTTTGCATCACATTGTTTTAAATTAATATAATATGATGGAAATTATAACAATTGTGAAAATTTTGAAGCGTTATATTCAGTGTATTGTTACAACGTTCAACAGTATTCTGCTAGTGTTTATTTTGATAATAGAGCAAGTCATTTCAACCTTAAATTTTTTAATTTCCTTATAAGCAACATGCAAAATTTATATGTTGAAATAAATTATAAATCTATTAGACTAAATAAATTTTGAAACATTGTTTGTGTAATATAAAAATATTTTTTCATCAATTCAAACGCATACCTTTAAATATCTCGAAACGAAAGAAACATGACTTAGACAACTTTCATAATAATGGGCACGTATATCTTTCCTAACTCAGGGTAAGGGAAAATGGAAGCCATGGAACGATGATATGCTTTCTGCTCCTCCTATTCCTCGAGACATGGCGGCCCATAGTATCATCGTAACAACGCTTGACACTGTGCGATATCTAGAATTATTTAAGCTCTTGGTTTGTCACAAGAAAGCTGTCATGATGGTCGGTCCCACCGGTACTGGGAAATCTTCCTACATTATAGTGAGTTCCATAATGTCATATTAATACCTTTCTAAATATTTTTTTATTTATCCTTAAAAAATACATTTTTTTTTTTTTTTTTTGTGAATCTTCTAATAGCTGGTGTTATATTTTTCAGGATTTTTTAATGCGTAAAGTAGATAAAAAGATATATAAATCACTCATCATGGGTTTTTCTGCCCAAACGTCTGCTAACCAAACACAGGACATTATTATGGGAAAATTAGACAAAAGAAGAAAAGGTTTGTTTCTATAATAATTTAGATCTTGGGCATAGAATGGTATACTAAACAACCATCTTGGGGGGTATCTTATGTGCATATTTATGTTTGTGCAATTGTTTTAATGAGGGATTTTGATGTTCGCAATTAATTGTCAATTTTGAAACACACTTCTGTTCGGTACTTTTCTCGCAAACTGGTGACGTAATGGAGATAAACAATTATTGGTCTAATATATTAATTCAATATCTTATTTACACGATGAAAATTACAAACTTTTACGTAAACGGTATTAATACCCTTCCCGCCGTTAGTTTGTTAAGATAAATTTATCATAAATTCTTGACTATTAAGATGCATAACCTTTCCAGGAGTGTTTGGCCCTCCAGTGGGTACAGAATTTGTTGTATTTGTGGACGATGTGTCCATGCCACAGGCTGAGACCTACGGAGCGCAGCCCCCTATTGAAGTGCTTCGTCAGGCCCTCGACCAGGGAATGTGGTATGACAGGAAGGAAAATGTGCCAATGAAACTTACTAATGTTCAGGTGCCAGAGTGGAGATTCTTTAAATTGAAATATATATTTTATTTTGCAGGCACTAAATAAATATTTGATTTCAGTTCATGTGCGCCATGAGTCGACCTACTCCAGGGACAAAATCGGTGACACCCAGATTTAGCCGGCATTTTGGATTTTTGTGCATTGATGAATTTGACGATGAAACACTCATAGTTATTTTCAGTAAAATAATGCTTTGGCATTTGGATACGAGGTTAATTAATTATTTTTTTTGATGTTTATATTATTCCCTCATTAATCATATTCTTACATTGTATTCTATTCATATTTCAGGGGATTTTCAAAAGACTTTGATCCTTGTATAGATGAGATTATATCGGCAACTCTGCATGTTTATAAAAATTGCCGACTGAATCTTTTGCCGACACCGGCTAAGTCACATTACACATTTAATTTGCGAGATTTCTCAAGAGTCATTCAGGCACGTTGCATTTTTGAACATTGCTTATTTTTATTAATTTACTTGTATGTAGATTAGTATTTATTTTTGTTAATGTACAAAGTTTGGTATTTATTTTACTGTAGCAGTGAATAACCAGTGATAGAAAGTTGAATTCAAAGTATGAATTTGAGGCGAATTTAAAGCTATTTAAAACATATTTGAAGACCTTTATACCATCAGCTCATTTTAAATAATCTTATTTAATATTTAAAAAATATTAATTGCTTATTGTTATTGTTTACATTAGACACTATGTATAGCATATATGTAGTATGTTTAACTATTTAATACGTATATGACATGTTATTTTTTTAGAAAAAAATAATATGATAATCTACTGTAAATTGACAATATACTATGTAAATTTTCTCATTGTTACATTTTAAGAGTTAATGTGCTATAATAAAATTATATGTATTTATATTTATATTATGCAAAATAAAATACTATAAAATTGAATATAACAATAATAATATAACAAACTAAAAAACCCTAATTGGTATCATAGATATATAAGTACAAAAAGTTTTATATTGTATTGAATTTTCAGGGAGTTTTACTTTCTGTTCCTGAAGTAATCCTGGATCTCCAGTCAATGAAAAGGCTTTGGGTTCATGAATGTCTTCGAGTTTTTTCTGATCGTCTGGTGGATTCAATCGACAGATCCTGGTTTGTGGAGACACTTCGATCAGCCACGTCAGGCTGCTTGAATGACGATTTTGATAGCATGCTGAGCATGCTTTTTGAGACAAAGGGACAAAAGGTTGTTATGAAATACAGATAATAAGTATCATGAAGCGACATATTTTCTTATATTATCATTTATATTTGTTCACACTTTACAATAATAACTCCAGATGTTAGTGATCGACTATTGGATCTATAGGTGCTAGCAATTCATTTTCATTTACTAGACTAAATTATACAATAATCATTCTTTATGAGACATACTGAAAATGTTTATTTCCATTTTTAGCTAAACCAAAACCGAACCGAATATTGTGTTTCTTTTTTAGGCAAAACCAAATCCAAAACTGAATCTAAAGTTACAACTTTGCTGAGTACATTGCACATACCATTTTTTTAATAATGCAATATGGTATGTGTTTATATATGAAGCCACTTTAGAAACATACAACATATTATGATACATGTTACATTAAAAAGTGTATTTCATTTTTACAATAATCATGCAAATATATCATGACCTTAATTACATATGTATGTATTACTCATATTTCAAGAAATATATTCGAAAACAGCATTTGAATATAAAATATGAGTACATAGTAGTAATGAAAAAACAACTAGAAAAACGTTAAAGTTATAAAATATTTGATAAAAGACTGGAGAAGCTTCAATTACAATTCCAAAAATTACAAAATATAGAGCAATGATATTCAAAATCAAACCAATTGTTTGATCGATCTCTAATTCTACCAATCAATATTTGGGTGACAATTTAGCCAAATTTTCTGATATTCATTTGACATATCTCTGACTACTTCAGAATATTATTTTTAAATAAACAAATTTATATGCATTAATTAAATTGATCATTATTTATAGTATGTTCATAGGTACATATTGTTTTTTACAGTTGATAACTGAAACGGATTTGAGGAAATTGATGTATTGTGACTTTGCAAATCCAAAAGCCGACACCAGATTCTATATGGAAGTCACTGATATGGACCATCTCACAAAGACAGTAGATTCCTTTCTGTTTGAATTTAACAATATGACAAAGAAACCAATGAACTTGGTGCTCTTCAGGTATTCATATTAGTATACATATTAGGAATCTCAAATACCTTTGAGTAATCCTATAGCAGATGCCAGAATTAACAATTTTTATTAAATTTTAGGCACATTGATACAACTTATATATTATTAGGAGAACACATTCTTATTGTGAAGTTGTAATTATTCAGAACATAGGTCTGTGATATTTTAAATATGAATTAAATATATTAATTAGAAAGCGATCTACCTTATTTTGTAAAAATGAGATTCTGTAAAAATAAGGTAGATGGCTCTTTCAAATAATGGAACAATTAAATTAATATTAAAAAGGTAACATATAGGTTCGAAAATTTATCACTAAAAATATTGTCACTGAAGCATAGTTGGATAATGCACCTTCCCCAGTTTGGAAAGAGATCCAGGTTCGAATCCCGGTGATGCAAAAACAATATTTTTCGATAAAATTGATTTTATATCTACATCTTTCTAATTAATATATTTAATTCATATTTAAAATATCACAGACCTATATTCTGAATAATTACAACTTCACAATAAGAATGTGTTCTCCTAATAATAAAGTTGTATCAATGTGTCCAAAATTTAATAAAAATGAATTGACAATTGTGGCGGCTGAGATGGCGGTGGATTTGAATTTTGATCCCTACACATATAAAATCAATTTATCAAAAAAATATTATTATTGCTACCGGGATTCAAACCAATAATGGAACGACAGATGTATTAATTTGAAAGTGCAACATATAAGTTTGAAAAAATTTGTCATCAATTTACTATGTCGGTGTAGCATAATCGGTTAATGCATTTCCTCGGATAGGAAAAGATCCAGGTTCGAATCCTGACAGCAACAAAAATATTTTTTCGATAAATTAATTTTATATGCATATCTTTCTAATTAATACATATGTATTAAATTAATTTTTATACCTATGCAAGTATTTAATTTTAATTCCTATATATGTAGTTAAATTCATAAAATGAAATAATTAATTAGATATTTTCTTTATACCTATTGAATCCCTTCATATTATTTTGATTGTTCATTTAGCGCGCAAAACAATTATAGATATCCGACACCATCGATAAATTGGTGTAAATTAATGGTCATTGTCTAGCTTGTGAATGAGATGTATATATTTTCTTTTATTTATATAATAAAATATTTTTTCTAAGAATTGTTTCATATGGTTAGATGCATCTTATCATCCAAATCATTTTTCTTATTCTGTATTTTTGATTTATTTTTTGAATGTTCAGATTTGCCGTAGAACATGTGTCTCGAATTTGCCGTATCGTCGCACAGCCCAGGTCTCATGCCTTACTCATCGGACTCGGCGGCTCCGGTAGGCAATCTTTGAGTAGACTGGCGGCACATATAAATGACTATGAAATGTTTCAGGCACGTAGGCATTCTTTCAGTGAATTTCTTCATTAGATAAGTCTCTTATTCAGTAGATACTAATTGTTAATTTACAGGTGGAGATGAGCCGACAGTATGGACGCTTTGAGTGGCGGGAAGATTTAAAGAGTTTATTGAAAAAAGCCAGCCTGCCTGAGCAACATGTGATATTCTTGTTTATAGAATCACAGGTATGCACAGTAATTTTTAATGATTAGTGTTTTAAAACATTAATATTGTAACAATATTGGGAGGGTTTCTCAGTTTAATTCTCCATTATAAAGAATTCAAAACTTGGACAACAAGAATGCAGTCATTGCTGATGTATAGATTATAACATTATCTAAATACAAAAAAAATCTATCAAATTGGTTCATAACTGATAGGTTAGCAGAATTAATTTGAGACCATCACATTTTGCACAGTTGTACTCTGTCCTATTGACATATTGTAATATAATGTAAGACATTAGGTATTTCTTTTTTTAAATTTCTCATTCTTTTATTTTTCAGTATATTTCTTAATTAATTTTAATATTAGTTTCTATGTTTCTTTGTACATATTCTTTCCATTATATATATATTCAAGGATATTTGTTGTTTATCTTTTTTAAACGTATCGTTTATAAACATAAATAAATTTAAAAAATCTTAGTATTAACTCGTTCACACTATAAAAAAATCTATTTTTTTAGATCAAAGAAGAAGGTTTTCTGGAAGATATAAATAATATCCTGAATTCTGGAGAAGTCCCAAACCTCTTCAGCTCTGAAGAGAAAGCTGAACTTTGTGAAAAGATGAGAGTGGTATGGTATCAATCTTATCAACTATATTATTTAAAATTGTAATTATTTCAGAGTCATGCAAAAAGGTGTTACATGTCTCAGGTACACGTGTCATACCATTCCTCCATAAAATATGTATTTTCCTATGTATTTTTTTTATGAGCCTCCTCAGGTAATTTCTAATATTTTAGTTTTATGTTAAAAGTTGCCGAAGCGGAAATATTTATTTAGATCAACATATCGCGACCTTGGAACAACAAGGTATCATCTGACATTTTGGTCAAAATTAACTTTTTTATTTCAAAATTTTGGCAGTAATTTGCTATTTAAAATCGTGTAGTTTAGAAGATAACAACAATAATACAAAATTATATTTTAGTAGCACTACTACACTGTTTTAGAACAAACAACAAAGAACAAATGTTGATTTGAATATAAAAAATGTATGCATTATATTATATAACATGTTGGTACCAATTTACTTAAATTCTCTCAATTGTAAAGCGACAATTTTATAAATTTTTCATTCCATAGGTGATGAACCAAACTATGCAGAAAAAAATAATATTTAAAACTTTGAAGTTCAATATCTAAGATGGATCTGAATGTCAGATGGTATCTTGCTACACCAAGAGCGTGATACAATTTATATATTTTTTCCAATGTTCTTTTAGATTGATAAACAACGGGACAAATCAGTCCAAACCGATGGTTCACCAGTAGCCTTATACGCTTTCTTTATAGACATAGTTAGAGAACAGTTGCATGTCGTATTGGCAATGAGTCCTGCTGGCACATCGCTGAGAACAAGAATAAGGAAGTTCCCAGCTCTAGTCAATTGCTGCACTATAGATTGGTTTCAGGTATATTTATCAAAAATATTGAAACACTTCCATGATTTTGTTCTAAATATTTTGTTCTTGAATTAATCCATCGTGTCTTGTAGGAATGGCCACCAGACGCCCTGCTCGCTGTGGCCACTTATTTCTTGAAAGATTTGGATTTGACAGACCTTGAAAGAAAAACGGCCATTGAGATGTGTCAACTTTTCCATGTGAATACACAGGACCTCTCTGAACAGTTCTATATCAGGCTAAAAAGGAAGAACTATGTGACACCGACTGCGTACCTGCAGCTGATTTCTCTTTTCAAGTCTCTTCTTACATCAAAACGATTGCAAGTTCATTGAAATATTTATATTTTCATTATATTAAATCTTTACAAATAAGGTTTATGGCAATTCTGTGATAAGAGTTTAGAGTGAGTGAGATAAAAGAAGTGATATTATAATCTTTCACTGATTTTTGGATTATTGTAGTTGTATCTCATTTGATTCTTTGAATATAAGTTAATGTATATGAGAAGGTATTTTATGTACATACTATAATATGTTCCTTAAAATAATTAATAATATGTTTCTTAAAAATTATCAAGAATATACAGGGTGTAACAGACGTAGTCCATAATATTGTACGGGTGGTTACCTGACTACATTACGAGTCAAAAATGTTCAAGAAATATACATGTGCCTATTCTCAGCTATGTCAGAGATATAAGGATTTCAAAAAAATCGTAATTATGCAATTAATTGAAATATTTTATTGATTTCAAATTACACGTTGAACACAAAAAACTAAGGGTAAACTAATGAATATATTTCGCAAATATTTATTTCAAAGTATGTAGACATAATGCTTAATATGATTTTGTAACATGCAGAATTTCCACATATTCCTTGAACATTTCCGACTTGTAATTTAGTCAGAAATTCACCCATAAAATATCGTGGACTAGGTCTGTTACACCTGTACAGTACAGAGTAGGTGCCGGTTACATATTGAGTTGAGTGGTTATTAAAATCAACCGTATACATATTACATATCGTCACCGTTAACAGCAACACTATATCACATAAGAATTGTGTACTTTACAGGAGAGAGACAGAACTAGTTTTAAATGATTTTTGTACTATTACTCAAGTATTACTTACCTTTCTACAGTTGTAAAGAGGAGCAGATGATTCTTTCTGAACTGAAACTGAACTAAACTTAGGTATGATTCCCTTGACTTGTGCACAGTTGACAGGAAGGTTACATATATGTGGTGATTACATTTCTTTGATTTGCACGCCCCTAGCAGATACTATTGTGAAACTAGTGATATAGAATGATTCCTGTAAAAATTCAAATCCAATGATATAAATATCTTATTTGACAAAAAATGGAGATATGCAGTATTGCTGCTTAAATGATAATAGGTTTAATTTTCAATGGACAGAATCAAACATCAAAATCACATGTATTTTTTGTCAGTTTTTATACTCAGATTATTGGTTATTAGAGTCAGGATTTTCATAAATAACTCGTTTTTCTAACTAAGCTTTAGATTGAAATATATATGTACATATTACCTTTGTGTAGATCATAGTTTTCAGATAATAGAATCATCGAATATTTGAATCAAAATCTCTGAGGACCAATGTGACTACAATAACTGGCGCCTTTTCTACATAATACATACATGTATCTCCTTTTTAAATAACACATCTAAAGTTATATAGTTGCAAGCTAAGCTAAAGTACACTGAATACCATATAATATATATATATATAATACTTACTGTTAAATAATAAGACTTCTCAGTTGACAATATTCTCATATCATTGCAGAGAGGTGCTAGGAAATGAAAAACGTTACCTTGTTGGGTTGGGTCAGTTGGATATTGCCGCTAAGTCTGTGGGAGCTCTTCAGCTGGCCCTGGAAAGACTTCAGCCTCAGCTGACGGCCGGCGCCGCTGCGGTGGCAGAGACTGCTGCCAAGGTGGCTGCCGACAAGGCTTCGGTGGCCCTTGTGGAGGAGACTGTTCTCGCTGATCAAGAAATAGCGGATGGACAAGTAAGTACTAATGGATATTTTAACCCAACAAGATTATTGTAATGATAACGTATTTTATACTTAGATTGGGAGTGAATTTTTTTAAATGATTGCTCTGGTTAGTAGAATGCGACCTAAAACATAAATATAGATTTGATAAAAATGAAATTTTGATTGGTTTTTATAATTTTTTAGGCAAAAGCTGCTCAAGCGATAAAAGACGAGTGCGATGCAGATTTGGCTGAAGCCATGCCCATCATGAATTCAGCTTTAGCAGCCCTCAATACCCTCACTCCCGCTGATATCACATTTATTAAGACCATGAAGAATCCACCCAGGGGTATTAAGCTAGTCATGGAAGCCGTTTGTGTTCTGAAAGTAAGTATTTTGATGAGTGTAGTGAGTCTTAGGAAATCTATTGTATTTTATTGGCAAACTTGTTTATTTAAACTAATTAATGTGTTGTATTGACAGAAGTACCATTCAATGTCTATCCTCTACTGCTAATAATCTGGCAAACCTTCTCAAAATGATCTCAAAAATATGTACGCTAGATCAAAACTCAAATGATAAAAATATTATATGCTAGATCAAAAATCTAATGGTATAATTAAATTTTATTTTAAACTGGAATAAAATCATTATAGAAATAAAAAGTTGGTTTTGTTATTGGAAACTTTTGGGATAACTAACAGATCCAGATTAAATTTATGATGGCTTGATTAAATGCTATTCATATTTATCTTCATTATTTGAATAAAACAGAAAGGCGGTCGGATTATTTTGACGCATTATTTTATTCCAGGATATAAAACCAGACAAAGTGCCCGCTCCTTCTGGAATCGGAACGGTGGAAGATTATTGGGGTCCCTCAAAGAAGCTTCTCAATGACATCAAATTCCTAGAAGGTCTTCTCTTGTACGACAAGGATAATATACCTCCAGCCGTGATGAAGAAATTGGAGTCCACCGTGTTGAAGGATGAAGGATTTGTCCCTGAAAAAATGAAACAAGCGTCTCTCGCTGCCGAGGGTAAAATTAATTAAACATGTTTTATATTTAAGAACACGGCATGGAATACACTTTAAATTAAAATAATTTTGCATTTGAAGAATCTATTTAAATCTTTAATTATTTGTAATTAATGACAAAAATATCTCTCACACTGCACAGTACGGAATGAGTATTATTTGTATTTTTCAACAAGTTCAGCCAATAACATTAATATCTTACTGTTTCCAAGGCAAGTAGAACTCCATAATCACATACATATATGAAAATAAAACACATTTTTTAAAATTCTACTTGTTTACTTTTCTTGAGACGCGTTTCATTTTGTGTCTCAAGTAAATTAAACGAGTAGAATAAAAAAACGTAAATATTTTATATTCACATATGTGATAACATTAAAATCATTATATGAACAAGATTTGTGTAGAAACCTTTGTCTCTTACCTCTCTGGTTTTGTAAAGATGGGTTCTTTTAACTTTAGCCATAAATATAGAATGCACTGGTAGCATGTATTACAGTTGCCTGACCACTGTACCTACTGACGTCCAACACAGCGTCAGTTAGTTTGCGCATTACTATTAAGTCTCAAATATTGTAACTTGCTTCAATAAATTCAGCGCCAACATATGAATATACCTCTCTGGCCAAGGTTTCGGATCCCTTTGCAAGGTTCATTTCAGGTTTGATGTCGCTGATGCATCTGTTGATGGACCTCTAAATGGGATCCGAAAACGGAGATGTACGATAGAATAGACTAGAAAGCTCTGCACAGAAGATTCTGAATGGCCATGAAAATATGAGAACATAGATTGATTTTTTTTTATTGGTTTTATTAGTATGAGTATTTTATATTGGGTTAAAACTTAATGTAATGTTAATATTGAATTATTTTTAGGAATGTGCAAGTGGGTGATTGCCATATCAAAGTACGACAAGGTTGCTAAAGTAGTGGGACCTAAAAAGGCCGCTTTGGCTGAGGCGCAGGGAGTGTACAATGCAGCCATGACTGCCTTGGCCATAAAACAAGCCCAATTGAAAGAGGTATTTTTATCAATCTATCCATCCAAGTGTATTAATAATATTAATCATCTCAATGTGATAAGTTACAGAGACATTGAGCTATTTATTGTGGAGGCAATTAGACACTCAGTTCATTTAGCCTAGGATTTTTTATTTAATTTATTTCCTTCTATCTGTAACACCCCTCTTCTAGTAAATCACTCACAGAGCACCATCAAAGCATCTTATCTTCGACCTCTTTTCCTACTTACTCTCTCTCTCTTGAGTCATTGCAGATCAGTAAACACAACTATTTGTGAGGTCTTGGTCTTTGAGCGTAATCTTCCAATTTGAATTGATTTGACTACACTGGCATCTCCAAACACGTTGTAGAGTTCCACGTTATACCGCCAAACATTATTTTCATTTACGGGTTCGGGGTTTAGGATTGTTTCATCGTGCTTTGTGAAACATGAGTAAAGATCTTATGAGTGTTTTATAGATAGTAGAAAATATTATTTCTGAGATTAGACCTGACGAATAAGTCTTGAATATAATCAGTTTGCTAAAAATACCCTTCAGTTTATTTCATTACTCGTCCTGTTGGTTTTTTAAATTTTTTTTTATCCTTAAACCAATTTATTTGATATAAAAGTTTAAAAATATCGCACTATGTAGAGATTGCGTTTTGTAAAAAAAGTAGAATATTTTGAATGGAATGTGATTTTGTGTATAAAAATGTTTTCTGGAACTGGTAAATGATTTTTTAGATCATATTTTTAATCTGCGGCAAAGTTTTTCAGTTGCCATTTGGTTCTCATCATGTTGACAATGAAAATCCGCTTCAGAGACAGTCACCTTCTCGATAGTCAGTGTCGCCATTTGCCAAGGATCCGAGATATGATCTCTATTCAGCATTCCTACAAGTCGAACCAATTCTGGATTATGCTTTCCTGTAGTAAAAATGAGAAAATGATTTTTCCTTGTTTTCGTTTTTGTGTTCATAACTTTTTAACATGGTACTATGGTTTTTTCATGTTGTTTTCTTGTCCATGTGAAATATGTTAAGATGTAAGTAAATTGTCATAATTTTTTTGTCTCTGTGTTCAATGGCCATATACACTTATATGTATCTGTGTTATTTTCAATAAATAGAATATCTCAAAAGAATCAAACTTTTATTGTTGATATAAAAATGATATGATGTAGGTCTTCTATTGTTTATGTCGCCAACTCGAATAATCTTGGGTTTGGACTCATTTACCGCGCTATGTATTACAAGACAATACATATACGTATTTTGCAATGCTCTTTTGTTTATCTATGTGCATTTACTTCATTTTAAAATCTGAATGGTGCCATTGATTAACTGATTAATTTCATTGAGTGATTATCTAGGTTAAGAAAACATTCTAAATCAACACGTTCGTTTAGGTGCGAGACAAGCTAGAAATATTGGAAGAAGCTTTGGCTGAACAGAACAGGCAACTGAAAGCGCTGGATGACGAAGTGGAACTGTGCGCCAATAAACTGATGAGAGCTGAGATGTTGCTGAGCGGTTTAGGTGGTGAGAAAACTAGATGGACGGCTACAGCCAAGAACTTAAAAGAAAGCTACGGTCTTCTTACAGGTATAGTGTTTTTCATTGAAATATGTTTAGATGTTTAATCTTAATCAGATAATTTCCTTAAAAGTTGGGAGTACGCCTTACCTATTACAAATCTGCAATATATCCGGAAAAAAATATTAGTGTAACTTGAATGTAAATATATTCAATAATAGCAAGCTGTATCTAATATTATAACTTACAACAAGTTGGTTGATTGTGAATTTACCGATTCTATATAATATTCTTCACAATAGTACATATTGATATTTCAGATCTGTTGTTTTCAATAAATTTTAATATTTATGTTCATTGCTCTGGACATCACTTTTACGTCAAAAAAATTATTAAACCAACACAGCTAAGAACAAGCATAAAAAATTGGGCCCCAATACCAAATGGAAAGTATTGAATATAAAATATAAACACGATTTATCCATTAAATAGTAAAAACAAAATTGTTCTCTTGTTTTCAATAATATATTTTTAGGTACAGGCGGACCCCGACTTTCGCACAATTCGCTATTTCGCACATTTAAAAAAATATATATGTATTTTTTTAAAACGTCGCGCTGTGGGGTAAAGATATCCATCTCTCGCTCGCTCACATTTCTTGCATCACTTGCATCTCGCTAGCGTCCGTTACTTTGCTTGTGAGCTAGCTAAGACAGGTTTAAAGGTGGAGTACACGTTGCGACGGTCGCCCGAACAAACGACAAATGTAGGACAAAATGCCTCGCGCATGCGCAATGCACTCCCATGGCCAACGGCCCGATGAAATTTTCTACATACTGACCGACAAGTGGTGGTGGGAGTGTTTCGCGCATGCGTGAGGCGCTCCATCCTACTTTTGTCGTTTGTCCGGGCGACTGTCGCAACATGTATTCCACACTTTAGTCTTGCGCAGGAGCGCATATAGGCGTGTTGTGTCTTGTGTTTTGGTAATTTTATTAATTTGAAATATTTCACCCTACAAATCACAAATTTATAAATATGAGTGAGAAACGAAAAAATTGCAGTGTTGATACGAACAAAAAGAAATCGATCGAGACAAAGATGAATATTATTAGACGTTCTGATAGTGGTGAATCTTTTGCTTCAATCGGATGGTCGTATGATACAAACAGATCTACGATATGTTCAATTTTAAAAAATAAAAATAAACTTAAGAAATACATTCAACATTGTGGAAATATATCTTCAAAGATTGTTTCCAAAAGACACTGCATTGTTATGGATGAAATGGAAAAATCGTTGTCATTTTGGATTGATGACCAACACAAAAAAGATGTCCCTTTGAGTATTTCAATTATTCAAGCGAAGGCTCTTAGTTTGCACAAAGATTGGAAGGCTAGATTAAAAGAAGATTCTACCACGGTTTTTCAAGCAAGTAACGGTTGGTTTAACAATTTTAAAATGAGGTATTCTTTTCATAATATTAAATTCACTGGAGAATCGGCTGATGCGGATAAAGATGCTGCAAAAGAATTTATTTCCACATTATCCAAAATTATTGAAGATGGAGAGTATTGCTCTAGCCAAATATTTAATGTAGATGAGACAGGTTTATTTTGGAAAAAAATGCCTTGTCGTACATTCTTATCTAAGGAAGAATCAGTTGCCCCTGGGCATAAACCTTCTAAAAACCGATTGACATTACTTCTTGGTGGAAACTTAGCTGATGATTTAAAATTGAAGCCAATGTTAATTTATAAAGCTGAAAATCCCAGAGCATTGAAAGGAAAAGATAAAGAATTGCTTCCAGTCATTTGGAAATCAAATAAGAAAGCCTGGGTTACTGTGTTAATATTTAAAGATTGGTTCACTTTACATTTCGTGCCAGCAGTTAAGCAATATATATATGGACCAAACGGTGATCGCTATGTTTAAATGATATTATATGAGGTCAATAATGACTCAGACTATAAAGGCAACTGACAAGGAAGGTGGGCCTACATTAAAAGATTTCTGGAAGAACTATAATATATGGAAAGCAATAAACCATATTGGAGACGCATGGACTGAAATAAAAGAGTCAACCATGAAAGGAAACAATTATGCCCACAAATGATGTGTGATTTTATAAATGATGACGAAACTCCAGAAACTATCACAACTGATATAGTCCGCCTAATGAATGAATTAAACTAAAATGTTAACAATGAAGATGTTAATGAGATTATAGAGTCACTCAGAACCCCTTACAAATGAATATTTAATTGAGCAACAGGAGTGCGAAAATGAAATATGTAATGGAAGTGACGAAGAAGAAGCTGATAAAATCACCAAGACATTAACAATAAAAAATATGAATGAAGCCTTCATGCATCTTGACAATTTTTTAAATATCATGGAAGATTGTGATCCTAATGGAGAACGCATATCTCAAGTGCGTAGGGCGATCAATAAAGACATAGCATGTTATAAAATATTATATGAAGAAAAGAAAAAGAAGACTGGCAAACAGTTAACTCTTGATAACTTTTTAAGGGAAACATCTAAAAACCCCACTTAAACATATCTCTTTAACGCATCTTGATAAATAAATATTTTAAATACACACAACTTTATTTTTTTTACTTCCCTCTACTTTCGAACGTTCAACATTCGCACACATTTTCAGGAACCAATTATGTGCAAAAGTCGAGATCCGCCTGCATATGTTTGCACTCACAACATCATTAACTCGGTTTCCCAGTAAGTTATTGACTCATATCCTGGGATGAGGCTATTTTTAATGCATCAAATATTTTTTCCATAATAGGTGATGTGCTCATAGCCGCCGGAGTAATAGCCTACTTAGGACCTTTCACTGCGGCATTTAGACAGTCCCGTATCACCGGATGGTCAGAACAATGCTCAAAGTTCGGGTTGTATTGTTCACCTCATTTCAAAATGGTTGATATTTTGGGAGACGCCGTCACCATTCAACAGTGGAATATTGACGGCTTGCCTGCTGACGATTTTAGTATAGAGAGCGCCATTATTATCAAGTGGGTACAACTTTAAATTATTTTTGTAATTAATTAGTTGCAGATTGTTGAAATCATTAACTAGGACCTCCTTGAAGTGGATCTTAATATAAATTGTGGGCCTTGGAAAATGTGATATGTTTTTATGAATTTTTAAAAAATACATTATTTTTGTTTTCACTTTGTACTACACACACACACATTCGTGGGGCACGTAAGGGTGGGAGTGGCTTGTAAGGGAATACCGACAATTCTTTCAACAGTCAAGATCTAAAATTACTCCACTCAGTACCATATAGGGGGATAATAATGAATGACCTCTAAATCTAGAAAAAATTGAATTTGGAGAAAACATTAATGAACAATATAATATTTTCAAATGCTTCGCTGCTTTTATCAATGTTTCTTAGAAACAATAAAGCCACTCCCACCCTTACATGCCCCACTGCTCCAATATCCAAATGTATTTAATTTTTTGTTCAATTTGCACCTGTAGATGAGAAGGACTGTTCTTCCCGAAACTAGTCATGATACAACTCAAAAAATTGTGTGTGTGTAGTACAAAGTGAAAATAAAAATTATATATTTAAAAAACATTAATATGTTACACTACGAAGTAACGGCCAAATCAATCAATGATGTTTTTATGAATCCTTAAATATTTATTTAATTCGGTTAAAATTAAATTACTATTTTTACATATTAAAATAATACTGCAAATACATCTAGAAATTAAATCATGGACATACTTTTCAACATTGCTAAATTATTGAGAAAATAATTTTATTATTTATGAAAGAATGTAAAATAAACTATTATTTAAAAAAATCATACAGTTTGATAAAATTGTTTGTTTATAAAAATGTTGAAGAATAGGGTTAAGAAACATGCGGTTAATGTTGTGTTCAGTGTACATACTTACCCATACAAAGGCCAATTCACTCGCTGTTGAGTTATAAATTTGTATTATACAAAATTTATTGTATTTTATATGAAGAAAAAATTGAAATAACCAGATTTAACACAACTCGGTTAATTCGTGTACCTATATTTCGTATTTTCGAGTAATTCGCACTGTTTTTAAACATTTTAGCCCCGAAAATAATATTTCATACTAATTTCTACTGATAATTCGTAAAACCTTATTCGGAGTTCGTATGCATTTTTTTGTACCCAAAGTAAATAATTTGTTCACATATTCGCATATTCACTTTTTTTTTTAATTCAAACACGCGAGACTACGTATTCAACATCCCTTCGTAAACATCTGAAGCTAGCTCCACCCCCTAGCCAATCACAGCGCAGTTCCATGTCACAATAGATCTGCGTGCTTAGAGCTCGCAACTCGCGAGACCGCGGCTGAAATGAGTGATACCATATTTATGTACATCAAATTCTGCAGTGCATTTTATAAGACTTCTTGTTATTTCGGCAATAATTGTCGGCGCGTTGCGAATTATATATTTCTACTCACCCTTGTAACCTCTAATTAAAATAATTTGAACAATTTTCATTGAATCTCGTAATTAACAAATGAATCGTGTGCAACAGTTTTATCGATATTATATCCGGTTTTTCGTTTATGAAATGTTGCGATTTGTTTAATGTAATAAAGGAACTAAAACCTTTGTATTTAAATACACAACCTATTTTATATTCAAATATTTTTCATGTTTCGTTTTCTAAAATGACACGAGCATCTCGTAATTCATGTAAATCCTTGACCATTTGAAAAATAGAACTTATTTTAAGAACTGACAAAAATTGATGCCATAGATAAAATCAGCGGGAAAATTTCAATACTAAATACCTCTCTAAGTTCAAACTTGAAAAATGTTAGAAAAATAGTAAGCTTCAATGAAGTATGAAGATTTAAAAGTTTTTCATTATTTTTCACGGCTTTTTAATATTCCAATTTCTTGCCTAATTTTGATGGAAAAGGCGAGTTCGACCACCAATCAAATTAAAATGTCCGTAATTTTGTTGCGTCAAGCACTGGTGAATCGTTTGAAGATGCATATTTTTAATATTGGACTTGCCACGTCGCCACACACCTTCATTGTTCAGGAGAAATGAATTATTTGATAGAACATTTCGACATATGAAAATTTGAAATAATATACAGTCACAATGTTTTTCAGTATGAAAATCACGATGTTGACAGCGGCGGCGCGCGCAAAATTCTGAAGCGTAAACTGACTACGCGTTTTTAAAAATTTCTTTCTAATGTTGCCTTCAAAAAAATTGTTCTCATTATTCGTAATTTGGATTTTTTTTTTAAATTTCGGTCTCGTGAGTTACGAATTAACATAGTTTTACGTATTATGTATATTGTTACCATTGAAAAAAAATACTTATCATTAATAATAGACTAAGTGTTTCTCATTACTCACAAGGTCCGCAACTCGCTGGCCACTGATGATAGACCCTCAGGGTCAGGCCAATCGTTGGGTGAAAAATATGGAGAAAAAGCATCATCTCAACATTGTCAGATTGACCCAAGCTGACTTTGCCAGGGTTCTAGAGAATGCGGTGCAATTTGGACAGCCTGTGAGTTTTCACATTTCTTTTAATACATATTTTTACTTTTCAAATCTCAAATATAAAAATTGTAACATTCCCATGCAACTTATTCTGAATTAAATGAATTTTTAATGATAAATTTTTCTCTAGGTGATTCTTGAAAATGTTGGCGAGGAATTGGATCCGATGCTGGAGCCTCTTCTCCAGCGGCAGACGTTCAAACAAGGTGGTGCCACATACATCAAGCTCGGTGACAATATTGTGGAATACAATAAAGATTTCAGGTTTGAATACAATTTACGAATTATAAAAGTACACAAATATCATAATCTAATGTTTTAAATAAAAATAAATAAATATATTACACATATAGTACAGGTTATTAGCATAGATTCATACTTGTGGTTGAATAGGTAAAAAGCCTATCTTTAGAATTAAAAGACATTTAAATTGCTCTTCAGCGATTCGTTCAGGCGGCCATTAAAACAGAACAAATTTTGAAAAAGGTTACCAAAATTCTAGACACCTACAAAATCAACTAGCTAGCAAACAAACAAATATGAAAATTAAATTAAACCCATTTTTTTTTTTGCATTTCTCGATAGCTTTTTGGCAATTTATTTATTAATATGAAAACACTTCTTTTCATGCAGGTTTTACATGAGCACTAAACTCCGCAATCCACACTACATGCCAGAAGTTGGGGTCCGTGTCACTCTTATCAATTTCATGCTGGGGGTGGACGGCTTGGCCAGTCAGCTGCTGGCCAGAGTGGTAGCTCAAGAGAGACCGGAGCTTCAGCAGGCTAAAACAGATCTCACCACGCAGGGCGCAGAGCATAGACGAATATTGCAGGAGATTGAGCAAAAAATATTGACAGTCAGTTAAAATCATTATAGAAATCAAAATATGTACGTCCAAAGACATCGTAATGTTTGCGCAAATATTGTAAGGTGTTGCTGACTCAATGATCATAGCGAGTCGGGATCCAATTATTACCTTTAAACAATTTGAAGTAAATTCATAAAGCTATATCGAACCCTTTTACATAAAGTATCACAATTAAAAAATAGGGCATTTTTAGTTGTTCTAGTATTTCACACATATTTGATATTATATTGAACACAATGAGTCTATCCCTGCAACAACGCTGTATATCGGTTTTGGGCAGATCTGAGTTATGAATGCCACAACCTTGTATTAGGTTGTACCGTATGAAATTGTGAAATTTATTAGTGAAAACAAAAATTCTATATTTTCAATATGTATTAAAAAATTTAAATTTTAAAAATAAGTTCCACCCGCTTCTATGGTCTTCTCCCAACGAGAAACTATGCTAAAAATACAATTTTTAAATACATCTTTACTTTTGGACTTTATAAATTCTTCAAACCCCTTAATTATTTCTGGTTTCCTAATAATAGGTGAAAATCTGTCGGCAAGAGATTGGGTGAACACTGAGGATGCGAAAATTTTTTAAGAATTTCATTTGTTAATGATGATTTATGATATATCGGTCGAAATGCAGTATAATTGGTTCATATTTGCAGTATAATTGGTTCATATTTGTTGGCAGTCTTTTTTTCCAATTTTTCGTTCATAATATAAATTTCATAACATTGTGAATTGGTTGTAATTGATTTGCCAGGTTTCAAAAAGAAAAACAAACAGTTCCTGTAAGCAATTTCTCTAAAAACACCTCTAAATGTCTAAGTTTCTGACTTTCAGTCAATTTGTGTGGTACCCACTTGCCTAGTTTTTCACTTTTTCTATCGCAGCGAGGTGGCGAGAAATAGTCATAGCGCTAACTCCTAGATCACACACGAGTTGCTGAAATAAAATTTTTCTAAGGATAATTGTTTTGTTCTCTGCCTAACAGACCCTTCGCTGAACACATTATTAATATTTCTACCTGCCTCAGCTGCATTGCGCCCCAACTTGAATTCATACAAAAAATGACCCTCAATTCTTTAGAGGACACCATTCTGTTTATGGACGTAATAAAAGATACACAATAGCAAAAATAACTTCACTTTCTAAAACAATTGAAAGGCACAATACCTTTGTCAATTACAAATATGTAGTCGGATGGGTAAAATATTACATAGAATCTTTCTCAATCGCGGTCGATCTTAAACTAACTGAAAATCTACAACTTCATATGGTATATCTTCTTGGCCATCCAATGGTATATTAAATACCATATAAAAAAACGCTCCGTTTATCTAGCAACATTTATAAAAACCGATATATACAGTATTGTTGCAGGGGGATCTCGTATATTAAAAATTTACTGCCATTTAAAAATGTGTCAAATATGTGTGAAATATTGGAAAAATTAAATATGACCTATTTGATATAATATTTGGAGTTAAAATAAATATAAGGCAAGAATATAAATATGCAAATAGTTTGTAATCATGAGAACGGGAAAATTTATTTATGTTGTTTTACATTACTTTTTTGAATAGCACACTTAGACGCATTCGATTTACACTTTAACAAAGGTCAGATAATTTAGTGTTTCGACATTTATATTTGATTTTCCATGTGATTGTTTAATTTTCATCGAACATGGACACAAGAGTGAGGGAGTTGAATGATCCCCTGCCGTTGATGCTCATATATTCTTTTCATTCCAACAAACTGATCATGAACCACTATGAAATAGAAAATAAATGGTCTTTCTTCATTATTAATGAAATTGAATAATTTTTTTTCTGTTCTAGGTCTTGTCAACGTCTGAAACGTTGCTGGAGGACGAGGAAGCCGTACAGGTAAAATAATGTTAAAATATAAATATATTGTGCAAAGATCAAAAAATTGCCTAATAAATAATGAATTATTATTTAAGATTTTGAACTCTTCTAAAACTATGGCAAACGAAATTAGCGAGAAGCAAGTCATCGCGGCCGAAACGGAACTTCAAATCGACAAAGCCAGAAAAGAATATGAACCGATTGCTGAACATGCCACAATTTTATTCTTCTTGATTGGTACGTTCAATGTGCAAATACATAATATCTAAATATATATATAGTTATATGAATCATATATATATATTTTAGAATTCCTGTATATCTGATCATATATGTATGTGTACACGATTATTTTAGACGGCCTCTCAACCATTGATCCAATGTACCAATACTCGTTGGGCTGGTTTGAGACCCTCTACTCTGCTGCTATTGACAACACGGAGAAAGTAGACAATATTAATGAAAGATTAGAAGACTTGCGGCAATTCTTTACTTATTCGCTGTATGCAAATATTTGTCGGAGCTTGTTTGAAAAGGTAATAATTTATTAATTCGTCAATATTTATAATCTCGGTGACCAGGAGTAAGAGCCAACGCACATAGGACGGAACAGTCGTACAACAGTTTGGTACAACAGTCGGACTAGGTGTATGGCATAACAGTTTAGTCGTAACGCCCACACACACTGGCAACAGTAATTTGGTATCAGTCTGAAAACGAATTTCGCAGAGATTGCAGCGGGTGGGTTCAGTTAATAATTTCATTAATTAAGATAATCATTACTAATATATAGTGTATCAATGTAAATGGTCTTCGAATGTATAATTCATACGAGGGTATCCAGAATGTAAAGACCTTTTGGCTTAAAAAAATAAGAAAATATTTTATTATTAGTTTCTTAATTATTAATTTAAATACACAGCAACTTAATTTATTTCTCTCTGTAATCGCTTTGTACATTTAAGTATTTATCATACCTGTTTATGAGGTTTAACATGCTGTTATTGTAGTCATCCACTGCCAGCCCATTTAACTAATAATTGTTGACTGCGAACTGCAATTCATCATCACCTCTAAAACCTTTTCCAGGAACTCTTTAAGTTAAGGAAAAAGGTGAAAATCACACTCGAAGCAGGGTCCGGACTCTAGGGTGGATGATCGAAAATATTTCATTTGAAACTGTTACAGTAAGCAGTGAGAGTTGGGATAAAGTAACTTGACATTGTCTGTGTGATTGACGCTTGTTCTCTGGGGTGAAATAAGCTGTAACAATCTGATTGAGAAATTTTTTTTCATCTGCGTGATATTGCTACAAAAGTAGGGTTCATTTTAATGGCGCATAACGTTCCCAAAAATACGTATTAAAGCTAGTGACTCTTGGAATACTAAGAAAACAGGTTAGGTTAGGTTAGGTTATGTAACTTAAAATCGGCAAGAGGGAATGACCTGCACGGCGACTATATGAAAAGATCATTACTTACATAAGGATTACCCTCGTATATTCATGTGTAACGAGACTGTTTACGATAGCAAAACTTTGTAATGTGTGCTGTGTTTGCCTTAGGACAAACTTGTGTTTTCTCTGCTTCTAACCGTTACAATAATGCTGCATGAGAAGAAAGTTGAATTGGCAGAATTCATCTTCCTCTTGGCCGGGGGAATAGCCAAGAATGTCTCTGTCTGCCCAGTTGACTTCCTATCACCGAATGCGTGGGCAGATGTTTGCAAGTATGTGGTACACGTATTATATATTTCATTTATCACATTTGTTAGCAAATATAAATAATACATTGTGTGTTTCGTTTAAGGTTAAATGAATTCAAAGATTTTAAAGGAATAGAAAAATCTATCGGAGAAGATGAAGCTTGGATAGACTATGTTAATTTGCCGGAGCCCCAAGAATTTCCTTTGCCTGCACCTTGGGATACGAAGATAACATCCTTTCAATCATTGCTTGTAATGAGGTGTATCAGACAAGATAAAATGGTGCCTGCAGTGCAGATTTTTGTTGAAAGTTAGTATTCAGTGTATTGTTAATATAATACATTGATTATTTTGAAAGGACTTGCTAAAGTGTGATGAATGTGGGAAGGAATTTTTTTTGGCTTTTGACATTATTTAAATATGTATTGAATTTTTAAAAAACCCAGTTATGTGATGTGAGTATGAAAACACGAGTTAACCCGTGGACCCTATACTCGTATGTATTAATTAAAAAAAAAAATTTTTCACAATCAATAAAAAATTAATCAACAACATCAAAATAAATACACAAATATCTAAACTGTCAAAAAATTGCTATTAAGATTAATTAATTTTGAAAGTGTCATGTTTAGTATTTGACATTTATATTTGTTCTAAAATAAGCAAAAAAATGAAGACGAGGGATAAAATCATTTATGTATTTTCATTTCTATGGTTCCGTGATCTTAAATACTAAGTCAGTATGCATGGATGTAATACAGATGCTTTGCTCGAATATGCTCTTGTTATGATTTAATAAAATATATTGCTTAATATTTCAACTAACTCTATTGTAGATTTTAGATGATTATTTCTCGAGAGAGAGAATATTATAGTCTGCCACATTATTACATAGAATTATTGAAACAGAATTGCTACAAAATGATAGTATATTATTTAAATTTATTAATAAAAACTATATTTGTGCAGAATCTATGGGTGTGAGATATGTTGAACCTCCGCTGTTTGACCTGGCTTCATCTTATTCGGATTCTCACTGCTGTATTCCTCTGCTGTTTGTGCTCACACCCGGTTCTGATCCGATGGGAACTCTATTTAAGTTTGCAGATGACCAGGTATGATAACTATTAAAAAAAAATTTTTTTACATCTTCAAAGTGTTACAACATCTTTGGTGATTGATATAAAAATAGTTATATGTGCTTACACTGTGCTTATGCTATTTTTAAAGGGTTTTGGTTCATCACGTCTGTTTTCCTTATCATTGGGTCAGGGCCAAGGTCCTATAGCTGTTAGAATGATTGAAGATGGAACAAGAAGTGGAACTTGGGTTATTCTACAAAATTGTCACTTGGCCAAAAGTTGGATGCCCATGTTGGAAAAGGTATACATATTATACGTACATTAAAACAATATATACATGGTGTAACAGACCTAATCAACAATATTTTATTATTTTATGGGTGGATAACTGACTAAATTAAGGATCAAAAATAATCAAGGAATATATGCATTTTCAAGAAATCGTAATTATGCGATTATTTCAATTAATTTAATTTGAACTGTTTTATTGATTCTAAATTATATTTTGAATACAAAAAATTAAAGGTCACCAAATTTCGAGCGGCCAAATTACTTTTTGTGATTGATATGATTTAGACTTGAAACTTAATACGATTTTGTAAAAATTTATAACTATAAAATTTTCCATAATGGTGCAGAATTTCTACATATTTATTGAACTCGTTATTTAGTCAGGTATCCACCCATAAAAAATTGTGGTTTGTTACACTCTGTATATTGTTTTGATTGAAAATTGTTACATGTGAAGTTGCAATTTTATAACATGATATTTCAAACAAATTAGGGCCTTGCTAATCAGTCAAATTTAACAAAGGGTTCAAACGAGCCCCCTCCAGGTCACCTCTGTATATCTCTTTTGTATTACATTGGTTACATTTGTATAACACTTAGAATATGTTAGTCTTTTTTCCGCTCAATATTCAAATTCAATTTTTAAAATAATATACATATAATTATGCTAGTGTTTTAAACCCATCCTTGGATGTCATTCAAGTGTCGCTTTTTGTGAATTGGATATTCTTCTATATTAATTTAACACTTATTGATAATCAACGTCTTGAAATGTTGAAAAAAATAGTTTGACATTTTACCTTTGAAAAACGATTGTTAAGAATGGGATAATTCTAAAAGAAGGTATTCAATAATAATTATTTATCTACAAAACATCTGCATCAGAAATATTACTATTTTTAATATTTGCAGAATGAACTTTCATGTTCATTTTTATAGATTATTTTACTTTGTTTATAAAATCCACTTAATGATTAATTTTTATACATTGACCGGTTTCGAAAAATACAATTTTCTTCTTCAGGATGTCAAATAAAATGAAATGAAGAAATCACCGTTTCGATTATGATTTTAAAATTTTTGGCAATATAAATGGACATTTTTATTTACTATGTACCTATTCCGAAAAAAATGTAACTTCAGAACAAAAAGATTGTTTAAACTAATTTGTCGCCTGTCTTCAATGAAATGTACGAATTTCCCATTTAATTTTCGGTTTATGAAGAACAGACAGATCTAAAATACTCTAGATTTTATTTATAAGATTTTTTACCATATATGATATACAATACATTGTATGAAAGTATATACGAACACCAAAACAATTATAAAAATAGTATTTTAGATTTGGTTTGTCTGCGTAAAAGTTGTTATTAGTAATAATCAGTAATGTTAAAGATAGATAATCATATTATAATACGTAATATAAATTATAAGAATTCAAATTACAATTAAAACATTATTAATTTTATTGTGAAGATATGTGAAGGATTACAACCGGATTCCACTCACCCTGACTTCAGACTGTGGCTGACCTCTTATCCTAGTGAAGATTTTCCAGTTTACGTGTTACAAAATGGAGTTAAGATGACTAATGAACCACCTAAGGGTATGGAATATTCTATCATAGTCCAATGTGTTTTTTGTGAACTGAATAGTTTCTTTACACATTTTGAGGCTTGCTATTTTTCCCGACACGTGATGATACTTTACTAGTTCTGTCTCAACAACTAGTTGGGACATTTTGTCTGAATATCATTACACATATACTATCATTCCTTCAGGCTTACAAAATAAATCATCATATATTTCTGTTTCGGTGTTTAATCACACTTTTAGTTTCAGTTTGCTTTTATCAAACTAAGAACTCCGAGGTTAATATCTGATGCACTATCTGTGTATATTTCAAAAAATATATACTTCGTGATTATATAAGAACTTAATTTTTCAGGTCTAAGAGCAAACATTGTAAGGTCATACCAAAGTGATCCTATTTCCGACCCCGAATGGTTTGAAGGAAACAAACAACCGGAAAATTTCAAGAGGTTGCTTTATGCTTTGTGTTTCTTTCATGCCGTGGTGCAGGAGAGGCGACAGTTTGGTCCACTGGGTTGGAATATCCCTTACGAGTTCAATGAGACCGATCTCAGGATCAGTATTACGCAGTTGAATATGTTTTTGAACGAGTACGAGGTTTGTAAATTGTCGAAGTATCAGAGTATTGTAATTAAAATGAAATTTTATACTTGTAATATGAAGATTGTTTTTATTTAAATCTAGGATGTACAGTACGTTGCGCTACGGTATTTAACAGGAGAGTGCAATTACGGAGGAAGAGTAACTGATGATTGGGACAGAAGATGTCTCAACACGATCTTACGAAAGTTCTACAATCCTCAACTTGTAACCGATCCAGCATATGTTTTTGAGCCAACAGGTATACTTGATACAAATGATATTTTTATAATCCACACTGTTAATTCTCATTTACAAATAATGTTTTCTTATAAAATGATGTCTAAGGTACCTACTATGTGCCGACGGTGAAAGAATATGGAGAATTCATAGCCTTCACTCGCACTCTGCCTATAACCGCACCGCCCGGAGTGTTTGGCATGAATGACAATGCGGACATCACCAAACACTACCGAGAAGCTGAACAGCTTCTGAGCACTGCGCTTCTCACTCAGGTTCTGTATTTATTAATTACTTCAAAATTGTTACATTTTTTAAGTATCATATTTTAAATAGTAAATGATTTATTTTGGTATTTGGATATTTAATGTAGTTTAATTTCTTACTGATTGTAAATATGTAATTTATATTTGAGATTAATCTGTAATGTTATGTATTATTGGTTACATGCTTTCTTCATCATCACCATTTAGGATAGGACAGTGAGTATTTTTTCGCATTATATTTAAAAAAAAATTCATTCCATTTATCTGAAATTTGTATATTTTAAAATTTAATTTCATTGCTAGTATAATGTAGAACTGCTTGTTGATATGTTATTAATGCATTTATATATTTCACGCATCTCAAGGACTTGATGGAAAAACATTTGGTAAGTGCTAGTTATAATATTTATATTGCATAATCATACAATTAATAATTTGTTGGTAGCAATATTATATAATGTAGTTTATCTTTTAATCATTATAAATTGTGTGTTTTAATTTGTTTTGATTTTAAAAATGTTACAGTTTCTAGAATTTGTTGAGATGTAGTTTTGAGTCTAAACCTAGAAAAGATTACTGATTTAAAAAAAATTCTATCAGATTTCTTTCAACTGTGATATGATTAAATATAAATTAATTTAGGCTGTGCATATGTGACTTTAATAATAAAATACAGGTGTGAAATACGACAGTGTATTTTGTCAGTGACAGTGTATTTTTTACATGAAATTGAATATTTCAGGAAACAATGGCTGCCGGCGGAGGCGCAACCCCTGAGGAGCAAGCTATGGAGTTGGCTTTAGAGGTATTGTCACGCTTACCACTGAAGGTACTCACTGGAGTGTCTCATGAGGGAGACATCGAAGCATCTCTCATGACACCTCTGTCTATAGTTGTGGTGCAGGAGGCAGCTCGCTACACCAGACTGCTGACTGTTATGACGGCCAGTCTGAAGGCTGTCGTGGGTGCAGTTCAAGGTAATTTATGCAACAATTTTCTTTAAAGTAAAAAATGTAATATGCAATGCTTCTATTGAGAGGTAATGACCAAATCATTTCATGCATTTCAGCCTTTAGCTCCTTGATTAATGGGCATAGTTGTGCACTATCACAATAAAGTGGTAGTGTCGTGGAGTGTATCTCAAAATGGAGTTCAGTAACAGGGATATCTGTATATGACACAAACTCACTCAGCCACTTGCCACTGCACATGGCATGTCTCAATCATACATTTGACCTTTTAAATGATGTTCTGTACAGAAAACAGGAACTATATGCAGGGGATGGTTTGCCAGTTCACTCTTGTAGCTCAGGCTGATGATGTCTGTGCAGCGGTGCGCAAGATCCAATCTGGTCCAAAATCATAGTCCAGTGTTTTGAATAAAAGCGGAGTCAAGGCGAGGTAGAAAAAATAAAACTCAGCTTGTGTACTCAGAGAGCGTGGTGTCGCCACCACGCTCTCTGAGTACCACGCCGGCGGCCAAGGAAGACCATTCTCGCAGAATGGTCTTCCTTGGCCGCCGGCGGTTTATTCATAGTCAACCCGGGGGCTCAGTGGTGCTAGACCATGTCTGATGCCGGACCAATGGGAGCAGACTTACAGTCCTAGCCCTGCCCCAAATCGACCTGCCGCCTCCGCAGCCTGGCGGTGAATAGGGAAACCTACCAAATATTCAGGCGTTGTACAACTCGAGTTGACAGATTCCATTTTCAGTCTACATATTCTTCTGTAAAAAAATACATTTTTATAATTAGAGGCATCGTGAGCATTTTATAATCATATTTGACTGTGATGCCTCATGTATTTCAGGTTTGGGCGATCGTCCGGGAATTATTTATTTATAATTAAAAACCAAAAAATACAAGTATACAAAAGGCTCTTTTCAATGCTGTTCAAAAAGGGGGCTCTTTTCAGGGCCACATTCCAGCATAGCTCTTGCGAGTGTAATCTTGTGCGGCACAAATGACAATAAAGCCTTTACCGAACCCATGTTTCAACTAGCTTGCACCTATTTCAGAATCCAGTCGATCTGGATAACGATTCACTGCTATACCTGATTACAAATGTCAGCCTGTTCCTATTGTATTTAATCATTGCCTAATATAACTCCTTGTCTTTGTACTGACGTGACTATTGTCTGCAAGAAGTCTAGTACCCATAACTCTCGCAACTTGGTCTATGAATACACTAGATATCTAATTTCTTTGATACAATGCAGGTTTCATACTTTTTTCTGTGAAACTTGGGTTTGGTATTGTTTTCTTGCCATATTGTGTTGCCCTCCACAATACACAACCTATTTTGTTTTTATTTAAGAACAGTTGTATTTTGAATTTTATTTTTATTATTTAAATACTAACAATGTTTATACAATATATTTTACTCCAACTAATCTACATACTTCTTTTAACAAATGCAAATTAATGTGGTCCTAAAATAAAAAAATAACAGAAAGTATCACTGGATTGGTTTTAATTTATTTTTGTTGAAGTTTGAATTTAAGACTACTAAAAAAAAATACATTTTTCAGTAGACAAAAAATAAACTATTTTCTCTATTTTTTGTTACTAAAGTTATGAAACTAAATAACATTTTAGGTCATTAATGTATCCTAAAATGACATTATTCGAGAACTGGGGCTAAGGTTAGTTGCGTATATGACAGAGTATCCAAATACAATAATAACTCATAATTCTTATTTTTTTGAGTTTTTTTTTTTTTTTGATCTAGGCGTGCGATGTGTTAAGTTAAATCTTTAATACTTGGTTAATTTGTGAATATTTTGTCAATTGAATGATTGTTAATATTTGCCAGGTGTGAGTGTATTGACAGAATCGACGGAGGAAGTTCTAACAAGCATGGTCCGAGGAAAGATCCCCGCTCTGTGGGCGAAGAGTAGTTACCCCTCACTGAAACCCTTTGGTAGTTACGTTGATGACTTCTTGGACAGGATGCACTTTTTGCAGGTACGTTTATTACAATTAGGTAATTACCTAATTGAATACTAAATGTATAAAGTTATTGAAAAATTATAATTTCCATTTTTCTATTTTAGCACTGGCACACCAATGGACCTCCAATTGTATTTTGGCTTTCGGGATTTTACTTCCCACAGGCCTTCCTCACAGCAGTGCAGCAGAGTTATGCTCGGAAATACAGGATTCCCATTGATCAATTGGCATTTGATTATCTTGTAAGTGACTCATTTAAAGCTAACGCACACTGACGACTTTCTGGGCAGTGTGCACATTTACAAATAATTTTTCAAATAACAGAACCATTAGCGCCCTCAATGGCCCTGTCGGACAACTGTCGGGCGCCTCACTAAATATACGAGCACACCAATGACTAAACTGTCGTCAGGGCCCATTCTAGGGGCGGACAACACGGTCGTTTTTTGGGGCAGCAAATCTAAAGGGCGGAATTTTGGCTTTGAATGTGACAAAATATTGATAAGTTAAATACCCAATTAATCGAAATTCATATTCCGTGTAGTAGCCTCTCTCTGTCTATTTATTAATAATATTGTAAAAGCATCTTCGGAAGCCGCTAATTTCTTCAAAATATATTTATTTTTTCGGCATCTACTTTTCGATGGGAAATACTTTTAAAACATGTCACGGGGTGGCAATTTGTCCTTTTTTGTCCGGAGCGATGTATAAGTATGCAAAAGCTAGAGCGGGCCCTGCTGTCGTACGCCGACACTGACATAATCTGATCATGTGATTTTTTTCATTTGGTTCCTTCCTGAAGTACAAGGGCCAGCGATTTACAAAAAATAATTAATAATTTTCGTAGGATATTGCCAGCCCTATTATGCGTAATAAATCATCAGTTGTATGCACATTCATTCTAAAATATGAAAAAATCTTTCTAGGGTAATCCCGAAGGCTTTCATAGAGCGTATAAATTTTTTAATTAATCTTTCTCTGTATATCGGATGCACCCAATATTGCCTTCTTCTTTTTTTTCTTGATCATATGATCAAAGCACACGCTGCGATCTCTATGAAATACATTTTCTGGGTGATACCAAATTACTGTTGAATTATGGCATTATGACTAAATTGTTCTGCCCTTCAACTGGTGTATTCACAGCCCACCAGTGACCAAACTGTCATACAACTGTTCTGTCCTCAGTGTGCACCAGCTCTTACTCAGAAAATTTAAATGTGTTTTTAAATAGTTGTATAATGATTTTTGGTGTCATTTGTGTTTCGAAAATCATATATCTTTGTAGAATTTTTTGCAAAACAAGTAATTTGATTTCAATGACAAAATTATTTTTGATGGTATTATATTTTTATTTCAATGTTTTTTTAAACAATGACCTATACGATGAGATAGCCTATAGATTAAGAATTTTCTTATATTAAGTTGTCTTTGTGTAATTGAATGAAACAGGAGTTATTAGATTATTTATACACTCACCTAGTATTCGAGTAGACGATTTATGCCTTGTCATGAGAGTCCACCAAGTTAGTCTTATTTTTCATAGCACAAAACCTTACCTCAGTTTGAAAAATAGTGATCCTAATAATATTTAAAGAAAAAACGTTTTGTATGTATGGATTGTAATCCAATAAAAATTCAAAAATTATTAGAGGGAGGAAACATAAAAGACGGCAAATCATTCAATGATGCAACTTAATTTAATTGTAATCTTTTTAAATACTTGCAGGGTATTAAAGAAACCTTTACAGATTCATTTGCTTAATATTTTAAGGTTCAAGATGAAACTGTGTTCACGGAGAACCCCTCGGAAGGATGTTACATCACTGGTCTATATTTGGAAGGGGCTCGTTGGTATAAAGAAAAACATATAATCGACGAAGCGACACCCAAAGTCTTGTACGATGTCTTTCCTATTGTGAGTAGTATTTTCATATATCGAATATTTAAAAAAAAATACAAATTTATGAATTTTAAAATGTTTTAATTCCCAGATATGGCTAGTCCCAATGAAGGTCAATGACATTCCAGTCGGTATATTCTACCATTGTCCATTGTACAAAACGGGCGACAGGAGGGGCATCCTGTCCACCACGGGGCACTCCACCAACTACATCCTGTACATGCGCCTGCCCACTGATGCCCATCCCGACCACTGGGTCATGCGTGGAGTGGCTTTACTGACGCAGTTACCATACTAACCCGACTGATATAATATGACACTGCCATCTAACTACGACCGATCGCCATGTACACAATACATTGATCTATTCCAAACTCATGGTATTTTGATACATTGTTTTAACAAATAATTATTTGTTTTTGTACTTGATAATTTTTTTTGCGATATACTAAATAATTTTATATTTAAAATTGTACATGTTCACTTTTTTTGTCAAAGTGATATTTTTATATGATTGCTATTTTAAAAATACATGTAAAATAAATTTAGTAATTTTATTGATATATCTATTTGTTGTTTATTAAAATCGTCCATTTTAACCCTTTGTATCCGCAATTAATTTGATCAATATTATTTTCTTTTTATTAAAATTTATTTTACAGCAGTGCTGAAAAAAAAATTTTATGCCTGCGTCTCAAAATTGATTAATCTGGCAGTGAATTAGTATTATCCTCAAATATTAAAATTAAGCTTCTTTTGGTTCAAAATGTTTTTCGAAATACCACAACACACTTTTAATGAGATTTATAGAACAATTAATGTACTAAAAATATGGTCATTCAAATTATTTTCTTTGGCTTGTGCAGTCGAATCGTTTTTGATAATAAAAATTCAGTGTTTGAATCTCACTAGCTGAGTTAGATTATTTGTATTATGTTAACTAACACAAGAGCCGAAAAAAAAATATACAGAGTGTAACAGACCTAGTTCACAACACTTTATGGGTAGTTACGAGTCGAAAATATTCAAGGGATATGTGCTTAATCTCAACTATGTCAGAGATTCAAAAAAAATATAATTGTACTATTATTTCGATTAATTGAAATATTTTATTGATTATATATTGAATACAAAAAAATAGAGGTCATGCGAATTTCGAGTGGCTAGACTATTTTTTGTTACATAATTTAGGGACTGATGCAAATATATAGATTAATAATAGATATACATTTTGAAAATAATTAAGTACTAACGTAGACATGTTAACATTGTAAAAATTCATACAATAATAATTTCCACAACGGTACAAAATTTGCATATATTGCTTGAACATTTTCGACTCATAATGTAGTCAGGTATCCGATCATAGAATATTGTGGACTAGGTCTGTTACATTATTATGTTGTATTAAATATTTAAAATACAGTCGGACTTGGATATAACGAGGACCAGGGGATCAACGATATTTCCTAGTTATAACTGTTACTTGCTATATCTGTGATTCTATTGCTGATGTGTAGGGATCTTATTCTTCCATAATGTTAACACTGTTGAAAAGTAAATAATATTACTTTAAAATGACTAAAGTTATCGTTTTAAGTATGTTGGGAAATCCCGAAGTAAATTTAAGGTTTGGCGAATACAATGCAATCAATTAAGCGGCCGAAAATGCAATTTTAACGAGCTAAAAGAAAAATATCGGACGAATCACGGTTAGGTCGTAATATGGTGCAATTTTATATATATATATATATATAGCCATGAGCTAATACGAATTCTTTGTTTGTATATTTGCATTTTGGTGTCATACACGTCATTACTTTGGTACCACTTACGCAATCAAATAGCTTCGCGACTTTTTAAAAATATATAACTCGATTGGAACGAAAATTTAAATGCTGACAATATAATATGCATTAATGTAAAAAACACGTCTTGTTTACACAAAGATTTAATTTTCGAAGAGTGAATACTTTTACTGTTGCATAAATGCGTCATAAATTTATGTTTCCACAAAGAATGTGTTTAACTGTATTTACAATTGAAAAAAACTATCAAGGAAAAAAAATTTGATGTTTTTTTGGCAATCAGTTTCGTAACTCCTATAACCTTTACTATACCGTGATATAAAATAAATTTTTAACATTTTAAATGCGAAGAAAGCTTTTATTAGTTTAAATGGCTTTAAAATTGTTAATCCTATAAACTTACTCAAAATATTGAGCATTAGTTACGAAAATTGATTCAATATTTTAATATAATTTGGAGCATTCATCAAGTCCTATACAATACTACCTTTTTTCTTATCTCTCTTCATTAAATTGGTAAGAAAGATAGATCATATATTGTATGCTTGTTATTATTTTTATTGTGAAATTAATGTACCATCTCTATTTGTCTTACCACAAATGGAATTTTTTCCCGGCATATTAATTTTACAATTGACTGAATTGAAAAATAATTCTTTTTGTAAGATTCGCTTTGCACAACTGGTTTTCACTAGTCAGTTCTAAGCATAAACATTTTATTCATTGTCTTTATAATTAACTAAAATATGAATTTTATGTTGCGTATATTAACTGAAATATTACAGTTTTAATTAGGACAGTATACCTATGTTGATGCATGGTTTTGGAATGGGTTAACAGAGTAGAATGAAAGTAAATTGCAAGATCAAACTAATATCATTATTTAGTATTGTTTTAATTCAACGTACAATCAATTCTCGTCTCATAATGCATATTTCAATTCCGCTCCGCCGGCGCGAGTTTCTTGTACGTGCTGAAAACTGTACAAGTTATCTTCTCAAGGGGTCGCGGTCGGTGAGTGGAAGGGTTAGAAGTGGAGGGCGAAAAAGTGATCTATTTATTAAACGCGTTTTTACAACACGGCTAGGCCTTAAATTAAGTCGGTTATTAATGAGGTTTTGATATTTTTTAAGGAAATTAATTAGTTTTTTTTTTGACGTGTAAACATCTTAGCTTACTATCCCGCACCGTATAAAAAAAAATCGCGCTAGAGTAATCTGGGAAAAACGCGTGATTAAATAAATGTGTCATATCATGGTGATTACATAATTTATTCTATACCCAAACTTACATTTTAGAAATTGAAAAAAATATATACCTATATATATTCACGTCCCAGTAGGCAGGTAAAGAACTTCCTTATGACTGTTGTTAACCATTTTATAAAAATGAACTGTACTAAACATGCACACGTACACACACTCACATGCGCGATGTTTATGACTAAGAGAGATATTGATAATGCCTTTACAAGGCGATACGCGTCTAAGTAAATTAAATTATCAGATAAGTGATTAAGGAGTTCTAGAAACTGATGTACCTACATCGGAATCAGTAAATATGTGTAAAAGTGCATAGTTCTTCTTATATCTTACCAGAATACACCAAGAAAATGAAATAGTAATGGGCAGGTCACGTTGCTCGGAGGACGGACAATCATCGGACGAATGCAGTCATTCAGTGATGCCGTTCAAAATCATCATCAAATTCTGCGGAAATTCGTGACAACGAATAACAATAGACAGGGATAAAAGTGGGCGGCACTCAGGGAGGCCTTTATCCAGCAGTGAATAGAAAACGGCTGATAATGATGATAGATATAATTAGGGCCCTTCCATTTTCCAATGCTCTTTCAATTTTTAAGTTGCGCCGTTGTATCGGTAATTGTATCGGCCGAATAACGTTATTAAGGTTGATCAAATAACCGTTAAATATTGTATTAAAAAACATATTTTGAAAGTATATTTTAAAACCAATTGAAGAGTTAGAGTAAATTGAAATCAGCGGCCGCTCACTTGACAATTTCAATCTTGCCCGAGCGGTCCGCGTAGCGGCAGCCAGCCCCGCCAGGCGCAATCCTTTCAGCGCGGGCCCGATCCTGGAGAGGTTTGCCGGAGACGTAATACGATGAGATTTTAAGCAAATATTGACAGAGCCGCTCCGGGAAAAACTCATCTTCCCGAGAATTTTCTTACGGGGGAATTAAGTGGGAGCGCGCCGTTAAATGTGACGCCTTTTATAAATGATCTTCCCGACACGGTTTATCGCACACCTGAGAGGCGAGCAGCCTTATAAATGTATGAAGTTTTTTTAACAACATACCCTTGCGATAATAACACACCCACCCGCTTAGTTTGCGGACGTGTTCAACGTGAAAACGAGTCTTATCGCTGTACTGTAAACTTGGAGTTTTTTTCGTAATTCAAAATAAAATTGTAAATATTCTGACAGTACGAGAGTTTAGCTTAGTTTGAAAGTAATTATATCTCTTTATAAATTTACGATGGCGTTGTAGTGTGAGAGGAATATCTTTGTTTAGTGCAGGCCCTAAATAATAATGATGTATGCAAAATTTGTCCAAGCAGGGGTACCTATATTGTATTTTACTCAGGATTCTAGAGTGAAACTGAATCAATTTTGAATAGCGTTCAATATAATAGACATTTATGTCCCAGTGGGGGTGACCGAGGTGAGGAGATAGGGTGTCTATGTTTTGTGCAGGGTTCTATAGAGTTGTTACACAAAATTAGATCAGTCAAAAAACGTAGTTTTGTGTAGAGAATAGACAGACAGACAGACATTGTATTTTATATATACCTACAAATACCAATATATGTAGATTAAACGCAGATGAGAATAAAAATAAAGAAATCGTTTCACATTATTTTTTTAAAAATCAACATAATTCATACTTTTGCTAGTTAGCGGCTACTTCACGGTCAACGGTCGTCACTACGCGGCCACGGCCAGTACTTCCATAAATAGTTGTAGGTGTTTATGGTTTTAGTTGATGTTTGTGATGCGTATATCGAGTCTCGCTGTTAAATCGAGTCTCGCTCTCAAATCGAATGTCGTGTATTCAGGTTTGAGTTTTTGTCTCCTTTCTGAGTTTATCACCAGATCAAAAACTCAATCGTGTACATGGAAGGTACTGAGATTTATCTACTAAATCTGTGAGATATATCTCATAGTGTCTCATTCCGTGGACACGGACCATAATACGCCTGTCATTAAAATAATGTGTAATATTTCATACTATAATTTAATTGTAATGTGTTATATTATCAATGTTACAAAGAATTTTTTTTTTTAAATGTGATATTATATTTCGCCCCAATTAAACTCCAACGGCGAGGTCTAACTGAGTTAAGATACACAAATCTAGGTACAACTAAGACAATTTCCAGCTTCATTGGTGACTTCAAACGACGTCTCTGTTCTTTGTGATGCGATCTGTTTTGTCTACTTTGTCTATGCGGGGTGGGGGAATATAAGAAGAAAAATATAAGGGGGTTGAGAAAAATGATTATTCAGATCTGGTAACAGCAATATAAATGTCTTTTCAAACAGATCTTTTTTTCAGCGATAGACTTAACCATTAAAAATTCAGAATGTATGTGTGTGAACCAGATAAATACGGTAAGGAATTAATTCAAAGCAATAGCATATCTATATCTATCCACAAATTTAAATGTTCGGTAAATAGAACTGAACGCGGCTTCTCTACGAGGAAGCCGGGTCCCCTGGCGAAGATGTCGCGGGTGTCTTCGATCAGCTGGAAACGGCGATGATGGCGGTGGATTTGAATCGCCGCCCCACACTTTTAATAGCATAGAATAATAGCTTTAGGATGACTGAAATGTCGACATGTTTGTTAGGTTTGCACGAGTGTCGAGCTTGGTATTAAAAATAGAATATTAATAATATATTCAACAGATATTTTAAATACTAATTAAATGTATTGATTAGAAAGATATACATATAAAATCAGTTCAAATCCCGGTGACGTAACAACAATATTTTTCGATAAAATTGATTTTATTTGAGTATCTTAAAATATGTTCTGAATAATTACAACTTCACAATAAGAATGTGTTCTCCTAAAAAGATATTGCCGTATTAACTCATCCACATTTATTTTTAGAATTAGTGATATAATTTTTTTTTAAATAGAGATGCGTACGGAATACATGTCACATGAATATTCTTAGTGATTTCAAACCAAGTTAAAACTGCTATGAAAATAAAACTAACTCGTTTGCCTTCTGGAACGAGGCTCGAACCCCCGACCACCAGATCACTGGACCAAAAAGCTACTCGAATTCTACGACAAAAAACTGTCACTACGTTTTCTTATACAGATTATAACTTATTATTTAAAAATATTAAAAAGATTTTAATATTTTATTTTTCACCTTCAAATCTTAAGCGTGTATGTTTTAAGCAAGAATGGTGTTGATAATATCTCTTTGATTAAATTTATACACGATTTTATATTAAAATATTTATTCAAAATGATACTAATTACAATTAATAATTTGTTAATTAATTAGTCGATATTTTCAATACTGCATAAACACCTTAGCGTGGTTTCAACGTCTACGCATGAATTTTAGACACATGCGTAGACACAAATCCTTAGGTCTACGGACGAATCTTTGCTCTCGAAACTCGCGTAAAAAACAGTATAGAATTAGTGCTGAATGAAGAGTCATTCACTATCGTATCTATTTTGTGTGGAGACTGACGTCTAGCGCCGAATCTCTGGGACTCGAGGGTAACGTTCCATCCATGTACACGCACCTTTATGCCGAGGTCCACGAAGACAGACGCCGCGCTGTCTCGCATTAAGATTTGGTGGTAAGGCTTTATTTTGAAAGCCCCCAAATAAGGTTTCCTTTATGTTTTACTCTTTAAATTCTTTTAAGAAGCGGAAAAACACAGACTAACGTAATGATTTTTCTTTCTCGCGTAATGTTTTTCGGTTAATTTTCCGGAAAAAGCCGAACAACGTCTAGAATCAGATTAACTGTATTGTTTGTACCCCCATCGATACACATCAAAGGAAACAAACGGAAATTCTCAACAGGGCTGAGGAGAATTTTAAATAAGAAATATTATGAGGCCGAAAAAAGGTGGGATTCTTTGTTTATTACAGTATACATTTGACTCTTACGATCGATTTTACGCGTTTTTATGAAAATATTGTCAACAGGTTTTTTATAAACCTGCATGTTCTCTGAATTTAATATCGGTTTAACAGCAAATTGAAAACAGAACACACACTTTTATGAAAATAAATTGTTACATATTTATTTTACTCAAAGATTACTTACATACATACGATTATATATAGTATTATAAATTATGATATTAAACAACAAATAAATTAAAAAAAAACATTTTAATAAAAATAACAAATGATTGAAGAAAAATTAACATATATTTTTTTGTACATCAGAAGTGAACATACAATTATATAACATACCTACTCGTTGACTGTGTGGGATGCAGTAAGTATAATGCATTGTCCTGGCTACTTTGCTAGACTACCGTCTGTGTTCTAGTAGCCAGCTTTTTTCGTACTGCGTGGTGTTATTTAATTAAAATTAATAAGAAAGACTATGATTCGACAGAGATATTAAAAAAAGAGACAATAAAAATATGTAGTGAATGTATTGTAAATCGAAAGTGAATTATTAATAATGTAGGTATTGTATTGTAATTAAGTTGGAATGTTGAATTACATTGTATAATAGTCAGCCGGTATATTCGTTCATATGAATGTATAAACATGTATACATTATATAATATTATACAAAGGGTTATTTATTTTACATAAACTATTTGAATTATTCTCTTTCAGAAGAAGAATTGAAATGAGCCTTTAAAAAACATAACATGTATCGTAGTGCAGATTGCCCCTCCTGCAGAAAAAGTTTTTTCTGACTCAACACTAGTCGGCTAAATATTCTCCTCTGATTTTTTCTTCACCGAAATATATCATTTCACTTCTTACAGCTTTCGCTAAATTTGCAAATTGTTATTAGCAATTTAACATTCCGACAAACAATTGTTTTTTTTAAATACTAATTAAATATATTAATTAGAAAGATTTACATATTAAATCTATTTTATCGAAAAATATTGTTGTTACGCTACCGGGATTTGAACCTGAATCTCTTTCCAATCCGGGGAAGGTGTATTATCCAACTATGCTACAGCGACAGTACTTTTGACGACAAATTTTCGAATCCATATGTTACACTTTTAAAATAAATACATCTATCGTTCAATTATTTGAAAGCCATCTAGTTTGTTTTTACGAAATCCCTTATACCTTTGAGAAAATCGATAGCAGACGCCATAATTAATAATTCATTTTTAATAAATTTTTGGACACATTGATATACAACTTATATATTATTAAGGAGAATACATTCTTATTGTGAAGTTGTTTTCGATAAAATTGATTTTATATGTATATCTTTCCAATTAGAATTTAAAATATCACAGACCTATGTTCTGAATAATTACAACTTCACAATAAGAATATGTTCTCCTCGTCTTTTTGTTTAATAACTTGCTGAAGCTTCTTCTTCAATGATACTTCAGCAACTGGTGGCTCAGCTGGACTGATAACTTTTACGCCATTTTCGATTTCTTACATATCAATAATTTCGCCATTTTTATTTATCAGTGCAACAATTGTTTTTCTAATTATAATTTTGATGTGTTGATTGAATATATATATATTATTTATTTTAACTTTATTACATATATATACATTATAATTTCTTTTTTTGCCAAACTGCATGGCAGTTTTACGGCAAGGATTGCCTTTTACAGTTTACTAGTTATTATTGAGGTTTTATAAACAACATTTTTTAATTTTTTTTATAAATGAAATATAACAAGGGAAATAAAATTAGATAAGATGTTAATGAACTAAAAGTATGCATTACATTACACCAAATTGGTATGTTAATATGATATACAGTAATTTCACTTTAAAGTGGTGGGACACGCTTATATCATTCGTTTGGATTCCTGCACATAAGGGAATTCATGGAAATGACTGTGCTGACAAACTGGCCAAGGAGGCCACTCTTTCCGGAGTTTTCCTTCATCAATTTCACATCCCGATGTATGACAAACTGGTATTAATAATGGTAAAAATGGTACTCAATATGGTAAAAAATCGTACGAATTCTATTTGGACTGCACAATGGATGGATCCAAATAATCATAAGGGTAATCGGCTTAAAATAATTCAAAGATCTATTCCCCGCACTTCCTGGTTCTCCAAAAGGAAAGTCTCCAAAAAACAATACCAAATATCTCTAGAATAAGAATTGGGCATTGCCAGGTAGCCTCACATTTATTCAGATTGAACTTAATAGATTCCCCAATGTGTGAGTGTGGTGCTGAGGAGGAAACCCTTGACCATATCTTTTTTGTCTGACCATTGCGAATCACAGGTTTTTTTTACAGTAATCTCGTCAATGGTAATTTTCAACTCCCGGTTAACTTGTATCATCCTCTTTCCCGTAACTCGCCACATTTAATCTATACAATAGCAAATTTTTTCAACGACAATGGTATTGACTTGTAATATAATATTTCCTATTCTATAATATTACTGTACTTTTTTCCATAAAATAAAGTTTTAACTTAATTAATGGCACAAATCACTCTTGAAGGGTGGACTGTCTATTTAAAAGAAGAATTAGCTTATAAATCATGTTATCGTAAAGTTAAAATAAATTGCTTAGAAAGATATAAAGAAAAAATCAATTTTACGATAAAATATACAATTTTTACAGGGTCTAACAAACCTAGTCCGCAATATTTTATGGGTGGATACCTGAATATAATAATATATAACAAGAAAACAAAAAATTAGATAAGAATACGTTCTTCTACTTTGTATTTTAAGGTGGTCACTGGGGTCTCATCATTTTTTAAAATGTTTAATAAGTCTTCATTGATTTTGTTAATTATAATTTCACACTCGTCACAATCATTCTTGACACTTGAATTTGAAAATATATTTCATTCCTTTATACGCGAATTTTTTTTTTTTTTGAATTTACTGATCAGTACTGTGTTCTGCTTTGATAGTTCATGATACATTCACTCTTCTCGCTTCCCAAACAGTTTCCATTAGCGGACGCTTCACGTCTTCACAGCTACTATCGTGCCCGTTATTGTGCATTTATACGCAATAAACGCCAACTCAACACAGTTATTTATCTTATTTGTCCAATCTGTTCTAGCTACATCCACGCACACTTCTACATACACACCCTGCAATGTCATCCTCATACAAACGCAGTGGAGAGCTAGGAGAAATAGGTCCCAAGCTTCTACACATCCAACCTTCTGACCGACGCACAACAACATAACTCATTCCACAATAAAAATTCCTTAAAAATACTCCTACAGATACATCAATATTCTTCTATGTAGAGTTTTCTGAGATATTCTGCCGTATGTCTGCGACATCCCTGATGTTTCTGATCCCGTGGCACGGTCCATCAACAATCGATTATCATCAAGGCTGATGTCATTAATTAGTGTTGGTTTGCTACACCGTGTCGAAAGCATGGGGTGTCGGTGTAATGTGCTTCATGGCAATGACAGGGAGTTATATGTTATGCATGTGGTTCGTTTATTGCCGGATCACTGTGTGTGCGAAGTCATCTACTTGACTGATTTTGCTTAGAAATTCTGTATCGTGAGTTCTGCCAGTTCATGTGTGAAAGAGACACGAAGACATTCCATATCACTGATATCAATCAGTGAGAGGAATGCACCGGGACTGACCAGTATGAAACATCCACATTCAGCACCAGGTGCTGAATGTGGATGTTTCAACTTGTGAATATGAAACGGCAACGAGCGAAGGAGCGGCCGGCAGCAGGATCTTCCAACTGATTCTGGTTGGCTGCGTGAACCTCGTATAGTCTCAATCCACAAATGGCACCAAAATCAGTGCGGCATCTCAATCGCCTCTAACATAAACATTTGGATCTAATCTTGTGACAATCACCATCGCCAGCCCATTCATCTGCTTCTTCAGATGGAACTCCAAATAAATTAATTCTACTATATTCATTTTGTTGTCTACGTCAAGGTATTTGAGTGCATTGATATAGCATAGAGGTGAACTCTTTAAACCACTTAATAATAATTTGCCGCCTTCTATAGAAGGTTGGCGACCATGTTGCTGATTTATCTTGTGCAAGATACTGCCTGTGTCCACAGTCCACCATATACAGACCAGTAGCACGCAGGAGGTACCAGGCGAGCAGAGATGTAGACGCGGACCACCAGAGGGCAAGCACCGGTAGCGCACAGAGCGGGACGAACTACCGCTGGATCATTTCCAACCAACGAAGAACAAAACTTCATCTCATAATGATGAACGCTTCACAAAATGCACCTTAACCAACTTGAAGCGTTCATTTTAAGTATGTTGGTACCTCTGGTTGGCCCACTTCCGATGCAGGTAGCAATCGCTTCGCATTTCATATAGTATAATGAAGTGTGGTTAAGTCGTTATTTAAACCGTTATTGAACTATACTTCAATGAAGTGTCTGAAGTGCGAAGCGAAGAGCGAAGTATGCAGTGTGATACTTCACGAAGTATACTTCAACGAACTACATAAAGTGAGCGGCAAACTCTTTCGTCTCTATACATAAACAGTTTGTAGTTAATTGTGTGCGTTGCTGAGTGAGAGCTTCGTAGCAGGCAACTACGTTATTAGTCAGTGTGTGTGAATATGGTGTGAAGTATTGAACTATTGAAGCGTCAGCACGATTTAAAACGTGCGAACTATGAAGCGCTAGTATGGAGAACTGGTTCATTGAAGTACTTAGTACAATGTGAATCCATCGTTATTTCCGATCCTTGACTGGACACCGGAAACCAGGAGCTGTTCAGTGTTCAGTGTTCGGGAATGCGTTCACTTAATCTTATTGTACCCTTTGTTTGTATTTATCTTTTTATTAATCAAAAAGTAATTTGTAGAAACTGAGATTACACAACCATCCAACTGTAAGTGACATCATTGCTTTAATCAACGTTTTAACATCTGAAAAATATTCCAACTGAAGCACCCTAATGGAACACGACAGACTCAATTTGATTATATGTTTCACGTCAAGGTCTGCTGCGACATCTCCCGATATTATGGAGTCCAGGAATTTGGATGCACTGACAGTACTCTGTAGTAGGTTATTAATTAAACAATTTAAAAGGAATATTAAGATTTCAGATAGGGGTTGGATGTGCTTGTTAGCTTCAGCAGTTAAGATTCGCCTAGTAACTAATTAAATGCCTCTGAATCAAACACACGTCCCAGTCATCCCTGTCTCCTCTCTACGCGACAGATAAGGTTAACAGGTCCACTGGACCCGGTGGCAACGCGATCGGCACCGCTCGGGTCCACTCGGCAGCCGAGCGCAGCAGCGGGTTGCCATGGCGACTGCCGGAGATATTGATCTGCCCCCTCCCTCGCCCCGTCTGCCCCGCCTGTAACCCTGAACTCTGCACGGACACAGACACAGCAGCCGCACGACTCGCGCCCAACACAAAGATACGCGCCAAGTTCGCACGCGGACCCCGCGCGCGAGGCGGGCCCGTCAGCCATCTTGGGATGTGTGTCACAAGGAATATGTGCCTCTGAAATGAGTCTAGATTTATTTTAGTGTCGAAACAAAACAGCGTGGGGTTGAATGGAGTGCAACCAAATTGCAATCGAAAATCTATGATTTTAAAAAATGGCGTTATGTGGACTGTACATAGTAAGAAATATGTAAGATCTTCTTTACTTTATTAGTTATTTACTTTAAATTATATATATACAATGGTAAGAGCACGGAACAAACTAATAGAAAGGTCCCACCCTTACCCGGAACTGTTATGGGAGTGATTACTCAAAGTTAAATATTTATTACTGCAGACGAATTTTGGTAGTATTTATTAAAAAAAAGAGCATAGTAAAAGTTAATTAAGACATTAATTAGTAACATATTAGGTATATTGAAACATTAATCAGTAACATATTAGATATATTGAAACATTAATCAGGAACATATTAAGTATACTGAAACATTAATCAGTAACATATTAGGTATATTGAAACATTAATCAGTAACATATTAGGTATATTGAAACATTAATCAGTAACATATTAGGTATACTGAAAAATTAATCAGTAACATATTAGGTATACTGAAACATTAATCAGTTACATATTAGGTATATTGAAACATTAATCAGTAACATATTAGGTAATAAGAATTGTGTATTATTAAAAGACAGTTAGCAAAAGTATAAAGGTATATATAGTTAAGAAGACAGTAACCAGTAACAAATGTGTATAATAAACTTCTGGGGTGTCTTGGAAGAGGCAAGCGTTTCCAGTATCGAAACTATGATCCTGAAGCATCAACTACAATGGCAGGTCATTGCATACGTATGGATAATACACGGTTTCACAAAATAAGTTATTTTTACGTAGCTATCTCGTGGCAGAAGAAGACAGGGTGGGTCAAAGAAAAGATTCAAAGATATTCTAAAGGCGAATCTGAAGAGAATTGGCAAATACCCTGAACACTGGGAAGTCGTGGCCCATAATCCAGTGCAATAATAATATTAATAATAATGCGTTTATTCTAACGTGATCGGGGTTTTTTTTTATAAAAACACGATTCGTCATAAAGACAATGCATACATTATTATTGTTATAATACATTGTTATGAAAAGAAAAGTAAAAAAATATAAAAAAAAAAAATACTACTATATTTCATTCACGGCCATTATTGTATTTGTAGCTATTCTGTATGAGTTATTGTAGTGAATTCGGAGACGGTTGTACGTCACTTGTTTGTAATACAACCAGAGCTCGCAGGCACACGTGGTGGTGAAGAACGATTTAAACAGGATTCTTTTCACCTCCTTACTGCATCGGTAGAAACGCCGTGACAGCATATTTGCATGAAGACTCATCTGTCTTCTCTATCGTTTTATGTCATCATCGTTTTGTCCATCTTCATTGGGGTATTTAAGGTATTTTACCTTATTCTGAATGCTCAATTTACTCCCGTCCGGTCACACGGGGTGAAATTGAGAAAATTATCTGGCCATTTTCAATATTTGAACGCCATTATGACCGACTTGCTGGCATTGTGTAAAATATTATGTTCATTGACATATGTTTCACATGTCTGTAAATGGTTTCTTATCTTTTTTATAGATGGCGCTAGTATAACCGTATCATCGGCATAACTAATGTGATTCACATTTGTCCCGCCCGTGTGGCATTCAATTTTTGCATCGGATTTGCATCCTAGCTCAATTCATCCATGTACATATTAAAGAGAATTGGCGACATGCACCCGCCCTGCCTCACCTCAGTGCGCAGGTGAAATGGCGCCTTCCCATCGCACTGAGATCTCTCCCATCGCACTGAGAGCTGCCTGTGTCACCTGTCAAGTATGTCTACAACTGTTTGGGAAACGTTTCGCTTGCGCAGTTTCGAATATAATTTGTCATATCCGACACGGTCAAAGGCTTTGCTCAAATCTAGATATGGCGTCGACAAGTAAATTGCACCGGGAAAACATCAGAACGAAATGAGGAAGAGTCTTGGCTGAGGTATCTATCAATGTTTAACTAATCAATTTAAAATAAAAATAAATAATTAAAGTTATAAAACAAATGATGTCCACGGCTTAATCTACTATATAAGTGAATCCTTTCAATTTGGAAAAAATGTGTGATTGCTGTTGGCTGTGTTTCGTTAATTTACTTTAGAAAAAAATCTACGACACAAATATTAGATCCGATCCGAAGTGATTGCTGGGCCGGTTTAATATTACGGCACCATTTATTTCAACAGAGTTATAGACACTCCCGCGAGGGGGCTACAATAATGTGGACCCTACATCATCCGGGAAATGTGTGGGAGGAGGGCGGGGGGCGCTGGAGGGCGTGGTGGGGGGGCCGGGCCGGGACGGGGAGGAAATCCAAAATATATATCTAACGTCAGCCAGGGAGCATCAATTCGGAAACGGAGGAAGCAGAGATGAATGCGTGTAGCCAGAATGATCGCACTTTACAGGGCGATGCGTTTAGTCTCGGTTTACAACTAATTTGTAGCCGTGCTCTCTGTAGTTTAGATATTGTCTGCAGTCGGGTATTGTTAGCAACAGGATCAACTATCACAGGTATTCTGTTGGGTTGATGCGAGAGTTGTTACCGTTTTATCGTCTGTCGTTTCATCTTCACAAGGTCCAGCCACAGTATTAATTAAAAAGATATACATATAAAATCAAACGATGGAACGATATATGTATTAATTTGAAAAAGTGTAACATATAGGTTCGAAAATTTGTCGTCAAATATACTGTCTCTGTAGCATAGTTGGTAATACACCTTTCCCGGATTGGAAAAGAATCCAGGTTCAAATCCCGGTAGTGCAACAACAATATTTTTTGACAAAATTGATTTTATATGTATATCTTTATAATTAATACATTTAATTAGGATTTTAACACATTTCTTTATCCACTTTCAGCACCTGGTGCCATACTGATCTATCCACTTTCAGCACCTAGTGCCATACTGATCTATCCCCGATGCGTTCTTTTCTCTCACTGATCGTGTTAGTAATATGGAATATCTTTGTGTCTTTTTCAGACATGAACATTCAGCGTAGATACATCCGCGGGATCTCTTGGCATGACAATCAAGTAGACAATTCCACACACACAGAGATGGGTAATAAGAGAAGTCATCGTCCACTATGGTCTCTCATGACTGAGGATCGCGATCACCATGAAATCCCGCCTTCTTGACCATGTTCTTCCACTTTTCTCGGCATCCTGCAGATCTGTTGTCTTTTCCATTTAGTCAGTCCAACGAGTGAGAGAACTTCCTCTTCTTCTTCGTTCATCGTTGTGGCCCACCACAACAAGTTTCTTTAAGCTATCTTTCAACTCAGGCAAAGTGTTAAGAGTCTTCCTTAATGTTCAGTTCGATTGAGACATTCGTGCGTCTCGCCGTCCATGGTATGGGCAATATGTGTCTTCAGCACCACATCTCAAAGGCATCAATCCGTATTTTCTTCCTTGACTTCATGGTCCATGATTCCATATCGTATAAAAACATAGAATGCCCCAGAAATTACACAAGCCTAACCATCACGGTCTTTCCATATTTTATATGTTCGGACATGGATACTGATTTAGAGATGGTTTAAATTGTTGTCTTTTTTCTTGAAATTTTTTTTTTCATTGCTTCGCTTTAAAAGGGATACATTCTACCCGATTAAGTCAGTTTTATTTCAACATCAATCGTGTAATAACAAAAAAAAAAATTACCAATTGCCGAGAAGAAAATTTATTGAAAAGCAACTGCCGCGTCTAACAATAATTATTTAGTGTATGGTGAAAAGATCTCAAAAGTTCGAACGAGTCTAGTGTGGTTTACCAAGTTTCGTTTGGGGAATTTATCGCTGGAAGTCGAGCTAAAAAAGTTGATGACGAGCAACTCCTGGCCACGGTGGATGCAGACCCTCGACTGACCTCAAGAGAACTTGCAGTTATAGCTAATAATGAAAATTATGTAATTGACTAAATAAACATTGTTTCTTTTAAAATATTGAAATCTTTTATTTACAAAAAACGGCAATTACTTTCGGATCAACCGTTTGAAAGTTATTTCAATAACCTGTACGTGTACACGTGTTGGGATTTTGATCTCGAGATGAACTCAGATATCAGATTGAGATTGGTACAAAGAAACGAAAACTCAAACCAGCGTAAACAACATTCATCATAAATCCCTACAATTATATTAAATTAAATTATCAACATTTATGTCGGTTTAACTGCTGCTGGGGAGATTCAAAATCACCCAACTGACGAACGTCAATGACGTACGACGAAAGTGAATAAGGCGCAAGATGGCTAATCTCCGAGACATAGTGTGTATACGGGAACTGCGAAAGATGAGAGTTGTCTCTAAAGAATCTCACGAGAGCAAAATTCCTATCTCAGATATTGTCCAGAGTCGAAAATCTGATTCATGGACACGGGCCATAGTATAGAAGATAACAAGAAAACAAACTTATATTTTAGTAGCATTTGTGATTTGTAACTGTTGAGTTGAATACATATGTATTATATCATTATACATAGCGGGCTGGACATCAGGAATCGCTTTACTTTATAAATCTAAATTATACAGCGACATTATTGTAAACAATTGAAAAGAAGAAAAAACTTTGATGCTCAATATCTCAATTTGACGTAAATGGCAGACGATAACTTGTTTTACCTAGAGTAAGAAATAACGAGAAATGAACAGGTTTTATAATAAATAAATGAAAATACAATAACAAAATCATTTTAAAATTTTACACTTTTTAAAGGTTTCTATAATATGTTTTTTTAGGAAAATTCCCGTATAAAAGGTGTCACTGAGCTGCCTTAAAAAGTGTGATGAAAACTTTATAAAGGTATCTATAATATGTTTTTTAGGAAAATTCCCGGATAAAAGGTGTTACTGAGCTGCCTTAAAAAGCGTGATAAAAATGGATAATATTTTACAGGAAGTTGGTGTACAACGTTGGTGTCTACAAATATTTCCACAAAACAAACAGATAGTGCCTGAACTTGAAAGAAGATTCAGGCGATGATTGAAGAAACCAAAATAAAATACAACGATCTGTATACGAGACGAGGCGGGGCGGGGCAAACCAGAAAAACATGTTATAAGCAGGGATGGTAGGATACATGTACCGCGTTATATATGCAAACATAGACCATGTATTAATTTTTCTACAGATTTTTTTTCAGTTTATGAATTTAGATAGTTAAAAAGTGTACAGGTACCTACTTACCTAGTGAGGTAGGAAGGGACTTACTTGCATACTTTAATTTCCTTGATGTTCCGCGTCAAAAATTATTGTGTGACAGATTCGAAGTCTACTACGCGACACGCGCGGACGTGGATGCGCGGCCTCGCGGAGGGATGTAAGGCTAATGGGGGAGTGTATGTACGGAGGGTTGTAAATGTAGTTTAACATCTTATAAACGAATATGGCTCGACACGCCCACTCGCTAAGGTAAAGACACGCCTCTGGCTTCAGACTGCAGCGATGGTGCGATCTCGCTGTTCGTGCCGTGACGGCTATCTTCGCAATGGTTGAACTATTAGTTTGTAAATGTTAACTAAAATTAATTAATCGTTTAATAAAAATAATACTTACGTAAATTTAATTCTAATTCTTGTATTTTCGACATGTGACTTGACTGGCGATGAATTTTGAATAAGCGTTCTATTAGGTTGTCCAATAAGTTTGAAGATTTCAACATTTTATTGAAATAAGCTATATATTCTCAATCATTTTCAAGAAAATTCAGAATTTTTGGTAGTTTTTCGATTTGTCGGCGGTAAAAAGGTTGATCCTTTGGCATGAAACAGTTATCTAGACAGTTATCAACCATAAAGATCGCTTGAAAGCGAGCAGAAAAGATACAAATCCAATGGAGCCATATCGGGAGAATAAGGTGGATGCTGAAGCGCCTCCCAACCTAGCTCCTCAATGATCTCAATGATGGCGAACCTGTGACCCGCGGGTCAGACACTGATCCAAGCAGGCTTTTTAATGACCCACGCGAAGATTTTTATAAAAGTTTTTTTATATCATAAAAGAAAGAATGGACAAACAAAAATATTAAAAAATTAAACTATATATATCTAATGTCGAATTTATTAAAAAATATTTCCAAGTGGACATTGGCTAGCTGATTTTCTATCGTATCACTGTACCTGTGTAAGACGTACATGGTCGTAAAACGTCGTGTTTCGTCCGACAAATAATTAAAATGAGCAATTAATTAACTGACATCAAATGAAATACTATTAGGATGGAGAGGGGGGACGGGACACGCCAGCAAAGTTAAATTAGATTTTCTGAAATTTTGACACGCCGAGCCCAAAAGGTTCACCATCACTGATCTAGACCATCGCTTAGGCTGAAATCATTTTCTTTAAAGCGACTAAATCAAAATTATATCCATAGATTATATTAAAGCTACGAGTGGTTTGGGCACACTAGAACCACGATTAAATTCGTAATGAAGAACATGTCGGAATTAACTTTTTTATCAACCTGCCCATCCATTGACTATAAGTTAAAACCTAATTAATCAATTGATTATAAAGAACTATGAAAAAGTAAGCAGATCTACAAAATCGTATATGGTATTAGTGATAGATAATAATAATGATAAATGAAACATAAATAAAAAAATTGCACGAATTTAGTGGACAATTTACTAAATATAGTTTTCGTATTGATTAAATTTGATAATAATTAGAAGACATATTGACGTTATAAAATATGGATCGCTGTGTTAAAAAGTTTGGGAAGCACTGGAATAGAGGCTTAAAAGGTCTACGTTTGAAATATGTAACACCAGATGTTCTGCCCATCATTAGTGATTAAAAATTAAGTCCCCCCCTTCCGAATGCCGCGAACCTGCGAAGGTCCTATATGAATGTATTAGCAACCACCCCTGGATTTATGCAGTGATTCTAATGCAATGAATTTAAGAGGTAAATTTTCCTAAGAACATAAATTTATTTATTTATTTATTATTTATTTATTAGTAACTATATAATACAAATATAAAAATTTGTTTGGACTGTGCCCGTCTCACTAGAGAAATTCTGTGTCGAGACGGGCATAGTTTACAAGCTATTGTTCAATTAATTAAAATTACAAGTAGATAGAATTACATTTATAAACATATAAAAGGTGTATACGAAGAACAATTTTAAAGTGGACTTAATTTTTGGATCACTTTGTAGCAATAATTAATATAGGTATGAGTCAATATGTTTGGGTGAGTGCATCAATACTGGCTCTAAACATATTACGAATCCAAGTTTTAATATAAAGTTTCACGTTCTTGTGACAATTCAATTGAATTAAGTCTTTTAGCATTCTATTAAACAGTTTAGGTCCAAAATATTTGTAGTTCCTTCGACCAAATGTAGTATGTGCTTTTTGGGTTGAAGGTTATTTGTATTTGTCCGCGTGGAAAGTATGTTTTGAGTTGTTTTAAAATGTGTCTATTTGTATTTATATATGTATTTGAGAGTAGTATTAGCGTATACTCGTATTTGTCTAATATCAAAGACATTGAATTTATCAAAAATTTCGTCAGTGCTCGTTGTGATTGGGGATTTGAGGATAACTTTTAAAATAATTTTTTGAGCTGCTATTATTGGATTAATTGCAGACATAGTCGCTCCACCCCAAGCAATAGCAAATAGATTCTTCTTCTTCCCTCTTCATGTCTTCATGAAAGTACAAAGGCCCCCTCTATTTATAATATATAAGGTATACATATATTAAGAACAACGTGGTTTTAACCATTATATAGTAAGAATAAAATTAATATAAATTAAATGTATAAATTAGAAAGATATACATATAAAATTAATTTATCGAAAAAATATTTTGGTTGTTACCGGGATTCGAACCTGAATTTTGTATGCATTAATCGATTATGCTACACCAACATAGTAGACGACACATTTTCGAACTTATATGTTGCACTTTCAAATTGATACATCTGTCGTTCAATTATATCAAAGCCATATTTTTCATATTTACGGAATCTCAAACACCTTTTGAGTCAATTAATAACTCATTTTTATAAAATTTTGGAAACATTAATACAATTTTTAAGGAGAACATATTCTTATTGTGTTGCAATAGTTGCAATTTTAATAAATTAGAAAAATATACATACAAAATCAATTTTTCAAAAAAATGAAAATAAAAATCGATTATAAATCGATTTTATATACAGGGTGGCCCAAAAAAAATGAGAACATTTCGTAAAATGTGATATAATTACATCAAAATTAGTTTAACTATATCAAAAATAGCTTAAATAGTTTATACTAATTTACTTACTTACCTATCTATCTACCTATATTACGTTTTATTTCGACAATTTTCGGTCGCCATCTTTGATTATTAATTTAACCATTGTTAAATTGTTACCCAGAATGATAAAAATCACTGCAGAAGACCGTATTCAGATCATAAATTTGCGAATTGAAAAATGTTGGGGTATTCAAGAGTTTCAAAACAAAGCTTGGAGTTATAGCCAGACATTACAGCATAACTGGACATTACGGCAGGATGGAGGTCCATCTCATACAGGCAGAAATACAATCATCTATCTTCGTCGTGAGAATGTTAATTTCATCGAGCTAGGCATGTGCCCACCGAACAGCCCAAATTTAAACCCGGTAGATGATGCAATATGGGAGTGTTTTGATGATTTCTGATTAGCTTAATATTATGCAAAAAAAAAAAAAAAACATTAAGGATTATAATTAATTATATTTTGTTTTAAAATATCTCATGTGTTACGAGATGTTCAAAGTTTTTTGGGCCATCCTGTATGTTACGGTCTTGTTAAAAATCTCAACAATCGACAAATATGTGTGAAAATATATATGATTGAGGTGACAGTTGTGGAGGACAGAAGGTTGTGACGATCTATTATCTCTGACTATCCTCGTAAGAAAACGGCGTCATGGTAAGTTAGTCAGTCAGTTATTCTTCTTATTTCCGATTTTGTCAATGTTGACATATAGTGACCTCAATAGCGGACTCCAGGGTCTTTCCATTAGTTAGATTATAACAAAACTAGAAACATACGATGTTTTGTAAATTTACCTATAGAATAATCGATATGAATTTTTTTCTGGAATTTACTACGTCTTGACAGTAGGAGAATATTGGGTAATACATGACGCTAGAATATTCGTGAATATCTAATTTCTCATGTTTAAGCCCGCTCTGAATAAAGCCAATGAAGCTTGAATATCAGTGGAAGTGATCACCGATGCCTAATGAAATGAAACAATAAAGCGAGTATAATTAGTTATCTATTTTATCACTTCTATCGAAGTAAGTGAATAACGCAGAGGTACCGAGTTGTAATTTTCACAATATTAATTGAATAAGTTATGCCTGTGATGACATATATATTATATTATTGTGTGTCACGAATGATTAAATCTAAGTGTTATAACTTTGAATATTTTACACCTTAGACAAGGCACTTTCTTCAATATTTTGAGAATATTATCACCGTTGAAATCTCGAGATGTTTTATACAATTCGTGGGAATTTTTATTATGATGTATTTCACACATGTAGATTAATCATTTTATTTTGCATTGTTACAATATATGATCACACATACATTGGAACATTTCATTTTTATGTACATATTTCATTGTCAATGCACAATTCGTTGCCATTGTAGTACGAGTATTTGTAAGCCACGGTGGATAATCACACGGTAGTACGAGTATTTGTAGGTTACGGTGGATAATCACATTGTAATACGAGTATTTGTAGGTTACGGTGAATAATCACATTGTAATACGAGTATTTGTAGGTTACGGTGGATAATCACATTGTAATACGAGTATTTGTAGGTTACGGTGGATAATCACATTGTAATACGAGTATTTGTAGGTTACGGTGGATAATCACATTGTAATACGAGTATTTGTAGGTTACGGTGGATAGTCATATTGCAGTCCGAGTATTTGTAGACTACGGTAAGTAGTCATATTGTAGTATAGTAAACGCGTGTGATAAGGCTACGTAAGAGGTACAGAATAAATAATCAATATTTTTGCAAAATTATAAATAATACACATTTGTTATTTATTATTGCTTACACATATAGAATACTTATTATTAATACGCAATGTAATATCTATTTTTAAAACACATTTGATATAACGATTTTTATTTATATTACTATTCGTTATAAATGCATATAATTAGAATATTAATTATCTGTGATATCCATTGAATTCACCTCGAAAAAAACAATGAAATAAATAACACCCGGCGACTGACTCTGCGACCGATTCACTATACATTAAAAAAATAAAAGATAGCGTAATCTATTCATCTATATTGCAGTACTGATATTCTGACGACAGATTTAAAAAAAGAGATCAGTATATTTACAAAAAAATTCGCGGTCGTAAATGCGAGTGGTTGTAAATCGAGGTAGTCGTAACTCGAGAACTTATTGTACATGTAATACAGCCCCAAGAGACTGTGGGTCCTTCGGCGTCGTTATCATCATGATAAGTTGAAAAATTTCCCTTACAGACGTGCGGCGGAGTTGTTAGCATTTTTATTTTTTATTTTTCACCATTTTTATTTCGGATTATGCAAAACGTATAATGATACCCTGCCCATAAGGGTTTATATAAAAAAAAACCTTTTTGGCCATTAAGTCCCCCCATCCGCATTCCGAGTTTTTCGTTCAGATTTATTTATTTTCCTTCTCGACTGTCAACAAGAAGGGGTAGGTCGCTGGAGATTACGTTCCATCCCTAATCTACGTTTTTTGCAGAAAAAACTGTGGAATTATTCAGTATTCGATTTTTACCCCTAATATCCCGCCCACGCCGGGTGAAACTTAAAATATTTGGTAACTGGTACTTCTGATAACATTTCAAACGAATATTTTTTAACAAAATGTTCAATGGCTTATGATTATTTATGAGGTAATTGTGGAAATATCTCACGTTGATGAGAGGTATAAAATATTCATTAGGCTCTATATAAGAAGTTTATATAAACCATTGCGTTATGTAGTATTAGAGCAATTTCGCTTTATTTAAATTATATAAAACGCATATAACAAAATAACGGTACACGAATAAAATGACAGAGTGAAGAATGAAGAGATTAGAAGAGAATGTAAAACTAGTCTTAGCATAGTGAATAAAATTAAAACTGATCGCTTAGGTGGTTTGGTTACATGGAACGGATGAATGAGGAGAGAACAGTAAAAAAGATATATGACGCAAGTGTTGATGGTACCTGGTCTTGGCACGTCCGAGTAAATCAGATACTGGAAGATGATACTGATGCCTCAATAATCGACGAGCTTATATGAAAATATGTATGAATGCGGATGAGGCGAGAATTGTGTCAGAAAAGAAGAGGATAGGATACCCTCTCTGCATATCCCCGCGAGGAAATTGTGTAATGGTAAAATAGTTAGAAATAAAATATTTACCTTCTATGTTGATTTGATGGCACAACGATAATTTGTATAGCGCCATTTTCGTAAAAAATTTCTCCGCAAGGGCGCTTTACACGTAATAAACTTTTATAGTTCTACATTATGTTTGCATTTAAAATTGAAATTTGTTATTTGTACTTGTAGAAATGATTTTTCGAAAAGCTGCGTTCTTGTGAGTGATGAGAATTAAAAAATCTGACCGAGAATGACGTCTCTACAATATTTTGGAAACAAAACACTTTGACCGTGATATTTTCAAATGTTTATTATGTTTTTCTTACATATATATCAACGTTCAAAGTTATGCACGTTTCATTTAGAATATCTTAAATATTGGCAATAAATTATTCTGGACGACTAAGTTCATTACGGAACGTCATGGTTGTGCTTGCATCTGAACCAGTATTTGTGTCAGTAGTTTGTACGATGTTTGAAGATAAATCTGCTAACTACTGTTAAATTTAAAAAATATATACTTGAAAATAAATGATTTTTAGCCAAATCCGACGTTCAGGGGTGGAATTTATACTACCGATAGTAATCTATAAAACGTAAAAACCGAACAACATAAAAATAAATCTAGGGTATGTAATCTTTCGACTCTTTCGCCATTATTTCAAATCGTTTTATTTTTACAGCTTTTCAAAAAGAGTAGACTAACAGTTTTTTCGTTTATTTTAAGTCTGTCGCTGTTCTTCGAGAAAAACAAATGATTTCGAAGCATGGACTGATACGTCACGCCTCTTTTAAGGATATTGATTGATTTCTTGGTTTATTGAACAGAAGCGCCCTGGTTCATTCCGTATGCTATTTATTATCTTAGCTTTTTCGTATGACTTCAAGAGGTAATAAAAAAAAAATATAACTTTTCTTCAAACACGTTTAGTGCTCAGTCTTCGGTATGTTTAAATAGTGCGTGAAAATGTAAAAAAATATATATTTTAAAAATGTAGGTACCAAATGGAAAATATTTAAAAAATAAATTGTTGGAAATAATTGCGGATGTTTTGGTAAAAATCTGCATGATGTAATATATACAGCTAACCAGTCAATTTTATTTTATTTTGCATATTAACACAATTATTCAAACACCAAAAATCACATATTAGAATATCACCATCTGAATTCACAATTCATCGCCCGGTTGCTTTGGTTTTCAGACTTATTATTGTACTTAAGATCCGTGTCCACAGAAGGAGACAAACTCAGAGATATAGTTGAGATACGTTTCAATACCGTGTACATGACATAAACTCGGAGGTCAGCTTGAGATTGTAAGAAAGAGATAACAACTCAAACCATTGTGCACAGCGTACGTTTTGACAGCGAGATTTGACACGTGGACATAAATATCACCTGAAACTTCCGTAGATTCTTACAACTATCTATTTATAAAGTTAGATACTACTAATTAAATATTAACATTAACATGATGTGTTAAATAACTAACATTTATTGCGTTTTAACTGCTGCTGGGGAGATTCAAAATCGCCCAAATGACGACGCTTTGATGTATAAGAGCGTGAATTAAGGCGTGAGACGGAGATCTTTGAGACACGGTGAATATCAAAGTCGAGAGTTGTCTCCACCTCATTTTATGGGAGTAAAATCTGTATCTCAGAGATCGTCTCGAGTCAAAAATCTCTAAAAAATCTCTCGCGTGGACATGGACCATTAACTATGTGATCAGTGGTAGAAAAATGCACCAAACAAAATTTTCCTATCTACTTGGCTTTTATCGATTACAAAAAGCTTTCGACTCGGTAGAATACTGCGCGGCCGACCATAAATATGCTAATTTGTTGAAAAACATTAACGAAATGCAGTCTCTTATATTGAGTTACACGATAACACAAAAGCAATTCTTGTCAAAATAGGGTTTTCAAAAGAGGATGTAATATCTTCATTCTAAACTCTTGAAGATGTTTTATAGAATCTATAATGTTTAACTAAAGGTATAAACTTGAACGGGAAATGGCTCAATTATATTGATGCCCGAGTCTACGGAATGACACACGATGAAATAATCTCAGAAATTTAGTCGAGATACATTTTAATACCATGTACACTTTACAATCCAATTCAAACCCGTTCACACGACGTTCGATTTGATAAAGAGATGAGATACTACACGTGCGCACAACGTCACCTGGAACTATACAGGGTGGCCCAAAAAAAATGAGAACATACCGTAACACATGAATTATTTCAAAACATAATATAATTAATTATAATTCTTTTATTATTTCGTGTTTGTTTATAAGATGGCTAATAATTCTTGACAAATATCGGCAGATGTCGGTAGGATAAAGATTTCAAATAATTGTGGTACGATTTTCACCGATCCTCAGCGCGTATGTACGCATTAGCGGCGACTCATATTTGAGTCACTCGCGCTGTGGGGGTGTAAGGCGCGACTCATATATGAGTCACCCGCAGGGAATGGGTTAGTTTTGATTGTGAAAGGACATGCTCACATTATGTATTTTTTTTCTTTGTGTATTGCACTTCTGATGAAATTTTCTGTTATTTTACAAATTATGTTAATGCCTGAATAGGGCGTGTATAATGATAATAAATAAATAAATAAATACATATACATATTCAGTCTAATTTCGTTCCTCTTTTATCAACTCCAGGCTTCACTTCCGCACACCAGTGCCGGTACCAGGACTGAAAGAAGAAAATCGATTTAATTAGGAATTATTTGTAAAGTGCGTCCTGTTCAGCTGCGCCAGCCCGCCCGAGGGCGAGTTGAGATTGCAGGCAGGCACAGGAAAGGAGCCCGGAAGGTTAATGGTCAATTTAGACGCATTAGGGCGGATCCGGAGACTTCGAGTGGAACGACGGGGGGAGGGAGGTACCTGGAATTAAGTTACACGGCGCATGAAGTGGCTGCCTACCACCCCGACCCGGAAGAGCGAGCATTTCACTGCAAAGTTTTATTGTTCACGGTCATATTACATTTCGCGAAGAGGTAAATTGCTAGCGGTAAATTACCTACATATTAAATAGCGTGCGTTGCAAGTTGTAGATAGAACCCTTTTGCATTTAAAATAACGTGATATTTAAAAAAGTGTCGCAAGTCAAAAAAAAAAAAAATTAATTTGATTATTTTTTTTTTTTAAATATTGAATTCGATACACTTTTGAATGGAATCGATTCGTGTTGCTAAGTGTAGGAAACGTTAGTGCTGCTATTATTTATTGCAGGAATAATGATCAAGCGGTCCTGTCGAAAAGATACAATAGTGGCCGTTCTCAGAGAAAAGGTGAACTATCTTTAATACAGTTTTCATGGGGCATAGAGAATTATGATTATTTCGGGAAAAAATTGACTAAATTATCGGGAATAAATTGACTTACCTACTCACATATATCTATAATATATTCATCAGTATCAAAACCGGTTGACGTAAAGATAACTCACAGTGGTTTATATAAGGTGTCCCCAAACTCTTTATCATAAGAAGTATTTTGTAATAAAATAATGGATGGGTTTAATAAAAAAATGTTTATTTTGTTTTTAGGAACAGCCCCTGGGAATTTATTTCTTAAAAATTATATTTTCTAAATATGATCCGTTATTTCGTTGGCATTCTTCTAAATGGGAGGCAAAATTTCTGAGAACTGCTCGGCACGTATTCTTCGTGATCGCTGTCATTTTTTCTTGGATATTTTATTTTAATTGGTTCACAGAGGGATTACTGTACTTTGATTTAAGGTAGCCCCATAGGAAAAGTCCATTGGTGTCAAGTCGGGGCTACGTGGAGGCCAGTTTATGTCATCTCGTCAGAATGACAATTTTACAGAGAAAATTTCACGAACAACTGGTAAGGACACGCTCCATAGCGACTGAATTCCTAAGGACGCGGCCAGCGATCGGCATACCCCCCGTCCCTCTACGGCTCGTTCTTTGGTGCAGCGAATGAATAAAAATGAAAAAGAATTTTGGGACACACTGATAATACAATGTGTAAATATAGATACAATTGAAATTATGTCTAACCACAAAGTTAAATATCAATAATAACTTAAAATATGCATCAAATATATGCGAAATACTAGAATATCTAGTTACAATACTTTAAGTAGGAGGGATCGAATATGCTGGGTGTAGTAACATACGTAGTGCACAATATTTTAAGGGTAGATGCATATTAAAATATGAGTCGAAACTATTCAAGCGGCATAATCTCAACCATACCAGAGACATAAGCAATAAAAAAATCGTAGTTTTCCGATTATTTCGATTAATTTAAATGTTATATTAATTCCATTTTATTTTTCCTACAAGTAATAAAAGGTCATCGAACTTCAAGAGATCAGACTATTTTATGTAAGATGATTTAGGACTTGAAGCAGAGATATAGGGCCAATTTTGCAAATATCTATTTCGAAATACGTAGACTTAGGGCCGGTTGTGTGTTCAGTAGTAAATTTTTACTCTAAGAAAAAAGTTACTTTAGTAAAAAGTGTTACCTCGAGTTGTTCGATCGTTGGTAAAAAATATTTAAATTACAAACCGTAAATCGTTAGTTAAAAATGGAGGACTCTTCAGAGTTTGCTTCAAAAGTCATGTGTCACATTGATGCTTTAAGAAATAAATTGCATTAGCACATAGATCAAAGTTGTCATAATAATTTTAAATTTAGAACATTGATTTTAGCGACCGTCTAAATATATGTAGGTACTTTGTCTGATTTCAAAACATATTTATATGTATTGTGAATTAGGTACTCGATAAATTATTTAATTTTTGATGGATTAATTCAAATGACAACCCGTTTTTATTTCATTCCACACATTAATATGGAAAATACTCCAGATACGAGTTATTTTTGACACTTGCGAGAAAATCAACATTTTTATCGTTGTCTTTTCTATTTCAAATATTCCTCTCCCGCACGATTTACGTAACAAATCACGTCATTAATTATAAGAATTTAACTATTAGCCTGATCTTGAAAGTATATCTAATTCGTGTAGTATTTCTCAAATTTTAAACTGGAAAAATGAAAGCTGGCCCATTTTTGACTCGTAATTTAGTAAAATTTTGTGGACTAGCTCCGTTACACCATAGATATATTATGTGCGTGTGCATCGGCCATCTTGTGGACCACATTGTTATGTATTTGGTCTTTCGTAACATGTGTTTGATCATAACAAGATTAATATACTACTCATCGGAGAAGAAATCCCACCCTTCGGTGACGAGATTAGAAATGTGCTACCCGCATTGATTAAATATCTGCCTGAACAATATTCACGGCGGAGTTCATTTCCTCAGATCTCGTTTGTTGGCAGATGACGATGCAGCCGAAGTGTGCGTAATGTTTGAATATCCGTTCGGATGTAATGGAGTAAACTTTGGTAAAAATATCTTCTCGTATAGCCTAGTATTTTAAAATATACACCAACTGTTTACGCGCTTTATACTTCGATAGGTAGGCCTGATATAAAATTTTGAATATGTGTGTTCTATTTGTGTAGATTTGAAAAACAGAAAACAAAAGCGATGCTGCTTCTGGGAAAAGAGTTATTGTGATTCGGACGGACTTTTTACGGCGGCAATAATAAAACTTTTAGTATATATAATTTCGGATTATCGGTTGTGTGAAGGTGTGAACGTGGCTGACCAGCATATTTGCCGACCATCAAGCTACAAGGATAACGACGTCGGCCTCAACCGGCACAGGTTCGCAAAGGTTTGTGTAATTTGAATTTACATAGATTGAATAACTGTATTCATCATTACCAATAGAAAACCCAGAACTAGCTATCGAAGTATTTACGGAAACACCAACCATACATACTTTGTAATAATTTTGATAATTCATATTTGGAATATTTACATTGTTCCTTTATCGTTCCTCTGGTTTAAAGTTAATTTGAATAATATTATACACTAAATACCAGTACTTAGGTTATGCTGTTACCATGATATTGTACAATACTATATAATATATTATATTGTACATAGGGTTATGAACTTTCGTTCAACCGAAGTCTTTAAGAAAAATGAATCCATCGCAATAAAAATGCATTATCCTCGAACGCAAAGAACAACCATAAAACAACACGTTTAGTAAGGTAGTTAAAAAAGTAGATGCTTCTATCAGCTCTAAGTCAAGTTCAAAACCTTTCAAATGTCATATATATTATTAATAGAATCGACGTTAACTTTGTAGAGTTCCACCATAATGGATGGATATAAATGAAACAATGTTATTACTCTACTAGCAGTTTATTAGCACTACTCGTGTTTCAAGACAGGTGATGTATTAAACTGACTATACATAAATATAGAAGACAAGGCTTAGGTGATAGACATATAAGTAATTAGGTACTGACATATGGAGGGTCGATGAGAGTTACTGTTCTCTCGAAACTCGAGTAGTGCTAATAAACTCAAGTAGAGTAATAACATTGTTTCATTTATATCCATCTTTTAAATGACATTCTGTTATGAAACAGCGTATGTAAGGACTCCGTAGAACATGGATCAGCTGATTCATTTCTGACTCTGCCGAGTGTAATTTTCAATTCAGTAGGTAGCAATTGTAAGGCTTGAATAGAGCGATAGATTAAAACAGTAGCTAGCAATTGTAGTAACAATAACGAAGAATAACCCAGTAGACGACTACAGCGCTCCGGTGGTGTCGCGCGGTAACATCCAGAACTACGCAACTAATGATTCTACTGACACACAGTGGGCGCTAACGTAATTATAACATACGGATTATTTAATTTATATTTGTTTCCCAGAATTTTGAGTAATGCATAGCTTTTTTGCTTGTACACAGTGCACGCCCCTGCTAAATACAATAGACGTATAATTATTTAACTGTATTTTTACTATAATTATGTTCACAATTGTAAATAATCTCTTTCTTTAAGCACAAGATTTATCTCCTACAGAGAGGTAGCGCGTCTTGTAATAATATTGATAAATTTATATTTGTCAACATTATGTCAGATTAACATTTCTAAATAAATACATCCAAAGGTCGGTACCGTGCAGATACTAAATTCCCAAAAAAGTTATTTACTTACCTACCGGGACATAAAATAACATACTTCAATTTAGGAACATGCCAATGTTGTGGCTTTTATGAACATGCGAATTTCGAAAAAGTGTCAAACCGTAAGTCTGACGTTTATGGGTATTGAATAAAACATGTAGGTGATGACTAGGTGACGAGTTTGACGTATTGTTTGATCTACTTTTTCGTCACATATTTTTCTGATTATGTGACTGCTCTAGTTTGAAATTTATGGGGGGGGTGGCTAGCTCAGATGTTTACGCATAAAAAATGGATCAGATACGTAAACATAAGAGTTACCTGAAGAGAATAATAGAAACAGAGAAAAACGCTGAAACAGAAAAACGTGAAAAGAATAAAGAAAAATGCCTTTCTTTGCCTGGAACTGTCACTTACAATGAAGGATATTCTCGTCGTCACAATGAAATGAGCGCTGTGCTTAAATATAAGAATATAACTACACAACTACGATCAATTATAGGTATGTACATATTATTAACATTTATACTTGGGTTATATTTGTGAAAACTTTTACGTAGAACAAGCAAATAAAGATAAAATCATAAAAAATAATTAACCATTACGCAGCCTATTTTACATTTTACATACCATATCTGTGGAAAAACAAGGTTTCATGTAATTTGTACATCAAATTGAGACATTGAATATTAATTTTTCGATGACTTGGGCGGAGTATAGTTCATTGCACAAGAGGCAAAATTTTAACGAAAAAAATAATTAACATGCTTTCTTTCTTTCATGGTTTTCGTAGTTACGGTACTCGCCTAGTGATCTAGTGGTCGGGGTTCGAGCTTCGTTCGAGGAGGCCATTACCTCACTGTCCTGTTCACTGCACAAGCGTTTAGCTTACTTTGAACATAGTAAGAATATTGATGTGATTCGTATTCCGCAAAGTCCTGATTTCGGACACCTTATGTTATATGTATTTGTAACTCACGTTTATTTCCATTCGTATCAGCGGACAATATATAAGACATGTTCGTATCACAGTTTTAAAAAGAAAATTATTGTAATAATTTTGACAAAAAAAAAACAATTTTTCGAAACGACACATAATATTTTTTAGTTTTAAGGGCACATCAGAATTTTTATATTCCTTCTATATCCTCCATCGGCCAAGTACGGAAGAGCATAAAGATTCGCGAGTTTTCGGTCTCAGGATCACATACTTGCTTCTGTCTACTGCATTCCGCTACTATTTTTCGCTGAGGAAATTTATAATAGCAACGTTATGGGCAGTGGTGGGAATAGATCCCGTGGATTGTATCGATTTAAATTACTGTTTAGTTGACGCGACCCGAATTGGAGCAAGAAAGGAATAATGGCGGATGGATCTGGCCTACCTTGATCTCAGTCCGGGTTGGACGACAATTTACACCTCCAGTTGACTTGCACTTTTGTGGTGAAGAACGGAGCACTTCAGGATGTTGTAGAAATACGCTTTTCGTGATACGGATTTTTACACACGGCGACACTTTCGATCCACAAAAAAAGCCTGTTGACAGGTCGGCGTCGAAATGCAATCTGATTCTTCGTCGGCGAAATCCTTATTTAATCGGTTGGCTAGAGCGGAAAAGGTATATTAAGGTTGGAAAGACAGAAACCACATGAAGTCGTCGACTTGCGTCAACAGGCAGCATTAATCTTTAGTTGATGAAATTAGTCTATTGCAAATAAAGTATTACAAAAATGTTTATACAACCAAGGAAGAATTAACCACAATAATCTCAATAAGTTATTAAATAAAGTATTTTCTATGGAGTTAAATTCACAGGATAGTGAATTTCAAGTATACACAAAATGTCACTTATTAAAGTTTCTAGACAGGCCATAACATCATCGACACGATTTACTAATTTTCTATGTTAAATTTACAATCATAATAATATAAAACATGATGCACAGCATCTTTACCAAATTAGCTTCAAAATAAATAACCATCGGCACAGCCTAATTTGTGAACAGTAATTCTGATATTACGGTAGGTCATCAGCAGATAGCTCGACGACAACTGGACAAATGGAAAACGTAATCTTATATGAGGAATCTCTCCGTCCCATCACGCCCAAGTGCCAGCCATCCTTACTTTCGATCGCACGTTGACGACACACAATCCTGGCCACAGATTCATTTTTATTTTTTAGAGAAACAAACTGTGTAACAATAATAACTGATAATATAATATATAAAGATAATACCAGTGAAGTTTTTTCGGAATTAAATAACTAGTACATAATAAACTAAAAAATAGTATATATTAAAAAAAACTGAAAAAAGAAAGAAAAAAAAAGAAGAAGAAAGAAACTGAAAAAAGAAAGAAGAAAGAAAGAAACTGAAAAATGAAATAAGCATATCGCTAACCGGCAAAATTGTTCCTCCATGATTTTGGGGTTATCATGATATTGAGAACACCTCCATTGCCAAACTGTGATCATTTTGTTCTCCATTTCAAGAAATAGGTATTTCCACTCCCATCCAGAGATGTTGAATTTATTCCGCGATCCAAAAATGTGGAGATTCTTCCCCCATCCAAAAAAGGAAATATCCCATTTCCGCAAGATACAATCAGGTACACCAGTTGAACATTAAGTGCACTAGTATTCGGACAAATGATATTAGTCTTACCCTTCAATTATCATGAAGATTGATTGCTCCAACAATACTACATCGCCAGCTCGTGGGCTGACGGCGTGCGCACGCAACATTCAGTTTTGACAGCAAATGGCCGACTTCCAAATGAACATATAAATTGTGCGGTCTGAAGCTCGTGCGTATCTCGTGTTAAAGTTAATTATTTTTAAGTTAAGAAATGTGTTTTTCTTAATACACAATCAGTCACTAGGTGACTACATTCGCAACGTCACAGCATATGGATTTGTATTTCTTGTGTCACAATTAATTAATCATTCGATCTGGTGATTGAATCAAAATATTTGATGTGATGTCTATTTCAAGCCCTACTTGGTGAATTGCGATTCAAAGAGTAATTGATCACATATTACCGATATAATATAATAAATTAGAAGTCGTTAATTCAGATTCAAAAAATCGTGAAAGAACTCATGCATTATTCAGGACGGGAACGTTTTTGACTCGGTCGATAAAGATGGAAATCGATTTCTCTATTTTGTAATTCTTCCGCCCCTTTGCTTTTCGTGAATCTGAGTGAACACAGCGACAAGACGTTAAATGCACGAGTTGCTCCGGAATCTCTTTTCAAAACAACCGGCGATCTCCAGGCGGGACGCAATTTTATTTACTTTATTTTTGGCTCGGGTGTTCGCGTCCAGGGAATTCAAAAGATTTACAAAAGTTTTACCGTGATTCAAAAATTACATTTATCTTTTTCTATTTCTTGAACATTTCCGCGAAATGATTTTAAGTACTCACCTACACTTTTTATTATCTATTGCAGAGTTCCTCGTGACACGATATGTTGAATATTTCTGTGTACTTTTTTCAGTTATGACCAGGAGATATCTAAAATCAAAAACTATACGGTTTTTGTAGACACAATAAGTCCCTTAGTACTATTTTGATATTTTAATAAAAAAAATATTTTCCTCTGAGTTCGTTAGCTAGTCTGATCAGCTATCTTGATTAAAAAAATGTATATATGCACACATACGAAGTCTATCTTCTAATTCTTGAAATGTATATATGCAAGATTTTATTTCAAGTAGTATTATAAAAAATACAAAAAAAATAAACATTGTACCTGATTTGCGATGAAGATTTTCACTGAAATGTCAGAGACAATAAAAATTAAATAAATTCAAAATTAAACTTAGTAAATACGAATACGTGCAAGATATGTAATAGTTAGTCAAAATATAGGATTAAAAATATGTGTGCAAAAAAGGACATAGAGTGAACAAAAAGAGGATATCAGAGGAAAAAGGAAAACGACATTGAAAAAGCCTATCCATGAGATTCTCCTCTCGCCAAGGTGCAGTGTCTCATAAGTCTCGCGGTATCTCATGACATTTTCAAACTACGCCAGTTTCCTTATTTTTATGGTACGAGTGGTTTCATTGTCTTGTTACATTCTCATTAGTTGAGCCTATTATACCAGCTGCTTCAGTGAGGGTTCAACTTTCCACATCAGTACTGAGAAAACGTAACACCCTACCGATATCATTCCTAGTATCAGATCACGGTCGTAAATACATAGAACGTTTCTCATTTTCATTTGTCATTCACAACAGACAATCGTGAATTTTTCTATTCTACACTTGAACTCAGTGGAGCGGTCTCAGACATCATACTTGAAAAATACACTAAAATTAATAATGAAAAAATAAAAAACATGCTATATCTAAGTATTTTCTTCTTTATTGTTTATTATAATAAGTTATTACATCAAAATCATTTCGAATACTCTAGAAACGAAGGTTTACACACTAAGGGCCGGTTGATTGATCAGTAGAAAAATTTAATATTCCCTCTATGTTCGAAATCTGTCGCTTTGCTGGCGAAAAATCTTCGGTCTATGTGCTAATATAAATTCAATAGCGAGATCATCATCGGACGAACTCTCATCACTAAAATAGCGGAATATTGAATGATTTATTGTCGTATTTTGTAATTTTCAGTGTGACAGATGACTTTTGAAGAAACCTTTTAAGAGTCCGCCAATTTTAATTAACGTTTTTTCATTTTTTTATGTAATGATTTACCACTGATCAAATAACCGGCCCTAAGCCACCGCATGAGGAGCTAAAACGTTTTGACCTAACTCCGAGTAAAAGTAATCAAAATTTTCAAAAAATGTTTCACTTGCAAGGCTCATTCCCTCGGGTGAAGTGGGTGGGTCGACGCCGCAGACTCGCGGGGAATGGGGTCGAGTGAGGGGTGAATAAGACGGCTGTAATAATTAATTGGAAGCCAGGCGGTAAACAACTAATCTGGTCTGATTAGAGAATCCACAATCAATTCCATCAGTCCTGATGAAATAGCGGAGTGTTTGTATAAATTAAATTTATAATCCGGTAACGTTTTCGCCACTGTAAGCTCAAATTATTTCAAAATATTGATTTTGGTCGAGGGAAGCTCGTAAAACGTAAAGCGAAAGATATAATCATATTCGTCTAAAATTCAGATATTTCACGGCAAAATATTTTATTTAAGTTTTAAGTTCATGTTTGACGATTTATATGTAGAATACCTTTCAAAGCAAGCATCTATATTTAATAAAAATCCAGGGTAAATTAAATGCTCATTACGAATGACGTGGAAAATAGAAATGTCAAATTCGTCAAATTTTTTTGTTAATTTGTTTTCAACTTTGAAATCTTATTTTTCTCTCAACTAATATATAATTATAAATAATGTAACAATTTTAAAAGAGTATTAAATTATTTTCTTTCATATTTTTGTAATCTTAGTAGCGCAAATGGTTTTGATAAAAAATTGGGATTGTCAATTTTGCGTATAAACGGTGTAGGTCACAAATTAAATAATTTGGAATCGTTGGAGATAAATAAAGCATGTAAAAGTAATCAGGAAATTCTAAACAGCCAACTGAATTTAACTACGAGTCCTATTCTAAAATTTTTTCCTAAAAATTATTCGACTAAATTTGTATTGAGCAGCAATTTGAGTTAGGTACTAAATTTATTTTTTAAATAATTGTTGTTTTTTTTAAAAAAAAATTAAAAATAGATTCTGGATAAATAGAAAAACAATGCTATATTTTTAGTTAGTTATGACATTCTGAAGAAGGAAAACGTGTTTTCCGAAACCGGTAGATGTTTTTTAAACTCAATTGTGGTTAATAAAACTAAGATAATAAATAAAAAATGAGAAGAAAATTTGCTACTAAAAATATTGCTTACTGACTGAAAAACATTTTTTGGTTCCACGTCAAATTTAAAATATACAGTTTTACTGCTGCTATTAAATGTATTTTTAAAGAATTCACGAGCGAAGCGCTTGTGTTATGACTTGTCGATAATCAAATCTCTGAAGGTCACTACACTAGTCAGTTTAGCCAACTTGTGAAGTTTAGTAATTATTATAATTATTTTATCACAACCTGACGAATGACACGATATATTTCCTATGCGTTTGATTCTTCTTCCGCTCGTACCCTGTCTGTTCAACGGACGTTGGCTATCGTCATTTTGTTCACTGCGGTCCGGAAAAGTTATACAGTATACTAGCCAAACCGTTGCCTTAGTTTCTTCAACCATGATGTGTTACCTATTCCAGCAGCAATATTCCTCTGCATTATGAGGTATATCATCATGATATCTCATACAACTTTGAATGTCTCCTCACATGTCTGAGATATCGAAATTTTCAGATTTTTATTGTTTTAAATAATTTTTCTTTATTCATTCAAACCATGACATCTTCATTCGTAACTCTGTTCATCCAACTTATTTTGAGTATTCTTCTTTAGATCCACATCTCAAATGTTTAAAGCAGCCTTATCATTTCTTCGGTGTGTATTCCATTAAATAATATCGACCGCATAAACGAATTAGTAATCAAAGATTGAGACTGCATGACTGCAGAACATACTTTTAGTAATATGGAATAAAAATTCAAGACACTTACGTATATTTTAAGTATTCTTCTGTAGATTCACATCTCAAATGCTTCGAGTCGCCTTGTAATTTTTTTGGTGTGTATATATGCTTCCATTCCAAAAAATAATATAGACCGTTCGCATTCGTAATCTAAGATTGAGAACATGAATGCAGAATATCTTTTTTAGTAACGTGGAATAAAAATTCAGAACACTTATGTCTAAATTAAAAATGCTCATTAGAAAATCATAATTCAATTGTTTAACGGGTGTACACAGTTTGAAGTCAATAAACCTTAAAAATGTATATAGAACCCTGTCTAATTTTAATTCATGCACTTTATAGAATGGAGACTAAATAGTTGAAAAGAATTCTAAATTGGTGCGAACCACAGCAGTATATAAAACTTGAAGCGTTTTAAGTGAATTGATACTTACACCGTTCTTAATACAAAACCAAGACATTTCATAGATTTATTCGTAATTTCATTAATGTGCGGAACGTATGACAGTTTTTCATCAAATAATATGCCAAGATCTTTAATTTGAGATACTTTTTTAAGAGTAACGCTGTTTATGCTGTAATGAAAAACAATGGGTTTTTTGATTTCGCAAAACGTTATAGATTGGCATTTATCAATATATAATTAGGTTAAGGTTAGATCGAAGAATAATTCTATCGAAGATGTATAAGATCACAGGCATTTTGAACAATGAGCCGCTATCCGAGGTTATATAATGGCCCTGCAGCTTTTAATCTTCCCTTGCACAATGAGTTAAGTAAACGATCATATTTTTCATTGCGGAGAATGTGTTCGAAATACGTAGCTTTATTTCACAAGACAGTTGTGAATAATTCTCTTCACTCATTAATGAGTCTTAGTATCTCTTCCAACGGGTGCTCAGGGGCTCAAAGGTAGATTTAGGTATACTGAAAATACGAGGGAATATTTTCATTCAAAAAAATAATATCACCCCTGCATATAATATTTTTCTGGTTCGTCCCGTTACACCTCATGTATATCTATCTGTATAGATGTTTTGGTCTCTTCAAACATCGTTTCAATTTTACTTAAATTTGATTTGTGAAAATAAAAACGGTACATATTTTTATACATTATCGTATGTAGGTATCCACTCAATGAACGAGCATATACCCGTAACTACGATATTATATATTCAACCCCCACCCGCGGACTCTATATAAAATATTATGTACCTACTTTTTTAATGCCATTTTTTAACGCAGCATTACGACATATTTTCCTGTATATAAAATATTGTATATTCAATGCTAAAAACAATTTATCACGAAAATAATACAAAATGAGAAAAAAAAATGAAGTTTCACTTAGAACAAGCGCACGGTCGACACACCCCATTTTCAAAAATTTAATATACACGCGTAATCCGTTTGCCAGAAGTATATATTATTCAAATGCTCTAATACAAGAAACTTTCCCGAGTAGTCTATTGAATTCCCTTTGCCGGTACCTAAATACGGCGATCCCCTCTTCCTCAAGTGACTAAAAAATCTCATTAAATCGCCGGACAAGTACTTTCGACTTGTATGAAAATACTACCCGTATTTTCCGGGCTGACGAGAGCAGGTATCGGAGGGGAGGGGCTTCCATCCCTCTCCGCCCTTGCCTCTCCCCGCCCCGTCCGGCGGGCAGGTGCTCCCGGGTGGTATGCGAGGCAGAAAACGTCAACTGATACATTATTAATTCATTTCTGATTGTCCGCATTTCAGGTTTCGGGACATTACACAATACTGACAATTTATTACATTCAAAGATATTTGGTCCGATTCCAAATATAATTTTTACGATTGTTTTACAGTGAATTTTGGTCCAAAGTTAGATTCATCGATTCATGATTTCAATATATTTTTTCATCCAAAATATCTAGTAATATGATTTTCAGTCTGAATTATATTTAATACGGCGGGTTTGATCTAGGTGCACGGTTTAAAGTTATTTGATCCACTGTTTCATGTTTACGATACATTTTTCGGGTGGTTTTAGGTTCAAAAGCATTCTAACCCAGTCAAAAACGTATCATAGTACATTTTATGCAAAACCGTATTATGAATATATTGGACAGTTTTAGTCCAAAGTTATTTCGTCCGGTGGTCTTTCATCACATAAATTAAATTGAATAATTTAAAAATCAGCGAATATTTTATATAAAAAAACGTGTGTCGGTTCTTTCTTCGTTCGTATTTATTTCGATAGTTTAGTGTACAAAAATATACGATTATAAAACAAATTAAATTAATCAACTAGAAAGATTTACAGAAAATGTTATCAATCGATAAAATATTTAGTTGTTACCGGGTTTACTGTTACTTGATTTACTGTTTTTATGTTACCAACCGGTAATTCATTAAGTTTTTTTTTTTTGGCTTTTATTGATATTGTATAAACTATGTAATAATTGCAAGTGGACAATATAATATCTCATACCGATTAGGATGAATGATTATTATATAATCTTGCATACATTGTCCACGACCTGAGCAATTATTGTAAATAGAAAATAAATTATTTTCACAAATTTTTTTTAATCATAGCTTCTGAGTGCAAACGTTAGGAATAATTTGAAACCGTTAGAAAATTTGGCCTAATTTAATAACGCGTTAAATAGCTGATATTTAAAGTGTGGTCTTGTATGAAACCTCGACAAGGGTATAATTTTTGAAGGTTGAGAAGTAAATAATTGAGAAAATTTCTTTTCCAGATGGTAAACTCTGCTAAGCGGGATTTAATGTGCCAAAGGTACGGCGTTTCGCCACAACGGTGACGTATTAGGGGTGGCTCGAGGTGGGTCGGAGCAGTGACGTATGAGGTAAGGTTTTCTAAGGGAGGGTGCAGGAGGCAGAGGCGTAGCGAGAATCCGAGCCCCGGGCAAGCTTGGAACTTTTCAGACCGCTGGAAGCAGTTATGCGAGTACCGCGTGTCATCCGAACATTGCAGGGAAATAATTGAGCAACAAGTATTCGCAGCGCAGCGCTGTATAAAGGATAATAATTATAAGAAGGTCTTATGGCCAAGTGGAAAAGTGTCGGCTGCTCGACCTGAGAGTCGCGAGCTAATTCCCAGGTGGTGCAAATTAAAATAATAATTATGATGAAAAATTAACTATTTGTATATGTGCCCGGCCTAGGTAGTAATAATAATTATTATAATAATAACAAAGCCTTTATTTCAGCGTGATCGGGTTTTTTTTTTATGTAGACCCGATTCGCCATAAAGATAATACATATTATATAATACATTAAAGTTACGAAAACCAAGGAAAATATAAATAAATAAAATGTTCACACACGTATATAAATATAAACACTATATAAATACTTCAGTCACGGCCATTGTTGTATTTGTAGCTATTCTGTACTCGTTGTCATTCTTTGATCAGGGAACCAGCTTTCCATAAGAGCCCCGCTTGCATCAGAGAGCTGGTGCTGAGCACCAGCAGCAGCTTTACGCCGGTAACTCGATGTCTCAGGAGCGGAACGAGTCCATGTATACGGCTATTGGCAAATATTGTTGATGCGCTGCAATAACACGCCAATCCGAACAGTATTCTGTATGAGTTGTTGTACTTAATTCGGAGACGATTGTACGTCACTTGTTTGTATTTCGACCAGAGCTCGCAGGTATACATGCTGGTGAAGAACGATTTAAAAAGGATCCTTTTCACCTCTTTACTGTATCGGTAAAAACGCCGTGACAATATATTTGTACGAACGCTCAACTGTCTCCTCTACCGTTCTATGTCATAATCGTCTTATCCATCTTCATTGAATATATGGAAAAGGTATTTGACTTTATTTTGAATATGTAATATATGCATGAAAATTCTTAAATAAATTTTTCACTGTGTCGTGAAAAAATGTGCCCATGCATTGAGTTCATTAACTATTTATACATTTAACTACATAATAGAAAGACAACTATTTAAAACGTGAATAATATGTATTTAAAGAGTTTCGTAATTTCACTATACGTATATTTTATAATAAATCAGTATTTTGTAAAGTAATTGCAGGGATGAAAAATTTCACTAGTGAAGTACGACAAGAAAAAAATTCCATAAACTAAATAAAAAATATTATTACATAAAAAAAAACATTTTTTAAAGAACCTATTTTTGTAAAGACTCTACTGACTTTCTGAACATTTACGTGAAAACTAACACGCCTCTAAATTTAATTCCCATTATTATCAATAACATCTCATCTTGAAATATTATGAAAAATACAGAGAATAACTTTCTAAACTATTAACTGCTAAATTACGGGAATACATTAAACACAAATTAAATTAATCAAATGGAAAGATATACAGAAAAAAAAAATATTTGCTGCCGGGATTTGAACCTGGATCATTTCCTATTCTGGTAAATGTGTTATCCAATTTCGTCACGTCAAATAATAAATTTAGTTATTCCATTTTTAAAATCAATCAACTTTATATTGCGATGAATCTCAAATACACGCAGGAAATGCCAGAATATAATCAATTATTTGTTTATTAAATTTGGATAATCTTTTATACAACATATATATTTTTAAAGAGAACACCTTATTATTGTGAAGTTAACATAGTTCTGTAAAACCATTTTCATTATTCTTAGATTATTCTCATAAAATAAAACATTTTTCACCAACAAAAGTAAATGCACAATTTTTTTATTATTGATTCTTAGCCCCCTACATATCCGGGCCCTCGGGAGCTCGCCCGGGCCTCCGGTACGGCCCCCGGGAGCTCGTCCGGGCTGCCGCGCCACTGGGGGAAGAAGGAAAACTTTAGGGGGAGAGAGTGTAACCAGCTTTCGTCTAGCAAGGGACAGCACGAGACTAGTAAGGGAAGAAAAAACAGGTGAATTTGTAAAAAAATATTTTCTCTTAAACTACTGGAGTAAGGCTTGCCTCAAATAGTAGACATTTTATCTTTGAGTCGGTTTTTTTTATCTGCCGTTTGGTTTCATGATGGGGATGAATCTTTAGGAAACGGAGAGTGGTAGTAGATGGAGGGTGGATGTAGGGGAGAGGATGGGGTAATCACTCCGCGTACTAATTGTATAATGTATAACGAGAAAGATAGAATTAACTAAATGAGAGAAATATTATATTTCAGCTGACAAGTTCTCCCGGGACTGCATTAGATGAATGAAGTTAGATATTTGATTTATAAATATTTAAATTTATTTTATTTCACAGAAGCGCGTCGCAATGCATGGCGTTTTTATTAAATTTAAAATGTATTTTTTTAAATTAACAAAATACATAAACTAATCTATATTACCAATACTTTAAAATTTCAATTTGCTAATCATTTGATAGAAAATGGTCATGGTTTTGATAAAAAATTGGGAATGTCAGTTTTGCATATAAACGGTGTTGGTCACAAATTAAATAATTTGGAATCGTTGGAGATAAATAAAGCGTGTAAAACTAATCAAAAAATTATAAACATCCAACTAAATTTAACAACGAGTCCCATTCTAAAATTTTTTCCTAAAAATTATTCTAGTAAATTTGTATTAAGTAACAATTTGAGTTAGGTACTAAATTTATTTTTTAAATAATTGCTGTTTTTTTTTTAAATAGATTAGGGTAAAGAAACAATAATATAAGTTTTTAATTAGTAATGATATTTTGAAGAAGAAAATAGTATTTTTCGAAACCGGTAGATGTATTTAAACTCAATTAAGTAGTTAATATAACAAAGATACCAAATAAAAATGTAATATATATTTTCCTGCATTGTTAGCGATTATCTCCTAAGGTTCTGGCAGTTTTACGATTCCATGCCGATTAGGCACATCCGATGTTTCGGAGGTGAAAATATTGTCTAGCTAATTTTGAGGGGCATCGATTCTCCTCCATGTCTACAGAAGATTGATTTGGTGAGCCGATTTCTACAATGAGGAGTTCCTTTATTTTCCATTTACCAGTCTAAAATAGAAATTTGACATTGTATAACTCTGTCTAGAGAATGTGTTGTAATGTTATGGACATTTTATAACAATGTCCATAACAAAATGTTTTGAAAATTGCGGGATCAAATTGATTATGACATTGACAATGTGAATATAAAATTTCGAATGAACTAGAACCAATAGCTATACGGTTAAATTGCAATCAATTCAAATTAAACGTCTCCAAAAGCAAATTCATGGTTGTTGGTAAAGAAAATAATAATAATTTTTCATTAAGACTAAATAATGAAGAGATTGAAGAGGTGAATGAAATGAAATATTTAGGAGTAATTAATAATAAACTAAAATTAGACAAATATATTTTAATGATCACAATGAAAATGACAAAAAAGTTGGTTTTGTAAGCAGAATAAGAAAGAAACTTAACCTAAAAACGTCGCAATTAGTTTATAATTACATTGTCACGCCGCATATAAATTATTATTCAACAGTATTATTTTTGGGAAATTAAGCTGAAAAGAAAACAATTTTAATAATTCACTACAGAGCAATGACGATTATTTTAAGATGTAATAGATGTAAAAGAATAAATAATATGCTAAAAAAACTACAATTAATGACAATAAAGCAATTATACAAAATATTCTAGTATTGACATACAAAATTAAAAGTCGATTTTTGCCACCATACATGAATAAAAATATAATTTTGAGGTCCACAAAGGTGCACAATTTTGAGGTCCTTCGAGAAGTCGTTGAGATTTTAGACTTCCACAAACAAATCTGGTAGGAACACAAAATAGTTTACACTGTAAAGGTTTCAAATTATTCGATGAATTGCCAGCAAATGTAAAGGAAGCAACTAGTCTTGCTATTTTTCGTACTTAAGTGCAGATTATGTAGTATCTAAATTCAATAATTGATCATTTTTCATGTGTTATTATTTTATGTTTTCTAAAGTGTTGCGTACTAGATGTAAGAATATTATTATATAATACCTACATACATATTTTCACTGAGTTTGTCACCTTTTAAAAGGACCTTCATCGCACTTACACTTGTCACAGTAACTAATATAATTATTTAAAACCTTAATATTTATTGTTATTCTTTAAAAATTATTTTGTGGGCTAATGCTTATTTTGACCATAGTAAAAATATTGCAAATAAATTAGATTAAGTAATTTTAAAACGACACAATTTTTTTTATTATTGTTTAAAAAAAACAGTTTGTTAGCAATATTAGAATATGTCCAAGAACACACAATTACTGGATTTTTACCTACAAAGGCACTGTTATTAAACAAATATCAGATATCTCTTAGAGACAGCTATTATTATTTATACAAAATATATATTTATTTATTATTTATTGGTAACTATATAATATAATATAAAAATATGGTTGGTATGTGCCCGTATTACTAAAGAAATTCTGTGTTCAGACGGGATATGGAAGTGTGGGGTAATTACAGGGCTTACCGACCTATCTTCTAGTGTTGCATATTTTTCACGAAAAGTGCAGTTCTGGCTCCACGAAATGGGGAGAAATTACGCCCAAGAACTTTAAAGGTCAAAACTTGAGATTAAAACTGCTACAACAGTATATTGAATTACCTACTTGCATCTTGTTTTTCTCTTTACATATATCTTTTTTTATGTACTATCTAATTGTATCTTGTTCTACTCTTTATATATATATAATTTTTTTTTAAACATTGAACATTGGACTTACTTTAAGCTTTACGTTTGTAATTATATGTTATTTAATTGCATCTTGCTTTACTCTACATATACCATATATTATATTTCATACACTGAACAATGCATTTACGTTAATTTTTACAATGTATTTATCTAATCTAATGACATCTTGTTTAACTCTTTATATATTAATATTTTTGTACATTGAACATTGCACTTTGTTTACTATTATATCGGAAGAACAGTCTGCTATAATACAGTAAAATACTAGTGTAGCAGGCAGGGTACCCAAATATATGTCTTACTTTGCTGCAATGTTTATCCGATTATAATATAACACACTGTATTAAGAATCAAATAAATAAAATTATTATTATCATCTATAGTAAGTAAAAGGGTATTTTATTGTTCTTCATGTATGTTTATAAAGCTGTTGCGATTTATTACCACGTCCCTACTAATAATGTATTATTGTTCGGCACGAGAATTCGCATAAGAAAAATGATGAAATATTTCATCCTCTTTCATATCTCCCGAAGCGCTACAATTCCTTTTATATCAGAAACCGAAGTGAAGACTCGCGCTGGGTTGTTGGTATTTGAAGAATTTTTAATATCCGTCGAGAACCCTCCTCTCGGGAGACGTCGGAGGCTGTATCTCGGGACGTCTTCCGAGCCGCGTGGCGGGGTGCAGTGCGCTTCGGAAATTCTTTCCCCGTGTCAATATTGTCTGTGATAACTCGGCGCTCGGCCAACCTGACCTGTGCCCATTTAGTACGTACGCTATTAATCTAAAAATGCGTTTATTTTACGAAAATTTTGAAAAATATAATGCGTTAATATTTAACAATGACTGATAAAAAAATTATAACGGTACAAGTGACTGCGAGGACGAGGATTAAGTTCGTAGAAAACATACAGTGAGGCGTGTCCGGTCCGAATGTTGCAAGCCATAATTGTGAAGTACTTTTTAAAAATCAAGAAAATCGTTATTAGCGGAGGTAGAACAGATTACGACGCGTGCTCTAAACAGCCGCATGGAAAAAAAAACTGAGTGCACTGATTTGGGAGGGGATCATGTATCAGATGAGGAATAAGTGTGATATAATTTTTTCTACGATTTTAATTATTGTCACTTGTCGCATTGATAATTAGAAAGATCATAGGAAAGATTTACGCGAGCTTATTACAATACTATGGTCGTCAATAATGACAAAAAAAATATCATATTTTCAAATTTACACAAAAAATATTGTGGTATTGAAGTAAATTGTAAATTATTACGGGTAGTAGGTACATACCTAAGTTGGATAATCTATTTTGGATTTTTTTGAAAAAATGGAACGTCCGGAGAGCAAATATTTTTTTTTACATTCTGTCAAATAACAAATTGTCTAACGATTACAGAATTATAAATATGAAAAGGATCAAAAGCGTGACCGACGTACAAACGGAAAAAAATATTTTCATTTTATGTATGTATATATATATATATACATGTACACCAATCCTCTTGTTGGAGTGGGTAGGTTGTGGTAACTTAATATGTTTAGTCATATAAAACACTAGCCGACTTCAGCATATACACACATTATATATAAATATTAACTGAAAATAAAAGAATAGCTTTAATACCTACATTATTGTTTTAATAACAATACCACAATGTTGGTGAGAATTTAGCCTAATAATACTATCACAGGCACTATCCTTTTTTCGTTTTTTACAAAAGTTTGTAAACTAACTGTATCTCTGTTGTAAGGGTTATCACCACATTGTATTTTACAACTTTAAAAGTAGTTTTTGAAACTTCAAATGTTAGACCATTTTTAACTTAAAATTGAATACATGTGGTTGAAAACTCTGATTAGTATTAAACTCTTGAATTCATTTACATTCTGTGTGAAAACTTTGAAATATAAAGAAATAAAAATCACTGAGTTAAAATATTTTTCATGAGTTTGGTATGTTTGAGATCCGTATGTAATATGTATATAATACATATATATATTTTTACCCTATCTTAATGTTAATCATTCTTGGGTGCATTCTTGATTACATTCAAGTTAAGTTGTCCAGGTTTTATGAATCACGTAATCTTCCTCCCTTCGCATCACATGTCCAGGCTATCGGCCTTTTTATATTTATTTAGGAATAAGGAAAGTCCTCGCATTGAACAAACCTACCCTTAAAATATTCTTTTATGGTAGTTTTGCTCAATCTTGTAACTCCATCAGTCCATCTCAGCTGCATGCGTGAGGTCTGTCTACTTCTTTACATTTCGTTCAACACTCTTGACCCGTAGAGCACAGTTGGCCTTTATGGGAATCTTTCCACTTGAACCACGCTGGGTCAAGGTCTGTTATGGCGTCTGTCAATATTATGGAGTCCAGCTATTTGAAAACATTGGATGATGAAAGTTATCGATATTATTTTAATAATTCATAACGTCATATATCGAAGGTTGGCGACCAAATTGTAGAATGCTGATTTATCTTGTGGAAGATGTGGCATTTTGAACATTTAGCTACTTTCTGAGGCTACGCATCCAAGATAACGTCTTTCTACCTACACTACTAGCTCTGGTGCCATCTATCTTCTTCTGTATGATAAGATGTGAGATATCATATTTTTCATTGCGGAGAATGTGTCTTTAAGTATGCAGTTTTTCTTCTTTTGATGAGAATACATTAAATATGTCTTTAACAAATTTTACGAGTACATACAACAGAGGATTTAAGAGGCGGCAGGATACGACCCCTGTGGTTTTTTTTTTAGAGTCAATTTAATTTAAAGTTTTCGAATCTTTTTGCAATAAATAAAGGAATATTAATCATCATAAGTAAATAGGTGCCGACGGCTACCGGAAAAATTCGGTTACAGGCTCCTTTCTAGTTATTATTTAAAATACATGTGCATAGAATAAAATTTGAATTAATCAATTCAACGTTTTCATAGTTTTTTGAATATTAAAATATAAGAGATCGAACGTGAATTTTGACTTTTTTGAAAACGATGTATTTAATAACCAATGCAAAAATATTCATTTCTAAAAAGTACAATTTTCTGTATGAACCTTTCACAATCAATTTATAAACTAAATGTATGATCTTTGTATGGAAAGATTTCGAGATTTGGTGTACCAAAGATAATTCCATTTCCGCCATTATATTATTTTGGTGATAATTACAATATATTTTGTCTTTTTTTTTTTAAGGAAATGATTTAAAATTGAATGGATCTTTCATAATAAAAGAACATATAGCTGCAGTTTTTACAAAAAATTCAAAAACTTTATACTAAATTGTCACTTCAAAAAAAAAATCACGTGGATCGCGTCCTGCTGCCTCTTAAGATCTTTCGCTACATCGATTTTGATGCGTTATTTGGATGACATATGGCGACATATTTTGTCAATTGGTTAATTCTAAGTGTTTGATCACGGTTAGATCTTGTCTGAATCCGGTTGATGAATTTACTGAATCTACTTTGGTCCACAGAATTATAAGAAATTAAAAGAGATGTTTCTCCTGTTAAACCTTTATTGGTTCTCATTGAATTAATATATATACACAGATATCGCCTTTTATCATTAAATACATACTTGGAGCGACACTCGTTAGATGTCGTTCTAACACTAAATTTATAGCTGTATTTTTTTTCAAATAATCAAAGAATATTTTCTGAAAAAAATCTTCATAAATGATAAAAACAGTTCTATACCCAGTACCTAGTTAATAATTGTCTTGTATTTTTCTCGGGATGAACGAACACTAAGATTACTAATTTTAACGCATGTAATTTGTTAAATGTATGTTTTTTTTAAATAAAAACACATTTTTATAGTGAAGATGCAATTTGAGAATATAGTTCTGTAGTTTTTTAGTACATTTTAAATGAAACAAATAGAAAAATATATGTTATATAATAGATGTTATAGAATAATAAATGTATCAATTATAAAAAAAATATTGAATGTAAGTTATAAATTTATTGTAAAGAAAGAAGAGTACTCTTCTTTCTAACCTATTCCTTCTACTTATAACTTCTAACCTATAAATTAACCAAATATTTTGTTTAATTTATAGGTTAGAAGTTATAGGTATAACAATCTATTAAATTAACCCTAGCAACCAAATATTTTGGTTGCTAGGGTTAATTTAATAGATTGTTAATATAATAGATATATCTTTCTAATTGATTAATTTCATTTGTATAATATGTTGTGTGTTTATGTAAATGCCTTCGATAGCTGGTTCCCAGGTTTCCGATGAACAATAATCACACATATGATATATGAACTGCACTAACCTTTTATTTTTGCTGTCTTTCTGGTCCGATGTTGTTGTTCTTTTAGCTTTATTAGGGTTATTTTATTTAGATTTGGACCGACCGAAGCGCGAACTGGTGGTTTATTTAGACAGCTGGACTGATCGAAACCGACACCTGAGCTTTCCGAAAAAAGGGCGGTAATACTCATACACACACACACGCGTACATTATTATAAACCAAGAAACCCAGTGGTGCCAAACAAGTGGTGGTAACAAAGAGCGTTAACATTATTACATGACAAACTGATGTCACGTTCAAAATTGCCCCGTCACTAGTTTTAATAGCCAAATACCTCGAAATCACGAATAATGCCCTCAGGTTGGTAACGCGATCCATTTTGAATATTATAAAAACGGTCACTATGGTTCTTTTTCAATTTATCGCTCAGATCTGTCAAAATTACGCGGTTCACTGCTGCCAGTGAAACCAAGATGTAACCGTGAGCATCCAACGTAACTGAAGAATAAATACTTTTATGTTATTCAATCACTAGTGTATAATTTACTATAATTTGTTAATTTAATCGCTTGGTGAATAATTTTTACAGGGAATGAGATGTTTCCTTTTGGTTACATCCACTACTTCGGTTTCGGTTTCATTACAACATCGGTCTGCATTACATTTGATTTTTCTACAATTCTGTATACAAATTCTATTGCACCGACCTGGATGCTGAAAAACAACTACGATGATGGATCATGGAGAAGGGATGCTACGAAGAATAGCGTCCTTCACCCTTACAATGTATTCAACTCTATGTAAATCAAAAACTTAAAAAGCAAAAAACTTTAATTTTGACATTGAAATCACATATTTATTTAAAAAAAGATACAAGTCTGCACACAGTATCTCCACCCTATAGCATTAATCTACTCACCCACTTGAGGGGTTGTGGGACCGCTTTGATATTAAAGCACCCCACGGAGCTCGCTTAGGGGATGCTGAGTAGAACATATTGAGTTAAAAATTCCGAAATATTATTTATATTTGTAATATGTCTCCACGGCGCGAGTGCTACTTACAAAAAGAGATAATATAATAAGACGAGTTTACAGTGGAATATAAAGAGACATGGCAACATTTTTTGTAAAATAATGTGATCAAAATAAAATGAATCTCTAGTTAACATGGATTAATAATATTCTTACTTTGATTTCAAACCCACATTATAATTATTTACATACATAGCACGCAATGTAGAATACTAAAATGTACGCCATTTGGCGTTTCAGAGATGACGGGAACTAGAGCTGACTGATCGACCAACCTCGTACACCGTACGGCTTATCAAAGCGATATATTACACTATAAATATTGTACAATATAATGTATTCATAACAGAGTGTGCGCTCACCCACGATTCGGAATCATAGCGAACATAAAAAAAAAAAATATCGCGGACACAATTTTTATCAAGATTTCTTTTTCATATGCCGCCTTCCATCGGAGGTTGGAGACCTGTATCCTGTATAAGATCACGAACATTTTTGACGTTTAACCACTTCATGACGTTACATAACAAAGATATCTCTTCTGCCTACGTCTCAGCTGTCTTCTATCTTCTCCTGCAAAATGAGTTGTCAAAAATATCGTATTTTTCATTGCGGAGAATACGATCGGAATACTCAGCTTTTCTAGATAGTTTTTATTAGTTCATTTGACTTATTTATGCGACTTAATACAAAACTAATGTGGTCAAGACAGGCCCTACCTTATACAGATACGGTAATATTTTTCTAATTTTATCGTATTTATGTTAATACCTTCGGTAGCTGGTTCCCAGGTTTCTGATTAACAATAAGCACACATATGATATATAAACTGCACTAACCTCTTTAATTTTGCTCTCTTTCTGGTCCGATATGGTTGTTCTTTTAGCTGGGTTATCTTCCTTAGATTTTGACTGACCGAAGGGCGCACTGGTGGTATATGTAGGCAGCTGGACTTGTCGAACACGGGATGTAATAAGAATGACGGTTGTCGGTTACCGTCTTCTTAGTGCTTCAAAAAAAAAGCGGCAATACTGACACACACACGCACATGTACATTATTATAAACCAGGAAATCCAGTGGTGCCAATCGAAATAATATGGCTCGTAAACGGTAGATAATGGACAGACTTCTATGATTTTTAATCTAGCCCCTGAAATTTATCAGAAATACTTTAATTGACACTATGAACGTTAAAATTGAGTCAAATTGTGGAATATAACGGGAAATTCAACATAATTTCTACTGTAAATTTTTTGCTCGAGATGCCTGGAGCACGTTTGTGCAGTCGATTTTAAACCTAGGTGGCTCTCATAGCGCAACATGATGATGATAATAATTAATTACAGAATATAAGTTCAAAATTTGTCGGTTAAAATGGTGAAATGGCAACGCGTTTCACCGTTTATGAAAAGTTCCGGGTTCGTATCCCGGTAGCAATCAAATAATTATTTCGATAGATAGATATTTTATTATAGTATATTTTTCGAATTGATTCATCTAATTTGTATTAAAAAAACTACAGAGCGAAAAATTGTTATAATTAAAAAAAATATTAATCTTTTTTCATTCACCACACAAAAAAGTTAAAAAAAATATAGTTCAGTATGACAAAAATCATTCCGATACAAAATATATTTGTTTACGAATTTTTGAGTTATTAAAGTTACGAAATACAATATATTCAAAATTTGAATGGTAGTGGTAAGTGAGATAAAATAATTTCATCTTCTTCTTATTATTATTTAACGACCTTGTAAGACTCGGAAGTCTATGACCGTAGTCACTACAGAGCGCGATCTATCCTTTTTCCCTTGCCATTGTGGTCTAGTCTTGCAGGTCCGATTTTATTATACAATTGAATGGTTCAGGTTTATTTATACTTCTGACATTCCACGTATTCTATTTTAAGTTCTTATATTTTTGCGTTGGTCTTTTGCTGTTGTTTAGCTGGCTATTTCGCTATATCATGATGTTGACAGTAAAATTTCCAATATTTATAACATAACAACAGTATAAACATTAATAACAAAGACGCTATGTATATTTTATTTTAACGTTTTGCCTTGCGTTTTGATAATTAACTATTTTCAAAGAATTTACCTTTTTTTGTATGGTTTAACAACTCGCTAAATTTACATATTATACATTTATTTACAAGTTTCGTGAGTTTGCGTACCATTGTTTGCATATTTGGCAACAATGAAATCCACCAATACCGTTATTTCCAAAAGTTGTCGTAGAAATTTTAAAGTTTTATTCGATATCTAGGGCGCCAATTTCTGAAACTTCCGGAAAGGTTTTATTCCCGATCGAAGATAATATTCAAACACTAAAATACAGCACGCTGCCGTAATATTAAACAGTCCGAACTCGTAGAAATTTTTATCTCGAGAGTAGCTTCAATAATGGCAGATTTTCAGTATCTCTCTCTGTTGTGTATTTCTCATTGTTGAGCTTAGTGGTCCTGGACGTCAGCAATTCGATTCTTCTCGGTCTTCTGCTGCATAGAGTGGTGACCCCGTCATTTAGTTTTTTTGACCTGTCCGTTTCTCGCATCAAAAATTTCTCTAGTCTGTCTTCACTTCATCGTCCTGTCCGAATTCACCTTCTGGTCAAGGTTGATAGTCTGCTCTCGATCTTGAGTTTCTGAAGAATGGATAAATTTCTAGCCATTCGTAGTATATATATATCGTAAGGAGCCAGCATCACGTCTGTATTATCCTTTACGCGAGTTTGAGACAAGTCTCATCCGCAATCTTACATCCACTCTCAGGATAAGTAAGTGCTCCTTTAAAATTACATTTTTACGAGACAAGAAAATAATTTAGTAATTATAAAGTAGACATGTATACGCTGAGTACATGTCATGTTAATATTTTTACTATTTTGAAACTAAGCTTAGAGCTTGTGGTGTGAAGAAAGGACAAATTTTTTGATATTCTGGAACGGGATTCGAATTCCTAACCACTTGATCACTAGGCGAGTTTTTTTACCACTGGTTCAACAAGCACGTCAAATTTTCTTTCATGATATTCAATCCGTATAAATAATCTACACACATGATTTATTTGACTCTATGAGTACTATATTCACGGAAGTAAACTGTAAAAATATGTTTGTATTTTTATTAGCATGTTTATGTGCCAGTTTTATACATTCCTGCTAATAATAAAATTATTGTCACTTTGTTGGCCGTCGAAAAAAATCACGGTGTGTATTGTTTCATTATGTACACACGAGTAAATAGGTCTGTCAGTTCTCTAAAATACTTTATATACTTTAACCAATCTAAATCAAATTTTGAATAGCTACTCTTTAGGATCCTGCGCGAAACATTGGTAATCTCCCCACTCCCCCTGGCCACTACACCCCCTTCTCCCTGATATAATGGATATTGATTGCTATCTGTTCTAAATTTTTCTCAGTTACAATCTAGAACCTTGAGGAAAATACAGTCGCCTCTCCGCCCTCCCCATAGTTGGACCAAATTTTGCATATATTTTAAACTATTTTAAATTATAATTTTACTATTTTAAATTATAATTTTACATAATTTTAAATTATAATCAAATCTGGGTACCAACTAACAGGTATTTTTATTACATAGAAAAAAATATGTATGTGTTTTCAAGCGAAGTCTATCCTCACTTAAGTCGGTTAGATAATAGAAAAAAATTTAAAAAATATCGCCGTCCAGAAGGGTGTTGGAAGTTGCCCCATTTCAACGGCGGGCGCTATATCTTGGATGGGAGACAGAATTAACAAAACTTAAGTTTGAACCTTAATATGCGCATGCATAAGCGGAATGAATATTCATTTCAGGAATTCAATTTGGTAGCATTGCTAGCGGGAATGCTGCGACGCTTTGTACTTCGCTACAATTAAATTAGGACGAACGTGCAATGTTGTATCTAGCGAGAGAGTCGTGTGCGAGCTTTTATATATTATACACATTCTAATATAATTATATACAAACTCGGAGGGGGATAAATAACTCAGAGTGGAAATGCGGCCGCATTGATAAATCTACGCGTATAAAACAAAGGATTTAAAAAAATTGTAATGAATACTCAAATGATTGTAATACAACAGATAACGTGTTTTTATTAATATCTTAGAGATATACTTCTGTGTTTTCAACAATATGAAAGAAAACTTGTACAGGGTGTCTAAAAAACCGGTTAGAGGATACCAATTGCTTCAAATAGGGTTATCTGAAATTCAACGGTTTAGAAGTTATGTGATTTTTAGCAAAAAAGTTAACATAACTTTTATAAAATTAACCTTGTATAGTAGCTACATTGTTACAGCATAGGTGTGCCAAATATCATCATGATAAGTTGAGTATTTATGGCACAGCGTTCATTTTTGTAAAGACAGGATTCAAATCTTGAAAATCACAAAACCTGAATGGTTTGCTAGCGATGTCCCCTAACCGTAGGCTCCATTTAAAGTACTGTCTCTTGAACATCCTGAATATTAAAATGAAGTAAAGTTTAAATTTCCTGTGGATATGTTTAGTTTTTCAAAGGACTTTTATGTATAAAAAAAAAAAACTTTTTTTTTTCCGTCAGATATTTCAAAAATGTAATGCTGTTGTAATGTACGCTGGTAATTATTTAAGTATACATTTACTTTAAAATTGTTTCTGATATTTAAAAATAATGTGATTGTATTGGTTACATTGATATATTTTTATTACGACACTGTCCTATGTATAATAGATGCAATTTTTGGGCGCTCATCCTAGGACGGGTTTTACACATAAGAAAAAATCGCTTAGGCGGTTAAGAATAATGAAACGTTCTCCTGAATACGTAGATATACGGAGACTGCGAAAACTAAGTGAAAGTTGACTGCGAAGTATCTCATGAGATTGTCTCGAGTCGAAAATCTCTTGGAAATCTCATTCGTGGATACGGGTCATTACAATAGAACAACCTTTTAAAGTCAGCATAATATTTGTATAAAAGTAATGTATGTATTACATTAACGTGAAAGTGTACATAAATCATTTGTTATTGTGTCAAATAAAAATTATGCAAACAATATACTGGTCAAAATAATAAAATATATAAAATTGAAAAGTATTGATTTTTCAGACGTATTCTAGTATAATGTGTTAAAACATTTTACAGACCATGAATATTGCTTTAAATAATTAAAAAAAAAAAAAATTAGATTCTTATTGCGATATATATGCTGTTTTAGGGAAATGAATTATCAAATTTAGTCCATAGATGGCAATAGTGCATTGGTACTTGAAATATTTCTACATATTAACATATATACAACTTTCAAAATCAAAAATTTTTCAGATTGATTAATGGGTGAGAACGATGAATATTATATTTATATAAAGTGATCTCTTAAGTCAGCCGAACACAGGTCGTAAGCCCTGTAATTACTTATACTTCCATATACTTCCATTAAAATATAATAAAAAAATTGTTTTGTCTCTATGAAATATCTATTATTTGTTTAATAACAGTGCCTTTTGTGAAAATCCAGTAATTGTGTGTTCTTCGACATATTAAAATATTGCAAAAAAAAAATAAAAAATCGTGCTTTGACTTGTCCGAATGGGAAATGATCGTACATACAATCTCAACACAAAAGATATATTGATTTCGTCTCTTCGCGTCCTAGTGACGTATGGGGATTTTATTTTCCCGTGCAGATCGGAGAGTGACTCCGGTTATGGTCTGTGCACATCCTCCGGCCCGCGTACCGCGTGTCAGTCACCCCCGCGCCCGCCGGCAGCCTCCCCACCCCCGGCGGACCGCCCCGGCTCCAGCCTCCAGCCCCCGGCCGGCCGAGCCGCCCGACCCGCCCGCACCCGGGAACTGCCTGTTGTAGTACCGGAGAAATGTTTCGTGGCAGTTCTTATTTATACAAGGAAAGTTTTCCTACTCCGGTGGACCGCCGGCGCTGGAGTGGGGACTTAAAGAAACGGACACTTTTTTACGAAATGATAAAATTCCCAGGGCTACTTCGGAGGTATTATTATAACTCGCTTTTATCTTAACGCTATTTTACTGTGAGTGGTAAACGAGCATCCATATTCCAACGAGGAACGTATTTACCATTGCGTGGTATGCAGGTATGTATGTACTCGTATATTGGAGTTCCGGTACCAACACTGTCCTGGAGCTGGGAGAAGAGGAACGAAAATAGAAATGAGCGGAAATGAGATCACTTAGACGTATATGTGGTAGATCCATTTATAACAGAGTAAAGAATGAAGAAATAAGGAAAGTACGTAAAGCTGATCGTAGTATAGTAAGTAAGATTAAGAAAGATCACTTAGGTGGTTTGGTCATATGGAACTAAGGAGATAATAGTAAGACATATGACGTAAGTGTTGATAGAACCAGAAGTAGAGGACGTCCGCGGAAGACTTGGCACGATCAGGTAAACCATATACTTGAGGATGGTCCCGTTAGAAGCCTCAATAATCATCGAGCTTGTATGAAAAGATGTATGAATGTGGATGAGGAGAGAATTGTGTGTCAGGACAGAAGAGTGTGGCGTTCTATCCCTTCTGCCTATCCCCGCGTGAAAACGGCGTGACGGTAAGTAAGTAATATTTAAGGTTTCCACGAGCGCTAGATTATGAAACTGGTGTCTTTTATTAGATTGGTATTTTTGTAGATGGTTTATTTGAATAAGCCACGTGCCATTGCCAAGGCTTTGCCTTACAAATTACGATTTAACGGTATTTGTGCGTGGAGACTATACGTTTCTCACAGTTGAACCTTAATAATGGCATAGGTTGCCACGCCGAAAGTTTTTTCAAATAAACCAACTACAATTTAACTGCCATTTAACCCAGAAGACAACATATCTCTAGCTAGTGTGTGTCTCTTTTGGATAAGATCGTCTTTGTAACTGATACACAAGTACTCGCGGAAACCTTAAAATAAAAATATTTATCTACAGGTAAAATTATCAAACAATATTTTTGTAATATTCTAATTAAAATTGCTGCATTTTACCTCACTAACACGGAATTTTCTTTTATTTTAATATTATTTATACACACTTTGAGCAATAATGAATATCTTCAAATAATATATGTAGAAATATTTTATCCCTTCATAAATAAGCCGTTTCGTTCATATTGTATTATTAAGCAATTTTTTCTTCCTCGAACCTTAAAACTATTATTTTAGGGTAATTAAGTTAGTAACATACTATTATTTATTATTGTACACGCCATATTCAGGCATTAACAGAATTTGTAAAATAACGAAAAATTACAATAGAAGTGCGATACCCAAAGAAATAAAAATTTCATAGTGTCAGCATGTTTTTACATAATCAAAATAAAAAATAAATATAAAATGTGAAGTAGCAATTTATCCGTCACTATTAAGTTGAGACACAAAAAATTGTAATCCTATAAAGAATTAAATTAACAGCAAAAATGTCGACTACCCCCGCATATTCATCCCCCAAATAATGCATTCTGGGGGCTGCGGAGTTAGCTAGTGTATGAGTTCTGACATTACCACAGTAATAAAACAATGAATTGTGTCTCGATATTCTCAATGGTGCATGAAAGTCAAGCAGACCAACAATCTGGGGGCAGTCAATCATACCATTGATGATCCTCTATAGAAATATAAAGTCGGTCATCGTACGTCTCACTGATAAGTTTAACAATTTCAGACGGCTAAGGAGATAATCATAATTGATATCCTCAGAGCCTATATTTAATTTAAAATTAATAAATCTTAGATACTTCCTCTGAATTTTATCAATCGCCGTCGAGTGTACAAAAAAGTGTGGAGACCATACGACTGAATTATATTCTACCGGAGGTCTGACCAGAGAAATGTAGAGGACTTTATATGTGTGCAGGTCTGAAAAGTTTTTTGCAGTCCGCAAAGCAAATCACAACATTTTGAGACCTTTATTAGTTATCAAATCAATGTAGGGAAATGAATGATAATTTACTGTCAAATATTACACCGGATAATTAATCTCCCTAACTGATACCAAGTCAACATCGCTGATAGAGTACGAAAAATTTACAGGATATATTTTTTTGTAAAACTAATAGATTGGCACTTGGAGATATTGATATTTAGGTGATTATTGGAACACTATTTAAATAAGGAATTCAAATTATTTTGTATTATTATTATATAAAAAATGATTGATATTCAGCGGTTTCAACTATTCTCTGTTCTGGGCACAGAATTCCCGTCATAAAGTAGATTCTAGGTACATTATTACCTTTGTTATACGCATATCCATCTCCCTAACGCGGGTGTGTTTTTAGCGTGTATTAAATATATTTTTAAGCAAAAAAAATGTTCACATTTAAATTGTATTAGTATTTACGGACCCCTGAGAATAGTTACCCGGACACCGCAAAATGATCCACAAATGAATATAAATTTAAAATGTACTACAAGATAAAAGTGAGAGTGTGTAAAAATGTTACAATTTTTTCTAATGCTCTATTTCTAACAGTCTTCATGACATATACAGAGTGTAACAGACCTAGTTCATAATATTTTACGAATGGTTCACATGACTAAATTATGAGTCAAAAATGTTCAAGTAATATGTGCCTAATCTCAACCATGTCAGAGATACAAGCATTTCAAAAAAATCGTAATTATACGATTATTTCGATTAATTCAAATATTTTATTGATTGCAAATTACATATTGAATATACAAAATAAAGGTCATCGAATTTCAAGAAGCCAGACTATTTTTCGTTATATGATTTAAGACCTGAAGTAAAGATACGCACATATTTATTTCAAAGTACGTAGACTTAAAGCTTAAATAATATTTTTCGTAATGCTAGAGAATTTGCAAATATTCCTTGAATATTTTTGACTCGTAATTTAGTCAGGTGCTCTTAAAATATTGTGAAATAAAGCAGTTACACCTGTATAATAATATTATTTTATAGTTAAAGAACTCAGAAAGAAAATTATTTCAGGAACTTAATGGCAGTGAAGAATTTTTCTGAAGTATAATGCATAAAAATAATTTATGACTGAATTTTAAGAAAATTATTCATCTAGGAAAATGTACCATGGTACAAATGTTTTATTTAGTACCTATATATTTTATGCTATATTATTTGAATTGTTACATATATATATATATATATATATATATATTATTAAAGGCTGCATAAATTGAAAGGCCTGGATACTTGTAATAAGGATTGAATGCTATGATTTTTTTGTTATTTTTGTATATGTAATAATATTTTTTTATTTAATATACTTAAAAAATATACCGTAAATACTATTCGATAATATACTCATGTGAGTTAAAGCGTAGACCGATATGAAAGATGTCATTGCTTCTGCTAAATATCATAAATGGTAATGGACGGGCCACATTTCAAGACGCTGTGATATATTACACGCAAAACAAATAAAATGATGAACAACTTAAAAAGATATACAATAAAAATCTATCTATAGAAAAAATATAGCCACCACTGGAACTCGAATCCGGAACACTCTGTTGTCACCAGACTTTACTAATTAGGCTAGTGACAGATAACAATGTTGACAGATTCCATCTGGATATGTGAGACCCTATTAGTGAGGTATCGATTTTTTCATGTTGCATGCGACCATATTTTTAATTACAATGTTTCTTAAATACATTTTAGTATCCTGGGTAGCACCAGGAATTCCAGTTCACTTTATTAAACAGAAATTTTCAAATTTAATTAAACATTTATATGTTATATGTATATAATATGGAACCCATGCACTTTTGTACTTGTTCGGTAGTTTTAATATCTCATTTACTCTCTTGTCTATCAAAATGTACTTTTATTAACCTGTTAACTGTCAACTCTATTTGAAATGGAAGACACCACCAAGTAACACAAGAGTAAGACTAGGCTTTAAGGGTCTTGACTTATCTGTCAAAAACTGATGACTGATGGTTCACAGATGGCAAAATGATTTTAAAATATGACTTAAATCCCTGAAAATTTACAAGGTCTAAAAGTGCGCGTTAAGACGCATATATTCTGGAGTAGCTTACATAGTTTGGCGTGTTATCGCGCTCACGGTATTTAAAAGATTAAATTAAATTAGTGCTTCTGATTTCTCTATCATAAAAAGTGTATTCTGTAACATGTTTCCCCCTAAATGTCTTTATATATATATATATACACCTTATACCATATCAGGGCCATTAAAGACCTACTGTTAATCTATATATAAAAGTAAAAAATAAACATAATAAGTATTCTTAAAAGTGTAATAAGTCTAATAAAATACTTAGGTATGAAGTAATGACGCGTGAACCTCATTTAAAAATGACAAATAATATATTTCAGATTAATTTCTCGGATTACAGCGAGTTCTCCATCACATTCATGGCATATAATTAGTGTCTGGAACAACCCAGTTACGTTGTTGTGTGATTTGTCATAAAATTAAAAAAAAACAAAGGAATAATGTTGTAGTAATCAACCCCGTGTAAAGGTGATCCGCCACCCCTGCCGGCGCTCGTCCCCAGCGTGGGGAGGGCAGCCCGTCGTCATGGTTACCCGGATCGATTCTCTCCCAGAGTTACTCTCTTTCTCCCGTCGCGTCCCTCCGCTGTGCTCCCCTCCCCCCGCCTCCCGCCCGCGCCACCGCCCTCCATACCCGCCCTCCGCCGATCTCACCCCCGCCCTTTCTTCTCCGCCGCTTCATCCCCTTCGTCCATCCTCAGCGCGCGGCTAGACCTCGTGTTGGGTCGTGTCAAGCGAAAATGATACTCTTGTCCATATTATGTATTAGCTGTTATTAATTATAATATATTATCCTAAAAAAAAGTGTGCGAGATTACAAACTTTCAATTATAATTCCAATGCCAACTCTACAAAAAGTCCACTAGTAACGAGATAAAATATAATTGTGTAATTAGTGTTTGATTGTACAAATGATTGATAATTCGTAATTCAGTGAGAAATCACCGGTACACTAGATAGGTAAGTACTCACTTTTAAATCACCGATACTAATCATTAAATAATCATAGTTCATCATGTCACCAAAATACACGACAATAATGACTGTACTGAGTTTTTCTCAACATTAAACCCTAATTAATACTTCTGTTTATTATTCGAGACATGTCTCTTTTCCACTTAAAAAAAATGTAAAACTAATGCCACTATAAATTCACCTATAAGTCGTGTCATAACTAGCTATATATTATTTAATTTAGATATTTTTAAGGACAAATTTTAACAGTTTATAAATGATTAATTGACTCATAAAATTTACTTTTCTATCGGTATCTATATTAAATTATAAATACCAATACCGACTTAAACATTTTCGATTTATAATCGAGTCAGGTATCCATCCACTCACTATATAAAAAAATGTATTATGTGATGTATTTTAAATTTTTTTATTTTTCCTGATTATTTTCTTATAATATTTTTACATATAATTTGTAATCTACTGGAATACAGGCATCTACTTAGTTCAGCAGCATCCAGTCGAGTATTATAACAAAATTGTAATTTGATTTAATTTAATTATAATACGAATTTATTGTCTTTTGATGTGTGTTGTTTCCTTATGTAACATACCGTAAAGTTAAAACAGTAATTAATTAATTAATTTATAAGTTATTTTGGTTTTTATTTCCACCCATAAGGTCCGGGGATGGTTCTAGCCGCTCAGCACCCCCTCGGCCTCCTGCTTCCAGCCCCCTGATCCAGGTATACCCGAACGTGATTTTATGCGCCGTAACAATTTTTTACGATTCTCTGGATTATGATGCGGTGGCTTGTTACTTACTGCCGTCCTTTAGCGACGTCCTTGTTCTTTGTTTATTTTTGAGGCTGCATTTTCGGAAAGTGTTACCTCCTTTCGAAAGGGGGAGCAACCCCCGACCCCCTCGCATTTGTCTCGTGTACAGGGGGCTCATTTTATCGATGGACCTCTGATCCACCGTTTTAAAACCTCTCATTTGTAATGCGTTTGTGTCGACGTTCTTGAAATTATTTACGCTTGTCTTCATGCTTTCAGAAGATTGATAGAGGTGAGAAAAGGTCTAAGATCGTTTGGGTATGTAGTAAAAAGTAAGGTAAAAGATGGTGAAGTACGCAAAAATGAGCAGAGGAAGCGGAAAATGAGCGAATTTAAAGATAAAACTGTGTACAACCGATTGCTCTAGATGAGTGTGCAGGGCTTTCAAGAAATCAGGTTGTAAGCAATGCTCCCTGTAAGGTCTGCAAGTATGAGCGCGTTACACGTTTGGTATCATAGCGTACTCAAAGAATTATAACAAACAAATAATTTTTCCAAGAATTCTTCTTCACGAGCCGCCTTCTGTTGAAGTTTGGCGAACATGTTGCAGTATGTTGATATATCCTGTATAGTATCACCAACATATTGGACATTGAATCACTTTCTGAGGTTACACAGCCCAAATAATCTCTTTTTACCTACTTGCCTACTATCTTCTGCCTATGTAATGAGTTATAAAATATCATATTTTTCATTGCGTCTTAAATAACAGCATTGGTCTTTAAAATTGCACAAATGATTTTTTATGCATACGCCGTGGTCCAAGAGTTACATTTTATGGCTTGACGATATTCTATGTCTATCTCTACTCCTACCACGACTGCGGTAATACCCCAATCTCTCTAACTCCTATCTCTACTCCAACCACGACTGCGGTAATACCCCAATCTAAGAGTTGATTTCTTTAGATATTTTATTTTGCAGATCGGTTATTGTACGTCTGTCCTGATGAAGATACTATAGTATCGGAACTGGTCGAAGTTAAATTACCTTATACCGAATTATGTTACTTTTCAAATAAACTATTTTATTTGAGTTATTTATGTGAAATAAACAGTACAAATATATAATAACTTATGCGCAGTGACGTGCACTGCATACGTGCAATAAAACTGTGCATTACTATAAATTCTGGGAAATAATTTTTTTTTTAATAATCTTTATATTATGAATAAACCCTATAAATTCTTGTCGTTATTACCCGGATTAGCGTAACCTTGTCTATGACGTAACCCACAACTTTTTAGACTTGTCTAGACGTGTGGTATTTGCGAACCATTTGTAACAACTTCATGTGCTTTCTTGTCGGCAAATTGCTTGCACTTAGATCTTGAATGAACCTAACTTGTTTTTTTAATCTTTATGATAACTGTACTGAACTAAATATTTTATTACTGAATCTATACCGGCATCTTGACATCTGCGGATTTTCTGCATTTTTCAAACAAAGTCTGCTGTTTTCGAAAGGGACTACTCCTTACTAAAAAAAACTCCGTAGAATAATATTTCTACATATTTGTTTTACTGGACAGACTAAACGTTTTGTGTTTTTAGTGTATTTCAACTTATGATTCCATATTTCGATGTTTGTGTAGATACAATTTATAGGTTATAATTTATCATCTGTCAAGCGAGCGAATTCTCATTTATTATTATTAAGTTAGATTATTACCGATATTAAGTTATATGTTAAAATACAATTATTTCTGTTATGAGTTTCGGCTATATTAATTTGTAAAGGTAGTTATTTAAATATATGTTTTTGAACACTAAATATTTTAAGCAAAATCGAAATCAGAGTACGGTACCGAGCAACAAAAGAAGTTTCCTGTTTTAAAGTAATAAATTTACAATTATATTATAATTTTAAATTGATGGAATTGTTCTTAAAATTGAAAAAAAAAAAACTTTTTTATACCTATTGTATATGTAATTAGTTAGCATCGTCGGTAACAACATAACCTATGTTTGTGCCTACTGCACGTCACTGCTTATGATGTAATACATAATATAAGACCAGTAAAGTAAAGATAAATAAAACAGTGTTTTTTTTATTCTATTTAAAGAGAGGGATGGGGAGATGATGGAAAAGGGATGCAATAAAAATATATAATTTTCTAGTTGCATTAAAAAGTGTACTTATATGTACATATTCATAAACTATTGTATATATATATACGCATACATAATACACGCATATATAATACAACATTTATATCAATTGTTATTAAAAAGTTGGTGTAGTTTAATTTTGAAGGAAAGTAATTGATTGTATGTACAAGTTCTTAAAAGAATTTACGATATTATATTTTGACATATAGAATGGGTCATAAAACAATATTTCTACTAAAATTTAAATAAAATAGATTATAGAATGTGTTGGATGCGTGGGATAGTTTAAAGTTATTTTAAATAAAATAACGATCACTTTGTATGAAACGAAATTTATTATACGTCAACCGGTTTCGCTTATTTCAAGCTTCATCAGGACGTATTTGAAACTAATCATAAATATAAAAAGAGTGCACTTATATACACATAAAGAGGGAGATAGAATATAAAATTACATTTGAAACAGAGAAAAATAATGCATATATAGTTAAATAGAACATCAAGGGAGACAGAACATAAAAATATATGCGAAAGACAGAGACAGATTACATATACAGATAGACGAAACATTAAGTAAGGGGAAAATATATTATTTGTTCTAATAAATAGGGCGAGTCAACCAAGTTGTTTAAAATTTTATAGAAGTAGCATATAAGTCATGTGCGTTATTACATCCAACCACAAAGTTAACATATTAAACATCAAAAATATAGAATATTATTAATTTACTTTCATTAATTTGATTATTTTTAAATCAATTGATTAATTTTGAACGAAATACTAACAACCTCGGAGCAGGGCCATGCTGAAAAAGCGCAACAAAGAACAAAACTAATCTTACCCTTATCAAAAGCTCCATTGAGATGGTAATGTGCATGGCCCATTCAGGCGGCGCGCTGGTGGAGCATTACACGAGCCGGCACCTCCGCGGGCCGCGCAGCCTCTTCATCAGGCCCCGCGAGGCCACGGGGTGCAGCCGCAAGAGGGGCCGGACCCATTAACGGAACAATAAAAACGGTTACTCCAAACGAATGGCGTGGAATTGCTTTAATCGCTTTCGGTTTGAACGTGAATTGAAAATGTAGCGATGTTTAGCGCCATTAATGGAATTACGTACGGGAGCTGAACAGGGCCGCAGGCTTGTAATTATTTCAATTGCCCGGCAGCTCGACAGGCGGCCTGGACACGTTGCTCGAACCGAGCATTGAATTAAAGGATCTGCATTCATAAGGAGCTCTGTTATTTGAGCAGGGCCGTACAGATTCATGGGATTAAAACGAAATGATTCCATGACAACTGCACACATATAGCGGAGCACACAAGACAATAGCATACTGTGTTTCGTGCATACATAGACAATTGGACACATAGAAATTATTTATATCTAACTAAATATTTATAATTTATTACCCAGGAGCGTTCTATAAACAAAAGCTCCTATATCGGTCCTGCTCATTCATCGCCAGATTGGCATTTTTTAAATGCTAAACGCATGGACGCCAACCAAAAACATATCTAATTTCTCTAAGAACTTCGAATAAAATATTCATACAATTTTACAAGAAGTACAATATAGTTAAAAATAACAAAATACAATCATTATTATCAACACAAAAAACGATGTCAAAATATACCAAAAACAATAATAAAAATAAAGAGACACAAACACACAGAAGTCGGGGAACGGAAGGGCAACCAGGGAGTAACACTGCCGGCAGTTATTTTCCAAGCATTCTATTCTACCTATTCTGACAAGCCAGTCAGACATCTTCCACAACAAGTCTACCCAGAATTTCCCACCTAGAGACCCACACTCTCACAAAATCCTTGAACAATTCCAATTTCACACATCCACCAATAGTAAACTCATCGTTAAAATAAGCGTTTTTTAATAACCCGAACTCTGGCCTCTCGCGTGTCAAGCGGGGATACTTACCACTACACTTCCGAGGAATACAGGTGAAAATAAACTGTACAAATATTTTAAGCTCTTTAGGGGTAAATATATTTTATAGTAAAATTATACATCCGTATTAAAATTTGATATTAAGAATGTGTAAATAATAAAGTAATATATATCAAAAATATAAATCAATGCATTAAATTCCAATATAAAAAATCAATAATGTTTACCTACTTATATGACAATTTGAAACCACAATCTACTAGGGAATTAGCTAAGATAGCAGAACACTGACTTAGCATGCAAGAGGTACCGGGATCGATACTCGGCGTCTCTAAAATTGTTTGATTTCAAAGAGGTTTTGAAAGCGCCCGGTATCCACACCTGTACCAATAAATGTGAAAATTAAACATGTAAAACAAATATAATATATAAAATACGTAAAACAAATAAAACAAGGTAATAATGACAACATAAAAAAAATTAGCGTCGTTCTTGTGATAAATTTTACTGCGGGACTCGCTGAATAAACACTCTTTGTTAAAAAAAAGTGTCGGCTCACCATTCGATCTATATACACATTTAACGTTTTAATTAATTATGTATTTTGATTTTGGACAATGCAAGAAAGTATTGAAAGTTCGGGCCCGGGGAAGTCTACCCCCGAAACCTGCCCCCCATCCCCAGGGCAAACCATATCGCCATCTTTGTTATTTGTTTGTTTTAATAGTCTACTTTGTATTTATTATTTGATTGAGAATGTAAATACATTATTTTAGAGATGTATAAAAAAAATACATGTTTTTAATTGCATATTTTAGGAAATAAAAACTCTGTTTCTAACGTCACGTCACTAATGTAAATTGTTACCAAAATGGCGTGCCTTGTTATGTAATACAGGTTTTTATCGGCCGCACTTGATGGATATTTGAAAAAATACGCGATTTACGTCTTGACTAAAGGTACAGAGTGTACACTACCAGTACGCGTGTAGCGTAATATATGATTATGCAAATTACATTTTAATTCATGTTACCAAGGTTAAAAAAAATTGCAGGATTCGAACCTACGCTCCCGGGTGAAATCTGACTTATAGTCAAACACCGTATCTCCCCTGATAACACACACACATATACTATTATTATTATATTACGAAACATACTTATAACATTATGGATAAGCAATTTAATAATTTTCATATTTTTAAGGCAATATTTTTTTGATAAAAGTTACTATTATTTAAGTACTATATTTCTTCTTCAATATTAGCAAAATTACTCTGTGGTTACTCATTATTTAAATAATAAGCTATTAATATTGTTTAAATGATTATTTATTGATAAATCAACATGCTTCGATACTTATGGTATATTCTTCAGAAAATAATGTACACTAAAATTAAAAATACAAGCATAGATAAAAACAATTAATTAATTAATCAATTAGTTAATTTATCAATAAATAGTGGATTATATAAAGTGTTTTATCTAATTCAGTATATTTATATAATATTTATGTTTTTGTAATTAGATAGTATGTTCTAATAGATTTGACATGAAAATAAGTTTTTTAGGCATCTGTAAAGCGTGCGTGTTTGCGGTGCGTTTTCACGCCGAGAATTGTAATAATAGTAATAACATCGGTTAGTTCAATCTTCTTTCCACATAAAAGACAATAGGTAGTATTTGAATGAATAACTCAGTACTGATTATTTTCTTATCTTCATCGCCGTTTTTGGGAGGCGTGTGCGGGTACCGTAATAACGTTTTAAAATATAAATGAAATTCGTAATTGAATCATGTAAAACGAGATAATTACTTACACGCGATAATATATATATATATATATATATATATATATATTTTTTTTTAAATTAATGAATGTTTATGTGGGCCCGCTAGAAACTGGAGATAATTTGCGTTTTTGAGAAAACAAAATTACACGCACAATAATCATTTTTATTATATTGTAATATATAAAGGCAGCGCACGTGGGCGGGCATTTTAAGTACAATGTTATATTATTATACATTTTAAAATGATAAAATGAACAGTTTAGTCCGATAGATCAGCGGCGTGCATTAAACAAGCAGTACTCAAATAAAATCTGTGGAAAATAAATCGGAATGAAATATTTATCTCAAATTACTCCTAGCACAATTATTCTAGTAGGTATTAGGTGACAGATCAATAATAGTAACTTGAAATAAATATATATATGTATGATACTATACAATATTTTATGAGTGAATATATGACTATATTACGAGTCGAAATTATTCAAGGAATATGTGCAAGTTCTGCACCGCTACGGAAAATATTTTTGTTTGAAATTTTCACAAAATTATCTTAAGTCTACGTACTTTAAATAAAGAGCCAAATAATATCCATCCCGTGTGGCCGGACGAGACGAAACTGAGCGTTCAAAAGAAGGTCAAATACCTTGGCCATATATTCAATGAAGATAGACAAGACGATGATGACATGGAACGGTAGAGGAGACAGTTAAGCGTTCGTACAAATATATTGTCACGGCGTTTTTACCGATACAGTAAAGAGGTGAAAAGGATCCTGTTTAAATCGTTCTTCACCAGCATGTACACCTGCGAGCTCTGGTCGAAATATAAGCAAGTGACGTACAATCGTCTCCGAATTAAGTACAACAACTCATACAGAATACTGTTCGGATTGGCGCGTTATTGCAGCGCATATACAATGTTTGCCGAAGGCCGTATACATGGATTCGTTCCACTTCTGAGACATCGAGTTGCGGGCGTAAAGCTGCGGCTGGAGCTCAGCACCAACTCTCTGGTGCAAACGGCGCTCTCATGGAAAGCTGGTTCCCTGATCAGAGAATGGCAACGCCTACAGAATGGCTACATATACAATAATGGCCGTGACTAAAGTATTTATATTTTGTTTATATTTATATACATGTGTGAACTTTTTCTTTATTTATATTTTCCTTGGTTTTCTTTTCTTAACATAAATAATATTTCGTAACATAAATGCATTATATAATTTATGGCGAATCGGGTCTTCATAAAAAAAACCCGATTACGCTGAAATAAACGCATTATTATTATTATTTTATTTATATCTTTGTTTCGGGCCCTAAATCATCTAACAGAAGATAGTCTGGCTAATCGAAAATTGATGTCTTTTAATTTTTTGTATTTAATATATAATTTGAAATCAATCAAATATTTCAATTGATCGAAATAATTGCACAATTACGATTTTCTTTTAATGCTTATATCTCTGGCAAGGCACTTATTTCTTGAATATTTTTCACTCGTAATTTAGTAAGGTATTCATTTACTTATAAAATATTGTGTCCAGGTCTATTATACCCTGTATATTTATTATATGATAATAAAAAGATGTATATATTTAAACATTTTTTACAGAAATTTAGATACGCAAAACTGTTGACTTACATTTTTCACTTCATCAATCGCCAACCAGGATAGTTAAATCCACGGAATCCTTGAAACATATTTTTATTTATTAATTTATGATTTAAACACGTACACGGTAACTATTTAAAAATACACGCCTGCCTGCGCACAGTACAAGGCAAAATAATCGCTCAAGTTTAGAATGCGTTTAATAGTATCATATAATTGGTACACTGTGGAAATCTATTATGTGCATATATTTGATGTGAAATCTGTTGTAACATTAGATGTTACATGTATATAAATGAAACTTTCTACATTCTATCGTGAAGATTAACATAAGCGATGAAATTACATGTACGAATTACGAAATAAAGTTAAATATTGGCCATTTGTAATGTAAGTAATACGTAAGTCGTTTTATTTGTTTACAAAATTGAAAAAAAGGTCAGAGAGCAAGCTATTGCAGTATTATTTACAGGAGAGATTTAATTATATACGTAATCGAGTTTTACACAAATGATCCGATAGACTTAATCGAATTTTTTCATAACGTTCCAAGACGTTATTTATATACAATGTTTGTGATCTTTATTTAATGCGGAAGTAGATCCAATTCACTAAAAGAGACGCTTGAACAACGTTCTAGAAAGAGTTTTAAACACTTGTATACAAATGAAATTTTCCTCGGAGTTTCGTCTCGAAAGAACGTAAATGACCGTAAAGTCTTGAGTGCGGAGCGAGCCATGAATCATTCTCGTATACATTTTGTACGCAGAGTAGAATGACGCAACAAATGGCTATCTAACCTTCACCGACTCTCAGAGATAGGAGTCTCATCTGTTGGACGCACATGGTTATGGTACATATATTTAGATGGATGAGACTTGTCTCAGAGTCAAGAATAGTATAGAGTTGAGCGCGAAGCAAGCTGTGTATGATTCATCAATCATTTCATTTCAATCAATTCATGTGTTTTGAACACAGTGTAGAATGATGTAGACGAGGCATATCGACCTTAACAGAAAAATTTCTGAGACGAGAGATCAAAATCACACACAATTAAAATAGCTAACGTAATAAGTTATAAAGATACCCTCTTGATTGATCTACATGACATAATTTTGAAAACTTGTAAGGGCCACGTCTCTGTAACTTCATCCCTCGAAGTGAACTCAGACGGCCGCCCAATAATGAGCATCTGCTCGGGGCAGCGCAGCGGTCCTTAACGCGAGTTTAATTCATATCCGAGAGTATTTCACAAACTTTGTATGAAGAAATTGGCATCTTCACTGGCGCCATCTGCCGCCGCCGAGAGGAATAGAAACGGGGTCGGAGAATGGCGGCAAATTGTGTAATAGAAATTACTTAATTGTTATGATATATCACTTCACTGCATATATCACTTCACTGCATATATCACTTCACTGCATATATCACTTCACTGCTTCATCGCGCACTTGCTACTCTAACAGCTAGACGAACTTGTATTTATTCATTCATACCGTCGATATCTCCAAAGGGGATGCAACAGTGGAAAACATCCTGTCATTTCATAATTAATAAACTGAAAATCGAGTAATACACTTTAGCATTGTTTATTTCCATCTTAAAATATCGCGACAAATCATTAACATTAAAACAGATCTCTTCATTTGTAAGTCATCACATTTTTATTATCGTAAGCCGCGTACATGTATCGAATAAAATATTTCTCGTCAAATAATAATAATCTCAAAGAAAACATATTATTGTTGTGAAGTTGCAATTTCACAACAATAATAATTTATTTGATTCATAGTACAGTGCGTTATATTATAATCAGATAAACATTTGAGCAAAGTAAGACATGTATAGGGTCTTTTAATAGGGACGCTTAAAATTTGTTAGGTTATAGCAGCCATGTTGTTAAAGTGACATCTGTCAAATTTATTGTCAATTGTTAAGTAGTATACGGCAAATCACCACAAAAGGTTGAACAACGTGTGCAAATCATTAAATTTTGAGGGCAATTTGACAATCGATTTGAGGGCACGGTTATCTGGCGCGACGGTGACGTGAACTGGCCACAGAGATCGTGCGATTTAACGCCTTTAGACTTCTTCCTTTGAAGCTATCTTAAATCGCAAGTCTTTAGGAATAAGCCGCAAACAATTGACCCCCTCAAAGTCAACATAACAAACGCCATCCAGCAAATTTAGCCAGATTTATGCGATAAAGTCATAGAAAATTGGACCTCCCAAATATGCCACCGAGCAAAGCCGCAGCGGATATTCGAACAACGTTATATTTCACACTTAATGCCATAAAATATACTTTCAAATGAAAGAAAAATTGAGTGAATATCTCACATACAACCTGTTTAACTTTTAAAATTGAGCGTCCTTGTTGAAAGACCCTTTATTTGGGTACCCTGCCTGCTACACTAGTATTTTACTGTATTATAGCAGACAGTTCTTTTCCAGGACAGTAGTAAACAAAGTCCAATGTTCAAAGTACAGAAATATAAAGAGTTAAACAAGATGTCATTAGATTAGATAAATACATTGTAAAAGTTAAAGTAAATGCATTGTTCAATATATAAGATATAATATATATGTAAAGAGTAAAGCAAAATGTAATTAGATAACATATTACAACGTTAAACTTAAAGTAAGTGCAATGTTCAATGTATAATTATATATATATATATATATAAATAAAGAACAAGACACAATTAGAAAGCATATCAAATATATATATATATATATATATATAAAGAATAAAGCAAGATGCAATTAGATAACTCAATATACTATTATTGCAGTTTTAATCTCACGTTTGGACCTTTAAAAATTTTTGGTCGTAATTTCTTCCCATTTCGTGGAGCTAGAACTGCACTTTTCGAGAAAAATTTGCGAGACTATGGCTGCATTTAAACTGTTGTATATTTTTGGTGCTAGAAACAAGTGGAATCTTTGCGCAAAAGTTTTGTTTAATTTTGGCACAAGATAGTGACAGTTAGCCTGTGTCATTGTTAAGTGGGGGTGCATAATTTAATATAGAGTTATATGGTGTTATTGATACAAATTCAATGTATCAACTAGAACGATATACAAAAAAAACTATTAATCGAAAAAATATTTAGTTGCTACCGAGATTCCGAATAATAAATGTATCATAAAAATAGATTTTCAACGAAAGCAAACACGTTGTGGCTTGACATTATAATAAAATATTAATAGAATATTTAGTTTTAAATCACTTTGTTATGTGTTGTCCTGAAGAAGATTGGGTCCAACCGAAACGGGTTAACATAAATGCATGTACATAATAAAGTGGTATAAAACTAAATATTATATTATTTAATCAATACATATATGAAAACGTTTCCTCGGATAGGAAGAGGTCCAGGTACAAATCTCCGCTAACAACTGAATATTTTTTTTATACGTCTTGTTGGGACCAAGTCCGTGACTGCAGTCCCTTGACATGGCCTCTGTAGTCCAGTCAGCCAGTTTACCTCTTGCAATATTGACATTATGGGCCAATCTTCCCATCGGTCTTTTTGGCCTGGCGTATCACGGAACTCATTTACTCTCGCTATATGTCCTGCCCATTGCAGTCTCCTTGTTTTCATCTTCTTCAGGATATCTGGGAAGCTATACCATTCTCAAAGTTCCAGGTTCTATAATCTCCTTCATTCTCTGGTTATATTAATTATTATGTGTAAATTTGGAAATATGATTATTCTTACGTCATTATTGACGGGCTTTCACGCAGTTAAACATGTAATATTTAGAAATATATATATATAGCGTCACATTCTATGAATTACGAATTCGTTCATTTCCGAGTCCATTGCCATTGTCTAAAATTAGAAAATTGGAAATTAGTTATGCGCACGAAATATAGTCGGGAATAGTTAATAGTTTGCTTCGCGCTCAACTCTATATTGTTCTTTACGCGCACTCGAGAGAAATCTAATGTAAAATGGCTGTACTGTAGGTAGTTCATTATTTCAATTATATAAACATATATATATATGTATATGCTGTCGCGTCAACACTAGTTAATAAATAATAAGTATTTATAATAATTAAAACATGTCATACAGAATATAATGAAATGTCGTATATATCAAAATATTAAATTCAATTGATCAATGTAATATTATGATAGTTAAAATTCTTAAACGTTATCTCAAAGAATTTTGAGACAATAATATTTTGGAAATATGACGTTTCAGATTTTCAAGATTTAATTTACCTGAATATGGAAAATTATTAATGTAATAAAATATACGTTTTAACATATTTTACTTTTGAAAGTGTGCTAACAAATACGCATTATTTGACACGACAGAAGAACATCGCTAGACCTTAAAATAAAATTCATGCGATATTTTGACGATACCAAAACAAAATACAATAATCGGTATACGAGGTCCCCCGAAAAAAAAATCTATGCAGGGACGGTTTGATACATATATTTGAGTTGTATAACGTATTGTAAAATGTAAGTACTCGATATTATAGATAATTCATTTACATCCGTTAAATTTAAAATTGCACTTATTTTAAATATGTATTGTGGCTCGTAAAGCTCATAGACACTAGGGAAGGCTGTGCCATGGGAAGGTTGTGTCTTGATAAAGACGAGGATTGAAAGTATGGAGCACTGCATATTAATGGTATTATCTGTACTACATTTGAATGATATGGAAATGGAAGAATCTGTGAAGAACAATAATTTTTAATAAATTTTTTACTCATAATCCATATTTTCCTTTGCACATCTCAAATATTGTTGGAATTAGAAAATATTATAATTTATAATATATTGTTAGTCAAATTAAAACAAAATACATAATGTTTAGATATATTTCGATAGAAATACTACATATTGTTTAATGATGCAACTTTATATATAAATACATTTTTAGTGGACATGAAACTCGCGTAGTTCTTTTCAAATTTAAATCAAATTTTTCTGAAAAATTGATCTTCGATTGAAGTTCGTTAACCAGTTTAATTTGTAACTACATTAATATTAGGGATTCTGAAGTTTCGGGTTTTTTCAATTACCGGGACTCGAGACCCAAATTTTTAAAGTGCATCGTATTTGTAATTACATGAATCGAGAAGAATCGAGAGTAAATTTTTCGTTGTGATATTTTACAAATAACGACCAAAGCTTTTACTACAAAGACAATATAATCTCTCATTACAATAAATCATTATATGTCTCCTTAAAAATATTTTTGTTGATCGGTAAATGTGAAAGGATTTTTTTTTATCACTCCCGAGTGCCGACGCAACGTGACAAGGACAATCGAGTCATTTTGTCGATCCTTCCGCTTTCTACCTGTTTGTATACAAACCGAGCGTAGATTGTTTTCGACTACGAAGATTTTATTTTGAAAAAATAAATGTAGGATATATTAAATAAAATTTGAATCGGAAAGTCTCGAGTCCCGGATTATTATTTTTAAAATTCCCGGGACTCGAGACAGCTAAAAATATTTAAATTCCCGGGTTGCCTCGACACAAAATAACCAATTAATATTAAACCTATAAAAAGTAAAAGGAATACTTTGTATGATTTTTATTTTTTTCATTTTCGTTGTATAGTTAATTTTTTGTTATATTAAATTTAGGTAATTTTTTTTTTATAAATTTAAAATTATACTCAATACTTTGTTTCTATATTATATGTCGACATTCCATACGTATCATTAAATAATTTTGATAAAATATACCTAAGACGTTTCCTCGCCTCGTAATTTTTTTTTCAGAAAAGTAGTTAAAATATTCGACACGCCACTGCGGACTCTGTTGAAATATTAAAATAACGACTTTAAAATTGAAGATAAAACAAATCCACCCAAACGTAAGCAACCCTGAAAAATGTAGGCTCAGATTCGTTGGAAAAATGAGTTTAGAATTACGACCCCATTTTAAATCCGACATAAAATAAATAGGCTACAATAAGCATACACACACGGTATTACTGGAGCGTTTCGTTATAAGCAATGAATTCCGCAATATTAATAAAAATACAACCATTTTTTTCACTTTACAGCCTCTGAAATTACAATGTTAATCTCGGCCTGGCAACCATTCGGTCGAGAAGAGGAAATAAATGGGTGTTTCCTGTTGGGACAGGGACAGGGGTGCAGGGGTACAGGGGTATAGGGGTAGCATCCATCTAACCTCAACACCACCCTCGTACTCTTGTTTGTTGGGACTGTTCAAACAGGGATGACATAATCATAATTAATTATTGTCGTAGTATCTTGTAATACCTTACGTGATTATTTTTAATAAAGAGTGGAATCTGAATCCGCGGTGTAATTCATCAACCCTAATTGTTGCCATTTGTCTTTATAAAATTAAATTGGAAAATCGTATTTATATATTTTAATTAAAAACTAACTAAAAAAAAATACATATCTTTAGAAATATACCTTTCATACTGATTTATATATTTTTGATTGTCACGTTTATCGTAAAGGTGATAAATTTATTTAAAATGCGCATTTTCGTACCTTAATGATATCTTTTTCAAAATCATAGATTCAATTTTTAAATCATTGTATAATGTTAAATTATCATGTTAATATTGATAAATTAATGATAATTATTATATTAAGTCTCTTAACCGTACAAAAATCTATACACATTTATATAGCGAGAGTGCCCCGAGTTCACAATGATTAAATTTGTTCACCGACATTGATATATTTTCTGTTTCTATATTCTAATGATTTTTCCTTGTTTTTGTTTTTGTGTTCATAACTTTTCTTTTTCGTGCCGTTTCCTAATATGTTCTCCTTCTTTTAAATAGGCAATCCACCCTTCAAGAGTGATTTGTGCCATTAATCAAGTTAAAACTGTATTTTTATAGAAAAAAGTAAAATAATATTATAGAATAGGAAATATTATATTACAACTCAATACAATATAGATTAAATGTGGCGAGTTAAGGGAAAGAAGATAACACAAGTTAACCGGGAGTTGAAAATTATCATTGACGAGATCACTATAAAAAAAACTTGTGATCCTCAATGAACAGGCAAAAAAAATATGATCAAGAGTTTCCTCTTCAGCACCACACTCACGCATTGGGGAATCTATTAAGTTTAATCTGAATAAATGTGAGGCTACCTGCAATCCCCAATTCTCATTCTAGAGATATTTGATATTGTTCTGCTTTAAAATGAATTATATATATTTTAAATTACAGCTTTCTTGTTGTTCGGTGTAATTGTATTCCAAATAAATAAGAAAATAAACGTAATAAATAAGAAAAAAAAATTGATCGCAAACATATTATCAAAATAAAAATAATAAAAATAAAATTTCTCACACAATAGCAATAGCACATGATAGCCCTCAATGTTAGTCAAACATTTAATAAAAATCTTTTAATTTTGACGATTGTATTATTGACTGTTTCTGCCATTATCAAATGCAACCAATTCACCCTCCCCGTAAACCTATTTTCCATCCAAACCACCTGTCCTAACAACTCTGCGTACTGCACGTTTCACCGCGACGAAGAGTAATAATTGGAGTCCCCGGCGCACTCCACACTGTTTGTAGATTTCTGCAAATCTCACGGTCTGCTCAAGAACTTAAATCAAGTCCATAATAAAGTTTCAACACCTTCGTCTCCTTTTTCTAACGAAAACGCGAAAAGTCTAATACGTACTACGTATCACCTAATCGAACTGTTCAGGTTACGTTTCGGAATACCTCTTCGAGCCTAAGGGTGGTTTAAGACTGTCTATATTCGAACAAATTCGTGATATTATGTTTAGAAAAAACATAATGAATATATCAGATTATAATTTTTATTAAAAACACATTTTTGTTGTGAAGTTGCAATTTCAGAACATAGTTCTGTGGTAATTTTAATATAAGTTAAATTAATCAATCGGAAAGGTACACATAAAAAATATGTCTACCGTTTGTCGCTATCGTTGATACCAATATATATTTATTTATTTTTGTAGCATAATAATACATATGAAAATAAAGGTAATTACTTTACTAGACGTGGTCTGTTCTAAAACTATTTTACCTGTACAGTTTTTAAAAGTTGTTATTGTTAAGGTAAAATCGTTATAAAGTAAGGCAAGTAAATATAATGTAAGGTAAGTTATATAAAATTATGTTAAAAAAGTATAATCAGGAGTTATAAAATGTTATTGCAAAAAAAGTTTAAAAAATATTTTTGTCTATAATATAGTTAATTAATTTATTTCGTGACAAATTTTCGAACCCATATGTTACGCTTTTTTTTTCAAATTAATACAACTGTCGTTCCATTATTTGAAAGCCATCCACATTATTTTTACGGAATCTCAAATACCTTTGAGTAAACCGAAAGATACTGGCGCTATAGCATATTTGGTAATGCACCTTCTCCGGATTGGAAATAAAGATCCAGGTTCGAATCCCGGTAGGGCAAAAACAATATTTTTCGATAAAATTGGTTTCATATGTACATCTGTATAATTAATACATTAAATTAGTACTTAAAACCTATATTCTGAATAATGTGTTCTCCTTAATGATATTAAAATTGTGACTAATTTTCATTGCAGAGCACAATTTTGCTGCAGAAATAAAATGCGCCATCCTATACAACTAATCATGTCTGGCTTCTTCAACCTCACAAAAAGTTGTATGGAAGGTTCAGAATTACCAAAAATTTTTATGAATAAGTGCATTCAAAATATGCATGTGGTTTTTCTCTAGTCTAAGTGAATGTGACAATATTTTGAATAACTGGATTCGAACATGTAAATTGTTTATTTAGATGTATGAGAACGAAAAATATAATGTTTTAATAACGTTTTTCAAGTATGTGAATAAGAGCATTGTTGTCCCAGTATGAGTAGTCCTAGTATATTTTCTTTTTTATTACCTCGTACAGTAGAAATGTACTTCTAAATTATAACATATTGTTAATAAATTAATTATATGTACACATGTTAGGATCCGTATTGAAAAAAACACGTGAGTATATACAGTCAGTCAGACAGATATATTCTTTTTCTGTTTTTTTTGATTCTGTTGTTTTTTTGTTTAAAAAATATAACTTTATTTAATGTCTTTTATTTGTTAATCTAAGCGTAGTTTTTACATTATATTTAATTAAGTAAAGAGAAACTTGTTTTCTTCTTATATATGTTATATTAATATCCATTTAAAAGTGTGTAATACAACATAGTATTATATTTATAAAAAATAATATTCCTATATAAACACATAAATGTGTGCATTTTATAAAATTTACTTTTAAAAAAAATCAAAGTTTTATGACCCCGCATCACAGTTTGCGTATCGCTGACTTACCTACAGCATCTCCGGCGAGAGGACGGATTGTCTGTATTAGGGGTGCACTTCTCTCGGGAATGGAAATTCCGAATGATCTTCCACCTTTATCCATTTCAAGTCCCCCGTGCATCTTATCTGCCGCCACATCCATCTGAATAATTCATAGCTCTCGCTCCTTGCGTCAGACGCGAAATCACAAAACAAAAACTCAAAAAATTTGTACATCCTCCAGCTAAATCTCTGCTGACGCTGACTAAACATAGTCTTATAAATGTTCAAGTAACAAGCCAACAATCTGACAATAATTTTTTTCTCCACGAATATTCAACGCTGCAAAGAAATTTATTATCGTATTGATTTATTATAAATCATAAATATTAAGGAAAACACATTCTTGTTGTGAAGTTGTAATTATTCAGAACATAGGTCTGTGACATTTTAAATACTAAATTAATGTATTAATTATAAATATATACATATAAAATCAATTTTGTCGAAAAATATTGTTTTTGCGTCACCGGGATTCGAACCTAGATCTCTATTTTCAATCCGGGGAAGTACACGACCAATTGTGTTATAACGCCAGTATTTTTCATGACAAATTTTCGAACGTGTAAAATTACAATTATTAACAACATATTATATAAACGTGATAATTAAAACAAATTGAGGTACATACAGGGTGTCCAGCGGAAAAATTTCAAGATTAAATTGTAATTGCTCGTAAACTATCAGGATGAGGTAAGTGGGAGGGGGGGTATTGTTTGACGTGCGTGATTTTTTGATTTGCTAGTCGCAATGAGTCACTAGTCGAGGACGCACTGTGCGTTTGCGGTTGAGCAATATTTAAAGTGCGGTGATTCATTCGTTCGTGCGCGTCGCGCATTTTGTACTCACTTTAATATTCGACGAGTAAGTGATGGGCCGAGCATGTAACTTATCCGGTGTGAGGTTCAAAAGTTCAGACAAGAAGGGACAATAGTTAACTAAGCTCCTCCGGGACCATCAACGTCAGCAGCGACACCAGAACATGTGGCTCATGTTCGATGTGAAATTATACGCAATCCGCGTAAATCGATAAGGAAGATTGTAGCCTTTTCTGGAATGAAAAAATCAGCAGTGCACGTTATTTTGAAAAATAAACTAAAAACTACAAATCGTGCAGTTTCTCAATGAAAATTACTATTTTTTACGTGCAACCTTAGCGAGAATTATGCTGGAACGTTTTGGAAAAGCACGGATGCTTGGAAACATATTGTTTACTGACAAAGCACATTTTTATATCAATGGCTTTGTTAATAAACAGAACATGAGATATTGGTGCCCAAATAACCCAAGGGAACGTCATCAAAAACATTTGCGTTGTCCAAAAACGACAGTGTGGTGTGCAATTTCTACCCGAGGGATAATTGGCCCTTACTTTTTTTATCCGGCGGGAAACAGTCACTGTTGACGTGTATTGCCGAATGATCGACGAGTTTTTGGTACCGAAACTGCAGCTGTTTTGCAGGTTCAACAACAGAACACAATTTCAACGAGACGGGGCCACTTCACACACAGCTAGAGTTTCAATAGAGAAGCTGAGGGGAATTTTTCTCAATAAATTAATCAGCACGTACGAAGACATACCCCGAGCACCTCGGTCACCGGACCTTACACCGTGCGACTTTTTTTGTGGGGATATCTTAAGTCGAGAGTTTACAGAAACAATCCTCGAAGAATTCAGGTCTTACAAGAAAAAATCCGCAGTGAAGTTGCTGCCATTGAACCAACGATATTGTTTATAAAACGTAAAATCCCCATCGTTAAACTCCATTTTGTATAAATAAAATATGAAAATAACATTGTAGTTTTTTTATTTATTTAATATTAAACTTGAAAATTTTCCACTGGACACCTTTTATATCACTTACAGTCAATACCGATTATATTTTTTTGATAGGTAAATTTTTTTGTGCATCTTTCTAAGTGGTTTATCTAATTTTTTTTAAAATACAATTTAAACACACGTTTACACGATGTCGTATAACTTTAAATAAAATGGCGATAATTCAGCAACATATTTTTATTTTAAAAAATGTGTCGGTATTCTTTATACTGTATGTCACATACATATCATGAATGTTATAGTTTAAAAATTAAATTTATCATTATTAGTTGTTAATTAATCTTCATCTTTGTGTGTCTTTGCCTCCAAATAGAGATTGGCTATTATTTTGGATGTCGTGGAGCGAAATAATTCAAAGAAACTGGACCCGAATCAGTCTGAAATTTTTCGACTAGACATTATGTAGGTACTTATTTCCTCTCATGAAATGACCGAGATACTCAATACAATTTTTAAATGTTTATTGTAGGCATATTTTTCCACTTTTATTCATCCATCGTATAATTTCTTCATCTGACTCAATCATTTCGGAAGAATTTGAGCAACCGCCTGAATATCCACATTTCTAGGGTTTCAATCTTTTTTATACGCAACTGATCATACGCAGCATTTAAAAGAATACGAATTACATCAAATTAAAAGATTTATATTTCCAACTACAATGTTTTAGGTTAAACAATAGTTTTTTTCATTTAGGTAGGTACTTTTACAAATTTGTCTCATTTCTTATTGAGCCAAATTTTGTTTGTATGCCATTTATTTGTACTGCGATACCTACCCTTAATAAACAGTTTAGCGATAGTATTTTGTTAAAACAAATAAGATGAGTTATTTGGAAAGATACACATAATAAATCTATCGATAAAATATTTAGTTACCACCGAGACTCGAACCCGGAATATTCTCTTACAGGGAGGAATGGCTCACAAATTACAGTACACCATTTCTTTCGCGTCGAATTATCGACTTTATATGTGCTCCTTCTTTTGGTGAGACATCTATTATTTCTTATTAAAAATAAAAAATTTCAAAAATGTGATTTCATTTCAATAGTGTCATGTATTATTTTGTAACACGTGTGGCGGGACACCTAAAAATATTAATTTATTAATGTAACAAAATTATATACAAATAATAATAAATAATGTACGTACAAAATAATATTTTGATAATACTGAACAAAGTACTGTTAACCAGTTAACCGCTTGGAATAAACCTTTTGAAAAATATTAAACTACCCCAAAAAATTCTAAATTCAATCTATAAATCTAAAAATTAACACACCACACAATAGGAAAACCGTTTTTTTTTTAATAAATGAAACCATTTTGCATGATTCGAAATCCACCTTAAAATTTTAGTCAGTACTATTAGGTAGCTTCTTTATGCTTGGAGGAACTAATTTAGAGTTGGGTTAGGCTGCTTACTTTTAGATGTCGGGATTGTGGCTGTCAGAATTTTGGCTATACGGATTTTGGACATGTTAGGATTTTGCTATTGGACTTTATATACATTTTATGGCAAAAATAACGATCCCCTTTAGAGCATTAAGAATAAGGGTCGCTTCTCGAACAGCGTTATGTATTAAAGTAACGCTTTTAAAGTCCCTTGCGTAGCACCGGATGCGCCTATTTGCGGAATGCGGAAGACGATGTTCCCTCTTGCAGGACCGGAACTAGACAGTTCAGTATTTGTGGAATATTATAAATTTCGTAATATGTAGTTACATAAAATAGATATTTAGAAGATAAAAAATATAATCTATTAATAGCGCGAGGCTGTACTTTTAAGAAAAATATTTTATTACGGTTGTAAAACAGAGCTCCTGACAGGTTCAGAAACATGCCTGGCACCGACTTCAACATGTGCTAATATAATGCGTCTGCAGCCTTCCGGAATCCGGCCCTCAAAGTGGATCCCTCAAAGGTTCATCATCAAGACTATTGACATTGCCAAGAGTCACTAAATTATACATGAATGGTCGTAAAAACTTGTATGGGCTGTATTTAAATAAAATAATAATTAATAATCAACATTGTACCTTGTTTGTATACTCATAAAAAAATCCATGACCCAGCTATACTTTAACACAGTTGAATTATTGAATTAGATTCAATATTTAGTATTGTTTTCTGTTCTCACAATATAATGCTGTGAAGTCGATTTTTCATGAAATAAAGTTCTTTTTTTTTTAAATATGCAAATATCATGATTTACTTGAAAATCTCCCTCTGCGGCTCTGTCGCTGAACCACCCGCAATCCCACCCTCCGGGCACCTACCCCCTCTCGACCTCTATACATCCCAGAAACCTTCTCTCGACTCGGAGGCTGTTGAATGGGATCGTCCACATGGAAATATCAAAGAGTGGAAACCATTTTTCCGGCGTTGCTCGCCGAACCCGTGCCGTGCTATTTTATTTCCGGATTAGTGATTCGAAATTTTGTATAGAAAGGGAAAAAACCAGTGACCATGTTGGGAAACTTTTTGAAAGGCGTGATTTTTATTATGTGGTTATTCACATCAAAAAATAACCGCCTTTATGGCTTCAAAAGATGTGAATTTTACGTTTCTATTCCCGTTCTTAACGGTATATAAAAATGTTAAGATATTATGCTTTTATGGTGATTTTTTGTTAGCAGTCACATTAATACTTTTCGTCAGTTCAAGAAGTTTATAAGAATGTCAAAACAAATAGATGAATGTGGAAAAAAATCGATAGGCGGGGGCGTGGCTTCGATTGTGGTGGTATTTTATGGATCAGTTATTGTGCGTTTATCCTGACGAATATACGATAGTATTTACAGGTCGACGTTAAATCAATCAAAATGGTTTATACAAACTTTGTTAAATTTAAATATTAATATTTATGTCCGAACACAAAGATACAAGGCTACAAACATCAAAAATAATATTTTTATTATACGTATATTAATAAATATTAATACATGGAGTATATTTTTTCTACGTGTTCATATATGTTCATTCTTCATTGGTGTATACAAAAATAGTAAATAACAACATAAATATATTATAACTTCTAAAATGTTATATGAACTATTTTTAATGTTGTTTCTTAGTTTTATGTTGTTTATAATTTAATACATTTTACATGGGTAGCCTATGCTACGTATTCTATATTAAAAATAAAAATATTGCAATTGATGTTTTATTCACCAGACTGATAGATACAAAAATACAGAGAGTGCACTTGATAACATATATGTTTCAAAATATAATGAATATCGCAATTATTTGTTGGCGCGTAGGTTTCTTAAGATATTCCAATATTCAAATATACTAACCCGGTGCTGAATTAGATATGTTTTCAAAAATAACAACGTCAATTTTGATAAATATCTACATATTTAATTAATTCATATGCACACAGATGTTTTCTGATTCTGTAAGGTCTTTGTAAATAAGGTCGTATTATGAAGAGTTTATACAATATTTACAACGTAACATGCTATGTCAACTTTTCCTCTCATCTTGCCTGGTTTGCGACTTTAAAACGTTAGAAATAGCGTATATGAAATTGCGTTAGAAAATTTTGGAACTTTTTATAGAAGGTTCGCTCTAAGCTGCGTGCAGTGATATTCACGATAGCGTACACCTGCAGTATTGTCACTGCACTACGTACGTATGTCTTCATAATAAATAATACTTATGAATTGGAATTATTTTTGGCGACAATATGAAAAACGTGTACCTACTTTCTGTTTCCGAGGTAAATTTATAGAACCCCACTATCACGAATGTGAAAATATAACACTTGTTTTGGTTCTACTCGTTTGATTTACTTTTCACGACGGGAGACGCATTGTGTATGTAAATAAAATTATATTGCTCTCCTTCATTACATATTAACGTTAATAAAAATATAAGTTGTTGATTATTAGGAGAACATTCTTATTGTCAAGTTGTAATTATTCAGGGCATAGGTTTGTGATATTTGAAATATTAATTAAATATATTAATTGGAAAGATATACATATAAAATTAATTTTATCGAAAAATATTGTTGTTGCGCCACCAAAATTCGAACTTGGATCTCTTTCCAAATCGGGAAAGGTGCATTATCCAACTATGCTACAGCAACAATATTTTTAGCGACAAATTTTCGAACCTATATGTTACCTTTTTGATGTTAATACATTTAATCGTTCCATTATTTGAAAGAGCCATCTACCTTATTTTTACAGAATCTCAAATACCTTTGAGTAATCCGATAGCAGACGCCTTAATTATCAATTCATTTTTATTACATTCTGGACACATTGATACAATTTATATTATTAGAACACATTCTTATTATGAAGTGGTAATTATTCAGAACAAATAGGTTCGAAAATTTGTCGCTAAAAATATTGTCGCTGAAGCATAGTTGAATAATGCACCTTCTCCGGTTTGGAAAGAGATCCAGGTTCGAATTCCGGTGGCGCAACAACAATATTTTTTGATGAAATTGATTTTATATGTATATCTTTCTAATTAATATATTTTATTCATATTTATAAGTTGTTGAGTTGAATTATTAGATTGATAATGCCCTCACAAGGCGAAACGCGTTATAGATCAATAAAAAAAAACAAGTGTTTTATTTTCATGTATGTGAAAAACGTGTGATTTTCATGATGAGACAACTTTATTGAGATAATATTGCAGGCACAGATGTAAGTACAATATTTGTTACGTAAGTTTAATTATGTTATGACGTGTTATTATTATCAATACATAAATCATAACTTGGTGTCGAAAAACCCGTTAATGAATATTTTAATACTTCCGTCTTAGAGAGAACGGTGGTTCGCAGACGTACAAGAATATTGTTACGGATTGGGCAGTAAGACATCCATTGACGAAATATGTAGCATATAACATATTGACAACCCTTTGGATGAAATAATAAGAAATAACATGAATATTCTATTCAGAAAAGATAGATTTGAAACACTAATCATGTTTTTAAAATCACAAATAAATTAAGTAGAAATGTTCTTTACTGATTGATTTATATTTAAATTTACACATTTTAAATTTAGTTAGTATAAATAGTGTAACAGACCTGGTTCACAATATTTATGGGTGGATACCTGATAAATATGTGCAAATTCTCCACTGTTACGAAAACTATCATTGTATGAAATTTTTACAAACTCGTGTTGAGTTTGAAATCTACGTACTTCGAAATAAATATTTGCGAAATTGCTCAATTATTAATCTATATCTTCGTTTGAGGCTCTAAATCATCTAATTAAAAATAGTTCAGCTGATAAAAATTCGATGATATTAATTTTTTTGTATTCAATATATAATTTGAAATCTATAAAATATTTCAATTAATCTAAATAATCACATTATTACGATTTTTTTGAAACGCTTACATATCTGACATGGTTGAGATTATGCACGTGTTCCTCGACTCGTAATTTAGTCAGGTGTTCATTTTTGACTTGTAATTGAATGATCATTGACTGGATATAATACGTGACATACGAAAACAACTCGGCCATAAAGAAAAATCTGTACTGCTTAATAATTATTTGATTTATAAATACAAAGTATTCTTATAATTTTTCTCATGAGATATAAAGAGAGCCATAAAAGCAAGTTTTAATTTGCCATATCTCCCTCCCGGTGCATCCCCCTCCGAGATTTTTGCAGAAGGATACTTTACAGTTTGTCCAAGAAAGTACCACATGAATCATAAAAACTTATCTTTATTGCCGTTTAGGTGACCCCATACACGTCGATTCAATTTAATTTTATATCTCCCTTATATGGTACTGGCTGAATTATATCGCGAACCGTCTGGTATGTAGTATTTTAATATAACCATTGGTACACTGCAAACTATTGATGTACAATGTAAGTATATCAGGCTTAAATACACAATGACATGACAAATTACTTGTACAACTCACAGCACGCTCTCATTTTATAGCGCAATTTAAATTTAAATTTATAAATTAATAAAAAACTATTATTTTGTTTTGACACCACTTTATTTTAATATATTTTTATTAGTAGATATAAGTAGATATAATGGGATATAATACATTTTAAAAATAATCAGTAAGATATATATGTATATATTTCTTTTAACATTTATTTCTTCTATTATCTATTAAGACTCGTGTATAGAGAAAGAGTATATACGAGAATTTATATTCAGTTAGTCTGTGAACATATTTTTTGACTTCAGATACAAATTTATGGTAGTCTAATTTTTCTAATTGTGGAGAGATTGTGAAAAAATTTGGTGCCTTGATAAATATAATAGTTTTGGGTTGAGGTATATTTTAGTGTTAATATTGTGAGCAAGATTAAGAAAAGATCACTTAGGTGGTTTGGTCATATGGAAAGGATGAATGAGGAGAGAATGGTAAGAAAGATATATGACGCAAGTGTTGATGGAACCAGAAATAGAGGACGTCCGCGGAAGACTTGGCACGACCAGATAAATCAGATAATGGAGGATGGTTCTGTTAGAAGCTTCAACAATCGGCGAGATTGTATAACAAGATGTATGAATGTGGATGAGGCGAGAATTGTGTGTCAGGACAGAAGAGTGTGGCGCTCTAGCCTCTCTGCCTACCCCCACGGGGAAACGGCGTGATGGTAAGTAAGTAAGTATATTTTAGTTTTGGAATATCAATCTCTAAATCTTGCAGATCAGATTTCGCTTCTAATATTTAATTTAAAACATTTGTATTATTGATTTTTTTTTGTATATCTCTATTATTTTTGATACTTTGAAATGTGTGAAGAGTTGGATACTTGAATAGTAATTTTCTTCTAAAATTATTTTTATCATAATTTTTTGAATGATTTCTACTTGTGATATTGAAGTTTTGTATGTTCCTCCCCATCCAATAATACCGTATTGCAAATGTGACTGTACAAACGCGTAATATATTATTTTCAGATTTATAAGTGATAAAATGTTTGTGAGTCTTAAAAATATGTAGGCAGTTTTACTTTTTTTGTTTATAAAATTAGTAATATGTTCTTTCCATTTGAGTTTTTTTTATCTATTATGATTCCTAAGTACTTGATATAGTATTTTTCTTCAATTGATGAACATTGGTCACGAGAGTATTTTTGAGTATGGGCTTTGGAGTGAATTTTAATATTAATTTGAGTGTTATTTTTCTGTTGAATAGCAAATCGTAGAAAATATGATTTTATCAGTATTAAGTGATAGTAGGTTATCATCCGTACACTTTTTTATGTTATTACTATCCTCATTTGCAGACATATTAGCGTCAGTCCAAGTTTTTTCATTAATTATTGGTACCGTATCGTCTGCATAAAATATTATTTTATCATGTAATTAAAGTTTAAATATATCATCAGAGTATAAAATAAATAACAATGGTCTAATTACCGTGCCTTGAAGTATGCCAAAGTCAGTGCTTTCAGATGTGCTATTGTGTCCATTTATTTTTACTTTTTGTTTTCGGTATGTTAAATAACCAATTAGTCATGATAAAACATAGCCACCGAGGCCAATATTTTTAAGGTTATGTTTTAGGTAGGTTTAAGGTATTATGTAGTTTCTTGTGTGATATGCTATCAAAGGCTATCTTAGGTCTATAAATATCCCAATGCATTTGTCACTGTCAGCTAGATGTTTATTTATTATTGAACTTATTTTTACAATAGCTATATGCTAATTTTTTCCATAAAGCCAAATTGATTCTCATTTATGGTGTTATTGCTACGTTCATATATACCTAGCAATAACATCATAAATGAGGTGTTTTTTTACAATTTTTTCGTAGATTTTGGCTATGTTGGAGATAATTGATATGGGACTGTAGTTTTTAATATCTTTTTTATTTCCTGTTTTAAATATTAGTGTGATAAAACCAACTAGTCTCGGTTCAGGCTTGAACCTTCATCAGGGTTGAATAAATATATATTAACTAAAAACAGAATTACAGCCAGTTAGGGAAACTTTGAAGAGAGAGATAGATAGAACATTGATTTTAGTGGGGGTTAGGTAGGAGAGAGGGGACAGGAGTGGGTGTAGGAAAGTAGAAAGGGAACATATCAAAAATTAGTCTACTCGATAAATCTAATTATTTGTTAAGTAAATGGTTTTTAGTTATCACTCTTACCTAACCTCCACCAAAGTGGATGTGTTATCTCTCTCCCTCTTCAATGTTTTCCTAACTGGTTGAAATTTTGTTTTTAGTTAGTATATATTTATTCAACCCTGATAAAGGTTCAAGCTTGAACCTAAACAAGTTGGTTATATATTCAAATAAAGCGGTGTTAAAACGAAATAATATTTTTTTATCTAAATTATAATTATATTTAACCACGATGTGTTTGCATCGTGCGAAAGTTATCAATTCTTTATTTTTTTGTTCATCACACCTACCTTAAATGCAGTGATCGATTGGAGCTGCTAGAGGTTTAATTCTAAAAATGACCGCGGCGGCTTTGTTTGCTTGTGATGGCCAATAGTGAATTAAAAAAGTTAAACTAAAATTTTCAGTGCTTTTGGCATCCATACAGAGTTTCACGTGGATAAATGTCTTTTGCTTCGTAAAATATGGCCTAGCTGCTGTAGCCAATGGGTATAGTTATATTACAGTTGTGTAACAACGCTAATGCGGTACATTGAGGCCCATGTGAGATAGAAGCCCAAAATGTCGTGAGTAATGATAATTTTTATGACTAATAATTTTAATATAAAATCTGCTTACTACAGTAAGATGTAGAAATTAAAAATTTTAAAAATCATATCTTTCGCGTATAATGAAAACACATAAAAACATTACCGATGTTTGTAGTAGTACCCCCCAAATATGTCTGTATGAATAGGGACCAGGTCATCACCGCAAAGCAAAACGAGGATTATTTTTCACACACATAAATGTGTAAAAAAATATATTTTCATTAAGGAGAATACATTCTTGTTGTGAATTTATAATTATTCACAACACAGGTCTGTGATATTTTAAATACTAGTCAAATGTATAATTTAATAAAATGTATTGTTAATTCTGGCGTCTGCTATCGGTTTACTCAAAGCTATTTGAGATTCCGTAAAAACAAAGTAGATGGCTTTCAAATCACGAAATGATAGATGTATTAATTTGAAAAAGTGTAACATACGCGTTCGAAAATTTGTCGTCAAAAATATTGTCGCTGTAGCATAGTTGGATAATGCACCTTCCCCGGTTTAAAAGGGATCCAGGTTCGAAACCCGGTGTACAATATTTTTTGTGTATTTCTTTCTAATTAATACATTTAATTAGTATTATGTGTGAATATTATAAGAAAAAATAAACCAATTTTGTTCATACTGTTTGACGGATAAAACTGCTTAACATAATTTTATCTTTTAAACAATACTTAGGGGGACAATATTTCAATCTGCAATCTTAAAAGCTTTTTGGCATCCATGCAGCTCTTCACATGACTGAATATAACACTCCCCATGAAAGACGGCCTAGCAACTATAAACCAGTGGATTAAATGTAGATATATTATTTTAGTAATAATTAACTAATAATATATAAAATGGTGTATCGTTAAATGAGGCCGCTGCCTTTAAGGAATGTATAAGCAAACCTTTGCAATGAAATGTCGGTGAGTTTTTTTTTCGCAAAGGACGCATCAAAGCGGAACAGTTCTAGCAATCAAATATGCAAATGTGAGGGAGTGAAACAATTGCGTTCGGGACCCGCAATCACCATAACATTGCTTTTCCACTGGTAATATTCAACACGGCACGGTGTTCCGGAACATTGTTACACGAAAATTATTCGCATTCGAAAGATAGATGGTAAAATAAAAAATATATATTTATGATGGTGATGTATTTCTCACTTCAGGATAGTGTAGAATTTAAATGTTAGACTTCATTTTAATATTTTACAAGAGAGTTAATGAAATTTTTTCTTATAACCGATATCCAAAACACTTTGATCCATTTATACCCTAACTCTTTTGTCTAGGTTTAATGTAAATATTTTTCGATTTAAGGAAAGATTTTTTTGGCCTAACCTAAACAATTTGTATGCATTTTTTGACTTGGCTTGATAATATAAATATTCATCTCTTTGTTCTGTGACTTTATTATCCCAAGTTGGACTAAATGTAAGTAATGAGTAATTTGTTGGTGTAGTGGTTAAGACACTGGCTTAGCGATGTAATGATCGGGGGTTCGCGTCTCGTTCCAGGACACCAGAAAGTTAGTTCTATTTTCATAGTACAAGCGTTTAGCTTAGTTTGAAAATTGATGTGACATGTAGTCCGCGTACGCATTTCTATTTTGAAAAATAAAGTGCGTTTCTTAACCTGACTGATTAATCTAAATAAACGAACACAATAAGAATATTAATCAAATTAATCTAATTTTTATTTAATAGGTCGCTCTAAAAACGATAAATGTCATACGGATTATGTAAATAAGGACGTGTTTATTTGACAACAAAAGTTAGAAATTCAATATAAACCATTGAAATTGTACCACGACTCTTTAAATAAATATGATTATTGTGTTTGAATGTATTGTGTAAGTGTATGTGTGATTCACGCTGTTAGGAGCTATGTTTTAGGCACCAATATATGCGTGGTGTGTTTAGGATCGACAGTGATGATAACAGAGGAGACGATAGACCTCCATATATACAGCATGTAACAGACCTAATCTACAATACTTAATGGGTGAATACCAGATTAAATTACATGTAGAAAATGTTCAAGAGACATGTGCCTAATCTCAACCACGTCAGAGATACAAGCATTTGATAATTCGGCTTGACAATTTTTATAAGATGATTTAGGGCCTGATTAATAATGAGACAATTTCCCAAATATTTTTTCGTAGTACGTATACTTCAAGCTTAACACGATTTTGTAAAAAATTCATATAATAATATTTTCCGTACCAGTTTATAATTTGCACATATTCCTTGAACATTTGATATAGACAGGTATTCGTCCATAAAATATTGTGGACTAGGTCTGTTACACCTGTATAAGGTGGTACACAGCTTTTCAATTGTTAAGTATTCCGTTTTTTTTTCTTCTATTTCTTAATCATAACTATTGGTTTGACGGAGTTGTTTTTACACTATCATCTCCACGGAACGTTTTAAATAAAACTAGCATGCCCGCACAGCTACCGCACGGTAGCAGACGTATCCTGCAGAGACGCAGTACTCTGTTTTCAATCTCACCCAACAAAAAAAAAAAAACACTTTTCTCGGTATCTCAGAATTGGAAGAAACAGAGCCGACGTACATAGCCAACAACCTAAGGTGTGGTGGAGAAATTGTGCAGGAGCTACACAGACTCACCCCGCGCACCTAAAAAAAATACCACTTTTCTCGGTATCCCAGAATTGTAAAAAATAGACCCGACGTATACAACTAACAACCCAAAAGGGTCAAAGGCCTGATGATCTTTGAGAAGCGTTAGGTTAGATTACTAACCACGTAAAAAAAAACACCACTATTCTCGGCATCCTAAAATTGTAAAAAACAGAGCTGACATATACAACCATCAACCCATCTCTCCAGGTTTTAATAAAAACAAACATTTTGTTAATACTCATTGATAAAACCATGAAAAGTGATTTGACAGGAAAAGAAGAAGAAAAATAAAGGAAAAGAATAATAATCCATCACTCATCGAGCTTGTATGAGAAGATGTATGAATGTGGTTGAGGCGAGAATTATGTGTCAGGACAGAAGAGTGTGGCGCTCTATCCTCTCTGTCTACCCCGGAAACGGCGTGATGGTAAGTAAGTTACAGGTTTATCTATCACCAGAACTGTTCAATCTAAATATTGAATAACAGACGCGTAAAAGAACAAACTCCTTCGACCGGTCTGTAGTAAGACGGGCGTATTTAAGTCACGTGTACAACTGCGAAATAATAATTAATTCAATTACGCTTTTAAAAAATCATCATTGTGTCGTTCTAGACAAAACCTATAAAAATCCAAAAAAACGTACAGAAAATTTTTCTAAGTATAATGTATGATTTTACCTTAATTAACCAAATTCCGGAGTGAAATCATCAATTTTATCTTGTGCGGGAAAATATAAAATATCTATGACTATTGTAAGTTGTGAAATCTGAATCTCGATACATGACATAAAAAACGCGCGAAAATCAACAGCTGTTTATTACAATGCCGAGTCGAAATAAAGTCATACATTTGAAACGTCAAAAAAAAAATTGCGCGAAAATTACGCACTGCAATAATGACAGGTAAAACAGCTGTTTATTTAATTTTCAGGCAGCCATGTATGAAATGTAACCAATGAGGGTATTGACCAATTACAGCCCACGGTTGCTGCTTGAAAATATGAAGTGTTGCGTTTATTAAGAAAAAATATCAAGCATTTTCTTCAATTCATTTGTATGTAGGTAGGTACGTCGATTTTTCAAATAAAAATTACGCGTTTTTTAGATTTTAAAGGCGAATTTTAAACGATAGAAGCTTACAAATACGAAAATAAATTATATTCCATTGTGATGTATGCACAGATGTAATAAAATTATATTTTGGTCGTAAACTCGCACAGAAAAGCTCAAAAACACGAAATTTCACTTAATCAAGCTTCACAAATAAATTAGAAGAAGAAGTTTTTTTTTTAAAGTGTGCAACGATACTACTCATCGGTGGCAATTGCCAAAAAATATTAAAATGATTTTAGCTCTTAAACTCGCAGAGTTATAAGCGAATGAAAAAAAAGTTAGGCTAATTAAAAAGTTAAATTTTCCAAAAATCACCAAACTAAAAGAGTTGTAACAAATAGAGGAGAAGAAGAAGAATGAAAATAAAAAAATGTAAAGACTCAGTCAACCTTCGGACGTCTGGGAAAAATATCAGAATGCGGATAGAACGCCTAATAAGCGAGATATTAACCAAAACGTGTGTGACAAAAACGGTTACATATAAACATATAAACATCGCGAAATAGGGTCTATTATATTTATTAAGTTTTTTGTTCAGTATATTGTAAAAACATGTTTGCCTTACTATTTATTTTAAATATTAATCGATTATTGGCTCAAACGGTATGTATGGCGACATCTCTGTAAAATAAGTTGTACTAAAAAAATCTTATACTTAAAAAAAATTGTTTACATAAAAAAAAAAACATTTAAAATATTCCTCACCCTTTTGTGGAAAATAAATTATATTTATTAGAAAAATATTAATAGTAGAAAATCTCATAATCTGTAAACATATTTTCCTTACCAAAATTATTTAATATATTTTTTTTTCTGAAATGGGATGTTTAGTGACATCTCTGTAAAATAAGTTGTACTAAAAAAATCTAATACTTAAAAAAATTGTTTACATAAAAAAAAAACATTTAAAATATTCCTCACCCTTTTGTGGAAAATAAATTATATTTATTAGAAAAATATTAATAGTAGAAAATCTCATAATCTGTAAACATATTTTCCATACCAAAATTATTTAATATATTTATTTTTCTGATCCGGCGTGTTTAGTGACATCTGTTGTCAAATTTGTAAAAAATGCATATGGATACGCGGCAAATTAATTATTAAATTTCGTTTATTATCTATAACATTTATTAATATTCTGAAAAGGCTATAAGATGCCATAAATTAAAAAAAGTAGTCTGTAAATAAAATAAATACATTTCTACCAAAAAATCGTTTTATTCGGCGGTAAAGATAATAATAAAGATAGAGAAAATGGACATGTCAAAAAATGTCAATGTACATATTTAAATAAAAATACTCTTTTTAATTCGGATTCGTCACATATTTCGCTTCAAGGTGGTCGAATGAACCGTTACCTGTATTATTACAATATTTATTTAATAAGCTCAATGTTACATAGAGTGTAGAAATAATTTTCAAATGTTTCATTTCTCACGTGAAAATGGACATTTTTACATGGACATGATATAATATTTAAACATTATTTATTAAAAATACTATTTTTAATTCGTATCGGGTATATATTATCCTTCAGGGTGCATGGACGCGAAGATACCTCCATGAATATGATCTTTTTAATAGACTGCTTCATACCGAATAGTGTACAGAGAACGTTTTCAAATCAAAAAATGTACATTTTCCCATGTGAAAATCGACATTTTTCATAAATCGCAAAGTTTGTCACTGTTTCGCCTGTCAAATATGGAAAAAACCGCATTCATTTGTTTTCTCCGGCGGTCGTGAGATTTCACTTTTCCGGGGTTATTTGTATCAGTTTTTTCGCATTTTCGGCGCATCTAGGTAGGTCCGTACGTTTTTCAAAAAAAAAAATACGCGTTTTTTAGATTTTTAAGGTGAATTTTAAACGATAGAAGCTTACAAATACGAAAATAAATTATATTCCATTGTGATGTATGCACAGATGTAATAAAATTATATTTTGGTCGTAAACTCGCAGCGAAAAGCTCAAAAACACGAAATTTTACTTAATCAAGCTTCACAAATAAATTAGAAGAAGAAGATTATTTTTTAAAGTGTGCAACGATACTACTCATCGGTGGCAATTGCTAAAAAATATTAAAATGATTTTAGCTCTTAAACTCGCAGACTTATAAGCGAATGAAAAAAAAGTTAGGCTAAATAAAAAGTTAAATTTTCCAAAAATCACCAAACTAAAAGAGTTGTAACAAATAGAGGAGAAGAAGAAGAATGAAAAGAAAAAGATGTAAAGACTCAGTCAACCTTCGGACGTCTGGGAAAAATATCAGAATGCGGATAGAACGCCTAATAAGCGAGATATTAACCAAAACGTGTGTGACAAAATCGGTTACATATAAACATATAAACATATAAACATCGCGAAATAGGGCCTATAACTTTAATATATATGATACTTATACAATTATATTTTGATTTGTGATTTAAGGAAAAGCACAAAGTAAACCCATCATTCTCTAGTACTTATATCTTAGCTCGCGCCCCCCCCCAAAAATTTCGTACTAGAGTAATCTCAGAAAAATCTGTGACGAAACAATAACTAAATAAATATTTTATTTAGTACGCATAATTTGATACGTTTTGAAATTACATTCGAAAAGCTACAACGCTCACATGTTCTTCTCTTGGGAATCTTTGTGAATTCTTTATAAATTCGGTATCTACAAGGTACCTACCTCCATAAAAAATTTTATCTAATAAAATATGCGTATCTATTACCCGTTTAGACGTTATACAAACTTGAGTACACTACAAACCTTTTCCAGGTTTATCGAATCGGATCAGGTTTTGGAAGCTGGCTAGCTGACAGTCGGAGCAAACTAAGGTAGAAGGAACACGAGACGATGGACGTGACCGCAGATAAATCATTTTCAGAAATTATATCCAATAGAAAACCATAAGTATTTTACAGACACAGTAACTGTCTATACATAGTAAAATGCTAAGCAGCTGAAAAATAAATTAAATTCTGTCCTCCCTTCCCAGTAAACTGTTTACGCATAACCATGAGAGTACTAATTACTCAATTTTGATTATTTTTATAATTTTTTGTCACTGTTCATATATATTACTGTGATATCTTTACGCTGGCTGTACCAATTTATGACATCTACTTGGGTAGTACAAGAATAAGCCGACGTGGTAACAATCGTCTTTATTATACAAAGCTATACAGTTATAAGAGATGCGTCTAAACGCATCTCATCATCGAAAGCAACGGCTCAGATGGGAGAGAACGCGCCCGATTGCCTGGCGATCTTTTATACCTTTCGCTCGAGTCACGCATTCACCCAGATACATAATAATTATATTGTAATATACATATTTTTCTATAAATGAGGAAAGATATATAACACCACTGATTAAGTTTTTAGCTGGATCACTCAAGTAATAATATATTACTTCTTGTACATTTCTAGACCACCCTGTGTATGCATACATGCATGAAGTTCGGTTCGGAGCAATTTTGGTTTGAAAAATGGCGTCGCAAGGGATAGCCCTAGGATAAACGCGATTGATATAGGTTTACAGAACTTCTATGTATTTCCCAAAGGAAATTACATCTCCGGTAGGTATCTACGTGTTATATATTCAAAATACCCTTTCCTTTTTATGCAACAGATCGATTTTGAGACACATCGATGGACCAAAATGAACGATAACCAGAGAAATATCATATCCTTAGAATATTAGATTTTTTTCTTAAACAGCATATTGGAATCATTTGTTTTATATTTATCCGAATAAAATGATAATATTTTGTTCAGATATAACTGACGCTATCCCAATTGAATTTTAAATTAGCCGGCCCGAGATTTGAAACCGTGCCCCCTGATCTGCTACTGATTTATGAAACTGACGTTTTAGCATATTACGCTACGATAGGTTTTCAATGATGTCGATATTACCCTAATATATAAATGTACAAATATACAACATCCTATGAGTTAAATTTTACATGATATAGATAATCTTATATCTATTATTATAGTGTGTGTGAGGTTGCATATACCATAGACACAGGGCGCGATACATCGACACACGATCCCTGTAAAGATCAGCAAACCCTTTATCGTAATTTATTCATAGGTTACATTTTATATGGAGAGAATATTAAACCAACCGATGTGGTAGCACATTTATCTCACGGTCTCGTGGAAAAACAGCTTAATTTAATTACTAAACTGTTAGGGCTTGTTACTTTTCATTCCCTTAGCTTTTTTAATATACTAAAATACTAATTATAACTGCGTCAAGTGCCACCTGCATCACCATCCTTCCAAGAATCTGATCATTCATCTCAAGTTAATGCACTGGCCACTGTTATACAATGCTATTCTTTAAAAATGTATACAAAAATATTTATATACAAAACAATTACCCGTACATTGTTGTGTTATGGACGTGAATCGATAAAGAATGCTGAGCTGTTGGAAAACTTGCGGAACCGATTTATGGACCCGCAAAAGGACGAACTTTATAGTCTTTCGGGGAATAGTAATGTGCAGTGGCGTGCAGTTGGTATTGACTTAGGTTATGCTGTTACCCTGATATTATATAATACACTGTATGCTACATTGTACATAGGTTTATGAATTTTCGTTTAACCGGCGTCATTAGGCAAAATGAATACATCATAATAAAAATTCATTATCCTCGAATGCAAAGATAAATCATGTTTAGTAAGATAGGAAAATTTAAGCAAATGCTTCGATCAGCTCTAAGCCAAGTTCAAAACTACTAAAATGTCAATTTGTTAAGAAACAGCATTAGAAGTACTCCGCACAACATGGATCAGCTGATTCATTTCTGACTTACCGAGTGAAATTTTAAATTCAGTAGGTGGCAATTGTACGGCTTGAATAAAACGATATATTAAAACAGTCCCTAGCAATTTTAGTAGCAATAAATGAATAATAACCCTGTAGAAGACTACTCTGCTCCGGTGGCGTCGCACGGTAGCATCTAGAACTACGCAACTAATGATTTTGCTGATACACGGTGGTCGCCAGTGTAATTGTAACATATGAATTATTTAATTTATATTTGTTTTCCAGAATTTTTAGTAATGCACAGCTTTTTTGCTTGTAATGTGACGAAAAAACGTAAATTATGTCAAAACGTTAGATTAGAAAGATGTACTTTAGCATTAGTAGATGAATGCCCCATTCTATTTCGTCCGTTCACTCACATGTTCGTTTGAATTATATCGCGGAGTGTGCGTGTGCGAGTGTGTGTGGCCAAAGCAGGATGAACAATAAAATACTACTTACAATAGAGCAACGTTTATTGATGCTTGAAACACAATTACGGATACAAGTATAACTAGTAAAAGTTAGACAACGTGAAGCGTTTGTTGTCAGGGAGACGGCTGCGAGAGAAGTGATGCGCTACGGCCGACTCCCTGGGCGGCTGAGGCGCATATTGGGGGTCGGTACCAGGCGTACTTTTGTGGTTGTTGAGAGCATCGGTATATGCAGGGAGACGATAGATTTCCATAGTCTGTACAAGGAGTCAAATTTTTGAAAGTTGTATATATTATCATGTTGGTAGCTGGATATAATAGGTGTGGTAGCAAAAATAATAGCTTTGTCTCTATGAAACATCTACATTTTAATGACAATCCCTTAGGGGATAAAATCCCAGTAATTAGTTCCTACAAAGATTTAGACATACTAAAAATACTGTAAATATTTTTTACTAACGATTAAGCAACCCGTTTTCGCAAAATTTTTTACTTTAGTAAAGAGTTACTACTGATCACACAACCGGCCCTAAGTCCTAATGACAGTCATAAAATATCACAAACTTTGAATATCTATTGACACAAAAAAAAGTATTAAATATTAATATTGAAAAAAAACTTGAAAATACGAACAATAATATTTTTTGCATATTTACTTTTGAAAAATTGCAAGTAATAGGAGATACTAGGAAAGTGAAAGGACGAACAATAAAATACCGATCACCGACAGAATGACGAATGATGAAAATGAGAAATGACCACAGCATCGCTACATGTCACTGTGAACAATTCCCAAAACAGTCTATACAGTAGGTACTACTAGAGAGAGATAAATTATTCGTATAAATGCTATCTCATGTAGGTACATCTCAATGGAGAACCCGGTGACTAGAGGCGTGACTGAAGATAAAATTGATTTTAGATGTTTAAAATAATGTTCACACTTTCATGAAAAAAACAAAACTTAATTGTTTTGACATTTATGTGCACAATCAACTGAAAAAATCCTTGCTTTATGGTGATTTACGTTTTCAGGCGATGGTCTGGTCCCTAACCCTACTACTCTACGTATCGATGTTTTCATAGTACACGTGAGAAAGTTATTTTTAATTATTATAATTCTACGTGTTGTAGTGGTTAATATTAAAATTTATGCTCCTTAAGGAACACTTGAGATGCTTGAATTATAATTAGAATTAAGAAACACTTAAGATCCCTAAATAGCAACAACTATTCAGAATTTTACAATCACCTTTTGGAAACAAATCATTCTCTTGATATTAATAATGGTTTAGAAAAAATAATTACACAGTTAAATAAATTTGAAATTTTAGAAATAAAAAAAGTTATAAATAACCAAACACTCTTTGCAAATAGTCACCTTTTAAATTTGTTTTAATATTACTTATTATTATTCTTACTTATTCGCCACTTTGTAGTTTTGTTTTGTATTTTTAATTTCAGTATACCCACATTGTTTCCTGAAGAAGATACCATAGGTATCGAAACATGTTGAATAATCAATAATTAGCGGTTTAAAATTAAAGAAGTTAAAATTTATTAGTTGGATCGGCGCCGGCGTATTTAATGGGGACTCCCAATGTTTCACGTTGGCTGCATTAGTGTACTTACACCATTGCTTGCTATAGTGCGCTCGGATACCGAATGACCAATATTGTCAATATTGTATTTTAAATATTTTATATTTGAAATAATTCAGTAATAACTCACAATAATAAAACGTAGAATATTCGACATCAAAATCATATACGTAATGTTAAGTAAGGACATTTTTGCTCTTGTGCTAGCACAGTTAAATCATTATGACAGTTCGATGGTAGACAGTCCGCCTTTATTAAAATTGGATCGCTATTCGACACAACAACGCAAATTATGCAATTTACAATTATACAAAAATGGTGAAAGTTTGACTGTCACAATTCGCAAATTGCGTACAATTTTTAGTAATAAAAATATTCTGAGATTGATACACTCAATTGTGAAGAGAATTATCGAAAAATTCGAAGAGACTGGGTCGATTACTGATGTTAGACCATCGACACGTATTCGTCCAGGTCGTTTAGCAGAAATCATCATGACTGTTCGCCAGAATGCAGAACATCGTCCTCAAGAAATTAACAATTCAAGAAGCACCATGCAACGTATTCTCACGAAAGATTTGCGTCTTCACGCTTAAAAAATCTAATTGATTCAACAACTTAAGCCTACAGATCATACACAACGAAGAGAGTTCGTCAATTGGTTCATTGAACAACAACAAGGGAACGGCGAGTTTTCCAACAAAATCATCTTCAGCGATGAGGCCCATGACTTTGGCTTCGTAAACAAGCAAAATTGGCACATTTGTAGTGATAAAAACCCACATGTGTTTCATGAGAAGGAAATGTATTCCAAATTTGTCACCATTTGCTGTAGATTTTAAGCTGGAGACATAAATGGATCCTTTTTCTTCAAAGACGCTGCCGGGAATGGACAAACAGTCAATGGCGAACGGTATCGAGGCATGATAATCCAGTTATTTGTGCCTCAAATGGATGGGATGGATCTTGAAAACATGTGGTTCCAACAGGATTTGCTACATATCATGTGAAACAATGGCATTATTGCACGAGACATTCCCTGGTCGTGTAATCTCCCGTTTGGGCTACTAGAATTGGCTGCCTAGATCGTGCGATTTAATAGATTTAGACTTCTTTCTCTGAAGTTTTTTTGAAGTCAAAAGTTTATGTCAACAAACCCTTGACCACCCAAGCCTCAAAGGAAGAGATTAGACGTTGTATCACTGAAACCCAGTCACAATTATGCCAAACCGTGATTGAAAATTTCGTCAAAATGTGGCAGCGAAGCCGAAGAGAGCATTAATCAGATGTCTTGTTCCATACATAATTCCCTCATGTCTACTTTATGATTAAATCAAAATTTCAGTATTTTTTGAGAAAATATTATTAAAATTTTCCGCTCTTGTTGGGATATCTTTAGAAGCTTAAACTAAAATGTATACAAAAATGAGCGAGACCGCCGATACATGCCACAGACATATTTGTCAATATGTGTAGAAAACGCAGAGGAAAATGGATTATGCTCGTGTGGGTACTGTATCCAGGGTACAGAGTCCATTCGAATGAACATATTCCCAGATGAATACCGCCGGCAGGGATGTTTAATTACATTTCGCCAACTGATGAATACATCCTCGTCTAATGAGGATATCTAATTTAGTTGCCTTAATATAGTTAGTAAAGTGGTGTGCAATACTATCCGATGTGAATAATCCTTATAAGTAATATTTGGTAGATGTTTTGTAACTTTATGCCAGAGTCGAAAATTAATTAATTAATTGTAGCTGCCAATTATATTTGAAATGGAAGACACCGCATAGGGTAAGACTAGATTTTAAAGGTTTTGACTTATCTATCAAAAGCTGGGACTTATCGTTCACAGATGGCAAAATGATTTAAAAATATGACTTTAATCCTTGCAAGTTTGCAAGGTCCAAAAGTGCGTGTTAACACGCTTATAGCTTGGCGTGACATACAAAGTTTGGCGTGTTAACGCGCTCATAGCATTTAAAAGATTAATGGAAAATTCACTTACATGGATAATATCGTTTAATATCTAATGATGACATAATTCTCACAAAACATTGTCAAAAATGGAAAATCGTCTTTATGAAATGTATTGATTTTTTAAATCAATATATCGTTTGAAATCAATACAAATTATGAAACCAAAAATACTCTAATGTTCACGACTTCATTATTTTTATTTTGTCTGAATATTAAACAAAAAAGTTCATTATATAAATATATATACTATTCTTGAAATATATACTTTTACTCGTGGCACTGATGAATCTGTTGCTAGTATAATTTTTATTATTATTACAATATAATTGTGCATAGAGTTGTTTAAATTTTATTTATTTTATGGAAAGGAAATGAAATAATATTAATCATATAATAATAATAATAAATTATAATATTTTAGATAGACTTGGCACGACCAGATAAACCAGATAATGGAGGATGGTTCTGTTAGAAGCCTTAACAATCGGCGAGCTTGTATGACAAGATGTATGAATGTGGATGAGGCGAGAATTGTGTGTCAGGACAGAAAAGTGTGGCACTCTATCCTCTCTGCCTACCCCCACGGGGAAACGGCGTGATGGTAAGTAGTAGATAGTTAATTAGACTTCGCTAAGTAACTGACCGGAAGCAAAGATATATATTATATATATTTTTCATTTAAAACAATCTCTTCATCGTTAAAAACAAAATAAAGATTATTGATTAATATTATTCTGTCAGTATTATAAACAGAAATGAAGCGTGAGACGGGTTGAACCATAATACACTCTGACCCCTCCTACGTAAAGCATCATAACTAGCAGTCAAATTTAGTAGTTATAATAATGAATACATTTTTAAGTACAATATTTTTTTAATGTGTTGCGTTCATAATAACATACCACTAAATATTTTAAAAAATTACTGCCAATTATAATAGTTTATTAAATTAATTGAGGGATTTTAAGTATTAAGTTTCATAATACATTAACATAACATATGAAACTAATTATAAAAATCCACAAAAATATTAAAGCACATTGGTATTGAAGTAATGTCACAGTTTTCATTATATAGTAACATAATATCAGTAGGGAAGAGTATTATCAAACAAAAAACAATTCATTTTAAATTTACAGGTAGTGTAATAAAATAAGGTAAAAACTGGACAGAAAAAGTTTGAAATTATGGTTGAGGAAGAGAGAAAACAACGAGACGTGTATGTAGATAAATGATTTATTAAATTTTTTAGTGTAGCAAGGTTAATATTGAAAAAATAAATTTGTGTTAAAGCGCCCCCTTTCAATAATAATTCATTTTTTCGTATTTTTTTACGAAAAAGTGGGTTGTTATTATTTATTTATATCACCAGTTATACACTGAATTAGACTTTTTTTAAATTATTATTTAATCAAAAATAATAAACAGAATTTAATTTGCCATAATTAAGACAATACAAGTACATGGTGTCCCAAAGACTTTTTCGTAATAAAATTCTGTGATAAGATAATAGATGGATTTAATAAAAAAAATGTTTATTTTGCATTTAAGAACAGTCCATGGGAATTTGTTTAAAAAAATTATGTTTTCTAAATGTAATCCGTTATTTCGCTGGCACTCTTCTAAATGGGAGGTAAAATTTTTGTGAACTACTCGGTACGTATTCTCCGTGATCGCTGCCATTTCTTCTAGGATATATTTTTTTAGTTGGTCCAGTGAGGAAGGATTGTTACTGTATACCTTTGATTTAAGTTAGTCCCATAGAAAAAATTTCCATTGATGTCAAGTCAAGGCTACGTGGAGGGCTATGTCGGGATATTAATTTTAAAGGGAAAATTTCACGAATAACTGGTAAGGACATGTTTCATAGCGACTAAATTTCCAAGGACGCGGCTAGCGTTCGGCATACCCCTCGCCCCTCTCCCATTCGTTACGTTGGTGCAGCGAATGAACTAATGTGAAAAATACTTTTGGGACACACTCTATTATAAGAAAGACCGCGATTATTAAATTCATTTTCCGTATGCCACACAATTTTCCTTTATATGAAAAATTCTTGCATAAACGAAATATATTATAATTTGATTAATGTGAATCTTGAAAAGAAATATGTCGAAAATTATTCCGAGGTCTTCTAACATCTCTTTTATTTTCTAGCCGAGTGTTATCTATTGTGTAAGTAAAATTAATGTTGTTAATGTTCATAATGTTATTTTGTTGAGGAGTTTGTTCACCTTACAGTAGGCTGAAATGCGGACTAAATCATCTTTGATTTTATGGCAGCCGTCTAGGGAAAAATTGGTAAAAACCTTTTTTTTTATTCACATACCGATTTAAATAGTAAATATTCAGGATTGCTCATGTTTTTATTAAATGATATAAAACTTTTATAATACTTGAGACGTATGTACGTCGTTTAAGTATGACAATTAATGTATACGCATTATAAGTGAAACTATTTGGTTGTTCATCTATTGCTTGTTTTAAAAAAATATTTGATTACTATTTTTTTTATACTTAGTTCTCCAAAATTAATGTTTGCCTCAGATCTTGTATCTTTCAGTTTTTAATTAAATTTAATCAAATTAATATTATCTATGGTTTTAACTTTTCAAAAAGATAGATAAGATATCAATTACAAAAAGTTATTAAAATAAATTTGCAACTAGCGATTAACAATGAAGTAAATTTTTATATTATGAATTTATTTTTTACTCAAATGAAAATAAATATTCTTGTAATTACCTGCAAAATATTCTTCAGTGTATATAACAATTATATCCTTAAAAATATTTTTTTTTAGAATATCTGCTTATATTTTATAAAGATTTCGATTGAAATATAATACTATCTACAACAACCATAATCTGTTATAATGAGATGATATATCCCAAATGAGATACAATGAATAACTTCCATAGTACTTACTAGATTTTGATTAGATTTTTTTAGAAAATTGACCTTGTAAATATCTTGGCTATGTTCGTTAGTTTGATACAATTTCTTATTTCAAAATGGCGACTGTTAAAATATTTAAAAAGCGTAACTTCATTATTTTTTTTAAATTAAAAAATCCTTTCGTGTCACACACGTACGAAATCTACCTGATTATTGCATTCATTGCTGGAAAACAATTCTTACTTTCACTATGATTATTATTATAGAACTGAAGGAGTAGTAGAATATCAGTAATCTGAACTAATTGCGTCTGGGATATGTTTGGATTGTGTTGGCAATCCAAAATATCTTGCCGGGTGAAATTCCGCGCGCTCTCGACTAGGAGTGGGTAACATCATGCCTCCATTATTCTATGTTGCAGAATTTTAATACCATCCAAGATATTGAATTAATCTTGTAGAAATGTCTCAAAAGCGTTAGCACGAGTTTTGTTCACGTCAAAGAAAAGTTAGAATTACATCAACGGCGAAAAGACAGATATACTCACTGTAGAGTTTGGTATAGGAAAAGGGTAAATTTGCGACTAGGAAAAAGATTGCATTAAAATTGGATATTTTTGTGTTGACTCTATATGCAATCGTGTTACTTATCGCCTTTTAGCAATGTTAATGGTTTCACGGTGATATCACAATGAGACTGATCTCTAAGGTGCGTCATTATTCACATACTCATTACTCATAGTACTCACATTTAGCGACTCTCAGAGATCAAAGTCTCATTGAGAGATTATCGTGAAAACATCAAGAAATAGTTCTCCACCTAAACACTCTTCTCGATGAAAACTAAGATACAGAGTGCGCCGACTGTCGTCATGGGAAAGTTTCACCTCGATTCACGCTGCAGCAGACGGCCACTTACTGCAGTTTCAAAACTTAAACTTATGATGAAACAGCTATGGCTAAAAATCATTCTTATAATTTTTTAAATGCTCTTTTTTTTAGATTACATCATATAAAAAAAAACGACTCTGGTATCCAAGTAAATATAGAACACTTAAATTTACGAGTGTGTTACAATGCATTTGTTTAACATAAATTTCTGCTCATAAATATAGGGAAATCTACGATATTGAAAAGTCTTTAAACCTATATCGTAACACAGTTTCTGTTCAATACGGAAACCAAGAATAATATTAGACAGCATTGCTTCTGACTGATCTCTACTCAATTAGATCAGATATTGAGCCCATGAACGATTTATAAGTTTTAAGGAGAACACATTCTTACTGTGCAATTGCAATTTTTCAGAACATAGGTGTGTGATATTTAGTACATTAAAATGTATATATTACAAAGGTTGTGATGATAAGATACACTGATAAAATCAATTTAGCGAAAAAGTATTTTTGTTGCTACTGGGATTAATTAGTGTTAATTGTGTTGTTTCGTGTTAAGTGTATTCTTTCGGAGCTAAAACATAAATATAAAAATGTTGATGGAATGTCGTCGTTGCACTCGGTACTGTGTGTAACAATTGTTCGCATGTTATTTTGCATTGAGAGAATTATTATGTGTATAGTAATATTTAACAAATCTCGGCATGTAGTCTAATATTTATAATATTGAATTCTTAAAACATCGCTCATTGACTAAATGTTTTCCAAAACTTTAGAATTTTTTTATCTTAATCTTTCACTATTCTTCTGTGTGTTACGTCTAGGAAAATTTAAAATAAAATTGACACATTACATTGAAGAAAAGTTAAAATTCCTTTGAAATATATGTTTAAGTTGGATATATAATATATCTACTTTTCTCTAGTGAATTTCTCTAGTGAGACGGGCGCAGTCTAAACAAATTTTTATATGTATTATATAGTTACTGATAAATAATAAATAAATAATAATAATCTAATTGTTATGAACGTTTATTTTAGGAAGACAAAAAAAAAAGTTAAAAAATATAATTTTTTTAAAATTATTATATTTTTTCACAAAAATCATTTTATGCGCGTATCTTAAGGCTGTTTGTAAACTCTAAATTATAATAGTTATATAAAAAGTGGTAATAAAATGATTACATCGGTTCTACTGAGATAATTTACACAAGCACCGCCTATATGGCAGACAATTTTTGATCTGACTAGTAGCTCTCTTCGGGAAAGAAAATTATGTTTTATTACCTTCAAACTAAATACTTTTTAGTAGACTTTTGATTATCAAGAATGTTCACATATATTTTAATTGATAATTAAAAAATACAAAACATTGTAGATATTTTGTATTCACAAATCATACTTTTGGTGCGCCTATAATATCGACCGCGAATAATTTTATTATCACATGTCTGCGTCTAAATTCCTACCCTCGACTCATATTCTACTGCTTGTCTTCAGTTTTGAATTGGAGCCTGATACTGTTGACATGATGCGTCACTTGATCAATATTGGATTATCGTTCGATCTTTGTAGATCAATCATCTCCAGTGCGGAGGAGCACTGTTTTTTGTGATTTGTGATCATATTTTTTGTTCTTTGTGTGTACCGTAGGTGAATTGTGAAATCATCGTTTTCATTTGGAAATGAAGATAGTCGACTATCGTGCATACAGTGTGTGGTTTCGGTGGCAACTGCTGGGATCGGGAGGCGTCATATTTAAGGTAAGTCAAGTATTCCTTCTAAATCCCGGTTTCCCGAAATCACTGGCTCTTTGATAAAATTCCTTTCTCCTCATCAATCTCTTCCTATATCCACCTCTCGATTCCTTCCCCACCCGGCGGTAATTTCTACTTACAACCGGAACTATTGTAATCCCTTCCACGGAACATGTATCCCGGAGATTGCACAGTAATTTAAAATACCGTTGCTTCTAAGGCGAAAAACTAGGTGTCTCACTAGAAAAAGAATATAAAATTAAATCTGATGAGTTGTATATAGATTGCCATAGTTTATTCCATAAGAAATTCTATCGGCGATGGAAAGTTCGGGGTTGAATTTATAGCTGTATTCTTTCTGAAGATAAATTCTTTGTATTTTTTTAGATAGATGTTACACACTTATTTAAACTCATATATTTTATTTTTTCCACATCTAAATACCTTCTTTTACCATTCTTTGTATCTTCGAGCTTATGATATTCGCCACCCTCAGCTTATATTCATATATGACAGGTTACTTTCATATTCAAATTCAAGTTAGGTTTACATTTTCCAATTGAAATTACGAGATTGCTGCTGAATATTTTAAAGACCTAAATTGGATGTCCACCGTTTCCTCCACAACTTAACAGTGTACAATCAACAGGAGGAAAATAAATCAAATAAATATTTCAATCGACATTCCTACGATTATTTAAAAAAAAAAAAAAAAACTTTTAAAATTAGCAGTCCATGCCCGTGATTTAAATTAAACATGCTGATTCATAAAATTGTTTTATTAAAGAAATTAAAAATTTAATTAAAAATACATTAAATAATTAATGTATTCATTTGGAAATTTTGAAAAAAAAAAAGATATCGATTAAATAATACATTTCTACAGTATTTCGTAAACTTTCTACATTCAATGCATCTTTCAGTAGAAATCTCAAAGCTATTTCTTGCGGTACTCTGGCCTACTAAATCGGGTTTTGAATTTAATACTTTTATATAACAATGTACATAAAACAAATACTGCTTCGTAATTAACGAACACCTGACTATCTGCTATAGATAAAAAAGTACATGCTTAAAAAAACGGTGTTTCAGAAGAAATAACGAACTTTTTAAAGAATCAACCGCAATTGCTTATTTTAATTTGTTTCAATAAAATATATTTATTTTCCTGAGTAGGGACGAACTGTGTACTTATTTTAAGTCGCGTTTTGATTTTAAGCCCTATTTATTTTACTCCTTAATTTACGGAAATATTTGTGAACTGTCAAATTAATTTCACCGATTTGTTATATTGTCTCTATTTAAGTGTATTTTTCTATAAAAATAAATTATATGCATTGATTTTCAAATTATGTAATATACCCCACTCTACAGATCTCCCCTGCCGAATCTTACAGTATGCTACAGGGTAAGTGTTATGTTCCAGGTCGATGTTGTTTTTGAATAACCAGAAAATGAAACACTTTTTTTAATTTCGTTTTTATTTATCGATTATTTGGTTTATTATGTATGTAATTATTATTATTAATTAGTATGAAATATGATATCGGTCAAAAGGGCCGCCTCTGGATTTAAAAAAAAATATATTTTTTATAACATTTCGCACACTTCACTCGCTATTTCAGCAATTTCATCTCGAGTATTGTCCTGTAGTTGGCTTATTGGCATAGACCTTTCCTTTCAAGTAACTCCACAGAAAATAGTCGGGAGCCGTCAAATCAGGTGATCGAGAAGACCAGCAATATCACCACTTTTTGACTTTATGCGGCTGGGTAAAATTTCTCTCAAAATTTCAAACGTAGCTCGAGCTGTGTGTGAGATGGCACCACGTGTGTTGCGGGCTTAATCAACCCAGTCGGCTACTAATAAATTTTTCAACATATGACGATAGCGATCACTATTAATAGTTATAGCATTGTCATTATTTAGAAAAAATATTTTAATAACTTCAACACGCTGTTGAGGCGTTCAATGCTCCATAATAAATTATAATAAACTACTCTTTACGACTCCAAATGCAAACTGAAAAATGTTTGCCAAACAAAAATAGCTTGGAACATAATATTCACCCTGTACATGCATAGTCTACGTGTGCTCCATTTCCAGAGTAATGTGCGGACGAATCATTTTCAGCCTAAAATTTTATTTTGAATTAGATTTTGTGAAAACTATTTGTAATGATTAAAAACGCCATATTCAATGATTAAACTAAATATAATATTATAATAATATTTGATTAATTTTATAACTGTTTATATATTATATATTTATGTATTTTCAAAACGTATATTTTACACGTACTTGCTTGTCTTGCGGTGGTGTATTATGAACTGCTATTTACGTATATTAAAATAAATATATCGAGTACGACATTGCATTGTACAATACAAAATGACGCAATTTGATTTGTTAAAACGCTAAATAAAATTAACTTAAAATAAATTTACAATAAGTCTGCATATTTCTTATGTTTATCTTTAATATATATAATTTATTATATCAAAACAAAATTTCACACATTTCGAAAGAAATAACAATTAAATACACTTTTAAAAATATCAATTTTAAATCGTAATTATTTATAAATATATATGTAGATGCTGGATACGATTATTGAAAAATATATTTTTAACAGTGGAACTGGCGGTTCACATAAATATTTTTGAAATATTACCAAAACCTATAAAATAAATGTAAAACAATGATGTTGGTTTAGAAACTAGAAAAAGTAAATAAATTTTTTAATTGTATGTAAGAAATTATAACTATTGATAGCTTCCCCGTTTTTTTCATAATTTTTCACATATATATTTGGTATTTAATTAGTTTAAGCTTTATTTAAAAAAAATGGTTTGTGAATATAAATTTACATAAATAACTATACTTATATTTCTATTTATATTTATACTTCTTATTAAAAGCCAAGAACATTGACCAAAAATTAGATAGTATTTAATTAATTATTAGTATTTAGTTATAAATGTACTACTCTTATATTAATAAGTAATTAGCTACATTGTTATGAATGATTACCGTCACTATGAAATACCATAATGAAACTCGAAAATTGTATAACTTCACTTTTTTATGAAATTGTTGTTTCGCTGCCATCTGTTGTTAACTTTGGTATTAAAACAGTTTTTTGTCTCTTCTGCAAATTTTACAAATCTGGGGTTACAGAATTTTCGGGTTCCGCAGACGCTAAGTTTATCTCTAAATTGTGTTATTTCTCTGTAGAACCCAGAGGTTAACAGATCAAAGTATTTTTTACAAAGGAAATAAATTATCATAATTAACTGTATAACTTACTTAAAAACTAAAATATATTCAGAATAAAATCATCTTTAATTAATAGATTTTTAACTTAATTACCTAATTTAAATACGAAATATTTATCTTTTAGCATACAATATTAGGCCCTTGTACAATTAAAAAATATAGCTACATGAAACAATTTTTTATTTACTTAATATATTCGAATATATAATTTCTTAGATAGAAAAGAGATGTCCATCATTGTAGAAAGTCGTTGATGTTGTGTATTGTAGATTGAAGTCTGCTCTTGGCATTCACCGCGTGCCTTATGGTGTTAATATACATAATGGCATCACCAGTGAATACGAGGAGAAAGACTTTTCATGATACACACTTCTTCGGGAAGATCTTCAGTTCACTCTTCTTTCTTCAAATGAATCCTCTTCCTTGGGTATGGTCTCTCAATTTCGTCTGAAGGTTAATAGTGTGGAATGAAATAAAAATTATAATAGTAATGAATGTTTTTCCAAAGATAAAAAGCAATCATTAAATACTTATTATAATACACCGTAAACGAAATACATAAATTAATTAAAATATTTGTGATTATTTTATGCATCTAACTACAATTATCGTTTTAAATTGTAAGAAATTTGAATAAATTGCATCGCTTTAGCTCAGAGTATTCACTTTTTTACATTTTAAGATAGGGGCATAATCAATCATCAAATATTTTAGAACATTAATAAAACCTAATAATATAATATTAATTACTTCAACTATTTTGATCAAATTTGGTAAAATACTGATGAAACAATTTTTATTATAAATTTTGTTAAATTTTTTTGAACAAATGTTAATAATATTGTTTCGTTAATATAATTAATACGATGAAGTGATAAAAATCGAACGATTAACAACATAAATAAATTTATGAATGCAAATCGTTTATATATTTATATATATTCTACAAGTTATGTCACGTTATTACAGTAAAATAATAATACTGCGTTATTTTATGTATCCCGAGTAACAGAGATTGTGATTTATAGAGCTTTGACGTGAACGTAAATATTTACTATATATTATAATCTCTGATTTAAGTTCACTGTGTATCAATTATTAATTGAATAAAAAAAAAGAAGAAGATAATTAAAATATAACATATACTGAAATATTCACTAACTTTGATCAAATATTAACAAATTTAACACTTTAAATAAAACAATTTGAAAGATTTTTTCTTCTAATTTTACATTTTTAGAAAGTTGATTGTATAATTCGAGTAGCCTGTTGGTGTATTGGACAAGACGTTGGCCTAGTGATCTAACGGTCGGGGGTTCACGCCTCGTTCCAGGACACCAGCAAGTTAGTCCTATTTTCATAGCACAAGCATTTAGTTTAGTTTGAAAATAGTAAGAATATTGATATGACATGTATTCCGTGTATGCATCTCTAATTTTATTAAAAAAAAAAAAAAAATTTAAATTTAAAAAAAAATCTTGGGGCGTGATGTATGACTGTTTTGTTTCAGTTTTAGACAAATTTGATTAAATCTCATTGGATTGACAAGCTTATCAGTCATGGTTATACGTTTTGCAGCCATACAAATTGATCTTGCTTCGCTCGCAATTCTTCACAGCAGATACTTACTTTAATTCTCTGTCAAAAATTTACGAAAATTTAATACTATTGCGAAAATGTTATAAATTCAATTTTTAAGTTATTATAGAAATAATTCACTCACATATATTTCCACTTATACAGATTATTGAGTCAATCAATGTTATAATTATTCTTTTAAAATTAGCAAAATTAACGTTGTGGTTAAAATCCATTATCTTTATTAATTTGGAATCGTTGGAGATAAATAAAGCGTGTAAAACTAATCTAAAAATTATAAACAACCGACTAAATTTAACTACTAAATTTTTTTCCTAAAAATTATTCGATTAAATTTGTATTATGTAACTATTTGAGTTAGGTACTAAATTTATTTTTTATATAATTATTGCTTTTGAAAAATAGATTCCGGTAAAGAAACAATAACATATGTTTTTGAGTAGTATTGACATCTTGAAGAATAAAATTGTATTTTTCGTAACGGGTAGATGTATATAAACTCAATAAGTGGTTAACGAAACAAAGTTAACAAATAAAAATAATAAATTATAATTATTCCATTAAATTGAACGAAAAGTAGAGCTAAAATTGCTAAAATAGCTAATTTTGTTATACATTAATAAAATTCTTTCATAAGATTCATTTTATACTCAATATATCTTTTATTAATATATATTTCGAATCCCGTAGACAGCACGAATGTCTTAATTCTGGAATGAATTCTACCATGGTAAGCTTTACTGCGGTAATAAAAAAATAAAAATTCTAATTTTTCTGTCGCATTATACGTCAACATGATAGCCTAGAAAATGTACAATTTTAGAACAAATAAAACCTGCATGGATGTGATGAATCTGGCTGGAAAGACCCTGGAGTCAGCTATGAGGGTGATCCGCGATCGAGATTGTAGAGGTTCATTACGAGCCGTGTCTTTTCTGATTTTGAAAGAATAAACAACTATTTATGTTTTTAATATTTAACGCAAGCACGTTGTGGTTCATTTTAATAATAAATAGTTCATTTAATAAACTATTAGTTAAGAAGTATTTGTGTTGTTAATAAATAGTTTGTAAAATAAACTATTAGTTAAGAAGTATTTGTGTTGTTAATAAATAGTTTGTAAAACAAACTATTAGTTAAGAAGTATTTGTGTTGTTAATAAATAGTTTGTAAAATAAACTATTAGTTAAGAAGTATTTGTGTTGTTAATAAATAGTTTATTAAATAAACTATTAGTTAAGAAGTATTTATGTTGTTAATAAATACCCGTGCGTAAGTTCAGACTTCAGTGCTAAATCGAAACATGTCTGTATAAGTTTGTTATATTAATGAATAAAAATTATCAAGAAAACAGTTCAATATATTAATATTATATTATTGGTAAAAGTATTAATAAATAAATAAATAAATTTTGTACTAAATCAAGTTATTTATGTTATTATTGTGTCTCTACGTGTTGAGTTTAATTTGTTAACAAACATATTAATGGCAGGGGCGTGCAGTGCATACAAGCAAAAAAGTTGTGCATTACTAAAAATTCTGAGGAACATATATAAATTAAATAATTTAATTAACATAAACGGAAACATTATATTACAATTAGCGCCATCTGTGTACCAGTAGAGACTTTGTTTAAGAGAAATTGTTTAGTTCTAAAAACTACCATAACAACTCACCGCTGTATCCATGGCGCTCTTGTATATTCGCCGCATCGAGCTATTACATATTACATTACTCTGTTCTATCTTTAAGTTAGTGAATTACTCAAGTCGTATAATTGGTTATTTACTGAATTGAAAATTCCTTTCGGTTGATCCGTTTTGTATGGAGTCTTTACCCATGTTGTTTTTAGCATTAGAAAGGCTTACAATTGCGTGCAAATCATTGAAGTGTCTAATTCCACTTTTACTAATTCGCAAATTTTACTATCTTACTGTTTTTAACATGTTGATTTCACGATTGTTCTTTATATTTGGTGCATGGATTGATTTTTGATTCGGGAAAAACAAAAGCAATTGGCAGAACCTATAATAAACCTTTAATAAAAAAAACAGTAAACGAATCATGCTCAGTCATAGAAAGTGTTTTTAAAAACGTCTATACATTTTTTATATGGGTAAGAAGGTATTATTTTACGTTAAAACTTAAACTTTAAAAATACTATTAATAGTACTCTAAAATTACAAAAAAATACACGGTGGGGTCGTATAAACGACGGATTAATTTTATCTAAAGACGTTTGTTAACGAAAGTACATATATTATATATGATTGTATAATATCATTGGTAACAACATAACCTAAATCTACACCTACTGCAATGCCACTGATTAATGGTAAATATGTTAGCAAATGAATTCCGTATTAAATCGAGACGTGTCTCCACGAGCGGAGTTGGTTCAGAGTTGGAATAATCATGGATATAGTAATAGAGTTTTATAACTTTGTCTCAACAAATTTCTTCCTGTAAGAAAACCTTTGTAAAAACCAGCGGCGTACATTTAAAAGGCGAAGGTTGGGTCACAATATTTAGTATCAGCTTGTACAATGGAGGTCGTGGAGGCTCGAATCGAAATCACCTGTTACCTGCACGCTACGGTCCCCGGCGGCGTAGAGAATTCGTAGCGCAACAACCGTAGACAGAAATATAATGTAGTATAGAGCTATCATTATGGTAAGTATCGGATTTGGCACAGACAGCGCTTCTGCAGTCACGAACAAAAAGTAAGAAGTAGATTTAACCAACGAACTAAAGAACGTGCTAAAGAAAGAGCAGTAAAACAAATCTAAATGTCTTGATTAATTAACATGTCTTGCCTTAATTAAATACTGAACCAATATAGTAAATATTTGTAATACTTCTACTTTTAAATCTAAATTATCTATTTAAAATAGCTCATTTAAAAAAAAGGTATTGAATAAATAATGAAAATGAGTGAAAGAAAATGAAAGATTTAACTTTTTTTTCTAGGATCAATATTAATAACATTACTAATTTTTAATATTCATCAAAATCTGCTAATATTAAACTACATACTAAATCAGGTTGGCTAATGAAGTAAGCCAAGATATTTACAAGATCAATTAAAAAAAATTAGATCTGAATTTGAAATCTGATAAAAACTACGCGTATATTTTGTGTATAATTCCATCGCATGAAGAGTGTATTTAAATTTTTTTAAAGTTAAGTCATGAGGCTTTATGTATCTAGGTATTTATATCAAAATTTATAAACAAAGATACATTCGTCGAGTATATATTACATCATCACCCAGTAGTAATAATTTTCAAAATAAGCCGAGAGCTTGTGCTATAAAAAATATGACAGACTTGGTAGTTTCCTGGTAGTCAATTCAAAAGACGTATTTTTACATGATATAATTTGACTTAAATAAGCATCTGTGCTCATTTTAGTGAATAAAAAAACTGAAATCAAATATTTATTATTTAAATATGAGTCTCTATTTTACAAAACGAATAAATGATTTAATTTCTTATATTAAAATTTATTTTCGGTTATTTTGGCCTGACCTGGTTTCTGTCTTAGTTAACGTTTCGGGATACTATTTAGTGACTATTATCAGGACTGATATGATGACGATGTGTGAGCTTTAATTATGGCCACTGGAGTATGTCCCAAAACGTCAATTAAGTAAATCCTATCATCATCAGTGTGAGTGTGTTCAATTTATTAAAACTAAGTACATAAGTTACTTAGTTATAAAAATCTATCTTATACCGAAATTTTATCACGGAACTTTTTATTACCGGTAGATTTCTTTATTAATTAGCCATGGTAACTCAATTAATGCATCTTCCCCGGTTAAGAAAGAGATCCAGATTTGAATCCCGGTAACGCAACAACAATATTTTTCGACAAAATTGATTTTATATGTATATCTTTCTAATTAATTTTATTTATCTAATTTGTTTTTATTACCAAGAAATAATGTTTTAAAATGATAACTTTACAAAACAACGTGTAATAAAATTAATAATTTATATTTCAATTATGTTACACGTCTTTACAATGCTAGAGTATATTTTTGGCAACAGCGGAGGGAAGATGATGGACACGGGAATATGGAAGCGCCTTGTCGAGGCTTTGAACCTCCAACCCTTGATAAGGAGACGAAAATTGTGATGATATACAGGGTGTAACAGACCTAGTTTAAAATATTTTATGGGTGGATACCCGACTAAATTACAAGTTGAAAATGTTCAAGCAATATGTATAAATTGTGCACTGTTGCGGGAAATATTATTGTACTTCGAAATAAATATTGGCGAAATTCATTAATTGTTAATCTATATACAATTTTTGCTTCACCTCCGAAATAATCTGACAAAAAATAATCTGGCTGCTCAAAATTCGATGAACTTAAATTTTTTGTATTCAATATATAATTCGGAATCAATAAAATATTTCAATTAATCGAAATAATCGCAAAATTACGTTTTTTTAAATACTTATATCTCTTACATGGTTCAGATCAGACACATATCTCTTGAACATTTTTGACTCATAATTTAGTCAAGTACCCATAAAATATTCTCTACTAGGTCTGTTATACCCTGTACATACGTATTTATATTTGGTAATATCAAGGACAGCTACTCGTATTAGTAAAATAGTAAATATTATATATAGTGTATAATTATTGTCACTGTTGAATAGTAAATATACTACCAGATAATTTCAACATAAATATTTAAGAAATAATTACGTGATGTTTCGCCATTATTAAGGTCCATATTGAATTATTATATCTAAAGTACCTTACTTAAACTTTTTAAGGATTATGCTTTGCGACATTCAATTTGTGTAATTTACATTATAAAATGAACGACTTAAATAAGGGTAAACAGCGATTTCCTCAGCTGTATAAAATAATAAACGAAGCCTTACTCACGTGAAAAGGTCACGTCTAGAAATACTAAGAATACCATCACACTAAACACACTTTAAAATAACTAAAGTATAATTATTAGTGCTGTATAAAAACCTTACCACACGCCTCCTCCTCCTTCACTAAAGTGACCAAAAAATAAGTCATACTCGTTACCATGGTGACTACACATTTTATTCAGTACCCGCGAATGACAAACTTACGTTTTTAGAAATTCACAACTTCGGCGTGTTGCACGGCACTGGCATGTTCGAAAATTAAAACATGTAATTTCACGTTCCGGCAGGTTGGTACAATGCTATACACACAGTAGGCACAATACTATGCAACCGTTTTCTAGCAAATTAAATTTTAGAATGACCAAAATAATGTGTAATAAAATTGCATTCTTTCCTTTCTCCCCGGTGAACCGTACACACAACACACGCGCGCAGTTTAAGCTCAACCACGAGTGTACATACATACTCATTGTACGTATTCGTTTTTTTTTTTAATGTTATTCAAAATCAAAAAATAATAATTTCTAAATCACTTACATAATTTTTTGTATACATAGTTCCATGTTTTCGTTCCAATTCAACCTTAAATTTTGCACATAGTGTATTGATTCGCGAAAAAAATTACACATAACTACATATAATACACCTACACATTGTGTTGGCGCAATAATGTAGTCAATTTGGCGCCAAGCCACACGGTAGAAAAAATAATTTAGATCCAATGTTCCAGTTCGCAATGTTGAGCGCTATCGCTGAGCGACTATTTATACTGACATACTATACGTCACTAGCGTTCATCGGCGACGTCATACGAACACACAATGTCTCCAATACTGACGGAACAACCCTAAATTCTCCCTCGCCGCCATTACAACCTCGTACGTCCGCTATCAGCTGTTTGATCACGTGTCTGGTGACGTCATGGGGTGCCCGTTCTTTCAGACATAATTCACCCCTAGTCTTTTTCACCCCAAGTATACATTGGGGGAGAAATTAAAGCATGCGTTTGAATAACTGCACAAATTAATATATTCTGGAGACTGGTTCTGTAACGTACTACACAAGTTGAATTTGACGAATCCACAGAATTTTAGAGTGCGTTTTATAGAAATATTAATCATTATTAATTACAATATTTATTGAATCGTATTGTACCTAAATCAGTGTTAATTAAAGCAATATTCGTTGAGTGGGTTCCATTACCTTGAATTTTTGTAATTATGCGTGATGTGTATAAGCACTGCGAACACACAAATGACACTCCACAAAAACTAAACAAACACAATGCGAGTATTAACAGATTCCACAGAACGTATAAAATATTTTAAAATACAAAGAATGGAATAAGCGAGCTACGCCGTAGACACGTTCGAGCCGAGCGACTCTTCGGCAACTGTGGTGGGTCAGGCTATCCCGGCGGCTCTCAGCGGGTCGGGGTCTGCGCATGCCCGCAGGTGCTACACAGGAACCTTGTCTAAATGTTTACCCCTTTTTAACGATACGCGTAAAGCCTTGAGAACTGTGGAAAAGCTTCAAACACACGAAGTAATCACACATTTACAATCGCTCATTTGCTTATTTCTTACATACACGTTCGAGCTAGATTTAAGTAGATGCAAATATAAATAAGTAATATATCAACTATAATGTTGTATTTTGTTTTTCGTATTATATAAAATTAAGTGTTTTAACAGACAGGTCGCGATCGATTTAAAACATCATACTTTATAAAAAAAAAGGTATATTAGTATTGCAAAATTAGTAGATACAAATGAGTAATTATATTTATTTAAATATGGTTACCGAATATTTCACAAATTATATTTTTTTTGTGATGCATATTATTTTTTTTTGTAAAAAAGGAAAGTTCTAATAAATTGGAAATATAACTTAGTAAATATCAGTTTATTTTCTAATTTTATTTTTCTTCATAAATGTTAGTCTTAAATAAGAATTATAATATTTAATCTGCTCGATACTCACAACATAATTTCAAATATTTTTTTAGCATTTGTTTATAATGTTTTTTTTAATACTTATAATGTATTTCATATGTAAATCTATCCACGATATAAATGATACTATGGAAATTTATAAGAATCGTTAAAAAGTAATGTTTCAATACTGAATAAATCTTTTAAAATTAGCAATATTAACTTTGTGGTTAAAATTCATATATTTTTATTTATTATCTTTGTATTATTAACCACTTAATTGAGTTTAAATACATCTACCGGTTTCGAAAAATACCATTTTCTTCTTCAGGATATCATAACTAACTAAAAACATATATTATTATTTCTTTGTCGGAATCTATTTTTAAAAAAACAATTATTTAAAAAATAAATTTAGTACCTAACTCAAATTGTTACTTAATACAAATTTAGTCGAATAATTTTGTAATAAGTAACAATTTGAGTTAGGTACTAAATAAATTTTTTAAATAATTGTTTTTTTTTTTAATAAATTCTGTTAAAGAAACAATAATATATGTTTTTAGTTAGTTATGACATCCTGAAGAAGAAAATGGCATTTTTCGAAACCGGTAGATGTTTTTAAACTCAATTAAGTGGTTAATAAAACAAAGATAATAAATAAAAAAAATACTGAATAAATCATCAATATTAATTGATTATATATCATCTCGAACATAAATTATATTCTACGTTTTCTTTCACTGATAAAAATTGTTTTTAATTTTATTTTATTTAGTACCATAATAGGGTTTATTAATTTTCTGAATTTTTTTAGATATATAAATGCAAAACATAATTCTTAAGGTTCTCTTTTGCGCCAAATCTCTCTGAGACTGGATAGCATAGTTTCATTAACAAACTTATACCCACCCTTAGGTTATATTGAGCCAGCGTGCTCTCTGTATTATAAATATTATCAAGCGCGTAAACAAAATGTTACTTAAATTGATTGAAATTGCATAGTAACTAATCAGTGATCAGTTGGGCTAACATATGACAGCCAAGGATGACGTACATATATTTTATTTTAATATACAATTTGTAGACGGTCGGGGTTCGAAATTTGTCCCGGGAGACTACTGATCTTATTTTCACGGTACAAGTATTTAGCTTCGTTTAAAATTAGTACGAATATTAATATGACGTGTATTTCGTGTTTGAATATACTTTTTAAAAATACCTTCCGGTATTGGCCGCAAGAATCAGATTTCGTTTGTGTGTGAATGTGTTATTTTTATTTATTTATCTGCGTTCCATATTAAGAAGTTTTCGAATTTTTAAACAGCTGCTTCTTTGAAACGTATCGAGTTGACTAACGAACTTATTTCTCGAGATAAATTCTTTAGACAAGTTTGATCAAAACCTGATAAAAATTAACAAAAAATTTGTTAATTCCAAATATTACAGAAATTTTTTTTAACGAAATATGGTTTAGAGTTTTTCTGACTATGATGGAAGAAAGTGCATTGAAATTTTTCGGAAAATGCATCAGGAGATCCTTTGCCACTGGTAGGATTTCTATTAAAAATCATAAAAGTTAACGAAAACACGTAAATACACAAGTCTTATAGCTAAGATTTTTATAATAGATGACCATTATATTGACATACATAATATATCGAACCAAAATAACTCTTGAGTCATAACTGAAAGAAAACTACCACGACAAAAATACCCCTGAGTGGCTACTTTCAGTTACAGAAATACAATTGCTCATTCCCTTGGAATTTCTATGAGTCACTTAATAGGTTTAATCAACTTAGTTATATCTATAAGTATTTGACATATGAATAGATATTTAGTTCATTACTTTGTATATTTCTATTTAGGGAATTTTTTTAATTCTAATTACATATTACTGAACATTAAAATTGATCAAAGAATTATGTACGGAAAAAGCGGTCACTAAAAGCGATCGGTACAAGATATTATTGGATGGTAAGTATTTATGTGTGGTAAGAGTTTAATTAATTTCTTTACATTTAAGAATTTAATTATTGGATTAATTTTATAATATTTTTAATCCAATTTTACATTGTAATTAGTATTTGAACTTCACTTATGAATAAATAAGAATTAAAAATACACCTTTATGTGGTTTGGTCATGTGGAATGAATGATTGAGGGAGAAAATATAAAAAAACATATATGACGCAAATGTTGATGGTATCAGAAATATAGAATGTCTATGGACGAATTGGCATGACCAGGTAAACCAGATACTGGAAGATGGTCCTGTTAGAAGTATAAACAATCGACGAGCATACATGAGTAGATGTATGAATGTGGACAAAGCTAAACCTGAACACAAAATACTTTAATAGTTAGTAAACAATATTTCCTATATATCATCACCTAAGCAGCAACATCACATATCTAAGAATTATGTACTTTATAGGAGAGAAATAACTAGTTTTAAATGATTTTTGTAGAATTACTGAAGTATTACTTACCTTTCTAGAGTTGTGAAGAGTTGCAGATTCTATCTAAACTGAAACTGAACTGAACTTGTGCGCAGTTGACAGGGAGGTTACAGATATGCGATTTCTTTGATTTGCACGCCCCTAGCGGACGCTATCGTAAAACTAGTGATATACAACGATTCCCCGCAAAAATTCAAATCCAATGATATAAATATCCTTAATTTAACAAAAAATTGAGATATGGGGTGTTGCTGCTTAGGTAATAATATATTTATTACATATATATATACAGTTGGATAAAATACTGTGAAATCTCCCTACACAAAATTATTGCATTTTTATCATCACGATAAATTTCATTTTATAAGAATTTAAAGCTATTTGTAACTAATTTAAAATATTTTTTTCTGCAACTGTTCACTGTGTTAATTAATTGCAATTTGAAGGTCCACACAACTGAAAGAATTAATAGAAATTTGATACCAAAATACATTAGAAGTACCTACTATCTACACTACAATTGTCATTTATATTCTTATTGTTTGTTAGGGACTTTATTAATAATTTGGATTTATAGATATAAAATTGTGATTTTTTTTAAATGTGCGTAAGTATTTACAACAATTATTTTAAAGAGTGGTATATTTTAATTTATGACTATTGTTTCCAATAGTTTAATGAGCATACTATTCACATTTCTTATGTAAATTTTGTATACAATTGTCAGATTTTAACTTCTTATTAATTATTATTATTTAATGTTTTGACCGATTTGTCTTTATTACTACGAAACAAAGATCCAACTTCAGGTACCGTGCAAACCAATCAACCACTCTATGACCTTTTCAAATAGAATGGTAAGAGATATTTCCATTTGTCTCCGATTGGGGCGATGAGGTCGCAACCCTACTGCCGGAGGAGGTGGGGGTGTGAGGAAGTGGGCGGAGAGTGACTGTATGATGCAATTCTGTGAATAATTCATCAGCCATCGCAATGCTACCGTAAATATATTCAACGTATGTATCTACTTTAATAAATTATGAATTAAAATCAAACGTAAAATTATTATATACAAAAATAAATATGTCTGTATGCTGATGTCTTAGAGTCACGTATTTTAAAATAAAACAAAAGAAACGTAAGATTTTGAATGCTACATATTAATTTTATTTTATTAAAAATGTATGTACACATTCATACTAATTATATAGGGCTGCATATAAAAAAAAACCTAATAACTGGTCGCAAGAATCATTTCGTAAGTTCAATATTAACGGAGTCACGTTTTACGTGTGCTTTGTCGTTAAATGAATTCTGTACTAATCTTATAATAAATCGAAAAATTAATATAAAAGATATATAATGAAATAATATTAATTAATACATTTAAAAATGGATCACCGATTTTAAATAATCACATACGTTAGAGTTTTCTATTTTCTTTTACGCACATATTATACATTCCTTGTACCTACCTATACAAAAGACCATGCTAAGTGACCGTTTACTAATAAATTAATTTTCTAAATGTCGAAAATAAATTTTAACCGGTGAGTTTCAAAAAAAGTAATAAAATACCTTTTTTTGCTTCCGAGGTAAGTTTCTAGAACTCCATAATCACATATGTGAAAACAAAACACTACTCAAGACGCGCTTCGCCTTGTAAGGGAATTATAAATCTAACAATTTTACTTAAGTATTTATATCGATAGTGGAGGACAGTTTCAGGAATTTTATAATTTTTTCAGGAATATTGAATTACCACCAGCAATGTTCAATCTGTTTGTCTTTTTTCATTGTTTTGAAAATATTGTAATAGAATAGATATGTCACCAGCCCCGATGGGTTCCCGACACTTATTTTGGCGCAACACGCGAGGGGCCGATCGATGCGGGGTTTTATTTTAATCGCGTGATCCCACCACATGATACGGCATGTCATCGAAGGTTTATTCGTCAGTTCTTTGCAAAATTTAAATATTACATAATACGCCCGATATTCAAATCCATAAATAACATTCAGTTTTTCTATAATAAGTATCATTTTATCTGGGTTGCATATCTAAATACGTATATAATTTTCGATGTGTCTACAAAGTAAAAGGTGAAATCAATAATGTTAATATATTTTTAATTGAATGGCGCTTATAAGGTAAACAGATTTCATTTTTGTTGTGTAAATTAAATTTAAAAACATTAATGTATTCAGTTATGTTGTTATGGATCTTTTAATAACGCAATTAAATATATTAAGATACGCTTATTTAAATTACTCAATTATATTGGAATTCTGACATGAAATATCTATTTTAAGAATACTTAGGTCTAATGTTAACATAATTCTTAAAATATTAGGAATAATAAATGTGAACTCTTAAAAATAGAATGCGCTTATTATATATTAAATTTTTATACCAACATTAAATCACAATAAGACTTTAGTTCCATATTTAGAGCAAACGCACTATAAACATATTGAAATAAAAAAATAACAACTTCGTTTAGACAATAATTAAATGACTATCCAATATGGACTAAGTAAAAAAAAACATATTTTAATGTAAGTATTAAAAAATTATGTACATTCTATAATAAATTTGACAACGAAATTTTTATTTAAGGCTTATTTAAAAAAAAAAACAAATTTTAACCATGTTATTTGTTGAGTAGAGTAAAGTGTATATTTTCTTTGAACTGCGTGTACGAATTAGGTGAGTTTTGTTTTTTGTTGAGTTTTTTCTGAATATATTCAACTAGAAAATAAAAAAGTTAATTTCTATTGTGAGATATTTGAATTTTGGAATAACATAATACTGTTATTCTGTAGGTAGGTAATTATTAAAATTGTGTATGTTTAAACACTAATATATTAATATTACAGTCACATAAATGATTGACTACTCAGTGTCAGTTATGATTGATTTGAATGTATCAAATAAAATTTATTTAATTAATATTCCTTTATATTTCAAAACGCAACACTGACGTAGGACATTTTGAAAAATACTAATAATAATAATAATAATAACTTTTATTAAATTATTCTAATACATATTATATATTCAAATTAATTATTTGAGTAATAATTGTAATACCTCAACCTGGTTTTCATCAGAATAAGCAAAATGGCAGAATATAAAGTTACAATAACAAAATTGCGTCACGTTACGCAATACAATCGCTGACTACCCTCCAGGGCCTAACGGTAACGGCGTTGGTGAATGAACTATGAACCACCGTCGCGTACGCCCTTCACCCCAGATACAATGGACCGGGTATTGTCTGCCTTCGCCCTTGGGAAAAAATCGAAAGGGATGATTGAAAGCAAAATGATAGACGTGTGTTTAAAAAGTATCGTTTCGTTTTTGGAATGCCTTTAATATTGTGGCATAAAATATTCAAAATGTGAATTATTTTATTTCATTCATTTTTTAGAAACAAATATTTGAAAAATTACCTACTACATCCTGAATTTATTTAAAACAAAAATAATTATTTAAAAGTACCCATGTATCAAAGCGAGATATTTTATTTTCTCTGACTCAATAATCGCACATTGTCAAATGATAGAATGCAACATAGATAGCTGTCGATGAATAGTGGTTTTACGTTGCTATGCATCACTTACAAACGGAAATAAATAAATAAATATATGTACTTATAATAACTATTGATAAAGGCAGTTCTCTTTGAACTCGAAGATTTAAAACTATCTCGAATATTATCTCTCATTCAAATTAAAAAATATTCACGAAGTAATTATTTTATATTCTATTTGGTCTAGCCGATGTGTTATTTTTAAAAAATAACTTCATTAGCACTAAGTTTATTAGTTAATTCATGATATATTAAAATACTGCATAATTTATATGCAGGTATAAATATTATAATATAACTTTATACGCGAATATACTTTGGAATGTTTGGTTCCATGGTTCATAAGATAGTCGCGACATTCTATAGAATTTAATATAGGTACACTATTTAAATATTAATCTTTACTGTTAGCGCTAAATGTATGTATTAACAGAATTAAATTTAACTATTTGCAAAACGTGCAGTTTCGATCAGAGATCGAAGGCTAGATCAATTCAAAGTAAAAATGTACATAAGCATCTAATCATGTATCTCCTGACCACCGTGTATAAATAGAAAAAAAAATAGCCTATTCAAATTCGCCACGACTGCAATGCACGGAACACAATAGCATATGCCTATCATTTTGAACAGGGGTGCACTATCGGGGTCGATAAACTCTCGGGGTGGATTAATTCTCGGGGAGCCCCGAATAAATAGTGCAACTCTGGAAATAACGCACCGCGACCGGACTCGTTAAACTGCATTTGCATAACAAGCGCGACGCAGAATCACCATGTTTATTATTTTGGACAATATTTTATACAGCTTATGTTGTACTGTTCCCCCTCGAAATAATAATGTTGGTAAAAAAAATAGTACTTATCCGAACAAAAAAAAAACATCACAGATAATTATTTTCACTAACACAAATTATAAAATTATGTATATATATTGTAATATTATAAATACTCGATTGTATAATAAACGTAATAATTGTAATGAAATTACTGTTACGAAGTCACATTTTTTTAGATTCATTGATAATCAAAACAATGTTGATGAATCTACTCAAAGGTTTTTGACGCTCACTTCCAACGGAAAAAAATAGATGCCTAACTAATAAGGTAACACATGTATACATAGATGAAATCTGACGATATTGTATAGTGTTACTATAGCTTGATTGGTTAAAGCTGTCTACCGGAAATAACAAATTTCAGAGTAGAGTCCCGATGGTGACCATATTTATTCGATAGATTTTTGTGTATCTTTGTAAGTAATAGATCTCAATTGTATAATTAACCGTTTGTCAGACTTGTTATAATAATTTTCTCTTTTAATTATATTATATATATTGTACTCAGCACATTTTTCCGTTATACGTATAGCACACTTGGATCAAAACTACGACAACTCAAAAAACCAAGAATTTTTAGTTATTTTTGTATTCGGATACTCTGTCACATATGCAATTAACTTGGTCCCAGTTATCGAATAATACCATTTTAAGATACATTTAAGATCTAAAATGTTATTCAGTTTCATAACTTTAGTAACAAAAAATGTAAAAAAATGTTTATATTTTTATGTCTACTGAAAAATGACTTTTTGAGTTGTCTTAGTTTTGATCTGGGTGTGCGATATATGTGTATTAAAGTGAAATATAAACGAAATAAGATCATAATTACAGTAGTAATTTGCTGATTAACAAAATGTATAAAATCGCGTCTGGTCTCCAATAGGAGTTGCTGAAATATCCCACGATTTCTTCAACATTAAATAATTTCACCTATTTAACATACCTAATGTTTTTATTCTTGTATTAATAGTATTTAAAAATATTAAGACTGAAATATAGCTTTAAAAGTAATTGATTAAAATGCAACATATAAATTATTAATAACATGATTGAAAAGTTAAAACGCCATATTAAACGTAATAGTACTCGTATATGTATGTATCCAGTCCGCAAACAAAACTTTAGTTACTAATTATATTAAATATTTAATGTTTCATAATTTTGCGACAGTCTCACGGCACAATAAGCTACAGAAAACTTTGTATTATTTGGAAAATTCTAATGACTGCGTTTTGCAGGCAACAGATTACCGAACTATAATAGCATATCGATTAAGAATTAAAGTACAAATTTTAAAGCGATTTACTGGTATTGGGATATATGATTAAACAAAGACACAAAATAATATCATCGCTTAGGGGCTCACATGTGTCTCTTTAGTGGTTTGAAGAAAAGTTTATACTGCACATGACAAAAATGGTTCATTCAACAAAATTAAATGAGTACTTATTAGTATATAATTTAATCATGGCAAATAAATGAAAAATGCAAGAATTCTTAAAAACAAAATAAAGTTCACCCGACACAGGTGACAGCGGAATGTCTGGACTATAAAATCTTCATTCGCGACTCTTATTTATGCAACTTCTGTAATACACATTTTTGCACATTATTTACTTTTTCAGTTATTATTAAATAACAGATTTGTTTTTTTTTTAAAAGACGCGTGCACGGAATACGTATCACATCAATATTCTTTTATTTTCAAACTACGCTACTAATAAGTGCTTATTGTGCTATGAAAATAGGACTAACTTGTTGGTCTCCTAGACTGAGGTTAGAACCCCCGACACTATCACTAAGCGAGTATTTTAACCACTAAACCAACAACCACTAGTGCGCTAGTGATGCGACATCCGTTTTTAGATTTTCTAAATTTTGTTATATTTGTTTTAGTTCGGACAAAATTCAGAGCATTCCATACAGGTCTGGGTGTTTGCTATTATAGTGTCTCAGTTCATTTAATATTATGCCTGTATTATACTTGGTAAATTCATATTTGGAGCAATTGATTTTAGCAGATCGAGATACTGTTTTTAACGTGCATTATAAATAAGTAAATCATAGATTGACGCAGACTAGATTAATATTAAATATACTCAGGCAAAGTCGTTCCAAAAATGAAATGTGGCAGCCAATTAAATAAAAAAATTTTTTTTTTAATCCAATACATGGACATCTCGACGTACCCATGATAGAATGTTTAGTATTATAAATTACTACTCTATATATATATAATTTTTTTCCATTACTTTACTCAATTCCACATACTTTATTGACACAAAAACAAGCTTAAATAACTCAAAAAAAGAATAATTTGAAAATTTAAAAAAACACAAGAAAAACTATGTTATTTTGAGTTTGATATATATATATAAAATAACATTTTGAGGATTCAAGTCAATATCTCCGATAAGTAATTCAGTGTATCCTTGGCATCTTATCTACTGTTATATTTATTAAAATGGCCATTATTTTTTGCTGTGTTTTCATAGTGACAAATATGTGAAAAGTATAACGATATCAATATGAATTAGAAAAAATATACAGATAACATCAATTTGAGGTAGTGTAATCGGTTAACACATTTCCCGGATAGGAATGGATACAGGTTCGAATCCCGGTAGCAACAAAAAATTGATATTATTTATATTTATATTTTTCTAATTGATACATTTAATTTGTATTAAATATCACGATAGTTCTGTGAAAAAATTGCATTTTCGCAATAATAATGTGTTCTCCTTAAAAATATTATTAATATGAATATAAGAGTGTACTATACATATATCATATATAATGCATAATCAGGTGTTATTTAGTAATTTTTTACATGTGTTGAGTAATACAGCGATGTTTCTATATAAATTGGTTTCTATTCATTTGAATAACACATCTGTGTATTTTTTCCTAAATGTTCTGCCAGTAAACAATTTCAACAAAAGTGATATTATTTGATGAAACTATATAAAAACGCACTATCTGGACTGCCACGTTACCTAGATTAGTTCATCGTCATAAAAATATGAATATGCATGGAGAATATTTTTATAATGTCCTTATTTATAAATGCCGCCGCTTTATAAATATCTTCAAAGGATTCTGAAAATAGATTCTCGTAGATTTGCCAAAGGCTTACCAAATATACCAGATGTAGTGTGGCCCCTCGCGATAAGTGACATTGAACTGCCGTTCGATTTACGGCATGGCTTGGTACACACTTTGATGAGCTCCGCGCCATCGGGGTGGAAGCAGCGAGGGCAGAACGGGGCCGGGGGTCTATTATTTAAAGGGTTTCATTTAAAATTAGACATGTGAGGCATTCGATGTATTATGTCATGAAAGGTTGATTAATGTGTGATCGTCGGAGAATGACGGTTTGTCTAAATCCGTCGTGGATCAAAATTAATTAACAAATCTGTTATGTTCGTAGGTTTAGTTATATTTTTGAAGCAATAATAATAAGAAATAAATTAATACATAGATTTAAGAGTGTAGAGCCTGCAAAAATTACAAAAAAACAATAAATTAATATGACGCTACCTGACCTGAACTAACCGAATTAATCTATTTACGTAATTGAGGATAAGGCAGAAAAAACATTTTTTTTATGGAAAAATAACTAGACGGGAAAAGCGATTGATTTATAATATTACTAGTAATTAAAATACTCACTTAAGACGTAATTTAAATAGTTATCTATCTACTAAATACATGCATAAGACATGATTTAAATAATAACCTACATACAGTACAGAATTACAGCGCCATAATTTTTAAATTTCAGACAATAGAATTAAAATATTTGAAAAATGTACATACGAATGTAATGTATCAGTTTCTTTTAAATTTTCCACAAAACAAGGGCGAGGACATTGAGCTATGAGATATAATATTCGGCCGTGAACATACTTGGCAAACTATTATTAAATTTAAATTCTCACGCCGGACGTACAATCTTGTTACTAATAGCTTCTACGATAAATGTTAAAATAAGAATTTTAAATAAATCTAAATCGTTAAAATTACAATCCAAAGACCGCCGCTAACATTGCATTGTATACATAGTATTGTAACATAGAAAATGGCTTTTTGCAATTCCGGTTCCGAGGGTAGGTAAAGGGTCTAAAATAATAATATATTCAGTGAGGGTAATGATGACACGCGTCATCCATAACGTGCACGCGTCACGAATAAGTCCGTGCGTCACGCATTATATCCGGTGAATATAAGATTAACATTATATTCACACAATTTAAAAAAAAACAAATTTGGTAAGACTATTATTGAGATAAACAAATTAAATATGTCTTTGACATTATATTGTGCGGAGTACGCGGGGTATCATATATATATATATATATATACGTAAACTCAGCCTTGCGTGATAGGGGAGATTAAATAAAATAGATTTCATTAAAAATAATCATCTGTGTCTAACACAAAACAAGAATAAATCAAAAAAATATTATCTAAAATATAATTATGGCGATATCTGAATACTGGACGATTATGAAATGAAAAATTTTAAGTGTACCTTTTAGAGAGTTTTCATAAAATTAATTTTGGCATAACATTACAGTAATGAACTTCATAGTAGAAGTCCTCGGTGACTGCATCGTGTGGAGAGGATGACCGAACAGCAAACATCGAAGTCATTGCTGAACCAGTCCAACAGGATCCAGAAGCTTTGGAAGGCGAAAGCCAAGGTGTCTATCGATATATATTGAAAACAATGTCTTCAAATACATACCTTAGAGATTCGAAGGTGGAGAGAAACGGCGCAAAATATAGATCAACGGAGGACAACTCTTGAGAGAGCCAAGTTCTACCAGGGGTTGAGGACCATTAGTGATGATAATGACAATATTTGAATACTTTTATATATGTTGTATGCAAAATTGAGATGGTGTTGGTTATCTGGAAAAAAAGATCGCAGATAATTCAATTCGACGTGGAAATGAATCGCTTTATTTTAAGCTAATTATTTAACAAAACAAACTTTTTTTTTCATTTAATAAATGAAATACTTGTATTTATTAGAGATAATTTAGATAATTGTACGTTGAATTACACAGTTTTGCTGAAGAACTTATGAAATATGGATTTATGGAAATGCTAATGCTAATGATCTTATTCTAGAAAGTACCAGTCGTAATTACATCATTACTATCACAAATAAAAATATAAATTATCACAAAATAAACTTTTTCAATTGTTAAATCTTTACTTTAAAGTCGGAATAAAAGTAAATATAATATTTATGATTTTATTTTAAGTGGCGCAAAACAACCCCAAATCTTTCTTCAAATGTAACTTCTGGTGGAGGAGAAAAATTTGAATTATCTCGAGGTCCGTGAGAAGTGCGCGGATAATCCGAATAGACGGATCACCTTGAACTACCCCGACGGAGAGCGCGTCCCTTGAATGAAACAGGATTCTTAGAACGGGGTCAAGTGTGTCACTCGTACTTACGTTTGGGGGGAGGGGTTCATTTGAATAATGTAAATTAAAATGGATAATTATGTATTTTGAGGGGTGAAGGCTTTAATTTAACGGTGATGCGGTCATTGCCCACTTATTAGTATGCAGGCAGTTGTATAACATCTGTGCCGGAGAATAATCACAATTTGCATTTGATTTATTCGGGGATTGGTGGAAATGTAACTATAATCTTCAAAAGTTATTTAAAAAATATAGATATCTAATACCTGAAGCTTTTAGAGTTAGAATATAAGTAATTAAATCACCGGATATGATAACACTTATAATATGTTTGTATTTACTCGTGATGAATTAAGTCGGTATAATATAATTCTAATTTCGTTTTTATTTAATTTGATATTTCAACAGTTATTGGTCATATTTTACAATTAATTAGATAATAATGAGAGTTAAATTTGAATACTGAATTTGAAAAATTAATTGAATAAATCAATGCACAACTATTATCATATAAATAAACGTATATTTTAATTTTGTTACCGTAAGAAGAGTGACAAATTGTTCAAATTGATATATATTTTAAAATATCTGTTTCCGTTTAATTTAATATCAGTTTTATTTATTTACCTATTCAAACACAAACAATGCATGGAATTGGAATAAATGTAACGATTGATTTATGATACATTTTTTTAGAAGTTCTTCAAATATGTCGACAACGGTCTCTTATTAGATATCAGAGATGACGTTGGAATTTTGAAAATGTAAATATAATCCTTCAGTCAAGTGGTAGGTGGGTACACAATATCATTCTTTACAAATATTATTTTTTATTAGGGGTCTGTATGCCTTCTCGTATTCCAGATTTTATATGTACCCAGTTACTATTTTTTAATAATCGCGCAGTTACCAATGTGTTTGATAAACAGGGGGAGGTGACATTGGTCACGAGCCAACGTCGGGACCGACATCCCCCCGCCGGGTGCACTTTTGATATTAATTTGATAAATCCCGATCATTGCAGGCTGACAGAAGCAGTGTAACAGCTGCGCCTGTCCCCCAAAGTGAATATAATGCAATATCAAAATGCAGCCGATTCGGGGATTGAATTAATCATAAACTCGGCGTGTTTCTATGGAATTCATAGACAAAACAATAAATCGGTAATGTAGTGGTTCTGTCGCGGATAGGAACGGTTTATTTTAGTGGTTGATGATTTTTTTGAATGTGGTGTGAAGCGTTTTAAATCGATTGGATATTATATAGAAGGACTTCAAATTATTGTTGTGTGGCTATTTGTAATGCTTTAGCGACTGCAGGGGATTCGATCAAATTCTTGGCTGTATTTTTGTGTAACTTACGATATATTTTAAAGTACCGTATTTTTATGCGTATACATAAATCGCCGCACCTACATTTATGAACAAAATTTAATTGAAAAATATTGTTACTGAAGATTGTCAAAGTCTAAATCGGCACTTTCTTCATAAATTGCATCATCTTCAGTCCCATCCAGCATGTTTAAAATTCCTGTCTTCTTGAACGACTTCACAATGAATTCTATTTCTGTTCAGACATGTTTGATATTGGCTCTTTTAATTCTTCCCGTCAATATCAAATATTGACTCGCAGTTATTGTTATCCATTTGTTCCACTCTTCACAAATGTCTAGTGTAACGTCCGTCCATAGTCGTTTATCATAGATAGGACAAAAGATGAAAAAATCAAATGTGTTTTACAAGTACTCGTACCTAAACATGTACGAATATTTTATAACTTGCAAATTTGATTCGCAGGTTTATTTAAAAAAAAAAAAATGGGAAAAAAGTGCGACTTATACTTGTAAAAGTACTTTATGTAGTTCTAATATTAATAGTAGAATTGTTTACAGTAATGTACGCGATCGATCGATTGTTGGAGTTTTTGATACCTATTTGATTAATGGATTATAAAATTTCTGTCAAATGTAAATATTTTAAATTTAATTAGAATTACATAACTCACGAGACAGAAAGTATTTATTACATATTAATTGGTTTAGTTTACATGAGAATCATTACAGTATCAATATCATGCACCACATAATGTAAAACATCTCAAAACATGAATATAATACATAACTAATAACATAAATATGACGTAATGTAAACTACTCAACGACATAGTGTATGGTGTAGGTGTTTGTGAACGTGTTTAGTTTATCAAATGGACTAAGAGGAAAATATAGGCATAATTATATTTATGAACTGTAAGAAATTGTATATTATATAGAGGTATATATTACCCTCCTAGTATAAGATAATAATAGCAAGATATGGTCCCATGACACCTGCTCACAGCCAGCTTATTACTTCGCTGTATTAAATAACTTAACTTGGATCCTGAGAAGTAAAGAAAGGAATACGCTTGACGCATTCGAGGTGTGGTGTTGGCGTCGCATAGACTGCCAAACTCCGCGCTGAAGAAAGACTCTCAACACTATGCAGGAAAATAATTAATTCATACTTTGCGTATGTTGCTAGAAAATAACTGGTAGTCTTGGGAAATGTGCAATGATGGAGGGCGAGAGTTTGATTGATGAGTCAAGCGAGGGCCAAGATCGCAAAGAGGAGAGGCAAGCAGTTCGCGCTGTGGAGGTAGTATAGAGGACCGCGTTGCTGTCATGAGCACATCGACCTAACTTACTTTATGTGACATGTCATAAAGGAATGCAAGCTATTGCGAAGTAACTTGTGTGACACCGTGTGTGCAGTTGTCTAATCACCCAAGATATAGCAGAAAACATCCTGAAATCTTACATGCCTAACCTTTCTTCTCCGATGAAGTATACAGAGTTGTCATTGCCTTTAATTTTGTGAATATCTCTACTAAATACAGAGTTCATATTTTAAGTATTCCTCCGTGATATATTTATGTATTGGATAAACTAATTACAATTTACCATACGCAACAATAAAAAATATTTTCTCGAAGAACCTGATGTGAATTTGTCAATATATACATGTATGTGTACGTTTGTTGTGATACGGAAGGCGCGGTGCGCAGGGCGCAGGGCGCGGGGTGCCGGATGCCGATCGTCACTTTAGTTAGTGGCAGAGCCTGCACTGGCCGAGTTAGACGTGTCTTATGCTCTTGTTCGTGATGACCAATGTTTTTTCAAATTTTTAGCACCTCGATAATTAATATATATATCAACTATTATTTTAATGACTAATATGAGTAATAAATGTAAAATATTCATATTTATCCGATTTAAGCTGAGTTTACAGCACCTGAACTCGAGTTTTTATTTTAACATCGTCAGAAAAGGGTAAAACAAATATTCAGGTAGTTCATGATATAGATTCAGCCTTCGTTTATTGAAATGGTTCAGTTCAACAAACACAGGAGTCGAAAATCGTTACATCAAAGATTTGTAAAATGTTAAATAATCATATGTTTAGAATGCAATCGATCGACAGTGAGGTGACAGTCGGTAATTGCCTTGAATAAGTCATGTTCCTTGGAAGCTCGGCGGGCCGAAGGAAAATAGTCATTAGTGAAATCACATGTCATTACGGCTGCCGCCGCCGCATCAAATATTCACTCCGCTCCGCCCGAACGGTTGGTCGACCGCACCGCTTACCGCCTCCCTTTCTACCCGGTGGCCGAACCGATTGCATTCCACCGCGGGATACGCGGAGAGATAGATACATTAGGGTGTATCGGTCGTCATAATCACGAGCAACGGGGAACGAGAATGGTGATATTTGTGATAATGTTAGTAAATAATAGTAATAGATTTCAAGTAAAAATGACAGGCAGCCCAATAGCTGACTAATCGACGATTATGAATTAAATAGGTACAGGTAAAAAAATTAATAAAATATATATATATATATATATATAAATATTGGTTATATCATTAAATTTAAAATTTCACATGTGTAACTCTAGAGAATTCATCGAAATATTTCTCTGACACATGTGTCATACTTTACCTATGCATATAATATATTTATTGATAACTCGTACACATATCATTTTATTTTATTTTCGTATCTTTAAATATCATCCGAATTTTATTTCAGGATAGACGGTGTTCTTTTGTTTTGTGGAAATATTTATTTCTCGTTGGACAAAGATACTAAGTATCCGTAACAATGTTTTTGTATGTACCTATATTATAATACACTGTCACCTGCAAAGCGCCACTCAGTTTCGTTATACTTATTTTAATTTCAACTCAGTTTCATAACACATTTTACTTGAAAATCTCCGAAGAAATTTATGTAATTTACGTAAAAAATTATTCTTAATTTTAATTTTTTACAAAAACCCTTTTCTTCAAATTCTCCTGTTCTTACTTGATTTCCCTCTACACTCTAGTAGCGGTAATCGCTACTAGAGTGTAGAGGGAAATTTTGCAGTTTTTTTTTAAAATTAGCAGATTAAACAAAAATCAATATAAATATAATTCTCGCCGATGTTCGTCACATTTTAAATAATGACTTGTAATTGTGAGCCATTTGCACGCATAATAATTAAATTAAATCAAATTATTATTGATCAGATTTAACATATTATAAACATAATGAAAAATTAATTTAGTTAGTTATTGAAATGATCGTATTTCTAACTATGTTATTTTAGATGGTTGGTTTATAATATGCATAACATAATGGAACCGCCCCGAATTGGGGTTGGGGATCTCCCGGTAGTGAGGCGGGGGTTGCGGCGCAGAATGTTGGTTAATGAGAAAATTAAAAAATACAAATACAAATTAATGATTCTCATCATACAGGGTGCGCGCTCTTCTCGCACATAAATGTAATAAATATAACAATCTTTACAAATGAATAATTTATAGTTTTAAATCTTTCGTCGCTATATATCTCAGGTATAAAATGAATTTTAATGTCGATTTGTCAAAATCGTTTAATAGTATTCTCCGTTATGTAATATATTATTAATAAATAAATTTATTATCAAATTATCAATTATTTATTTTAGAAAATAATAAAAGTTTCACATTTTTATGTCTTAAATTTGCCCGTGTTCAAATTAAATTCAGAATGTTTTAAAGCAATTTACTTCAAATATTTAATATCTCGGGTGAAACTCATTTCCTGTGAGGCACGCACCGATTAAGCCTTTACGTATCGACCGCGCAAAGTGACAGGAAAATCGTTCAACAAATTAGGTAACCGAGTAGAAAGGTATATATTTTTTTAAGTGAAACTAATTTCCCGTCGTACGCTAACAATTACTTTTTTTGTTTAATGCCGGGCTAATTAATGAGTTGCTCGATGGAGCGTAGAAGTGTTGGAGTTGGGAAAGTTGAAAACAACTTCGTGTTTATAGATTAAAAAATTAGCCACGTCACAACCGAGCCTTCGAGCAATGTGGAGTAAACGGTCGATGTAAGAAAATTCGATAAAAAAATGTAATAATTGTTTAGGAATTTTTTTTCCATTTCAAACAACAAACCATTTTTATTTTATTGCCTTGTATCGCCAATCTGTGGAACTACAGAATCTAAACGATGCGTAACGGTAACATACCCTTTATCGAGTCAATCAACTGTTTATAAAATGCAAAATATTTCTGAACTATGATAATTTATTGGTGGTTAAGTTTGCATATTATAAATAGGAAAAACTTATTAATTAATTTAAAAAAATAATGAAATTATATAATTTCAGTATTTAAAATGACAGTTTCTTGATACGTTTCTTCCATCTATAAATATGTTTTGAGATCGGTTTAAAACGTACGCAAGTACAATGTGGAACATCGTTGATGTGATAGTAATCAACACGAACGATGTTCCACATTCAAAATTATTTAACAATTTCCAAGTCTGCTTTTGTGTATTTTTTTAATTTTAATTTATTTCATAATTATAGTGTTTTACTTTTTTTAAAAGACGACGATGTCAATTTAACAGTTGTTGTCTGTTTTATATTGCTATGAAATATAGATAGGCGAACGAATGTAAATAAATTATATATGCTATTTCAGTATTGAACTGCAGTTAGATTTGAGAAGAAATAAAGTCAACGTTAATGTCTTTTGTCTGGTCAGCAATAATCAGTTTGTTTTAATCAAGATTGAGTCATATTTCTTATATAAATATCATGGATCTGTTCGACCACAATATCATGATTCTTCATAACTTGGCCTTAATTAAAGAATTATGAGTTACGCGTATTTAATGAATTATTTTCTTAATTTTGTTACAAAAATAACCATTAATAAACAATAATAATGAAAAAGAGACAGACGTTTGATTCACGGTATCGGTTAAAAATAAACGATGCAACATCACAAGCGGGGAGGGTATTTGGATTATTAATTAAAGTTGCCAAGTTAATTATTAATGTAATTAGTAAAGGAAAGATATCGACAGAAACAAAATGTCACAAATATTCTATCGTGTTTAAATATTACAACATGCTATGACTTGAATCGTGTGCTCCTGTTGTTACATTATATGTACTGACCTTCTGAGTAATATCAAACACAGTTAAGTCTGAGCGTTTTAATAATTTAATAAATATTAAGCAGTGTCAATGCTAAATTTTATTATTAAATTCAGTGATATATTCGTGAAATCAGGTTAATTGAAAGTACTGTTGGAGCGGTGCAGTTGTTAAACTCTTATCTCATTTCATTTGTCGATAATGGAATAAGACAAGCTGATGTAGGATTCTATCCCATATTTCTAGTTAAGCATCACTGGTGTTCATAGCAGCAAGGAAGCAGCTCACAAAGAAGATGCTGATGTAGCTTCTAAGTCACATGATTCGAGATGACCATTATATATAGTTAAATAATAAAGGTATAGTTGCATGATGAAAGCTTCTAGAACGCGATGGATCAAGTCAAATGGCGCCAAATGGCAGCAACAAGCGTGCAGATGATTAATGATCACGACTGCTCTTACAAAATCATAAGAATTAAACAGTAGAAGGTACAATTAACAACGTTACTCACTCGATTAAACTGAACATCTCTCACCGTTTATACTTCATTAAGTAAACAAGACTGTCGAAATAATCTTGTATATAAAACCCATCGTTTTTTTGCATGTCCCGCGTAGAGAAATTTAAAATAAAACTGTTAAATTTTATTAAAGAATAGTGCCAATTTACAATCTAGGTGGATAAGTGTATTTTGTCATGATGGTGCATTTTTAATGCCAGAAATTTGAAAATTAGAACACTGTAATGCTACTGTATGTAGATAAGTATATCCTATGTATGCTTGGTACAAGTTTTAAATAACAGTCTTACATGTAATATCCTCATGTCCGTGATGCGTAGGTAAATTTAAAAATTTAAACTGATGTATTGCATTCGAGTGAAGTATCAATTTCTTTTTAAAAATTAGAATTAAGTGGAAAATGTGATGTTTATTTTGAAGGTACCTTTTAAAAGCAGAAAAGAAATAAATCCATTTGTATTGTCATAATTCTGCTGTACTACAGATAGGTAATTATTTAAATTACGTCAAATGTACATGGACAAATAATTATTTAATTGATGTCCTATGCACGTCTCACGCGCCCCGACGGCTTTTAAACGCTAGTTATTTTTTGATCTGTTTCGCCCGGAAGTACTCGAAAAGTAATAATTCTAGTCAAAGCTCAGTAATCATGGAGCCAGGTTTGCCCCTCCTGTTTGTATCGTTAATTTATACATCGGATCAATACCGATGTACACAATATTTACGTATACACTCGCGTTGCGCGCTTTTACTCTGTTCCCGCACGTGACGGGCCCTGCCCGACCGCACTTTTCCCTTAATCATTATTATTATTCCAGCGGGGTGTATGGATTTTTTTTTTAAAACAAGGAAATCGAACGAGTGAAGGCCGATTACTGGCAACACTGTTTGTATTAAAGCTGAATTCGGTTAAGTGAGTAGTACCCCTGTGTGTATGCTCGTCTGTCGGCCTATTGGCTTAACACATACACGTATACCATGACCTATTATTATGATACCGTATAAAACATTGCAAAGCAAGTAGCTTAATACATCGTAGTCTATTTGAAAATTATGAACAGTGTAAATAACATTTAATATGCATAATCTAAATCTACTAAAACAAATTTGCCACGCTTTGATGACAATGTTAAATAGTAATTTAATTGTATTTATATTTGAATAGTTTTATAATAAAAATGTTCTTAGAGTTTACGTAATGTTTCTATATGTCACTGACCTCTCAAGCTGACATTCCCGATCCTATTGCGGGATTCATTATTAGGAATTGACATCAACCCTGATTACGAACCCTGCAACGGGTTCCTGAAAGTTGGCCAGAGAGGTCGAAGTAACCCGAAAGCTTTATAATAAATATTTTTTTAGGAAAATGAAATGATTGATTATATTATACACTTAAGTATTTTCAATTATGTTTCGTTATGTTAGTTGCCACAGATAGCGTGCCTAAATAGTGAGCCTTGTTTGAGGTTATGGGTGTGCGACGGGAAAGAATTAAAATGTATTACGTACTTACTTATAAAAATCATGATAGTATTTTTTTTATTCTTTTTTAAATCAGTAAAGTAGTTCATAATTGTGGACCATGATGAGAAAATAAATAAATAAATAGACAATTTCAAGATGTTGTGTTGTATGCAAAACTACAAGTTGGACGTCTCCTTCTTTTAAGAATATGATCGCCTTTCATATATGTACTTTTATTTATTAAATTTTATATTGAAAGAAAAAAAGACTTTCCTTAATATACATACAAATAATTATTGCATACTTTGGAATGTGAAATTATACATGAAATATGACTGAGACAAGTAGTTGGGGGATCAACGATAAAGATACCTTTATAAAATAAGGTATAAAAAATTGAATTAATGGAGTTCTTGAAAATGCTATCTCTGGTTCGTTAGTGGGTCTCGATATATGAGTATAGATTAAAAACAGCAAAGTTCACAGTCTCAGCTTCATCTGAACCGGCTGCGCGCAGCCTCGGTGACTTGGTATAAGAGGCAACAGGAACAAGGAGGTCCACTACTACTAGGTCACTATGTAATATCTTAAGTTTTACACATGGTAAACACATGTTTTACGAAACCCTTTCACGGAAATGTAACATGCTCTGAGAATAGTAAAAATCAGCCCACCTGCAAAAACTTTATCCAATTGACACTTTTGAGATGTGTAAAATTTGGCAAACAGCAGCGAGATTATTATATGATGAATACTGTATTCGGTTACAAGTTCTATGATCACGAACACTCTCACTGAGAAGACGATGAATGGCTTCTATGTAAGGAAAGGAATGCTTCTAGCCGAAATGTGTATATAATAAGATTAACACAGGTCCAATATTATGAATAATAATTTTAATATAAATCAGATAACATCAAAAGTTGCAAAGTCTGTATGCTATCGGGCTAATTTTATACCTACTTATGCTGTGAATTACAAATATTCATTTTTCTATCAATCTGCAAACCACCAAAATAATAAATTATTGAATATTTTGGACTTGTTTGCGGAATGAAATTTCATCTACGCTGACGACTGTCATAAGACAAGATTGAACATTGTTCAAAAAAATAAACCAGTTTCATGTAAAAGTTAAAATTTTATTAGCTGATAATAAAAATTCTAACATTGTTGTATTAAATTAATAAAATATATCAATTTAATTGTGTAATAAACTATATAAAAATAATTATTCATTAATACATAGCTATTGGCCAGTACGTGGAGGTGCGTTTCGGGTATTTTTTACTTCTAGATATTATTATCGTAGATTAAATATCGTTATCGGACCTGTAACAGTTGAAATCGATACCATGTAACAGTAACAATTACACGTTGATAATGCGATAACACCTCACGGAGTATTCAGCGTAATATTCCTGGTAATACGTGCACTTTGTTTGACAAAATAATGATTGAGTGTGTAGGCAATAAAAGTATAGTTTAAGATCCAAAATAATGATTGAGTGTGTAGGCAATAAAAGTATAGTTTAAGATCCAAAATATCATTTCGTGGTCAGATTATAAATTTTTAGTATATAAATAAAACAATAATATATATATTTAAATAATAATTATTGTAATAAAGGTTCAATGAAAAAGAGACATTAAATAATAATTATAATTTTAAATTCAAGATACATATTAAAATAATATATTTCTGTTAATGTCAGTATATTAGCAAGTATACACAATGACAGTGTAATAAAAATTATTGAGCATAATTATATACGTCCGTCGGGTGGTGGTTCGATTATGGCTATCAATAATATTTCCTATTTATTTAGTATGCATGTAAACACATAAAAAAAAAAATGTTTACGTTGAAGTTTTATCAATGTGAGCCGATATTTAAAAAAAATAGTAAAATACCAATTTATAATAAAATATTAAAAATCATAAACATAATTATTATTTATATTTGAAAAACCTAACATAAATATTTATTTTATAATAGAACAGTAGCCAGAAAAAAATATCAATTATAAAAATTTTATCGCATTTCACAGCAATACAAGATACATGCTAAAACATTTTTTCATATTCATGTATCAATTGGTACCCACGTATGTACCTAGTGCCTTGTACATAGGTAAGTGCCCGCCTACCCACGCTAAGTTACGCCCTCTTCCGCCGGGATCTTCTCGTAACCGAAAATGTGTTACCATGACAGAAAACCTATTTAAAAAAAACAATTTCGTCATTGTCTTTAATTAATTTTAAAGATCTAATTTTATTTTCTTTTCGCGAAAATAATACTTTATTAAGTTAACAGACAATAAAAAAATAATATTCGCTGAAGGAACATAATACAATATTTAACATAAAGCTGTATTAAGTGATGACAGTGAAAAATGAAAAAAATACACGTACATATATGATAATTGACGAAGACAATGTATAAATATAAATGTCCTCATAAATGCTTTAAATAATATTGCAATTGTAACAATTGTCTGTTATATATATAAATGTAATCGAAAGAATTTAAATACACGATGTTAATTTTGCGTAATTCCTCGAGAAAATTAGAATATCATAGGACTAGCAATATTATTGTAAGGCAAAAAATAATAATTATAATATTATTCTCACCCTTTCTTCTCGCGGCGGTCGTCCATTACCGGAACCTTATATTTCCGCGAACCGAGACACTGAATGGAAAATAACTTCCTTTATAATTTCAGACGATTGTACTTGAACTGATCACCACCGAGTCGAGCTCACCACAATTTGGGAAAATTAATATTTATCAATTCGGTATAAATGAGATGAGAGAATCCTTCGAGAGTAAATCACCAATGGATTGAGAGCGGAATGAAGTGGAAGGTTGCCATTTTTATTTAATTATTTGGACGAATAAGGGTTAGATAGAAATTGCAAAATTTTGGGAAATGCGAACTCGGCCGGAGAGATTCGCTCGGGAAGGTTTTTCCACGGTCGCAGCGCGGAGGGTGGGTCGGGCGGCGGGCGGCGGGCGCCGGAGCGGCGGAGCGGCGGTGCGGCGGTGCGGCAGTCGGGGATGCACGTGAACTACTGCCACGTGAGGCGCGCGGGAAGCGAAATGGCCGCATTAAGCGAGAACATGGCGTCACAGCGGCCTCCCGCCTGGCACCGGGGAAGTGAGTGATGGCGTGTGGAGCGGCGTGGTGCGCGGCCGCCGCCCGAGTGTCTACTGCTGCCAGACGCCCGGGCCGAGGGCGTCCCCGCCGCCTCCCGCCCCCCCGCACCCCCGCACCCCTCCCGCGAGGGATGCTGCGCGCCCCGGCCGGAGCTGCCCCGCTCCCCGCCCCCCGGCCCGGCACCCGCCGGCGCCCGCCGCGCCCCTGCCCGCTCCGCGAGCCCCGCGATAATTATTTTACTATCGCGGTGTTGTTATTGATTGCTCATCCGCGTTTAATGCCCACACACCGGGAGACCAAATTAGGTGGAGACATCCTTCAGCTCTTCGATTGAGCGATGCGCCATATCACGAAGACATTCCAAAATGTGAAATTCATTTCAGCACACAAAATACGCGACAGCCTCAAATGCATCGATGCATATTCTTGTGTTTTTATTTTCAGAACATAGTTCTGTGCTATATCAATATAGATTAAATAAATCAAAAAGAAAAACATATAGAGCAATCAAATACATTTTCGACAAATTTTGAACTTATATTCTATTACTGTTAAAAGGTTTTTGGTGAAACTTTATGCAATTGCATGATTATTTTGTAAATTGAGTTAAAACATAGTTGCGCCCAAAGACGAAAATTAGACATTCTAGAAAATTTAGAAATATTTAATAATAAATATAACAATAAAAATCGTAAGAATTCAAATACCGCCTATTACATCCCCTCTCTTATCCATTTAACTCCACCCCCACTCTCATCTCCGTTAACTGCAAACATAGCATATATTACTGCCTGAAAGTGTTTTAGTTGAATTATAATATTGATAATAGGAAGATTCGCGAAAACGATCGCTTAACACAATAAAAAATAATAGTGCATAAAGCAGTGTTTTAACTCAATTAACAAAATTATATTTTATGATATTTTAAATTGATACATCTATTAAACCATTTTTTTGAGCAATCAACTTTCTATATGCGGTGAATCTCAAATATAATGTAATTGGGTGAAACAGGTTAGGAGACGACAAAATTAAATAAATTAATAATCTACTTCATTAAAATTGGATAAACTAGATAAATATATAAATAGATTTTTTAGATCATCAACGAAGAAATATTTTAAATTTGTATAGTTTTTTGTTGATTTGGCCGCTGTATTATATTATTATTATTATATATATATGGAGGGTTCGGCGGAAAAATTTAAAGATTAAATTCTAATTGCTCGTAAACCACCAGGGTGAGGTAAGTGGGAGAAGTATTGTTCGACACGCGTGATTTGCTGGATTACCAGTCGCAATGAGCCACTGGTCGGGAGCGCACCGCGCGTTCGCGGTTGAGCAATATTTAAAGTGCGGTGATTCATTGGTTCATGCGCGTCGCGCTTTTTATACTCACTTCAATATTCGACAAGTAAGTGATGGGTTAAGCACGCACCTTATCTGGTGTTAGGTGCAGTTTCTTAACGAAAATGACTATTCTTTACATGAAACCTTATCGAGAACGATGCTGTAACGTTTTGGAAAAGCACGGATGCTTGGAAACATATTGTTTACTGACAAAGCACATTTTTATATCAATGACTTTGTTAATAAACAGAACATGAGATATTGGTGCTCAAATAACCCAAGGGAACGTCATCGAAAATATTTGCATTGTCCAAAAACGACAGCGTGGTGTGCAATTCCTGCCCGAGGGATAATTGGCCCTTACCTTTTTAACTAGCGAGAAACAGTCACTGCTGACGTGTATTGCCGAATGATCGACGAGTTTTTGGTATCGCAACTGCAGCTGTTTCCCCAGTTCAACAACAGAACACAATTTCAGGAAGACGGGGCAATTCTCGAACAATTCAGGTTCCACAAGAAAATAACCGCCGTGAATTCGCAAATTTAAGAGTCCGATTGCAAGAGTGTCTTGAGAGAAATGGACGGCATTTAGACGATATTGTTTATAAAACGTAAAATTGGCATTATTAAACTCCATTTTGTATTAATAAAATATGAGAATATCAGTGTAGTTTTTTTTTTTAAATTTAATATTTAACTTGAAAATTTTCCGCTGGACATCCTATACTTACATCAAATGCCAAATAACATCTTTAAGAACATTTATTACAAACTGTAAAGCTCCTATGTGTTTTACAGTTTGGGCTATATTTAAGATGAAATTATTTCACTAAATTGTAATGATATACTTCATCACACACATCATTAAAAAAAAAATTGGCATACGCAGTAATATAAACAAATGAAGGCCATCAACAAGTTTACGCACGGATGTCTGATTTACTTCCTAACAGACAAAGTAATAATAATCGTGGAATAAATTTGTCGGGACAAATTAGTGCGTATCGGCGAGGAATTATGTGAAATAATGGCGTTATTTTAATATATGAGTTAAATTGGATATTGAACTAGAAATCATTATTACTTACCTACATTTTATAACTGAATCAAAGAAAATATTTAATGTTATTTATAAATAATAATTAAATGCATTAATTAGAAAGATTGATATAAAAATTGAATACTACAAATGTATTCAGGTTAAATATTGGTAATAATTAAAAATTATAAAATATTATATAGAAGGTGCAATTCGTCTAAATTTTGAAAAACAATAACATTATTAAAGAGAACACATTCTTATTGTGAAGTTGTAATTAATCAGAACAGACGGTCTGATATTTTAAATACTAATTGAATGTGTTGATTAGAAAAATATACATATAAAATTGATTTTATCGAAAAATATTGTTGTTGCGATACTGGGATTCGAACCTGGATATCTTTCCAAACCGGGAAAGGTGCCAACTATGCTACAGCGACAGTATTTTTGACGACAAATTTTCGAAACTATATGTTATACTTTTCAAATTAATATCGTTCCATTACTCGGTTTGGAAAGAGATCCAGATTCGAATCTCAATTTTATATGTATATATTTCTAATCAATACATTTAATTAATATTTACAATATTAAACCTATGTTCTGAATAATTTCACTTCACAATAAGAATGTGTTTTTCTTAATAATGTTATTTCTTTTTAAAATTTAGAGGAATTGCACCTTCTTTATATTATTTTTTAATTTTTAATTATTACCAAAATTTAACGTGAATACATTTATAATATTTTCTAAATCCCATCTATCTCGTATAAGAATTTTATCAAAGTCATATATTGATTTTTTTAAATTTGTTGATTTTAAAGGACACAAAAAAAAACAGAGGATATGTAGGGTCTACAACACTTGTCTTTTTATTTTTTCAAATTATGTTTAAAAGGTATACACAATACATTTTCAAGACGTTTTCCACATTAGTCAAAAATTCAAGTAATAAATCATAAATTAAATTTCGAATAATTTTGTAACAGTACGACATAAAGTAACAGTCACGTATAATGCATATATTAATATTATGTATGCAGCCAATACACGCACAAATTATCTACACAAAATGACGCCATCGGTAGTTACCTACAGTTAATATAATCTAATACTATAATATATATTTTGTTGTAGCGTATATAGTACATATGAAAAAATAAAGGTAATTACTTTACTAGATGTGGTCTGTTCTAAAGCTATTACCTGTACAGTTTTTAAAAGTTGTAATTGTTTAGAGAAATTTAAGTTAAGTTAAGTTAAGTTAAGTAAGTCAAGTAAGTTAAGTAAGTTAAGTAAGTTATGTAAGTTAAGTAAGTTACGTAAGTTAAGTAAGTTATAAAAAGTTGTGTGAAACAAGTAAAATCTGAAGTTATAAAATATTTTTGAAATAAAGTTATAAAAATATTAATGTCAGTGATATACAATAGTTGGAGACAAAAATGTGTAGATAGTTAGGTTAATATAAATTAGATTAATTTTGCTTTCTATCCACATCAAGCAATCACTTTGTTATTTTTGGTTTGAAGTCGTTAATCACTTTAGACCTTTAGACACTTTAGACACTTTAGACTTAAGGTCTAGTGGCAATTTGTTAAATATTTGCGGAGCACAAAATAAGAAAGTTCGTTGAGCGAATTTGGTATTAAATTTTGGCACTGTAAAGTATCCTAAGGCTTTGCTCCTAATTTCCTTTGGATCGGATCGTGGAAGTAAAGTTAATTGAAAAAAAAAATAGTTTTAAGATTGCTCTGGTAAACAGTTGTCTTATATACAAAACTTGGAAGGATTTAAAGATTATGTCTAAATGGCCTCTCGTCTATTACTCTGATGACCCATTTTTGAGCCTTAATTAGAGAATCCATTAAGTAAGAGCTGCACCGCTCCATGTACATATTGCGTAACTGATGAGACTCTGACAAAGTGAGTAGTATACCATTTTTAAAAAAGTAGTGTTCATGGTATATATAGTGGCGTTCACGAAATATGTGTCAAACCAAACTAACATCATCATTCGAACTACTTGAGCTAAAAAATACACTATATAGCAGAAGCGAAAGCATCGCAATATACTATGATATTCATAGTTCGTTATTAGCTCAACTCTGTATTGTCATGACAATTCTTAACAGTGTGCATGCGTTATTTGACGATCTGCATATAGACAGTTTACTCTCGATTCGGTTTTCAAAACTCAAAAAATGCGCTAATTCTAGTGAATTGGAATAAAAAGTATCATAAGAAATGTATTTATTTTAAGAACTAAAGGCACGTAAATATGGGTACACCCAAAATCCTATAAATGCACTCACTTGGCATAAATACATTGAAAGAATTAATACAAAAAAAATGTTTTGATACTGTCTAAACGATTTTCGCATTTTAGTAGCTACACTGAAACAGCAGGTATATTCTGAATGCAGTGGTCGATAAAGGTACACGAAATCTCCAGGCACAAAAATAATTGGAAGCTTCCAGCTCGACAAGTCTCCCGACTCTTGGAACGCGCGTACAATTTAATGTTATTTTATTTAGCATGTTGAATAAATGAAATGGCGTAATTCTAAAAAAGAAAACAAAACTAAAATTAATATTAAAACATTGTCAACCGCGAGCACATTACGCACAAAGAGCCGGAGGGGGGTGGATTCTACTTCAAGAGCCTGAAAAACAAATTAACAGCGTGAAACTTGGAATAAAGATACCATTGTTATCAAACTTGTATCTTAATCTTCTTTTCAAGAGAACTCCAGACTTTTTGTTTGTATTCCAAACTGTTGTTGAAGCGATGTTTCAATATTTGATTAAAAATTTTATTAAACTTTTACAACTACAATTCGCAGGTACTTATTTAGCGTGATGCATTTCTCGGAAATATTTTTATGTCAATATAAATAGTTCAACAAAATACAAGTTAAATTAATCAATTAGAAAGTTATGCAGAAAAAATCCAGTTATCGAAAAAATATTTTTTTTTCCTATCCGGGGATACTATAGCAACCGATCATGTTTACTACAAATTTAGAACTTATATTCTGTGTATTTTTATTATTAATGTACTTATTATTCCATTTTTAAAACCAATCACCTTTATATACTCTCTTTTTAATTTAAATTTATTTATTTAAAACCAATCAACTTTAAAGACTCTCAAATACCTACGCCCTAGGAGACGCCAGAATTAAATCAATCCATTTTATTAAATTTGGATAAACTTGAATAATACTTAAGCATGTATAAGCTGTTACTTTAATTTTCAGAAATAGCAGACTAACTACTATTCTCCGTTTTTTGGCAGATGCCTGCTGTCATCTGTAGGTCGCCAGGCAAAGCGCGTCCTAGCCGAGGTGCGCTTCCGAGTGAAGCTGCACGTATGCCGAACGCAACCAGCGGTCGCCGGCCTCGCCGCGCGGTGGCCGTGCTACTCGCTTTTTTTCCGTCGCCAGGCCTGACAGCAGACTTCGCTTCAAACTCCAACATTCATTGAACCATTTCAACCAATATATTCTAATAATCATCAGTAACCCTCCTTTGATAAATTAACTTTTATTTTACTCGTAAAAAATGGCTCAAACCTGCATTTACTTATAAAGTACAAAGTGGACCGGATGGAGGCTACTTTCCAATCGAAGGTATTTATAACTTTTCAGATAAGAAAAATTTAAGAAAGAAGGATTTATAACTAAGCGGAGAGAAAATTTTGCCGACTACAAATTTTGATTGCTTACGTGTTTGTACATTGATCGGGTTTTTGAATTTAAAAAACGTTGATTTATTTAAAATTACTTTTTAGATTTTTGCGATTCTTATTGTTGAATCAGAGTACTCGTATTTATAGATCAAGTCATATCATATAATGTAATGAGAATTATAAAGTATCGGGAATAAAATGCGTCACATTTATATTACTTTTAGGCTATTGAGCTACGTAATTGAATATTTGCTTTATCGTGCATCTTTACCGAGTATATTTCAAAAACTGACATGAAACGAAAATCGATAGATGGCGCCAGCATTATTGTAAAATTTTCAAAACATTATTCATAAAATATTTGCACATATTTTTAATTTGAAGTTTTCGTCATATTTAAATATTTAATTATTCTCGCGTATTGAAATAATAGAAGGTTTTTTTTTATATAAAATTATCCAAAGAATCGCATCGGTAATTTATGAATTTATTTTGACTTTAATATTCGGTAATTTGAATATTTAAAAACTGTTTGCTACACAAATGTATGACTGTTTTTAATACCAATAAATATACCATTATTCTAATGTGCATAATTAAAACAAATTCAATATTTATTTTAAAAACAGTAATTTATTTTAAAATGTTTTTTAGAGTTAGTAAAAAGTTCATTAACTCGATTTTTGCTTCAGAATAATATTTTTAATAAATTTATAATTTATCAAATTAATACTGCCGCATATTAAGAGCGTACTAATTAAGTAGAATGACTTTGGTTAAAATAATGCAGTGCTTTACACCGACATTAAATATACAATTGTAAAGGAAAGAAAGCGGGGGCTGACGTCTGTAATCCAAGATTTACGAAGGTAATTATCGGCTACATATCACCGTGTATCACATACGTAATTAGGTATTTAAAGAGGTTGAGTTATTATTTGCTTGTTATTTTACAACGAAACACGCACATACCAAAAACAACGAGTTATTATGAATATACCGATAATCTGAGTCTGAAAAAGTGATGAATAATGATGATGATGTGTTTTTGATCTTTGATTCTGCCTAATAAAAAGTGAGCATAACGTGCATATGATTCTGATAATTATGAGTTAAACGGCGCTCAATATATCCATAAATACGCATTATAGCTTGCTCATTATCGATTCTGTTTCCTAATTTATTCAAATACCGTCTAACAGATTAAACTCGATCAAAAGCGTGTTCAGCGTGCGCGAATCAAATGATAGACGTGCGTTATAAATAACGTGGAATGTCACAAAACAGTTCTGACGTAACACTTTAATCTCCCCCAGCACCGCGTCGCGGTGTGTGCTCACGCTGCGCGTGTACGTATTGCGTAAGGGTGGGTTTTTGCCAGTGTGTCAGTGTAAGGGGTAACAATGGACAGCCCCACCCGGTATCCGCCGCCCTCCCTGTGCAGAATCAAGCGGTGGGACAACGGTTCTCCATGCGCCAGCACGGTATAAATAAAAAAAGAGGCACATTTGATGCAAATTTCACTGTATGAATGAATAGTTATTCGCTTTGTATTTGGTGTAAAATATCATATTTATTATTGATCTGTTTACAGAATTTCAAAATATGCAGTGAACAAAATGATATCAAGTGGTCTCCGGAATGTTTGTGCCGAGCTAACATCTCAACCATAGACCATCAAATAAATAGACATCGACTAACGCAAATTCCTTGTCCCAAAATTTTCATTTTGGTTGCATCCACGTAGTCACTTTGGTGCCACTCCTTCAATCGAAGAGTTTCGCAACTTTTTTTTTAAATATGACTCGATTGGATCGAAAATTCAAACGCTGACAATATAATATGCATTAGTGTAAAAAATACGTCTTGATTACACAAAGATTTAATTCTCGAAGAGTAAATACTTTTACTGTCGCATAAATGTGTCATATTTATGTTTCGTTGGATATAATACAATTCATCAGAGATTTTAAAGTACCAAAAATAATAGATATATGCAAAAAAAAAAATTCAATAATCCAAATTTTCAAAATTAAAATTCAATTAAATATTAGAAGCGAATTCCGATTTACAAAATTTAGAGACCAAATTGATATTGCAAAACTAAAATATACTACAACCCAAAATCACTATATTTATTAGGGCATTAAATTTTTTAACAATTAGAAAAATTACACACTACTATAAATTTTTATCTGAAGTGAAAAAAATATGTACACCTACTAACTGAAACATATAGAATACTAGGATTCATACTTCGAACCTGCAAACACTTCCAAAATCCATATTGCCTCAAAATACTGTATTACGCATTTGTTCGTAGTCACTTAGAGTACGCTTCTCAAAACTGGAACCCATGGCAGATTACATATATTGCGAGATTAAAACGAATACTAAATAAGTTTATTCGATATTTTAATGTTAGATCTAATCTATCATTGCAGCAAACTTCCACAATATGAAAACCCTAGAACATCGAAGAACATGTGCTGACCAAATACTTCTCTTCAAACTACTGCAAGGCCAATAGATATTAATTCAATTAGAATTAATATCTCTCCACGTACCATCTAGATCGACCCGGCAATCTGTACTCTTCCACATTCCCAGGAGTAGAACATCTTACATACAAAATTCATTCATTCATCGGCCATGTAAATATCATAATGATAAATTTACAGAAATTGACTTTTACAACATTAGCCTTACTACGCTCAAAGGGTTCTTCTTATGAACCACCGTCATCTCAATTTTGGTCAATTATTCTACCAACAAACACATCTTGCTCTCCCTTTACCGCAACAATAGTTACAACTTCCCCACCCTTTCTCCCTTCTTTTAATTTATTTTCTGCATCTAAACATACATATGTATCTAGATATTTTTGTGCATTTTCATTATTAGTACCACATGTTAAATAGTTATTATGTTTGTTATAATATGTTCACGCTGTCAAAATCTCTAAATAAAATAACAACAAAAAAAATTAAACGAAAGAAACATAAATTATCGTATATATGTCTTCTTTATATACGAGTCTTATTCTTATAGAGAAGAAATAAATGTTAAAAGAAATGATTATTTTTAAAATGTATTATATTTTCTAATATTAAAATATATATTTTTTTTTTAAATATGTGTGTAGAATGCTCCTCGCCCCGCAATTAATGTACCAAACCCCTCTCCTATATATACACGTCATATCACATCTATTCATTTACTAGTCTGTGATCTCAACTCATTCTGCACATGAATTTTTACTTGCCTGATGTGCAATTTTGTTTTTGTAAATCCATATAATATACTACACAATAAAAAATCCGGCTTATTGCCGCTCGGTTTTTCAATACTAAATAAATATGCATATTTGGGAACCACATTTGATAAACAATTGTTTATCATTGTTTCCTACTATATTCTGTTTTTTTAAAGGCTTTCACATTTGCTCGAGCTGCACGCAATGATACTTCCACTTTTACTACTTCGCGAATTTATTGACTCACTAAACACTTTGTTGTTATATATGTATATTATTTTTTACATTCGATGTCATAATGTATATTTTTGACCTATAAATTTATTTTTTTTTGGAAAAAGTATAGAAAATGTTACTTTTATTATTTTCTATTGTGGTAGATTTGTTTAATCCAAATCTAGGAAATATAAAAATAAAAAACCGAAGAACTATTAACGACATCTTGCATCCTGTGACGTGACATTTGACGACAGATTATATTCTCTCACCGCTGTGGCAGTGATAATTTAAAATAATAAAGTATCTTTAGTAAATTACGAGTATAGTATAGTATCATTATGTAGGTTGAAAACAAATTTTAATGTGAATTTCTCGAATAATGTACATATTTAAGCGCATAAAGATTTTTAATTTTATTAATTTTAAATGGGTAAGAACATAATTTTATTCTAATTTATACATAAACTTAAAATAATAAATAATTGATAAGACCACATAGAAATATATTATTTTGCCTACACACACGTATGTATGTCGAACTTTCATCATGTCGCCTTGTATACCTATAGCATATATTATAGTATCGTTGGTAACAGCATAACCTAGCTAGGCCACTGTTAAATAATTGAGACATACATTATATTTACTACTTATTACATATATGGTATGCCTACATGTCTGAAATTGTTTTGTTTCTATTATAAAAAAAATATTGATTTTCAAATCAGAACACTGAATGGATAGAGTATAATAAGAGTTACACCTAGAACTAGAATATGTTCTGTTTATTATCCTTCCGCACACAAGGTATGAAAAACAAGTCAGGATCCCAAAAGAGATTTTTGATATATCCCACAATTTTTTTCACGTTTTCATTGTGATATCCTTTAGATCATTTCAATCTATCATATCACCTTGTCGTCTTGTCACGATATATTCAATATTGATTAAAACAATAATAACTTAAATAATTGCATAATTAAAATATTATTTATGTACCTCTCGTCATGATATATTTGAAATATTACAGATGATAAACACAATAACAAAAAAATTAATTATAATATATGTTTAAAAATTATCGAATATTTATTTATTTCGAGTATTACCTAGATCTAATATCGAATCTGACTTAATATATATATTTGAAACGATCATTAAGTTAATTGTATCTAATAAATATCTTCTCGAATGGAAGACATCGTGTCCACAAAATATACATGAACTTTTTAATGGAGGTTTAAAAATTATCGAATATTTCTTTACCGAGTAATCCCTAGATCTAATATCGAATCTGACTTAATACATATATTTGAAACGATCATTAAGTTAATTATATCTAAGAAGTATCTTCTCGAATGGAAGACATCGTGTCCACAAAATATACATGAACTTTTCAATGGAGGGTGGTTTTGAAGTCTTCTGATTATGATTCTAGAGAGTGCATTGAAGGTTTCCGAAAGTTATGTTATGAATTATAAGACAATTGATTGGTAAGCATTTCACATTCGAATTATTTGTTTGACTGGATACAACAAATACATCAACAAATTGTCACCGCTAAAAGACTTATTCAAATCCCACCGGGCGTAAATCCGTCTAGAATTTTCAATACGGCCATTATTTTACATTCGCGAAATAGGCGGGAAATTTGTAAATAAAGCCGGGAAATCCCCGCCAACTGCCCCGCTACTGCCCGGCCAGCCTTCCCCGGGCCGGGCCGACCCTCCCCCGGCCCGGCCGACCCTCCCCCGGCCCGACCGACACACCCCCAGGCCCGGCCAACCTTCTCCCGCGGCTCGCGCTTATTTCCATAGATAAAATGATTATTTGCAACTTCGTCAAGTCGATGGAAATTCAGTCTCCTTGCCAACTTGCGAGAGCATCCATCCATATCTCATTCAATAAGCGATCGCCGGCAAGAACATTATCGGTTCCCAGACATCCTCTGCCAAGATACTTCTAACATCGGGCAAAAAATATTTATTTCAATCATTTTTGCATCCACTGAAATTTTGTAAAAACAGTTTAGGTAAGAACATTTAGATTAATTTCTCTGTAACAATAATTATGTTTAATATCAGAAAAGGGTAATAACATTCGGAAAAGAATTTCACGTAGATTCATGATTTTCGCTCTCATTAATTGATGTCAGAATTCAATTGTACATCTTACACTAATACAATTTTTACCATTTATAATTATTGATTTACTTTTTAAATCAAAGTAACCAAGTCATTAAAAAATAAACTCTCGTAAAAAACAGAGCTTATGATTTCTTTTAATGTGGAAGTGAAATTAAAATACTTAGTTAATATTTTATTTTACCTAGAATTCCTGTAATAATTCATGTAACTGCATTATATTTTTCGCCATTTTGGTGCATAAATATTTTAATTAATTTATAGATTGGATCAAGGCCTATGCCCTGTGGACTGGTCACAATGATCAACTTCCAAATTCCACAACTGGTTCTTCGGTAGCATGGCCCAATGGCTGGATTTTGCAGTATTTAAAGCTCTCACTCGAATCAAGAAGGCTGTGGAGTTGGATCAACTAGTACCACTGAGAGTACCGTGTCACAGATATATTTTTCAAAATATAGATGTCTTTATTTTTCAGAGATGTACTTTTATTGGTTTATTCTGAAGAATCCCAACTTCACTAATAAAGCGTGAATATATATATATATATATTTTTTTTTAAGGTTAGAGTATGTCAGTACTTTCATAACGTGGCAACCGCGCGAATCAGACGATTCCTTTTTTGGCCGGTTCCTGCTGCAAACGCATTTTTATAGTAATTCTTCAAATTCGTGATATATGTAATCATTAACTTTAACTTTGCGACAGACTACCTCAATTTCTAAGTATCTATATAAATATATTTCAAATTTACTCGGACTTAGTTTCCGATTAGCTACCCTTGGTTCATCTTGAAATTGAAAATTGAACACTACCTATATGCAGGGGCGTGGAGTCAGTACTTCAAAATAAGATGTACTTATGTAGAATTTCTGTAAAATAATTCAAAATGACATACGTATCACGTAATATATTATCATAATAATTAGCATATTATTGAGAGCACATTCTTATTGTGAAGTTGTAATTATTCAGAACAGATGGTCTGAAATATTTTAAACACAAACCAAATGTATTAATTAGAAAGATATACATATAAAATCAATTTTATCAAAAAATATTGTTGTTTCTACCGGGATTCGTGCATTAACCGATTATGCTATACCAGCAATGCTTTGACGACAAATTTTCGAATCTATATGTTACACTTTTTAAATGAATACATCTATCGTTCTATTATTTGAAAGCCATCTTCAAAATTAAATAGAAATGAATTATTAATTTTGGCGTTTCCTATCGGATTACTCAATGGTATTTGAGATTCAGTAAAAATAAAGAAGATGGCTTTCGAATAATGGAACGATAGATGTATTAATTTGAAAAGTGTAACATACAGGTTCGAAAATGTGTCGTCAAAGCACTGTGTTGGTATAGCATAATCGGTTAATGCATTTTCCCCGGATTGGAAGAAATCCAAGTTCGAATCCCGGTAGCAACAACAAATTTTTTCGATAAAATCGATTTTATATGCATATATTTCTAATTAAAATTAGAGTATTATTAATATTTTAATATATTGTAATATTCTGTCAGATAAACGTTTAATTTAGTTTTATTTCCTAAAATATGTAATTAACAGAGATAATATTTCAATGTACTGACTGCATGCCTCTGCTTATATGGCATTTATATGATATTGGTAAAAATACGGTAAAAATCACCCACGGTCCTATTTGATATTTCAACACATAATCACTAATACCATAAAATAAATATGAATAATTATACGTATTTGTTCTAGAAATTTCCACAATTCTTGTTCATGTAAATTTCTCAATTAGCAGACATATCGCCCAGGATTGATTCTGGCGATGAAAAGTTTTAAAATTATTTTATTTTTATCTTAGCGTTCGGTAGAAAAATCTAAACTACAAATATTAAGCTAACTAATGGAAAAAAGTATACTAGGTAGCAGAATAGTCAGACAAGACCAACTAAACACTATAATTGCCAATGAACAGGCCATGTTGCAAGACGCACTGGTAATTAATGGACAAATAATATTATACTTTTTAAATTAGCAATATTAACTTGGTGGATAAGATTCATATTTTTTATTTATTATCTTAGTTTTATTAACCACAATTGAGTTTAAAAAACATCTACCGGTTTCGGAAAACACTTTTCCTTCTTCAGGATGTCATAACTAACTAAAAATATAGTATTGTTTCTTCACCAGAATCTATTTTTAAATTTTTTAAAAAACAACAATTATTTAAAAAAATAAATTTAGTACCTAACTCAAATTACTGCTCAATACAAATTTAGTCGAATAATTTTTAGGAAAAATTTTTAGAATAGGACTCGTAGTTAAATTTAGTTGGCTGTTTAGAATTTCCTGATTACTTTTACATGCTTTATTTATCTCCAACGATTCCAAATTATTTAATTAAAAAAAATTTTTTCCTAAAAATTATTCGACTAAATTTGTATTGAGCAGTAATTTGAGTTAGGTACTAAATTTATTTTTTTAAATAATTGTTGTTTTTTAAAAAATTTAAAAATAGATTCTGGTGAAGAAACAATACTATATTTTTAGTTAGTTATGACATCCTGAAGAAGGAAAAGTATTTTCCGAAACCAGTAGATGTTTTTTAAACTCAATTGTGGTTAATAAAACTAAGATAATAAATAAAAAAAAATAAAAAATATTATTATAAGAGGACGTCCAAAATCTCGTTGAATGTAGACATAGCATCGAAGAGAATGGCAGAGTCGTGGGGAGGCCAACATGCAGCAATGAATGTTGATGACGTCATCGCAACGATTTACAATGCTATCATAGTTTTGGATTATTATATGAAAAGTATACATGCAATAATCATAATCGTCATTAAAATAAATCTCGACGTTTATATTTAAGACTTTCAATAACGTAGTTATATTTTGAATAAAAAAATCTGTAATCATCGATCAATTTGGTGATTAAATTGCTCTCTGGACGTTTTAATTCTTCAAATGAATCAACTGAGCTTTGAGTATCCAACCCAGATTAAAAAATACTTCAATTTCAACTGTGTTCAACTATTATATGATATATTCAGTGTAAATTTGAAATTATTGATGAGCTTTCGCCATAATATCACAATAAAAAACTTCTAAAAAATGTATTGATGTATATTGGCAAGAAGTAGTTAATAATATATCAGTATCATGTTTTTATCATATCATTTTACATTCAGGTACTGAGGTGGTAAGATTGCCCGTATCCATGGATTGACACACAGTGAGATAAATCTTAGTAACAGAGATGTACTAGACTCGACAGGTGCTCCACAAGTCACCTATAGACGTGAGATGGAGACTTGATGTGTACACGGTAGACAACAAAAGCTGAGAGTTGTCTCCAAAGAATCTCATAGGAGCATAAAGTATAATCCTTGTCTCAGAGATAATCTTGAGTCGAAGATCTCATCAAAACTCATCCGTGGACATAGGCCATAACGAATAGATTTGTTTAAATATAATATAAGGGTATATGTGCATTTTCGTGTAGAAGAAAACTAATGACTAGGAACCTCTCAGGTAATTTACATCAGTTTTGAATACGCACGTACTGAAATATTGTTTTACCCCGTCGGTGTTTTCTCACCCCTCCTCCTACCAGGATGCTACCTACTCGGACCCACTAGAGCCATAATCCACCCTCGTGTTATCTAGTCGCCTCCTTACATGCTCTGTTATCTCCGGCCGTTCCTCGCTGCTACATTCCAGGTGACAATACTAAACTCATAATGAATCACGGTGTTTGTGGTCACATAAGCGGGCCCGTAGCTAGCAACCCCTGGCGTAAAGCCTCCCTCGCAGGCCCCCGGGAACGTTAACGTTAGTGTGAAGCACATCTGGCGTAATTCTCTTTAGGGCCCTGACGATATATAATTGCTAACGGTTCGCTATACAAACGGAAACAAGAGAAAATTCACGCAGATTACGTGCGAGTATGAACAGTTAGCGGAAAATACGTCGCGGTGCTTTATCTCGTGTTCTCTCCACTATCGGAGATAAGAGGATCGTTAAGGATACTTGTCTCGCATTCACAATCACACAACAGCGTGAACGTTGTTAAACTTAACTTAAATATGAAGTTCATTTTTTAATTAATTTAATTCTAGCGTTTCCTAACGTGTTTTACTAAGGTATTTGGGATTCACTTCAATATAAGTTAATTGTTTTTAAAAATGGAATAATAGATGTATCAATTGGAAAGATTACAGAATATAAGTTTAAAATTTGTTGAAAACGTATTCGATTGCTATAGCCAAAATGGTATCATGCTTTCCCCTGACAGGAAGAGGTCATCTAGTTGGTTCATTTAATTTGTATTAAATATTAAGAGTTTTTGTAAAGATTTTGAGATTTTTTGCAGCGTCATCATGTCAAGGCGAACTTTTTAAATTTGGACATAATCTTAAATTAGCTAAATTTTACATGTTTGCGGTTTGGTCAGAAAACCGGGTCGCTTCTTCCCCAGGGCTAGTTTAGCTATGATTGACTGCCATATGACTCTCACCATTTAGTAAACAAAAGAAATGTTCCTCGAAGCCTCAATGGACGTCAAAAATAGTCTTGGTTAGTGTATGTAGCTCAGTTTGAACTTGCCATTGGAGTCGGACAGTCATGAATTATTTCACGAAAATTTAAATTATTTTCACATATTTATAAATATCAAATCATTCAAAATTAATTAAGCAATACAGAAAAAAAATCACATTTATTTTCTTTGGTTCACCAATATAATGTGAATTAAATAACTCAAATAGATGAATTTTTAACATAATATAACACTTCGGGTTTCGTAATTGCCCCTCTGTCTTCACTATTTGTTCTGGCTGGGTTTCTATGTAATCCCTGTTACAAAGGTTTAGTTTCAAAGCTAATCATCACTAATTCCTTAGTTTTCCAAAATGTCAGCCACAATTATGCTGCTGATGTTGCTGTATGTACTTCAGTCCTCGCCCGCGGTTTTCCTTCTAATGAATTTCAGGTAATTTCACGCCTTCTTCTGAGAAAAAAATAATTATAATCTACTGAAATTAATACAAAATGTAGTTATTACAACGTAACTACTAATAACCAATTTTAAAATTAAATTAATTTTTGAGTTATCTGTTATATTAACTATGTATTTTGTTGGCTTATTGCATATTATAATTACTATAACTTTCATGAATTATTATAATAATTGATTTATTAAGGAGAACGCATTCTTATTGTGAAGTTGTAATTATTCAAAACATAGGTCTGTGATATTTTAAATACTAAATGAATGCATTAATTATAAATATATACATAAAAAAGAATAAAAAATTTGTCGAAAAATATTGTTTTTGCGTCACCGGGATTTGATATGTATATATTTATAATTAATACATTAATTTAGTATTTAAAATATCACAGACCTATGTTATGAATAATTACAACTTCACAATAATAATGTGTTCTCCTTAATAATATAAGTTGTATCAATGTTTCCAAAATTTAATAAAAATGAATTCATAATTCTGGCGTTTGCAATCGGTTTACTCAAAGGTATTTGAGATTCTGTAAAAATAATGTAGATGGCTTTCAAATAATGGAACGACAGATGTATTAATTAGAAAAAGTGTAACATATAGGTTCGAAAATTTGTCATAAAACACGTTACAACACAATTGGTAGTGCACTTCCCCGGATTAGAAATAGAGATCCAGGTTCGAATCCCGGTGACGCAAAAACAATATTTTTCGACAAAATTTTATATGTATATATTTATAATTAATACATAAATTTAGTATTTAAAATAATTGATTTAATTATAGTTATCATATTTTATTGATTAATATAATATTAAATTTACAATATCCGTTCTTATAATACAGTATAATTTAACAGGGACGTACAATCGATTCTTTTAAAAAACATGTTTATCTAGGAAATAAAAATGAATTCATTTTTAAATAGTTTACCTTCAATACTTTTTCATTCGTTGTTAATTTTAATTTTTCGGAGCACATACTTAACGTATTTTGATTCTGTTGTTTTAACGGAGTACTAAACTAAACTTGCGTTTTCTTCGTTCCGTCGACATTAAAGCATCAGACAAAAAATATTTGTTATGCTCCACGGCAACCATTGATTTTTCTCTATTACACACTTACTATTTTATGTTTGTCTACAGGGTATGTATTTATTTTTTTATTATTAATTATAAAATTCTTGCGTATAATATATTATTTATATGCAAGAATTTTCGATATTAAGGCAATTTTGTGGCACGTGGAAAATAAATATAATGGTCGCGGTCTTTTTTATAATGCTAATATTTTCTTAATTATTGCAAATAACATTCATTTTATTTATTTTACATTAGTATTTATATAATTAGTATAAAGGTCTTACATAAGAAATAGTTTTAAAAAAAATCAGATATAATGTACAATTTCTGATATAAATGAATAATAAAAACCCACATTTTCATTTAAAAAAACGCGAAAATATGAATTATCTTTGAAAGGTAAGCCTTAACCAGTAAACAAAACAGTGATAAAACTTTTGACAAAACTCCAGTCCCCCCTCAGCACGCATCGACAATACCAATCCCGCTTACCGTCTGGGTAGAGGATCTTGGCTATCTGGCGTACGCATAAAGCACACCTGTCGGTGATCCTCGGCACTACTGCGAATTATTTATCGGATATTATATACAGCCTCCGTGAGCACAAGGGATAATACCTCTTTGTTCGGAGCGGCGCGGTGCGCCGCGCCGTGTATGCCTTTGTTAGTTTTCAAATCATTTTCTAATAATGCGTTGCCGGAAAATACGTTGAAAAAATTTGAAAATTCAAAAGGGAAATTAATTTTATTTTTAAGTAGTAACAAAATACGTTTAATCTGTATTTTATTAATGTTGTGTTTAAATGTGCGTATATTTTATGTCATAAAATACACACACTTTTAAAATGAAGATAATTTAAATAACGTAATATTAATATATTATTATTAATTTACATAAGAATACTAACTTTTTTACGAAGTCAAAAGTATTGTTAGTTATGTTTTAAATATATTTAGTTCACTAATTATTACTATTGTTTCATTGTATTTGACTACATGATTAGGCAAATCCATAGTTTCTGTACTTTTAAATATTTTAATTTTGGATGGCTATTCTTTGTTATATTTTTAAATAGTGTATATATATATACAAGAAGAAACACCGGTTACATACACTAGTGCTCGCGGTAACCTTAAATTAAACATATAAATAATTAACAAATTATGGATATCTCATAGAGACGAAGCTATTTATATTATATTATATAGGAAAATAAGGAAGTATGGGTAATTATAGGACTTACCTGTCTTCGGCTGGCTTAAGAGATCACTTTATACAATGTAACGTTCACCAATTTCACCCATCAACTTCCACATCTATTTAATTTTTGGAAGTTATATATATGTTAGCATGTAAAAGCACTTCGAGAATTTAACTACAACTTCATTATCGCCATCTATGGTCTGAAATTTGATATTCATTTCCCTGAAATAGCATAGACGTCAGTAAAGAAAATATTATTATTTAGAAAATATAGAAGCTATATTCTTTATCTGTATATATGACGAATGATTAACATATTATTCTAGAATACGCCTGAAAAGTAAATGTTCAATTTTATGTATTTTATTATAATAATACTTAGTGCATATATGTTTAATGTTATGAAAATTATTGAAACATATGATTCAAAGTATAAACTTTTGTCCAAGATATGTTAAAACATCAATATCATGGCATTTATATTTAATTTAATATATATTAAAATAAATTTCAAACTAATTCCAAAATGAATGAGACTGATCTCTGAGAGGCCATAAAACTACGTATGTACTAGGTGCGTTGTTCTAATCTGGGAGCGAAACACATGCGATGATGATTCATATAATCCTTCGCGCTGAATTTTATATTGATCTTACCAAATTTTCTTACCCAATTTCGTTTTTGAAGACGAATCTTCGAAATAACTCTCATTCGTGGAATACCGATTCTGCAATAAAAATGACCTTTCTTAGTCATGTCAGTCAGGTCAAACTGTTCATCGTCCACTGCCATCTAGTGTGATGATTGTGAACTTGAATATAAATTTTACTTGTTGGAAAAACTGTAAATAAAAAATTCACATTCAACGTTGCCAATATAAATACAAACACAAAACAAACATAAATATTGTTATCAACAAAAATACAAATACACTAAATAAATACTCGTGGAACGTTGTAACCACAAGTGTATGTCAATAATGTCAACATAAATATATACATGTACAATATTTACAACATAAATATACATAAATTCAATTTTAAATACTAATTTAATGTATTAATTATAAATATATACATATAAAATCTATATTGTCGAAAAATATTGTTTTTGCGCTACCGGGATTCGAACCTGGATCTCTATTTCCAATCCGGAGAAGTACACTACCAATTGTGTTATAGCGCTTGTATTTTTCATGACCAATTTTCGAACCTATATGCTACACTTTTTCAAATTAATACATCTGTCGTTCCATTATTTGAAAGTCATCTACATTATTTTTACGGAATCTTAAATACCTTTGAGTAAACCGACTGCAGACGCCAGAATTATCAATTCATTTTTATTAAATTTTGGACACATTGATACAACTTATATTATTAAGGAGAACACATTCTTATTGTGAAATTGTAATTATTCAGAACATAGATCTGCGAAACATCACAGACCTATGTACTGAATAATTACAACTTTTGTGTTCTTCTCAATAAATTCAATTTTGTATAACTTGTCGGTTATATAATATAATAATAATAAAAAATAAGTTTGACATATTCTCCAACAATTCTATTCCGGCTGTATGCCTAAAAAATATACATAATGCAATGTAGTTTTTGTCACTTTTATACTATAGTTTTCACTTTGACATTTAACGGAAATATATTTTACGTAATTAATATCAATATATAATTTTAAAATAACTGTGAAAACTATCAGAATACATTTATTTAGTAATTGTAATCATATTCTATTTCAGGAATAGGCTATAGTGATTTAACGAGTAATTTCGTACACTCTCTTGCATCTCGTTGTAACCGATTTTGATTGAATTTGAAATTGTCCATTGCAGAGTACGATCAAATATTTCCCAAATGCGATTTAAATCACTAATGACATTCGATTATTGCATTTATATTAAATGCAGAATATAATATACAACAGCCGCACCAGCCATTGGGGAATTAAAATTGACAATGTTAAAACAAACGAGATAACATCTGCGGATGCTGCGATACTATTTCAATTAAAATGATCGTTTCCGGGTATCGGAAAATAGAATTGAAGCATTTTCGTAGTACGATTAATAAGCGACATAATTGCACGGTCTATTATATTCAAATTAAATGCGACGCATTTCTGTAAATATTAGGTTGTGCCGAAAATAATGGTCGATTTTAATATTACATCATTTTGAACAACCATTTTGCTATGAAATACTTATTTATTTCTTTTTATTTGACAGTTAGAAATGTACTTTATTAAACCTTACCATACCGTATTGTAATTCACCGACAACAATTCACCGACAACAATTCACCGACCGGTAAATTTGTCGGATGGAAAATTCACTGACCTGCAATTCGTCGAACGGAAATTCACCGATTCTGCAATTGATCGTCGATGATTTTTTTTTGTTCTTTATTGGATTTAGCAGTTTTGTTTATATTATTTTTTCGTAATTTTTTACTTAGCGATGGTAATAAACTTACAGGCCGATAATTTCCAGCAATTTTATTATTTTTACAGATTTTTTTATCGGATGAATTTTGGCTATTTTCCAGGTCGTTAAATATCCGAGCAATAAGCACCCGTTAAATATTTTTGTCAGATGTATTAATGTTTTGAAAGGTAAGCCTTTTATTATTTTGTTCGATTATTTTTAGAATTTCTTGGGAATGCACTACTTTAATAGTTTCATTATCTATGTATTTACGAAGTGCACGTGGAAAGAAAAAAATACGAAAAAATAATATAGTATTAAATTGTAAGTGCTCGTAAACCTTCAGGGTGAGGTAAGTGGGAGGGGTATTGTTCGACGCGCGTGATTTGCGGATTTGCCAATCGCAGGTCACTGGTCGGGAGCGTACCGCGCGTTCACGGTTAAGTAATATTTAAAATGCGATGATTCATTGATTCGTGCGCATCTCGCTTTTTGTATTCACTTAACGAGTAAGTGATGGGCCGAACACGCAATTTAGCCGGTGTTGGGTTCAAAAGTTCAGACAAGAAGGAACCATGGTTAACTAATCTCTTCCGAGACTATCAACGTCAGCAGCGACGCCAGAATATGTGGCTCAAGTTCGACGTGAAATTATACGCAATCCATGTAAATCAATAAGGAAGATTACAACTTGTACTGGAATAAAAAAATCAAAAGTGCACGTTATTTTGAAAAAGAAACTACAGTTTAACCCATACAAACTGCAAATCGTGCAGTTTCTCAACGAAAATGACTATTTTTTACATGAAACATTAGCGAGAATGTTAATAAACAAAACCTGAGACACTGGTGCCCCGACAACCCAAGGGAACGCCATCAAAAACATTTGCATTGTCTAAAAACGACAGTGTGGTGAGCAATTTCTGCCCGAGGGATAATTGGCCCTTATTTTTTTAACCAACGAGAGACAGTCACTACTGACGTGTATTTTCGAATGATCGACTAGTTTTTGATACAGAAACTGTAGATGTTTCCCGGGTTCAACAACAGAACACAATTTCAGCAAGACGGGGTCACTCCACACACAGCTAGAGTTTCAATGGAGAAGCTGACGGGAATTTTTCCCAATAAATTAATCTGCAAGTACGGAGACATACCCTGGGCACTTAGGTCACCGGACCTTACACGGTGCGACTTTTTTTGTGGGGATACCTTAAGTTGAGAGTTTACAGCAACAATCCTCGAACAATTCAACCCCTACAAGAAAATGTCCGCCGTGAACTTGCTGCCATTGAACCAACGTTTTGCTCTCGCGTGTTCGCAAATTTAAGAATCCGATTGCAAGAGTGTCGAGAGAAATTGACGGTATTATATTGTTTATAAAACGTATCGTTAAACTCCATTTTGTATAAATAAAATATGAGAATAATAATAATAATATTGTAGTTTTTATTTTTTATTTAATATTAAACTGGAAAATTTTCCGCTGCACACCCAAGATTAAAAATTCCATAAAAAAACAAAAACAAATCATCGGCGATCAATTGTGGAATCGGTGAAGTTTCTGTTCCTCAAATCGTGCTTCGGTGAATTTTCCATTCGTCAAATTTACGGTTCGGTGAAGTTTCCAGATACCCCAAAACTGATATACAGTGTTCTTGCAGGGGTAGTCTTAATTATTAGATTCCCCTGAGTTTTATTCTTTGACATAAATTAATTTTATCCATTAATTTCAAAATGAAAAATTTGGAGATTTTTTTATAAAAATATTTGACTGTTATTGATAACAATAAATAACCCATCAGTAATGACGGTAAATTTATATATTTTTAAAATGCCACTTATTTTTTAAAAAAGCTACGAAAACACAATAGGAAAATAATTAACTTTAACGCAAAAACCGCAACGTGATTTCAGAATTGACAGCAGATCTTGATTGTATTATTTTATGTGGTATGGGACACGGACGAACATAAACATGTTATACAAATGGGCCAAAAGTCACTTTATTATTTAAAATTTATGTTATCTTTTGTATTTTTATTATTTATATTTTATATATTTTAAATCTTACATTTGTGAAGATGAGAAGAAGGGATAATTGACTAAATATTATTTTTTTATGTAAAAAATAAAAAATTTCCTTATAATAATAAAAATACAAAAAATATTTAATTATAAATCAATAATTGCACATTTCTTTGACTATACATCATAACACTATAAGCAATTGTGAATGTACCTCAGTTCAATTTGTTAATTTCAAATTGAAAATTATTAAGATATGCCCCAATCTCAGGTCATTGATAGGAAGATTCTACAAAATTCATTACGTCATTTCAAAGTCGGTGTTATGAATAGTTTATTTTTGTTTGGTCCAGTCATTATTGAGATTTGGGATCCGATCGTGGGTTCACTCCTGTAACTCAAATATAAAACAAATACAAAATTTTCAAACAGCCATAGTGAAAAAATTGTTTGCCTTGGAGGCTTTGTTTGAGGCATAATCTAAAATTGTTATATTCTTCCGAAGATGTTCTTCCTGTAGACGGGCTGTTATATTCTTTTTAATAAAAAAAAATATAACAACGATTCTATAAATAGTGTGGCTTCACATAGAAAAAATACAAGAGGTGTAGCTAATCTGAATTTAATAATTACCAAAATCACCAATAAGCATGGATCGAGAACAATACAATTTGTTATTCCTACAGTAAAAAATAAACTACCTGGATTTTTACAAAAGAGTACGCTTTCTCCAAATTTGGAAGAAATTATTAAAAAAATGGCTTATCGATAATAACATGTCTTACCTGTAAGAATGAAATGAATTGTTTAAACTGTGACTGATTAGTTGTGTTTTTGATTACATTAAATGTAACAAAATAGATATAAACGTATCTGCAGACAAATATTTAGCAAGACGATTTGTAGGTCTAGTTTTAATAAAAAAATATAAAAGTAAATTTTAGCCCACCTGTATATCAAGAATAATCTTCTTTAGGATAAATGAGTAATGAAATTTCACCAAAACATAATTGAATTTTCTGAAAAATAAAACAAACATTAATTACAATTCGCTTTTGATCATTAACGTCCTCCCTTAACATCCCCTCTCAGTCAATATTTGTATTCAATATAAAGTTTGAAATCCTTTTTTTTAATTAATCAAACGTCGTAATAGATTGAAGCTCTAGAATTATTTTTATATAATTATTTTTATTATTTAAGTGGATTAACGTTGCTGCCGAGTGGTATTTATTTAGTGTAGTATTTAATTTTATATTTTATGTAATGCAGTCTTCCATCGGTACCTGAGGGGAACCGAAAGGCCGACGGGCCTCCCCGAAATCGAGTGGGAGACACCAGCGCTGGATAGAAAACAGCTGATAGTGTTAAAGATGATGATTAAATTTTCTAACGCGTTATTTTTAACGCAATGAATTTAATTGGGGAACCCGCTATTGTAAAAATCATCTTTATAAGTTTTCTATCCACTGCTGGATGAAGGCCTCCCTAAGTGTCCCTCACTTTTCTCTACCCATTTTTATTCGCTGCCACGTATTTCCGCAGTTTAATGATTTAGCTAATCCATCAGACTCTAGGGCGACCTGTCGGTGAGGGTTAAGTAATTTTTAAATAAAATGATATACGAGTGTTAAATTTAATGTTATGAACGTATATATGATATAATATAATATTTCAAACATTTTAATTAATACATTAAATTGAATGCAATAGCAATTAAATTTTTTAATTAAAACATATTTTGAATGACAAATTCACTTCAAAAGAAGCTGAGTTTGATTTTTCAATCAATCAACACAATGTGTAAAAGTTAAGTAAGAAGAAGACTAAAATTAATGGAGATTGCTGTCTTCGCAACTAATACATACTTTAAAGTATTTATTGAAAGCAGAATTTAGTAGACAATAAAACTCAAGGGGCTAGGTAGTTTTTAAAGAATGATAAAATATGTGTGGAAATGAACTGAAAAAAAAAGTGTTATTATAAACATTTTTACATTAAAGCTTCCTTTTCAAAAATAATTATTATTTCCACATTTTTCACGAACACATGGCTTTTTATTATTCATTTTCATCAGAAGTTATGCAATAGATTTGACTTCTAAAAAAATTATTACTTAGATAATACTTTTGCACTAATGCAAAACTAACGTACTGAATGTTATTTGCAATAATTAAGAAATACAAGCATTATAAGAATGACCACGATCATTAAATACATTTTCCGCGTGTTACAAAATTGCCTTAATATATAAAATTCTTCCATATACGAAATATATGCCTTTATAATCTTAAAGACAAGGTTATGGAGACAAATCTGCATCGAATCAAATTAGCAGAATATTAAAAAATAATAGAGTTATAAACCATTCAATTTGCAGTACATATGATCAATTTTTGACGTTTTTAAAATACTTTGTATTAGAGAATCCAAATTATTTTAAATAATATATTATATTTGCTTACATGCTTTGAGGCTTCAGCTCCTATTTAAAATCAAGTTTTATATCAACAACATAATAATTTCTTACCAAATAATATTTATATCGATCCTATTAATGTGTGTTTTTATTGTTTTTTTAAATTTAAATCGCTGATTAAAAAACACTGTAACCCGTAGTAAGAAGGTGAGTAACCCGTCTTACAGAACCATCGCTGACAAAGCAGCAATAAGAGGGTAAACAAACTTTTCCCTGGAACCTAATGAATAGAGTATACATCCTCGGCTATCTTCGCAATCTTTTTCAAAGTCCACAAACATTCCCATCCAATCAGCGGGCTGCTGTGAGAGACTATGTGCATTAACTGGAGTTTATAAAGCCAAATCCCCTTTGCCGCTCTCCAGCCTCCCCCTCCAGCTGCCTCCCCCCTCGCGCCCTGCTCACAGTCGCTACCCCCTTCCGCTCTCGCCGAGCAGCCATCCAATCGGCTTTTGAAACTGAAGATATTATCGAAGGCTTTATTTACTTTCCGTATTCAAAAGGCCGGAACTGTTATTGCAGTCGGCGGAAACTCGACTACTTTTTTTAAAAAATAGAACGACCCAGTAAACATTTTACAGACGACAGAGAATTTAACAAGAATTATTTATGTTTCAGAGATGAACTACCACTGCACTTCGTAAAGGAGGATATCAAAAATTATCATTTAAAAATACCCCATTTCTCTATATTGATATTGAACGACAGATGTTTCATGTTTGAATAAATAGATAATATTACTTGTATAACCTTCTGTAAAGTTATTTATAAGATTCAACGGAAAATATAATAATACGATTATTAATAACCTACTTCTTCGACTAAAAATACTGTCTCAAAGACGCATTATTTTATGCTAGACCGAGATGATTTAATATCTTTGATACTTGTAAACAAAATTTATAAATATATAGTTGTTGAGAGAAAGGTAAAATTGACTACTTACCTGAATTACAATCATTCATATAATATTGTGTTGCCGTAATTACCTTCGATAGCTAATCCTGGGTTTTCTAATTGATTTGTTGAATATATTCATTCAAACTATGCAAATGAAACGACACCAACTTTTGCGAAACTGGGCTGTTGCTCGCCGATTCTTCTACCGATGGACGCTCTCCTTGCTGTCTTGAATCTTCTGAAAACTCGGCTGGCCAGCCTCCGAAACTATATCACAATCGATAACCGAGAAATACAATATATACAGTGTTTTATATCACCGCCGTAAAATATATAAAACTGACTCCGAAAACGTCTCTGAACAGAGGCAGTTTCGCTTTTGTTTTTTATTTTAAATTGACATAAATGGAATGCACATATTCAAACTATAATATCAGGCCTACCCATGGAGGTATAAAACGTGTAAACAAATATATTATGCCTATTTTACAATGTTATATATTTGTATAATAATAGTTGAGACAGTACTGGGGCTGAGGTTTTATCTAAGGGCGCAGTGAAATAATGGTCAATGAAAACAAAAGTGAGAGTGAACTAATTTCTAGGACGGTATATTTTCGAGATTTTTTGTTAAATTTGAGACAAAATAGTGTTGTAATTGACGCTACCACATTCCTAAAAATGCAATATTACAACTTTCAATCTCAAGAGATTAAATCAAGGTGCAGAGTTTGTCGCGATGGTCGAAAGGTCAATCGGAGAAGACCATTAGCTCTATTTCCGCTTATATCTTAAACCGCAGAATCAAATGCCTGGACCTAAGTCACATCTCGATACTGTTGATATATCAGTGAGCTTCCCATTTCCATAGATAAGTAGATAGCCAACTCACTGATCTATCAACAGATACCAACCCATAGATTATACACAAAATATTATCAGGGTAAACGTTCAAAAGCACATCGATATAAAATCAAATACTCGGTTCATTAGAAATAAAACAGACATTTGTGAACTTTTTCAGACAGAAAAATACAACTTTTATCGGTAACAAAAACCTGGTACGATGATCAATCAAATTCAATCAATCAATTAAGTAGTAAAGAATTTAAAATTGTTGAAGAGACTAGAAAATCATCAGAGAGTAAAACATATAATGTCACATGAACAAACTACGAAGGTATTGCTATCATTGCAAAACAAGATTTTCGTTTAACAAAAATGAAAATGCATTTGTGGTGTCACGTGTGAACTATTGTAACAGAATTTATGCTGGCGTGCCACCATTTCACATGGATAGATTACAATTTATTCTAAATGCGGCAGCAAGGATAATAAACGAAGTTTCCAAATTCTCTTATATGACATCTCTTTTACATGAGCTATATTGGCTCCGGTTCCCTAAAATAATTTAATTTAAACTGTGCTGGTTGATGTACAAGGCGACACATAACATGGCGCCTCTGTATCTTCAAAAGCTTTGAATCACAGACAATTTGAATAGTAGATGTTAAACTCTCAGGTTTGCCTCTACTTCAGCTGCAGGAAGGGTTGTAGAACCGACCAGCTGTGGTCAGAAGTCTAAGTTTAGTGAACGGGCATTTGCGGTGGCAGGCCCAAAAGCGTGAAACTCTTTGCCATCCATCATAAGAAACAGTGCATCGGAGACTTTATTTAAGAAGAGACTAAAACGCACCTTTTCAAAAAATCATTTCCGTTAGTTCAGATAACAATTTTAAATTTGAAATATAAAGATAATGTAGGACTTTAAACAATTTTGTGTAAAATTCATGATGTGAAATTTTTTACGTAAATGGCATTAAAAAAATTATCCAATATTATTATTACTGGCAAAAAACTACCGGTTATTTCGGAGATTGGAGCAGATTTATTATTAATATACAATTTTCTTCTAAAAATCCTTGTAATCGTGACTATTTCTGCTAGAATACTAATATTATGAATTCGTAATTAATTTTTAACTTGATGGATACAAAAAATCTCTAAATAACGACTCCATGGGTACAACAGAACATCTCAGAGATACGAATATTCAAAATTTAACGCAGTAAAATTTGTTTCTGGTTTTTTTGTACAGCCCCCAATAATCTATTAACTATTATCTATCTAACAGTTACCAATACATTTTCGTTACTATCAAAATTGGGTATCTATTGTATAGTTTAAAAATCTAGGATTACCAACCGAAACATGTAAAACGCGCAAACAATGTCCGAAGTATGCGAGAATCATTTCCAAAAAGTTACAGAGAGCCGTTTTCAGTACGGAGTTCCTGAAAAATATAGATATTATCATTTACATTTACAGTGCCGATAAATCGGCGTTTATTTTTATAACAACATTCTTTTTATAGCTTGCATCAATATAAAAATTCTTAGTACAAATATTATAATTCATTTCATTTACATGCAAGCCTGTTTCTCGCTTTCTACATCACTAGGTACAGTACCTGTAAGTACAGTAAGTACCTGTTCTAAGGTAGGTAGGTAGGTAGTATTGGTATTAAGAAATTACAGAAGAACAAACAAAAGTTCAGGGCATAAGTATTCCGCAAATTAAGTGTCCTATTAAATGCTTATTTTAACCTCAAATTTTTATTTATAATATAATAACATGACATGACTGACAATTGAGAACATGGAACATATAAATTTATATTTTTTCATAATTAATAATTAAATTATTAGCCTTTCCCTTGCGGTTCTAAATTAAAAACGCGCATTCCGGTGCTGTAAACTCAGTGTACATGTAGACTTTGTGATTTTTAAATCGGATAAATATTACTGTTTTACTTTACTTATATAATTCATTAAGATCACAGTTCACACATATATATATATAAGTGGATATATGTATCAATTTTATGTAAAAGTGCTAAAAATGAGAAAAAACTACATAAAGACGCATAAGACACGTCTAACACGGCCAGCGCACGCTCTGCTACTAAAATGACGATCGGAATCCGGTACCACGCGCCCCGCGCACTGCGCCATCCGCACCTCTCCGCACGTACATAAACACGTACTGAATAGGTTCTTTGAGAAAATATTTTATATTGTTGCGTAAGGTAAAAAGTAATATTGTGTAATTATTTTATCCAATACATAAATATATTTCGAAGGAATGCCTAAAATATGAACTCTGTATTTACAGAAATATTCCCATAATTAGAGGCAATGTCAAATCAGTTTACAACATCAGAGAGGAAAGGTTAACTTAAGACTCGAAAATTAGGAACGTTTAGTCAAACGTTCCTAATAAGGAGAAATTACCGATTAAATCGTCTACGAAAACTTCTTCAATTTTCGAATAAATCAGAGTCGTTATCTGAGCATTACGTTCAAATGATTAAAATTCTAATAGAGTTTCTTAAAATAAGAATCTTAAATAGTGAATTTATTACCTTCGGTTTACAATACCTGGTTTGTAATTTTCAGCCTGTTGCTAAATCTCCCTGAAAAGCTCTCGAATAGAAATTCCCCCTTGGTGATACACAAATTTGTTTCCAAATCATCCTTTGGAAGCTTCGAGTGGCTAATAAAGCCAGTTGAGTTTTTATCGATAAATAAAAACTAACTGGTATTTTTTAATGGAGATTTAAATGAAAAATAATTCTGCCGAAGTATCCAAATATGTATTTTTTCAATCTACGTAAGTTTATAGCAAAATATCATTCAATATTTATTTACCAACGTCCATATGAGCTTATATATATCAGACGCGGTCGCTTCATATATTCTTTGGATGCTCCACATCCCTTGTGTTTAAGAATCAAAAAGCTTTGGACTGGCCGAAAACAGTACTACTGCAAATAAATTCGTGATTTCCTTTAGAGACCAGTCATAACACATACATGGCGCGTGCTCAATTTTCAACTTTCGAACGTCTTTGAATCGCGTAAATACATAGATTCCAGCAACAGTGGATTCTATCGTCGTTCCGTATCCACACAGTTTGAAAGTATTCGAATTTCGCGCATGCGCATTCAGTTCCATTTGTCAAGGTCTTCGAACGTACATGCATTCGTATAAGCGTTCATCTACGCCTGTGTACGCGTTCCTTAACAGCATCGAACGCCACAAAAAAAAACAACTTTAATGCTTATGGGTATAATGCACAGAATAGCATACGTATTACGAAGCGAGTGGATTGTTTTAAGAAATTTGTTTTTGACAGTTTGGCTTGAATACTTAAAGCCGAATTATTGAAACATTAAATATCCATCGATTATATGTTATATTTGATATTAGGTATAAACTTATTATCTAGCATCCCTTCTACAAAAAGTCACCGACCGATATATATATATATATATATATATATATATATATATATATATATATATATATATATATATATATATATATATATAATTATATATATATATATATATCAGTGATGGTCGGTGACTTATATTACGGTGTATATAATTAAACTATATTTATAGACTATATTTAATTCCTTAATTAATTATACTATTATATAATTATAATATCAAATCAAAAATGTCACATTATTTAGACTACTTGTACTAAAGGAAACATCGACAAAACTAAAATTTTTTCAGAGTCTGTGAATCTTTTGTATTGGTGAGTTAATATACAAGTATATATATGTATTTATGTTATTTTTATAATATTTTAAAACTTATTAATAACAATTTACCCTTACCAGGACTATCCTATGTCAAGATGGGTTATAGTTTGAAAGTTGTTCGGTGTTTATTAATATTTCTAATAAATATTGATGAATTTTTTTTTATGTAGTGCTCGCCGTTAGTTTCCTTTTATCATCTCATTCATATTGTTCAATTTGTTGTATCTTTTATTTGCATACGCAGTTTGTTGTATAATTTTGCAAATACAATAATTTGTTCTTGAAACATTAATTTTAAACAGCTCTATCTATCTAGCACTTCAAATAGGAACACGGTACAAAATTATATCGGTAAAATCGAGGACATCCAGTTTACCATTTACTATTTTGTATAAAATATATCAAATTTATTTTACCAATGACAGAATACACTTTTGGAGATATATCAGAGCAACTTTAAAGTGTGTTATTAACGTCCACAATAACATAGTTAACCACACGATTTCAGTTGATTGCTGTGAATAACATAATATTAAATCTTAGTATCAATAATATAAATGGTGATTAATAATAAATTCAAAATATTTTCGCGTATAGGGCTGGGCAAACTAAATCTAAACATATCTTTGATCTTTGATTTCACTGATTATCTCGAGATTCAACATAAAAAATCTGCAATATTCGAGGTCCTAGAATACATCAGAATAAACATGCCTTATTAGCCCGTACCGACAAAATTAAAGTTTCATGATTATCGGGAACCTTAGAAAAGGACAAAATTTAGTTGACAATGTATTTAGGCTTTAAATAATATTTAAGTAATTTAAAAATAAGCAAAGCACGCAAAAACATTCAATATGTCCTAATTAGTTATGAGCTAAACCATTATTTTAACTGTGGTTGTGATTTTGATTGTGAGATTGGTGTTCGATTTGACGATAAACTGGTAACAGATTTCTAACGTAATTAATAATTCGGCGAGCAATAACCGGTGCATTAGAAACGAAACCTCCTTCAAATAAATCCCGGTTACTAATCATCATTATAAATTAATACCACTCGAGCAATTACAGTAACAATAACGGTTTAGTAGGTAGGCCTTCTAATAGGTAGGCGGTTGTCCGGCAGACTGGATCACAGAGATGGTGTCAAGGAATATATGACGCGCCATTGTGACTGCGGTCATGACTTTTCGTGTCCCATGAGACCGTTAAAGAAGATGAATAATACTGTCAATTTCTTCACGAAGCTTTGTGAAATATTCGTATTTTTAATTAATTTTATTTCCTGAGATTTATAACTCAATTTGGTCTTAATGAAAAGTACAACTAATTATAATTTTAATTATATTGAATCGCTTTTACAGAGGATTTTTTAAGTTTTCCAGGTAACGTAAAAACGGAGAAACGAGAAATAATCAAGCCAAGGAATATTTTCTCATTAAAAACTGACTCGGAGTAGTACATCTTCCTTTGCAGCTTCTCCGCCGGAGAGTGAAACACAATTTGGCTCCTCCTCAGCCAATAAAGAGCCGAGATAATTGCTTTCTTTGACCGGCGGCTCAGGTTATTGCCTGAAACTTGTATCATCAAAAGTTTCCTGAAATTATTCCGTAAGATACCGAAGTTCCTAGGGGAGAAAAATAATTATACCGCATCTCGCAATAATTCAACGTCCAGGAAAACTTTTCTGTTCTAATATTGAACTTTGTGGAAAAATGTCACCCCGACTCCCCGAGATTCTGTTTCTCATGATGGAGTGACGTGAATATTCCGCTGCTGAATGCGTGGCATGTGTGAAGCACATAAAATAATTTAAATGACGTTTATGAATACGAAAGACGAAAATGAGTAGTCGATGATGAATTACTGAACTCGGCGATGTTGAAGTTGGTGTCGTTTGAAGGGATGTGCGTAATAATGAGAAATTAAAATGGCATCTTAGACTTGTTAGCGACGATAAAAGGAAAAATAAAGAAAACTAGTGCACGATTTAGTCAATTGTCAAATCAGGCAATAAACAGCAAACGTATCGATAATGAAGCATCTGGTTGTTATTCGTGGAGTCACTCCGTCGGATGATCATGCGATCTGTGCGAGTGATAAATGCGCATCACTGTACCGTGGGTGCCGTGTGCACCATATTGTGCAATTTATGAGAATGTCATTTCTGTAACAAAATTTCGTTTCATTTGTCGGTTTTAGTAGATTTATTCTACCGGGTGCGCCCTGGGATATTTCACTTCAATAAATGGTAATGTGCTGTACAGCTTTCACTTGGGATTGTCACCACCGAGTCGGACGAATGTAACCTTTTGATCTCGTGTTATCCTAACAAGCTATCAAATCTTGGACAAAAAATCGTTCAAATGTGACATTTTGGAGAATAAATTTCTCAGAATAAAATATCTGACACAGATCAAATTTTTTAAACATCCCTAGCAGGTATTACGCTTAGCGCAGAGAGGCTCATATTAAGATGTATAAACGTTAATTATTTAAATTAATTTTACTGAGAAAACATAATTAAGCAGATTTCAATTTTTTTAAATACGCGTTGAATATGAATAAGATGTCCCTCCCTTTTCGTTATTGTCTTAATGGTCCGAGCGTCGTGGAACTCTAGTTGCCTGTTACGACGCGAATACGATATGAAAACATATTATTTGCCGTACAATTTAAGTACAATACAAGAAATATTAGTTAGTGGTGAGGTATTTTATAGTCAGTGTTTTGTTGTGACTTGCATTGCGGCATCCGAAAAGATTACGTGACGTAAATTGAATGATTATAATCGATATACCCAGCGATGGGCTCCCAATACGTTAACAAGGGACTCGCTTAATCTCAGTGCTATTGCTGTGTTCCGGGGAATGGGCGGATTTTTTTAAACACTATTATAGAATAATTTAAAGCAACCGTATGTTACTTAACATCTTTATATTATGTAACAATACCCAATATACCGTAAAATAATTCATATCAAAAGCTGAAAAATAAACATAACCTAGAACATAACTGCAAGAATGAAGAGTTCCAAGATTGACGCAGAAATAGGTTCTATTCTTTTCGCTCCAATTCCGTGTTTCAAAACAGAACACTGGATTGAAACTAAAATTCTCCTTAGTGAATGATGGTATAAAGTAATAAATATTAGATACTGTCCTTCTCAAAACTATGCACAATTACGGTAAAGGGAAAAAAGTGTGTACGTGTGGAAGTATGAAGGATAATCGTTCAAAACATCATTCACAAAATTTTGCGTTGAACATCTGGAAGCAATATACATCAAACATCGACATTTTTAAGCATTGTTAGACAACAGACAGAAAAACCGGTAGGTCTCTTTTATTTCGAACTCGAAATAAATATATTTTACGTAAAATTTCAAAAGGCAACAAAGTTTGATGTTTCATAATAAAATGTTGTTTAAACCATCTACAAAAATTGCACATAGGTACTGATTTGATTTAAGAATATTGTTATTTCTTAATTTAACAAGAGATTCGCCGATCTAAGTCATATTTAACAAGGAGCTCGCGCGAGCCCCTCCGAGCCCCCTTCAGCCTACCCCCGGATATATCCATATCAAAATGTAACGTGCGTATGTGTCAAGCGAATGTTTTTTTTAAGAATTACTGCCTTAGGGGTTATTTTACTACCTCGGATTAGTTACCGAACTGATAATATTAATAATGTATTATACGACCGTCGTTTAATACTGTCCTGTGAATAAAGAACGATCTATTTATCTGATAACAAAACGTTTATAAATTTACTGTTAGAATAAATAATAATACTCACATACAGCGTTTTTCAATACGTCTGCTCAAGTGAAGATGTGTATTCAGAACACCACGTGGCGCAAGAGTTGCGTTTAGTTCATATACGCTTGGGGCAGATATTGCGAAAAATTATACGATACACATGCACAGCTTTTTTTGTCATCACTAAATGGTTTTAGTTAACGGGTGAGAACTTTGAATACGGCACTAATTTTTGTATACCTTCGTCATAGAACGACGCCGCCTGGGATGAAAATCACAAATCGTCTGTACTCCGTCTTTGAGTTCATCATTGTCATCATACCGCTTTAGATGAAGGAAAATATGGGATGCACTTGGCGTCAAATAAGGACATACTTGGCGATGAATGTCAGCTGGTTTCATATTTCTTGCATTCAAAAAACGATTAACGCTGATCTATTGTCTTGAACATTTCAACCACTCACTACAAGATGGCCACACTGTGTGAATTTCTTTAACGTTGCATGTGGTGAGTCAACAGATGAAGGAAACCAATGCGTAACATCTCAACGGCAGTGCTACGCCGGGAATATCCAGAAACGGTACTTACTTAAAAAACGCGCATAAATTAGAATTATGTAAAACTTTATTTATCTCTATTTTGATTAACATAAAATACTGATGTGTTCATATTCAATTGCCAGTTTGCTAACACGATATTTAATACAATCTATTTCGTTTATCCGGAGCGTCTGATATAACGAACGATACATGGACATTTCATATATTCGGGGCGTCATGTGTCATGGCGGCCGTGGTCCCACATCGCTCCGTTCAATGTTTTCCCGCCGCGGCGCTTCCATTTCCGGCCGTTGCGCGCGGAATTTTCGCAGCATTTTTCCACCACGCTCGATTGTTTCGAAATTTTAATTAGTTCCCGCTTTCCGGCGTGACGCTGACGTGTCGCGAATCTTCTCACATGACGGCACCGCGCTCATTGTTGACGTCTAGAGGGGTACGCACTCACCGGAAAATTTTCGCCGAATGAACAGCGCAATTGAATTTTGGAAAGGGAACGGAAATTTCCACAACTGTTGGAAATTGAATTACTTAAAAATGGGATATATTTTCTATCACGTACTGATTTTTTTATAAATCTTTTAGGAATTAAACATGAATTATAAAATCTGAATACATCTTTCTACACTCTGTTATTCAATTTATTAATTTATCTAATTTTTGTTTAATTTGCGACAAGTTGTGCTGAAGCATGAGTGAGAAAGAGTTTGCGTTATCTCTCTTTCAGTCTATGTTTTCATGACTAAACTCCTCAATTCTGCTTATACAGCGCGAACTGCTTGCATGCACTCTTCGCGATTCCGGCCCTTGTTTATTGTGATGTATAGTAGTTATGTCTCGAGCTTGGTCTGTCAAACTTTTCATCGGACATTCATTAGTCTCGCAGTTCGTGGTATATAACGCCAACACTACACCTCGAAAGCGTCGAGCATGTTTCCTTGTTACTTTATTTAGGTTCCATGTTTCGACTTCATACAGAACTATGGAGGACACTGGGACTTTAACCAGACCGACTTGAACGTCTCTTGAGATGGACTTGATGAGTATGAAGAGTTCTAAGAGTTCTAACCTCAATGTTGTGAAGATTTTTTTTTTAACGTTGAATAACTAAGTTTAATGACTGGCATCCTGTGGGAACATATTACACGCGTGCGCGTATGTTTGAAGTTAAACACGGTCGCTAAATAAGTTGTTTTATGAATGAATTAATCAAATCCAACATTGTGAGTGAAATCGTCAAGATTGTGTTGCAGCTAGTTTATAAGGGGTGAAATGACATGTTTGTATGAATAAAAGTACAAATAAATAAAATGTTTATCGTTTTAGTTTTATACAAAATTGAATAAGAATAGTAAGCCATCCATTTGCAGTGTACAGGTGTCCAATAAATGTAGTTATTTTTTTTCAAAAATTATCTCTGGTATAAATAAATCATAATTTACTTCTTCAATAATTGCAAAATTACTTTGTAGCAACATATTATATTAATAATAATAATAAAATACTTTGTTTATACCGCTGTTTATTGATAGATCAACATCTTTCAAGTTTCTTCTTCAGGATACAATGAATACTAAAATTAAAAATGCAAGCATAGGCAAAAACAAAACTATAATTATTAAGGAGAACACATTCTTATTGTGAAGTAGTAATTATTCAGAACATACGTCTGTGATGCATGCCGGGATAGCCCGGTAGCGCAAAAATAATATTTTTCGACAAAATTAATTTTATATGTATATATTTATAATTAATACATTAAATTAGTACAAAACTATAAATATAAGTGGTGGGTAACCAATTAAGAACTAATGTGAAACTAAATTTAAAAGTTGACTATATGCAAAAAGAATTTGGTTATTTATAATAAAAGTGTTTTATTATTATGTATAGGTAATTACATTTTAGAGATGGTCGTTTGAAGATTTTTTTATTTAAAAATAATTACACAAAACACTTTGTTTAAACCACTATATATTGATAAATCAACTTGTTGCGATACCTATGGTATCTTCTTCAGAAAACAATGTATACAAAAATTAAAAATACAATCATAGATAAAAATAAAAATAAGTGGTGGGTAACTAAGTAGGAACTACTATTAAAACAAATTTTAAAATTTAGTTACCCATCATTTATACTTTATAGTTTTTTTTTATCTATGCTTTTTTTTTTAATTTTAGTATACATTGTTTCATGAAGAAGATACAATAGATAACGAAATATATTAATTTGTCAAGTGGTTAAAACAAAGTGCTTTATCTTATTATTTATATAATTTGTGGCCATAAATTAATTTTGCTAATATTGAAGAAGTAATATTTAAAAATTGATATACATAAAATTAATTCAGAGCATCGGCAACATCAAACCCTGCATCGGGATTCTTCTGAATAGTTCACAGAGGTCGGAGACACATGGCGCAATGGCTCGCAAAACTACTTATTTTTAATGTAGTTTCGTGGCACATTTTACACGAGAATCTCCCATAAAACGTAGTCTACATTAATTATTATTAATATTATTTTTGTGAATTACACTCCTTTACAGTGAGGCAGTTTGACAGTAAATTAATTGTGTCACCCTTTATACGCAAGTTGCCCCACAATGCAATAGGCAGCTACGAAACAATTTTCCAAGGCGTCAGGAGAACAGAACAAGAGAGGAAGGTTAACATTTGGGACACTAATAAATGTTCATTTAATGACACAACTTGCTCCGGCTGGGCGGGAACAACTTACTATTGTTGGGGAACTGAGATAAGGGCAGACGGTCTCCTCGAGAACAAGAAAATGACATTATCAAATAATTAATTAGGCACCGAAAGTTGTTGCCAGGAGCAATGTACGCGAAGACAAAACGACTTCAGTAAGCATCCAACTAAAATAGTTTGCATCTATTATTATTATTTTTATTATTATTATTATTATTTGTAAAACGATATTTTGTGTAAGCGAAACATTTTGTCGGTGTAGTCATAAAATCCTGCTTCGCCGTGAAAGTTATTACTGCCTATTACTATTATGTACTATTAAGTATGAAGTCTGGTGATTTGACGCCCGTGTTGTGACAAATAAATGTTATCATCAGTCATCAGTGACTCTTCGTTGGTGAATTATTATTACAAGAAAGAGCTTTTTAAGTGGTCAAATTATTCAAAATGATGTTATAAATTTTCGACTCTCTATCCGCCGACATCCATAGTCGGATCATTGCGTACGAGAGTTGAATTCAACTTTAGTTTATTTAACCTCTTTGGTTACCACTTAACCTAACCTAAACAGGCGCTTGGCTGTTCTTGGCGGTAGCAGACGGAGAGCATGACTGAATTTTAAGCATTAAATTGATTTGAAATTTAAAATATACCGTATTATTTTTCTTTCGTCGAATTGAACAAGAAATAATTTCTTGAAAATACTTAGGTATTAGATTCAATAAAAATTAAGTTACCGATTGTGAAATCATTTACCGCGCTACCAATATACGGAAAAAACGTTTTTTCATTTCAATATCAAATTCAGATAACCATTGAATCCCAAGCGGGGTATAAAGAGCCCACAAATGTATTACCCAAATTACGTCTTCTAAAATAATATAATTACAGAACCTCGATTAATAGTTAATATTAAAACTATAAAAAATAATAAAAGCCCATCTTTGTTTTGTTATACTATACTTAAATATAAATTGAACTAAAAGAGTTTTTGAAGAGGAATTATCTTTATATATATGTACTTAAAAATTCTGGTCAAAGATAAAATAACGCCGTATCTTCTTCGGATTCTTCTTTTTCTGTCACATTTTTAAGCTGTTCTCCGTGAGAATAAACACTTACAGTTCAATTTATTCTTAATAATTAAAAATTCTTCTTCTACTACCTTATCCCTTAACTTACCTAACCATTACATCTTAAGACGGGTAAGTTGCTATTTTAAAATAATATTCAAAACGTCTGTCACACTTATAATAACATAAGCCATATACACGTAAATTTCGAATAAAATTATTCTGTAATCATCTGGCAAATTGGATACGGAAAAAAATTGCTCTCTAGACATTTCATTTTTCAACTGAGCTTTAAGCTAGGTAGGCATCTACTTCCCGAGTGTAAACTGATAATTTATTTCGATACCAAAAATATCAAGTATTCTGGCATATCTGGCACTTGAATCGATATGAAAAAGTATCACTTTGCGGACGTTCTATTTTTTTCAAAAAAATCAACTGAGCTTTGTGTAAATTAATTCGATACTAAAAGATAGGTACTTAGTACTTAATAACTATTTTGTATAAATTTTAAAATCATCATCTAGTTTTCATCTAGTAAAACAAAATAATCTTATTTAGAACTGCGAATAATGAATTAATGTACAGGATCGAGTTAGGAGTGCAATTTCTGGATCCTGGCCCAAGTAACAGTATTTATGAATTCCAGGATTAGAACGTAACTTTCGGGATAAATATATTAATTTTAATTCGGGGTACCAAAATTAGATCAAGTGTTAATGACGAAATTCTCAAGGATTTGCTGTTGCTTCGGGTATTTGATTAATAATAATAAAATTTCTTTTAATATATATTAATTATAATAATGATAGTAAAAATGGTCAAAAATAAATGTAATAAAATTTTACTCCTTCTTTCCATTGTACATAACACACACACACACACACACAATTTTTATATATTCACTTGTATTTTAGGGTATATACTTACTAATATTTTAAAATTTAAAAACTTTGCATTTAAACCTCTATGAGTTAATTATTTTTACTAACTAAAACCAAATGTCAAATTATTCTAATGTTTCCAAATTTTAAAATAATTATTGAAGTGAAATTTGATAAAAAAAATTTAGCAACTGATTTTTAAATTTAGTAAATTTACGATGATGAGAAATGTGGAAACTAATTTAACGATCTAAAATTATTGGAAAACATTTTAAGAATTTTTGTAGGATAGGACTGACTAGTAATTAAATTTAGTTGGTTATTTATAATATTTTGGTTAATTTTATACGCTTTACTTATTTCTAACGATTATAAATTATTCAATTTAAGATCAACATTGTTTATATGTAATATAAAATCCCAAATTTTTATCAAAAGTACGATCATTTGCTAATAAATGATTCGAAAATTCTGAAAAACCTTGATAAAACATATTAAATGCTCTTTGAATCTTATGTTCAAATTTCGACCTATTTTTCTAATATAAAAAGTACAACCATAACGTGTTTGTATTAGATATTAAAAATATATTTAGTTTTCGTTTTTGGCAAAGTTGAGTCTCAATAATAAATATTTAAAAGAAAGCGCGATGCAGTCGAACCGATGTTTCAGAATATTTCATTTTCATTCGAAAGGGCGTTTTTGATTCTACAGCAGCTAAATTATTATCACAAGACAAATGAAAACATTCCCCCGAGAAATGTATATTTAAGGCTTCGTCATTACCGTTGATGAAATTCGCAGTCGCATTTTATTTTCCATACTACCTGAACACCTGGCCCGGTGCCAGGAGCCGAAGACCCGCCTGCCGAGCTGCTAACCACCACCATCGCCACCACCGCACCGACCAGACTTTCTCCTGTTGTCTGCCAAATTAATTAATATTTTAGACTTCTAGAGCTTGCAATGTCTGAGAGGCCAGAATTATAATTCTGCAGAGTTTCGTTCCTGCGTCGAATGCAGAAAAATATTAATATAAAAATATTTTTTAATATTGAATGAAACAATTAAAATTATTTTGATAATATATATGTTATGTTATATTTAATTCCCAAAATACTTTCCTATCATTATTGACTGGTTGTTTTTAGTACTTTAATAATGAACTAGCTGATTGGTAATCACTGCGCAGTCAGGGCCTCAATAAAATTTATGTTTCAACACGGGAATTCTTTATTATATAAACGTACCAAGTAGTGTACTTTTAATTTATTGTCAATACGTCAAAAAATACTATGTTACAAAATCATATTTTGCGTGAAAAATAGTTTCCATGAATACCCTGATCGCGATTTCTCCAAAACAAATCACATGTAAAAAAAATCTCGATGTAATTAAAATTATTCCACCTTTGTTAGTAGCACTGTTAGCTGTCAAAACGAACAAAAATGACATCTAGATAATCGCGAAGAGACAACAATAAACAAAAAAATACTATTTTATGAGTATAATGTGTATTTAAGTAAAGACGGAATCGGATGGATGGTTTTCTCACTTAACCTAGAACACATTAAACAAAAATAAATCGTACGCAGATTTTGACAAACATAACCAAAAATTATATGATCATAACCAATAATTATTCACGGCTTCTATACGTACAACATGAGATGATCATAGATAAGAGAGATGACAGATGGTTAACATATTATACTTGCCGGTCGCCAACTGGCAATGACACTAGTCAGAGTCCAGTACAGTCCAGTAAGTCATAAAAGATGGAGGAGCACAATTATTATGGATGACACAATGTGACGATTATTTACTATCACAAGTACAATTTATCAATTTGACTTATATTTCACCAATAATTTAAATTATTGTCATTCTTGTGTTTCTTCAGTCTGTGTTAGTCCAGTTCGAAATACAGACCTCCACCATTGCTCTCTATCTGTTGCTGTCAGCTCCCAGATTGTTCCTGCCAATTCATCACTTCCAAACCCTTCCTATTGGCTAGTCTCTAGGATAGCTATTGGCCCAATCTATTGGCAAACCTTTTTTTTTATTTAATCAACGTCACCTGTCATACCCGTTTCTATTAATGCTCCATTTGGGTTCGTCACCATATCTCTTTGTTTCTTACAACGTCACGTAAGCTACTCTTATACACGTTCAGCATGGTCCACTCTTCGTTAGGCCACTCGAAGCCTGTTAGCAGAGCGCTCAATTAGCTTTAGAGTTTCATGTTTCACTTTATGTCATCACTGGCAAAGTGCATCCATCGAAGAACAGTTTTTCCACTTCACATGATTATTTTTTATTTCTTAGACACATATTGTATAGCTAAAAAACATATAGATTATTTAAAACAGATTTTTAAAATGCATTGCCCAACTAGGAAAGACTATTTTAGAGCAAATTGGTAAATAATCATATTTCAAAAACCAAATAAACCAATATAACTCATCAAATACGAAGCAAAACACAATTAAATACAAAATAAAAGTACATTCAAGATAAAGTAAAAGTGAAAATATATAAAATCAGAGGATAAAAATACTAATGCTATGTATAACACTAACAATAGGTATAAATAAAATGTAAGCACATACAAGGTAAAGCAAAGTGAAAATATATGAGATTAAAGTTTATAATACAGTATAAGAATTATTTCAGTATCTGCTCTACCTAATTTTAACAACCAATTTAAAACATTATTTTTAAAATCTTTAATGTCACTAAAAGTTTTTATATTATTTCTTGGAACGATTTTAAGATTATTTGCTCTTTTGAGATAATATCTTTCAGTCCTCACAGATAAATATTAGGGAACATTTTTTTTTAAATGTAGGATAACTTCTAGAAAGCTGCTTATCCCAGTTTTATGCGACGATTATTAACTTCGGCTGTTTGAATAGTTTCAAAATATAATCAATATAGATGTATTATTTTACATTTTGAATTACAGTATCCTGTCATAATAAGTAAGGAGTTTCTGCTCTTGACTTTAGTCATATTCCTTTTAAGGGAAATTTCTTTTGATGCCGAGTATAGATTGTTTAGCGTCTGTCATAGTTATTCTATGTTGGATGCCACTTTGGAGGTTATTGCGTATAATGTGTGTTTGAATAGATTAGATCAGAAAGATTAAGTAGTGAATAGTTTACCCCGCATGTCGGTTATCATTCGTTTTCGTGTATATCAGTATTCACTCGATAGAGAAGGATATTTATGATTCATTATTGAATTACGAATAAAATGATATGTGGATATTATTTATGCGATAGAATGCTAATACAGACGTCAGAGCGAAACGTTGTTGATTGGCTCAGGAACGCCAATAGAGTGGCGCCTTCGCAGTTTGCTGGTGATGCCAGCTGCGCGTTACAGTGTGTGGCTGACGTCACGCGGCGCTGTATCCAGTTCACAGCGACATTTTTTGAACAAACATTTTTTGAAGCCTGATTCCATCATTTTTAAACGTGGTCTAATGCCAGTACGAAAAGTTTAAGTGATTTCTAGCGATGAAGTGAACCGTTATTTTAAGTGGGATTGTGACTATAATTCTGAGATTTGTGTTCGATTACGATGATGCTTGGTAACTAATTATTCGTAATTCAGCAAACAATCTGCGGTATACTAAAAACTGTAAACTAAGCCTCCGATGGTTAAATCTCAGATACCAACTACAGTCGGTTTACCTCATCACTGTAAAACTTATTTTTCTGTTATATTGTAATACATTTTATATTATTTCTTATTATATAGAGAATTATAAAGTTCTATAAAATCTTCTCCACCAATTTCTTAATCACTATTGTATCTAGCCAGTCCAGTTTAGATGATCAAATTCCGAATATACAGCTTGCTATATATGCCAATATGTCAAAAACCTATTTTTTATTTTTTTAATATTTTTTCCCTGAAAACTATTTGATATCTTTTTTGCAAAACAGCAAAGTTTTTTAGCGTAAACATAAACGAAGGTTCAAACGATCGTCATTATAATGATGAAGCATAGAAATGAGTTATCTTGTTAGAATACTCGAACCTATGAACCATTTTGAAGGATGTCAAGAAGAAATAATTCGCGAAAGGTAAGGGGATATTGTGAGTCAGGAGATACGGAGGTCTTTGAATAATAGGACCCTTATAATCTCCGCAGGTCTGGCTGGAGAGATAATATTAAGGAGAGCATAACAAAGTAATCAACTAGAAGAGGGCTGCAAAACATCGGGACATGAAGATGAAAAAAAATCCGTCCCGCGTGTCTTACCACCACATGCACATAATTTTTTTTTCTGGTTCGGAAATAATATTTATAAATTCAGTTAAATAAGTACAATGAAAATATTATTTTCCCTGGCGGAGAACCGAACCCCGGTCTTCTTAAAAAAATGCCTGTTACATGTTAATTTATTTTTTGAATACAGACGTTATTCATTGTATATAACTCTATTGTTAATCAATACAATAAATCAAACACGATTTGTTGGTTCTATTTAATTTTTTCAACAATCGTGTTTTATCGCAAGAGATATAAATATCGAACATTTTCTTGAAGGAAACCATCTAAAGAAACCCGATCTAACCTAGAAAAGACGCTAGTTCCATTCACTAGTGCTCGCGGGAACCTTAAATTAAATATATATTTGTATAGGCGTATACATATATTGTATACGTAGAGCAGATAATAAAGGAAATAAAAGACATTACCCGCAGATATAATATGTTTATTATTTAAGAATTTACTCAACAATTTGTAATATCAAAATGAGCTGTGCATATCCAAATAAAATAAGATTTATTTCATTATAAACAAGATCTTTCTCTGAATTCTTCGATGTGGCTTACCACAACAAGGTATTACAGGTTATCATCTCAAGATGTCTTAAGATGTAGAAATCGGGCAAGAGTCTATCTTAGATGCGTAGTCCCTAAAATAATTGAGACATTTGTGTACGTCTTTTTGTCCATAGCGTGTATCTCCAACACCACATTTCAAAGGCATCAGCCATATTTTCTTCGGTTTTAGAGTTCACAGTTCCACATATACAAAAATATTTAATAAACCAGAGACACTCAGTTGTTATATATAACTTTCCACAACTTGTCAAGTCTGGACATAGACCTTTCGCCATACCCATGCATCATATAATTTCTGATATTCAGTTAGCGTCGCGTCGTCAGTAATCATAGACTTTTAGTCAAATAAGAAGAATTAGAAAATTGTAGATTCGAAGTAGAAAATTTAGTCAAATAATATGAAATATTTGTACGACAATTTCTTTATGATTAAAATTATAATGTAAAAATATTGCTGGAGAATGAATTGATTTATTAATACTGTAATAATACTGCTATAGAATTTTATGATATTCAGTTTATTTAAAAAATAACAGAGATAAGTAAACGCAATCGTAATAAAAACATCCTAAAAAATATTTAAATAAAATAATGTTTTAGTTTTAAAATACTTAATTATGCACATATACTAAAGTCAAATAGTTTAAGTTGAACCCAACTTTCTTCAGGACACTAGTTGACTTTATAAAGTGGTTTAAAACTAGAACATTATTTAATTTAATTATAATCTCAAGCCGCAACGTGTTTGCTTTCTTTCAAAATTTTTAAAAAATATTTCATCTCTCGAATGCGTAATATTTTGAAAGTTGAATTTACGAGAACAATCCCGACTAGCCAATGACGTAACAAATTTGCGCAGAACACTCCGTAACATGGTCACTTACTGTGCAACATTATATAACAAGAATAACAATCTCCAGTGATTCATGTTTCTGTGACGTAGCGCTAGACGTTGCCGAGAAAGAGCGACCTCTACCGAAGTATTTCGTTAACCCCAAGAAGAGAGCGATATTACATTAATTTGTTTTTCTTTTAAAAAAGTTCGTTTGACTTAAAAGTTTGGATGTATATTATGCAAGACGTATCGTTATTATGCAAGCCATTAATATTTCTCAGAATTCCAGACTCTTCATCCATATGAAACTGCAGTGACTCGGAAGGACGGATTAGGTCCAGAAGATAAAGTATCCATTGTGAATATCCAGATGGTAGAAGAGCGGGAAGATCTCAGCAGAAGAGGACAGCATGAACAAGAATACACAATATACCTGCTGGTAGAAATATGTGGAAGAAAGGAAGGCATTTACTTTTCGTCTGCCGGATGCTGGTTCATTGATAGATTCCTCTCCACCATAAATACAAGCGTTGTAGCGTGTCTACAATGTTAACACTCGCGAAAAGGATTATTAAATATAAGCGAAATTAAGGTAAGATTAATCATAAGCGTTATCCGTATAAACGTTCCAAGCGCACTGAACTCGTTGCAGTTGAAAGACTAATCACTGCGACATCTTGTGCTTAAGGGTAGGTGAGAAAAAACAAAGGGAAGGAGATATGCAGGTTAAAATTTGGTAAATCGCGAATAAAAACAATTAATGCGAGAATATAGAAAAAAGTTCCTCTCATTGTTTACGAATGCCTTTAATCTAAACTATGCTGCATAATTTAAACGATTAATGCAGTAAAATGATGCATAGAGGAACGATCCATACGATCTATTCTTGGGTGTTTTGTATGAAATCACTTCAGGACTGGAAGAAATAAACGATATTACGAAAACGATTATTAGAGGAACGATCGATCGAGATTTCACTATAAATACCATAGAAACATGTTCTGGGAATGCAACTGCGCAACAGAAATGCTTTCTTCGAAAAAAAAAAACAAATTATTGTATTTCGGATACAAAACTTGAGATACATTTATGTACCTATATAATTAAATCGCCTGTACAAAGCATTCTAAAAATAAAAACTGAAATAATGTCTTGCAAATTCAAAGGTTTATATTGCAATTGGTTTTGAATATTTCAATTCTAATTTATTACTAAAATGTTCGTGTTAAAAGTATACAGAGATAGATATATTCTGTATTTGCTCCATTTATATATCGCAAACGAGTATACTGGTACACTCAAAACGAATTTAATGGTCGCGATCATTTAAAAATTCCAGAGATAGTCTTAATTATTACAAGCTTTGTAGAGTTAACTAGTTTATGGCATAATAAAGGTTTAATCTAACTTTATTTCATGTTTTAAAAAACTAATGAAGTACGTACAGGTGGGCCAAAAGTCACGAAGGGGATTAAAATATTGAATTATTATTTTTTAATTTGTTACAGATTTTTATAAAGAAGGCCTTGGAAAGTTAATCGACTGAATAGCGAACGGAAGTAGTGAAATTTTATTATTAAAATCAGCAATCCATAATTTTAATTCAACGTGCATATTGTCGCCATTTCGATATGCGAAATTCTCCAAGAGAATCAAAGATTGGCGTTTGAATATTAGTTTGTAGTAGTTGTACGTCTCTGCTGCCTTTTTTACTTCATTTTAAACTTCCTATATTTACTTTATTTAATACTAAAATTTTATAAATTTAAAAAGTACAATAAAAAAGTTATTAAACATTATAACCTCTTCGTGACTTTTGGCTCACTCTGTACATCTGATATAAATTAATAACAAAGACACGTATTTTCTTAAAAAGGGAAAAAAAATAAATTGAATCGAAAGAATGCCAAACGCATCCACGACTTGTTTAAAATCTCGGAAATAATTATAAAAAATAGATATATAAATAAATTATTACATTCAGTACATATATGGTTTTACTCGTAACGTTTTACTATTTTCCAAACTAAGCAAAACGATTATTCCACGAAAAATAGGATTAACGTGGTGATCTCCCGAGATGAAGATCGAATTCCCTATCCCTTATATAACATTAAAATATAATTTTAAAAATTTTAGCGTTTTGTATTTATTAATATTGATAAAAATATTATTGTATTATAGTTTCATCATTTTTATCTTTAAGTTGATCCTTCAAGATATTCAATTTTCTTATAGCATATTTTATAAATATATTTTAAACTTTTGGGATAATTTTGACTGAAATCAATATTTTTAAATCTCTACTTTATTCATATATTCATCATTGATTCTATAATATAATCATGGGGTGTAAATACAAATTCACGCGTCAGTAATATTATTTTTAACGATGAATAATAATTAGATGTCAGTTTCACTAACAACGTCAATCACAATCCCTTCATCCCGTCAAGTATTATTGACGCCGAGTCAACATTTCCCGCCATTACTCTTCCCGAAATCCCTTTCCTCGGGAAATCGAAGAGGATAATGGCAACATTGTAAGACGAACGTGTCACAACAGACCCCGTGCCACAATATAGCGAGAGGGGAGACTGGGGAGATCGATACCACAAGAGCAGAAGGAAAACATGAGGAAGGACCTATTAGTTGGGCGCCCCGCGGTGAGCTGATACTCTTCACGCTTACATCTAGGATCCCGGAGCGCTAACGTTTGATTTCATGAGGACCAGACATGTATTAGGATATTCGGGTTTATGAAATATTAATACTATTTTTCTTGAGTTGTACCTAGATAATTCTTTGATTACTAGTGCACAAAATGGGTTGTATTATAAATCTTTTCCACAATTTTCTGTATAATAGTGCTCATGTATAATAGAATAGAGGTAGAATATTGGATTTTATAATACCTACGAAGGCTGTCTGAAAAGTTTTCGACCTAACAAAGAAACAACAAATTTATTTTTATTTTTCTACAGTCTCCTTGTAACTCTATACACTTCTCCCAGCAATGCTCCCATCCCTCTAACCCGTCCAAATAGTACTTGGAGTCTTTCTCTGCAAAATAATTATTTATGAAGGTGGATGACCTCCTCATTTGACGAAAATCTCCGTACTCCGAGCGCAACTTTTAGCTTAGGGAACAAAAAAAAGTCGCTTGGGGCTAGATCTGCGATTATGTATCTGGCAGATATTACGCAAGAAAAGGAATAAAAGTATTTTATAATATATATTTATCTGTTTTAAAAATGATTTTTGTGTAAATACATTTTTTTTTTAAAATAGAGATGCGTACATGGAATACACGTCACATCGATATTATTACTATTTTAAAACTGAGCTAAACGTTTGTACTATGAAAATAGGACTAACTTGCTGGTGTCATGGAACGAGATGCGAACCCCCGACCACTAAGTAACTAGGCCAACGTTCTAACCATTACACCAATAAGCTACTCAAAATTATTTGCTTAAGTAAAAAAAAACGAAGATCTCTGTTTCAATTCCCGGTGGCAAAATAGTTTTATTCGGAAAAAATTTCTCCTACATTTTTTATTGGAATTTTATGCCTACACTGTAAACAAAAAAAAAATCTTGGAATTTTTTCTGAACTATATTGATTAAACATTGTGGATTCTGAATATGGCCACAGAATTCCCCCACCATCCACGATTTTGAAAAGAAAAGTAGTTTTATACCAAAAAATCATCAATTTTTTCTCTCTTTGCCGGGCTGTCTCATTCACATATGAAGCAGCAAAATTCGCTCCTAATTAGTTCCTAAGCGTATTTCTTTATCATTTAAAATTATTACATCTCCTTTGAAGTTTTTATTATGATGTTTTGATTGTTTTTATAGCATTGACCATTTCGTCATTACTGACGTAATTACATTTAATAGATTTGCAACCAATCTTAACTCTGTGACTATAAAAATACTGACATTAAATTGAAATATACGATGATTTGCTTGGAAAATCAAATAGAAATATTACACGTCCGTAAGAATCTACGTCCGGAGTCTATTTCTGAGTGTTTGGATAACAATCATACCGAAACTATATTTCAAAGTAGGCTAGATTGTTTTACTATGTAAGATGTAGACTTTATCCTTACAATAGCCGCGCAAATTATGATAAAGATGTTGTATTTGTATACATATGTAATGTGAATATCAAATCAAAATGGCGATACAGACACTGAGAAAAATATTATTTTGTAAGATAAAGGATCTACTAAACGTTTATATATATTTTTATTATTTATATAGTCTTCTCTATGATAATAATCTTCGTAAACAAAATTGAAAGTCTTTATACTAAGAGGCAGTTCATTTGAATAAAAATGTAATATTACGACGAAACTTCCATCAAAGAAACGAATTTGAATATTTTGTGAACTGGTTCCATTACAAAATATTATCTGTGGGACTTTTTCTTTCGTGGGTATAATTTATATAAAATTTTGTGAAAAAATAGTTTTACCCTACTTTACAGTTCATTATAGTTACGAAGATAAAAATATGAAAGAGATAGAAGATACGATTAATTTATGTAATTTGTACGGTTTTAAATTAGTCAGTTCAGAAACACACTGTCGTACGATACTATTAAATATTATAAAAAACAAGTGACTTCAATAAATAGCACTTTCATAGTTACATGTAAACATTGCGCGTGTATGTTATGTGTACACTTCATTGGAAAGGAAGGAAGGAATTACATTTTATTAGATTTTATTTTATTTTATTTTTCTTCTTGTGCCTTATCCGTTCAGCGGACGTTGGCTATCATAATTTTATTTACTGCGGCACCTCTACAGTAGACTGGTCAAACCATTGCCTCAGGTCTTCAGCCATGACATTCTCCTTCTTCCAGGGCCCAGACTTTCAGCAATCTTTCCCTGAATTATGCAGTGCAAGATCTCGTACTTCTTCAGATATCTTATTACGTGTCCAAGATATTGAAGTATTCGGATTTTTATTATTTTAAATACCTCTTTATTTTTATTCATCTGAACCATAACATCTTCACACGTAACTCTATCCATACACATTTTTCAGAGCATTCTTCTGTAGATCGAATTCAATTTTGATATCAAAATTAAATTATCAATAAATCAAAATGAATTAAAAATGAAGAATATAAACCCTATTTAAAAAAAAAAACATATCCAGTACCTACCTACGCTAGGTATATATATTTTTTAAATAGCGTTTATATTCTTTATTTTTAATACCACATAGGTACTGAATTCACAAAGGTGTTTTTTACCTACCTACTTTGACATTATTTAAAAGACTTCTTTTATTTTTCGAACATCAGATGTGCAAGTTTGACGTTAATGGGTCCTGATTAAAATATGTGATCACCCCGGTAACGAGTAGGACGCATTTGTTTGGTCACTTTTCGTCACTTATTTTTCTCAAATTACTACAGTACGAGCATTGTTAATTTTTTAATGTTTAATTGTTAACACATCAAAAACATGTTTTCATTTATGATTTTGAATAAGAAAATGTCATCAAATGTAAAAAACAACTTTTATACGTTAAACCCATCGTTGCCATAATATTATTATAAAAAAATTCTGTGTACAAAAAAATATAAAAAATCACTGACACTATCTATATCGTCCTTTATCGCTGCTCTTGGAATTTTTCGCACACCTGTACTGTAAAATATTTTAACGCTATTTAAAGACGACAATGAAATTGCACTATTGTGTATTTCAGAAATAGGGAATACCAATGGATTGGCGATGCAAGTAAGTGCGATGGTCTAAGTAAGGCAGTTAATAAATTGCTAGTACCAATAATGATAAAAAGAGTCAAATATTGGCCATGGATTACGTTCCCATTTAAGGTGTCTTTATTAAAAAATAATTATTAAAATTATGCCCTTGTAAAAATTTTAAAAAAACTAATAATACTAGGGAATCTCATGGCACAACTTCCTACAAATTTAAATGCATCAATCATTAAAATGTTTGCCTATATCTTGACGTGATAAATAACTCAGCTGTGTTCGTTAACCAGTCTGGTGTATAAACTTTTCTTTAAAACATTATTTCACACACAGATAAAATCTATCTAATCTATCTTGTCTTGCGACATCAGTGCCGAAAGAGATTTTTATAAAAAAACAGAAATTATCGTTAATGCGAATATTATATTATATTATACGCATTTCTGTACATACGCAGTCTTACTTTCCACAATTATTGTGAATTTCTAACATCGCTTTTATTATAAACTTTTCAGTGTATTTTCCACTTCTACTTCTCAACCATAAAAGTGTCTTATTCCCCTAATTGTCTTAAAATGTTCTAACATCCTACCTTAACTTGTATGACTATCCGGGGTCAGTAAGAACGTGTTGAAAATCTGTATATTAACAATAAATAAAGAAAGAAATTATGCATGGATATTGTCATCATATGCCTACAGTGCTATAATTTTCTTTGTTGTCTCGTAATTCCGAACATTACGCATGTACAGTACAGTCGGTGTGTTGATCAGTCAAACATCTTTTCAGAAACACACTCGCAATAAAGTAGACGGTGAGCGCAAACATAGTCGGTCATGCAAATAATGTTCGCAGAGTAAATACAGTCGTAAATGCAGTTCCCATCGGTTGTGAATGGTGATGTGGGAGCTACCCTGGAGCCCCCAGGGTTGTGATCGATAAAATTCGGGCCCCGGAATGAAGGGGCGCCGCCTGGCCACGTAGGAGGGGGGCGGAGGACGGTCGCCTAGCAACCGGAGCCGGTTGAGAGGATACACCCCCGGCAGAGGAGCGTCAGATATTACGGCAGCCGCGAGCGTTCCGCCAAAAGGTCGTTTATATATAATCCATTGCGATACGTATCGGAAGGTTTTAATTGTACATTTTTAGGAGCAGTTGAGATTTGATTCGGTTGCAGTCGAGATGTGTACTGTAGAGGAGGAAGGCGCGCGCAGATGAATCCCGTTTTTCACAGAAACCTTCTCTACAATACTAAGCACAATTTTCACCAATTCACAGAAATCTCTTACAAGCCACGATTTATTTTATTACGATAATATATTTATTCACATTATTCACTGTAACCATTATGGAGGCCATTCTTTTAAAAATAATACTAACAATATATATAATTATAAAACACTAACATGTTTTTTCACCGAAAAATATTATTTTTTTTGGAGCATGATCAAAATTTGAATAAGCTCTATACATATTGGTAATAATACATTCATTTTTAGGTACCCACAGTTTTTTTTCTCTTTATGTTAAGACACACCATTTCATTTCACATTTACAAACAAATTACTAAAGTTTAATAAATTATCAGTAAATTCAATATCAACAACTAAACCTATAAAATATACTGTAAAGAAAAAATATGTTTTACTTTATAATTATCAAAGCATAAATAAATACTAATGTAATGTATTAATCATAAATATATACATATAAAATCAATTTTGTGGAAAAATATTGTTAAAAAATATAATGAAACGACAGATGTATTGATTTGAAAAAGTGAAACATATAGGTTTGAAAATTTGTCATGAAAAATACTGGCGCTATAACACAATTAGTAGTGTACTTCCCCGGATTGGAAATAGAGATCCAGGTTCGAATCCCGGTAGCGCAAAAACAATATTTCTCGACAAAATTGATTTTATATGTATAATTAATACATTAAATTAGTATTTAAAACATCACAGACCTATGTTCTGAATAATTACAACTTCACAATAAGAATGTGTTCTCTTTAATAAAGCATAAATAATTTATAATAATAAAAATATAATTCTTATGGAATGGAGAGAAAATACTTGGTGTACATAAAGGTAATAAGTACATCCTTGAAAGCACAACACCAAACTATTATATAAGAGATATACGGTGTTATGTAATTAGTAATTATAAGATAGTCGAAAAGTGTAGAAAAATGAAAAAATAATAATTTTTAGAATCACAAATAATATACTTTTTTAAGGAACAAGTAAAATCATATTAATTTGAATTATTTCTGCCATTGCACAAAGATGGCAGTGTACCTATTCTCATTCTGCACTTCTCCTTTTATGAAAGTATTAGGCCATAAGTTACTCATACTTTAATCATATTTTCTACTAAGTATTTTTTATTAAGCAAAATTGTATATTTTTTCTATTGATCAGTTTTACTTAATTTGTAGATTATCTTTAATATTAAGCTTGTTTCATGGATAAAGATAATCATATCAAACTTATTTAGCTGTTATCTCAAAAACAAAAGAAAATCTATTGATTATGTTGCGAATTTTTTTTATTCTTCAACACCTTTTTGGGCAAGTACTGCTAATAACTACTATAACTACTGGTGTCTCTTTTAGGTTAGATCATGTTTTTTGTAGATGGCTTTTACGGGGAAACCTAGTCCGACGTATCGGCACGGCACGATTATATATCCCACAGTTAAATCATAAGTTTTGATACAAAGCCTTGACAATGGCACGTATTACCACGTCTAAAGGTCGACCTCCAAAAACCTAAACTAGAAGAGACAACAGTTGTTCAAGTGCTCGTAGAAATAAATATTATTTATATATTAAATATGCAGGCGTATTTGCTTTGATAAATTTATAGACTTCAATCTTCATTTCGTTTTCACCCTGTAGGACTTGGTTAATCTACAAATATATCACTTCACACTTTGACTGTGTCATCGTAATCTGCGAAGAATGAGGAGGAGAATAAAGCAAAGAGAAAATAATGAAAAGATAATATAATCGGCTTAACTTAATATACCTCTACCCTTCTGCTCTCCTCGGAAAATCCTTCAGGTTGATTGATTGAACTTGTTGCAAAACTTTATGTACAATCAATCACAATTGTATATCGCTTTTCCTCGATTCGTGTGAATATGCTATTTCCCCAGTTTTCAAAGTACAACTTCCGGTTGTGAGGTCCAACGAGATCCAGCTGAGGGTGCGGGGATGCTCGCCAGTGCTGGTGCGGAGCAGTTGGCGTGACTGCTACAACTCTTCCCTCGCGGCAGGTACCTACACGTATGCGATCGAACGCAGATGGCACACCAACATACCAAATTTCAAGATAACTATTTTTGTTCATTTTAAGTTAAAAATGCACAGTTATTACCGGAATAAATAGTATATGAATTCCATAATCACATATGTGAAAATAAAACACTTGTTTTTTTTTTATTCTACTCGCTTAAGTTTCACAAAGTATTTACCCGATCTAATGAGATCTTGTTTAACTCTATATATGTATAATTTTGTTCATTGATCATTGCATTTTGTTTACTACTATACCGGAAGAACACTGTCTGCTATAATACAGTAAAATACTAGTGTAACAGTCACGGTACCCAAATACATGTCTTACTTTACTTAAATGTTTATCCGATTTTAATATAACACACTGTACTAAGAATTAAATAAATAAATTATTATTATTAATAATAATTTTAATTAAAATCGTATAAAGAATCACTGCAATCATGCGACAGTTTATATAAACCCTTAGAATTACAATTAATAATGTTGTATCTTTTCATCCAATGTAAATAAAATTATATAGTTGTCCTTCGCTACAGATTGATATAAATACATATTGTTGAGTTAAATTGATAATGTTTTTATAAGATGAAACGCATCTTAAGTAAATTAAGCGAGTAGAATCAAAAACAGGCGATTTATTTTCACTTATTAGTTAATATCTTCAATTATAAAAAAAAATATTAGATTTAAAAGCCACTAGTCTCAAAAAATTAATTTGTTTCTCTAATAATACGCTTTATTCCGCAATTATATATATGTATATTTGGGTGTTTCGGTTTTGATTCCCGGTGAGGTCACAGTATATCTATGCGATTTTCTTAAACATGAATCTTTTTGTGATGTTAATAAAAAAAATTAATAAAGAAGTCATCAAATTCACTCAATAAGTCTCTCTTTCTTGACATTAAAGTAAAAACTTCCAGTCTATTGACAATAACTTAACACTTCGCAATCTTATTTTATCTGGCCATACATAGTCGTTATTTGCAGATAAATATTTAAAAAAAAGAAATGGATTATTTCAGGATATATTTAAAATAGTATTTATTCGTAATGCCTTTTAATTGCCGACTAGTACAGGGTGGATATTAATGTTACGCATATTTTGAAAAATTAAAATTAAAATTGGAAGCCATTGACCGCGACTTCTACCGGCATCCGCCATATTCATAATTTAAATGTTTTCCTAATTTGACTAATTTACAAATTAATTATATAACTGTGAGAAAACTTAAGTGATATTTTAAGATGTTCCCAACCTCGAACCTAATAAATTCTCAATTGTAAATCATTATTCAAATAAAATATAGGGAAACCCCTATATTTCAGGAGATTGTGGAATCTGAAAATGAGCCCCGATTAATGACCGATTTTCCGCTCATACACTCAATTTTGGGTTAATATTGCGTACTATTTGAAATTCATAATGTCTATGTTTATACTTTTTCTATCCCATTTCTAATGGAATAAAGAATTGCAAATTAAATGCTTGACTCAATTAATAAATATAAAAGATTCGTTACTATCAAACATAAACAATTAAATATACATTTCCTTGGAAAGAACGTTCAAAATTACATAATATTAAAAATGGCCACTATTTCTGGAACAATCTGGAAACAACAACAGGAATTGTAAAAGTATTTACTTGAAATTATTTTGGCGATACAATTTTAATTCCACGAATTAAATAAATATATCGCACATTTGATTAATTGTTATATTCGTCATTAAATAATAATCTTTATTTGGTTTGCTCTCTGCAACCCCAATTTATTTATTCGGATTATCATTTGAATCAGGTCGCTCCCGTTCTGATGACGAGAGTCGCACACAAATAGAGCAGCGTCCAGGACAGCTAGACAACCCCAGAGAAAACTTTAAATAATGGCAGGAATAAATCATATTTGCCCACTGGCAGCGAAATCGGTCAGTTGCATCAGAATAAGAGAAAATCTCCGGCCAGCATCCCTTCGGAACTAATTATTTAGCTGTCCCCATGCGAGGATTCTCAATATGTGAGGATTTTTCTCGAAATATATTTTTTTATTATTATACGACAATAAATGATACAGACAATCTACTACCGTTGATTTATATTTTCCGCGAACAAGTATGGTTGTATTGTTACTTTCAAAGTAAAGCCTTGACAATGTCACGTGCTACCGTGCTGAAATGTTGGCCTGAATTTCCCCAAGGAAACTATGTTGGAGTTTCAGAATATAGTTTTGTGATATTAAAACAAATAAGATTTATTGAAAAAATCTATCTCTTCTATTTAAAAAATAATACATAATATAAGTATATTATTTGTCGTGAACATAAATTATTAAATGAGTAACGCATTTTCCGGATATGAAAAGTTCCGGGTTCGTATCCCGGTGACAACTAATTTTCAAACCTATACGTTACACTTTTCAAATTGATACATCTATCGTTCCATTATTTAAAAGTCATCTACTTTATTTTTACGGAATCTCAAATACCTTTGAGTAATCCGTCAAGAGACGCCAGAATTAACAATTCATTTTTATTAAATTATGGATACATTGATACAGCTTGTATATTATTAAGAAGAACACATTCTTATTGTGAAGTTATAATTATTCAGAATATAAGTATGTGATATTTTAAATACAAATTAAATGTATTAATTAGAAAGATATACAACTTCACAATAAGAATGTGTTCTCCTTAATAATAAAATATTTTTAAATGAATAGATTTTTTCACTCTATAGAATAGAAAGATTTAATTATTATATTTGTATATTTTTGTCTTTAACCTACCATTATGGTACCTATCAAAAAATCTCTTCTATCACAGGATACCTGAGTTACCGCAATGTAAATATTAAGTGTCTATTTGAAGATATGTTTAAAGATAAAAAAAAATATTTATATTACATTCGAAAGTATTATTAAGATTCATTATTATTTATGAAGGAAGGAATAGAAAATCGTAGAAATACTATTGCAGTGCGCTCGATTTTCAACAATAGTATATTTATGTTCTGATAATAAATTAAGTACAAAAACTCACGAAAAATAAGACCCAAGCACTAACTAGGTTAGAATAGCATTACAGGAACCGAAATTTAGAATCAATCTGGAAAAAAATACACTCACATTATATCAACGTACGTATGTAAATACACTCACATTATATCAACGTACGTATGTAAATAAAAGTTATACTCGTATTGCATCGCATAAGCGAGAAAACCCCATTATTAATATATCCAATTATCCCCATTAAAAAAACAATTGTATAAATACTTAATTTCTTCGAATTATTAAAATTTGTGTAGGTTAGTGTAGGTGTGTAAGTTATTTCTTTCGAAGGAAATTTATTCGAAAAGAAAATAGTATTATTTTGTAAATGTATCTTTGTTGATACTTATGTACCTTCCAATAAATAAATCACAATTAAATGACTATCTCTTAATTTTTCCAACGCAGTTAGTAATTTATTCTTTATATTTTTAATCTTTTAGATAAACATTTCATTTTAGATTTATTTCAGATTTTTTTATGTAATTATTATACCGCTGGTTTTTTGGTATAAAGATAGGCAGAAACTATTTTAATACTAATTCTGACATCTTAAGTAAGATTGCAATTTGATAGGAATCGATATTTTGGATAGAAAGATTAATGTGAAGGTGTGAAATTCATGGCGTGTTTGATAAATAGAAATTAAAAAATTATTTCCTTTTGTGAAGTATTTGATTCGCGCCTTCACATGTGTGACGTACATCCAATCATTAACAAGTTATAAATGTTATTTTTGCACGTGTGCGGCATCAGCCAAATACAAAAAAAATTGTTATTAATTTCAATGTCATATTGTTCCTGACACATCACAGATCTAATCTAACCTAATAATAATAATCTAACCTAACTTCATATATTTAATAGTTTATTTATATTTTTGTAGAAAATAATCACTTTGAGTTTTGACATATTAGATTAAATAAAACTTTGTATGAAAATCACTTTGTATGAAACCACGAATTTTATTACACGCCAACCGGTTTCATTTACCTCAAGATTCGTCAGGGCGTATTTAAAACTAGCAATAAATAAACAATTAATTATAAAGTAACAATAAATCTATTTTTGTATTTGTAGTTTATATATAAATATATGATGAATGGAGGATTGAATTTTTCCAATATATATGGAAAAAATTGGTATTATTATCATTAATATAATTCCTAAAAAGTTGGAGAGCGCTGGGGCCGCCCTGAATGTAATGTACCAACCCCTAGTGAAATCCACCCTAGAAACAAATGGCTGACTCTGATCTGTTCTTTTTTAACAATAAAGAGACTATGGTGCCTAGTTTTGGAACATTCGGCATTTCTATTGTGCGGACCGAACCGGGTCCCCCTGGGGGGGCCGCGTGCATAATTAACTACTAAGAGAAGTAGACATCTATTGTTGGCCATGGCCGGAGTTGGCAGAATATTTTAACTAGTTTTAATTGTTTAACACTGTTCAAACTAGATTCGGCGTGCGTATATTAATCTTATTTTTAAACCTTTTAAGACCTTTCTGGTTTGTAAAATCCGTTTTTATTTATATTTATATTATTAACATATTTTTTGTAGAATTATAAATTGCTAACTATAACTAACTATAACTATAAATAGGGGAGCTGAACATGTGATTTCGGCCTTATTTTATCAATCAAACTGGTCAATTTTAATAATGAAACTGCTCCGTTCAGGAAACAGGAAATGTAAACAACCACCCTTGTCTCCAATCAATCGATCTCCACTTCTCTCAACTGGCGATGATGATGATGATTATGAAGTCGAAAGAAACGAGAATGACATCGCCGCCTGCAAAATACACCCTTTTTATTTCAGTTACAAACAGTACATTTCTTTATTCACATTTTTCCACTGTATTAGAAGCGACGGACGCCGCCGTGACGTGTCTTATTAAAAATGATAGTCATTGTTTCCCGAAATCTATCCCACGAGTTTTTTGACGCCCTGCTTATTCACCATATTTTTATATATTTAAATTTCTGCCCCGTGTTCAAAACACAAATTAATTGGCGCCACCTTTACGACTAATTCTGTGTGATACAGAAACTGTGGAAGTTTATCGCCTCAACAATCTGCACGCACCCAGCATATAATTGCTCTCATTTCATCAACCTCAAAAACCCGCTTCGTACTGACGCCCAACGGACAACGATACAACGCGCTCAGTCTCCCAGAGAGCTGAACTTAGAGCGTCACTTCTCCCGCAGCAGCCTCCCAGATGAGTTCGTTATCCAAACGCTTCACACTGTCGAACTTTTACTAGTTATACTTTATCCGTAACTGTGTTACAAGAATCAATAAACATCAATCTATTGTAAATAGTTTGTTATTGTTCATCCTGCTCTGGCCACACACACTCCATGTTATAATTCAAACGAACACGTGAGTGGTTGAGTGAAATATAATAGGGCATTCATCTATTCACGTTAAAGCACATACTTATAATCCACAATCATATCAACATTATTTGAGTTTCTTTTACAACATCACACCATTTTTTCCGAAAAAACTATTCAACTTATAAACCTAAATAATAATGAATAATCATTCGAGAATCAATATTTTTAAAAATCTTTATTTATTTTAAATATATACTATAATTCAATAGTAAAAAAATTATGAGCTTGGAAAAAATATGCTATTCTTTCAGATCGTTGTAAAAACAGAACTTTTTTTGTTTTTAAGAATTGTCACAGTGCTCTGATATAATATGTTGATACAAAGAAATATTATACGGACTGAACGGCCAATTACTAACATTAATTTATTTAACAATAATAATGTTGTATCGTGAGATAAAATAAAGAACTCAGAAGAATATGCCTGTGTTTAATATCTGTATGTGTGGGGGGGTGTATGAGTGTAAGTGCTTGCGATGAGTTAAAGAGTGTTGAACGTAATATATTAGATGTTCAAATTACACAAATTTGTTATCAAATTAGCGAAAACATCGCTGCTGAGACGGAACACATATTTTATTCTTCTTCTTTGTCCTCGCCTTATCCCGTTCGGTCAGTCTAACTATTCTACTCCGCTTTGTTCTATTCTAGGCTACATCCTCGATCACGTTTAAATCTTTAAGATCGTTACTGACTAATATTCTTGTTGTTTGTGTTGTTCCTCTATTAATAATTTAATAAATCATGTAATCTTCCTTCCTTCGCATCGCACGTCAATACTATTAAAGTCGAGCTAATTATTTATTATTTTGTCAGTAATAAGGACCACCCTAAAAGAACCGCAGACACGAATATTTTGAACTCTATCACATATGTATCGTTAAGTTTTTCGTTTTACGTGCTGAATAGATAATTAATTCCGCTTAATTGGGACACATCAGGACCAAGACATTTGGCCCAACTATGCGGCAGTTTCAGTTAACCAAAGTGAGCGTAAAATTAAACAATGAATATTTTTCTTTAAATATAGATTATTATATTAATAAATTCTTAAATAAAAATATAAAATATAAGTAAATGACTTAAACACTGAAAAAAAAATATTAATAAACTAAAAAATTTATAATAATGTAAATTAAATATGAATTAAATGTATTAATTAGAAACATAAACATATAAAATAAATTTTATCGAAAAATATTGTTATTGCGCCACCGGGATTCGAACATGGATCTCTTTCCAAACCGGGGAAGGTGCATTAACCAAGTTAGTTGAAGTTATGTGTATAATATGTATTGTGATCTTAAATTTACTGTTCCAGTTAAGCGCAATGTTGTCCCAATTAAGCGATGTAAATTATTGCTAGTTCCATGGTTTGGTCTCCGTTCCTTGATATTTGTACCGATTAACCGGCGACCCAATTAAACGGAATCATTATAACATAGAGTGAATTGCATGATTTGAATTTGCAAAAACCGCGTGCACCTCTGAGGAGCTCATAAGTAGGAATTAATATTTTATACATTACATGTAAATAGAAAATGGTTTTTGCAATTTTTAAATACGAAGAGCCAAAATATTTTTTTACTGATAAACTAACTACATCTATCGCATGGCAGAATCTATAAAGTTTAGAATGTAGACACCTATTACATAGTGTCAAAATTTTTAGCCCGTGTTTTATGAATAATAATATAACAGATGTTCAAATAAATCCATTGCCGCATATCGGCAATCCAAAGTCACGAACATAAATATCGCGAACATAAAAAAGCCAGCCGTAATTAAAAAAATCCAGTATTCCGCACATTCCATCTTTCAGACAACAATTCAAATTTACATTTATTATAATATTGATTTTAAGAAAGCATATCTCATTTAAGATATGCATATCTTTCTGACATTACAAAGGGTGTCAAGCAGGGTTGTGTAATGTCTCCATGGCTGTTCAACTTGTATATGGATAAATGTGTGAAAGAACTAAAATGTATGAATGTAGGAGCAAAAATGGGCGATTTGATTGTATGCTGTTTATTGTACGCCGATGATGCAGTACTAATGGCGAATAATGAACAAGAACTACAGAATCTGGTGAGTAGAATGTACGATGTATGCAAGGTAAGCGACCTCATGATGAATGTTAACAAGTCGAAAGTGATGGTATTTGAGAAGGAGGAAAGCAAGACACCATGCAAAATACTTGTAGGTAATGAATGTTTGGAACAAGTAGATGAGTTTGTATATTTGGGAAGTATGTTTGATAGAAACGGAAAGGCTGAGAATGATATCGAAAGGAGGGTGACTGCAGGAAATAAAGTAAACGGTGCTTTGAATGGAATTATATCTAACAGGAATATGTCAACCGAGGCAAGACTAGCGGTGCACAATGGAATTCTGGTACCGACACTGATGTATGGAAATGAGGCCTGGAGCTGGCAGAAAAGGAACGAAAGTAGACTGAATGCAGTGGAAATGAGATCACTTAGACGTATTTGTGGCAAATCTATTTATGACAGAGTAAAGAATGAAGAAATAAGAAAAGAATGTAAAGCTGATGTTAGTATAGTGAGTAAGATTAAGAAAGGATCACTTAGGTGGTTTGGTCATATGGAAAGGATGAATGAGGAGAGAATGGTAAGAAAGATATATGACGCAAGTGTTGATGGAACCAGAAATAGAGGACGTCCACGGAAGATTTGGCACGACCAGGTAAACCAGATAATGGAGGATGGTTCTGTTAGAAGCCTCAACAATCGGCGAGCTTGTATGACAAGATGTATGAATGTGGATGAGGCGAGAATTGTACGTCAGGACAGAAGAGTGTGGCGCTCTATCCTCTCTGCCTACCCCCACGGGGAAACGGCGTGATGGTAAGTAAGTAAGTATATCTTTCTGATTAATACACTTAATGATTAATTTTCGTATACTACAACTTTCAATATATTAATGTGATAGATGACTTTAGAAACATCTGTGAAGAGTTCACCATTTTTAACTAATGATTTACGGTTTTTTACCATTCGATATTGGATGGTAAAATCAGTTTACTATCGAATGTACTTTCGATGAGTAAATATTTTTTTACCAAAGAACGAACAACTTGTTTCTGAAAATCTTTTTATTATACTAAAGTAACGTTTTGTACTATAATAAAAAATGATCACTGTTCAAACAATCGTACCAGAAAGATGTAAATTGCGATTAATTAAAATTCTATAACATTAATTACACAACAATATACATATATAAATCCTGTGCTATAATTTTTCGTCGATCTTTCAAAGACACGTATTTCGAATTTGTTGATTGTACAACATACGATATATTATTTTTTTAGGGGAACACATCACTATTGTGAAGTTGTTATTATTCAGAACATAGGTTTATGATATTTTAAATACTAATTAAATGTATTAAATAAAAAGGTATACAGATAAAATCAATTAAATTTATGTGTATATCTTTCTAATTGATACATTTAATTTGTCTTAAAGACATATTAATTGATGATATATTAATGAAATTGTTGAAAATAATTTTTTTTACGAATATTTTTGGGTTTAACCCTTCCCAAACCATGCAGTATTACAGGTCTACCATCATAATTAAACCTGTAATATTTCGCCAAATACATGCAACATAAAATTCATGTTTTAGATAATCCTGAAGAAAATATTAGCGCTTAGGAATGACTAGTGAAAAATCAATTATGAAAAGGGAATCGTACAAAAACAATTATTTTTTCCGTTCAATCCATTGTAAAATTAATACGTTGGTAAAAATACAATTTGTGATATGAAAGACAGAGATCATACACTATTTTCACAGTGAAAAGAACAAACATACAAATATAATAGTCTCTTTCTCACTAATTAAATGAAGAGAGATAAGAAGGAAGAATTGTATACGACTTAATGAATGCTTTAAATTGTGTTATTAATCATTTTTTCAAAATTGACTACTTAATATTTAGAATAAATTTGTGCCATTAAAGCTATTTAACCTAATAAAAACATTTATTTACGGTAACACGAGTTGACAGCATAGCCGAGTTCGGGTATTTTATGTCATGGTATGGTAAAGGTTAAAGACAGTGTAAGGTACATTTATTTCATAAATATTATTTGTTACTGCTATTTGTAAGAATGGCACATCGAAATAAGAGTGGTAACCTCAAAATGTTTGTATGTAATATTACTTCGATAGAATTAAATTCAGGCATGCCTGTTGGAATAGATTATGGGTACGCGCTGTGGCAATACCCCAGACGTAACTCAGTTTTAACAAAAATTGAGATACGCCTTTTTGAAAGATGGACCACGAATTATGAGGCAATAAAATATTAAATTTTTCCGAAAGTAGAGGCCGATTTTCACCTTCAATTTCAATGGAACATAACTTTCGAGTATATAATAGTATGTAATAGAATGAACACAAAATATAAAATGACATTAGAATGGCGAAAATTATATATTTCTTTACTGCAGACTAATTAGCATTAAGAATAATTACTTATTAATAAATTTAAAAAAGAGGAGATGCTGTACAACACAAGAGTAATTTCTTTTAAGAACCATTGTTCGTAATAATATATTACATTTTATTGTTTTATTTCCAATGAATCAGTGCCGCCTGTCTAGATGTACCATCCTGCTAATCTCTCTGAATGACGTATAGTCTATTTTTTTCAACTTCGCGGTTTCCCTCCAGCGCGCTACTTAGTGAGCTTCGCGTAATGAGTCCGCCGGCCGACAGGAGGCGCGGTCGGCGGCGGCGGGAAATTCAAAATGAAGGGATTAAAATTCGAACGGTGGCTAATTGCGATGCGGCCAATTATAGGATTGTTTCCGGCGCGGTGGGGCGGCTAATGCGATTAGCTAATATTGGCTTGACAAACTAGGACCGTGTCGGCGAGGGGCGAGGGGTGGGGGGTTAGTGACCTGTGAGCTTTGATTCGACCATCACCGATAACGATTTTTGACCCTTACGTATAATTAAATGTGAGAATAATTCTTGATTTCACACATCTAGCATTTTTTGTTATTTTTAGAAAATAACACTTGTCAGAATATTTTAATGAAACGTACAACCACAATGCAGCTGTGAAAATAGTACAATGTCTAGTGCAGTGGTTCCTAACCAGTATGCTGCGAGCGATCGGGAAATACTATACAAAACTGAGTTGATATTGCCTCTAATTATGTGAATATCTCTAAAAAAGAGTTCATATTTTAGGTATTCCTCCGTGATATATTTATGTATTGGATAAAATAATTACAATATATAAGCATTTACCATACACATCAATAAAAAATATTTTCTCGAAGTACCTGACGTGAATTTGTCAATATGTGTATGTATACGTGCGGAGTTGTGCGGAAGGCGCAGTGCGAGTGGCGTGGGGTGCCGGATGCCGATAATCACTTTAGTGGTAGAGCGTGCGCTGGCCGAGTTATTTTATGCTGTCGCTGGTGATGATCAATGTTTTTTCTCAGTTTTTGCACTTTTACACAATAATATATCAATTATTATTTTAATGATTAATATAAGTAATAAATTTAAAATATTCATATTTATCCCACTTAAACATTAAAAAGCTCTACATGTTATTACAGCACCGGAGCGCGCGTTTTTATTTTAACACCGTAAGGAAAAGATTAACTTGACATTTAATTGTTATGATACATGACTATCGATGTGCAATTTTCTTTCGATTCCATGTTTTTTATATACAATAGTATATTATGTTTATATACAATAGTATATTATGTTTATATACAATAGTATATTATGTTTAGCTTTTACAAAAAACTTTTATTAAATAATTGCACCTGGTTCCTTTTTCAGGTGAAATGAAGAAGATACGTTAATTTATGAGATTAAAAAAGTGTAAAATAGATGGTGATGTGAACTCAAATTTTTTAATGAACTTGAATGATAATTATGAATATATGTTGCTGTTCTTCTTCCCCACTTCTGTAATTGAGTTAAACCATTACCAAACGTCTGTACATATCAGAGGTGAAGTCTACTCCATCCCACACAATAAACTATGAGAATGTCTTATGTTTATTATGTATACACCTCTGTTAGTACAGAAATATGTATGTCAATATATATATATAAATAAATAAATGCTGTCAAAAATGGCGTTCTATTCAAAATGACACATTCCATTGGAATATCCAATATATGTTGTTGGTGATATTTGTCTCAGAATGCTATAACTAAGTGTGAACGATTAATTAAGACTTATACCAAATTAATTTTCTATGTTAATTTTTTACCAAATATTATTCTTTTATTACTGTTGTATTAACCCTTGGCCATGTCTTTTTTGCCTGTTTATTGCGGATCACAAGTTTTTTTTACAGTGCTCTCGTTAATGGTAATTTTCAACTCCCGGTTGACTTGTGTCATCTTCTTTCCCTTAACTCGCCACGTTTAATCTATATAGTAGCAAGTTCTTTGAACGACAATGGTATTGACTTGTATTTCCTATATTATAATATTATTGTACTTTTTTCTATAAAACAAAGTTTTTAACTTGATTAATGGCACAAATTACTCTTGAAGGGTGGATTGCCTATTTAAAAGAAGAAGAACTATTGTATTTACATTGATTCAGTTATTCTTGGACGTTACATTTCTTTTACTGATACATATTTTTTGTACTTGATTTATAAAATTAACTTAACTACTTGTGAACTTTGCCTGTCTCAACATGATTATTGTAGTGAGACTAGTTTAGTATAATTTAAAATTCTTAACTCTTCCTATTTAGATAAATAAATTAATGAAAAAGATTTAGAATTGGTCAGCGTTATTATTATTGCGTATCTGTGATAACAAAAAATGTATATTTTTATAATGAACTAGTTGTAAATAAACATAATAAATTTAGATATTTTCCTTGGTAATATCACTTATTAGGAAAAAAATAATTTCTTCATTAATTGCAAAGTTACTTTGTGGAAACATTTTATATTAATAATAAGAAAACATTTTAATTATACTACTGTTTTTTGATAAATCAGCATGTTTCGCAAGCAATACGAGGATACAATGTGTACTAAAATTAAAATCATTTAATTTGTTGTTAACACATTTTTTATTTCTAAAATATCAAATTTATCTAACCCCCGATCTATTTGTATGTAAAATTTATAAGCCCTTGTTAATGTCAAATTAATGGTTTGTTTCCAAAAGACAGAACAGTTGTTGCTATTTAAACATTATAAATAACCAAATCCTTTTTGCAAATAGCCACTATTTATAACAGTAAATCCTAATTTGTTACTCCGCTTCTGGCCAACCGCACACTATCATTTTTACCCTCTCCCGCCAATTATATTTGCAGTTTTGTTTAGGTCTATACTTGCAATTTTTATCCTGAAGAATTATTTTATTTATATTAAAACACATGTGTTGTTTAAAACACTTTTTAATATATTTGTAATAATTCATAGTTGTTCCTTCATTGCTGAGGAACGTGCACCCCATCCAACTCCCTCCCATTTCGAATGTTCCGCCACCCTTCTCCATTCAGTGTGTTTCTACTATTATGTTGCTCTACCAGACAATAGTCTTGGAGGTTTTCCTCAAGTCTCTTCTGATGGTGAAAATATTATAACGATCCATCTTAACTTTTTTCTAAAACTCATATATTCGATCATCTAGCTGTCAACAGTATCAAACATCTAACCTTCCAACACCTTATAACTTTAAAAAAAACACGAGATTTGGAATAATTACAAGGTGTTTTTTATTTTACACGAGTTTTATCACTTTTCAATTATTTTTTATAATGCATATATATCTGTGTGTATTGAACAGGGTGTAATAGACCTAATCCACAATATTTTATGGGTGGATACCTGATTAAATTACGAGTCGAAAATGATCAAAGAATAAGTGTATAATCTGAACCATGTCAGAGATATAAGCATTTAAAAAATATATATGGTTCTGCAATTATCGAGATAAATTGAAATATTCAAAATTATATTAAAAACAAAAAATTTAATTATAACAAATTTTGAACAGTCAAAATATTTTTTGTTAGAAGTTTTAGGGCCTGAATCAAAGATATATATTAAAAATGCATAGGTCAAAGTGAGTACGTAGACTTGACGCTTAACATGGTTTTGTAAAAATTTAAAACAATATTATATTCCGTAACGGTGCAATATTTTCGACTCGTAATTTAGTCAGATATCCACTCATAAAATATTGTGGACTGGGTCCGTTACAGCCTGTATATAAATATTCAAATATCCCGATTATTTTCTGTCAATATTTTAACGTATCATTCGGAAGCTGTCATAATACAGGCATCTGCCTAGTCTGGTCAGCAACCGGTAATGTATTTCAACCACTTTTTAACATGATTATTTGATCAAGTAAATAAATAAAATAGAAAATTTTTATCTTACGTAGAACTAGAATGTCACAAAAATCTTTGAATTATATAAAGTAAAAGATAAAATAAAATATATGATATGTAAGATTGGAAACGTGACACCAGCGGCGGAGTATATTTCATCCTTCATCCTTACATCCGCCATTGTCACATTCACTGCGACAAGCGATAGATGTTGTCGAAGAATTTCCATCCAGAACGTGACAAGTGAATTGGAATACTTTCGAATAGTTTCCCGCCATAAAGGGAGCGACATTAATTTGTTTCTCACCATGACAACCCTCCGGGCCGAGGGGCGTGGCTGGATGACGTCACGCCGGCCCGGGAGGTGAACCACCCGCGCGCGGAAGCTGCCCGGTCAGGTGAAATATAATACTAAAAAGGAGTTTATCAATATATTTATTGGGAAAAAAATGTTTTATTGACGATATCGTCATTGGAGGGTCCACTTCATTCAGGGAAGTTTATACCGAGACCTCAAAAATCATTTGGCCGTCAAAATTAAGTTAAGTATTCCAATTTTGAAACACATGCTATCAAAATATAATAAGTCCCATTAAGAGATAGGCACTTAAATTGAGTAATTATTTTTTTTAAATTAAACATATACCTCTTTAATAATTTTAATAAGTTTAATTTGATAAGTTGCAGTATTTTAGAACATAGTTCTGTCGTATTTTTTAATACAAATTAAATTAATCTACTTGAAAGATATATTATACAAAGATTTTTTTCTGTATATCTTTTAAGTTGATTAATTTAATTAGTTTTATATATTAGTACGTTTTTTGTAAAATAAATGAAAATATATTCGCATTTCAAGATAACACGTATCTACTGAAAAATTTAGTAATTATTAAGTGAAATAAGAGTACAATTAAATAAAATTCATATTCAGTTGATCATCGAGAAGGTTGTGTGCGTAAAACATTGATAGTTTAAGTTAGAGATGTCGCAATATGGATGTAATGCAAATTTGAGTAAGATACGTGTGAGGAATGCGTGAGGAATTCGTGAGGAATGTGTGAAGAATGCGTGAATAATGCGTGAGGAATGCGTGAGGAATGCATAAAGAATGCGTGAGGAATGCATGAGGAATGCGTGAAAAATGCGTGGGGAATTCGTGAGGAATGCGTGAAGAATGCGTGAAGAATGCGCGAGGAATGCGCGAGGAATGCGCGAGGAATGCGTGAGAATGATGATTGGATGACTAAGAAAATATATATGACTTAATGAAGAGGAGCATGGAAAAGAAAACATCTGAGAGTTGAATAGACGAAGGATGTCAACCATATATTGAAGTGAAAAGAATAAACAGTAGATAGAGTTGTATGAGACTAATGATGGATAGGGAGGAAGCGATGGATGTCTGTAAAGACCGGAAAATATAGAAGACCTACATTCAACACTGGACGCAGAATGATTTAAAAAGACGAATAAATTTGTTGCCCGATTAATTTAAAGATGACTTTAAATGATGACATCATTTTCACAAAGCTAAATAAATTCGAAGGAATAGATGCCCAAATGCAATTATAAAAAAATGCTTTTTTACAATGAACGTTTACTTTACGTCGATCGTTAGTAATATTTATATTAGTAAAACGTTTTTGAAGTAAAGTGAAAAATTCGTGGACAAATTTTAGTTCACAAAGAGTAAAAAGAATAATACGAAATTTTAAATCCAAAAAAAAATTCTAAAATGTCCGTAAATGATAACAAAAATTAAATCTATTGTTTTTATAAATAGAAATAAAAAACAAATCGATCACATATCCACCTAATTCGAATTTCAAAGGAAATTTACAGATTACTCCTGAAAACTAATATATTAACAATGAAATGCATCAGATTATCAGACCAAAGAGCTTTAAACATGAAACTGGGCATTTTTTTAAAATATTCCACGAAAAAACTTAAAATTAATAAAAAAATACCCGGGTTGCACGTGTATGTGTACCTGGGAAGTTTCTATAATCTCATTATTAAATGGTTTGTTAGTATGGTTCACGGCCATAGAAATATCTAGTAAGGATAGTCGGTGGGGTGGAAGTCTCAAGGTCAAAGGTCCGGTCAAAGATAGTATTTTCTTTATAAGTCATTTCGAATGAAGTCAATAAGCGGTTATATCAAAAATTACCCCTTTCTACTCACACTCATCATTCGTATACGAAGTGTGGTAGACCTACTACAAATTTGGTATACATAAAAAATGATTATCCGGAAAAAAATATTACATGCTACGCCAAATCACACAGTTGCGTGAACAACATAGTTATTAAAAATATTACTTGCTAAAGAGAAAAATATTTTCTGATTCCGTTGACGAGTCTCTTGCGAGCAATTTGAACCATATTTCCATGGAGACTTCTCATGCTGGAGCCTGGAGCTAACGACATGAAGAGCTCTTCTCGCAAAACTGATTATCTCCCCGGAGCAGAACTTCACTACGTAATATCGGAAAATACGCCAGATTACATTTCGCGTCAAACCGTCTTTGTGGAGTCACCCCCTCCTACCCTGCAGGCGAGGGGATGATTCTAGAACGTACTTAATTGGATAAAAATAAAATATTAGAAAAACTTTATCGCTCTGTTAACGTATAAAATACGAAAAAAAATCTCGGCCTAATAAAATTATTCGAGTCATAAATTAATTTTATTAAATATTCATTTATGATTTAATGCTTTTATTGTAAATATTAAATTATTCGGCAAATACTGAGAATATTTTTTTTTATAAAAATCCGAGGAAACATCACATTCTCAATATTATTAGCGTATTATTCATAACACAAAATAAATAAACAATACAAATGTCAATATATATTTAAATATAGCATAAAAAACTTATCTTTTTTATCTTCATAATGTAATCAAAATTTAAAATTTAAAAACATATTTTAAAATTTAAGGTGGTATTATATAAAAACCTGGTAAAATAATGAGCAGTATAATTAACATTTTTTACTTATGAAAATAGCAAAATTAATTTTGTGGTTAAAATTCATTATTTTAATTTGTTAACTTTGTTTTATTAACCACTTATTGAGTTTAAATACATCTACCGGTTTCGCAAAATACTATTTTCTTCTTCAGGATGTCAATCAAAAAATTATAAACCAGCTAAATTTAACTACGAGTCCCATTCTAAAATTTTTTCCTAAAAATTATTCGAGTAAATTTGTATTAAGTAACAAATTGAGTTAGGTATTAAATTAATTTTTTAAATAATTATAGTTTTTTTTAAAATAGATTCTGGTAAATTAACAACATATTTTGATTAGTATTTACATCCTAAAGAAGAAAATGATATTTTTCGAAACCGGTAGATGTATTTAAACTCAATAAGTGGTTAATAAAACAAAGTTAACAAATAAGAATAACATTTTTTTATGATTTACCTACACGTGCATACAATAAATGTATTTAAATAATTAGTATAGACTCAATTTAAATTGCCGTAAGGAAAGGGGTATTTTTCTACAAGGGAAGGAGTTATAGATTTTCATCTATTAATCGAAACCTTACTACGTTTTAAAATTATTTTTCTGATTTATAAAGCACTCAAATATTATGTCCTCTATGCGTTTCGTGTACTTGCGTCTCGTATAGCATCGAAATTGTACTATAATAATATTTCAATAAATAATTTTAAACAAAAGCAGACCTCGAGTCTATAACAAAAATCTTAAATGTTGAATATCCTTGACTGACACAATAAATAAGTAAGTACTTGTATACTTTTAAAGAATCACAATTCATAGACGAAAGAAAAAAAATGTAATTTATAGATAATTTGATAAACATTAATATAAAGTATGTATATTTATTTATATTGTAATGACATTGATATTTTAATAAATTAAAGTTATTCAAACTACTAATTTCTTCTCATTGTTATCGCGTTATGTCTAGTTAAAATAATAACTGTGAATAAAATTTCGTAAGGGATGAAGTTTGTCATGCATAACCACCCACCTTAATTATTTTAAATCTATTGGTATTTTGTGGTTATATTATGTAACCCCGTGACGCCATGTTATCTAACTTAGACAACCCTAATTTAGTACCTGTTTGTAATCAACATAAGGGTTCCGACCCGTTTCACCAAAGCGACGATATTTTTCACATAATTAGGCCTGAATATAATAAACCATCTAACAGTTGACTTATGCAATATTACTTTATTCATATAATTAATAATTATATATTTTTTTATTTTTTTAACATTTTTACAATTACATGTTTTTTTCGCTTACCTCTCCAAAAAATAGATGTGAATTAGAATATGCATGAAAGTTAAATAATTATATAAACAAGTAATTTTACTGAATACTAATACTTTTCTAATGTATGTGTGTACAGATATATATTATAATATTTCAAAATTTTCGTGATTAACTTTGTGGAAGTTCATTTTAATTAACTTTAAAAAAATGAACTTTTAGAAAAATGAATTAATAATGAAATAAAACACAAAGTTGTTTACTTCACACTTATTTATTTATTACAAATTTTAATTAAAACGTTTTCTATACTTACTGTATCATATTCTGTTTATTACTGAAGATGACGCAGTAAGCATAGAAAACATTTTAATTGAAGTGTGAAGTAAACAACGTTACAATATGTATAGTTTTATTGTACACCGTGTGCTTAATATTTTTAATTTGATTTACTCTGTTGTATCCCTTAAAACAACAAAATTTAAATTATGTTTCAAACACCTTGTAAAATCAATTAATACATATCGTTTTTAAAGTAGCTGTAAAGATGCAGTGAGGAAAAAAACAACTTTGTTTTAACCCATTGATCGCGTTCATAAATACGCATGTCATCTTTCATACGCGGCACTCTTTGGTGGTATTATAATTTACGACTTTACATTACGATAATCCAACAAATTTATGATTTGTTTTTAAGAAATGAATAGCAAAGATTCTCAAGTATCTTCACGAACATAAACAAATACAGAAATCATAACCATAATTACAAAATAACGTAAGCAAAATTATCCATGAGAGAACATAACAGTACCCTACACCATCGCTACACTAGCGCCATTTATGGTCTTACATACTAGAGTGAAGTAGTGATTTGCGCAGGCGCTAATTTCTGACCCTAATGCACACCATTTACAAGTTTTTAAATACTGATATTAAATTTATCTCTATAGTTCGAAACGCATTACATTCTACACACGTAAACTGAGTTTGAGAATTCGAATAACTGAGCCTTACTGGATGATACGAGGACTTTTATTATTTTGTGTTTGTTTATAAGATGGCTAATAATCCTTGACAAATATTGACAGATGTCGGTAGGATAAAGATTCCAAATAATTGTGGTACGAGTTTCACCGCTCCTCAGCGCGTATGTACGCATTAGCGGCGGGCGAAACACGGCGACTCATATTTGAGTTACCCACGCTGTGGGCATGTAAGGCGCGACTCATATATGAGTCACCTGCGGGGAAAGGGTTAATCAATAAATAATTTCCATCTAAATTTAATATAGTTTTCCATCGTGTTAATAAATTTTTAATTCTTAAGATAGAAACATTTCGATCCAGAGGCAAGAAATGAAGAGTTTTCGCCTCTGCAATTAGGAGTTGACCTATGTAATATTTTTTTTATTTAGCAGGATTTTAAAATGAATGGTAATCCCTTATTTTGGAGGCAATCCGCTTCGGGTTTGTTTCAAGTGGATACCTTTTCATGTCTGCCCATCATTGTCTTCAACATTTATTAATGTGTTTATTTCTAAACAAGATGACCATTGGTTATTTTAGTCTTTACCAAATAAAATAACGAAATTCACACCACGATTTTTATATTTAGCTTTGTTCGAGTATTAAAATACTTATTATTTAACATTATAAATATAAACACTTTGACAGCAACGATAAAGTATGTCATTCATTTTTTAAATAACGTAAGGAACCTTATAATTCTAGTGGCGAAATCATGTACTCCATTAACAATGACTAAATCTATATATATGAAGTGTGGGTGTGTTTGTTTTATATACAAATCTACTGATTCATTCCGAGCTTGATGAAATTTTCTACATTTAACCTTAAAAACGAGACGAAGGTCACTGCCTATATAAAATTTCGAATAACTACCCCCATCCCTCTTTCCCACCTCTAAAAGCATAATTTTGGTATTTATTGATGAAATTTTGTACACTTGACGTTTGATATATGAGAAAAATTACTGTCTACATCTGCTTTCGAAAAAGAACTAGTCCCATCATTTTAAATGAAGCCTCTTCACTCTGTGTAAAACCCGGGCAACGCTGGGTACTTCAGATAGTAATACTTCTAAATATATTGATTCTGTATACGAAGACAACTACACACAGACATCTTAATCATCTCATCATGTCGTGATTTTGAATTAAATAATCTAACCTAACATAACCCAATGCAAGTTATCTTAAAGGAATGTAATTATCCGTGTCAAAGAATGAGATTTTTAAGAGATTTTCAATTCGAGACAGTCTCTGAGATACTATGAGATTTTTTGGAAATAACTCTCAGCTTTTGTAGTCCCCGCGTACACACCATATCTCACAGATTCATCGTCTCGCGGTTCACTTCACGCTCATCGTATGTCAAACGTTAAATATCATTGTCGTTCGTCAGTTGAGTAAGTTTGAATCTCGCCAGAAGCAGTTAAAATGAAAGAAATTTTTGTAATTGATTGCCTTATATTAATGTTAATGTTTAGTGACTTGTGTTTAACTGTTCAAAATATATAGTTGTAGGGAGATCTATGGATTTATGTGGTGGCATTTATGTGCACGTGTTCACGGGCCTTATTGTGTTCTGTACGGTAACTAATATCTAAAGAAATAATAAATATCTCATAGAGACAAAGTTATTTTTTATCATATTTAATGGAAAATATTTGTTATTATAGAAATTATGTACTGTTATTAAAGAATTAATAAATATTACCCATACTTCCATATATTTTCCATTAAATATAATAAAAAATAGCTTCGTCTATATGAGGTATCCAGTAATTGTGTGTTCTTGGACACATTCAAATATTTCTAACTTATATCTACCTAATATTTTATTTATTTGTATGCACTGTATGCACTTATATATATTATATGCAGTTGTATATGTGTATAGTCATCTGGTCGCCATGTACATTAACTCTTTCGTTCATGATCTTTTTCCTCTTAAAGTGCAAAATAAGCGAAATAAATATATGTTTGCTTCCGTCAAAATAAAGTTTACCAACCAAAGTTTGTCGAGCTAATGACTATAGTCGACAAATTTGCGACGGCGAGCGTGTCTCGCTAACCGAAGTACAAAATAAAATAAATGCGCACGTTCGGCAAAACTTTGCGTAAAGCCGAATCGCGCCCCCGGCACGCCGCTGGAAAATGTACGGAGTGAAATATTACCCTTAAACATGTGTACAACAGGGGTGGTCGGAAATCTGGCCGCCGGGGATGGGGAAGAGGGGGTGGGGGTGGATGGGGTGGAAACTCGCGGGGAAAATGTAACAACGCTAATTGCACATGTGTACTGAGGGCCGATTGCGCGCCAGATTTTTATCAGCGAAATACAGAGCGTCCCGAACACAATGTATTCAAGTGTACAATTTATGTAGGTGTTTTATTAAATATTTAGATTTAAATGGATAGATAGCTAGTCGAGTGAGCATATTTCAATTCACTGCCATATTGTACCTACTAATATATACCGGGTGTAATACACTTAGTACACAATATTCTAGAACATTTTTAAGATTAGCAAAATCAACTTTATGATTAAAATCCATTTTTTTAGATTGTTAACTTTGTTTTATTAACCACTTATCGAATTAAACATATCTACCGGTTTCGAAAAATATAATTTTGTTCTCTAGGATATTATTAACTAATCAAAAACATGTGTTATATTGTTTCTTTAACAGAATCTATTTTTAATAAGTTATAATTATTTAATAAATTATTTTGGTACATAACTTAAATTGTTACCTGACCTAAAAATTTTGAATTGTCTAATTTATATGTAAACGGTGTTGATCTTAAATTAAATAATTTGGAATCATTGGAAATAAGTAAAGCATTTAAAACTAATCAAAATATTATGAACAACCAACTAAATTTAACCATAAGTCCATTCTAAAAATTTTTCAACAATTTGACAATTTAAGTTAGGTACTAAATTTATTGTTTACGTAATTATTGTTTTTTTTAAAAATAGTTTCTGTTAAAGAAGCAATATAACATATGTTTTTGATTAGTTAATGATATCCTGAAGAAGAAAATGATATTTTTCGAAACCGGTAGATGTATTTTTTATTCATTAAGTGGTTAATGAATAAAAAATGTTAATAATCTAAAATAACAATATTCCAGGGATAGATGACATATATTAAAAGTACGAGTCGAAAATTTTAATGCTAATTTAAAAATATTATTTAATTAATCTATTTACTACACACACAATTATTGTGTTAGTTTCGAGAAGAGCGGGGCGCTTCCATTACGGGTTGTAAATAATTACCAGTGGTATAACATTTTAATTTGAAACTAAGTTACTACCTAATCAATTAATGATATTCAAGCTAATCTTGAACATATCAGAGATGTAAACATTTTAAAAATATATTCGATTATTTCGATTGATTGAAATATTTTATCAATTCCAAATTACATATTGAATACAAAAAATAAAAGGTCATCGAACTTCGAGCGTCCAAATTATTCTTTATTAGATGGTTTAGGGCATGAAACAAACATGTATAATAATAATGGGCTAATTTCGTAAATATCTATTTCGAAGTACACAGTAGGGATGAGCTCAAAATCACGAACCGTGAGTCAATCACTGATATCTTTTAGTCACACTCACTATCAGTGATTGAATATCTGGGAATATCGTGATTCTGATTAATTTTTTAATTTTATTAATATTTGGTTGTGAACTGTGATTCGACTGAAACGAAAATATCCATGAAGGAATGACGTTATAACTCGTGATAAGTGTCATCTAGTAGATTCTGTCAAAACTTTTTACGAATTTAACCCGAAATGCTAAGAATTTCTCACATTTTTTTAAAGGGTTTTCATTCTCTTTGTGATGATATTAAATTAGATATATATTAATTATGTAAGTTAGAATATATTTTTTACGCAAATGAAGTTTGAATAATCTAAGTAAATATGCTCAAAATTATGTTTTTTTTATTCATTTGTTTGTTTTGTGTATTATGATATCGTGCGGCGCACGCGTATTAATAATGAAACTGTGATCACAGTCACAGTTTCCAATCACTGATATTATCGAATGTCAATCACAATCACACCAGTGAGTCCAGAGTACCATTTTTTTCCATCACTAGTACACAGACTTAAAACGTTACATTATATCGTAAAAATCTCAAACAATAAGTTTTCCGTAACAGTGTGGAATTTGTACATACTCTTTGATTATTTTCGAAGTGCAAATTAGTCAAGTATCAACCCACACAAAAAAAAATTGTGGACTAGGTCTGTTATACCTGGTAGGTATATAGTTAAAAATCCCTTTTGGCACTGTTCGTAAGAATTTCCATTTCGTCTATGTATAAAAATGTTTTTGTAGTTTTTCTCCAGGTCCATTCTTAAGCTTTTGAATAGCCACCATTTTGAATCAAGATGGCGGATCAGGCTGGTGAATTTAGCTCAGATATTACAAGATGTCCATTTTTTGGAAAAGTTTTTACGAAATATTATAACTATGGGAGTTATCGTATTCACAAAATCCTCTATTTTCCATATGTACTAACTCGTTCATGTAAATATATAAAATTTTAACGGAGGTCTCCTGGTCATGATCTAAAAAAGTGCAATGAATTGCTGTTAATATTCAATTATTTTATCTGCAGTCGTTATAAAACTGTAGTGTTATGATAAATTACGCGAATTATTTTGAATCGTGGTACGTTCCAAGTGCCCGTATATCGCAGTATTAGTACATTTAATAATGTCTTAAATAGAAAATATAACAAAATGAAATTTAATATGTAAATGCTAATTAAACAAATTATGTAATACTTAATGCTAATTTATAATAATAAATGAAATATCAACATCACAATTTTGCGTAACACTCATTCGCTTATTATCATTATTAATCGTAATTGAATAAGGGAACTAAAAGAAAATTAAAATTAATTTGAACTTAAATGGAGGGTTGTTAATTCAATCAATTGTAACTTGGATTCTTTATATTAAAAATAATATACTTTATTTGCATGCGAACAGCTGACGTAACACGTTCGAGGAAAGAATATTTAGGTTCACTTACAAACAACCTTCCTATTATCCGTCACATCCATCTCCCAGGAAAATGATCATCTAGGAAATATCTTACATTCATGCGAGATTCTTACGTCGCTCAAACGTCAGTTTCTCCGCCATTTTGCTTTACACGAATGTGCCGTCTAGCGGCGTGTAAGAGAACTAAAGAACATTTTTATGTGCTGGCATCTACGTAAAAATGCTAACATTATTTTTATCTTACATCTGAAATGAATATATTTCATTGGTACATTCTATATATTATACACATATCTTTGTCCTCTTTTTGACTTTGAATTGCTTAACATGTTACCGTGGTGTTGCTTGGCAACCGTTTTAGCGTCATCAGCTTCATTGACTTGGGGTTCGTTTAAATTGATTTATTTCGTTTTTTCTGTTTTTATAATTTATAATTTAAAAAATTTATAAAATAATTTATAAAAATAAGAAAAAAACATAGTTTTTTTCTTGCTTTAATTATTTGTACCATTTGTGGTAATTATTTTTTAAATCTATTGTCTTTTTAGTCTGTTTTAGACGATTTTGGTAGTTTTTTTTTACTAAAATTTTTTTTTTATTTACCTTGGCAACCACCAACAACGGAATGGTGGCAACTGATAAGTTGTCCCCGGCCCCATCTGACATATCCGATCCAAGAAAACAGAGAGATGCGTGTCCGGGTGATACGACATCATCAAAAAAACCCAGAGAGTCTGTAATGAATTCTTATAAATCAACTGACTGTGCTCCATACACAGTTCATGAACAGAAAATTAGCGGAGATGACAAATCCTCACCCATCTATTCCATACATTTCGGAAACTTTTTGTTTCGAAACAAAATTAAAAATATTTCTTCCGGGGGAATCAAATCTCTTGGAAAATTTAAAGTGTCAGTTCAATTTAAAGACTACAAATCAGCAAATGAATTTTGCTACTCCTCTCTGACCATTAATCAGTACTCAGCAGTAATTCCGGCTTACCAGGTTACTCGCATGGGTCTGGTTAAGGGTATTCCAGTCGATATGTCAGATATTGACATCATCGAACAAATCAATGTTTCGGATCATTTCGGAAAACCATCTAAAGTCCGACGATTAAATTACAAAGATACAATAATCCTTAATATTTTCAATGAAATCTTTTCTACGGGTTTGATCCCTGACAGTTGGAAATCTCAATATATTATTCCAATTCTCAAACCAAATAAAGATACATCAAATGGATCCTCATATCTTCCTATTACTTTATCATCGTGTCCTTGTAAAATAATGGAGCATCTAATTAAAAATAGGTTAGACTGGTTTGTAGAACATAATCATCTACTTTCAAAATCACAATTCGGTTTTCGGAAAGGCAGAAGCACTCTGGATAATTTATCTATTTTTACTACGGATATAAATTTGTCATTTTCTAGAAAAGAATATTTAATGGCTGTTTTTTTAGATATCATCGGCGCATACGACAATATTCATATTCCAATACTTGTGGATAAACTCCGCAAGATGAACATTCCTGAAAAGATTATTATTTTTATAAAAAATCTTCTTTGTTGTAGAACCATCCATGTATTCGTGCAGGGATGTGTAGTTGGTACTAGAGTTGTATGGAAAGGTCTCGGACAAGGATCAGTCTTAAGTCCAATACTTTTTAATTTATATATATCAAATTTAGAAGCTGTTATTACTAAACACTAGAATTATTTCGTTTGCAGATGATATAACTATTTATATTTCAGAAAAAACAATTTCTTTGGCTTTAATTCAAATTGAGAAAGCCCTGAATGACTTAAGCTTATGGCTTGCGTATAATGGTTTGCGCTTGTGCCCATAAAATAGCAAAATTATTGTTTTTTCCAAAAAAAAGATAACCCCAAATTTCATTGTACATTTCGAATACCAACCCCTTGAAATAAGCTCGTCGGTAAAATTTCTTGGATTAAATTTCCAATCGTCTTTATCTTGGTTTAACCATATTTCTGAAATTTTACCGAAATGTAATAAAAACTTCAATATTATCAAAGCAACAGCGGGAATTTGGTGGGGTTCTCATCCTACAGTTCTAAGATTAATGTACAATGCACTTGTCAGATCTCATCTTGATTACGTCTCTTTTCTTCTGGATCCATTGCCAAAGTACTTAGCAAAAAAACTTCATCAAATCCAACATAAATTTCTTAGGCTGATATCTGGATGCATGAAATCGACACCAATTAACGTTCTTCAGGTGGAAAATGTCGAACCACCTTTAGAAATAAGACGCCAACTTCAGTCTGACAAATTTTTTGTCAACCGTCTTAGTATGCTTTCTCATCCATTAACACCAAAGTTACAACTTTTGCATAGTTACTGTCACAACAAACCCTTTTGGCGAAATAAAAAACATCCCTTACTTGTGACGAGTTACCATTCGTTATCTTACTACGCCCTAAAAATTTATCGAAGTCATGCAATTCTACTGTACCTGATTCCATATGAAAGTATTATTTTAGATAATAATATCTGCCTTGATTTGGGTTTAACAAAACAATTTTGTTCATCACAAAATGCTTCAATTGTTCGCAAAGAATTTATATAATATTATAACTAACGAAAGATGGCCTGAATTTTCTTATATTTATGTAGATGGTTCTAAAACTCAGTCTCCTGTTTCAGCTGGAGCAGCATTCCTTTGTGTTAACCCATATTCAACCGGAGTCTTTAAACTCCCAGATGATACGTCTAGTTTTGCTGCTGAATCTATAGCAATTTTTGAAGCCCTTCAGTTTGTTGACTTACATGGGCTTGATAAAGTAACCGTTTTTTACAGATTCACTCAGTTGTCTTAAATTATTAATATCTTCTCACTTTAAATCAAACCTGTCACATTTTTCGTCAAAATAAAATTTCTGCTTTATAGCTTGTTTTTCAAAAATTCGAATATTATTTTAGCGTGGATTCCCAAGTCATGTTGGTATAATTGGTAATGAAACCACTGATTCTCTGGCAAAGGAAACATGTAGAGTAGGCAATCTCAAACATGATCGTCTAATTGCGTCAGATATGATTACAGTTCTAAAAAGAAAAAGTCGGGAAACTTTGAGTTCTCAGTGGAATGAATCAAAATTAGTTAAAGGTACATTTTTTGCCCTTATTCATCCAAATATTCTCTCTAAGCCATGGTATGTACGTTCATTTTTAAGTAGGGATAAGATTGTAACTATATGTCGCCTAAGATCTAATCACTGTTGTTCTACAGCTCATCTCTTTAAAATTAATTGTAATAATTCCCCGATACGCGAGTGTGGTATAGGTGTTGGAGATCTCAATCACATATTTTTTGAATGCCCAATAATGGTCGATAGGGAAAATTTAATAACAAATCTAATCAAACAATTTGCAACTTTGCAATTAAACATACAATCTGTCCTTTATTCACCAACAAATCATGTCATATTATCTTTATGTAAATATTTAAAACTTAATGTTATGAATCTTTAATAAATTTAAGTGTATTTTTAACTATATTTAAAATAATGTAAATATCAATATATTTGATGTAATGTTTTGGTTGTTTCACAATGAGAGGAATGTGAACGTATAATTTATATACCCTCACAATTTTCTTGATTATCTTAATATAAGGGAATCTCAATTGCAATGATGATTATTTTGTTTAAGCTTTTATTTATTACTTCCTTTGGTGATTTTTATAATTTGTTAATATATTACAGATATATTTTATGTTAATTAATATTGTGAATGTATAATTTCATACATTCACAATATTGTCTTGATGTTAAAAAATATTATTATATTACAATTAAAAAAACTGTTTTTGTGCTTTTATCTTTGAAAATAGTAATGTAAAGTTTTGTTAAAATAATTTTAGTTGTTTTTTGCGGTTTTGGTCTATCATGTTTGGTTATGTTATATTGTTCAAATTAAGAGAAATGTGAAAGTATAATATATATTTACGCAATTTTGAATTGAAATACTACATTGTTTTTTATTTTAGTTATATATTTTTTTAATCAATCTTTCACTTATACTTCAGTTATAATTGGTATGTTTTTTACTTTCCAATATAAATGTTCTTCTTCTTACTATGTTATGTAATGTATGTTAATTAATGTGTTAATTATTTTTCAAAAATCAAATACTTTTACTAATATTAATTAATAATATTACCATGGTTATTTATTTATGTTAATTGTTTATATATTTAAAAAATTGTATTATTTCATTTGTATATACTTGTAATGGCTAATTACGCCTAATTGGCGAAGGCCATAATAAAGAGAAAAAAAAAAAAAAAAAACATGTTACCGTGTTCCAGGGAGGTGATTGATGTATACACGAGACAAACTGATACTGGTTGATTTTGGCATACACAATAAATACTTACATATTTATTATTCTGATTTTTCGTATTTTTTTGTGTTCGTCAGAATTTTTTTAAATGTGTTCTAATAATAAAGTTGTACCAATGTGTCCAAAATTTAATAAAAATGAATTGATAATTCTGGCGTCTGCTATCAGATTACTCAAAGGTATTTGAGATTATTGGTATTTAGGAAAGATATTGTAGATAATAATGGAACGATTAAATGTATTAATATCAAAAAGGTAACATACAAGTTCGAAAATTTGCCGCTAAAAATATCGTCGCTGTAGCATAATTGGATAATGCACCTTCCTCGGTTTGGAAAGAGATCCAGATTCGAGTCCCGGAGGTGCAACAACAATATTTTTTGATAAAATTGATTGTATATGTATATCTTTCTAATTAATATAATATAATATAATTCTTATTTTATTAATCGATTTGTTCATTTTGAACATAAAATTTGACCTGTATGGTGAGTTGAAAAATTATGTTATTCATTCTATGAAGGTGAATTCTTGTAGAGCCAGAGCAGAACAGATAATAATTGTATATCCTTGGACATGTGTTCGTCTAGGTAATTAAATTAAATTTAAAAAGTAAGCATTTCAAAAATAATCGTAACTATTTGATTATTTCGATTAATTGAAATATTTTATTTTAAATTATACATTGAATACAAAAAATTTAAGTCCATCGAATTTCGAGCGGCTAGACTATTTCTTGTCATATTACAATTTAGGGTTAAGTAGCTAGTGGCACAGTGCAAAGTATACAATTCTTCTCATGTATCAAGTACTTCTCTGACTTCCTTAAAAAAATAAACAAGCTTTCTTATTCGCCTCGTGAGTTACCGAATATGTTTTCTCCAGTTTAGGTGTTGGTTAATTTGTACTCCTAAATACCGTATACTCTCAGTTATCTGTGGTTGAGTACAACCACAATGTTTATTTTTCTTTTGGCATGTAAGAACCACCAACTTATCGTGAGTAGTTAGTTATTCCTACTATTTTATTAATTAATTAATTAAATTGTTTAATTGTTTACAATCAAAACATTTGGATTAAAGAAAAAGAAAATGCTCACTTAGAACTATGAAAAATTAAGTGCAAATCAATATTTAATTATATTAACAAAATTTCTGCAAAAAGCTTTCTCAAAGGCTATTATATTATATAATGTCTCAGATTGATTCGTAATAGCCTTATATAAAATCAAACGATACAATTTAATATTTCATAAACGATTAACGAGTCGCTTTTTCATCAATTCGAGACATAAATATTCAAAAGAATACTCTAAATAAATTGCGCCATTCATATTTATTTTCCAAATTACAGTTTTTATATTTTATTCCCCTTCCTCGCTATATTATCTCTCTAGCACACCGGTAAATATTTCAAGCTTTTAACGAGCGGCTGGAATACGACGAGTTCTCGAAGCTCGCGACAAAAAATAATATTTAATGTAACTAAATTTCTGATTGAAACTAAATTTCCATAAAATGTCAATACACATATATATAGCAACATCATATTTTTGGTATAGAATGAATGGATTTTAATAAATGTTAATTTATAACTTAATAATAAAGCTGTGAAATGACGGCGGTTGAGGAGGAGAGTGATGGGGATTAGGTGTACGGTACCATACATCGTTTTGTCAGACATGTATAAAATCGTACATCGTTTTTGTTAGATATGTATGACAGCGTGTATTATTTTTGTTAGATAGAAAAATTTCTTCATTTCCAAATCTCGCAATAAGTTAATACTGGAGCTCGTGATGGGATGCTAGTCGTTTTTGTATTATGTAAACTTAAACATTGATTTGTTATGTTTAATATTATTTATTAAATGTATTATAAATACTAAATATATTTTTATGCTATTACTTAGACCAGAGATCCTGAGATTTTATTATTAAAGTATTCAAACAAAAGAATCTAACTGACGAAGGAAAGTAGCGAGACTGAATTGTTAAACAAGGCCAACTTTAATTTAGCTTACTCGTGTCAATAAAAAGGCTTATTTTACAAGTTAGAAACTTTCAAGATGACGTGAACATTTTTATTTTATTCACAGATAGAAAAATGTGTGAAATCATTTATATTATTAACATCACAAATATATTTTGTCTTCTACATCATTGCGGTGTCAACGATAATTTTTAAACTTGTTATTTAGCTTAATCTCTTTAGCGACTATTCGTGTCAATATTGGCCTCAATCAGATGAGACATGGCTCATACTATACCTTCACAAGTTTCACTAACCAGATGAAACGCAATTGGGCGACCACTATCAATAAATAAGTTTTTTTATTTCTGTTTGCTTCTTTATATTAATGTTACAAATTTGTGTGGCTGTTTCATCTATTTCAATACTTCAAAACTGTAATAATAATATTGTAATAAAAAATATTAAAAAATAATTAGGTAATTAAAAAGATATACAAAAAAACTCTAAACCTGGAACTTTTCTTAAATGGGGAAAAAAAGTTCCAGACTCGTATCACGATGGTGACCTTTTACAATCACAGAACAGTTTTCTGAAATTCAAAAGTTATAATCACAGAACTGTATTCTGAAATTGTAACTTCACAATTAAAAAGTGCTTTCATAATTATTTATTAATGGACGTCATTATTTTGGCTTAATTTATTATTTTATAGTGTATTAGATTATTTATAGTTAAGATATGAACCCGAAACTTTTCTCATCCGGGGAAACGTTTTACCATTTTCGCCATATCAAATAATAACCTTCTGAATTTGCAACTTCACAGTAAAGATGTGCTTTTATTTTTGAAAAAAATATATTTTATATGTCCGTTTATTAGATTATATTTACATCGTGTATAATAGTCGAGTCCCAATTGTGTTTCCAGCCGTTGGTAAACTTTTACGCTTCACCCTAGCGCGGACTAAAATGAAAGGTTATCCTCGGGTACTTTTTGACGTTAGTCAAAGGGATGATACCCCACTCCAAGGGAGCGGGGGGCGGCGCTATTACGGGGACGGTACTTTAACACAAAGTGCCTTATTAAGATGTGAACACCCGGTCGTAAATTAAATAAAATGACCCCTCCCGGCCAGCCTATCTCACCCCTTGCCTCTTTGAACATTTTCAGATGGTAACACTATTATTATTAATTCTTTGCTTAATTAATCATTTATTTCTATGAAGGATGCGACAACATATTGTGATGTAATAAAAAATAATGTAACGAAAATATTGAATTATTTTGTATTTAAGTATATTATATAATAACATCTTTGAATTTAAATTTAATTTTGTTACATTTCATTCATTATATTAAAGTTATTTATATTTATCTTGTTAACATTTGTCATGGGCAATACCTATAGGTCGGCTATATTTTTGTCTGTTTTTGATCATGTCTCTGCGTATTCGAAAAGTGCGTGCGGGTTGGCTAGGCGTAAAATTCAAACATATAAATTCATTAGAAATTGCGTTGAATATATCACGGGCGAGTGCTATTATATCAAAATCAAAATTAACAGGACATCTACATAATTTATTATCTCAAAGTTCTATTATTTTATAATGACTTGCTTGTGGTCCAGTGGTTATGATACTCGCCTAGTGATCGAGCCTCGCTCCAGGAGGCGATCAAATTAATTCTATTTTCATAGCACAAGCCTTTAGCTTAGTTTGAAAATAGTAAGAATATTGATGTGATACGTATTCCGTGGACGCATCTCTATTTTAAATTTTAAAAAATTTTATATATCTAAATATATTGTATTTAATTTCAAAAAATAATATTTCTTAATAATGTAGTATCTACAATTTTTGTTTTTGAATAATGACGATTAATATTATATATTGTGTATTATATCCAATTAAAAATTTCCAATTTTATTTTTATGACTCTGTTAAATAGACTCACTATAAAAATAATTTCCTTATTTCCATTCGTCCATGTCGCATAGCAACTTAAAACGATATTAACATCAAACAATTTAAAATATTTTGCTAGTTGATTTATTAAATAAATTTATGTTATCAAAATAATTAATCCTGAGTTATTTTCCCGTTATTATCAAAGAGTAAATAAGAGTAGAATCAAAGTAAACTTAATTAAATATTAGATCGTACTAAATGGACTTTGTGTCGTACTTCGGAAGAATAGACTTTACAAGAATTATTATATTTCGAATAATTATATAATTTAGAGTTCAAAGAGTAACTACAATATAAATAGTTTGCATTACTACTTACTAGAAAATAAATGAAATATACATTATAATGTCTATACAAAATAAAATTAATACCTATATTAAATTTATTTTCACGTTTTAAAATGATATAGACAAAATCAATTGCGATAGCATCGGACAATACCGTTGGACTAAAAAGATTACAATTTGTTGTTTGTACTCTGCCGTGGTTGGAAATTCCTAAATTTTTCCTTAAAGTATTCGTACAAAGAACCATTTTTTAATAAAAACAATCGTAACTCAAAAGGTTTTTATTAATGTACAATAATCTTCGACGAATATATTTTCAATCCCACTCCACATATTTTTATTATATTTTTATTTTATTATTACTTTTTTATTCATATTTGCTTTATTTTTTTATTCCAAACAACACCACAACAGCACGAAAAAAAAAAAAAACTGGCTACTTTAACACAGACTTTAGTCTAGCAAAGTAGCCAAGACAACGCTGTATATATCAGAGGTGAAGTCTACTCCATCCCACACATTAAACTATGTATTATGTATCCACCTCTGTAACTACAAAAATATGGATGTCAAAATATATATGTATAAATAAATAAATAAATAAAAATAAACATCATCTATGTACTTATATTCGAGTGCGAGGAGTGTTCTACTTATTTATATTATATTTCTCCGTGGTAAAGCTTAAACTTTATTTTCCAATTAATTTTTTTGGGGAGTATTTCAAATTACCAATAATAAATAGACTTTTTCAGGTACCGAACTCCTAAAATATTGAAAATATGTCTTGAATACACAGCCACCACATGGTGGTATAAGTATCAATTATGATGGTTCAGTGTCGTGTTAGTCGTGCATATAATTTTTTTTTATTAATTTTTTTATTTATTTTTTGTGAAGTGACTATGGAAAAATTTGAGATGTTTTAATGCTTATTTGTTTTGTTAGAATGATGCGAAAAAGAATTCCGTACAGTGCATGGGAACATTTCTTGAACACGGCAGCGCAATTAGAGGGAACACTGATGCCTTTTCTATTAGATTAAAAAAATTGTCGTTTTCCGCATTATCATCAACGGTGAATGGCATGTCGCGTTAACGCCGAATTCGTTCAACTTGTTTATGCAATAAAAGCATTGGAGATATGTAATACATATTTTGGTCAGTGAGTATGATGTATAAAATACGTCACAAAATACAAAATGTATGCGGCAACAAATATTGCTATAGAAATGTCACAAATATGACATCACATATTTGTCAAAAATGGTTCGCAATTATTTCACATACAAAATTGTAAAAAAAGGTCGCGTGTATTTCTAAATATGTACCAATAAAGTGCGACTGCAATAAGTCAAATCGACGGAGTTTTAACGACACTTCTGTGAACACAGCATATTGTTTTCTGACTGAGCTTATGGAATTCAGATGGAATTCGCTAACGATGACTTGAACCGAATTTACGCCTCAAAGCGGACAGGAACAAAACTTGGTTGACTGGCCGAATAAAAATTAACGTGCCATCAGCCATCTCGAATTGAATCCGAAATAGATCTTAATGCTATATCTATCAAACAATATATAAAACACATATATGGAACTGAAAGTCAAGCGGGTACTACTTAAATCAAACCAGAACTGAGAACGTCCAAAATATGAATTCTTCGCTCCATCTTAGAAAAAACCCTCACAGACAGAGTACGCAACATAATAACAAGAAAACGTGCGATGTTATCTTGAGATAGGACATGGGGATCATCTTGACGATACCGAATAGACCACGTAGTCAGGGTCGTGCACTGCATACAACCAAAAAATCGATGCATTACTAAAAATTCTGGGAAATAAAAATAAATTTAATAATCTTTATATTATGAAAAGACCCTATAAAATTCAAGCCGTTATTACCCGGATTAGCGTAACCTTGTCTATGACGTAACTCACGATTTTTTTCTAGCCGTGGGTTATTTAGAAAAATTGGGAATCATTTGTAACAATTTCACGTGCATGCTCTTCCGCAATTTACTAGCACTTGTATGGTATTGTATGAACCTAACTTAATTTTTCAATCCTTATAATAATTGTATTGAACTAAATATTTTCTGACTGAATCTATGTTGACAACTTTACGTCTGCGGATTTTCTGCATTTTTCAAACAATTTGTGGTTAATTCTGTTGTCTTTGAAAAGGAATAATCTTTACCGAAAACTGCGTGGAATGTTTCTATTTATTTGTTTTACTTAACACACTAAACGTTTAGTTTTCATGTGTTTTTCGTTTGTTGTTTTCGGTGTTTGCGCAGATAAAATTTATTATCTGTCAAGCGAGCGAGTTTGCATTTTTCAGGATTAAGTTAGATTTTTACCAATATTAAATTAAATGTTAAAGTAAAATAATTTATGTTATGAAATAAATAAATAAATTTATGAAATATTTTAGTAAACACTCTTAATGAAATATTTTAAATCTGTTATCCGAAGGAGAAATCGTAGAAAATATTTTAAACGAAATTGAAAACAGAGACGGTGCCGAGGAATTAAAGAACTTGCATATTTTAAAGTAATAAATTTACAATTATATTCTAAATATTAATTGATAGAATTAATTGTACTCAAAATGAGAAAAAAAAATCTACCACTTTTTTTGATATCTATACCTATTGTCGGTAATATTATAACCTAAGATTATGCCTAATGCACGCCACTGTATGTAGTCATAATAGCGGATAACTGATTGGCATACTCGTATATAGTTGAACTAAGAGACTGGCGGGCAGACAATAGTTTTGTAGCCGTGTCCGCAGAAGAGATTTTAAAAAAATTTTCGACTCAATACAATCTCTGAGATACGAATTTTGCTCCCATGAGATGCTTTGGAGACATCTCTCGACTTTCGTAGTCCCCGTTTACCTCGTGTCCAAGAGATTCGCCGTCTCGCGCCTTACTTCATGCTTGTACGTTAAACGTCAAATGTCATTGTTCGTCATTTGGGTGATTTTAAATCTACCAGTAGCAGTTTAAATGCAATAAATGTTTGTAATTAAACGCCTTATATTACTGTTAATGTTTAATGTTTAATGACTTATATTTAATTTTCAGAATAGATCGTTGAAGGGATCTATGGTAGTTTTAGGTGACATTTATGTGCACATATTAAATATCACTCACTTTTGAGTTTTTGGCTCTTTCTAACAATCTCATGCTGATCTCCGAGTTATCTCCAGAATAAAATCTTATCACGTGTTCACGGTATTGGGATGTATCTCAACTAAATCTCTGAGATTGTCTGCTTCCATTGACACGGACCTTTACAGATTATTTAAAAATCGAATGATATCTGACAGTCAACCTCCGCCGAGTAATCTTGAAATAATAAGAGAAAGATGATTAATGGATATATCAATGTACAAAAACGCTTAATAAGGATGTAAATATTGGTACAAAAATAATTAAAAGGTCGGAGAAACGTATTTACCAATACTATGAACCTTTACTAATCAATATTAAAGATGAGATATATTAGGTTTAACATATTATGAAGGTTTTTACCCAATTCACCCATTCCGCGCCGGTAATTTAATTTGATTGAAGGGTTACTCTCGTATATGTGCTTACTTAAAGGGTCTCCGCACTGAAAAATGTGAAAAGGGTGATGAAATATTAATTTCAGTGTGTAGACCTTTATGTGAATTTCAAATAACACCGCCTTCAGTCTGATGCAGTGTGTTATAATAATACCGAGCACATACACAATGGAAGTAGACTCTTTGTTACGGATTCAGGTCTTATTTAGGGGGGGAGGACTTCGAGAATCAATTATGGATCCAATTTAAATCACAATATTTTATTCACATTATCGAATATAATGCATTAGAATCCTTGGTTTCATTCAAAACATAAAATAATCTGTAGATAGTTGAAACATTCGTAGTTTAAAACAAAATTGTAACATTAACAAGAGGTTTTTATTGTATAATATTAAATAATCATATTTATTTTTAATGAAAACACATTTTTGTTGTGAAGTTGCAATTTTAGAACATAGTTCTGGGATATTTTTAATACAATTTAAATTAATCAATTAAAAAATATTTATTATCCCGGTAGTAACCAGATAGTTTTTCAACATTTTATTTTATTTTAATATTAGAAAATATAATACAATTTAGAATTATCAGTAGGGTATATATATATATATACCCTACTGATAATTCTAAATTGTATTATATTTTCTAATATTATATATATATATATATTTCGTTAACATTTATTTCTTCTGTATGAGAGTAAAACTTGTGTATAGAGAAGGAGTGTATACGATATAATCTATGTTTCAGTTAGTCTGTGTATATATTTTTTTACTTCGGATACAAATGGAAAGTAGTCTGCAATTGTTCTAATTGTGATGGGAAGGTTGTTAAAAAATTTGATGCCTTGACAAATATAGTGATTTTGAGTTGCGGTATATTTTAGTTTTGGAATATCAATTTGGTCTCGAAATCTTGTAGATCGAAATTCGCTTCTAAAATTTAATTGATTTTTAGTTTTGAAAATTCAGATTAATGAATTTTTTTTTGTATGTCTATTATTTTTGATACTTTGAAATCTGTGAAAAAATGAATACTTGGATAGTCTTTTTTTTTAGAATAATTTTTATTATCATTTTTGTGTGATTTCTAATTGTGACATTTAAGTTTTATATGCTCCTACCCATCCAATAATACCGTATTGAAAATGTGACTGTAAAAACGCGTAATATATTATTTTCAGATTTATAAGTAATTAGATGTTTCTGAGTCTTAAAAATATGTCGGCAGTTATCCTTATTTTTTTTGTAAGATTAGTAATATGTTCTTTCCATTTTAGTTGGTAATCTATTATGATTTCTAGGTACTTGATAGTTTTTTTCTTCAATTGATGAACATTTGTCACAAGAGTCTTCTTGAGTAGAGGCTTTGGTGTGAATTTTAATATTAATTTGAGTGTTATTTTTCTGTTGAATAGCAAATCGTAGAATGTATGTTTTATCAGTATTAATTATTAGTAGGTTATCATCTGTCTACTTTTTTTATGGTATTAAGATATCTTTCTAATTGATTAATTTAATTTGTATTAATCATTTTTATATTGATAGTTATCCGTGTCGCATGGTAACAAAAACAAACATGATCTGCTGAAAAATCACATTAAAGTTAACACGTCAAATAATATAAATAATTTTTCCATCGTATTTTTGTTGATTATTTAATAAAGTAAAGTTATAAAATTATTATTTTCCCCGTCATAATTGACGTGCTCTTTCTAGCATAACAAAAATATATAATTTTAATTATATTTTTACAAATACAGATTTGCATATATCAGAAGCATTAAAATTTATTTTAAAACAGATTATTTATTTTATTATTATGTCAGTGTTACTACGTAACGTAATAAAAATAAGATAAATAATATTCCAATTCAATCCACTATCACATTTAAAAAATATATTATAAACCAACCCTTTTCAACATGTACATAAACCAAAACCCAAGTAAAACGCCATCTACATTATGAAATTAACATCGTAATAACATTATTAACAAACATTAAGCTCATTACAGGATACCAACATACGCATTAGTAAAATGCAGAATTAAAAAACAATTTTCTAGTCATTTGTATATTAAACTAATATTTCCAATCTTATCTTCGATTATATTTATTCACAACACACCCTGACAATTAGCTAAACCGCAAATTTGTCTTAAACGTATTCCACGAGTAACTTATGTTTATGTTAAGTAAAATAGCTACATGTGCCAATAATCTAGGCAACATAATTGAAGGTGGTTCAATGATCTAATAATATATTCAAATGTCAGTATAAATATTCCGCACTAGACAAAACCGTGTATAAAATTTGAGCGTTAGTGGGATATACAATAAAATACGTTTTACTAAATAACCTATATTGATTTTAAGGGTCTCAGATAATGACTTATTAGTACCTACGATCCATATAAAAAAAAATCAAAGTTTTCCAAAAGTCCGAACTATCTAAATTAAACTAGATAGTTAAAATTGAATACTTTGGATGCATGCGTTACATCACACGTACTGAAATATGAAAGTGATGAATCGAAGTGTCATATACTGTAAAATATACCATTTTGGTGGATACGTATTTGTTAGGCATGAAGATATATTTTTCAAATAGACAACAAACAGAACAATTATCAGAATTTTGAATATTGGAAAACTGTAAAACTACCGTAGGCGAACATGTCCTAAAATGACATAGGGTGAGCAAAAATACAAGTTGCACCATAATTAACTCAATTAAAAAATATATTTAAAAAAAAAGAAATAATAATATATTTTACAATTCACATAAAATAACTATTGTAATTAAAAAGTTATCAGCATTTTTCAAAAGGTCTTGATGTGTCATTTGGGTAGATATACATATATGCAGTGGCGTGCAGTAGATATAGATTTAGGTTATGTTGTTACCAATGATATTATACAATCATATATAATATATATATACTACAATACATGTTGTACATAGGATTATGAACTTTCGTTTAACCAACGTCTTTAGACAAAATGAATACGTCGTTTATACGACCCTGCCATGTATTTATTTTTAATTTTAGAGTACTATTAATAGTGTTTTAAAAGTTTAAGTTTTAACGTAAAATAATACCTAATAATAATGTATGGCCGTTTTTAAGAACACCTTTTATGACTGAACATAATTCTTTTAAAAATTTAAAAATCCTTCACGTAATAACTAAACGAAATAATGATTTTTTTTAAAGATTAACGTTCTGGCAATTGCTTTTTATTTTTCCCAAACCAAAAATAAATTCATGCACCAAATGCTCCTCGAACGCAAAGAACGGCCATAAAATCAACATGTTAAAAACAGTAAGACAGTAAAATATGCGAATTAGTAAAATAGGAAGTAGGGACTTCAATGATTGGCACGTAGTTGTAAGCCTTTCTAATGTTATTCTGTTAAATAGCATAGATAACGACTCCATACAAAACGAATCAACCGAAAGGAATTTTCAATTCAGTAAATAGCAAATTATATGACTTGAGTAATTCACTAGCTTAAAGATAGAACATAGTAATGTGAGTAGCTCAATGCGACGAATGCACAAGAGCGCCATGGGTACAGCGGTGAGTTGTCGTGGTAGTTTTTAGAACTAATCGATTAAAGTCTCTACTGGTACACAGATGTCGCTAATCCAATTATTTAATTTATATTTGTTTCACAGATGTTTTCCCCTGCATATATGTCATTTTACCTTTAATATTGTTTAATTACATTTTTATCGACACATTTATTATCTGTACCTATCTGAATATTAGAAATGTGGAAATTATAAAATTGTGTCGATAATTTATTGAAAAAATATTTTTTGCAAAGGTCTTAGGTATACATTTTTGTCACATTAGAAAGACCAGCACATTCATTATGTGTACATAAAAAATATAAACAGCATTTAAGTCATCAGCCTCTGACTCCGATCTTCTGAACAAATCATTATAAAATAAGCAAAATATGATATATTTTTTTTACTTTCTTTCGTCATCTGAAATTTCAATATATTTTTCGCCCGAATAGCAGCTTTGCGGTCTGCTACTTTACTTTTTACGTCTTCTGCATATGGATGGATTACTTGTTAATACGTGGGGTCCTTCATCAATTCCATTCTGCATTCTTCCTCTGTCCCAATTTAGATGATTAACTTGTAATTTCCAACCATTATTTATTATATCTAAAATTTAATTAAATAAACCTTCTATGCAATATAAACAATACACAGAAAATTTTAATAAAACTAAACACTACCTTAGTAACGTGAGTAAAATGACATAGTATTTCATTTTATCCGAGCAATTGGTATGTCATTTAACCCTCTAGGTATTTTTTATTTTTATCAAACGAATTTTGAGAATAGATTTCAAAACTAAATAAATTTTATTATTAAAAATGGTTACGTATTACGTACGGTTTATCTAATGGAATCAATTGTGTTACGTTTTTAAATACCTCGTATAACTGTTTGAAAACATCGTTTTTCTATAGTAATGTAGTGTTGCCAATTGCCAACGCTTTAGTTTCTGTGTCTTTAGTTCTACTCACTATGTCATTTTAACATATCATTTTAGGACAGGTTCCCCTACTATTGGTAACAAATTAAATTATAATTATGTTCTGTGTACATCTATCGCGGCCTTCCTAGGATAACCAAAGATAATAAATTAGATAGTTATTTTGCGAACCTATCTCAAGTACTTATCATCTCAAAGAGTAAAGTAAACGGAACCGTTTCCGCGGTGATTTGAAAGATTGTTATTAAATACGCTACAGAAAATATGTTTGAAAATACATTACTATAATTTATTTACTGTTGTTTTTATAACCCAAGATGTAATAGTTGGACTGAAAGAATATGCAATGGTTACTAGACAGTCGTAACACTTTGCGTACTCTTGCAGATGACCCGTATATAGAAAGTGTGACAGATCTACAGAATATTACATAAACTAAGAAGTATGGACAGAAGTCGTATTTGTTTGGTATAAATTTCAACCATAGAAAACAAAATAATAAGTGAGTCATGAATTACGTTACTACTCGTATATCATTAAACTGAGCATATAAATCTGTATAGTGTATCTTACGAACACGTCATATGCAATAAAATATTATTTATTTTCATTTTTATAGATTTAGATTGAATATATTTATGTGATTCTTTCCACCCTAGATCACTGAATGAATTTTTTTCAAGTTCAGATGTTTTGTAGGGCAAAAAACTATGTACATTTTTTACGTTGGTTTATGCTACTCACTTTTTACCGCAGTTCAAGACACATTTTACTTGGGAAGTCTCCGAAAAAATATTATATGTCAAGTAGAGTGACAGAACATAATTAAATGTAATTTGGCTTATCAAATAATAAAATTTAAATGCTGATTTTAGTTTACAATCATCACGTAAAGAGGAATGTTCACAAAAGGGTTTAATAATATTAGGAAGATTGCGAAATGTACGTTTTGAAAGCATTGTCGTGTCGTGTCGTCGTCAATTAGCCGAAATCGCATCGGTTAAATCGACTTATAGCGAGGGAGGTGTCATTACGTCCCTGTGGATGGAATTAGACATTCAAGTACTAGGAGCGCATAAACACGCGGGAGGAGATAAACCGAGAACACGATAATTTATTGTTCCGATGTCGGTTTCAAAATTCGAATCCGCACACCCGCTCGCACGGCGGAGCGAGGCGAGACAATCCGCGGAGAGGGGGACGCAAGCGGGAAAATTAGCGAGAGAGAGCGGGAAAATACTATTCGCTGTGTTCGGAAACGCTCAACCTAAAAGACAGGTGAATTTTCTCAACTATCGATAAGAAACTCAATTTGAAAATGTTAAAATGAAATGTTGGGTAGGCTATATCGTGGTGACTGCTAAATAATAGAGTGAATATTATAAGATTATAATTTAATTACTGATAATCGGTGCTTCCAGTCTCTCGACAAAAACTAATGGAGTAGTGGTCATGGTGCAAGATGACGATCAATGACCAATAAATCATAAAGATAGAACATACACCTATGTTTAATACCAATTAAATGTATTAATCAGAAAGATATACATATAAAATAAATTTATCGAAAAAATATTGTTGTTGCTACCACGATTCAAACTTGGATCTCTTCCTATTCTGGAAATTGTTTTAACCGATTATGCTACATCAACACAGTAAGTTGACGACAAATTTTCGAACTTATATTTGCACTTTCAAATTGATACATCTGTCGTTCCATTATTCCATTAAATTTATGTTTAATTTTAGGTTTCCGCGAGTACTGGTGTATGGAACTAGCGTCTCTAGGTTAGATCGTGTTTCCACGAGGAAACCTAGTTCAATGTTTCGGCACGATAACACGTGCCATTGTCAAAGCTTCAAAAGTTATATTATAACTGTAACTCAACTGTGGGAGACATATATTCTGCGACAAAGTATGGTTGTACCGTAATATTTTAAGGCAATGCCTTGACAATGGCACGTGTTACCATGCCGAAACGTTAATTTAGGTTTTCTCATAAAAACGCGATCTAACCTAGAAAAGATACCAGTTCCATACACTAGTACTCGTGGAAACTATAAATTATAAATATATAATGAATTGTATTAACGGATGAGCTTTTGGACAATTTATGAAATTATGCTCCTGTGAGATTTGTAGTTCCTGTGTACACACCATGTCTCAGAAATTAGTTGCGCCTCGCTTCATACTCGTCGTACGTCAAATATCATTGTCGATCGTCAGTTGGGTGATTTATAATCTCCTCACCAGCGGTTAAAACGGAATAAATGTTCGTAATTGATTGCCTTATATTAATGTTTTGTGACTTATATCTAACTTATCAAGATAGATAGTTGTAAGGATATAGCATATATATAATGATTGTGTGCAAATGTTAAATCTTGAAAGTCGCGTACACCGGTTAAAACTTTTGTCACTTTCTACCAATCTCAAGTTGATCTCTGAGCTTATCTCCAGATCGAAATCTCAACACGTGTACATGGTATTGTGATACGTCTCAACTAAATCTCTGAGACTATCTCATCGTATCTTCTTCCGTGGACACGGAACTTAAGGCGAGTTTTACACCCTTGTAATAATATGTACAAAAAATTATCTACTTTTTTGAGTTATTCAAAGAAAATAATTAAAGTATGAACATTTCCTAAATCAAACATTTTAGGTGAATCTTGCAAGATATGAATATCATTTTTTTAATCGGCTGCATCTCGCGACTTTCTTCTGTCAGGTATTTTGAAGCCACGTTCCGACCCTAGGGTTGGTGGATGATTCGCTGGGGGCGCGGTGTGCTGAGCGGGGGCCCGCGGGGGGGATGCCGGTTGCCTGGCAACAGGGATCAATACAGCCTCCGAGCGCCCGGGCGGCCGGGGGAGGGGGCCGCCTGCCCCGCCTCGCACCACCTCCGCCCCCCGGCCGTCACCCGACGCCGACGCGAACGTCGCTACTCACTCGGTAAATAGTTGCCACACGCAAATATTCTGAATTCGTGATTTATAATTAAAAACATCTAATTCATTTCTGGGGTAGCTGAAAATAATGACGATTTTTTTAAACGAACAAAGACCTTTTTCTTTTTAACGTTAATAATTTTTTTGTCTCATAATTTTATTTGAAATACTTTTAAACGTTATTTCGTGCACGGCGTGAACGTGTTATCATTTTTATTTAAAATAAAAAAATTAAGTTAATATGTATACTTATTTCGAAATCCTATGGTGTATTTTAAGTATCATACATAAATAATTGACTTTTAATTATGTTTTGTGACTAAAATAGTTTAATATTAACCCTGCATTAACTGCATTACGTTTACATAGTATAATAAAATGAATAATGTATTATAATAATGATAGACAAAAAAATTTGGTCAATTTTGACAATTTTTAAGCAAACTTAACGTGTAAAAATATTATAACAAAATAATTAATATCTAAGTATAATAGAATAAAACACTACATAAAATTAAATTAAATAATTCACAGGTTTTAATTATTTTATCATCCTCACTGTCGATCCATTGCTGAATAAAGGCCTCCCCGTGACTGCCACTCTTTGCTGCAATCTTTACTGTCACTGCTACTGCTTCGATAATTTCATGTATCCATTGTGATTTTTTTGTGCGTTTCGAAATTTATTTATCCATTTTACAAATGACGATGACATCTTTTGTCGCTTGTTTATATCCTGTCTATCTTTTCTTTTATTACATGCAATTAATGTTTTATAATTTCTTAAATAAATTTATACACAAAATTCTTTTGAATTATTGTTAAATATACATTATCTATTTTAGGAAAATAAGGTACTAAATTTAATATATGCTATTACAAAAAAAAATATTAACTTCTCAAGGCATATCAAATTAGATATCATAATTAATAAACATTTAAAAAAATATATTTTAAATGTCGATCTTAAAAAAATATAACAAAACTATTAATTCAACATGTATTCATAAAAATACTATATACTCCCCTATTAACGATAAATTATCGAAATTTAAAATTGAGTATCTGTGCCTTTATCCAGAGTTATGATTAAAAAAATGTGCGTGACGTACATACTTATTTACTATATAAAAACGTTATTAAAATTAGTTTACGTTGAATAAAATGGTTACTCCACTCATTTTAAGGGTCAGTTTACCCGGATGAGACTATTCTCTAGCGTCTCAGAGATTTGACATTAAATATCGGTGTACAATATTAGCTCATTCTAAACTGTGTACAAAAGGCAATAAAAATTGTAAATATGTTTAGTTTTTAATGAATACATAATTTATTTTCCATTGAACACTATTATAATAAATACTAAATAGCAATATAAAATAATACAATACTTTAAATAACAATAGCTGCACCTATCAAAAACAATTAATGAGAGATATGATTGCATATTTTAACATAACAAATCAATATCTGGTGTGCTATGGCAAAAAAACTAACATGTTTTTTTTACTATATTCATAAATGTTAGCTATAAATATTGCGAAATGCAAAAGTGTTAACATGATAATTGTGTCATTTCTTGTTCGGTTTTTTAAAAACATATATAGATATTAGTTGATGTGTTTTTCAAATACTGTCACGACTCCTACAGGTGCTTCAGGGCCTCTAGAGGGCTCCAGCCTCCAGTTTCAGAAAAACTGAAATAGACAACAAATGATACATACTCTACGCCTAAGTCTGTATTGTTTCCTTACGCGATTTTTGAGGCGAGTTTGAGACAAGTGTCGTAAGTATACACGCACCTTAATTCATATATATACTTTTAAGCTAAGTCAAATACGTGTATGTAAATGATGAAAGAATTATATTTCAATAGTTAATAAATATTTTTTATAACATTAGATTATTTTAAACCTAGCTTGAAAACCGTAAATAGTCATTGATATATAATATTTGATGTTAATAAAACATCATTATGTTTTTTAATTTTAAAATTAATAATATAAATAATAGGATGCGTTTTATGGAAAAACTACTAACTAAATTACCATTACGCTGTTTTATTTGCAGAGGTATGCAGAGAGGATAAGATGCCACACGACTTTTGCTTCGTTCACTTTCATACTTCTTCTCATACCAAGTTTTTTGTAGATGTCTTCTGTTTAACACTCGCCTCAGATATATTCTTTATCATCCTCTCATATATTATTAATGTACACAAATTAATAATTAATAATCTTCAATCTTAATCTTGTTGGTCTAATGTTTAAGATGCTGGCCTAGTGATCTAGTGGTCGGGAATTCGAGTATCCTTCCAGGAGACCAGCAAATTAGTCCTATTTTCACATCACAAGCATTTAGCTTATATTTAAAATAGTAAGAATATTGATGTGATATGTATTCCGTGTACGCATCTCTATTAAAAAAAAAATACAATATATATATATATATATATATATTTTAAATAATTATTATTTCTTAAGACTAAATGAATATTTAAAACAAGTGTATCTACTGCCAGCTCAAGAATGTCTCTCGAGCAAGAGTTACCCAGCAAACCATAAAGTCTTGTAATAAAGAATCCAGCAACCAAGCATCAAATGACTACCATAAACCTTGTATCTCGAGAGCATGGGGGTAGGGGTAGCTGGGGCGCAGCGAGCTCCCTCTATTAAATTAATAAGTGCCTATTGATTTAGCCGGTGTAATATGCGTCAACGGTATTAAAATTATTCAATGTTTAATGTCAAGTGGCCGGTGCTTAAATATGACTGACCATCAAAACCATTAAGTATAATTTTTATGTAACCTGAGTTGGTTATTCTGTCAATTTCATATCCCCATATATGAAAGATTTAATATGGTAAAAACGTACGAATTCTATTTGGACTACACAATGGATGGATTTAAATAATCATAAGGGTAATCGACTTAAAATAATTCAAAGATCTATTACCCGCACTCCCTGGTTCTCCAAAAAGAAAGTCTCCAAAAGAACAATATCAAATATCTCTAGAATGTGAATTGGGTATTGTCAGGTAGCCTCACATTTAATCAGATTGAACTTAATAGATTCCCCAATATGCGAATGGTGTTGAGAAGGAAACCCTTAACCATATCTCTTTTGCCTGTTCATTGGGAATAACAGGTTTTTTTTGCAGTAATCTCGAAAATGTTAATTTTCAACTCCCGGTTACTTGCGTCATCTCTTTTCCTTTAACTCGCCACATTTAATCTATTTTGAACGATTGAACGATGAACGATGAGATAAAAAATATTTTGAACGACAATGGTATTGACTTGTAATATAATATTTCTTATTCTATAATATTATTATACTTTTTTCTATAAAATAAAGTTTTAACGTGATTAATGGCACAAATCACCCTTGAAAGGTAGATTGCCTATTTAAAAGAAGAAGAAGAGTTGGTTATATATTATGCACATATTATACACAGTACAAATTATGCACTAAACTAAAAATAACGCATCGGTACTGCAAAATAAAGCTTAGTTCTCGAATCAGTTCAATGCTGAAAGACCTTAGTATGAAGACCCTTAAACAGAAAACATATTTTAATGTTATGGTGTTAATTTTTAAAATTCTCACTAAAGAAATATCGCCAGAAATTAGAAGAAAAATTGAGGAAAACCAGCATGAGTACGAGCATCATACAAGAGGAAGAGATAAAATGAGACTGCCAATCAGGTAGAAGGACAAATCTCATAAATCGATGAAGATTATCAATGAAATTTCAGATGATAAAACATACATATATTAAATATAAAACTAAGTAAACATGCGCAAGATAAGTCAAAATGAAAAGGGAAGTATTGATATAGTTTATATTAGAGCGTACTTACTAAACGTATTTATATGTGCGCTAGATTATGAATAATTAAATAAATAATAATTACTGTTTGTGATATTTTTGTTACATAAATAAATATATAGTATTTTGTTATTCTTAAAGGTCTGATATGAATCATAGATGCCTTATTTGTTTGACTGTTGGACGAGTATAAAGAAACAGATGTACAAAATAAACACGTATAGCTAAGATGGGTGGATTCACAAGACTTAAAAATTTAAAATATTTATATTCGAGGTTCTTTTAGGGTGGCCCGGCCCTTATTCCTAAAAAAAAATAAAAGAAGTCCTGCTCAGATGTGATGCGAAGGGAGAAAAATGATTCACAAAACTTCAAGTTTTGAAATCGGGAAGATCAAAAGTAACGTGGACTTGACAAGCCAATTAAATATTCCCAGATTGAACATCGAAGGCACAAATATATTAAAAAGTATATAAACACAAAAAAAATGTATAAACTGTAAATTGTATTTATTTAATTCTTAACATAGTGCATACATAAGCACTTCTATATATGCACTAATATAAACAATATTAAAGTATTTTCTTTTACTAAAACTTATCTTTTACATATTTGGTCAGTTTCATTTTAAATCTATTAAATTTATCCTCCTTTCTTAAGTCTTATGCATTTTATTAAAAAATTTCATCGCACTATACGTCATCGATTTCTGAGATTTGGCCTTCTTCCTAAATGGCAGTCTCAGTCTATCTCTTCCTCTCGTACAAAGCTCGTGCTCATGTTGATTTGCATCAATTTTTCGTGTAAATTCCGCTAATATTTTCATATTGAGGAATTTGTAAATAAATACCATTAAATTAAAATATATTTTCTGCTTAAAGGTCATCATATACATATGATCTTTCAGCATTGCACTGATCCAAGTATATCTATTTTTTCTGAGTATTATTCTCATAGCTTTATTTTGCATTACTTAAAATTGTTCCATTTCTTCTTCGTTTGCCAAAAATAAAAAGCTGTTGCAGTAGTTGATATGTTAGTTGACATATAAATTTTTATTAAAAAATATATATATATATATATATTTTACAATCCTGAAGGGCTTACATTTTTAATAGATACATTTTTTTAAGATTCGGCATAATAGTTGATATTTTATTATTTTTTTCGTGTCAAATAATAAATATATAAAGACTTGTGTACACCGAAAATAATTTTATACGATATTTTTAAAACAAAATTTTTCGGGTAAGTACTTAGATCAAATAAAGTAAATCTTTCTTTGTTACAGTATTACGAAAATGTTTACATCAAAAAAGATCATAAATATTCTTCATGAAGTTTGTTTAGGGTGGGTTGCATAATCTTAAGATTGAAAGTAAATTCAAAGTTAAATATTTAAATTTCGTTGCGGCGTTTACTAATGTTAAAACTCTGCCTAATTTTGTTTGCTTTAACACTTCTTTATCTAAGTTAAAGTTAATAATATAGTTACGTTTACATTAGTTTAAATCTTAGACTAAAAAGTCTGAAAAATTTTTCATGAAATGAATTTGACACTAAAAATTTTTTTATTTATTTTACATTTTTTTTATAACATGAATTAAGTATTTTACTTTATTAAAATTATATGTTTTTTTCGCTTACCTCTTCAAAGAAGAGACTAACTCTTGTTCTTGGACGGGGAGTTACACTATATTAATTTTATATAGAGAGTTATTCATTTGTAGTCTATAACTATTTATTGTCTATTTGTGTGCTTCTGAAGTGTTCTTGTTTCTGAAGTGTTCATTTAATTTCTTTCTAAACTCTTTTTAATTTCTTTAATCTGTGTAGGGAGTCTATTGAAATTTTTTTATCCCTCAGCATATAA